>JAOPSE010000127.1:4248528-5674571 GCA_029449295.1 Zea luxurians | reverse complement strand
GGTGGCAGGCTCTAGAGCTAGCTCCAGTACTTCCTCTTGGGCAACTCCTTGCTCAGGGATGAGCACATACTCTCGTCAGCGAGGTTGCAATCTAGTAAATGCAATGAATAAGATACATGTATGCCATGATATGCAATTTAGTAACTATGGTGCATGGTGAAATGATTAAATTAGCAAGATAAAGCTTAGTATTGCCACTGGAGGTTTTAATAGTATACTTAGTGATTAGAAACAGGTGTGGCCAAAGTCTAGGAGGTTGGATTAATTTAGTACTCCACTAACTTTTAATGTCTTAGTGAAAACTTAACAAGGTCTTTGCTGAAGTTATTATGGTTAAGTTTTATCACTTCTCCTAATCCTCTCTTTCTCCTTTTCCTACTTATACTTTAGAGAGGATTTGAACTACAACAGTGATTTAAAAATTTCCAAAAAATCTGTAAAAATTACAGTGGCTTCTCACTAGTTCACATAAATCAGTCTAAAAAATTTAGGCCTACACTGAGAATGGTTTTCTCTGTACAAAAATATTAAAATCTAGGGCAGAGGGTATTTTGAAGTACAACTCTCATCTAGGAGTGGATTCTACCCTAAGGGTTATTTTTGCTGATATCTAGGTGTAATAACATGATTCTATGCCAATTGTTAGCTAAAGATACCTAATGGTTATTTAATGGCGATTTTCTAAAGTTTGGGGCTTAGTGGTGCTTTCTACCACTACTCTATTTGCAAAATGTCAAACAACAGATTTCCCAAATTTTCTAGTTTCTTGTTTGGCAAGCGTAGTCATTCCTAAAGTTGGTTAATTTACTTATAGGGGATGGGTTGTATGATTTCTTAGAATATATGATCTTTCTCATGGGGCTGGGGTGGGGTGTATTCCATTATATTTTTACCTTAGTTTTGTATTTTTCCCTTAAAGTACACATCATAAGTACTTAGGGAAAAATAGGGTTGCTCACTGTTTCCCACTTTTAGTTTTTCTTTTGATTTATTTGAAGTACTGGCAAAATCCTAGTTTTATTTGTTTAACCTATTTACTGTGATACTTTGGGGGTGGTTACCATTTTTACTGTGGTACATTAGTGGTCAAGGGTCTACTAAAGTTTTCTTACCAGTATTGCATATGTCCTCATATTTTTAATCATTACCTTTATTAAATACTGAATATCTAATCAAAATCACAAATTCTAGATCAGTACTGGACTAGGGTTTCATATATTTTTCTTATGAACTTTATCACTTGATTATGCTAGGAAAAATACTATTGCTCATTGGTTCTCATTTTTAGTGTCCTTTTCTATTTTTCCAAAGTTTGGGCAAAACAGATTCTAAGGAAAAAAAATTTGTTTATGCTTGGGTATTGGGGTACTTAACATTTTTACATAGTGCAACTACTGGCCAAGTATTTCCATAAATTTTCTCAAGCCTAGCCTAAAAGCATTTCTATTTTTCTATTCATTATTAAGTTTTGGGCAGTTTTCAACATTAAATCAAAAGTCCTTGATCAGATACATAAACTACCTAGTTTTATATTTTAACCGGCAGAGAACTTTATTTGTGGTGGAGCAAAATTGGTTTCACAATTTTTGGGCTAGTATTACTCAAGTTACAAATTTTTGAAGTTCTCTACTAAAATAAAAGGAATGAAAAGAAAGAAAAACAACTTGTGCTGTCCCTGGGCTCTTCTATTGTTCGTATTACATCTAGGTCCCCAGAGCACTATTCATTCGTGTCACTAACAGTGCGAAAAACCCCCTGGTTTTTCCCATCCTTAACCCGCGCTCCACCCTCGCTGGAACAGTAAACAGGAAAGTCCAGTGAGCGATTATACCTTATCGGCGACGGTAGCGAGTCGGGGAAGAGGTCGAGGATTCTCATGGGGGTCCAGCGAGCTTGGTGACGGCGGTGATTGGTCGGAGGAGGCCGGTGGCGTTCGGTCCTCGCGTACAGGCGGGAGGGGAAGGTTCATCGATGGTGATCTTCACCTCTAGTGGGGTAGGCATCCAAGGAGAGGCTCTAGGAGCTTCACCAGGCTTTAGTGAAGTCGTCCGTGAGCTTCGACTTGGTCGTGGCGGCTTGGGTTGGCCGGTCCATGTTCACCAACGTGTGCACGTCGAGTGGTGGACAGGAGCAGACCTCACCGGCACGGTAGAAATCAATTAAACCGGTCAGCGAGCTGTGGGAAGGTGTTGGGGAGCCACTAGCGAGTTTAGCTGGGCGTGGAAGTGACTACGGCGAGCTAGCTACGGTGGTGGTGTGGGCGGTAGGACTTGCTCTCTACAGCGAACTCCGGTGAACTACGGCGCGGGCGGGAGTGTGGGCGTGCGAGGGAGTACGGCCGAGGCCATGCTGCTTTATAGGCGTGGGCTTGGCGCGGGCTCGCGGTCGAGAGTGGCTCGGCGCGGGTGCGCGGTCGGGCGTGCACCGGCGTGTCAGCCGCGGTCGAGCACGTGGTGATTTGCTTCTTCTCATGTTCCAGCACTCATAGGCTCCAAATCTTCGCGTATTTGGGCAAGATCCCATTGTAAGATATGTTCCCCCGATTGAGCTTTGTCGTTTATGTGTGGAAGCTGAGGGGTTTTTGGGTTTGTGTAGGGAGTTGTCGCGTCGCCAACTTGGGTGTGTCTGGCTGCTTAGTCTCGAGGCAAATCCATGCCAAGATCATGTCAACCGGCCGGGTTTTGCCTCCATACTTTGCCAGGGCGTGTCTAAGGTAGTTTGGCGCCACTTTGTTATTTGGACCATGTAGTTTTGAGTTTTGGAAACTAGGTGAACGCGGTGGATCTTTGTGGGAAGGTTGGATTTCAGAAATTTGAATTCCTGATTTTCATTTGAAGTCCCCACTAGAGTGGCTGATTTGAGAATTTTGCAAAACCCTTTTGGGTAAAGTTTCTTAATTACTATGTTTTGTAGATTATTTAGTGTTCTACAACTTTGTTAATTGGTCCAAATCATGATTTTGTGTTTCACACAGCCTTTTTACTAGATTTCCATGTATTACTCAATTTGCTTAAATAGGGTAGTTCTAGGGTTTGAGCCTTTTCTCACTTTGAGGTGCATGATGTGGTTCGGGTATGATTCTTGAGACGAAAAAGACTCAATTTAGTCTTAGCTCCTCAAGTTTGGTGTCATTTGCTCAAATTAATCCACATGTGATAATGGTCACAATGTGGGCACTGAGGGAAAAACCCTGAGTAACACCTGGGTGTTATAGCCCTCCCCCCTCAAAAAAATCTTGCCCCAAGATTTGTGTTGGGGTCCTCTAGGGGTAAGGAAAAGGTTACAGCTTGCTTCCATGGTATTGGTTTGCTTTATAAGGTTCTTTAGAAAACCTCTCTTCGAATGTCATCCTCTTTGCAACTTCAGAAGGAAGCCCTTTTTGTCCTTGTTTTATAGCTTAACTTGGTTTCTGTTAAGATCATCTTTCTTATATTTAGAATCAGAGGGCAGGGGGGCTGGGGTATGGTTACATACCGACTTCCTTAGGTAGACAATCGGGGTAGTTTGCGCGCAGAAAATCCTCAGTCCCCCATGTAGCTTCTTCTTCCGAATGGTTGCTCCATTGGATCTTATACATCTTGATCGTCATTGCACGAGTTGATCTTTCCTTGCAATCTAGAATCCTGGAGGGGTGTTCTTGGTAGGATAGATTTGGCTCTATCTCTACATCTGGCTTTGTTATGACCTCCGTTGGTAACCGAACACATTTCTTCAATTGGGATACATGGAACATGTTGTGGATGGCAGACATCTTTGGGGTAACTTCAACTTGTATGTCATGGTCCACATGCTTCTATGATCTCATAAGGTCCACTGTAGCAAGGGGCTAGCTTGCCTTTGATCACAAATTTTTGCACTCCTCTCATGCGTGATACTTTCAGTTATATGTAATCTCCCACATCGAACTGTAGGGGTTTCCACCTCTTGTCGTGGTAACTCTTTTGCCTGGCCTGAGCAGCTTCTAGGTTCTTCCTGATTACTTTGACTTTTCCTTCGGCTTCTGACACCAGGTCGGGTCCAAAAATTTCTCTCTCTCCAGGCTGTGACAAGTTGAGGGGTGTTCGACACCTCCTCCCATACAGGCCTCAAATGGTGCCATCTCCAGACTGGATTGATAACTGTCATTATAAGAAACACTCTGCCAAATAGAGGCACTTATCCTAGTTTCTTGACGTAATCGATCACACAAGCCCTCATCATATCTTCAAGAATCTGATTTACCCTTTTGGTCTGACCATCAGTTTTGAGGGTGGTAAGCCAAACTTCTTACCAACTTGGTTCCCAAGGACTCTTGCAATTGCTCCTAAAATCTGGCTATGAATGGGGCTCCTCGGTCAGAGACAATTGTCCATGGTAATCCATGCAAACACACAATTCGGTCAATATACAATTCTGCATACTTATAGCCTTATCGGTGATGTGCACTGGAAGAAAATGAGCCACTTTTGTTAATCGGTCTACAATAACCCATATTGAATCATGATGTCGAGAGGTGTTGGGTAGACCCACAATAAAGTCCATGCTGATGTCATCTCATTTCCATGAAGGTATTGCTAGGGGTTGCAAGGCACGACTGACTTTAAGTGGCTTGCCTTTATCCTCTGACACGTGTCACATTCTGACACACACTTAGCTATTTCTCTTTTCATCTTGGTCCACCAATACAGGGGTTTCAGATCATGGTACATCTTGGTGCTTCTTAGGTGCATGGAGAATTTGGAGAGGTGAGCCTCATCCAAAATTTTCCTCTTGAGGTCCTTATTTTTTGGAACCACCAGTCTATCTTCAAACCATAGTATCCCCTTGCTATCTTGGGTGAAAGCACTTATACTTCTACACTTTCTGGTTAAGGTTCTCTTTGATGATTTGCACTCCCTGTCATCGAGTTGGGCCATAATAATCTGGTCTAACAAGGTTGGTTCGACGGAGATGTTAGTCAAGGTACCAGAAGGAATTACTTGAATCCTCATCTTACTCAACTCATCACATAGGGTATTGATGCGATAATCCAATCACCATACAATTGCATTGCGACTTTCGGCTTAGGGCATCTGCTACCACATTGGCCTTTCCAGTGTGGTAATGCACTTTCAAGTCATAGTCCTTGATCAATTCTAGCCATCTTCTCTGTCTCATGTTGAGATCAGCCTGAGTAAAGATGTACTTGAGGCTCTTGTGATCTGTATAGATGTTGTAGTGAGTTCCCATCAAGTAATGCCTCCACATTTTTAGGGCATGCACCACGGCTGCCAACTCTAAGTCATGAGTAGGATAATTTTGCTCATGAGGTCTGAGTGCTCTTGACGCGTAGGCAATGACTCGGTTGTTTTGCATTAAAACACAACCCAGCCAAGTGCCAGAGACATCACAATACACATCAAATGGCTTGTTGTTGTCAAGCTGTGCCAACACAGGTGCAGTGATCTGATGTTGCCTCAAGGTGTGAAAAGCATCTTGATGAGGAAATCACTCCCATGGATACAAACAACACTCCCCTAGTTGATGTTCAAGGTCCAATTACTTGTGCATGCGCTCGACAATTGAATTTATAGGTGATCTCGTCCTAAGTAATTATTCTTGTGCATTTGAGAGTAGTATGCTACCTAATGATTTAATTGTACTTAGAATGAAGGAGAGGACCAGCTAGGATGTCTGGATCAAGATGGAGGCCCATACGATTCGAGTTCATTTCAGTCTAATTCCAGGAATAACCCGTAATAAAATGGCGCCCCATGTCGCATACGGAGTCGGATTTCAACGTTCTTTATATGGATGGCAAGATAATTTCGAGGAGCTTCCAATGGCATCGATTTTAGGTCCAAATTCATCCAGAATCCACGGGAATTGTCTAAACAAGTTGACGTCCAAAATCTGTCTGGCGTTGCGATGCCGTCTTTTGGCCTGTTGTGTCGTGTATCTTCGTTGAGCCCATTAGGGGCGCGTCCAGGGTTTTGCATAACCCTAGAGTCTTTATTAATAGCCACCAAATCCTTGTTAGAGGCAGGTTTTTTCTTAAGTTAGATCTGTCAAGAACAGTCGTCGTAGATCGGTTTGTGAGACCCCAACTCGAGAGCTTAATCATCCATCTTGCTTGTGTCTTCGATTCGCAGGGAAGGATTAGCCCTCATGGTGAGGTCAATCGAGCAGCGCACGGTTGATAACTAGAGGAGAAGTGGTGCTGCAATTGCAGGGTTCTAGTCTTGTTGATTGGAAGCCAGATCGTCTGTGTGACATCTCCACCAAATTGATAGTTACCTTCACCTGACGGAAGATCGGGCACCCCATTCCTATCAAGTGGTATCAAAGCCACAAGTATTACCATCAGGTTTACCCTAGTTTAGTTTATGTTTTTCATCCTATAACTCCAAAAAAATTGCCATACAAAAAAATTCTGTTGTCCTAGAACCCTTGTTTAGCCTTTGCAATTTCGTTTTCAGTTTGGCTTTGTTCAGTTCATGTCCGTGGTCGAGTCGTGTTGCTGGTTTAGGGGTGTATCTTCATCATAGATCAACTACACCTTCGCTGCTATCCCATCCACCATTACCAAGATCATAAGTCAATTCACCCCATTAATCAAACTTGCCCTCGCTAGCCGCTGATAGGGAAGTTTTGCCCTAACCGTGCCGCTTTCTAGTCGTGCCTCCCAAAAACATAACTTGAGGTACCTTCCTTAAAACCGGCATAACTTTTCGCTCGGTTGTCCAAAAATTCTGAAATTTTTATAGGAGCTTGTTGACACCATTCTGAGGCCAGCCAAACTCACCTACGGCCTGTTTGGTTTCGATAAAAGTATCACAAAAATTCAGGAAAATAAAGAAAAAAAATTGTCAAAGCTCTTGCATGCTTTTCAGATAACTTGCTCATTTTCTGTAGACCACATCTGATCTTTGTTTTCGGTGAAACATGGTGTAGCTCCTATTTTGTTGCTTCTTGTGCTGAGAAAAATATCAAGAAAATCATACAAAAAAGAAAAATAATATCACCAGTGAATCCTACTAGTGCCTTTTTGGCCTCGCTAGTACAACATTTACGGTACTGCCATTCTGTTAGTTCCATTGTTCTTTGTTCCAACTTGTTGTGCTACACCTCGAATACATCTCTTAGCCAGCAATTGTGACTTGTGCTTTGGATATTTATTGAACTTCGCTCATCTGCACTCGATTTTGTTCCACATTCACATACATATTGTGCCTGTCCTACAGCTCCACATACTATATCTTCTGATCAATACAAATTTGACCTTGCAATCGCGGTTTCACTACCTCTTGGTAAGTATCACGAACCAGCCTCCGATTGTACCATCCTTTGCTTGTATTTCGTCAGACACTTGTAAGAGCTTGGTAAGATACATTAGAGCATGTTCCTGTGTTCCACCTAAGAGGAGCGTGTAGTAAAATTATTAGGGATAACCATCACCGTTTGTTTCCTGTTTTTGTGTTTCGATGGCAGGCGATGAAGAAGAAGCAAGGATCCCTATAGACTTCGATGAATGTGTTAGCCGCCAAGATCTTGAGGCAAACAACATGCTCCTGAAGGAGCAAATGTAGGAGACGGTCCACAAGTCAGTGCATGCTGCCTTCATTGACATGAACCTTGGCAAGACTTACAAGAGGCTGGATCGATGATTGTCCAAGATCGTCGACAGACTTGTTGTGCTAGAGACGCAAACAACAAGCACCGCCACCACCACCTCCTCGTCCACGTCTTCCCGATGATGCGGTGTTGATGCAGAAGGTAATTATGATGAAGCGGCCACCAGAGATTTGCGCTTACATCGCTGTCTTCATCAAAACCCAGAAGGTATGCCACACCGTCAGCAAGGTAATAACAATCGTGCTCCTAACGACCCTTATGCTAAGATTAAATTTACTATACCATCTTTTTCAGGTCATTATGATGCTGAGGGATATCTTGATTGGGAGATGATGATAGAACAGAAATTTGCTGCCCACCTTGTACCTGAACGACATCAAGTTAGACAAGCCACTAGTGAATTTAAAGATTTTGCTATTATCTGGTGGACTGCTCTAGTTGGGGATGGTAGAGCACCTACGACTTGGGAAAGATCTTAAGGTAGCTATGCGCGATAGATTTGTTCCCCCATCTTATCATAGAGAATTGCGTAAGAAATTGATGCGTTTAGAGCAAGGGGATAAATCTGTTCAAGATTATTATGCTGAGCTTCAGAAGTGATTGCAGTGTTGTGGGATAATAGAGGGACATGAGGACGCTCTTTGCCGTTTTTATTCAGGTTTGCGGCATGACATTTAGGACATTGTGGATTACAAAGAATTTAACAAGTTGTTCCAGTTTGCTATGCTTGCAGAGAAGGAATTGCAGGGACACCAACATCGACCTAGGGCTACTTTTGGCGCCTCCTCTACATCACGGATGCACACACCTACCTCGAGTCATACACCTTCGACCACTCCAGCGTCCACGCGACCTCCCTCGACACTTGCTGCACATGTTGGTAACTTCCTTTGCAGGTACCCGCCAAGAAACAGAATTCACCAGCACCTGCAACACCTTCCAGTGGTCGTTCTTCCGGTATTGTTTGCCACCGCTGTCATGGGATTGGTCACATGAAGAAGGATTGCCCGAGTCAGTGAACATACATTACTACGGATGATGGCTACATTAGTGCTTTCGACGGTGAGGATGACGATGATGTCTCCAGTGATGTTGCTGCTAATGATGATGCCATGCATGGTGCTGATGCTACGGTGAACCTTCAAAGCATTATGGTGCAGCGTGTTCTTAGTTCTCAGCCTGAATCATCAGAGAAGCAGCAACGCCATAATTTGTTCCAAACTTTCTTCACCATTGAGAATCGGTGAGCACATGTTATTATTGATGGTGGAAGCTGCAATAATTTGGTGAGTTCAGATTTGGTCAAGAAGCTTGGCCTGACCACACGTCCACGGCCACATCCACACCACATTCAGTGGATCAATGATTCAGGCAAGGTTAAGGTAACACACATGGTACGGGTGCGTTTCTCCATTGGTATGTATTCTGATTATGTGGATTGCGATGTAGTACCTATGGAAGCTTGTTCTCTTTTGTTGGGTAGACCTTGGGAATATGATACTGATTCACGTCACCATGGTAGGAGTAATACATACACTTTTAGGCATAAAGATAAAAATATTACTTTGCTACCTTTGACTCTTGCTAAAATTGTACAAGCTGATAAAGATAGAGCTGCAAGTACCCATAAGGAACCAACTAATGAGACAGAAATTCAGCAACAAATTAAATTGAAAGCTCCTGTCATGCTTGCTACTAAATCTGATCTTCTTGAAACTCATGCTACTGATGCTTGTTGCTATGCCTTGGTTTGCAAAGATGCTTTTCTTTTCTATTGATGATATTGCTAGCACTTTGCCTGCATCTATGACTAACCTTTTGCAGCAGTTCCAAGATGTTTTCCCTCTGAGTTACCTCCAGGACTTCCTCCCATTCGTGGGATTGAGCACCAGATTGATTTGATTTCCTGGAGCGAGCTTGCCCAACCGTGCTACATATCGAGCAAATCCTGAGGAGACTAAGGAGATTCAGCGCCAAGTCCAAGACCTTTTAGACCACGGGTATGTACGTGAGAGCCTTAGTCCTTGTTCTGTTCCTGTCATTTGGTTCCAAAGAAAGATGGCAGTTGGCGCATGTGTGTAGATTGTAGAGCCATTAGCAACATCACTATCTGGTACTGTCATCCTATTCCTCGATTAGATGATATGCTTGATGAGTTAAGTGGTTCTAAAATATTTTCTAAGATTGATTTGCGCAGTGGGTACCACCAAATTAGAATGAAATTAGGCGATGAATGGAAAACTGCTTTTAAAACCATGTTCGGCTTGTATCAGTGGTTAGTGATGCCTTGTGGATTAACTAATGCCCCTAGTACTTTTATGCGTTTGATGAACGATGTTTTGCGCCCATTTATTGGAAAATTTGTGGTGGTTTATTTTGATGATATCTTGATCTACAGCACTTGTTTATCTGAACATCTTGACCATCTACGTGTTGTTTTTGATGCTTTGCGTGCCGCGCGCTTATTTGTTAACCTTGAGAAATGCACCTTTTGCATCGAACGAGTATCGTTTCTTGGCTATGTTGTCACTCCACAGGGTATTGAGGTTGATGAGGCCAAGGTGCATGCTATTAAGAGATGGCCAACGCCATCGACGGTGACACAAGTGCGGAGTTTTCTTGGACTTGCAGGATTTTATCGTCGTTTCGTGAAGGATTTCAGCACCATCGCTGCCCCATTACATGAGTTGACCAAGAAGGGTGTTTCATTTAATTGGGGGCAGTCACAAGAGGATTCTTTTGCTCTTTTAAAAGAGAAGCTTACTCACGCACCACTACTCCAACTTCCTAACTTTGGTAAGACTTTTGAACTTGAATGTGATGCAAGTGGAGTAGGCATTGGTGCTATTTTGATGCAAGGAGGTAAACCCGTTGCATATTTTAGTGAGAAATTGAATGGTCCTATTCTTAATTATTCCACATATGATAAAGAATTATATGCTCTCATACGATCTTTGCAAACATGGAAACATTATTTGTGGTCCAAGGAATTTGTTATTCATTCTGATCATGAGTCACTTAAGCATCTTCGTAGTCAAACAAATCTGAACCGTAGACATGGTAAGTGGGTAGAATTTCTTGAAACTTTTCCAACTGTAGACATGGTAAGTGGGTAGAATTTCTTGAAACTTTTCCTTACATCATTAAACATAAAGGGGAATGATAATGTGATTGTCGATGCTCTGTCTTGACGATATGCTATGTTGTCTCAACTTGATTGTCGTATTTTTGGACTTGAAACAATTAAGGGACAATATGCTTTTGATGATGATTTTAAAGAGGCTGCGTTAAATTGTAAAGAGGGCCATACATGGAATAAATTTGTGCTAAATGATGGATACTTGTTTAGAGCTAACCGCCTATGCATCCCAGTTGGTTCGGTTCATCTTTTGTTGTTGCAGGAAGCACATGGTGGTGGTTTGATGGGTCATTTCGGTGCCAAGAAGACGGAGGCTGTGTTGTCCTCACACTTCTTTTGGCGAAGATGACGTGATGTTGAGCGCTTTGTAGCAAGATGCACGACATATCAAAAAGTGAAGTCACGATTGAACCCACATGGTTTGTATATGCCTCTTCCTATTCCTTCAGTTCCGTGGGCGGATATTTCTATGGATTTTGTTTTGGGATTGCCTAGGACAAAGAGGGGGAGCGATAGTGTTTTTGTTGTCGTTGATCGTTTTTCTAAGATGGCACATTTTATACCTTGTCACAAACGAATGATGCCATTCATATTGCTAACCTCTTTTTCAAAGATATTGTTCGTTTGCATGGTATGCCTTCTACTATTGTTTCAGATCGTGATGTAAAATTCTTGAGTCATTTTTGGCATACTCTATGGAACAAATTGGGGACAAAATTGTTGTTTTCTACTACTTGTCATCCCCAAACTGATGGACAAACAGATGTTGTGAATAGAACATTGTCTGCAATGCTGCGAGCAATATTGAAGAAAAACTTAAAATGTGGGAAGAGTGTTTGGCGCATGTGGAGTTTGCATATAATCAGGCGGAACACTCCACCACCAAGGTAAGTCCTTTTTAGGTAGTGTATGGCTTTAACCCTCGTGCTCCTATTGATCTTTTGCCTCTACCTACTACCGAGCAAGTACATAGTGATGCTAAGGAGCGTGCTGACTTTATTTTGAAACTTCATGCTTCAACTAAAGCCAACATTGAAAAGATGACTGAAAAATATAGAATTGCTGGTAGTCAAGGTAGAAAACCAGTTAAGCTTGAAGTGGGTGATTTAGTATGGTTGCACTTGAGAAAAGATAGATTTCCAGAGTTAAGAAAGTCTAAATTGATGCCACGTGTTGCTGGTCCATATAAGATTTTGGAGAAAATAAATGATAATGCATACAAACTTGAGTTGCCTCCCAAGTTCTGGGTTAGTCCTACATTTAAAATTGCAGATTTGAAACCGTATTTGGGGGAAGAAGATGAGCTTGAGTCGAGGATGACTCAATTTCAAGAGGGGGAGGATGATGAGGACATCACTCCCATGGATACAAACAACACTCCCCTAGTTGATGTTCAAGGTCCAATTACTCGCGCACGCACTGGACAATTGAATTTACAGGTGATCTCGTTCCTAAGTAATTATTCTTGTGCATTTGAGAGTAGTATGCTACCTAATGATTTAATTGTACTTAGGAATGAAGGAGAGGACCAGCTAGGACGTCTGGATCAAGAAGGAGGCCCAAACCGATTCGAGTTCATTTCAGTCTCGGATTCTAGGAACAGCCCGTAATAAAATGGGCGCCCAAGTCAAATACGGAGTCAGATTTGGACGTTCTTTATATGGATGGAAAGATAATTTCGAGGAGCTTCCAATGGCACCGGTTTCTGGTCCAAATTCATCCAGAATCCATGGGAAATGTCTAAACAAGTTGACATCCAAAATATGTCCGGCGTTGCGACGTCGTCTTTTGTCCTATTGGGCCGTGTATCTTCGTTGAGCCCATTAGTGGCGTGTCCAGGGTTTTGCATAACCCTAGAGTCTTTATTAATAGCCACCACATCCTTGTTAGAGGTGGGTTTTGCTTAAGTTAGATCTGTCAAGAACAGTCGCCATAGATCGGTTTGTGAGACCCCAACTCGAGAGCTTAATCATCCATCCGCAATTTTTCAGATTGTGTTCTTTCTTGTTCTTGCTTGTGTCTTCAATTCGCAGGCAAGGATTAGCCCCCATGGCAAGGTCAATCGAGCAGCGCACGGTTGATAACCAGAGGAGAAGTGGTGCTGCGATTATGGGGTTCTAGTCTTGTTGATTGGAAGCCAGATCGTCTGTGTGACATCTCCACCAAATCGATAGTTACCTTCACCTGATGGAAGATGGGGCACCCTGTTCATATCACATCATCACATTTCTGACCCCATTCAAATTTTGCTCCTTTCTTCAACACAATTCTATCACGGGCTTCGCAATTCGGGAGAAATCTGGAATGAATCGTCGATAATACCCGGCCAATCCTAGAAAACTTTGAATCTGACGGATAGTTGTGGGTGGCTTCCAATTCATCACCTCTTGCACTTTATCCGGATCAACTGCTATGCCATCTTGAGAGATAGTGTGACCCAATAATTTAATCACCACCAGCCAGAAATCACACTTCGACAATTTGGCATAAAGGCGGTGTTCTCTCAGACGTTGGAGCACTACATGCAATTGACCAGCATGCTCTTCTTCATTTCTTGAGTATACTAAGATATCATCGATGAAAACCACCACAAATTTGTCCAGTTCGGGCATGAAGATTGAATTCATCAGGTACATGAAGTATGCGGGTGCATTTGTCAACCCAAACGACATCACCAGATATCCATATAGCCCATATCTGGTTGAGAAGGCCGTCTTTGGAATATCACTTGCCCATATCTTGATCTGATGATAGCCGGAGCAAAGATCAATCTTGGAAAACACCTTAGCTCCACCCAATTGGTCGAAAAGAACATCAATACAAGGCAAAGGATACTTGTTTTTGATAGTCACCACATTGAGTGGGCGGTAATCTATGCATAATCTTAAGCTTTCATCCTTCTTCTTCATGAACAAAGCTAGACATCCCCAAGGTGAAGTACTTGGGCGGATGAATTCCTTGTCCAACAGCTCTTGCAACTGCTTCTTCAATTCTGCCAGTTCGGCGGGTGGCATCCAGTAGGGCCTCTTGGAGATAGGTGTTGTTCCCAGTTGCAATTCAATGGCGAACTTGATATCTCAATCCGGTGGCATTCCTGGCAATTCGTCGGGAAAGACATCTGCATACTCACAGACCACTGGAATCTTCTTCAAGGGTAGTGCTGTCATGGAAAAGGCACATGATCGAGTGGTTTGTTGGCTGGGTAGATACAATTTAAGATCCCCGAAGGTGGGAGAATGGATTTCCATAGCTCTGGCAGCTACATCTAACACAACCCGGTGTTGAGTCATCCAGTTAGTTCCCAAAATGATATCCAACTTTTCTAGCCCTAGTATCAGAAGTGTAGTTTTGAAGATTTTGCTTCCCAGTTGGATAGGTACACTTCGATTTAATTGATTTGTTGCAATTTTGCCCCTAGGTGTTGTTATCATAAAAGCCCCTTGGGTATGATAGAAAGGCAGTTGACATTTGACACTGAATGTCTGGCTAATGAAGCTATGTGATGCCCTAGAGTCAAACAGAATCAATGTAGGTTGATTAAAAACAGAAAAAGTACCAGTCATGACAGGTGCTCCTTCAGGTAGCTCCTCTAGAGTAGTGAAGTTGAGCTTCCCTTATCTGACTTGCACTTATTGCTTCTTCCCTTTGTCTTGGTTGGGGGCTGGCATCTGCCTTGGTTGATTCCGTGGGCAATCCTTGGCATAGTGGCATGCGTTGCCACACGTGAAGCATTTGTTTCTGTTTCCTTGGTGGAATTGCTGCTGCTGCTACTGTCGCTGAGGCTGATTCTTCCTTGGAGCAGGAGTGGGGAAATGGTTGGGTACTTGCTGCTACTATGGAGGCCTGATGACCCATCTTCCTACTTGCTGATGGAATCCCTTGCTCTGACTGTTGGAGACAATCTAGAATCTCCAAGGTTGAGCTGAGGATGCTGACAATGGTGCCTTCCTCTTCTTCTCTGCCCGGTGGGCTACAATGCAGTCTTCCAATGATATGGCAAGGTTAACCAGTTCGTTGTAGCTGTCACACGAACAGTGTTGAGGCGCTCACAAAGCATGGTGTTGAGTCCCCTTCGGAAACAGTCTCTCTTCTTCTCATCTGAATCTGCATGATAACCCGCGTATTGGCACATGTCGTTGAAGGCCTGGGCATAATGTAGCACAGTGCGGGTTCCCTGAGTCAGTGCCAAGAACTCATTGAGCTTGCGATCCAGAATTCCTGCTGGAATATGGTGTCCTCTGAAAGTTGTCTTGAATTCCTCCCATGTCACCACGTGGTCAGCAGGTAACATGGCGTTGAAATGGTCCCACCATGTACTAGCAGGTCCATGGAGCTGCTGTGTGGCGAAGTGAGTCTTTGCGGCGTCAGGGCATGCTCCTGTGAGGAGTGGAAACTTGGACTCCACAACCCTGAGGCACACATCAGCGTCTAGCGGGTCCTCCGCCTTAGTGAACAGCGGCAGTTAGGTGCTCAAGAACTCCTGAATGTCGTCGTAGCCAGTGGGCGTTGCTACTAGCCTCCACCAAAGTGCTGAGGGTAGGGCTGGCACTGCACCAGCTGCCATAGAATCTCATTCTGATGAGCCATTAGCTCCTACATCGTGGGAGCTGGAGGAGGTGGCGGGGGAACATGCTCTTTCTGCCCGCGACGTGGTCTAGCTGCCATCTAAAAACCGAAAATTCATTGTTGTCACCTCGATTCATGGTTCCAAACAGAATTCTTTATATCATGAGAAGAAAAATGACATAACATAATATTGACCAAACGAGGATAACATTCCTGCATTCATTTCATTGTTCACAAAAGTTCTCCCTGGGTTACAACATTTTAGGGGATCCACCCTTTAGCCTAGTCCAAAAGTTGGTACCAAAACTAAGCTCGTGTGGGTTTCTGTCCTCCTAACATGTTAAACTAACCCGTCAACCCTAAGTGGTAGAGGCAACGCTAGACACAGGTGAAGGGGGCACTCCGGAGGGAGCCGCATTCGGTCCGGAAGCTAGCTCTATCTCCTCGGGATCCTCCTCTCCCTCGCTGCCTACCTCATTTGCCTCCATGTCTTGGTGGTGCATCTCTAGGTCGTCGTTGGTCTCCGCAAGCTCTTCCTGCACATCGTGGAGCTAGATGTCCAGGATATCGATGGTGTTATCCTGGATTTCCACCTGCTGTTCCAGAGTCATGATACGCTGGTTCATCTATTCCACCTGTAGATCCTTCTCCACCAACTCTGAAGACAAGTCAACTATGAAGTCCTACCAATTGTCGAGGGTGATCTTTGTAGCCTGAGTGAGCCTAGTGAGGTGTGCCATGGCGTCGCTCTGCAAGGCCTGTAGGCGGTACACTGCACTCATGCACTGGATGGTGATCCTCCCAACCTGGTCGGGATGCATGGCCCACACGTCCTTCACGTGACTCACTCTGTTGCACCACATGGGGTCATCCCTCTTCTTGGCGGGGAAGAGTCCCATTGGGTGCATCATTATCTCCAGGGGATGATATCCCAGAAGGTTGTCAAGGCCTTTAGCGCTGCGGCCTCAGTGGTGTCGTCTGCCCTGAACCCGTCAGTCTCGAAATCAAGGCAACGTCACCCAGGCTACAGGGGGTGATACTCCAAGGTCAGCCAAACCCTGCAACATGGCACCCGATGCTCCTCGTATAGCTGAACCGTATACAGAGGGGGTGTAGGGTATCTGGTGGAGCAGAGCACCTCCCACAAGATAGAGGGAAAGCCCTCGTGGGAAAGGTAGTAAAAACTGAAGTGAGTGTCTCCACCATTAGCGGGGGTGGGTGAAGACATCTGTGAAAGAGGGTTAGATGTAATTGCTAAGGTAACGGTAAGGACATAAGTGTGTTAAGTTTTAAAGGGGGTGGATCAACTTGGATTTACTTACTCCAACTCATTTCTTGCTACCAATTTTTTAACTAATGTTTATTAGGGGTCATGATTCGATGCATTTTCCTTAACTTTTATTTTATTTCATGTTTTATAATGCATGCATGCTTGAATGAACATCCTCTCATCAATCGGAGGGGTGCTCCTAGGATATCCCTACTATCCTAAGGTTGGCCTATATGGCCTACTTGTAGAGCCACCTATTTTCCCCACTATTCTTAAGGCCTTTCACCCTAGGTCTAGCGTTCTAGTCCTGACGATCCAATACTGGTTTCTAATCAAATTCTATTTTTGAAAAGTTGGCATTCATGACTTATTGATTCCTCTGTAATGGTAATCGCTCAGATACCAGTTGTGGCGGAACCACCTAGATTATTCTAGTTTAAGTGCCCAAGTCGCACCCTTAAAGGCTGCAACACACTTAAACCGGAATAAACCGTTTAGTTCTTCGGATCTCGTCTGATAGAACCACTTACCAAGCATACATGGTAACAATCATTTAGTGCAATCAACATGTTATGTCAAGAAAAACCTCATTTCACTTTTTACTCGATGCAGTACAAGGGGTCAAGTAGTCTCATTAGCTGCAAGAAGCAGACGATTCCAATGGAGTTTTAACCTTGCAAGGTAAACCTAAACACACGACATCTAAGGGCACCCCGTCCCCACACACGTCAACCGTCCCCATCGATTCCCCATTCGCGGCTAGGTCTCACCGCCTTGGCATGCAATGCCCCACCACTACTACAGTAAAGCTCTGTACAGGCGGTCCGGTTAGCCTCTACATAGGCGGTTCCAGGAACCGCTTATGGTGCAGCGACTGTGATGTAAAACAACATCACAGGCGGTCAATCAAAAACCGCTTGTGATAGACACACATCACAGGCGGTCCGGTTTAAAAGAACCGCCTGTGATAGACACACATCACATGCGGTCTAGTTTAAAAAAACCATCAGTGATAGATACACATCACAAGCGGTTTTAAATATAAGTCCGACTGAATTTCAATATACATATTCCAGATTCATATTTAGATTCCAGATTCATATACAGAATTAATAACAGATTCAAACACAGATTCAAACACATATTCCACATATTCATCCACATATCAAGTTCCATACACATATTCATCCACATATCAAGTTCCATCATACACATATTCATCCACATACAGGTTCCATACACATATTCATCCACATATCAGGTTCCATCATACACAGATTTATACACATATCAAGTTGCATAACAACTCAACATCTCAAAATTCCATAGACAACTAAACATCTAAAGTTCCTAACTAAACATTTAAACACTTTGTGATATCGTGTACAAACTTAGTTCTGGGAATTGTTGCAAATTTCCATTTGTATTGTAGAATAGCCCTTGTTGATGAAGAACTTCACGGCGCATAAAGTAAAGCAAGTCTTTTATAACCTTAGCCACGCCGACGGAAAACATATCTCTTTCTAACCATTCAGCATTGATCTTAGATTTAGGAACCTGCAATGAAAGCAAAAAGCAAGCAGTACTAAGAGTAATGTGATGAGCAACAATATAACATAAAAATTGCAACATAGACAATGATAGCGAACTTACATCCTCACGATTGACCATGTAATGGAAGGTGACACGACACCATTCGCATACATAATAACCGCACAGGACAGTACCCGGAGGTTGTTTGTCACCATATGGAAATAATGATATTGACAAATTAGGCTTGTCCTCTGGATGTTCGCCGCCAAGACCTTCCCAATAAAAACGGTATGCACTGCATATAAGAATAGCATTGTGAGATTAAGAATACATTTGTTAAGTTGTAATAAGTACAAGTGTGCAATAATAATCATACTTATCTAAAATCTTCAAGAAGTCATTATACGTAGCCTTTTCCATTCTCAGTGAGTCGAAGACCACGACTTTACCATGCTTTGGAAAGATCATGATACAAATGTAGTGGTCACTATATAGACATAGACAAAAACACATGTTAAGATCACGATTGCCATAATTTATAGTTCAAAACCATGTCGAGAACTTACTTAAAGTGGTGTGGAGCTATTATTAAGTCCTTGCCATGGTGTACATGATTATACATGGCTCGTCCAATGTATGCCGCCATTACCTTCATTTTCTTTCTCTGATTTTGTTTAACGGCTTTCTCAAATTCAGCATCATCCAAGTCTTTGTATTCTTCTCCATGTCTCCGAGCAACTTCTTTGTAGCGAGCTTATCATCAACTGGTCAAGAAACCCTGTCTTAAGTTGTTTCTTCTTATCATCCATGTATTGCATCCTACGTGTAAAAGTGTTAATCGTTAGACTCTCATTTATGTGTGCGTGTACAAAACTAACAAATATGAAAGTTTAGAGGTACTTACAAGCAAAAGAGGGTTAAGTAGTTGGTTTCCATCCTTTGTTAGTGGTACAACGACCAGAGATCATCAAAGAATAAATGCCGCACAGGATCTATATTATCATTGCTCCAAAATGCATCTTCTAGCACAACAAATGTGAAGTCCTCGAGTTTGTATTTGTTGCTAGCCACCATGTACCACTCATGCATTCTAATCTCCAGAGTCGACAACTTAGAATGTTGCACCATCATCAAGAACAGCCTCCCATTCACAAATTTAGGAGGAACATCCTCCTTCTTGTATATCGAGATATTGGTTTTAAGACGTAATGATTCTCGAGTATGAATCATTCCATCTTCTTCCCATACTTTGAAATTGTCTATTTGGGACCGTGTGCGTACTCCATGAGATGCTGATTCCGCTTTTGATTAATTTGTCATAACACTCCGCAATTTATGCAGGTAGCGTGCCACTGATTCTGACGGTTTCTTGAAATCGTCAGTGGCGATTCGCTGATGAATTTTCTTCGAAATAGTTGGCCCTTCAACATTGGTGTCAACCTTTGCTTCCTTTTTGATGTTTGTGTCGACATTCTGAGGAACAATTTTGTCTACGTCCCCCTCGTCGAGTTCCTTCGCAAGAGGTGATATGAAAGTTTCAACGATTTTTGTGGAGGTCGGTGTCATATTTTCCAGCACCATGGGGTATGGAATGATCGAACTATCTTTCTGTTGCATTGGTGTTGAATTCGGTGTTGGTGACTTATGACGCGTTACACGGCTTAAGATCGGCTCATCACCCAACTTGATGTCGCGTCGATGCCAAAGGACCAACTCGTTCATTGCCTCCTGCAAAGTTATGATCCCCTCAACTGGAAAGTCTATCTCCCAATCTTCACAACCACTATCTGTGATCTCTAGAACCTGGACCACAACATAGTGTGGTGGGACAGGATTATCCTTGTAGTTAACAAGTCCTGGTTTTACCAAACCAGTAGCAGCTTGTTTTGTTTTTGTCCTAGATCGATTGATTGGAATATGAAGAAAGCAAGGCTTGTCCTCAACAATATCATCTACAGGGTACTTGGTGAAGTCTTGCACAGATCCTACGCTGCTAGGGACTATAGGTGGACTCATGTGGCCTGGCTTGAGTTCAAATGATATGCATTCTGTTTTCTTCATTTTGTTCATCACGTCATTAATAGCCTTTTGTACCCTTTCATCAATAGTCTCTTCAAGGGTCCTTTTCGACTTCTCGTGTTTCCTATATGACGACGCATACTCTGGAAACGCCTCTCTCCAGGAAATCTTAGAAGAGATTCCCCGAGCCCGTCCAGTGTGTTCAGGATTGCCTAGTGCTACAGTTAGTATGTCATTCTCCCTTCGAGGCTTAAATTCGCCCTTCTTTCTCTTATCTGCATATTCTTGAATTTTTGTCGAAACTTCGCCTACCAATTCTAGATGCAAAAGTTTGTCGTCCTCACTCAAACCTGCCCGACCTAAGATCCAACGAATAGCTCGCTCATCGATATCTTTTAATATTGGGTCCAAAGTGTCGTTAGCTATAGCTTCCTCGATTATCCTGTTCCACTGCACAACTTTATGGTGATATCCGGTTGACCCCAGGCGATGGGGATGTTTGTTCATCTTTGCTCTCTGAGAATTAGTTTCGCCCAGTTCTATGGCCTTCAGTTCAGTCTTCGTACGAACAAATTCCTCCCACTGAGCTTGAGTGATTTTCCCCATTTTCTTGGGCGGAGGAACCTTATTCTTCTTAACAAATTCCCTATTCATCTCGGCCTTCCACCCACGAAACATCTTGGCCATAGCAGAGAGCATCGACTTCGTTACTACATCCTCTGTGCCTTTTGGGAACTTGAATGACTCAGACAACTTAGCCCATAGCTTATTGCGGGTGTCTTCATCTAAATCCTTCCATTTTTGAAGTGTGATTGGCACTATATCTCTAACAGTAGACCCGCAGGAATTTCAAAACTTTGTAACCACGTCAAGTGGTACTTCAGGAAACCCCTCTGCATTTAGTTTTGTTACGTACATAACTGCACCTTCTTTCATCTGACTGGGACCTCGTCGCCCTCGTTTCCGCTTATGTGAAACAGATGATTCAGGCATCGGAGCATCCTCCGTGTTTTGTGTAGAACATGCATCCTCTTTCTTCTCTTCATTTGAAATCTATATATTGAAACAATTAATGGCCTTTCATATATGAACATTATTTTAGAATATAGTTGGCATATTTCTATTTACCTCTTCATCGTTGGGAATATAGTCGGCATCAAGCTCATCTGATGTTTTTTCTTCCTTGGAGGTATAGGAGGACAAGGATTGTCGTCACTAGAACTATCCTCCCCGCTCCCTTCACCAGAGCTGCTCGTTGTCTGCCATTCAAGTTTGGTCGCGTCTTCATCAACTTTGTTAGATGCACCGGTGCAGACCACATCCATCCTAGTAGGTACCTAGTGCACAGCTGGTTCCATCGATAAAGGGATATACTGGTTCCATCAATAAGGGAACTTGGAGAAAAGGTGATTCAAAAGAAATTGAGCCCAAACTCGCCTCTGTGTCCCTCCTTTTACTCCCCAAACAGAAAGCCCAAACCCGCCTCCAGGGCAGGATTGGGCCGGGAAGCACGGAGCAGATAGAAGTGCACTTTCCAATGCAGTTAGATAGAGAAGGCATGGCTGTGATGTTATAATGCTGAAGGACACCAAGAAGAGATTATGGTCTGTCATCCACCACCACTGCCCGTTATTTGTGGGCTTCACTGAGGGCTGGAAACATTTGGTGACAGCAAACGACCTTCGGGCTGGGGACATCTGCGAGCTTGTTAAGGGGCCAGACGATGGTGAGCCAGTGTACTCTGTCCAGATGTGTGGTCACAAAATTTAAAGCCGCCCCAGCTTCATCTGTGCGCTTCTCTTCTCTTATGTCGGCTACTAAGATCACTTAGCACCCCACCTAAGAGAAGAGAAGCGCACACATGAAGCCGGGGGCAGCTTTAAATTTTGTGACCACACATCCGGACATAGTACACCGGCTCACCATCGTCTAGCCCCTTAACAAGCTCGCAGACGTCCCCAGCCCGAAGGTCGTTTGCTGTCACCAAATGTTTCCAGCCCTCGGTGAAGCCCACAAATAACGGGCAGTGGTGGTGGACGACATGCTATAATCTCTTCTTGGTGTCCTTCAGCATTATAACATCACAGCCATGCCTTCTCTGTCTAACTGCATTGGAAAGTGCACTTCTATCTGCTCCGTGCTTCCCGACCCGATTCAGGCATTCAGCCGATGCCATTCTCCATATAAGTCCCAAACAGAGAATAGGGATGAGGTAGTCAAGATTTGGACACAAGTCCAAATTTGGTGCTACTCGGCACCATCGATATCACTACTAGCATCTATAGATATGGACACAAGTCCAAATTTGGTGCTACTCGGCACCATCGATATCACTACTAGCATCTATAGATATGGACACAAGTCCAAATTTGGTGCTACTCGGCACCATCGATATCACTAGGGAAAACAAATACATCAAAGAGATCCACTTCCCAATAGTACTCGAAGATAGTTCATTGACTTGACACTCTCTAAGAGGTTCATACAAAATACATTATCTCTAAGAGTGAAACCTACGATACTCATATCGTGTTGTTTAGGACTAAACATCAACAACCCCTTGACTGGTCGCTATCATACTCAATTCCAAAATATTTTTCCAATATGTCGGCTTGAGTAAGGAGATCTGGGCTTGGGAGTTCCTCCAAATCATCTGCAGCTTCATCATCTTCAGCATATTGCAGGGCTTCATCTTGAATAATTTTAGCCCTCCTGGAGTCAGCATACTTTTTGATGGATAGAGCACACTTCTCAAGCATGTTGCATACATCTCCAATTTGAAACAAAGTGGTCTTAAGTGTGTACACTGATTTCGGTTCACTAGTATCCACAACCCCATCAGTCACTAGACTGCGAATGATGTCGACATGTGTCTCGATGACTCGAGCTGAGCTCTCAACCATGTCAAGTGGCTCTTTTTCCATCTCTGAAACTGAAAATGACCAAGTCTCACAATCAAAATTGAGATCGCAACAAAGGCAGGGATCAGAGGGAAAACAAGGATGTGGCTTATAGGGCAAAAAGAGGGTAGCAGCAGATTATGATCTCCCAATTTAAGATTAATGAGTAACTTTGCTTTAAAAGGATGGAGAAGTTGCTTTTGATATGTGGATTAGAAGTGGTGAAGCACTTAGGGTGGTTGAGTATCTATAAGCAGATTATGATCTCCCTATTGACAGATTTTCCAGTTTTCAAAATTAAAACAGTAGTCTGAACATGAGTTTCAGTATTTTGAGCTGTTTTTGGAGCCCATTTGTACCTAATCCATGAGGTTTTAGGACGTAGAGTATATAGAGGAATTCAAGACCACCTAATGGTGAACAACTTTATGAAAGGATGATGGACATGATCGCACATAAAAAGTGAAGTAACAGCTGCTCAAAGGTTGGACTGTCAGGTGGCTAGTGATTAATATATGGAGTATGAGACCCACATTTGGAGCTCTCTGGTAATTAATATATGGAGTATGAGCCCTACTTCATGTAGAAAAGTTAAATACCATTGTCATCATTGTCACGGGATTCCAGACACTACAAGCTCAAGCGATCGATTGGTGATCCTTGGGTTGTGGGGCTATGGTTTTTGGTTGAGGCTAATGCATTGGCTTAGGAATGCCAGCCCCAAAACCCCCTTTATATTGCGCTTAGCTAGCCGGAGCTAAGCTAAGCTAATCTTCATCTCTCTGTTCATAAGCTAATCTTCTCTAACTTAACCAACTCTACTTAAGGAAACTAATGGCCCATTTTGGTGCCAAATCAGAACATACTGAGACAAAAAGAACCAAAAGCTAGCAATCCTTTACCAATACAGCAGAAAAGTCGATACAGGCCAAGGGCATCGTCTGAGAGAGACCTGTAGATGCCAACTGCTTTAGCGAAAACCAGTATCTGCGATCCCCCGAGCAGCACAATGGCAATTTAGTTTCAAGCAGAGGTAAATATCTAACAGAGGCAGCCACAGGCATAGCTCCAGATCAATAATCCCCAGTCCCCATGTGGCAAACACAAGCATACAACCCTAGACATCCAGCTCGAAGACGGCGGTGCTTGGGCTTGGGCTCGGCGACGGCGTGGCGGGCGCTTCTTCGTGGTGTGTGCGTGTGTGCGTACCTGGAGGAGGAGGTGGTGGCGATGCACGGTGGCATTGGGCTCGGGGATGGCGGCGTCGCGGGCGCCCAGCTCGGAGACGGTGGCGCTTGGGCTCGGGCTCGGTGACGGCGTGGCGGGCGCTCACAGCTCGTGCGCCGCACACCCCACGAAGAAGCGTTGGGCTCGGGGATAGCGGCGTTGGGCTCGGGGACGGTGGCAGCCGGGCGGCGCAATGTGTCAGCTCGGGCGGGAAGAGTTAGGGTTCATGCCGACCAAAAAGCCTTTTATATTGTAAATAATCACAGGCGGATATTTAGAAAAACCGCCTGTGATAGATAACATCACAGGCGGTTTTTTATTCCGACCGCCTGTGATAGATTAACTTCACAGGCGGTCGGAATAAAAAACCGCCTGTGATAGATTAACTTCTCAGGCGGTCGGAATCAAAAACCGCCTGTGATGTTATATATCACAGACGGTTTTTTTAAAAATCCGCCTGCGATGTGTGTACACTATAAAAGGACTAGCCCACGGGTTCCAGAACCCTAACTCCCAGAATAGTCGCAGCACTGTAGCGGCGGCGGGTGTTTTTTGAGATCTACAGGGAGAAGGTTTTGTTTTTGAATTTATTGATTGATTTCAATAGTTTATGCATATATATGATCTCTGTTTGTTTTCTTTCTCATTTTGATGTGATTTTTTGCCTCAATTTTGTAATATAGGCCGGATTTGAAGAAAAGCTTTGGAATTCCAAGATTTGGACTTGTAATAGTTGATCTAGTTTAAAGATTATTTAGAAACACAATTGTCTCACCTCAAGGTACCTATTGCTACAATGTTTGTTTCATTTTCATGCACATCAATTCGTTTCATGTTTTATGGATGAATTCAATTAATTAATGTTTTTATTGATGTTAATCAATATAGGGATAGGTAATGGACCGAAGTTGGATGTACAATGTGCCAAGACCACATCCGTCGTACATTCGAAATTTGAGAAGTTTTATTGAAGCGGCCAACAAGCACGCGAATTTGCGAAAGAGCAAGGAGATATTATGTCCGTGCATCGATTGTGATAATAAGATAGCTTGGAGAGATACAGGAGTAATCCAATCACATCTGCTAAAGAGAGGGTTTAAAAACAATTACACGATATGGTCAGAACATGGTGAGTTGGATCCGTGTGAAGTGCCTGGTAATGACGAGAGAGTTGTCGGAATTTTAGATCTTAAAGTTGATGGTAAAGTGGATAATGTGGATGCTAATCAAGATTTTGAAGAATTTGATTGCGAAGAGATGTTGCGCCATATGGAACCAGAAATGTTGAGTTCTGTGGGATCGCAAAAAGGGCTATCTAAAATGGAGGGACTGGAAAGTGCCTCAAAAGAACCTTTATATGATGAATCAAAGGGTTGTGACAAAGAGTTTACTACACTGCGTACAGTTCTAGAACTTCTTAAGTTGAAGGCTAGCGTCGGATGGTCTAATACTAGCTTCACAGATCTTTTGAATTTTCTGTCCCAATTACTACCAAAACGCAACAAACTACCAACAAGCACTTATAAAGCGAAGAAGCTTATATCTCCCATAGCTCTGGGTGTGCAAAAAATTCATGCATGTCCGAACCATTGTATTCTATATCGTGGTGATTTTGAGAACGCATCAAGATGCCCAGTTTGCAATGTCAGTCGATACAAGAAGAGCTACAATCAAGACTGTGTAAAAAAATTCCCGAAGAAAAATAAAAACAAGAAATCCACTATTGGACCTAAAAGTGACGATGACACTTTTGATGACATGGATGGGAAAAAGAAGTCAAAGATCCTAGCTTTGGTGATGTGGTATCTTCCAGTAATTGATCGCTTAAAACGTTTGTTCTCAAATCCTAGGGAGGCTGAGCTTATGCGTTGGCATGCTGAAAATCGCAAGCAGAATAACAAACCGATTCGACACCCTGCTGATTCATCACAATGGAAAAATTTCGATCTTATGTATCCTGAGTTTGCCAAAGAAACCAGAAATGTAAGATTTGCTTTGGGTACAGACGGAATGAATCCATTTGGTGAAAAAAGAAGTGTACATAGCACCTGGCCCATGACTTTAACGATGTACAACCTTCCATCATGGCTGTGTCACAAAAGAAAGTACATTATGTTGACTATTCTTATTCAAGGTCCGAAATCAGCTGGTGTTGATATTGATGTGTTCCTAGAACCTCTTATGGAAGATATGACAAAGCTCTGGAATGAAGGAGTTAGAATATGGGATGAGTATTGCCATGAGTATTTCAACTTAAGAGCAATTATATTTGTTACCATCCATGATTCTCCCGGTGGCGCCACACTATCAGGGTAAAAGACTAAAGGAAAGAATGGTTGTGTAGTGTGCGTCGATGGAACTGCTTCCATGTACCTTAAATCATCCAAGAAATTGGTGTTCATGGGACACAGACGGTTCTTGATGAAGCAGCATAAGTACCGAAAGATGAAAGAGGAATTTAACAATGAACTGGAAAGTGAAGGTGCACCAAAGCCTTATAGTGGGAAACTTGTTTTTTAAATTGTAAAGAACATTCATGTTGTATTCCGAAAGGGAAAAAACAAAGGAGAAAAGAGAAAGAGAACTGACCCTTCAACTTACACAACTTTCAAGAAGCAATCAATTTTTTTCAAGTACCTCCCATACTGGAAGGATATGGAAATTTGCCACAGCATTGATTTGATGCATGTAACAAAAAATGTTTTTGACAGCATCATTGGAACCTTGCTGGGCATGCCGAGTGAGACAAAGGACGGACTTAAATCACGCAATGATCTAGTAGATCTTCAAATCAGACCGGAACTTCATCCAGTGGATAGTGGCAAAGGGAAGCCTTACCTCCCCCCAGCTAGCTACAACATGTCAGTTGAGGAGAGAACAAAGATTTGCAAATGTTTGCGTGGGGTCAAAATGCCCACAGGTTTCTCATCCAATATCAGCAAATAGTCAGGATGAAGGACTTGTCTCTATTTGGCTACAACTCTCATGACTGTCATGTGATGATGACGGTGTTCCTCCCAATTGCGGTAAGAGCCCTCGAAACAGAGCATGTCAAAGTTGTCATCACACGCTTGTGTTACTTTTTCAATGCGGTTTCACAAAAAGTAATAGCTTTAGAAGACTTGGACTATCTAAAGGCATACATCATCGAGACTATGTGCAAGCTTGAAATGTGTTTTCCTCCATCATTTTTTGATATTCAAGTACACCTAATCATACATCTCATGGATCAGATAAAAATATTAGGGCCACTATATTTACATCATATGTTTCAGTTGGAGCGATACCTGGGAGTATTAAAAGGTTATGTGCGAAATCACGCTCACCCAGAGGGTTCAATCATGGAGGGATACACTACAGAAGAAGTGATTGAGAGCTGTATAGATTACATCAGTGACGGAACAATGATAGGTGTGCTTGTACCTAAACATGAGGGTAAACTATGTGGGAGAGGGAGAATGGGCAAGAAAACTTTTCGCGTTGAGGATTACAAGCTAGTACATTGTGCTCATGGTAGTGTACTACAACATCTCACGATAGCCGAGCCTTACATAGAGGAACACCTGGATGAGCTTCGTAAAGAAAATCAGAACCGCACAGAGGACTGGATCATGAGGGAGCACAAACATCGTTTCAGCGAATGGTTAATGGACAAAAACATCCCATTTGGAGACTCTTTGGAAGAGAAAACAATGAAGAATTTGGCTTCTGGGCCATCGTGTTTTGTGACATCATGGCAAGCATATGACATCAATGGGTACACATTCTACACTAAATCAAAAGACATGAAAAGTGTTGAACAAAATAGCAATGTTCGTATCGATGCTTTTGACCTACATGGACAGAAGACCACATATTTTGGATTCATTGAGGAAATATGGGAACTTGATTATGGCCCAAGCATGAAAATACCCTTATTTAAGTGCCAATGGGTACAACATCCCATGGGGGTGATAGTGGATAACTACGGACTCACACTGGTAGACTTAAAGAAAGTAGGATATAAAGATGACCCGTGGGTTCTCGCCGAATGTGTTGCACAAGTGTTCTATGTACTCGATCCAGCATATGAGAAGATGCATGTAGTTATTTCTGGAAAGCAAAAAATTGTTGGAGTTGAGAATGTGGGAGACCAAGATGAGGAATACAATAAGTATGAAGAGATGTTTGTCTTTAACGGTCCAGAGAGAATCAAGTGTGTGGAAAAGAAAATTGATAAGAACTTAAAGCCATACATGCGGAAAAATGGTAGTTCATGAAAAATTGTATGAATCAAATTGTATTTGTTATCATGTATGATCGACTATGCATTGTGGTTGCCAATTAATTTAAAATATCTCTAGTTATCTATGTGTGCTATTATAATTCATTTAAATTGTATTTGCATATTTATGTTAAAAATTAAATATTAATTCATTTAAATTGTATTTGCATATTTCTGTTAAAAATTAAAATATTAATTCATTTAAATTGTATTTTCATATTTCTGTTAAAAATTAAAATATTAATTCATTTAAATTGTATTTCTATTTTCATATTTTCACAATCACAGGCGGTTTTTCCTTAGGTCCGTTTGTGAAAAGAATAGAGCACCACAGGCGGTCCTAAACAAAAACCGCTTGTGATACTAATACATCACAGGCGTACCGAACCGCCTGGGACATCACATGCAGTTTTCTAACCGAACCGCCTGTGATGTAAAAAGACTACCGCTTGTATAGAGCCAAATTGTACTAGTGCATTGACCCCGGCTACCGCCATATAGTGGCTGCACTTGCATCCACCATAGCTAGCATGGGAGACGGAACCGCCCGAATTATTCCAACTTAAGTGCCTAAGTCCCACCTTAGAGGCTAGACCACACTTAAATAGGAATAACACGTCAGTCCCTCGGATCTAGTCCGACGAGGCCACTAACAGGATCAAGTACCACGTACTCAATCGATGGTGCACAGAGCAAATACAATAAAGCATAAAACCATACATTAAGGAGTATTAAATTTATTACAACATCATCGGAGTTTTAGCAAAAGTAGTGATCAATGTTCGGAATGCAGCGGAATAGAACTAACGATAAATAAATGGAGGGATGGGGAAGCCTGTCCCATCACTCCTCATGCTCCTCCTCAGCAACCCGGTGGCAAGATGGACGGCCAAGTCACTCCAGCAATCATGTCCTCCAGAGAACCTGTAAAATTATGCCACAAGCAACGTTGAGTATACTAATACTCAGCTAGACTTACCCGGTGTGAGGAGTCTACTCCTCTACCTCTAGATATGCAGTTGTTTGGCTGAGGGGTTTGCTTGCCAAAAGCACTAGCTGAGTCTAAAAATCAAATTTTAGCTTTTTCAAGTTTTAGTGTGATTCTCTTAAGACTAAATGTGTACCTATCTAATCACACATGGTATCAAACATTTAGCAATCAACAACCTTCTCCAAGTCATCGCATTTCCACTTGTTACTCAATGCAGTACAATGGATCAAGCAGTCTCATTAGCTGCGAGAAGCAGACGATTCGAATCGAGTTTTTATCCTTGCAAGGTAAACCCAAACACACGACATGGCGAGGCACTCCATCCACACACACATCAATCGTCCCCATCGATTCCCTGGCAACAGATCAGGGCTCACCGCCTTGGCGTACAATGCCTCACTGACCCCGACTGCCGTCGTGCAGTGACCGCACTTGTACCCACCATAACCGGAATGGGAGACCACGTCTCAGGTCGTGTGAGGGGTAAAGTCTATGGGCAGGTTCACTCAGGTACTAGGCTTACCGATTTACCATATTTCTCGGCATGTGTTTAGTACGTTCAAACGCTTGACACAGGTATCCGCACGTTAATCCTTATTCCAATTTTCCATCTCGTAGACAACCAATCCCCATGGATTGTTGTCCACAGAACAGCATCATTATGATATGAAAGTGGGTACAACCAATTCCTGACCTCGTGCGAGTGCTAGAAAATCACTCGACTTCTACCGAGATCCCTAATTAGTAAAGCAGCTACTCGACCTAGCATACTAGTATCCATCTCAAAAGGATTCCTGAGTTCATGCATCTAGGGTTTCAATCAACTCCTACACTTAGTGCACATTACAAACCTACAAGCATTAAGTGTAGTAAAATAGCATAATAAATGGTTATACATAAAACTGGGGCTTGGCTTCCAAAGCTGGGGCTGTGGGGAGATCCTCGGTGGCAGGCTCTGGTGCTGGCTCCTGGACTCCTTCCCGATCAACTCCTTGCTCAGGGATGAGCACGTACTCTCCATGGGCGAGGTTGCAATCTATCGAATGCAATGAATAAGATATATGTATGCTATGATATGCAGAATTTAGTAACCATTATGCATAGTGAAGAAAAACTAAGTTAGTTGATAACTTAGGGTTTCCTTGTTATAAGAAGCTCTTAGTGGTTTATGCTTAGCAACCTAGGTTTGAGGTTTTGCTTAGAGGCAAACATAGTGGATTAAGACTTGGATTGACCCTTAAAGGTTTTAGTAGGTACTCAAGGGGTTTTGCTGGGTTGGTTAGGGTAACATTAATCTCCACTACTAATTCCCCTTTTAATTTTCTATTTATGCTCTTATGGTGGGTTTGAACTACAACAGTGATTTCAAATTTTCCAAAAATTTTGTAAAAAATTACAGTGGGTTAATATTGGTCACTGTAGTATGTCCTATAATTTTGAGGTCAAAAATAAATAGAATATGCCCTGGACAAAAATAACAAAAGTTGGGGCAGAGGGGTCACTTTGCACTACAACTCTTATCTAGGTGTGGGTTCTATGCTAAGAGTTATTTTTGCTGGTATCTATGGGTAATAACATGCTTCTGTGCCAAAAATCATAGAGGGTTACTTAGTGGTTATTTAGTTATGATTTTCTAAAGTTTAATGCCAAAAAGACACTGATAACTAACTTGCTATCTGAAAAGTATCAAACAACATAACTTGTATTTTTCCTAGGTTCTTCTTAGCACAAGAGCAGTCATTCCTAAGGTAGGGGTGTTTTCTCCTTAGGATTATTTTCTTATGACTTTTCAAAGTTTTCTCTATTTTCCATGAATAAATGTGAGTGCAATTTCTTTTCACTGGACTATGGTTCAACAGATTTTTCTTGTGAACTACATCACTTACGCATGCTAGGAAAAGTATGGTTGCCCTCTGGTTTCCATTTTCAATCCCTTTTTTCATTTTCCTCAGTTTGAGCATAAACAAGTTTTAGTGAATAAATCTTCCTTAACCTTGTATACTGGGGTGTTTATTAATTTTAAACAGTGTAACTACTAGGTTAGTGTCTCCACTATTTTTCTCAACCCTGGTTTAACAACATTTCTATCTTTCCCTTTATTATTAAATTTTGGGCAGTTTTCTTATTTAAATCAAAACTCTAGAAAACATTACAGGAACTGTTGGAGACTTGTTCTCAAATGCTAAGAGTTAAGAACAAGGCAACATAAAAAGTGTTAAATGTTAAAGTCCTTCGTCCTTTGAAACATTATCTCCCTTCGGATATAATGAATTCCGGACTAAGGTTATGAAGAACAAACCTTCTTAAACACAATAGATGATGAAGAAGGATTCATACACAAGATATGAGAAAATAATATAAACACTTTAAATGTTATTATCAATTTATTTTTATTTGCGTGACTGAATTAACAATAACAAATTATAAATGTACCTTCGGCTCGAAGGAAAGCAGGGGTACAAACGTCACACGAAAGTAAATGCCAAGTCAGCGTGAACAGTACGGGAGTACTGTTCATCTATTTATTGGCACGGGACGCAGCCCATGTAAAATTACACCCACGCCCTTTACATTTGCTAATAACTCTATAGCAATCCATTGGGGTCCGAATAGCCTTTTCCCTTTTAAGTCGGTTTCTTTTTCTGCTATCACGCCGAAGCTCCCCTGCGCATAGCTTCGGCTCTGCACCATCCTTCATACTCTTTGTGCATCTTCATGCTGTGGTTTTGATTTGTGTCTGAAGGTACCTGTTTACACATTATACTCTAGAGACATAGTTAAATCATGTTTTTGAGGACCTTCGGAAGCCGAAGGCCCCCAACAGTAGCCCCTCGCAATATTAATTTGTTAAAGTAATAAATTCAGATTGCGACATGGACTAAGGCTTTAAGCCGAAGGTCCGAAAAAAACACCTTCCCTTTGCTAGAATAGCAACAGTCATTGACAAGCGGGACCCTCCAGCTTTTAACGCACTAGGCGTATAAATAAGAGCTGACCACGAGTTCATTTGGCACGCTTTCTCGCCATCTGCTTCTTGCTCATCCAACTTTTAGCCCTTGCACACCAACACTTGCTTGGCTTTTTAAATTTTTAGGCTTCGGTTTCGAGAGCACTTTCTCAGCATTTTCAAAGATGTCTGAAGATAAGAAAGCTATCGCTGAATCGAAGCTGAGTCTTTCCGAGGAGATGAATCTCGGCTTTCTTGAATCAATAGCAAAGACAAATACAGAGAAGATTACCAGGGAGATCTTAGAGGGTTTATCTGAAGACACTGGTGATAGTGACAGCTATGATGTGGAAAGTGGTGGTGAAGATTCCGAAGATCGACCCTGGCGACCAAGCCATGCAATTTTTGGAAAATCAAGCATAAAGCAAAGCCATCTTGTCAATATGAGGGGTAGATATTTTCGGGATTTGTCTATTGTGAGGGCTGACGAAGGAGAGAAAACTTGTCCAACTCCCGAGGAGAATGAAGTCGTGATATTCCGAAGTTTCTTCAAGGCTGGACTTCGGTTTCCTTTGAGCAACTTTGTGGTCGAAGTTTTGAAGATATTTGAAATATTTTTTCATCAAATTACTCCTGAAGCAATCATAAGGATGGGAATCTTTGTATGGGCCGTGAAGAGCCAAGGTTTGGAGCCAAATGCAAAAAGTTTCTGCAGTATGCATGAGTTATTATATGAGACGAAACCATGGGGTAAAGAGCAATATCATAACAATTTTGGCTGTTACAGCTTCATTGCCCGCTCTGGGTCAAGCTGTCCCGTGCCAACTTTTCAAAAGAGATGGCCTGGAGACTGGACGAAGGAATGGTTCTATGTGAAAAACGACTTGAAAACGTGAGAAGATATTAAAGGTATCATCATGCGCCCCATCTGACAGCGTTTTGGCCTTCGGAAACCGAAGGTGGATATTGACAAAGCCGCCGAAGAATGTCGGAGAGCCTTCGGGGTAGTTTGCTCTTTCATTGGGACGAGGGATTGGATCCAGGAACACATTGCCTTCAGAGTATGGCCACTTGTAGAAGATTGGGAAATGCCAAAGGAAACCATCAGCAAACCTGACGAAGGTGGACTAGTTAGGTTAAGATACACCTTCAGATATGGAGATAAGTTTGTCGAGCCAGATGATGACTAGTTAAAATGTATTGAGGCCATAAGCGATGAACTGCTTGGACCATACTCGAAGGCAGAAGATACTGCACTGTCCGCGGCCTTCGGAGGCCGGAAGAAGAAAAGACTCAATCGAGTATTTGATGCCATTGGGTTCGTCTATCCTGACTATCATTACCCAACACGGGGTCAAAAAAGGAAAGACACGGCTTCTGTGAAGGAAGTAGCTTCAGCCGCTCCTAGTGAGCCAGCGCCAAAGAGGAAAAAGATGAAGGTTCTTACACACCGGCCACGCTATATTGAACCGGCCACAGTGCCTGAGTTTGTCGGTGAGACCTCTTCGGCCACCGAAGCCAAGGAGCCGACTCCCCTGTCAAATATTGAAGAGCTGGCCTAAATGCTGGAGATGGAAAAAATAAAAGAAGTGAGGGCTGAAGAAACAAAGACATCGGAAATTTTAAGTCCTTCAGCAAGAGTTGAGGTGCCAATGCCAATGCCGATGACACAAAAAGACATTAATACAACCCCCAAGAGGAAAAGAATGGTTAATGTGCTCGATGTACTGGAAACGATAAAATCTTCAAGCGCTACTCTGAAGATAGCTGTCGAAGTTTCGAAGACACAAACTGAGGCCGAAGCTGTCAAAAGTCAAGAGGAAACTGAAACTGGGCTTTCAGAGCCTACCAAGAGGGAATTCTTGGAAATTGAAAAAGAAACGGAAAAAGAATCTGCAGAAGAAGCTTTATCTGAGAAAATCGCCACACCTATTCCCGAAGCATCTCCTGAGACTTTTGACTATGTATTACGTCATGCTTCGGGTAAAAATTTGAGCGAAAAAGAAAAAAGAGAAGCTCGATTCTATGCGCAAAAATTGAAATATCCAAAAGGGGCGCTGATATTCAAAGGCAGCGGAGAAGAAGACTTCTTGTATTGTCTCCCTGACAGCAAGGAGATTTCTGTCTGTCGGGAGATGAGCAAGAGCTTCGGATTCCCAACATTAGAAGATGGGCTCTCGGTGTTGTCAAAGGACGAGCTGGCCGACAGCTTAGCGTACAATAGTTTAAAGGTGAAAAAATGAGATCTTTGTATTATTTCTTGAAACCAAAATTTTTCATTTGCTTAAACTTATTAACGCATTTTTTGCAGGGCCTTATACTTAGCAATGCCCTCAGGGCACAAAAAGATGCCGAAGACGAAGGGTGTACCATAGCCTTGAGCAACCTTCGTTCCGAGGTAATTGAACTAAGGAACGAAGGTCTCGAAAAAGATAAAATATTACATTCGTTGGTGAATAAAATAAAAGAAGACGAAGCTGCTTTCAAAGCTCAAGCTAAGGCTCAGAAGCGCGAACTTGAGGATCTTCGGAAACAGCTAGCCAGAGCTAAAGAAGAATGCATGGTTGAAGAAGCAAAACGAGAAATTAGTGAACAATGGGCAAATCATTTAGAAAAAAGCATTGAAGAGCTTCGTGCATCCAAGAAAAGGTGTTATGAAAAATCTATAGAATGTGTTAAGAAACTAAGAACCAGCTTCGCCAGCGTTGGCACGTTCTCAAGCGACGAAAATTTCATGAGGGGCGACCCCGAAGGCCTAATTGGCTGGATCAGCCACGAAGCTGAAGCTTTTGAAGAAGTCTTGAATAGCCGCGGAGACATATGCGCCTTCTCGGGTGCTAGGGGGATTGCTACTGTTTTGGAGAAAAAAGGCTGCGATCACGTGAAATCCTTGGCACAGACCGAAACCGATTTATCTTCTGAAGACATAAAAGACCCTTCAGCCGAGGCAAGTTTGGTTGGTGGAAAATTTTTCACCGACATCTTGGAAAATGGTGGGCGGGAGATGGCTCAAGAAATTATACGAAGAAGCGACAAAGGTATTCATGACGCTAGAAAAGTAGCAGAGGCCGCTGAGAAAAGTGCGGATCTTGAAGGGCAAATAGGTATTAACTACTAGTTTTTGGGTTTTTGTTGAAACATTTTGATTTCGAACTTGCCTACACTTTGTAACATAGCCGCACCTTCTCCTCCCTCAGAGCCCTCCGAGCCATTAGCGGACCCCAACGTAAAGGGGGATGACGAGATTAGAAAAATGGCCGAAGCTATCATGGACAAAGTTGTTGATCAACTACTAAATGAAGCTGCAGAAGTAGTTCTAAGGGAAGATTAGATGTTATTGCGAAAACATTTGAAATGTAATATTTGTTGAACAATATATGTAATATTTTGTAACTTTGAATGTAATATATAAGCTATTTATGGTTCAATTCTTTACGATGCATGAAACTTTACATACATACCGTTTTTGAGCCTTCGGCGAAAAAACACCTTCCCTTCTTTTCATGCTTCGTAAATGATATCCGTATTTTCATAGAAAACATCCAATCTTCGTCAAATCAGTAACCAATAGATCTTTTCATTTCAGAGTTTGACAAAGGTATGCTTCTTCAATAATTATTTTTGTGCCTTGGGACTGTTTCTTCGAAACAATCTCCGAATATTAACATTGAACCCCCTTCTTGTGTCATTGATGCAATATGATGTATGATGTTAAGCTATGCACATGATGTGATGATGTGATGTTATGCAAAATGATATTTGCCGAAGGTCGACGTTTATTTTTCGCTGTAAGCCTCCCTTAGGAGCTTCTTCGCCTTTTACTTCAGCGGAATCAGCGTTTATTTTTCGCTGTAAGCCTCCCTTAGGAGCTTCTTCGCCTTTTACTTCAGCGGAATCAGCGTTTATTTTTCGCTGTAAGCCTCCCTTAGGAGCTTCTTCTCCTTTTACTTCAGCGGAATCAGCGTTTATTTTTCGCTGTAAGCCTCCCTTAGGAGCTTCTTCGCCTTTTACTTCAGCGGAATCAGCGTTTATTTTTCGTTGTAAGCCTCCCTTAGGATCTTCTTCGCCTTTTACTTCAGCGGAATCAGCGTTTATTTTTCGCTGTAAGCTCTGCATTCCCTTCGGAACGACTTTTGAGCAGAAAACTTACGCTACGCTCCCTTAGAAACGACTTTTTGTTATTTCGGAGGTTCTCCCTGTAACCATAAGTTCTTATGCTTCGTAAACTTTTTGGACTCCATTATTCTGTGGAGAAAGTATATTTGTACTATGGCAAAGGCGAAGCTATTACAAAAAATTGAGAACGACAAAAAACACTTAGGCTTTCAATAATTGTTCCTTAAAGAAAATGATACTGAATGCAAAAACTGCTGTCGAGGTAGGATATTTGTTAGTAAATGTGCTTTGATTCTGGCACAGTACTATTGACTGTGCAAGCTTCGGACTCTTCACTGAAGTCTCGTTGGTGTTGAGTATGCTGACTCCCTTCTGGCTGCTGGCCTCGTTGCATTGGTGGTGGAGGCGGAGGCTGTTGCCAAGATGCCTGAGATTGACTTGCCGAAGCAACAGAAGCTGCAGGGTGGTTGCCCACATACTCTGGGATATAAGGCGAGTGGTACGAAGCAGTATGCATGACTTGCTTCGGCTGGGTCTGTTGGGTTGCAGCTTCTGCTATTTCCTTTTGTTTCTGGATAGTGACATGGCACATCCTGATGGTGTGGCCCTTGTCCTCACCACAGAATAGGCAATAAATTTTCCTGGGCTGATCCCCAAATCTTCCTCCGAAGCCCCTGGCACCTCTGCCCCTTGGACCTGGAGGCCGAGGATAGGTCTTCTGCTGCCCCGAAGCCTGGGAGGAATATTGCGGCCTCTGCTGCTGGCTTCCCCTGTCATCATTCTGAGCGGAATGAATCGATCTGACATGTCTAGGATGAATTCTCCCTCCGAAGCCCCTGGCTATTTCGGAGAACCTGTAAGCTTCCTCCCTTCTTTGCCGAAAGTCATTGTCAGCGCAGATGTATTCATCCATCTTCTGAAGCAGTTTCTTCAAAGTCTGAGGGGGCTTCCTGGCAAAGTATTGAGCTGAAGGTCCCGGCCGAAGCCCCTTAATCATGGCCTCAATGACAATTTCATTGGGCACTGTTGGCGCTTGTGCCCTCAGGCGTAAGAACCTTCGCACGTACGCCTGGAGATATTCTTCGTGGTCTTGGGTGCACTGGAATAAGGCTTGAGCGGTGACCGGCTTAGTTTTAAACCCTTGGAAACTGGTGATCAGCATATCCTTCAGCTTCTGCCATGATGTGATTGTTCCTGGCTGAAGGGAGGAGTACCAGGTTTGTGCAACATTCTTGACAGCCATGACGAAAGACTTCGCCATGACTGCAGTATTGCCACCATAGGAAGATATCGTTGCTTCGTAGCTCATCAGAAACTGCTTTAGATCTGAGTGTCCGTCATACATTGGGAGTTGAGGTGGCTTGTAAGACGGAGGCCAAGGTGTAGCCTACAGTTCTGCTGATAGAGGAGAAGCATCATCAAAAGCAAAATTCCCATGATGGAAATTCTCATACCAGTCATCCTCGTTGAAGAAGCCCTCTTGATGAAGCTCTCTGTGTTGAGGCCTTCAGTTCTGCTCATCTTGAGTAAGATGGCGAACTTCTTCAGAGGCTTCGTCTATCTACCTTTGCAGATCAGCCAGCCTAGCCATCTTTTCCTTCTTCCTTTGCACCTGCTGATGGAGCATCTCCATATTTCTGATCTCTTGGTCCAAGTCATCCTCCTGAGGCGTTGGACTGGTGGCCTTTCTCTTCTGGCTTTGGGCCTCCCGAAGAGAGATAGTCTCTTGGTTGGGGTCCAGCGGCTGCAGAGCGGCAGCCCCTGTTGCTGAAGCTTTCTTTGGCGGCATGACGAAGGTCTATGCTTGCCGAAGGTGTTCGAAACTCAAAAAGTGGAAGTGAGTTCACCGGAGGTGGGCGCCAATGTTGGAGACTTGTTCTCAAATGCTAAGAGTTCAAAACAAGGCAACATAAAAAGTGTTAAATGTTAAAGTCCTTCGACCTTTGAAACATTATCTCCCTTCGGATATAATGAATTCCGGACGAAGGTTATGAAGAACAAACCTTCTTAAACACAATAGATGATGAAGAAGGATTCATACACAAGATATGAGAAAATAATATAAACACTTTAAATGTTATTATCAATTTATTTTTATTTGCGTGACTATATTAACAATAACAAATTATAAATGTACCTTCGGCTCGAAGGAAAGCAGGGGTACAAACGTGACGCGAAAGTAAATGCCAAGTCAGCATGAACAGTACGGGAGTTCTGTTCATCTATTTATAGGCACGGGACGCAGCCCATGTAAAATTACACCCATGCCCTTTACATTTGCTAATAACTCTATAGCAATCCATCGGGGTCCGAATAGCCTTTTCCCTTTTAAGTCGGTTTCTTTTTCTGCTATCACGCCGAAGCTCCCCTGCGCATAGCTTCGGCTCTGCGCCATCCTTCATACTCTTTGTGCATCTTCATGCTGTGGTTTTGATTTGTGTCCAAAGGTACCTGTTTACACATTATACTCCAGAGACATAGTTAAATCATGTTTTTGAGGACCTTCGGAAGCCAAAGGCCCCCAACAGGAACCATGGGGTTTACTATTTTTGCTTGATAGTTTATATTTCACAAAGTCTAGCAAAATTGGTTTCACTAAATTTGGATGAGTATTCTTCAAGTTATGTATTTATCAAGTTCTCTGAAGTATTTAAAAGAAAAGTAAATTCAAAATGGGAAAAGAAAAACAGATTTGCGCCGAAGTCCCTGGGTTTTCTTCCCCCTTTTCTCTCACAAATCAACCCTCGGTCTACTATTCGCATGAGTCACTGACCTTACACATAACCCCCTAAACTTATCCTATATCTAACCCGCGATCCTTGGCTGGCTGGAACAGTAACCGGGGCAAAGATCACGACGGCGAGGCTCACCAGCGGCAGTAGAGCTCCGGTGGGGTGGTCGGTGACGTCGAGGAGGTCACGGTGGTCATGTCGGTGTGCGGGTCGGCGTCGGAGGTGGCTGGAGCTGCTCTGGCCACGAGCGCAGGCGGCGGAGGTCATCGATGGCACCTGCTCCGGCCAAACCACGGCGGTAGGGTTCAATCAAGGTGTGCGAGGAGCTCCTCTAGGTGATGTAGAGGCTATGCGCGCAAGGAATCAAGAAATGGTTCAGTGGGTTACCCGGTCCACGTGCTCCGGCGGAGTTTCGAACTCCGACGAGCGTGATCGCACTGTTCCGGTGGGGCTGGTTCTCGGCTCAAGCTTGGGAAAGCTTCATGGCCTCTCGAGGAAGCTATCCGAGGGCTCGGATCGAGCGGAGGTGGATGGGAGTGGTTTGGCCACAGTGGGTGCCCTCGGGCGGCTCTAACGGGTCGCGGGGAGGTCGCCGGAGCTGCGGGCTGGCTCGGGAAAGCTAGGCGCAGTGCGGAGGGGGTGATAGGGAAGGTGGCCGTGCATGAGGGCAGGTTTTATAGCCATTCGCAGGCATGACACGGGTGTGGGCACGGGGCGGCCGAGGGCGCGCGGGGGCGTGCGTGTGGGCGTGCTCTGGGCGCGTTCCCGAGTGCCTACCCACGTCGAACATGTGGTGGTTTGGTTCTGCTGGTGTTCAAAGGCCTGTTTGGTCACCTTAGCGTGTAGATCTCAGCAAAAATCCCATGTAAGGTCTCTTCTCTGCACCATATCCTATCTTTTCCATGTGAGTTCCAAGCGAAGATATGGTCGGGGTTGAGAGATATTGTGGTGTGAAGTTGGCTCTGTCTGAGTTGTCCAGCCCGAGACAAAAACTGTGTCAAGTCGTGTCAAACGACTTAGGGTTGGGTTCAAATTTTTCCAGGGTGTTCTAAGGGTATTTAGGCGCCATTTTGTTAATTGGGCCCTATGGTTTTGAGGTTTGGAAAAATGTGAACATGTTTGATCTTTGAAAGAGGGCTGGTTTTGAAATTGAGAAAAATCTGATTTTTCTTTTATGCCCTCCTCTTTGGTGACCTTTTTGGGGTTTTTTAAGCCTTTTTGGGGTCACTCTCTTACTATTTTTTGTAGGGTATTAAGTGTACTACAACTTTTATAATTAGCCCAAGTCATGATAATGTGGTTTACATAGCCTTTTTGCTATACTCCCCTCTAGGGCTTCATTTGCCTAAAGGGATCTGAATTAGGGTTTGAGCCATTCTCTCCTCTTTAGGTGCATGATAAGGCCAAAGCATGACTTCTAAGATGGGTTACACCTACTTAGGATCTTGAACCCCAAGTTTGGTGTCTTTTGCTCAAACTAAACCACATGTGATGATGGGTTCAATAGTGTAGGCTTGTGTGAAAACCCTAAGTAACACCTGGGGTGTTACAGCCCTCCCCCCTTAAAGGAATCTTGTCCCGAGATTTTGAGTAGGGGTCCTTTAGAGGGGGTACCAAGAAGGTGTGCTGGGGTGTTGCATTTTCCTTTATCCAAGTTTCTCTAGTTAACTGCTCTTCGAATGTCATTCTCTTTGCAACTTCAGAAGGAAGTCCTTTTAAAGTCATTTTCAAAGCTTACAATACCTTTGACATCTAAGTTTTTCTTACATTTAGATTCAAAGGGCAGGTGGGGGTGCGGTTTTTTTGGATTACGTACCGACTCCTTTAGGCAGAAAGTCGGGGAAGCGAGAACGTAGAAAATCCTCAATCTCCCACGTAGCCTCTTCTACTGAATGGTGACTCCACTGAACTTTATACATCCTGATCGACCTTGCCCGCATTGATTTCTCCTTTTGATTCAATACCTTGACGGGGTGCTCTTGATAGGACAAGTCGGGTTCTATCTCCAATTCTGGTTCAGATAGCACTTATGTGGGTAAGCGGACACACATTCATAGCTGAGATACATGGAATACATCATGAACTGCTGACATATGGGGTGGCAACTTCAATTGATATGCTACCGGCCCACAAGTTTCTTTTATCTCATAGGGTCCAATGTAGCGAGGAGCTAACTTGCCCTTGATTCCAAATCTCTGAACACCTTTGGTGGGTGACACCTTAAGATAAACATGATCTCCCACTTCAAACTGTAGAGGCTTCCTCCTCTTGTCATGATAGATCTTTTGCCTGGCCTGAGCAGCTTCTAGGTTCTTCTTAATGACTCTGACCTTCTCCTCTGCTTCAAGTACCAAGTCAGGTCCAAATATTTCCCTCTCTCCAGCTTGAGACCAATTTAGCGGTGTCCTACACCTTCTCCCATACAAGGCCTCAAAAGGTGCCATCTTTAGACTGGACTGGTAGCTGTTGTTATATGAAAACTCCGCCAAGGAAAGGCACTTGTCCCAATTTTTACCATAGTGTAGCACACAGGCTCGCAACATGTCTTCGAGAATTTGATTCACTCTTTCTGACTGACCATCTGTCTGAGGATGGTATGCTAAGCTTCTTATTACATGGGTCCCAAGTAACTTTTGGAGCTGCTCCCAAAAGCGTGCCACAAACAATGCTCCTCTGTCAGATACAATAGTCTTCAGAATTCCATGCAAACGCACTATTTGATCAATCTAGATTTCTGCATACTTCTCTGTCTTGTGGGTGGTATGCACTGGCAAGAAATGAGCTGTCTTGGTCAACCTATCCACGATGACCCAAATAGAATCATGGTGTAAGGAGGTATTGGGCAATCCCACGATAAAATCCATGCAAATATCCTCCCATTTCCAAGATGGTATGGGAAGGGGCTGTAAGGTGCCTGCTACCTTCAAACGACTGGCCTTGACTCTCTGGCAAGTGTCGCATTCAGATATATACTTAGCAATTTCCCTTTTCATTCTGGTCCACCAGTACAAGGATCTGAGATCATGATACATCTTGTCACTGCCAGGGTGCATGGAAAATTTGGAAAGGTGAGCCTCATCCATTATTTTCTTTCTGAGCTCGGGGTTCTTGGGAACAACCAATCGGTCTCCAAACCATAGAATTCCTTTGCCGTCCTAACGGAAGCATTTGTATTTGTCCACCTTTTGTTCGATCGTTTCCTTAATGACTTGAACACCCTTGTCACCGATCTGTGCCAGGACTATCTGCTCATGTAAAGTGGGCTCCACTAAAATATATCTTAAGGCACCGGAGCAAACAACTTCTATTTTCAGCTTGCACAACTCATCACACAGGGTGGTGATTTTTGCATCCATATTCACACAGTTGCACTGGGCTTTCCGACTTAAGACATCTGCCACAATATTGGCTTTGCCAGGATGGTAATGTACATCCAAATCATAGTCTTTGATTAATTCTAACCATCTTCTCTGCCTCATATTAAGATCTTCCTGAGTAAAAATATACTTGAGACTCTTGTGATCAGTATAGATATTACAATGAGTTCCCATCAAGTAATGTCTCCAAATCTTGAGAGCATGAACTACGGCTGCTAACTCCAGATCATGTGTGGGGTAGTTCTACTCATGGGGTCTGAGTGCTTTGGATGCATAGGCAATGACTCTGTTGTCTTGCATCAAGACACATCCCAATCCAGTACCGGAAGCATCGCAATAAACCTCAAAGGGTTTGGTGCTGTTAGGCTGAGCTAATACGGGTGCTGTCGTCAAATGTTGCCTTAGTGTATGAAAGGCATCCTCACATTTCTGGCTCCATTCATATTTGACTCCTTTCTTCAACAATTCAGTCATTGGCTTGGCAATCCTGGAGAAATCTGGAATAAACCGTCAATAATACCCTGCCAATCCCAGAAAACTACGGATCTGCCGTACAGTGGTAGGAGGTTTCCAATTCATCACTTCTTGGACTTTCTCAGGATCAACAGATACCCCATCCTAAGAAATGGTGTGGCCCAAGAAATTGATTTCCCTCAGCCAGAATTCACATTTGGACAATTTAGCATACAACTGATGGTCGCGTAGTCTCTGAAGTACGGTATGCAAATGCTTAGTGTGCTCGGCTTCATTCCTGGAATAAACTAGAATGTCATCAATGAAGACCACCACAAACTTGTCCATCTCTGGCATAAAGACTGAGTTCATCAAATACATGAAATAAGCCGGGGCATTGGTCAGTCCGAAAGACATCACCAGGTAATCATAAAGCCCATATCTAGTAGAGAAGGCCGTCTTGGGAATATCACTAGCCCTGATTTTTATCTGATGATAGCCAGAGCGAAGATCTATCTTTGAAAATACCTGGGCTCCCACCAACTGATCAAACAACACATCAATGCGGGGCAATGGATACCTGTTCTTGATTGTTACCGCATTGAGAGGGCGGTAGTCGACACATAGCCTCAAACTCTCATCTTTCTTCTTTATGAATAAGGCGGGACATCCCCATGGAGAAGTACTTGGGCAAATGAATCCCTTGTCCAACAATTCTTGTAACTGCTTTTTCAACTCCGCCAACTCTGCTGAGGGCATCCTATAAGGTCTCTTGGATATAGGGGCAGTTCCGGGTTGTAATTCAATCACGAACTCTATGTCTCTGTCGGGTGGCATCCCTGGTAATTCATCCGGAAAAACATCTGGGTAGTCATAGACCACTGGGATTCTCTCAACCGGTGATTCTATCATGGTGAATGCATAGGAACGGGTACAACCCTGATCGAGCAAATATAATGTAATTTCACCACAAATAGGTGAATGTATCTCAATGGCCCTTGCTGCGATGTCAATTACTGCCTGATGTCTTGTTAACCAGTCAGTTCCCAATATGATATCCACGCTATCCAAACCCAAAATGAGGAGGGTGGTTTTAATTATAAGACTACCAAACTTTATAGGCACATGCCTGTTGATTTGATAGGTGGCAACCCTGCCTCCTGGTGTTGAAATTGTAATACCCCCATCGGTGTGATGGAAAGGTAACTGGCATTTGGCACTAAATTTTGTACTTATAAAACTGTGTGATGCACCAGAATCAAAAAGAATGATTGCAGGATAATTCTAAACGGAAAAGATACCAGTCATGACGGGCGCTCCCTCTGGAATGTCAGCCATGGTGGTGAAGTTCAGCTTGCCTTGCCTTACTTGCACCTTCTGCCTCTTGCCTTGATTTTGGTTGGAATTCTGCCCCTGCCTCTGCTGATTTCTGGGGCAATTCTTGGCATAATGTCTGGTGTTACCACAAGTGAAACACCTGTTGTCATTGGCCTGACGGTACTGCTGTTGTTGTGGCTGATTGTTGTTCCTCTGAACTGGGAGCTGAGAGCGGTTGGGTGCCTGCTGCTGCTGCTATGGTTGGATCACCCAACGTCCTTGCTGCTGCTGAGGTCCCCTGTTTTGAGTGTCAGATACAATCCTGAAGCGCTGAGGCTGAGCTAATGCTCCCGTCACAAGGGTCTTCCTCTTCTTTTCTGCCTAACGGGCTGTGATGCAGTCCTCCTGAGAAATGGCCATGTTGACTAACTCATTATAGCTGTTGGCCCTGACTGGGTTGAGATGGTCGTGGAGCTTAGTGCTGAGGCCCCTCCTGAACCTGTCCCTCTTCTTCTCATCAGTGTCTGCGTGATATCCAGCATACTGACATAGGTCATTGAAGACCTGAGCGTACTGCAACGCAGTACAATTCCTCTGAGTGAGTGCCAGAAACTCATTAAGCTTGTGATCCATAATGCCTGCTGGTATATGATGCCCTCTGAAGGCTGCCTTGAACTCTCTCCATTCCACCATGTGGTCAACTGGCTGCATAGCGAGGAAATGATCCCACCATGTTCACGCGGGGCCGCGAAGCTGCTGGGTGGCGAACCTGACCTTAGCCACATCTGAACAAACTCAATTTAGTAGTGGAAATTTGGATTCCACTACCCTAAGCCATACATCAGCATCAAGTGGGTCCTCTGCCCGAGTGAACAACGGTGGCTGAGTGCTAAGGAAATCCTGATAAGTGGCCGCTGTTGGGGGACGCTGATGGTGATCACCACCACCATAATGCTGAGGTGGCGGCTGACGCTGAGCCAACTATCGTAGAATCTCATTTTGCTGAGCCATCAACTCTTGCATGGTAGGAGGCGGTGGCGGTGGTGGAGGAATGCGTTCATTCTGTCCACGACGCGCTCTTCCTGCCATCTGAAAAATTAAGGATGCTCTCATAACCTTATTTCTAATGTCATGGTTCATACGTGGTGAAAGAGTCAAAAGGGTAAAACCAATATTTTCTTGCATAATTTATAAAAGATATTACGTGGCATAAAACTTTTCTTCTTAATTCAAAGCTGACATCATTCACCCTCCATACATCCAAAAGAGTTTGTTACGATTACATCAGTGACTCCAAAAGACTCAACTCTGTCTAGCCTAGTACCCCAAAGGTGCAAAAGCTAAGCTAGCTTCGAGGAGTTCTACCGCCACACACATCTAACTCTATCCCTACAACCTAGTGAGCAAACGAGGCAATGCTCGACTCGGGGGAAGGTGGTCTCCCTGAGCCAGCAGTGTCCAAGCTGGATGCAGGCTCCGGCTCCTCTCCTCCCTCGATATCGACATCCTCGTTGGCCTCCATGTCCAGGATCTCCTGGTGGTGCATATCCAAATGATGGTTAGCTTCTGCAAGTTGCTGCTGAGTGTTGATTAGCTGATCGTCGAGAACCTCAATGGTGTTCTCCCTGGTTCCCACTAGCTCCTCAAGCTCCTAGATCTCGTTGGACATCTGTTCCACCTGCAGGTCCTTTTCCACCATCTCAGTGGATAGGTCTACCACAAGTTCCTCTCTGTTATCCAAGGTGATCTTGGTAGCCTCCAACAATGCCATTAGCTAAGACATCGCCTCTCCTCGCATCACTTGCAGACGATACAGGGCATCCATGCACCGCACCGTCAAGTGAGCAGTCTGCCCTAGGTAAAGAGCCCATATATCCTTGGCATGCTCCACTCGGTCCTTCCACATTGGGTCGTCCTCCTTCTCAGCGGGGAATAAGCCAATGGGATGAGTAGACAGCTCCAAGGGGTGAAAACCACAGAAGGTCGTCAGCCCGTGGAGAGCAATGGCCTCGATAGTATCCTCAGCCCGGTATCCGAAAGACTCGGAGTCCAACGAACGCCAGCCTAGCTGTAAGGGATGTGGCTCTAGGGTCATCCTCACCCTACAGTGGGGCACCCGGTGCTTCTCGAACAGCTGCACCGTGTACTGGGGAGGCGTCGTGTAACCGACTCCCTGAAGTACCTCCCACAAGATACGGGGAAAACCCTCTCGTGCAAGTCCGTTCGTGTGGGAATGTGCGTTTCCTCCATCCGAGGATCCGTGAGAAGTCATCTATGTACGGTTAAGCGTAAGCGAAAAAGAAAAAGAATTATAAAAGTAAAAAGGGGATCAAGGCTTGGCCTTTTGAAGGTCACGATAAGATCACCGAATGTACTTAATCTTTCTTATCATGTATTTAAAGTTTGTTGGGGGCTTGTTCTCAAATGCTAAGAATTAAGAACAAGGCAACATAGAAAATGTTAGGTGTTAAGGTCCTTCGTCCTCCAAAACATTATATCCCTTCAGGATATAAAGAATTTTGGACGAAGGTTACGAAGGACGTACCTTCGTGAGCATAAATAGTAAGGGACAAAGCATTCATATCATATAAATCATGAAGTATGAAATAAACATTTAAATATGATCATGGAATCATTCCCATTTTTATTATCATGAATGAATGAATATAAATGACTTCAAATTACAAATGTACCTTCGGTCCTGAGGAAAATAAAGGTACAGGTGTGATGCGAAGGCAAATAGCAGGTTCGCGTGAACAGTACGGGGGTACTGTTCATCTATTTATAGACACAGGACGCAGCCTGTGACAAATTACAATTATGCCCCTTACAAAAGTTTACAACATTGACTCAGACCTTTATGGATAAAAAGGTCATTCTATCTCTATGTCGGTTTGTAACGCCGAAGCTCCATGAAAAAGAACCTTCGGCCATCTCCTGGGACAACTTCAGCCGAAGCTGCTTCTTCGTGCAAGACCTTCGGCGCAACGAAGCATGACCCCAACAGTAGCCCCTTTCGCGGTGCTAGATCGTTTTTCGTAACGAGCTTGACCCATGAAAAAAGCCTCTTCAGCTTCGGGAAGCCGAAGGTCCAAAAAACACCTTCCCTGAGCTCGTTGCTGAGAAACGATCCGGTTTCCGAGCGCGTGCCAGGCCCACCTTGCAGAGTTACTATTTGATCTTTGCGGTCCACTGCACAGCGAGTACAAGTGACTGCCCGCCTGGTGTAAAAATCCTGCCGCTTCGCCTTCTTACCTGCAGCACTATATAAACAGACGAGTAGGTGTGAAGTTACCACAGCATTCATTGCTATTTGCACTGTTTTGCTGCCAAAATTTTTAACTATAGCCGAAGCTTGATCCTCAAAATCGAACGAAGGTCCATTTCGAAGTCTGCTTCGTCAGAAAGAAAAGTTTCGGGAGAAAAGGAAAAAGAAAAGAGTATCTAACTTCCCCAAACTCAGAATTAAATGGCCAGAGTGCGATCTACTGCCAGAGTTGATCGTGAAGGAGACGAAGCCGAAGGTTCGAATACTGTGCCCATTTCCGAAGCAATGCAGCGTTCTGGACTGGTGACTGCGGAAGAAATGCCTGCTGCTGAAGCAAACCCGGCAACTGCCGAAGGAGAAGAAGAGAACATTGAAGGAACTGATCCCGAAGATGACTATCGCATTGCCATGCCCAGCAAACCCAGTCACTTAGACTTCGGGAAATCAACTGTTTCAAAGGCTGATCTTTCCAAGATGGTGAAAGCAGGTTATTTCAATGAAAATCAGAAGAAGCTACTTCGCTTCGGGGGAGAAGAGACTACCCCAAAGCCGGCGAAGGATGAAATTGTCATTTTCAAGAGCTTTCTAAAGGCCGGATTAAGATTCCCCCTACACGAGATTATTGCGGAGGTACTGAAGAGGTTTGGTATCTACTTTCACCAGTTAACTCCTAACGCTGTCGTTAGGCTTAGCGTTTATATTTGGGCCCTCCGAAGCCAAGCAGTGGAGCCATTTGCCGACAGTTTTTGTCGAGTTCACGAACTGCACTATCAGACGAAGGCTAGAAAAGATGGATTGCATGACAATTTTGGTTGCTATAATTTTGCTTATCGGAAAACCGCAAAGTTTCCTGTAATCAGCTACCGAAGCAAATGGCCGGCAGGCTGGAAATCAGAATGGTTCTATGTCAAGGTTGATGACGACAAGGAGAAGCTTGTGCAGAGTCCACTCGAGCTGATCTTCGGAGAAACCCGACCCCGCTGCAACATGACACCAGAGGGTCAAACACAACAGGCAATGGATGAATTCAGAATTATTGTAGAGCATATCGGTACCAGGGATCTGGTTCAAGAATTCTTGGCATTCAGAGTCTTCCCTACTCTGAAAGAATGGGAAATGCCAAAATTAAAGGGGGAGAAGAAGGAGGGGGAACTTGTCCGGCTTCCTTATCACTTCAAATTCAAGAAATACTTTAAGAAGCCCTGCCAAGAGTGGCTGGACACAGTTGAGGTGATGTGTAATGAAATTCTTGGGAATTATTCCAAAAAAGAAGATCAACTGATGACAGCAGCCTTCGGCACCCGTCCGAAGCGAAGGCTGAACCGAGTGCTTGATGCCCTGGGCTTCGAGTACCCTGACTATGAACGGCTGAACAAGGGTGCTGAGGGCCAAAAAAGAAAAAGAGTGGCCGAAGCTTTGAACAAGGATGAAGAAAAACCAGCAAAAGAGAAGAAAATTCCCAAGAAGAGAAAAATATCAACTCCAAAGCGAAAATTATCCGATGAAGAGGGGTCCCCCGCACCACCTTCTGCCAGCGACGTGGAGGAAATTTTAAAGGTAATGACTGAACCCGTGCCCCCGAAGCTAAGTCCATTAAGGCTCCAACTGACGAAGCTTTTTCGAAAGGTGGAAGAGCCGGAACAAACGAAGATAACCAAACCAAAACGGCAAAGAATTATTGCAGTGACTGAAGTTATCGACAAGACGCCGCCGAGGGCGTCAATTCAGAAAACACCAGCTGTCGAGGGCACAACTAACGTCGAAGTCGCACCTTCGGAGGTCGCGGCTACCGAAGCCGCTACAGCCGAAGATGTGAACTTAGAAACTACCATTGAGGACATCGACAAAATTTTGCAAGACATGGCTGCAGAAGAAGCTGCCACTGCTGCTGAAAAAACCATGGCCACAGTGCCTGGGAAGGGGAAAGAAATAGCCGAAGACACTTCGGACAACGAAGCCTACACATTTCAAAATTTAGTTGGGCAAAAACTGACGAAGGCCGAAATAGAAGAGCTCAAGGAATACGCCAAATCTTGCGGATACAGGCCAGGAGCTCTTCTTTTCGGAGGCGTGGACGATGAAAAATTAGGCTGCATTCGAGACCAAACTGGAGCTAAGGTAATCGGTACTCTATCAAAGAGTATCGGTTTTCCGAAGCTAGAGACAGATATCAGCCGCTACCGACGACAACATATCGTCGGCAGCTTATTTTATTCCAACTTCAAGGTAAACAACCTTTTCTCTGGTTTTTATTGCTTTTAATAATGAAAATGTTACTAACGAAAGTTGTTTCTGTGCAGAGCATGCTACTGAGCAAAGCTCTGAAGATGCAGCAAGATTTGGAGGACAAAAAACACGAAGCTATAATTGAAAATTTAGAGAGCAAGATAAAAGAACAATCAGCTATCATTGAAAAGAAAGACTTCGAGCTCCAATCGACCGAAGGCTTGCTGGCAGAGACTGAAGCTAAAGTATCAGAATTGAATTCGAAGCTTATCAGTCAATCAAAACAATTTGAACAGGAGAAGCTAGAGCTTAATTCGAAACTTGAAGCCGAAGTCCAGGCCAACTCAGATTTGAAGAAATCATTAACAAGCCTTCAAGACAAATGCTTGAAATTTAGCAATAATTGTATTGAACGATTAAAAAAGATATTTTACTCTGTTGGAGCCAGCAGCGGGAAGTTTAACCCTTCAGCGGAAAATTTACCACAAGCCTTCGATCATATTGAAGCTGAAATCGAAGAACTTGACGAAGTTATAGCCGGGCACGGTGACTTCTGTGCCTGGGTAGCTTCTCGGGGTACCGCTGCAGCGTTCCTGAAGGCCGGCTGCGAGCATGGAAAAATCGTCAACAGGCCCAACTTCACCCTGTCTCCATCAATCCTGGACGATATACCTGACCTCGCCCGAAGCATCTCAAATAGATTTATAAAAATGATATGGACAAAAGGCGGGCGGGAGAAGGCTGGAGACGAAGCTCGAAGTCATCTTGAACCAGTAAGAAATGATACTTCGTACTTACCTTCTCCTTTGCACTTGATTTTTACTCACGATACCTTGATTTATGTAGGATGACGAAGCTGAAGGTGATACTTAAAGAATATGCCGCCGAAGCGGAAGCCTGACGAAGATTAGCAGGAGTAGACTAGAAAAACTCAGGAGAATTTGTAACAACTTTTTGTAAATACAATTAATCTGTTCTCAATGAACTTTGCACATACCTTGTAATATATTCTTACCCTTCTATTGAGGCGCTTTGATGTGGACGAAATTAGTATTTTGAGCCGAAGGCGAAAAAACACCTTCCCTTCTTTTCGTACACAACGAAGCATAAGAGACCAATTCTTCTTTTTGCCGAGCAACGAAGCATAAAAGACCACTTCTTCTTTTTGCCGAGCAACGAAGCATAAAAGACCACTTCTTCTTTTTGCCGAGCAACGAAGCATAAAAGACCACTTCTTCTTTTTGCCGAAGCAACCACTTAGGAACACAAATGCTATGAATGAATGCTTATGAATGCAAATGCTATGATGTAATGTAATGTGCGAATGAATGTCCAAAGCATATGTCCGAAGCCACACTCTCAGCCATTATTTCCTTAGAAACAACCACACATCAGCTCTGCATTCCCTTAGGAACGACTTTGGAGCATCTTCGCCTTTTACTTAGACGGTATAAGCTCTGCATTCCCTTAGGAACGTCTTTGGAGCTTCTTCGCCTTTTACTTAGGCGGTATAAGCTCTGCATTCCCTTAGGAACGTCTTTGGAGCTTCTTCGCCTTTTACTTTCGGCGGAATCAGCGTTGACTTTTCGCTGTGAGCTCTGCATCCCCTTAGGGACGTCTTTGGAGCTTCTTCTCTTTTTCAGTTTCGGCACTCGATGGTGCGTTCTCAGCTTTTACATTTACATTCTTTGGGGGATTTTGCTCTTATAAAACTAAAAAGGAAATTACATATGATGGCCCCATTAAAAACCTTTCTCCCCCTTTAGAAAGGAAAAGAGTGCCATGAAAAAGAAAAGAAAAAACATAAAAAGTTACATCAAGTTATACATAATATCGCCGAAGCTCGTCTGCGTTCCAAGATCTTGGAATTTCGTTGCCGTCCATATCTTTCAATCTGTACGAACCAGGCCTTGACGAGGATGCTACTAAGAAGGGCCCTTCCCATTTTAATTGTAACTTGCCCACTGTGTCTGGGTTGGCCACTCTCCGAAGCACCAAGTGTCCCGGCTCAATATTTTTTAGCCGGACCTTTCTATCTCGCCATTTGACTGTTTCAGCCTGGTATTTATTGATATTCTCCACGGCTTGAAGCCTGATCCCTTCTAAGGCATCTTTTTCCACAAGACAAGCATCTTCGGTACCTGATTCTGCCGAAGCTACCACTCTTATTGATCCAGCTTTAGCTTCTTCCGAAGTTATTGCTTCGTCACCGAATAATAACTTGAATGGGGTAAAGCCTGTAGACCTTGATGTTGTTGTATTATGGCTCCACACCACTTTGGTCAACTGATCTGGCCACTTTCCCCTGGGTTGATTGAAGATTAACTTCATTATTCCTGTCATTATAATGCCGTTGGCCCTTTCAATGAGCCCATTCGACTCCGGATGCCTGACTGATGCAAAATGGATCTTCGTTCCAATTTGATCACAGAAATTTCTGAAAGCTTCGGAGTCAAACTGCGTTCCATTATCTACAGTGATGGCCTTCGGTACCCCGAAACGACAGACAATATTCTGCCAGAAAAACTTTTGGACAGTGGCCGAAGTTATTGTGGCTAATGGCTTTGCCTCAATCCACTTGGAAAAATACTCCACAGCTACTATAACATATTTTAGATTCCCTTGGGCCGGTGGTAATGGACCCAACAAGTCATGGCCCCACCTTTGCAATGGCCAGATGGGTTGTATCAGCTGTGTCAAAGACGAAGGTTGCTTTTGATCTCTTGCACATTTTTGACAACCTTCGCACTTTTGAACTAACTCCGCTGCATCCGAAGCTGCCTTCGGCCAATAAAATCCTTGGCGGAACACTTTTCCAAGTAACGGCCTGGATCCGATGTGGGATCCACACAGGCCTGCATGTATCTCTTTCATCAACTCTATACCTTCGGCTCTAGATAAGCACTTGAGCAGCGGAGCGCAAACTCCATGTTTGTATAATTCTCCTTCTATCATGACATACGGACGAGCTCTTGCCTCTATTCTTTTATTGTAAGCTTCGTCATCTGAAAAGAACTTACCCTGAAGGTAAGAGATTATTTCAGTTCTCCAATCTTCGCTGTAAACAGGAGATATGTTGAGGACTGCTCTTTCAAGGAGCTCCACTGAAGGTGCCTTTATTGTTTCGAAGAACACATCCGAAGGTAACGGCAGCCCCTGTGCTGCAGACTTGGCTAGCAAATCAGCATGCTCATTTTGTCCTCGAGGAATATTCTTGACAGAAAATCCTTCGAAGGAGGCTTCGATCCTTCGGACCGTGTCTAGATATTTTTCAAGCTTCGGATCTTTAGCCTTGCAACTTTTGTCAATATGACCCGAAACAACCTGGGAATCAGTTTTAAGAATCGCCCTTCTGATTCCCATTGCCTTTAGTTTCCGAAGACCCAGGAGCAGGGCTTCGTACTCAGTAATATTATTTGTGCAGCTGAAGTCAAGTCTTGCTGCATAGCAAGTTTTAACCTTGGATGGTGAGACCAACACAGCAGCTGCACCTGCTCCGAAGGTTCCCCAAGAGCCATCACAAAACACTGTCCACACTTCGGCATCTTTATTTGCTTCTTCATCCTGAGCCCCTGGCGTCCAGTCGGCAATGAAATCTGCCAATGCTTGAGACTGGATCGAGGATCTATGCACATAATCAATGTAAAATTCATTGAGCTCCGCAGCCCATTTTCCAATCCGTCCAGTAGCTTCTCTATTTCTCATGATATCCTTCAACGGCTGCGAAGAAGGAACAATAATGTTGTATGCCTGAAAATAATGCCGAAGCTTCCTGGATGCCATTAAAACGGCATACAATACCTTCTCCAGCTCTGTATAATTTTTCTTTGAGACACTAAGGACCTCAGATACAAAATACACTGGAACTTGCTTCTTGACTTGGCCATCAAGCTTCTCCTGGACAAGTGCCGCACTTACTGCTGAGTGCGAAGCTGCCACATATAACAATAGAGGAGCCCCTGGCGTTGGTGGAGTTAATGTTGTGAGATCTATCAAGTATTGCTTCAGCTCTTCGAAGGCTTTTTGTTGACTTGGGCCCCATTGAAAGACTTCAGCTGACTTCAGCACCTCGAAAAATGGTAAGTTTCTTTCTGCTGATCTGGATATAAATCTGTTGAGAGATGCCAGCCTTCCTATCAATCTTTGGGCCCCCTTTCTTGTGGTTGGTGGCTCCATTCGAAGTATAGCTTCGATTTTATTTGGATTAGCTTCGATTCCCTTTGTTGAAACCAAACATCCAAGAAATTTACCCTTCTTCACTCCGAAGACACATTTTTCTGGATTCAGCTTCAGACCAGCTTGTCTGAAGCTGACGAAGGTCTCCTGCAGATCAGCAATATGATTTTCCTGCTTCGTGCTTTTTACAATAATGTCATCAACATAGGTCAACACATTTCTGCCTATCTGAGACTGGAGAACCTTCGCAGTCATTCTGCTGAAACTCCCTCCAGCATTCTTGAGCCCCTCAGGCATCCGAAGATAGCAATATGTGCCACTTGGGGTTATGAAGCTAGTTTTCGGCTCATCTTCCTTCTTCATCCAAATTTGATGATAGCCTGAGTAGCAGTCTAGGAGACTCATGAGCTCTGAAGAAGCTGCTGCATCGACTAAAGAGTCTATCCTTGGCAGCGGAAATTCGTCCTTCGGACAAGCCTTGTTGAGATCTGTGAAATCGATACACATTCTCCACTTGCCATTGGCCTTCTTCACCATAACAGTGTTAGCTAGCCACTCTGGATACTTCACTTCTCTGATAACTCCTGCACTGAGGAGTCTTTTTACTTCATTGCGAGCCCCTTCGGCCTTGTCATCAGACATTTTCCGAAGCCTCTGCTTTCGGGGTCTGAAGGATGGGTCAACATTGAGCGAATGTTCAATAACATCCCGATTTACTCCACAGAGATCATTGGCTGACCATGCAAAAACATCTTTGTTGTTGAATAAAAACCTTATCAAGGTTTTCTCCTGGTCTTCAGATAATTGCGAGCCCAACAGCACCTTCTGCTCTGCTATATCCTCACACAATAGCATGGGCTTCGGCTGATCCGCTGAAGCTGCCTTCTCCCTCCTGAATTTGTACTGTTCACAAGCTTCAGCTCCATCTATGTTATGGATTGCCTTGGAGTCAGTCCAGCTTCCTTCGGCCCTTCTAGCAGCTTCCTGGCTTCCATGAATAGCAATAGGCCCTTGGTCCGAAGGTATCTTCATGCAGAGATAAGCTGGGTGAAGAATTGCTTCGAAGGCATTAAGAGTACCACGGCCAATGATAGCATTGTAAGGATACTCCATGTCAACAATATCAAACACAATTTGCTCAGTCCTTGTGTTGTTAACAAATCCGAAGGTTACCGGCATGGTAATCTTCCCAAGTGCTACAATCTGTCGCCCTCCGAAGCCACAAAGAGGGTGCGTAGCATCATGAATCTTGTCTTCGGGCTCTTGCATTTGTCTGAAGGCTTTAGCAAATATAATATCAGCTGCACTGCCTGTATCAACTAAGACATTGTGGACCAGAAATCCTTTGATCACGCAAGAGATGACCATGGCATCATTGTGAGGATAATCCTTAAGCTGAAGATCTTCCTGAGAGAAAGTAATTGGAATGTGAGACCATTTTGACTTGATGAAGGGTCCCTGCACTCCAACATGCTGCACCCTTCTCTGAGCCTCCTTCTTCTGCTTCTTGTTAGCCGGCTCTGAGCAAGAACCGCCTGTTATCGGAAGTACCAGCTTCGAAGCCGAAGCAGCTCCATCTTGATTGTTGAACGAAGCCATCAGCTCAGAAAAGTGGAAGTGAGTTCACCGGAGGTGGGCGCCAATGTTGGGGGCTTGTTCTCAAATGCTAAGAATTAAGAACAAGGCAACATAGAAAATGTTAGGTGTTAAGGTCCTTCGTCCTCCAAAACATTATATCCCTTCAGGATATAAAGAATTTTGGACGAAGGTTACGAAGGACGTACCTTCGTGAGCATAAATAGTAAGGGACGAAGCATTCATATCATATAAATCATGAAGTATGAAATAAACATTTAAATATGATCATGGAATCATTCCCATTTTTATTATCATGAATGAATGAATATAAATGACTTCAAATTACAAATGTACCTTCGGTCCTGAGGAAAATAAAGGTACAGGTGTGATGCGAAGGCAAATAGCAGGTTCGCGTGAACAGTACGGGGGTACTGTTCATCTATTTATAGACACAGGACGCAGCCTGTGACAAATTACAATTATGCCCCTTACAAAAGTTTACAACATTGACTCAGACCTTTATGGATAAAAAGGTCATTCTATCTCTATGTCGGTTTGTAACGCCGAAGCTCCATGAAAAGGAACCTTCGGCCATCTCCTGGGGACAACTTCAGCCGAAGCTGCTTCTTCGTGCAAGACCTTCGGCGCAACGAAGCATGACCCCAACAAAGTTCTTACCCAATTACCAAGTAGTTTAAGTAAGGATGCATGCATGCACATCCTAAACGACCTCATTTCAACTTAGAGGGAATAGGGAAGAACTTCCATCCCTTATAGTAGCCTGTAGGGCTTACTCAGATAGCCACCTAGCTACCCCTCTATTATCCTAAGGCTTCACGTCCTAGGTCTATACTTATCGTCCTGACGATCTATCCAACATTTGTTTCTAACAAGTTTTACTTTTGAAAAGGATGGTATTTACAGTTTATTGATTCCTCTGTGGTGGTACGAGCTCCGATACCAGCTGTGGTGGAACCGCCTGAATTATTCCAACTCAAGTGCCTAAGTCCCACCTTAGAGGCTAGACCACACTTAAATAGGAATAACACGTCAGTCCCTCGGATCTAGTCCGACGAGGCCACTAACCGGATCAAGTACCACGTACTCACTCGATGGTGAGGCACAGAGCAAATACAATAAAGCATAAAACCATACATTAAGGAGTATTAAATTTATTACAACATCATCGGAGTTTTAGCAAAAGTAGTGATCATTGTTCGGAATGCAGCGGAATAGAACTAACGATAAATAAATGGAGGGATGGGGAAGCCTGTCCCATCACTCCTCATGCTCCTCCTCAGCCGAGGTAGGGTCCCACTCGACTGTGCAACCCGGTGGCAAGATGGACGGCCAAGTCACTCCAGCAACCATGTCCTCTAGAGAACCTGTAAAATTATGCCACAAGCAAGGCTGAGTATACTAATACTCAGCTAGACTTACCCGGTGTGAGGAGTCTACTCCTCTACCTCTAGACATGCAGTTGTTTGGCTGAGGGGTTTGCTTGCCAAAAGCACTAGCTGAGTCTAAAAATAAAATTTTTTTAGCTTTTTTAAGTTTTAGTGTGATTCTCTTAAGACTAAATGTGTACCTATCTAATCACACATGGTATAAAACATTTAGCAATCAACAGCCTTCTCCAAGTCATCACATTTCCACTTGTTACACAATGCAGTACAATGGATCAAGCAGTCTCATTAGCTGCGAGAAGCAGACGATTCGAATCGAGTTTTTATCCTTGCAAGGTAAACCCAAACACACGACATGGCGAGGCACTCCGTCCACACACACATCAACCGTCCCCATCGATTCCCTGGCAACAGATCAGGGCTCACCGCCTTGGCATACAATGCCTCATTGACCCCGACTGCCGTCGTGCAGTGTCCACACTTGTACCCACCATAACCGGAATGGGAGACCACGTCTCAGGTCACGTGAGGGGTAAAGTATGCAAGCAGGTTCACTCAGGTACTAGGCTTACCGATTTACCATATTTCTCGGCATGTGTTTAGTACGTTCAAACGCTTGACACAGGTATCCGCACGTTAATCCTTATTCCAATTTTCCATCTCGTAGATAACCAATCCCCATGGATTGTTGTCCATAGACCAGCATCATTATGATATGAAAGTGGGTACAACCAATTCCTGACCTCGCGCGAGTGCTAGAAAATCACTCGACTTCTACCGAGATCCCTAATTAGTAAAGCAGCTACTCGACCTAGCATACTAGTATCCATCTCAAAAGGATTCCTGAGTTCATGCATCTAGGGTTTCAATCAACTCCAACACTTAGTGCACATTACAAACCTACAAGCATTAAGTGTAGTGAAATAGCATAATAAATGGTTATGCATAAAACCGGGGCTTGCCTTCCAAAGGTGGGGCTGCGGGGAGATCCTCGGTGGCAGGCTCTGGTGCTGGCTCCTGGACTCCTTCCCGATCAACTCCTTGCTCAGTGATGAGCACGTACTCTTCGTCAGTGAGGTTGCAATCTATCTAATGCAATGAGTAAGATATTTGTATGCTATGATATGCAGAATTTAGTAACCATTATGCATAGTGAAGAAAAACTAAGTTAGTTGATAACTTAGGGTTTCCTTGTTATAAGAAGCTCTTAGTGGTTTATGCTTAGCAACCTAGGTTTGAGGTTTTGCTTAGAGGCAAACGTAGTGGATTAAGACTTGGATTGCCCCTTAAAGGTTTTAGTAGGTACTCAAGGGGTTTTGCTGGGTTGGTTAGGGTAACATTAATTTCCACTACTAATTCCCGTTTTCATTTTCTATTTATGCTCTTAAGGTGGGTTTGAACTACAACAGTGATTTCAACTTTTCCAAAAAATTTTGTAAAAAACTACAGTGGGTTAATATTGGTCACTGTAGTCCGTCCTATAAATTTGAGGTCAAAAATAAATAGAATATGCCCTGGACAAAAATAACAAAAGTTGGGGCAGAGGGGTCACTTTGCACTACAACTCTTATCTATGTGTGGGTTCTGTACTAAGAGTTATTTTTGCTGGTATTTATGGGTAATAACATGCTTCTGTGCCAAAAATCACAGAGGGTTACTTAGTGTTTATTTAGTTATGATTTTCTAAAGTTTAATGCCAAAAAGACACTAATAGCTAACTTGCTATTTGAAAAGTATCAAACAACAGAACTTGTAGTTTTCCTAGGTTCTTCTTAGCACAAGAGCAGTCATTCCTAAGGTAAGGGTGTTTTCTCCTTAGGATTATTTTTTTATGACTTTTCAAAGTTTTCTCTGTTTTCCATGAATAAATGTGAGTGCAATTTCTTTTCACTGGACTATGGTTCAAAAGATTTTTCTTGTGAACTACATCACTTAGGCATGCTAGGAAAAGTATGGTTGCCCTCTAGTTTCCATTTTCAATCCCTTTTTTTCATTTTCCTAAGTTTGAGCATAAACAAGTTTTAGTGAATAAATCTTCCTTAACCTTGTATACTGGGGTGTTTATTAATTTTAAACAGTGTAACTACTAGGTTAGTGTCTCCACTATTTTTCTCAACCCTGGTCTAACAACATTTCTATCTTTCCCTTTATTATTATGTTTTGGGCAGTTTTCTGATTTAAATCAAAACTCTAGAAAACATTATAGGAACCAAGGGGTTTACTATTTTGCTTGATAGTTTATATTTCACAAAGTCTAGCAAAATTGGTTTGACTAAATTTGGATGAGTATTCTTCAAGTTATGTATTTATCAAGTTCTCTGCAGTATTTAAAAGAAAAGTAAATTCGAAATGGGAAAAGAAAAACAGATTTGCGCTTAAGTCCCTGGGTTTTCTTCCCCCTTTTCTCTCACAAATCAGCCCTCGGTCTACTATTCGCATGAGTCGCTGACCTTACGCATAACCCCCTGAACTTATCCTATATCTAACTCGCGATCCTTGGCTGGCTGGAACAGTAACCGGGGCAAAGATCACGGTGGCGAGGCTCACCGGCGGTAGTAGAGCTCCAGTGGGGTGGTCGGTGATGTCGGGGAGGTCACAGCGGTCACGTCGGTGTGCGGGTCGGCGTCGGAGGTGGCTGGAGCTGCTCTGGCCACGAGCGCAGGCGGCGGAGGTCGGCGGCGGCACCTGCTTTGGCCAAACCACGGCGGTAGGGTTCAATCAAGGTGCACGAGGAGCTCCTCTGGGTGATGTAGAGGCTATGCGCGCAAGGAATCGAGAAATGGTTTAGTGGGTTACCCGGTCCACGTGCTCCGGCGGAGTTACGAACTCCGGCAAGCGTGATCGCACTGTTCTGGTGGGTCTGGTTCTTGGCTCAAGCTTGGGAAAGCTTCACGGCCTCTCGAGGAAGCTATCCGAGGGCTCGGGTCGAGCGGAGGTGTACGGGAGTGGTTTGGCCATGGTGGGCGCCCTCGGGCGGCTCTGACGGGTCGCGGGGAGGTCGCCGGAGCTGCGGGCTGGCTCAGGAAAGCTAGGCGCAGTGCGGAGGGGGTGACAGGGAACGTGGCCATGCATGAGGGCGAGCTTTATAGCCACTCACGGGCACGACACGGGTGTGGTCACGGGGGCGGCCGAGGCCGCGCGGGGGCCCGCATGTGGGCGTGCTCTGGGCGCGTTCCCGAGTGCCTACCCACGTCGAACACGTGGTGGTTTGGTTCTGCCAGTGTTCAAAGGCCTGTTTGGTCGCCTTAGAGTGTTGATCTCAGCAAAAATCTCGTGTAAGGTCTCTTCTCTGCACCATATCCTATCTTTTCCATGTGAGTTCCAAGCAAAGATATGGTCGAGGTTGAGAGATATTGTGGTGTGAAGTTGGCTCTGTCTGAGTTGTCTAGCCCGAGAAAAAAACCATGTCAAGTCATGTCAAACGACTTAGGGTTAGGTTCAAATTTTTCCAGGGTGTTCTAGGGGTCTTTAGGTGCCATTTTCTTAATTGGGCCCTATGGTTTTGAGGTTTGGAAAAATGTGAACATGTTTGATCTTTGAAAGAGGGCTGGTTTTGAAATTGAGAAAAATCTGACTTTTCTTTTATGCCCTCCTCTTTGGTGACCTTTTTGGGGTTTTTTTGAAGCCTTTTTGGGGTCACTCTCTTACTATTTTTTGTAGGGTATTAAGTGTACTACAACTTTTATAATTAGCCCAAGTCATGATAATGTGGTTTACATAGCCTTTTTGCTATACTCCCCTCTAGGGCTCCATTTGCCTAAAGGGATTTGAATTAGGGTTTGAGCCATTCTCTCCTTTTTAGGTGCATGATAAGGCCAAAGCATGACTTCTTAGATGGGTTACACCTACTTAGGATCTTGACCCCCAAGTTTGGTGTCTTTTGCTCAAACTAAACCACATGTGATGATGGGTTCAATAGTGTAGGCTTGAGTGAAAACCCTAAGTAACACCTTGGGTGTTACAGGAGACCTCATCTCAGGACAAGTGAGGGGGAAAGTTCGCGCCCGGCTTCACTCAGGTACTAGGCTTACCGGTTACCATATTTCCCAACATGTGTTTAGTACTTTCAAACGCTTGACTCAGGTATCCGCACATTAATCCTTAATTCCATTTCCGTCTCATAAATAAGGCATTCACCCTGGATCCAAGTCCATAGACCATCATAGATCCCGTTATCAAGAAGAATATAATCAATTCTTGACCTCGTGCGAGTGCTAGAAAAATCACTCGACTTCTACCGAGATCCCAAATTAGCAAAGCATCTACTCGACCTAGCATTCTAGTATCCATCTCAAAAAGGAATCCTGAGTTCATGCAACTAGGGTTTCAAGCAACTCCTACACTTAAGTGCACATTACAAACCTACAAACATTAATTGTAGTAAAGTAGCATATATAACTGGTTATGCATAAAACTGGGGCTTTCCTTCAAAAGCTAGGCTGCAGGGAGGTCCTTGGTGGCAGGCTCTAGAGCTGGCTCCTGGACTTCCTCTTGGGCAACTCCTTGCTCGGGGATGAGCACGTAGTCTCCGTCAATGAGCTTGCAATCTAATAAATGCAATGAATAAGATACATGTATGCCATGATATGCAATTTAGTAACTATGATGCATGGTGAAATGATTAAGTTAGCAAGATAAAGCTTAGTCTTGCCACTGGAGGTTTTAATAGTATACTTAGTGATTAGAAACAGGTGCGGCCAAAGTCTAGGAGGTTGGATTAATTTAGTACTCCACTGACTTTTAATGTCTTAGTGAAAACTTAACAAGGTCTTTGCTGAAGTTATTATGGTTAAGATTTATCACTTCTCCTAATCCTCTCTTTCTCCTTTTTCTACTTATACTTTTAGAGTGGATTTGAACTACAACAGTGAATTAAAAATTTATCACAGTGGTGTAAAAATTACAGTGGCTTCTCACTGGTTCACATAATTCAGTCTCAAAAATTTAGGCCTAAACTGAGAATTGTTTTCTGTATACAAAAATATTAAAATCTAGGGCAGAGGGGGTACTTTGAACTACAACTCTCATCTAGGAGTGGATTCTACCCTAAGGGTTATTTTTTCTCGTATCTTGGTGTAATAACATGATTCTATGCCAATTTTTAGCCAAATATACCTAATGGTTATTTAATGGTGATTTTCTAAAGTTTGAGGGCTTAGTGTTGCTTTCTACCACTACTCTATTTGAAAAATGTGAAACAACAGATTTCCCAATTTTTCTAGTTTCTTCTTTGCGCAAGAGCAATCATTCCTAGTGTTGGTTAATTTTACTTATAGGGGATGGGTTGTATGATTTCTTAGAATATATGATCTTTCTCATGGGGTAGGGGGTGGGGTGTATTCCATTATATTTTTACCTTAGTTTTGTATTTTTCCCATAAAGTACACATCATAAGTACTTTGAAAAAAATAGGGTTGCTCATTGTTTCCCACTTTTAGTTTTTCTTTTGATCTATTTGAAGTATTGGCAAAATCCTAGTTTTATTTGTTTAACCTATTTACTGTGATACTTTGGGGTGGTTACCATTTTTACAGTGGTACATTAGTGGTTACCTTTATTAAATACTTAATATCTAATCAAAATCACAAATTCCATATCAGAATTGGACTAGGGTTTCATATATTTTTCTTATGAACTTTATCACTTGATTATGCTAGGAAAAAAATTATTGCCATTGGTTCTTAGTTTTAGTGTCCTTTTCTATATTTCCAAGGTTTGGGCAAAAACAGATTCTAAGGAATAAAATTTGTTTAAGCTTGGGTACCGGGGTACTTAACATTTTTACACAGTGCAACTACTGGTCAAGTATTTCCTTAAATTTTCTCAAGCCTAGTCTAAAAGAATTTGTATTTTTCTCTTCATTATTAAGTTTTGGGCAGTTTTCAACATTAAATCAAAAGTCCTTAATCAGATACATAAACTACCTAGTTTTATATTTTTAACAGGCAGAGCACTTTATTTGTGGGGGAGCAAAATTGGTTTCACAATTTTTGGGCTAGTATTACTCAAGGTACAAATTTTTGAAGTTCTCTACTGAAATAAAAGGAAGGAAAAGAAAGAAAAACTAACTTGCGCTGGGGTCCCAAGGCTCTTCTACTGTTCGTATTACATCTAGGTCCCCATAGCACTATTCATTCGTGTCACTGACCGTGCGAAAAACCCCCTGGGTTTTTCCCATCCTTAACCCGCGCTCCACCCTCGCCGGAACAGTAAACGTGAAACTCCAGTGAGCGATTATACCTTATCGGCGGCGATAGCGAGTCGGGGAGTCTCGTGGGGGTCCGGCAAGCTTGGTGACGGTGACGATTGGTCGGAGGAGGCCGGTGGCGTCCGGTCCTCGTGTACAGGCAGGCGGGGAAGGTCCATCGATGGTGATCTTCGCCTCTGGTGGGGTAGGGGTCCAAGGAGAGGCTCTGGTAGCTTCACCAGGCTTTGGTGAAGTTGTCCATGAGCTTCGACTTGGCTGTGGCGTCTCGGGTTGGCCGGTCCACGTTCACCGACGTGCACACATCGAGTGGCGGACGAGAGCAGACCTCACCTGCACGGTAGGGCTCAATTAAACTAGTCAGCGAGCTGTGGGAAGGTGTTGGGGAGCCGCTGGCGAGTTTAGCTGGGCGTGCGAGTGACTACGGCGAGCTGGCCACGGAGGTCGTGCTTTGGCGATGGTGGCGGGTGTGGCAGAACCACCCGAATTATTCCAGCTTAAGTGCCTAAGTCATGCCTCAAGGGCCGTGACACACTTAAATCGGAATAACCCGTCAGTCCTTCAGATCTAGTCTGATAGAGCCACTTAACCAGGATCAAATTCCACAATCTCACTCGAAGGTGAGTCACAGAAGAAATACAATAAAACAGGAATCCTCAAATTAAGTACTGAATTATTACATAAATCGGAGTTCTGGAGTAGCAAATAAAGTTCATTAAGTAAAGTGCAGCGGATAATCGATGTCGTCGGTAATGAGGAAATGGGCAAGGCCTAGCCCACTACTCCTCATGCTCCTCCCCTGCCGGAGCAACCCACTCGACCGTCCAACCCGGTGGCAGGGTGGTAGGCCAAGTCACACCATCAACCAGATCCTGCATGGTACCTGCAAAAATGGTGCCACAAGCAAGGCTGAGTATACTAATACTCAGCTAGACTTACCCGGTGTGAGGAGTCTACTCCTCTACCTCTAGACTATGCAGCTGTCTGGCTGAGGGGTTTGGTTTGCCAAAAGCACTAGCTGTTACTAAAATCAATTTTTAGCTTTACAAATTTTATCATCATTAGCCTAGCTAGATTTGCTCCTTCTAAGCATACATGGTAACAATCATTTAGTTCAAACAACAAGTTATCTCATGTAACCACATTTCACTTCTTACTCGATGCAGTACAAAGAATCAAGCAGTCTCATTAGCTGCGAGAAGCAGACGATTCGAATCGAGTTTTTAAACCTTGCAAGGTAAACCTAAACACACGGCATGTCAGGGCACTCCGACCCTACACATGACAACCGTCCCCATCGATTCCCCGTTCGCGTCCAGGCCTCACCGCCTTGGCATACAAGGCTGCACTGACCCCGGCTGCCGCCGTGCAGTGACCGCACTTGTACCCACCATAGCTAGCATGGGAGAACCAGTCTCAGGTCGCATGAGGGATAAAGTCCGCGCCCGGCTTCACTCAGGTACTAGGTTTACCGGTTACCATTTTTCCCGGCATGTGTTTAGTACGTTCAAAAGCTTGACTCAGGTATCCACACACTAATCCTTAATTCATTTTCCCGCCTCATAGACAAGGCATCCTCCCTGGATCCAAGTCCATAGACCAACATCTATCCCGTTATCAAGATGAATACAACCAATTCCTGACCTCGCGCGAGTGCTAGAAAAATCACTCGACTTCTACCGAGATCCTGATTAGCAAGCAACTACTCGACCTAGCATACTAGTATTCATCTCAAAAAGGAGTCCTAAGTTCATGCATCTAGAGGTTTCAAGCAATTCCTACACTTAAGTGCACATTACAAACCTACAAGCATTAAGTGTAGTAAAATAGCATAATTAATAGGTTATGCATAAAACCGGGGCTTGCCTTCAATTGCTGGGGCTGCGGGGAGATCCTCAATGGCAGCCTCTGAAGCCTGCTCCTGGTCTTCCTCTTGGACAGGTCCTTGCTCGGGGATGAGCACGTACTCTCCGTCGGCTAGATTACAATCTAATGAATGCAATGCGTAAGATATATGCATGATATGATATGTGCTTTTAGAAATCATAACTTAAAAGGTGTATAATCTTTCTTGAGTTAAACAAAGTTAACTTTACTTATGCAAGACCCTTGGGTGGTATACTTGGTAAATTAAGTTAAACTTTTAGCTAAGGCAAGTGGTAGGTTTTACTTTTAGGGGTTCCACTGAATTCTTTTAAGTCTTAGGGATAATGATAAGTACTCAAGTTAGACTTATTGAGGTGGGGTTTATTTCCTCTTTCCTTTTTCTTTATTCTCTTTAATGTTTTGGAGTAGGTTTGAACTACAAGTTGCTTTTATAAAATTCTAAAAATTCTGTAAAAATTACAGTGGCTTGCTACTGGTGTATGTTCCTCCTTCTTAAAATTTGGGGATCAGAAGGTGAATAGTTTTCTCTGCACAAAATTATTAAGTTCTAGGGTAGAAGAGGTGCTTTGAACTACAACTAATATTTAACAGTGGGTAATTCTTCAGAACTTATTTTTGCTGGCTTTTAGGTGTTATAATATGACTTGATACAAACTTCTAGCCATTAATACCTTTTAATTATTTTTCTATGGTTTTCTCAAGTTTCTAGCCAAATGGGTGCTTTCTACTACCACTATATTTGAAAAATATCAAACAACAGAATTCTTATTTTTCTTAGTCATTGTTTTGTGCAAGAGCAATCATTCTGAAGTTTAGCATCTTTTTGCTCAAGGGAAGGGGGTGGGGTGCATTATTTGAATTAAATGGCCTTTCCCTTAAATCATCAGCAAATGGTATGAGTTTGCTTCTTTTTCATGGGTTTGCATTTTTCTCTGGTAGTTTACCTTATTAGGGACTTAGCTAATTTTTGGTTGCTCATTATCACAATATTTGAGGGTGTTCATGATTTAGTTAGAAAATGCCTTATTATCACCTTGCATTTATTTTCCTTACTCAAAAAGTTGGACTGAGGTGCTCTATATTTTTGCAGTGGGGCTCTGGTGGTTATAAGTTCACTGGATTTTTGTTAAGCATTTTGGTTATAGTTTTGCCTCTTTAATAATTGATTTCCAGCCTTATTTAGGCTAGACAATTCATTTTAATTTAAAACTGGTCCAAACTAATGGTCTCTGTATTTTTCCTAGGTTCTCTGTTTCATAAGTAAACTAGGAAAAATAGTATTAATCACTGTTCATTAATTTCTAATACCTTTCTGATTTTCTCTAAGTTTTGGTCAAAACATCTTTAAATGAGAAACTACATCATAATTTCTAATGCTGGGGTTCCTACTATTTTTAAACAGTGTCTAAAAGAGGTTTGAATACCCACAAATTTTCTTAAGTCTAGTACAGAAGAAAAACTAATTTTCCTTGTTTAAATAAGGTTTAGTGGGTTTCTGTTTTTAATTTTAAACTCTAAAATTGTGAACAGAAAGCATAGGGTTTACTATTTTTAAATGATAGATTGTAACATACAGAGGCTAGCAAAATTGGTTTGACATTTTTTGAGTAAGAATTCATCAAGTTATGAATTTTACAAGTTCTCTGGTTATTTAAAAGAATTTCAGAATCGATTTAAATGAAAACCTACTTTACACTGGGGTCCCTGGATGTTTTCTAAGTTTTTCCTCGCGAATCAGTCCTTACGCTACTATTCACCAGGGTCTCTGACATTGCAGAAAACCCCTCGGGTTCTTCACCTCCTAACCCGAGGTCCTTAGTTTAACTTAAACAGTAGCCGCGGCGGGGAAAAGGGCGGAGGGGCTTACCGGCGGTGAGACTGCTCCGGTGAAGTGGTCGAGGATGAAGGGGAGGTCCTGGGGATCACAACGGTGTGCGGAACGCCGTCGGAGATGGCCGGAGTCGGTCGGTCCACGCGCGCAGGCGGGGATGCTCGTCGGCGGCGAGGAGACCGGCCTGGCCACGGCGAGATGGTTCAATCAAATGGTTCAGGGAGGTCCACGGGATGCCAGAGAAGACATGAGCGAGAGGAATTGGGCAGAGACTCACCGGATAGCTCGGTCCACGTGCGACGGCGGAAGACCGAAGTCCGGCGAAGTCGATCTCGGGCCTCCGGTGAAGTCCGGCTGGGTCCGAGGGCTTGGCGAGCTTCACTGGCTACTGGTGGAGCTGGCCGAAGCACTGGCTTGGCATGAGGACGGCTGGGGTGGGCTGGCCACGGTGGCCGAAGCTTGGGCGGCAATGGCGGGCGGAAAACAAGCTCGCCGGAGCTAAGGAAAGCGGCTGGCCGAAGAGGGTGAGTGCGGGGTGAAGTGAGGCGCGCCTAGGGAGGCTTTATAGGCGCGGGCGGGCACGGCCGAGGGCGAGGACGCGCGGCGGACGCGACTGGTCGCCGGGGAGCGCGCGCGCGCGGGTTGGGCGAGCTCTGGCACGCCGGCCAGGGTCGAACACGTGGGAGCACGCGTTCTGCCCAAGTTCTGGCGCGTGTAGTCGCTCATCCGAGCCTGCTCTCGCCTTGGTCAATGCACAAAACCTCTTCCCCTCCCTACAAGCTACCATTCTTGTGTGGAGGTCATAGGATTTTGCCTACTGGTTGCAGAGATATGGAGCCAGGAAATCTGGTCTGTCTCCCTGCGCAAATCCGAGGCAAATCCAAGGTTTAGTCGTGTCTAGGGCTCGCGTCCCAATGCCATCTTCTGGCACACGACAGAGGGGTTAGTTAGGCACATTTTTGTCAATGGGGTCATTAGGATTCGAGTTAAGGATCAAGGTGAACATCCCTGATCTTTAGATCAAGGTCTGATTTTCAGAAATCTGAAATTCAGAATTCTTATCAAGTCCACACATGGAAAGCTTGATTTGGGGTTTTATTTGGGCTATTTTGGCTAAGTTTTCTCAACCTTTCTTGCTGCCCATTAAATATACTTCAATTTTTATAATTGGCTCAACTCAAAATTTTAAACTTTTCACTCCCCTTTTCTCACTTTCTGAATTTTGCTCATGGGGCTCATTTTGGGATTTTTAAACTAGGGTTGCATAATCTGATCTTTTAAGGGACTTAATTGCTTTGATCATGACACTTTTAAGTATGTACTTGGTGACTTCATCATTACTTAAGTTATTTTGATGCTCATGCTTACTTTGGTTCACATAAAATAATGGTTCTAGGTTTGGCTTTTGAAAGAAAAACCCTGAGTGACACTGGGGTGTCACAGCCTTCCCCCCTTAAAGGAATCTCGTCCCGAGATTCGGGCCAGAGTCCTCCCGGGGTAAAGCGAAGGGTGAGACTAATAGGAAAAAGGGTGATGATTGCCATTATTAGGATAAACTGCTCTTCGAATGTCATTCTCTTTGCAACTTCAGAAGGAAGTCCTTTTAAGTTTTTCTTTATAGTTACTTCATTCTGAATTAAGATCATATTTTTGAAGGTTAGATTCGAAAGGCAGGAGGAGGGGTTTGGGGGCGATTACGTACCAGCTTCCTTAGGTAGGCAATCAGGAAAGTTGGATCTCAGGAATTCCTCGGTTTCCCAAGTAGCTTCCTCCTCTGAGTGATTACTCCACTGGACCTTGAACATCTTGATCGATTTAGCCCGAGTTGATCTTTCCTTGCAATCCAGAATCTTGGAGGGGTACTCTTGGTACGAGAGATCTGGCTCTATCTCCAATTCTGGCTCTGCTAAGATTTCAGTCGGCAATCGAACACACTTCTTCAGCTGAGATACATGGAAAACATTGTGAATGGCAGACATCTTCGAAGGTAACTTCAGCTTGTATGCCACGGGTCCACATGCTTCTATGATCTCATAAGGTCCAATGTAACGAGGGGCTAGCTTGCCTTTGATCCCAAACCTCTGCATTCCCTTGGTGGGTGATACCTTGAGGTATACAAAACTTCCCACCTCGAACTAGAGAGGTTTCCTTCTTCTATCATGATAACTCTTCTGCCTGGCCTGAGCAGCTTCTAGATTCTTCCTGATTAGCTTGACCTTCCTTTCGGCTTCAGTCACTAAATCAGGTCCAAAACTTCTCTTTCACCAGACTGAGACCAATTGAGTGGTGTCCTGCACCTTCTTCCATAGAGAGCTTCAAAAGGTGCCATCTTTAGGCTGGATTGATAACTATTGTTATAAGCAAACTCTGCCAAGGAGAGGTGCTTATCCCAGTTCTTTCCACAATCGATCGCACAAGCTCTCAGCATATCTTCCAGAATCTGGTTTACCCTTTCCGTCTGACCATCAGTCTGTGGGTGGTAAGCTGAACTCCTGATTAGCTTGGTTCCCAAAGACTTTTGCAATTGTTCCCAAAATCTGGCAACAAATTGGGCTCCTCGGTCAGAAACAATGGTCCGAGGTAATCCGTGCAAACACACGATCCGGTCAATATACAATTCTGCATATCTCTGAGCCTTATCAGTGGTGTGCACAGGAAGAAAATGTGCCACCTTCGTCAATCGGTCTACAATAACCCAAATTGAATCATGATGACGAGAGGTGTTGGGCAGACCCACAATGAAATCCATGCTGATGTCGTCCCACTTCCACGAAGGTACGGGTAGTGGTTGCAAGGCTCCAGCTGACTTCAAGTGGCTTGCCTTTACCCTCTGACAGGTGTCACATTCTGATACATACTGGGCTATTTCCCTCTTCATTCTGGTCCACCAGTACAAAGGCTTCAAATCATGGTACATCTTGGTGCTTCCCGGATGCATAGAGAATTTGGAGAGATGAGCTTCATCCAAAATTCTCCTCTTGAGATCCTGGTCTTTAGGAATTACCAATCTGTTTTTGAACCATAACACACCCTTCTCATCCTGGCGGAAACAATTATACTTCTCAACCTTCTGATGGAGATTCTTCTTGATAATCTGCACTCCCTTGTCACTGAGCTAGGCCATAATGATCTGGTCTTGCAAAGCTGGCTCAACAGAAATGTGAGACAAAGAACCAGAGGAAATCACTTCAATTTGCATCTTGCTCAACTCATCACACAAGGTGTTAATTCGAGAATCCATCAGAACACAGTTGCATTGCAACTTCCGACTCAAGGCATCAGCTACCACATTAGCCTTCCCTGGGTGATAATGTACCTCCAGGTCATAAACCTTGATCAGCTCTAGCCATCTTCTCTGCCTCATGTTAAGATCAGCCTGAGTAAAAATGTACTTAAGGCTCTTATGATCAGTGAAGATGTTGCAGTGGGTTCCCATTAGATAGTGCCTCCACATCTTCAATGCGTGAACCACTGCTGCTAACTCAAGGTCATGAGTGGGATAATTTTGCTCATGAGGCCTGAGTGCTCTCGAAGCATAAGCAATGACTCGGTTGTCTTGCATCAAGACACAACCTAGCCCGGTGCCCGAGGCATCACAATATACATCAAAAGGCTTGCTGCTGTCGGGTTGCGCCAATACTGGTGCTGTGGTCAGATGCTGCCTTAATGCATGGAAGGCATCCTCGCACTTCTGACTCCACACAAATTTGACTTCTTTCTTCAGCAACTCAGTAATAGGCTTCGCAATTCGAGAGAAATCCGGAATAAATCTTCGGTAATAACCAGCTAATCCCAGAAAACTCCGAATCTGGCGAACAGTTGTTGGTGGCTTCCAGTTCATCACCTCTTGCACTTTATCAGGATCAACAGCTAATCCAGCCTGAGAGATAGTGTGACCCAAGAATTTGATTTCCTTTAGCCAAAAATCACACTTGGATAATTTGGCATAAAGGTGGTGCTCTCGCAGACGTTGAAGTACTACATGCAAATGCCCGGCATGTTCTTCTTCGTTCTTTGAGTACACCAGAATGTCATCGATGAAAACCACCACGAACTTATCCAATTCCGGCATAAAAACAGAATTCATCAGATACATGAAATATGCTGGTGCATTTGTCAGCCCGAATGACATCACCAAGAATTCATATAGCCCATATCTGGTTGAGAATGCCGTCTTCGGAATATCACTTGCTCGTATTTTAATCTGATGGTAGCCAGAGCGAAGGTCTATCTTGGAAAACACCTTGGCTCCGACCAACTGGTCAAAGAGAACATCAATACGAGGCAAAGGATACTTGTTCCTGATAGTTACCGCATTAAGAGGGCGGTAATCTATACACAGCCTCAAGCTTTCATCCTTCTTCTTCACAAACAGTGCTGGACATCCCCAAGGCGAAGTGCTTGGGCGAATGAAACCCTTATCCAGCAACTCTTGCAATTGCTTCTTCAATTCTACCAACTCAGCGGGTGGCATTCGGTAGGGCCTCTTGGAAATTGGGGCCGTTCCCGGTTGCAACTCGATGGCGAATTCAATATCCCGGTCTGGTGGCATTCCTGGCAATTCATCAGGAAAGACATCTGCATACTCACAGACTACTGGGATCTTCTTCAGGGGTAGCTCCGTCATAGAGAAAGCACATGACTGAGAAGAACCCTGACTAGGCAAAATCAAGGTGAAATTCCCGCAGAAGGGAGAATTAACTTCCACGGTACGGCTGGCTACATCAAGCACAACTTGGTGCAAGGTCATCCAATTCGCCCCTAGAATAATGTCCACATTCTCCAATCCCAACACAAGAAGAGTGGTTTTGATAATGTGGCTTCCCAGTTGAATAGGCACACTTTGGTTTAATTGATTAGTTGCAATTTTACCCCCAGGTGTGACTATCATGAATGACCCTTTTGAGTGAGAGAATGGCAGTTTGCAATTAGCACTGAACCTTTGGCTAATGAAACTATGAGATGCACCAGAATCGAACAGAATTAAAGCAGGTTGATTATAAACTGAAAAGATACCAGTCATGATAGGAGCTCCTTCTGGCACTTCCTCAAGAGCAGTGAAGTTGAGCTTCCCTTGCCTGACTTGCACCTTCTGCTTTCTTCCCTTGTCTTGATTTGGTGCTGGCAGCTGCCTCTGCTGGTTCCTGGGACAATTCTTGGCATAGTGGCCCACATTGCCACAAGTGAAACACTTGTTCCCATTGCCCTGGCGGAACTGCTGCTGCTGCGGAGGCTGATTGTTCCTTGGGGCGGGAGCTGGGTAGCGGTTGGGTGCCGGCTGCTGCTGCTGCTGAGGCGGCCTGATCACCCATCTGCCTGCCTGCTGCTGGAAACCCCTGCTCTGATTGTGAGAAACAATCCGGAACCTCTGAGCTTGAGCGGATGGTGCTGCCATTGGTGCCTTTCTCTTCTTCTCTGCCCGGTGAGCAACAATGCAATCCTCCTGAGAGATGGCCATGTTGACCAACTCATTGAAGCTATCAGCCCGGACAGTGTTGAGTCGTTCTCGCAGCTTGGTATTAAGACCCCTGCGGAAACGATCCCTCTTCTTCTCATCAGAATCAGCATGATACCCTGCATACTGGCATAAGTCATTGAAGGCTTGCGCATACTGCAGTACCGTGCGGGTTCCTTGATTGAGGGCCAGAAACTCATTCAACTTCCGATCAAGAATGCCAGCTGGAATGTGGTGTCCTCTGAAGGCAGTCTTGAATTCCTCCCAAGATACCTCACGATCATCAGGGAGCATAGCACGGAAGTGATCCCACCAAGTCCGAGCAGATCCGCGAAGCTGCTGCGCGGCGAAGCGGGTCTTGGTAGCATCAGGGCAGTCTCCCGTGAGGAGGGGAAACTTGGACTCGACGACGCGAAGCCATACGTCGGCGTCCAACGGATCCTCTGCCTTGGCGAATAAGGGCGGCTGCGTGCTCAGAAACTCCTGGTATGTTGCCATAGCCGGAGGTCGCTGAGGCTGGCCTCCACCATGCTGCTGGGGGTGGGGCTGCCGCTGCAAGAGCTGTCGCAGAATCTCATTCTGCTGGGCCATCAGCTCCTGCACTGTGGGAGCTGGAGGAGGTGGCGGGGGAACCTGCTCGTTCTGCCCGCGACGCTGCCTAGCTGCCATCTGAAAACAGAGATTGTCGCCATTGTTATCCCAACTCACAATTTCGAACGGCAAGATATCATTTCATATAGAAGAAAAAGAATGCCATAATCATAATATCAGGTTCGAAATGAAGATAACATGGTGACAAGGATCCCACAGATTCCAAAAGTTCATAGGGTTACATTAATCAGGGGAAAGTACCCACAAGCCTAGTTCAAAAATATGATACTACTAAGCTCGCATAGGTTTCTATCCACCTAAAATGTCGAAGTGACTGCTTAACCCTGAGCGGTGGAAGCGACACTGGACACGGGTGAAGGGGGCATCGCGGAGGTAGTCCCATTGGCACCAGGGGCTGGTCCTAGCTCCTCGGGAGCCTCTTCTCCCTCGCTTCCTGCTTCATTGGCCTCCATCTCCAGGTGGTGCATGTCCAAGTGGTCGTTTGCTTCCTCGAGTTCCCTCTGCACATCGTGAAGCTGGTTCTCCAAGACATCAATAGTGTTGTCTCGGATCTCCACTTGCTGCTCCAGGGTAGCGATACGCTGGTTCAGCCTCTCCACCTGCAGATCCTTTTCCACCAACTCTGTGGATAGGTCGACCACAAAATCTTCCCGACTGTCGAGAGTGAGCTTGGCAGTCCGAGCGGTGTTAGCAAGAAGTGTCATAGCATCGCTCTGAAGGGCCTGAAGGCGGTACAGCGCACTCATGCACTGAACGGTGACCCTCCCAACCAAGTCAGGATACATGGCCCACACATCCTTCACATGGCTCACGCGGTTACACCACATGGGATCATCCTTCCTCTCAGCAGGGAAGAGCCCCAAAGGGTGCATCACCATCTCCAGGGGATGGTAGCCACAGAAAGTCGTCAGAGCCTTCATGGCTGCTGCCTCAACGGTGTCGTCCGTCCTGAGTCCGATCGTCTCAGAGTCAAGAGAACGCCAACCCGGCTGAAGGGGATGAGCCTCCAAAGTCAGCCAGACCCGACAACGAGGTACCCGATGCTCCTCATACAACTGCACCGTGTACAAAGGGGGCGTAGGGTAACCGGCGGAGTTAAGCACTTCCCACAAGATGGAGGGAAAGCCATCACGAGAAAGGAAGTCAGAACTGAAACGAGAGTCTCCTCCACTAGCGGGGGTGGGTGAATTCATCTGCGGAAGGGAATCAAAGATAAAGATTATGGTGGAAGGAAAAAGAAAAAGAGAGCCCGAACGGTTTTAAAGAAAAAGGGGTTAGCTCCAATTTTAATTCCTCTTTATGTTTTATAATGCATGCATGCTGGAAGAAACGTTGCCTCTCAAAAAGAAAATAGGGTGCCTTTTTAGGGCATCCTAAAATATAGGTATTGGCCCACGGGGCCTAATTAATTAGCCACCTATTTCCCTCTATGCCTAAGGCCTTTCGTCCTAGGTCTAGCGGTCTAGTCCTGACGATCTATTAGCAGTTTCTAGGCAAGTTTTAGATTTTGAAAATTGGTATTCTTGGTTTATTGTTCTTCTCTGTGGTGGAATTTGCTCCGATACCAGCTGTGGCAGAACCACCCGAATTATTCCAGCTTAAGTGCCTAAGTCATGCCTCAAGGGCCGTGACACACTTAAATCGGAATAACCCGTCAGTCCTTCAGATCTAGTCTGATAGAGCCACTTAACCAGGATCAAATTCCACAATCTCACTCGAAGGTGAGTCACAGAAGAAATACAATAAAACAGGAATCCTCAAATTAAGTACTGAATTATTACATAAATCGGAGTTCTGGAGTAGCAAATAAAGTTCATTAAGTAAAGTGCAGCGGATAATCGATGTCGTCGGTAATGAGGAAATGGGCAAGGCCTAGCCCACTACTCCTCATGCTCCTCCCCTGCTGGAGCAACCCACTCGACCGTCCAACCCGGTGGCAGGGTGGTAGGCCAAGTCACACCATCAACCAGATCCTGCATGGTACCTGCAAAAATGGTGCCACAAGCAAGGCTGAGTATACTAATACTCAGCTAGACTTACCCGGTGTGAGGAGTCTACTCCTCTACCTCTAGACTATGCAGCTGTCTGGCTGAGGGGTTTGGTTTGCCAAAAGCACTAGCTGTTACTAAAATCAATTTTTAGCTTTACAAATTTTATCATCATTAGCCTAGCTAGATTTGCTCCTTCTAAGCATACATGGTAACAATCATTTAGTTCAAACAACAAGTTATCTCATGTAACCACATTTCACTTCTTACTCGATGCAGTACAAGGAATCAAGCAGTCTCATTAGCTGCGAGAAGCAGACGATTCGAATCGAGTTTTTAAACCTTGCAAGGTAAACCTAAACACACGGCATGTCAGGGCACTCCGACCCTACACATGACAACCGTCCCCATCGATTCCCCGTTCGCGTCCAGGCCTCACCGCCTTGGCATACAAGGCTCCACTGACCCCGGCTGCCGCCGTGCAGTGACCGCACTTGTACCCACCATAGCTAGCATGGGAGAACCAGTCTCAGGTCGCATGAGGGATAAAGTCCGCGCCCGGCTTCACTCAGGTACTAGGTTTACCGGTTACCATTTTTCCCGGCATGTGTTTAGTACGTTCAAAAGCTTGACTCAGGTATCCACACACTAATCCTTAATTCATTTTCCCGCCTCATAGACAAGGCATCCTCCCTGGATCCAAGTCCATAGACCAACATCTATCCCGTTATCAAGATGAATACAACCAATTCCTGACCTCGCGCGAGTGCTAGAAAAATCACTCGACTTCTACCGAGATCCTGATTAGCAAGCAACTACTCGACCTAGCATACTAGTATTCATCTCAAAAAGGAGTCCTAAGTTCATGCATCTAGAGGTTTCAAGCAATTCCTACACTTAAGTGCACATTACAAACCTACAAGCATTAAGTGTAGTAAAATAGCATAATTAATAGGTTATGCATAAAACCGGGGCTTGCCTTCAATTGCTGGGGCTGCGGGGAGATCCTCAATGGCAGCCTCTGAAGCCTGCTCCTGGTCTTCCTCTTGGACAGGTCCTTGCTCGGGGATGAGCACGTACTCTCCATCGGCTAGATTACAATCTAATGAATGCAATGCGTAAGATATATGCATGATATGATATGTGCTTTTAGAAATCATAACTTAAAAGGTGTACAATCTTTCTTGAGTTAAACAAAGTTAACTTTACTTATGCAAGACCCTTGGGTGGTATACTTGGTAAATTAAGTTAAACTTTTAGCTAAGGCAAGTGGTAGGTTTTACTTTTAGGGGTTCCACTGAATTCTTTTAAGTCTTAGGGATAATGATAAGTACTCAAGTTAGACTTATTGAGGTGGGGTTTATTTCCTCTTTCCTTTTTCTTTATTCTCTTTAATGTTTTGGAGTAGGTTTGAACTACAAGTTGCTTTTATAAAATTCTAAAAATTCTGTAGAAATTACAGTGGCTTGCTACTGGTGTATGTTCCTCCTTCTTAAAATTTGGGGATCAGAAGGTGAATAGTTTTCTCTGCACAAAATTATTAAGTTCTAGGGTAGAAGAGGTGCTTTGAACTACAACTAATATTTAACAGTGGGTAATTCTTCAGAACTTATTTTTGCTGGCTTTTAGGTGTTATAATATGACTTGATACAAACTTCTAGCCATTAATACCTTTTAATTATTTTTCTATGGTTTTCTCAAGTTTCTAGCCAAATGGGTGCTTTCTACTACCACTATATTTGAAAAATATCAAACAACAGAATTCTTATTTTTCTTAGTCATTGTTTTGTGCAAGAGCAATCATTCTGAAGTTTGGCATCTTTTTGCTTAAGGGAAGGGGGTGGGGTGCATTATTTGAATTAAATGGCCTTTCCCTTAAATCATCAGCAAATGGTATGAGTTTGCTTCTTTTTCATGGGTTTGCATTTTTCTCTGGTAGTTTACCTTATTAGGGACTTAGCTAATTTTTGGTTGCTCATTATCACAATATTTGAGGGTGTTCATGATTTAGTTAGAAAATGCCTTATTATCACCTTGCATTTATTTTCCTTACTCAAAAAGTTGGACTGAGGTGCTCTATATTTTTGCAGTGGGGCTCTGGTGGTTATAAGTTCACTGGATTTTTGTTAAGCATTTTGGTTATAGTTTTGCCTCTTTAATAATTGATTTCCAGCCTTATTTAGGCTAGACAATTCATTTTAATTTAAAACTGGTCCAAACTAATGGTCTCTGTATTTTTCCTAGGTTCTCTGTTTCATAAGTAAACTAGGAAAAATAGTATTAATCACTGTTCATTAATTTCTAATACCTTTCTGATTTTCTCTAAGTTTTGGTCAAAACATCTTTAAATGAGAAACTACATCATAATTTCTAATGCTGGGGTTCCTACTATTTTTAAACAGTGTCTAAAAGAGGTTTGAATACCCACAAATTTTCTTAAGTCTAGTACAGAAGAAAAACTAATTTTCCTTGTTTAAATAAGGTTTAGTGGGTTTCTGTTTTTAATTTTAAACTCTAAAATTGTGAACAGAAAGCATAGGGTTTACTATTTTTAAATGATAGATTGTAACATACAGAGGCTAGCAAAATTGGTTTGACATTTTTTGAGTAAGAATTCATCAAGTTATGAATTTTACAAGATCTCTGGTTATTTAAAAGAATTTCAGAATCGATTTAAATGAAAACCTACTTTACACTGGGGTCCCTGGATGTTTTCTAAGTTTTTCCTCGCGAATCAGTCCTTACGCTACTATTCACCAGGGTCTCTGACATTGCAGAAAACCCCTCGGGTTCTTCACCTCCTAACCCGAGGTCCTTAGTTTAACTTAAACAGTAGCCGCGGCGGGGAAAAGGGCGGAGGGGCTTACCGGCGGCGAGACTGCTCCGGTGAAGTGGTCGAGGATGAAGGGGAGGTCCTGGGGATCACAACGATGTGCGGAACGCCGTCGGAGATGGCCGGAGTCGGTCGGTCCACGCGCGCAGGCGGGGATGCTCGTCGGCGGCGAGGAGACCGGCCTGGCCACGGCGAGATGGTTCAATCAAATGGTTCAGGGAGGTCCACGGGATGCCAGAGAAGACATGAGCGAGAGGAATTGGGCGGAGACTCACCGGATAGCTCGATCCACGTGCGACGGCGGAAGACCGAAGTCCGGCGAAGTCGATCTCGGGCCTCTAGTGAAGTCCGGCTGGGTCCGAGGGCTTGGCGAGCTTCACTGGCTACTGGTGGAGCTGGCCGAAGCACTGGCTTGGCTTGAGGACGGCTGGGGTGGGCTGGCCACGGTGGCCGAAGCTTGGGCGGCAATGGCGGGCGGAAAACAAGCTCGCCGGAGCTAAGGAAAGCGGCTGGCCGAAGAGGGTGAGTGCGGGGTGAAGTGAGGCGCGCCTGGGGAGGCTTTATAGGCGCGGGCGGGCACGGCCGAGGGCGAGGACGCGCGGCGGACGCGACTGGTCGCCGGGGAGCGCGCGCGCGGGGGTTGGGCGAGCTCTGGCACGCCGGCCAGGGTCGAACACGTGGGAGCACGCATTCTGCCCAAGTTCTGGCGCGTGTAGTCGCTCATCCGAGCCTGCTCTCGCCTTGGTCAATGCACAAAACCTCTTCCCCTCCCTACAAGCTACCATTCTTGTGTGGAGGTCATAGGATTTTGCCTACTGGTTGCAGAGATATGGAGCCAGGAAATCTGGTCTGTCTCCCTGCGCAAATCCGAGGCAAATCCAAGGTTTAGTCGTGTCTAGGGCTCGCGTCCCAATGCCATCTTCTGGCACACGACAGAGGGGTTAGTTAGGCACATTTTTGTCAATGGGGTCATTAGGATTCGAGTTAAGGATCAAGGTGAACATCCCTGATCTTTGGATCAAGGTCTGATTTTCAGAAATCTGAAATTCAGAATTCTTATCAAGTCCACACATGGAAAGCTTGATTTGGGGTTTTATTTGGGCTATTTTGGCTAAGTTTTCTCAACCTTTCTTGCTGCCCATTAAATATACTTCAATTTTTATAATTGGCTCAACTCAAAATTTTAAACTTTTCACTCCCCTTTTCTCACTTTCTGAATTTTGCTCATGGGGCTCATTTTGGGATTTTTAAACTAGGGTTGCATAATCTGATCTTTTAAGGGACTTAATTGCTTTGATCATGACACTTTTAAGTATGTACTTGGTGACTTCATCATTACTTAAGTTATTTTGATGCTCATGCTTACTTTGGTTCACATAAAATAATGGTTCTAGGTTTGGCTTTTGAAAGAAAAACCCTGAGTGACACTGGGGTGTCACAGCGGGTGGTAGGACTTGCTCTATGCGACGAACTCCAGTGAACTCTGGCTCGGGCGGGAGTGTGGGCGTGCAAGGGAGTACGACCGAGGCCATGCTGCTCTTATAGGCGTGGGCTTGGCGCGGGCACGTGGTCAAGCGTGGCTCGGCGTGGGCGTGTGGTCGGGCGTGCACTGGCGCGTTAGCCACGGTCGAGCACGTGGCGATTTGCTTCTGCTCATGTTCCAGTGCTCATTGGCTCCAAATCTTCAGGTATTTGGGCAAGATCCCATTGTAAGATATGTTCCCTCGACTGAGATTTGTCATTTTCGTGTGGAAGACAAGGGGTTTTCGGGTTTGTGCTGGGAGTTGTCACGTCGCCAACTTCTGTGTGTCTGGCTGCTTCGTCCCGAGGCAAATCTATGCTAAGATCATGTCAACCGGCCGGGGTTTGCCTCCAAACTTTGCCAGGGCGTGTCTAAGGTAGTTTGGTGCCACTTTGTTATTTGGACCATGTAGTTTTGAGTTTTGGAACTAGGTGAATGCGGTGGATCTTTGTGAGAAGGTTGGATTTCAGAAATTTGAATTCCTGATTTTCATTTGAAGTCCCCACTTGAGTGGCTAATTTGAGAATTTTGCAAAACCCTTTTGGGTAAACTTTCTTACTATGTTTTGTAGATTATTTAGTGTTCTACAACTTTGTTAGTTGGTCCAAATCATGATTTTTGTTTCACACAGCCTTTTTACTAGATTTCCCAGTAGTACTCAATTTGCTTAAATAGGGTAGTTCTAGGGTTTGAGCCTTTTCTCACTTTGAGGTGCATTATGTGGTTAGGGTATGATTCTTGAGATGAAAAAGACTTGATTTCGTCTTAGCTCCTCAAGTTTGGTGTCATTTGCTCAAATTAATCCACATGTGATAATGGTCAACAATGTGGGCACTAAGGGAAAAACCCTGAGTAACACCTAGGTCTTACAGCCTTCAGATCCTCTATCTGCCTTTGAAGCAGTAGAGGGTTCCAGTGCATCAAAGACAAAATTTGGTTGGGGACAAGAGCGTCACATGATTTCAGTTGGCAGATACAGAATCGAAAACATTCTACAATTACAAAAAATTAGCAAGACAGCCAGTTTGCTAACATGAACAATAAGAAGCAAAAGTTGATTCACCTAAAGATTGGATAGAAACAAGGAACGATGTTGAAAGCACGACTTGGAGAGACCTCAGCTCCATCAGTAGGCAGCAGACTCCTAACATCCGGGTCACTAGCTTCTAAGGTGACCGGACCGACGAGAGCAGCAAATAAGTGTGTCACCACGAGTTCCTCAGATTGAACCAATGGTGATCTGGTATGAACATCCATAGAAGCAGCCGAAGAGGAGCCTGGCCCAACACCCTTAGGGGCTGGGTCGCCCTCAGCACCACCCTCGTGGTGCTCACCAGGCCATCACCGAGGAGTGGTGTTGAAGGGCTAGCATCTTGTTCTAAGCATGATAACCACCGGAGTCATTTCTTTCTCTTTTTCTCCTCATTAGGCGTAGTTGGATTGTTTGTCCAGCGTGATTGATTGCGACGAGCACCTTCAGGTTTCTGAATTTCTTCGTCTTCACCAAGGTTCTGCCCAATCGCAACAACCACTGACTCAGTGCGGGCAGAGTCGGATGATTCCCCAACCGCATGCTGAGAACAATGTTCATCTCAGCCTCGTCAGTACTGGTCGGCATCTCGAAGTGGGTCTGCCTCTCAGCCTCGGGAAGACCCCAGAATGGAGCAATGAAAGCCTCGATGTCATCCACTGAGGGTCGCGCTCTATGGCTCGGACTGCCATCTCGAACAGAAGGGTTGGAAATGACATCAGAAAAGGGACTCTGCAGTCACGGAACCTCCCAAGGTATTAGGCCCACCTATAGATGTCCTTGTTCTAAGAACCTCAGACAACCATATAGATGCGCATAATCACTCAACAAGTTCGGTCATCTGTATCATCATTATATCGCCCAAGAGAGTTTCACCCATCACACAGACATTACACACATAGTCGGAGAAAAGAATAAGTGGAAGCGGATTACAATAATTTAATTTACATTCATGAAATGTAGGGAGAGTATTTATTACAATACCGGATGTCTGAGTGCATAACATAATGTTACATATCAAGGAGGTAAAACATCCTCCCACCAACAAGTTTACTGATTAATGTCCTCCTTTAGCACCACACCTTCGAACAGAAACAACAGAACTCCGCTGTTTCATAACCTACAACAACATGGGTTCGAAAACCCTGAGTACGGAGTGTACTTTCGCAAGTCTTACCCGACAAAGGAAAAGACTCTCAAGGATATGCTGGCTTGTGGAGTTCAAGGTAAAGCTGATCAAGAATCAAAGACTCTTTTTGCAGAAATGCTTACTAACAGTGGATCCTTAAAAATCCAGTTTTATTATCAGGTTAAGTCATTACCTGTATCTAGAGTTTTTGCTATCCTAGTTCAGGCACTTAGCCTATACTAGCCATCTTTTATCACTCCTTGAGTTCACTGGATTGCTACATGTAAGTCAGTGACCAAGTCTTCATGTTCGAGAAGTAACAGCGATCCGAATCGGTTAATACCCAGCTGGAGATCTCCAACCACACGACATATGTAGCACTCAACCCTTGCATATGTCAACTCGCCACCGAGTTTCTCAAGACCAGAACGGGTTCATGCCAATCGAGAGCACAGATACACCACCATCTAGCCTCTTGCCATGGAGGGTACATGCTATTCATGCCATCTCTCCACTTCCATTGTGTGGTGGCCTTTCTGGTATTGGTCGGACCGAGGCAAAGCTTACCCATGACGAGGCATGTGGCCAGTTAAAAGGTCCTCGATCATCAAGCCTACATCGACACGGTCGTTAATTGACTCAGACGGAGACACTACACCGAGACTTCCTTCTCATGCAAGTCACCCGCCTGGTCTCGTCTTTGTCATTTACAACCCAAAATTTGGTACCTCACAGAGGTACATCTTTTCCGATGTTGAACCCATCATGGCCATGATGCATTCACCATCAAGTCTTTTCTTTGAAAACTTCCCATCCCATATGAAGCATCATCTTTGTTTAAAACAAAACATTTTGTTTTCTAAGGCAAGACTAAGCATCGGAAAACTTTTAAATAAAACATGTATCAAGGAATGGTAATCAGTTCCAAGGAAGGAAATGCAGCAATTGTTTAGCACTCAACTCCTATCACCTAATGCATCATCTCAAGTGGTAAAGAGTTTAAAACAACAAGGAAAGGGGTAAATGCACCGAGGCTTGGCTTGTGTTGTAGGAGGCTCAGGGTCTATCCCACAGATATCAAAGTAGAAGTTGTTCTCGATAGGTGGAATTTCAGCTTGCGGGGCAACTTCTTCTTCGACTACCACTTCTTCTTCGTTCTCTATACATAACAATTCATATACATGAATGCTTATGTGATGCTATGAATATGAAGTTGTAATAGAAACACACTAAGTTGTATCTTGAGTACAACTTTCCTTCATGGTGCCCACTAGTCACTAAAGTTTCCTAAGTTAGTATTCTATTAGGGTTAGGCAATTTTACCCTAGGGAGCTAGGGTATGGGATTTGGGACCAAACAATGTCCAAAGCATGTCAAACTTTACCCAAGGGCTTTAACCATCAAACTAGGCTTACCCAAATAGTTTTATAATTTTTGGAGCTACCAAATTAATTCTAAAATTATAAAAGGCTAGGTTTAGGCATCTTTAAATGCCAACAAATTTGAGGTTTGGACTAAAAATCTTGGAACTATTTTTATTAAATACTAGATGAATTTAGGAATTTAGCAAAATTGGTCTCGTATTTTTATCATTTTTCTACTAATTTCTATGGATTTGCAAACTTAATCGGAAAAAGGAAAGGAAAAACTAATAACAGTGTTGGACCAAAATCAGCCCAGCAGACCTAGGCCTACGCAGAACTAAGACGCGCCCACGACCGCGCGGGTGGATTTGTGCAAAGGCCCTTGATCGTTCAAACAATTGTGAAGCGCTCACTAATACTATTCACATGAGTCACTTACACTCACATCAAAGCCCTTCTTCTTGGTTCTATTTATGTCCACGAGACCCCCGACGACGCCGCGTCGAACACCTGACTGCCGCTATCGGAGCTCACCGCCGGCAGCCCCATTCTGAGGTGACGAGCATCTCGGCCACTTCCCTAGGCATAACCAACCCTCGTCCCACAACCAATCAGATTATTATGGCCTACGGTCTTTGTTACTCGGTTCATGGCGGACTCCGAGGTTCGATGGGCTTGGTCCTGAAGCCACGATGCGGTAGAACTCAATTGATAGGCGATAACAAGCACTAAGGACTCACCAGGAGCTCGGAATAGCAGTGCGATGGGCAGGATGAAGAACAGAGAGGGCGGTACGCGTTGGGGTGGCGGATCACGGAGTGTTCCGGCGTCGAAGGGTTGTTCCGATGAGATAAAGGCAGTAACGTTAAATTAAATGGATCGAGGAGTACCCCTAGCATCGAAGGAAGCTCGAATGGAGCAGAATTTAAGGAATGCTTGCTCAATTTGACCTAGCCACGGAGGGGTCTTTCACGGTAGAGCCGAGAACGGTGAGGGGAAGCCAACGGCTTTACTAGGTTTCTTCACGAAATTGAGCGGGTCGCGCAAGCACTCAGGTGCGTAAGGTAGTAAAGAAGTAGCGCTCGGGCTCAATTTATAGGGAGGTTGCCGGAATCGGACGGAATTCAAAAGATCTCCATGTGCGCTAGCGAGCTTGTGCACGGGTAAGGCCACGACGAGCACCCAGGTGAAATGCTTCGGTCGAACGACGCCACCTAATGGTTACATGTGCCACATCCCAGAAGATTTTTACCAACGTCCGCAAGTCCGAGCAGTGAACACGGCAGCGATAGCATTCTTATCCCCGGCGAGGTACACTGAACCCAGATTGCTATGTTGCCTGCCAGCCTGAATTCGGATGAACATTGTGCCCTAATTCATGTAGTTACTTGCAAATCAGTCCGCATCAAAGTGGTGCATTAATCAACGTTCTTTCACTTTGGTATAACGACCATACCGAAAATGCCCATGGATTAAGCACACGACGATGCCCAAGTTGGCTCAATAACACTGAACCCTAGCTTCAGTATGACCAAATGTAGTAATCGCATTTCTTTCCCCATCAGACCGACTGACAGCGCCACTTCAAGGCACCATTACTTCTGTTTTCACATAGCAACAACCCAACCTTACTTTACCAAAGTTATGCTCCTATATACAACCTTCAACTTCATCACAGTGACCATGGACCTAAACCCACTTAATCATCTTTAATTTATTTCCAAAGTCAGACCAGCGCCAAAGTTAAGCTAGGTTCAGAATTTTCTTATGACTGACAACCCAACTTTAGACCCAATTTTCTCCAATTTTTGTATAGCACCAATGCTTAGTCATTTAATCAAACATGTGCCCCTAACATAGCTCTACAAGTTTGATGTATTGACCTAGGGCAAAATCCTCATAGATTAAGAAATATAAGGCCTCAAACTTGGCCTAATTACATTGAAATTTCAGAGTTAACCACATGGGTGTTCTTGGGACTTTTTGCAATTAAGTCCAAATTGTTCCACATTACTTGAAAATCCTCCAATATAAAAGTTATTTGGTTTTTGATGTTCTACCACTTTGATATACACTTTGGTCCAAAAGTGTATAGAATTTGAAATCACCATATAGGGCACAAATTAGGGTTTCTAGGGTTCCTTTTAGGGTTTTGGGTGCTTTAGGGTTTTTGTGCCACTCAAATCCATCAAACTTAATCTTTTGTGAATATTTCCAATGGCTTTTGAGGTACTACTCAATTTGGCTTCTCATTTACCCACATGCCCTAATCTCAGGGTTAAGTACCCTACTCTAGGGTTAAGAACACTTCAAGTCACCACATCACACTTGTTTTGAAGTTTTTACCTAGTGGATGCATTCTAGGTGTAACAAACATAATGACATGTCAATGCATATGATGTCATGCTCAAGTTTTAGTTCTAGTAACACCAGGGGTGTTACATGTGCGGAGGTAGAATCCAGGAAGAATAAGACAAGGGGCACCAGCATTTGAAACCCTGCCCCTTAGCATCAAGTCAATTCAGCTCAGCAGGTCCTCATTAGGAATCTGTCTATTGGTAATTTAGGTAGGGTTGTTGACCCTGGTGTGTAGATAAGCTCGATAAACCCTATCCTTCAGGGGCTGGATGTTCTTGAAAACAAAGTCAGCAACCACAGCCTCAGCAGTCAGGCCGTTCTCTTTCAGCGAGCATATCTCGGCAAGCAGCACCCTGGACTCGGTTAGCTTTGAACTTGTGGGGGACTCTGTCCAGCTGGGCATGCGGACGTCGGGCTGCCTCCCCGATCAAGGAGGGAGGGACTTGTTGTGGTTCTCCATGGTAAACCACTAGGCGCCATCCTTTAATGCTGTCCTTCAGGGGGATATCAAGATACTCTATTTTCCTGCCCCGATGAAGCTCTAAACTGGCACCACCAACAAGTTGATGCTGTCCTCCGACCATCCCGGGCCGATAGTGGTAAAGATATTTCTAAAGCCCGAAATGAGGAAGAATTCCAAGGAACGCCTTGCAAAGATGCACAAAAACGACAATTTGAAGAATAGAATTGGGGTTTAAATGTGTGAGATTCAGATCGTAAAAATCAAGGAGGCTGCGGAAAAAGGGAGAAGATGCAGGGCAAGCCCTCGGATGAGGAAAGGCACGAAGACGACAGCTTTGTGAGTGTCCTCTATCGGAATGGTAACCCCGTGCCAGATTCACCAGGAACACATCTCCTTCGGCGGCAGAACCCCGGTTTCGACAAGCTGCAAAAGATCGGACTTAGAAACAATAGACATATGGTTTCTAGAAAATGGAAGCTGGCTATTAGGATCGATGGGCGAAATGATTGGAGCAGCAGCACTCTATCTCTTCCTCTTGTGGGCCATCGCAGTGTCTCAAGCGAAGTGCGCAGGCTCAAGAACTCTAAAAACAGAGAAGCGATGGAGGAAAAAGCAAGAGTTAGCGTTCGGAACTCAAGGGGATACATCAGCATAAATATGAGTTGGCTCGATAAGTCAGGCACAGAAAATGCCAGATCATAACTCGGAAAAGCGAAGATCACAATCGTCATTACCTCTAAAAAGCCAACGAGCTGGTAATGCGCAAATAAAAGCATGCAACAATGGATAAGCAAAGAACTGCATTTTTTATTCATAAGGGGGGTTTGTCACAAACTTGAAACCGACTCATTGTGAGTCGGCCTCTTCCACCCCTGGTCATTACATTACATTACACTACTCAACTACTTACACTACGCTATACTAATACTACTCTAATCTACTACTACTTACTACTACTTACTACTACTACTGCTATCTATACTAATATCTAAACCAGCAGCATTATGCCACTGGCTTTGCCGTCGCCGCTGTCGCCCCTACCGCTATTGTCGTCGCTCTTGCCGCTGTCACCGTCGCCCTTGCCGCCGTCGTCGTCGCCCTTGCCGTCCCCGTCGCCCTCACCGTCACCGCCGTCGCCCTTTGTCACACCCGGGCTTTAAGGGACAAAGCCAGGTGCGTCTCATACATATGCCAAAGAAGACAACATATATAATAACAGTGTATAGAGATAAATGTCACAATAATCAGAGTACTTATTACATAGCGAAAGACTTACAAAAACAAAAGATAAATATAATAGGATCTAAAATCCATCCTTGGCGCCAGAAAGTCAACTGGGAGACGCCACCAAGATCGAATGAACTCCTCGATACATGGCTCTACTTGAACCACCTATTCTTCTCCTATAGGGGGTGTGCGACAGCAAGGGTGAGCTCACACATGTTCATCGCTCAACAAGTTGTGGGGAATAACGTGGCATTAACTCACCAAAGGTGGGAGTTCATGTGAAGTGTAAGCCTGATCAACAAAATAAAGGTTGAGGCTGAGCATTGCTTTTATAAGTTGGTCAAAATTTTATTAGCAATTACTAAGTATATGTAAATACCAAACCATAATAAATAATAAGTAAATGTAATAACAAAATAATCCCAATGCAATGATATGACAAATTGAGTTTTAATTCCATAAATTAATCATGTGAGGGTCCGAGCTGCTCATGACCGTGAGCATGGCTAGTATACCAGTTTTACACTCTGCAGAGGTTGCGCATCTTTACCCACAAGTCATGTTACCAATCTGCCAAGGGGTCATGAATCCCATACACCTCTACCGAGGAGGCGAGGCAGGGTAACACTACGAGGCCTTGACAAAGTTCCACTAGCTTCAGAAAACCCGCTACAGTTTATAGGAAGCTCAAGTGCAGGAATCCCTCACCTGACCACCATCGCAGCAAAATCAACCCAAGGACCTCCCTACACTGACCACTCCCCTACTGTCCTTGCCCCTTTCGGGTAAGGTAGTCATCCACTAGCTTTCCTAGTTAATCAACCAAGGGCATCCCATTAAACCCTTGTGGTAGCACTGTTTTCCCGGGTGGTCGCTCCATGTTCCAATTAACATAATGATCTTATCATGAACATAAATAACATAGCAAAATAATTGGAACATGGATATAATGAAATATTAACCCGAAAACCGTGTAAAGCAATAGCATAACTACCCAATGATTCAGAGGTAAACAAGAAAAAAAGATAAACAGTCTAGGGTGACCTATTGGGTCCCATCAAAATTAAACCTATGCATTGAATAGTGATAATAAAGAATATTATTGGGTAACAAAAGTGGATCAAGGGCACAACTTGCCTGGCACTTGAGATTCCAGTTACTAGGGTGATTCTTCAGATCCTCGTGACCTCACTGCTAGTCGTAGCAATACAAACAAATATGGTATAGACAAAATTAATATCACACCAAACATATGTACAAACTGAATAATAATAATCTACCCATCGCTACAAGATCGCGGAATCGAGAACAACTAAAATCTGAGTTATGGTCATCAAGTTATGATGTGATTAAATGATTAAAACTAGGTTTATTTTATAATTCTAGAGAAAAGATAACCAAAAGTAGTAATTAATTCAACTTTAATCTAAATTATAAATTGACTATAGATTATATTCTAGTAGATTATAATGATAAGCAGTTAACGAGACTAACCAACATATGTTAATTAAAGATCTAATTATAAAATAATGAGACATGGTATAATAAATGTTGTTACTGTGTAGTAAATACTTATACGAAACTAACACAACTGGAACGGATCAAATCAGAGTTACATATTGTGAGTTATGAATTTCCGAAGGTTTTATTTGCCTGGCATAAGATTAATTAAGACATCAATTTTAACACAATTTACATGTTAAAACAGTATTACATAGTTTTAGACAATATTAATATAAAATTATAGGAACTGAAATGGGTCAATTTGGCCAATATATGAATTTTACATGAATTATACCAGTTTTTGGGATTATGTTTGTATTAAAAATCAATTTCCAATATTATTTCTCTGGTTTTCACCCTCACTGGATTGCGCGCACAATTATTAAAGAGCACAAGGACCCTGGCATAAAATGTACTAAGACTCATTCAACAACAGGGAAGGACTGCGGGTTCATTTCTTGGAAGTCCAGGGACTCTTTTGTAAGACGGGTCGGCTGAAAGGGTACGGTTAACTATGAGCCAACCGATCAATCACGAACGGTTTAGATTAAATCGTCACATATTCAAACTGGTATGTCATCACGGCCCATGGATCAAGATCCTACGTTCAAGATTTTATGCAGACGAAATTCAATCGCAACCACCGATCATGCATCATACGATCCGGATTTCTCAGGATAGCGCTCTAATCTCGGCCGCCCAATTACGATCCAACGAATCACCGTTTGTCTTCCCCACCTAGCGGCACTTTCCTACCGACCAACGACCGTGGTCTTGACCCCGAGTCCGGCGGTGCCATTGCCCCAACCTCCAATCCCGCGACTGTGCACTACAAACTCCACTCGGGCGACACCACACGTATAAGAGAGGAAGGCGAACCCAGTAGAGGGATCCATACTGGAGGAGGAGATGGAGAGAGAATCCACCGTGGTGAATGGTGGCCTGTGGCCGGATTTGACGACGACTAGGAACCGCTAACCCCACGGCGACGGTCTTCGCTTACCGAGAACACTGCGCGCCCAGGGGAATCGACAAGCCGATGCACAGGTTAGCCAGTCGCGGCTCCGCCCTGCACGAGGGCCACGCATTGCATCCACCATGGCCACATGGCCGAGGCCCCAGACTAAGCTCCACATCGACGCGTAGCAGGAAGACTCCCCTAGGACATGGTCAGAGCACATGGAATCACTCCCCAGGCCACGCCACCGAGGACCCGATGCCACCATTCATGAATTTCCCATGGTGGCCCCGTCTGCTCACAGCACGCAGATACAAGGCGTAAGATTCAAGAACGAAGGTGGCGCGCTAATTCCGGATGACTGTGACAAGGTGCCCATCCAGCATGGGTCCCCCATTGCCGTGCCGTCCTCCAATCTCTACTGCCGGGACACAGACAGCAGAGCATCCGCGGCCACGGCGTTGAGGCCCAGGCGAGCATGGCTAGAGTAGGATGAGGAGTGTTGTTGGCGTCAAGTGGAGGGGATGGCGCACGAGATTTATTGCCAAGCTGGCGTTGGCTTCAACGGAGTCTGTCGATTGCAGCACGCCCACCATGTGCGTCGAGAGGAGAGCGGTGCCCAGGAATTGTGGATGTTCCGTTGTGCTGAGACCGTTTGAGGAGAGAGGAAACTGACATGTTTGGCCCACCTGTCAGCGAACGAGCAAGGCGAACGCAGCACCGTGTCAAGGTCTGAGGAGTGGGAGGCTAGACCATGGGCCCCACGCGTAGGTGACACCAGGGAAGGTGGGCCGATTCTAGTGAAATGGGCCCAATGCGTGATTTCTCTATTTTATTTTATTTCTTTCCTTCTTTGTTTTCTTTTCTATTTTTGGATTTTTAATTTAAATTCCAATTCTATTTGTGGAGTTCATACTTGGACCAAAAATACAAATTCATCTTTCAGTATGCACAAGTGCATTTATTTGTTTATATTTACTTTCTTTATATTTATATAGTACTTTCCCTATCCTTTATGTCATTTTCAATAAATGGTAATTTGGTCTAATCCCTCATTTGGACACTATTATATGCATATATATTGATTCTATCATCATCATCATTATGCACAATCAAATAAATTCCAGCATGATGCAAGTTATATTTGCAAGGATTATTTTATTCACTTATTTAAAAATACATATTTCAAATGTGAAGTAAACATATGGTTGAGAATTTCCATTTTGGATGTAAATTTAAAGGTTCTCCCATAATTCAACATTTTATTATTATTATTATTTATTAAAATTGAAGAGATATGTTTTATAAAGGATGAAAATCATTTATAGAAGTCATTTTATCTCAAATCCTTTTGGAAATTCTTCAATTCATCAAAATGTGATTTTGAGTGTTACAAATCCTACCCCCTTAACAGAAATCTTGTCCTCGAGATTTGTAAGGAATGGGGTATATAACTGTCATCTCAGAACATATGCACACACAAAAATCTCAGCAAGATGCATACTTTATTAGCAACACATGGGGTCAATTAGACCTTATTATTCCTCCTAAAACAGTATCATACCAACCACTAAGTAAAGTAACATTTAGATCTTACAAATAGTAGTAATTTATATATATGTTTATGTAGCTCGGTGGAGCTGGTGGTTAGGAAAGCATGGGCGTATATATGTATGTCTACTTTATTATGTAGGATAGAAGATGCCTTTAAAGCATAGATAGGTTTAGGCAAGAAAGGATAGGGTAAGGAAATACACCATCCAAGATTGTGGATCTTGATTCCTTTGAAGATCTGGCTTGAAACTTATCCTTCCTTGATTTGATGAGGTCGATCATCTTCAATCTTCGTTCTTGAAGTTGTTATCCAAATTTGGGACATGTAGTGAAGGTAGATTCTTAGGTAAACAAAATAGGTTAATAGGTGGTTATGAGTTAAAAAAGTTTAAGGAGAGTCTGTCTTGTTGTTTTGCTTCTAGATTGGTTGGATAAGTTATGTAACCTGTTATATCGATCAAGTTTGGTGTTATAATCAAGGATAATGGGTATTGGTGTTACCATAACTAGGGACATTGTTGAGATAGGTGTGGGTACATGGGGTAGGTAGATGGAACCGAGTTTTTTTGCTTGTAAGATAAATGGGTTGGGAAACCTATAATATAGGCTGGGTCGTGGTTTCTCGGACAAGTTGGTCCAAGACACAAGTTTAGGTTTGGAATCCATTCGTATGAAGATAGTCTAATATGTGTTCCCAGCATTAACTAACTTGTTTAAGTAACTCCCGTTAGATCAGATCATATTAGATTAGGTATGGTCTACTTATTTTATTTTGGAATAGATCATGTTTGTTACAATATTGTGAGATAAGCAGAGTGATGGGGATAAGTATGCTTATTAGGACAAGACAAGTCTCTATGATCATGGTAGAATCTTTTGAGATTAGTTAAATCTATTAGGATAAGATGAGAATCCTTTCGGGATGTGATGAGTCTATTAAGGTAAGGGAGTATCTTTTAATATAAGATGGATCATTTAAAATAAGAGGGAGTCTTTTAAGATAAGAGGGATCCCTATGAAATAGATACATTTTAATGGTTGATAATCTAAGTCGTTTAGTTATCTTATTAATTCTATTTATGCCTATATGTATATGCAGATGTAATTGTGGACATTACTCCACAACTCATCACACTCAATCAAAGATCCAAATCAAACAAGTATCATAAGAACAAACACTCAAGCGTATAGATCATAAAAAATTGTTTTGTTTTTTTGTACCTAAGAGTAGGTCTCCTATTCCTAAAGTCACTTTAGGCACAAGATTTCAAAGTGTGAAATCCACATTTGTCTCTAGAAAGAAAAGGTAAGAATAATCAGAGTAAAGTGGAAATAGATGAGAAAAGATTAAGATATGTTTAGAAAAGTATCAGTGTAGCAAAGGTAAGGTTAATCAGAGTAGAACAATAGAAGGTGAGACAGGATCAAGATAGGTATAGAAAGAATCAGAGTAAGGTAAGTAGGTAAGGGTTATGTCCATTTCTATCTAGGTTTCGTCCTACAGTCAACATTTCCTCTGATACCACTTCTGTCACACCCGGGCTTTAATGGACAAAGTTGGGTGTGTCTCATACATGCGCCAAAGAAGACAACATATATAATAACAGAGTGTATAGAGATAAATGTCACAATAATCAGAGTACTTATTATATAGCGGAAGACTTACAAAAATGAAAGATAAATATAAAAGGATCTAAAATCCATCCTTCGCGCTAGAAAGTCAACTGGGAGACGCCACCTAGACCGAATCGAATCCTCGATACATGGCTCCACTTGAATCACCTATTCTTCTCCTATGGGGGGTGTGAGACAGCAAGGGTGAGCACACACATGTTCATCGCTCAACAAGTTGTGGGGAATAACGTGGCATGAACTCACCAAAGGTGGGAGTTCATGTGAAGTGTAAGGCTGATCAACAAAATAAAGGTTGAAGCTAAGCATTGCTTTTATAAGTTGGTCAAAATTTTATTAGCAATTACTAAGTATAAGTAAATACCAAACCATAATAAATAATAAGTAAAAGTAATAACAAAATAATCCCAATGCAATGATATGACAAATTGAGTTTTAATTCCATAAATTAATCATGTGAGGGTCCGAGCTGCTCATGACCGTGAGCACGGCTAGTATACCAGTTTTACACCCTGTAGAGGTTGCGCATCTTTACCCATAAGTCGTGTTACCCATCTGCCAAGGGGTCATGAATCCCATACACCTCTACCGAGGAGGCGAGGCAGGGTAACACTACAAGGGCATTACAAAGTTCCACTAGCTTCAGAAAACCCGCTACAGTTTATAGGAAGCTCCAGTGCAGGAATCCCTCGCCAGACCGCCATCGCAGCAAAATCAACCCAAGGACCTCCCTACACTGACCACTCCCCTACTGCCCTTGCCCCTTTCGGGTAAGGTAGTCATCCACTAGCTTTCCTAGTTAATCAGCCAAGGGCATCCCATTAAACCCTTGTAGTAGCACTGTTTTCCCGGGTGGTCGCTCCATGTTCCAATTAACAAAATGATCTTATCATGAACATAAATAACATAACAGAATAATTGAAACATGGATATAATGAAATATTAACCTGAAAACCGTGTAAAGCAATAGCATAACTACCCAATGATTCAGGGGTAAACAAGGAAAAAAGATAAATAGTCTAGGGTGACCTATTGGGTCCCATCGAAATTAAACCTATGCATTGAATAGTGATAATAAAGAATATTATTGGGTAACAAAAGTGGATCAAGGGCACAACTTGCCTGGCACTTGAGGTTCCAGTTACCAGGGTGATTCTTCAGATCCTCATGACCTCACTACTAGTCGTAGCAATACAAACAAATATGGTATAGACAAAATTAACATCACACCAAACATATGTACAAACTGAATAATAATAATCTATGTGTCGCTACGAGATCGCAGAATCGAGAACCACTAAAATCTGGGTTATGGTCATCAAGTTATGACGTGATTAAATGATTAAAACTAGGTTTAATTTATAATTCTAGAGAAAAGATAACCAAAAGTAGTAATTAATTCAACTTTAATCTAAATTATAAATACACTATAGATCATATTCTAGTAGATTATAATGATAAGCAGTTAACGAGACTAACCAACATAAGTTAATTAAAGATCTAATTATAAAATAATGAGACATGGTATAATAAATGTTGTTACTGTGTAGTAAATACTTATACGAAACTAACGCAACTGGAACGGATCAAATCGAAGTTACGGATTGTGAGTTATGAATTTACTAAGGTTTTATGTGCCTGGCATAAGATTAATTAAGACATCAATTTTAACACAATTTACATGTTAAAACAGTATTACATAGTTTTAGACAATATTAATATAAAATTATAGGAACTGAAATGGGTCAATTTGGCCAATATATGAATTTTACGTGAATTATACAAGTTTTTGGGATTATGTTTGTATTAAAAATCAATTTCCAATATTATTTCTCTGGTTTTCACCCTCACTGGATTGCGCGCACAATTATTAAAGAGCACAGGGACCCTGGCGAAAAATGTACTAAGACTCAATCAACAACAGGGAAGGATTGCGGGTTCATTTCAAGGAAGTCTAGGGACTCTTTTGTAAGACGGGTCGGCTGAAAGGGTACGGTTAACTGTGAGCCAACCAATCAATCACGAACAGTTCAGATTAAATCATCCCATATTCGAACCAGTATGTCATCATGGCCCATGGATCAAGATCCTACGTTCAAGATTTTATGTAGACGGAATTCAATCGCAACCACCGATCGTGCATCATACGATCCGAATTTCTTAGGATAGCGCTCTAATCTCGACCGCCCAATTATGATCCAACGAATCGTCGTTTGTCTTCCCCACCCAGCGGCACTTTCCTACCGACTAGCGACCGTGGTCTTGACCCCGAGTGCGGCGGCGCCATTGCCCCAACCTCCAATCCCGCGACTGTGCAATATAAACTCCAATCAGGCGACACCACACGTATAAGAGAGGAAGGCGAACCCAGTAGAGGGATCCATACCGGAGGAGGAGATGGAGAGAGAATCCACCGCGGTGAATGGTGGCCCGTGGCCGGATTTGACAACAACTAGGAACCGCTGACCCCACAGCGGCAGTCTTCGCTTGCCGAGAACACTGCGTTTCCAGGGGAATCGACGAGCCGATGCCCATGTTAGCTAGTCGTGGCTCCGCCCTGCACGAGGGCCAGGCATTTCGTCCGCCATGGCCACATGGCCGAGGCCCCAGATGAAGCTCCACATCGACGCGTAGCAAGAGGACTCCCCTAAGACATGGTCAGAGCACACGGAATCACTCCCCCAGGCCACGCCACCGGGGACCCAACGCCACCATTCATGAATCTCCCATGGCGGCCATGTCTGCTCACAGCGCGCGGATACAAGGCGTAAGATTCAAGAACGAAGGCGGCGCGCTAATTCCGGACGACTGTGACCAGGCGCTCATCTAGCATAGGTCCCCCATTATCGTGGCGTCCTCCAATCTCTACTACCGGGACACAGACAGCAGAGCATCCGTGGCCATGGCGTTGAGGCCCAGGCGAGCGTGGCTGGAGCAGGATGAGGAGTGTGGTTGGCGTCGAGTGGAGGGGATGGCGCACGAGATTTATTGCCCAGCTGGCATTGGCTTCAACGGACTCTGTCGATTGCGGCACGCCTGCCATGCGCGCCGAGAGGAGAGCGGCGCCCAGGAATTGTGGATGTTCCGTTGTGCTGAGACCGTTTGAGGAGAGAGGAAACTGACATGTATGGCCCACCTGTCAGCGAACAAGCAAGGCGAACATAGCACCGTGTCAAGGTCTGAGGAGTGGGAGGCTGGACCATGGGCCCCACGCGTAGGTGACACCAGGGAAGGTGGGCCGATTCCAGTGAAATGGGCCCAATGCGTGATTTCTCTATTTTTATTTTATTTCTTTTCCTTCTTTGTTTTCTTTTCTATTTTTGGATTTTCAATTTAAATTCCAATTCTGTTTGTGGAGTTCATACTTGGACCAAAAATACAAATTCATCTTTCAGTATGCACAATTGCATTTATTTGTTTATATTTTCTTTCTTTATATTTATATAGTACTTTCCCTATCCTTTATGTCATTTTCAATAAATGGTAATTTGGTCTAATCCCTCGTTTGGACACTATTATATGCATATATATTGATTCTATCATCATCATTAAGCACAATCAAATAAATTCCAGCATGATGCAAGTTATATTTGCAAGGATTATTTTATTCACTTATTTAAAAATACATATTTCAAATGTGAAGTAAACATATGGTTGAGAATTCCCATTTTGGATGTAAATTTAAAGGTTCTCCCATAATTCAACATTTTATTATAATTATTATTTATTAAAATTAAAGAGATATATTTTATAAAGGATAAAAATCATTTATAGAAGTCATTTTATCTCAAATCCTTTTGGAAATTCTTCAATTCATCAAAATGTGATTTTGAGTGTTACACCCTTACCGTCACCGCCGTCGCCGTTGCTGTCGCCCTCGCCGTCGCCGTCACCTTCGCCCTCTCCATCGTCGTCACCTTCGCCCTCGCCGTCGCCGCCCTTGTCGTCATCGTCATCGTCATCGCTGCTACCGTCGTCCTCGCCGCCGTCACCTTCGCTGCCGCTCCACTCCTCGGAAGAGTCAGAGGAGTCCACCTCTTCCGAGGAGACCTCCTCCGAGTCATCCGATCCCTCGAGCCCGGCATGCTCGATGGAGTGCCAGTATGCTCGGGCCGCAGTGGACAACCCCATGGAGTCATCCGAGTCCTCTGATGATGCCATGGGGGATGTGGGAGCGGGCGAATGATCATACTCGGAGGAAGCTTCCTCCGAGTACTCCGAGTCACCAAAATCCTCCGAGGGAGGACTTGGGGGGTGCTTGTGCTTGCCATCGGTGTGACGAGGCCAGCCTTTGCCCCTCTTACCCCTACCCATGATCGGGTGGAAAGTGAGGAAGCGAAGAAGAAGAAGAGAGCAAGTGATGAAAGAACGAGTGAAGAAAACAGCCAGGGCAAGCAAACTATTTAAAGGGGCCAAGGGGTGACCGTCCACTTGCTACCGTGCTCGCCGAACAGTCGCAAGAATTCAATAAGCAATTCAAGCCGCCTGAAAATGAGTGAGGCAACTGGCGCCGTTTTGCGTAACAAGGCACCGGTTGGACCTAAGTCAACTGCTTAGGCAAATGATTACACCTCTCCATCACATCAAGTTACTACTTTAGGACAATGCGATAAACACTCTGCGCACCAAGACACCCCTTGGGCACACCCATTGGGTGTGTCGCCTAGAATTTTCAAGATTTTCTGAAGGAACGATATCCACAAAATATACGCAATGAATGTACCGCGACAAAGTGAGGAGATCGGTTGAAACAGGAGGAAGCACAATAGTGGTTACTGAAGCGCAAGTCCAATCAACAGAAGCATTAAAGCACAGAGCAGGGTGATGTCCAGCCGAAGGCCATCTGTCTCAAGTAGTGAGATGTAACAGAACCTTCCAAGTCATTAGGCCCACTTACAGTTGTCCTTATCCATCGGACCTTAGACGACCCTGTAGGTGCACCTGATCACTTGACAAGTGTAGGAAACGGGTGACGCCTAAGAGGGGGGGTGAATTAGGACTTTTAAAACTTTTACTAAACTAGGCCACAATTAAATCCCTAGAGCAAAACCTATGCAACTAATCAAAACTAGAATGTGCAAACTAGGTTTTGTCTAAGTGTTGCTATCTCTACCGCAAAGGCTAAGTTTCAATCTACACTAAATAAGTATGACTACAAGATTGAAACTTAAATGCTTAATATAAATGCGGAATGTAAAGAGCTAAGTAGAAAAGCAAACTCTCGTGGATGACGCCGGTATTTTTACCGAGGTATCCGGAACCGCGCAAGGTCCTGACTAATCCTCGTTGGTGCCCCTACGCAAAGGGAAGCCCACGCGAGGGCCAAGCACCACGGTCGAGTAACTCCATAGAGAGCCGCGGGCCTTCTCCACGCGTAAGTGGTGCTCCGCTTCCGGCTCCTCTCGGACGCTCCCCGCCGTCTCCACTATCGAGCTTCCACCGAAACGCCGCGGGCCTCGTTCCCTCCGGTACACGGTGGCGGCCGTGACACAAACGCGGTTGTCACGGTCTCGCAAGACTCTCGCCCCACTCGGTACAATTACAACGGCTCACACAAGAGCCGAGGGGTTGTGTGGTTTTACAAAACTCACTCAACTAACTAGGGTTCACCTAAAGCAAGCGCTAAAGCGGTCTAACTAACCTAAGCACTTCGCAAAGCACCTATGCTAATCACCGAGTGATTCTATTAAGCACTTGGGTGTTTGAGCACTTGGAAATATGCACTGTGTCTTGGTATGTTGCTTGGGCTCCCACACTTGAGAATGGCCGGTTGGGGTGGTATTTATAGCCTCCACACCCCAAACTAGCCGTTGGACAGAAAGCAGCAGCTTTCTGTCGTCGGTTGCACCGGACAGTCCGGTGCACCACCGGACATCTACTGTGCAGTGTCCGGTGCACGCCACGTCAGCCGACTGTTGGCGCCTATAGCAGTCGACCGTTGGATCCGACCGTTGCCGTCTGCCCGTGGCACACCAGACATTCCGGTGCGCACCGGACAGTCCGATGCTACAGCCAGAGAGCGCCTATCCGTGGCCTCTCTGCGCAGACTGTCCGGTGCCTCACCGGACAGTCCGGTGCACCACCAGGCGGTGGCTGACAACCCGTTTCTTGGATTCCTTTGCTGATTTCGTCGGGCTTCTTTTGTTCTTGAGTATTGGACTCCTATGCATCTTTTTATGTCTTCTTTTGAGGTGTTGCATCCTCATTGCCTTGGTCCAATTCTCTTCGCATCCTGTGAACTATAATTATAAACACTAGCAAACATATTAGTTCACAGGTTGTGTTAATCATCATACACCAAAACTCAATTAGCTAAATGGCCCGGGGTCCATTTTCCTTACAATCTCCCCCTTTTGGTGATTGATGACAACACAACCAAAGCAAGCAAATAATACAAGTGTTTGAATTAAAATATGCAATCTACTTGCTAAGATGCATGATTGTCCCCACAATGTGATATTATGGACTTAAGCCTCCCCCTAACTCCATAATTCACTTACTTCCTATTTTTGGACCAAATAACCAAAACCACTTGAAAAGCCATTTGTAGATATAAAATTTTAAATTGGTGGTGTTTGGTGTTTGATATAGTTTTCATTGCTTTGGTCCCTAAACTTCTCCCCCTTTGGCATCAACCACCGAAAAGGAAGACATTAAAAGCATGTAGGAAGTAAATAAAAGCTTGCCCTCAACAAGAATTGTATCAAATGATATCACTAGAAGGATATTAAAATAAACCATATGATTGATACCAGTTGAAAGGAACTCCCCCTAAATGAGTGTTCTCTTTAGAAAGAAATTTCTCCCCCTTTTTAGAGATGAAGAAATACTCCCCCTGACAGAGACCCTCTACTTAGGAAAAAGCATGTGAAAATTAGAGGTGCAAGACAAGATTTGAAAAGACTAACTTCCCTTATGCATAGGTAACAGAATATGAGTTAACCACTTATGCATTTTTAGCAACATGGAAGTATATGATATGAAATATAGTCTAATCAAATATTGGAGAAGACATGTAAATGATACTGAATGTAGTCTCAAAAGATACCAATTGAAGATCAATGGCGAGCTTGAGAGACATGAGAGTTCTTGGAGATTTTGCAGTGGAAGATTGTTGTCTTTCTCCGGGGACTTCATTTTCCTTACAATGAGACTATCACATGAAATAGACTTGAAAAGGTGTTAGTCTCAAAGTGTTAGATTATAGAGTAACCTCCCCCTAAAGGTGTGCATACAAGTTTTGAATACTTGTAGGAGACATGCACTTTGATTTGATATCAAGAGGGGCAAATTATCCATAATCCAAACTTTCGCACATATAAGTTAAATGATACACTTTGTAGAAATCAAAATTTTCAATTGATGCATCATTTACTATGGAGTGATATAAAAGCTATGTGTCGTGCTTTAACTAAACATTTTAAGCCATGTAGGTTTGCTTAAGTATATGAATTAAAAACAAGCAATCCTACCATATGGTTTACCTAGTATGCATGATTTTAAACAAAAGTACATAACAAATGTAATACTAGGCAAGAAAAGTAAACTAGATAAAAGGTAAATAGATACGCATGTCTAAAAAAATGAAGAATACAATAAACCTAGTTACCTTAGTCATGGGTGGGAAATTTGGGTCCAAAATTTTTGCTAACCCACTTGGCAATAAACTTGATCCAATATGATGTATCCCATGATATACATCCCGAATTTGCCAAGTCTCCAAATTTCCCGAAGACCTTTGGTCCACTCACTTCCCTTTCGGGATCCAAACCTTCTTGGTGCTTTTCATGGTTGAAATTATCTCCTTTGGCACCCATATGCGTTTGGCCCCTTTTCCTTTGTTGGCTTGCTTGTTGGCCTTGATTGCTATCACCTTTCCATTCTTTTTCTTCTTGATCAAATATGGTGTAGCATCCTTTTTGTTCACCTTTTTGATGTAGGTGTTGGAGATTTTGCTTGATGGCTTTTGCTTGAGCTTTTGCCTTTGTTTATCCCCGGTCATCGCCTTGCATTGGAAAGACTTGTGGCCTTCCATGTGGCATAGCCTACAAACCACAGTTTCTCCCTCCATAGGCTTGTTCACTCCCGCAGTGGTGTTATCCTGTGGAGGTCGGATTTGTTTGGCTTTGCCTTTCTTGTCATACAAAGCCTTGCCAAGGCGAGCCACTTCTTTCTTTAATTGTTCATTTTCCTTTGCAACCTCATCCGAACATGTTTCTACAACAATATTCTCAACAAAGACTTGGTTGCAGGGGTTAGACTCATCAAGTAAATCAAAGCAGGAAGTAGAAGCATCTTTCTTACTAATTTCAGGTATTTCAACTAAAGATGCTGATGGGGTGCTACCAATGTTTTCTAGCTTAGTAGTTAGCTCATTATTGTGTATGCTAAGAATTTCCATTTTCTCTAGCAAATTTTCAATAGCTTCTTGGGAGCTAGCTAACTTAGCCTTAAGTTTTTCATTCTTTTTAATAAGGCTATCATCGGTAGCAGTGGATGGAGCACTAGATTCTAATAGCTCAATTTTAGTTGATAGCTCACTATTTAAGTTTGCAAAAGTTTCAAATTTTTCTAGCAAACCTTTGTAATCATTTTGAGAGCTAACCAACTTATTTTTCAAAGTTTTAAGTTGAGCTTTTTGCTTAGTGCAAACATCCTGGAAAAATTCTACGGCTTCCGCAAGCTCATCTAGAGAGGGCTTTCCCTCACCTTCATCATCACTACTACTTTCATCACTAGAGGATGGAATGCTTTTGTTACCTCTTGCCATAAGGCATTTGTGTGATGACCGTGATGATCGTGACGAGGACCGGTGGCTGCGCGTCCTTGGAGGTTCATCTTCACTTAAAGAATCATCCCATGTTCTAACACTTGTTAGCGCCTTGCCTTTGCTCCTCTCCTTTTTGGGTTTGGCCATATTTGGACAGTTGTCCCTGAAGTGGCCCTTCTCCCCACATGCGAAGCATCCTCTCTTCCTTCGCTTTTTCCTGTCAATGTTAAAGAGAAGATCCTCGACCTGCAGGGGCACACCCATTAGATTAATCTTGCGGATCATCCTCATTACCTTTCCGACACGTCAGATTGTTTCTTCATCCTCGGAGGATGATGTGCATGGTTGATTATCTTCATCATCATCACTTTCTTCTTCTTCTTCCTCTTCTTCGCTTGAGGAACTTGGAGTGGGAGCCTTCTTTTTGCCCTTCCTTTCATCACATGCAAAAGCATATGGTCTTGAGGAAGTTGGCTCCTCTCCCCGACTCATTTTTCGCGACATCTCAAAAGCCGCGATTTTCCAAATCACGATGGTCGGGGTCATGTTGCTCAAGTCCTCCATGTTGTGAAGGATGGTGATGATGCTCCCATATCTTTGTTGTGGTAGCAGGGAGATAATCTTCCTCACAATGTCCGCATCACCTAGCTTATTAATGCCAATCGAATTGAGCTCATTGATAATTAGATTCAAACGAGAATACATGTCTCTAACAAGCTCATCATCTTTCATAGCAAAAGAACTATACTCATTTAAGACTAGGCAATGTTTTTGCTCACGGACATTGGATGTGCTGTCATGGAGCTCATGCAATTTTAGCCAAATCTCATTAGCAGTTTTCAGGGTAAATACTTGATTGAAAATATCCATGCTAAGAGATTCATACAAGCAATTTTTGGCTCTAGCATTTAAATGGATTTCTTTTTCCTCACTCGAGGTGGGTTTCTCGGGATTCTTAAGGGGTTTCATCCCATCACGAGTGACTCTCCAAACACCTAGATCAACGGCCTCTAGGTAACAAGCCATTCTAGCACTATAATATGGGAAGTTAGTGCCGTCGAAGTGGGGTGGCCTATGGGTATCCATCCCTTCCTCTAAAAAGCGTCGGCTCTTTTAGCGGTGAAGCTAAAGCGTTTCAAATGAGCCAAACCGGGCTCTAATACCACTTGTAGGAAACGGGTGACGCCTAAGAGGGGGGGTGAATTAGGACTTTTAAAACTTTTACTAAACTAGGCCACAATTAAATCCCTAGAGCAAAACCTATGCAAATAATCAAAACTAGAATGTGCAAACTAGGTTTTGTCTAAGTGTTGCTATCTCTACCGCAAAGGCTAAGTTTCAATCTACACTAAATAAGTATGACTACAAGATTGAAACTTAAATGCTTAATATAAATGCGGAATGTAAAGAGCTAAGTAGAGAAGCAAACTCTCGTGGATGACGCCGGTATTTTTACCTAGGTATCCGGAACCGCGCAAGGTCCCGACTAATCCTCGTTGGTGCCCCTACGCAAAGGGAAGCCCACGCGAGGGCCAAGCACCACGGTCGAGTAACTCCGTAGAGAGCCGTGGGCCTTCTCCACGCGCAAGTGGTGCTCCGCTTCCGGCTCCTCTCGGACGCTCCCCGCCGTCTCCACTATCGAGCTTCCGGCCGAAACGCCGCGGGCCTCGTTCCCTCCGGTACACGGTGGCGGCCGTGACACAAATGCGGTTGTCACGGTCTCGCAAGACTCTCGCCCCACTCGGTACAATTACAACGGCTCACGCAAGAGCCGAGGGGTTGTGTGGTTTTACAAAACTCACTCGACTAACTAGGGTTCACCTAGAGCAAGCGCTAAAGCGGTCTAACTAACCTAAGCACTTCACAAAGCACCTACGCTAATCACCGAGTGATTCTATTAAGCACTTGGGTGTTTGAGCACTTGGAAATATGCACTATGTGTCTTGGTATGTTGCTTGGGCTCCCACACTTGAGAATGGCCGGTTGGGGTGGTATTTATAGCCTCCACACCCCAACCTAGTCGTTGGACAGAAAGCAGCAGCTTTCTGTCGTCGGGTGCACCGGACAGTCCAGTGCACCACCGGACATCTACTGTGCAGTGTCCGGTGCACACCACGTCAGCCGACCGTTGGTGCCTGTAGCAGTCGACCGTTGGATCCGACCGTTGCCGTCTGCCTGTGGCACACCGGACAGTCCGGTGCACACTGGACAGTCTGGTGCTACAGCCAGAGAGCGCCTGTCTGTGGCCTCTCTGCGCAGACTATCCGGTGCCTCACCGGACAGTCCGGTGCACCACCAGGCGCTGGCTGACAGCCCGTTTCTTGGATTCCTTTGCTGATTTCTTCGGGCTTCTTTTGTTCTTGAGTATTGGACTCCTATGCATCTTTTTATGTCTTCTTTTGAGGTGTTGCATCCTCATTGCCTTGGTCCAATTCTCTTCGCATCCTGTGAACTATAATTATAAACACTAGCAAACATATTAGTTCACAGGTTGTGTTAATCATCAAACACCAAAACTCAATTAGCCAAATGGCCTGGGGTCCATTTTCCTTACAACAAGTTCGGTATCTGTATTCCTTACCTTGCCCAAGAGCGTTTCACCCGTCACGTAGATATTACAACACATCGGAGGTACGAGAATGCGGAAGCAGTTACAACAACTTATTTTATATTAAAGTAAGGAAAGAGTATTATTATTACAGACCAGTAAAATATAAGAGTGCTGGAGTAATATTATTACAACCCTGGGAGGCAAAAACCCCTCCCGATTAAAACTAAACAGTTTTTAAAGGAGGACACTTCCTCCCGAGGCTTCAGTCTTGGTTTTCTTCCTTAGGCACCACCTTGGAACAGAAGCAACAAAAATTTTCTTCTTCCTCACCTACAACAACATGGGTTCGAAAACCCTGAGTACGGAGTGTACTTTCGTAAGTCTTACCCATCAAAATAAAAGACTCTCAAGGATATGCTGGCTTTTGGGAATCAAGGTATGGCTTATCAAAAATCAAAGACTCTGTTTGCAGAAATGCTTACTAATAGTGGATCCTTAAAAATCCAGTTTTACTAGTCAGGTTAAGTAAAGTTACCTTTATCTAGAGTTATTTCTACACCAGTTCAAGCACTTGACCTATACTAGCCAATTTCTCATCAACCCTTCTTATTCACTAGAATGTTACGTGTAAGTCAGTGACCAAGTCTTCATGTCTGAGAAGTAACGGCGATCTGAATCGATTAATACTCAGTTGAGGATCTCCGATCACACGACATATGTAGCACTTAACCCTTGCATATGTCAAATCGCCACCGGGATTCTTAAGACCAGATCAGGTTCACGCCAACCGAGAGCACAGATACACCACCGTCTAGCCTCTTGCCATGGAGGGTACACGCTACACTCGCCATCTCTCCACTCCCATTGCGTGTTATCTTATTCTGGTATTAGTCTGTCCGAGGCAAAGCTTACCCATGATGGGGCATGTGACCAGTTAAAGGGTCCTCGGTCAGCAGGCCTACATCGACAAGGTCCTTAATTGACTCAGACGGAGACACTACACCGAGACTCCTTTCTCGTGCAAGTCAACCGCCCGGTCTCAGCTTTATTATTTCCAACCCAAAGTTTGGTACCTGGCAGAGGTACATCTTTTCTAATGTTGAACCCATCATGGCTATGATGGATCCACCATCAAGTTTTATTTTGAAAACATCCCACCCACTTGAAGCATCATCTTTTGTCAAAACAAAACATTTTGTTTTTCTAGAGCAAGGCTAAGCATAAGAAAAACCTTTTTATAAAACAGGGGATCAAGGAAAGGTAATCAATTTCTTAAGGAAGGAAATGCAGCAATTTGTTTAGCACACAACTCCTATCACCTAATGCATCAAGCAAGTGAGAAAGATTTTAAAATAGCAAGGAGGTGGCAAATGCACCAGGGCTTGCCTTGTGTTATAGGTGAGTCAGGCTCTGCCCCACAGATGTCAAAATAAAAGCAGTTCCCGGCCTGAGGTTCTTTAGCTGGTGGTGGTGGTGTAGGTGTGGCTTCTTCAACTTCTACTTCTTCTTCATTTTCTATATATAGCCATATATAATCATGAATGCTCATGTAATGCTCATGAAATGCAAAGATAATAAAAGTACATTATCTTAGGTCTTGAATACAATTTTCATTCACGGGACTCTAGGAAACAAGAGTTTTTGAAGTCAGTAGTGAAGTCCATAGGGCAGGCACCACTAGAAGACTAGGGTTTTGGGTTTTAGGTACCAAACATGGTCCAAATCATACCAAACTTTACCCAAGGCTTCTAAATAACATCTAAAGCTGACCCAAAAAGTTTAGTGATTTTTAGAGTTATTAACTAATTTCTAAAATTCCAGGGGTATGGGTTTTGGCTATTATAAACATTCTATAATTCCTTATTTGGACTAAAAATCATACTACTATTTTTATTAAGTACTATAGGAAATTAGGAATCTAGCAAAATTGGTCTTGCATTTTTAGCATTTTTCTACAATTTTCTAGAAATTCTCTAATCTTTGCAGAAAAAGAAAAAGGAAAAACAATGAATAGTGTTGGGCTGATTTCAGCCCAACAGGCCTGCAGAAGGGGAGAATCCGCGCGCGTCCGTGCCCACGCTGCTGACCTTGCAAAAAGGCCCCCGCTGATTTGAATAACTTGAAATGGGGTCGCAGTACTATTCCTAGAGTCGCTGACATCTACAAAAACAACCCCCAAGTTCTATTTCTTTACAGAGCTCGGTCCACGACAAGGAGCGGCGGAGCAGGCACTCCGGCAAGCTCACTCTAGCCGGAATACGCCACGACTAGAGCTCTAAATTGGTTTACTCCTAATTCAACATCGAAGAAGCGTTTTCCCTCGATCAATTGCACCAGCGGAGCTCTAAATCGTCCTGCCCACGGAGACAGCGTGAACAACGGATGAACACGGGTGTTCTCGACGACCTAGCATAGCTTAGCTCAATTGAATGGGTCGAGGAGCATCAGGAGAACCTAAGGATACTGAAACAAGAGAGCAGAGAGCATGAACAGACCTGGGAGTAGCTGGCCACGGAGCACGGAGGATTTTCGTTCGCCTGTGACAGAAAAGGGGAAAAATGGCGCCATGACGGTTCTGGGCGGAATTAAGATGTGAGGTTGGGGCTACACGATCGCAAAGGACTATGGTTTCACCGTGCACAACCAATTTTAGGAGAGGTGGAGAGGATTTCACGAATTTGTGCTTCAACCGAGTTCACTGGTGAAGATGTGAATACCTCGTCGTCGGTGGCGGGGCTATTTAAAGGCGCGGTGGTCCGGCTAACGATCCACGACAACGGATTACACCGTTCGTGCATGGTTACCACGTAAAGAAGGGACATAGTGAGGGAGGAACGAGGCATGGATGACACGGCGGCGGAAATGACCGAGCCACAGCGGCCGCCAGTGAATTATCTCCAACTAGGCTCGGGCTAGATCCGCGAGGTCGCGACACGTCCAAAGTTACCTCCCTGCGAATATCCACGGTGTGCCAGGCACGAATCACAGCGATCGGCGCAAATCTGGGCGTGCGGATCGCCGGTGGCGAGGGGGACTGAACCCTGGGATATTTCAGTGCACTGTACCATTGGAAGCTTCATCAGTTGTTCTGACCGAGGATCTTCAGAGGCATTTTTCTTAAATTTTTGCATGACCACTTGCTAATCTGTTGGTAGCAAACTTGTAGTCCTATATACAAACTACAATTCTGCTACAGAGATCACGCTCAGTTGCTTACTCCTTTGTGCATGAATCAAGCCTAAAGTTCTTCAAAACTCACTGACAGTCCATATTCAGTTTCTGTATTATCTGATAGCCAAACTTTAGGGCCAATTATCTCCATCTTTTTGTATAACACAATGCTTAATCCCTTAAGCAAAGTTGTACTCCTATAGTAGTTCTAGACTTTTGATGTGTTGACCCTAGGCAAAATCTTTGTATATTTGGATCTACAGAGTTCCAAAGTCAGCCATATTCACTGATTTTCAGACTTAGCCATATGAGAGAAATGGAGTGGCTTTTGCAAATAAGCCCATTTCACATCTTTTGACTTAGAAATCCTTTTTTGCACTTAGGTCCAAAAGTGTGCAACATTTACATATAACCCCCTAGGGTTTCAGTCCAGGGTTTCTAGGGGTCTATTTAGGGTTTCTAGCACTTCTAGGGTTTGGGTGCTACCAAATCTCATTAAAGGTGATATCTTATGATTATTTCTCATGAGTTTTGAAGTTTTCTCTCATTTGGGCTTTATTAACACCCTAAGCTTAGTTTAGGGTTAAGTACCCTACCCTAGGGTTTCACCCATGACCAGTCATATCAATACAACTTGTGAAATTTTTGGTCTAGTGAATGCACTCTAAGTGTAACAATCACATGATATGCTAATGCTCATGATGGTATGCTCAAGTTTTAATGGCAGTAACACCAGGCGTGTTACACCAGATGTCCAACCTGTCACCGATCAAATTGATTTCAGACCTAACAAGGCATGGACAGACGACATCGCTTGGTTACTCAGAAAATGTTGATTTCAAAAGCATGAAAATGAAGACCTTTGAATGGATTACTTCTAAAATCAACTCAAAGCTCGAGGGCTACACTACAGTACCTTGAAGCCAAAATGTTGATTTCAAAAGCATGAAAATGAAGACCTTTGAATGGATTATTTCTAAAATCCACTCAAAGCTCGGGGGCTACACACATTGGGTGCACCTTCGGTGCACCCAATAGATTCACAATACCTTGAAGCTGAAATGCAGATTTCAAAAGCATGAAAATGAAGACCTTTGAATGGATTATTTCTAAAATCCACTCAAAGCTTGGGGCCTACACCCATTGGGTGCACCTTTGTTGCACCCAATAGATTCACAATACCTTGAAGCCGAAATGCTGATTTTGAAAGCATAAAAATGAAGACCTTTGAATGGATTACTTCTAAAATCCACTCAAAGCTTGAGGGCTATACCCACCCAACAACAGTACAAAAATCAGGCCATGCAACAAACCCATTGGCCGGACCAAGAATCCTTGGCCGATTATTTCAAAATCAACTCAAAGATTGGGGGCTTGTGGGGGACAGATATCCCTTGGGTCCACTAGAAGGCGAAAGACCCTTGCATGGGGCCACAGACCAGTTATCCTGCAAGGCCATCTCGTCGTGGGTCGGGCAAAGACTACAAGTGAAATGGGCCGACCCAAGAAGGCAATGGGCTCATGCTCGGATTATCCGTCGGATCATGCACAATCACAAGGAAACGTCTGTTTTCCCCGTGCTCGGCACCCTCAAATGTCGGGGTAGTTCAGGTAGAGTCGGCGGGTTTTCCTGGAGATTGGTTAAGTTAGTTCGCTATTAGCCAAGAGATATGCTAGAAGAATGTCATCACCATGTACGTAGGGAGTGACCCTCGGTCGTGTATATAAGGCCTAGGGGGAACCCCATCATTTTCATCTCATTAGCCCTTCTCCATTTAGGAGACGCCACTTGTAACACACCACACATACAGAACCCCCCAGGAAGTAGGGTATTACGCCTCTCAAAGCGGCCCGAACCTGCAGAAAATCGTCTCTCTCTCTCGTTCTCCTAGCACGAAACATCGAGCTACAATCAACAACACCATCCTACCCAAAAGCACCGCAAGGGTATCCCTGGGTGTGCGGTCGGACTCTAAACACCGATAGTAGTGTAATTTTATTTTATGCATAGCGCGATTGTTAATTAATATGATTATGTTTAAGATAAGTATTTTAATTCAAAGCTACTTAATGTAATTTTATTTCGGTCGTAGTCTCGATCGTTGTAATTTCTTTCTCGCGTAGTCGTGAATGCGAGTCGTGCGCCATGCGTTCGTTTAGTTGTAATATTTCATAATGTGGTGTATTGTTTCTTTCTATGTTAAGATTGTGGAATGTATGTTTGTACTCGTATAGATAACGGTCCATTGGTGGAATCCGAAGGAGTTGCAGACGAAGACCCTGAGCAGCAGCTATTTGGTGAAGGAAAGTGTCATCTGACCTATCTATGTCCTATACATTTTATAATTCACCTCCCCGCATTTACATAATTTATACCTAAGGATTGACTAGCATTCTGTTTATCCTGTCCTTGTTCACCTATTTGGGTTGGATCATTTTTGGTTTAGCTTTATGCTAGCGCTTTACTTTAATCAATGAACATGATGAGATTATTATGATACGAAGTTTACTTTTGATTATGATGATGGCTTTGTGACATTTATGGGGGGTCGAGCGGTTTCTCAAGTGTCTCTCCGTAAGGACTGGTTCGTTGGATGACCACCCAAAAAAACAGTACAGCCATGAGGGTGGTATGGGACGCCCTTAGCCAAATAATTAGAGAAACTAAGGTGTAGTTTGCTTCGCCGTCGTGCTGTCAATGGGCTCGGTGTATGCGGCTCGCTCTGCCGAGGGTGGTTTGCCCCTTAGGGAGGAGTGCAGTACATTCAGAAAACCTGACGGTGGCTACAATCTCATGGAATGTTTGTAAAGGCTACAGAGTGAAACATTGCATATTCACCTTGGTAGTGTTTAAGGGTTTGATCAGCCTGAGGCAAAAAGGAATCACGGCTCGTGGGTAAAGTGTGCAATCTCTGCAGAGTGTTATGAAACTAATATATCAGCCGTGCTCATGGTTATGAGCGGCCTTGGGAGCTCCATTGATTAGAGACACTATGATTACAGATGATGATAAGGATAATTATGATTTTTATGATTATGGTTTCTGGTATTCTTTCTGTTTGGAGGGAGTACTTTTGGGCTAATAACTTGGGTTTAATACTAAAACCTGGCTTTCTACTAGTAATAATTACCTAACCAACTAAAAGAAACTACCTAATCTTAACCCCACATAAAGCTAGTCCACTACAGCCAAACGGGACAATTGCTGAGTATGTTGATGTGTACTCACCCTTGCTTTACACACCAACCCCCCAGGTTGTCCGCATGGCAACCACTGCTCAAAAGAAGATGAAGTCGTGGTTGAAGATTTCCAGGAGTTCCAAGAGTATGATGAGTTCTAGGCATGGGTTAGCGGCAAACCCCCAGTCGGCTGCCTGTGAAGGCCATGTTTAGCTATGTTTCATTTTCACACATTAATCTATGTTAATGACTATGTGGATGTCTCGGGCATAATGATGTCATCAAATTTATACTCTTTTATGTTATTATTTGAGCACTGTGTGATGATGTTGAGTTATGTAACTGATGTGTACATGAATTGCTGATCATGGCACGTACATGGTTCGCATTCAGTTTGCCTTATAAAACAGGGTTTGACAGGTAGCGCCTCCTTGCTGGTTGTTGCTTTGAGATCAACAAGTTGTGGCTTGTAGAGAGGAAGCGGTCTGTTGGCAATGTCATCAACGTACCTAGCCTCCTTTACCATCATGCACCCGCTTACGAATTTTCCGAGAATTTCCTCAAGCGTCATCTTGGTATACCTGGGATTCTCACGAATAAAATTTACAAGATGAGGATCAATAATGGTAAATGGCCTTAGCATGAGTCGAACGACATCTTGATCCATCCATCTTGTACTTCCATCGCTTCGGATCTTATTCACCAGGGTCTTGAGCCTGTTGTAAGTTTCGGTTGGCTCCTCTCCCCTTTTCATGGCAAATCTCCCAAGTTCACCTTCTACTAGTTCCATCTTTGTAATCATGGTGGCATCATTTCCCTCATGAGAAATCTTGAGGGTGTCCCATATTTGCTTGGCACTGTCCAAGCCGCTGACTTTATTAAACTCATCCCTTCATAGAGATGCTAACAACACAGTAGTAGCCTGGACATTCTTTTGAATTTGCTCGTTAATAAATATGCTATTATCGCTACTATCAAAATGCATTCCTTTTTCCACTATTTCCCAAATGCTAGGATGGAGAGAAAATAAATTACTATGCATCTTATGACTCCAAAAAGAGTAGTCGTCTCCATCAAAGTGGGGGGTTTGCCGAGTGGAATAGACAATAAATGAGCATTTGAATTGTATGAAATGCGGGAGTAATCAAATGAATAATTTTGATTAACCATTTTCTTTTTTGTGGATGAGCCTTCGTCGTCGTCGTCCCTTGGTGAAGAAGAAGAGGTGTCGCTGTCGTAATAGATGATCTTCTTGATGCGCCTCTTCTTCTTTCCATCTTTCTTCTTATTGTTTGAGCCTGAGTCGGTGCGCTTTTCACCTTTTGGCTCATCAACATAGAGTCTCCTTTTCCTTGTCGTTGATCACCATCCCCTTGCCTTTAGGGTCCATCTCTTTGGGCGGTTAGTCCCTTAATGAAGAGAACGACTCTGATACCAATTGAGAGCACCTAGAGGGGGTGAATATGTGATCCTGTAAAAAACAGCTCAACAAAACAAACTTGGACTAATATTGAATTAGTGGAAGCAAGATCCATGTTCGAATGAGGAGTATGAGTGGAGTAAACTTCTACACTTAATTGCTCTTCACTGAGTATTAAACTTAGAGCAATAATGTAAGTGAAGTGAGTAGAGAGAAAATCGCAGTAGGATAAAGACAAGTGACACAGCGATTTTTATCCCGTAGTTTGGTCAAGTAGAATACTTGCATACTCCACATTGTGGCGTCCCAACAGACGAGGGTTGCACTCAACCCCTTTCAAGTGATCCAAAGATCAACTTGAATACCACGGTTCTCTTTATCTCAACAATATCTCGTTGTGAGGAATCTCCACAATTTGGAGTCTCTCACACCTTACACAGATGATCTCAAATGAACACAAGAGTAAGGGGGAATAGAAACACACACAAGAGCGAGGGTTGCAGCAACAACACGCACACAAGACAAGAACGAGCACACGAAACAGCATAGTGGAGTTACAGCTTAAAAAGTGCTTGAATCACTATCACAATGAAGCAAATGCGTGTTGGCGATGCCTTGACGTTGTAGAATGTTCAATGGGTGCTCGGTGTAGAGTTCCATGCGCTAAAAGGTACCTTTTATAGCCCCAAGGGACCTATGAGCCATTGAAGCTCCATTTGGAAGACCCTGGTTGCCTTCTGTCGGTGGGCGCACTGGACAGTCTGGTACACCACCGGATAGTGAACAGTGCGCAATCTCCTTCCTTCTTTGGCGAAGCCAACCATAGGCAGCCTCTAGTACCATGACACACCGGACAGTCCGGTTGCACACCAAATAGTCCGGTGTCGCCTGCTGACCGTTGGCTGAGCCACGTGTCGCCAGCTGATCGTGCGGTCGACCATTGGCTGGTCACGCGGCTGCCACACCAGACCATTCGATGCACACCAGACCGTTTGGTGCACACTGGACCGTCTGGTGAATTATAGTCGTGGCACCCAGTGATTTTCCTGAGAGTGGCCAGTTCGCTGAGGGCGCCAACCTAGGCATCGAACACTATCCGGTGCACACCGGACAGTGGGTGCCGATTTGGCTTAACTTAGCCAAACTTCTCCCTTTGAATCTTTATTGATTTGAGAAGTTTCCTAGCACTTAGTAGAACATAGTTAGTACCAAAAATAATTTACTAAGTGCTAGAATCATACCTTGGTTTTCCATTTGCATCTCTTTAACTCTTAGCTCAATAAAGTCATAACTCTATGTGTTGAGAATCTAATCACCAAAACAATATAGAAATGGCCCAAGGGCACATTTCCCTTTCAATAACAAGAAGAAAGTAAGTAGTGTCTTGAGTACAGCTTTCCTTCACGATGTTTATCAGCCATCAAGACTTCCTAGCAAGATAACCCTTTAAGATTAACTCAACTAATCTTCTTAGGCTACCAAGTTGTAACAATTTTATGATTTGCAAATTTTACTTGCAAAACTACTCCAGAACTCACTTGGTATTAAAGGTCTTAATCTTCTTAGGATTGGGCCCAGTTCAGCCCAAACCAGCCCATGAGTAGGGAAACATGCCTGCGCCCGCGCCCGTGCTGGCGACTTTGCGCAAAGGTCCCTGGCCATTTAAATAACCAGCAAAGAGCCCATGGCACTACTCAACTGTGTCGCTGACAATTTCACATAGGCCCTCCCCTTTTCTGATCTTTACAACTTCAAGTCCCCGACCGAGCACTAGTCGAGCACCTGGTCAGAGTCACCCGGACTTATACCTGGCAACCTATTTCGGTGGTAGCGAGTACATGGACACCCTCCCGGAGGCCACCCGAGCATACCCCTAGGGGTAATTTGGTTAGCCTACCCCAAGCTCGTGTCTGTCCGCAACGACGGCAGAGCTGAGACACCGGCGTGCCTGTTTTAGGTAACAGAATGTGGTAGAGTTCAGTCTATCGACTAGGAAAGTACTAGTGGCTCACCCGGGTTACGGTGCTCGCACGAATTTGGACGGAGAAGGCATGGAAGAGCCGGTCGATGTGAGGGGTGTCCATGGCGGTGTTCCCAGGCGACAACACGACGTTCCTAAGACTATACTGCGGTAGCGTTCAATTGGTCAAGACCTTAAGCATCTAGAGCTCAGAGAGGTACTAAAATGGGGATCAGAGGGAGATGAACTAATCCAAGACGGTCTAGCCATAGGGAGGCTTCTCACGGCGGCGTGGCTGACCCTTTTTGTATGGCCCAAAATTTGTATAAGAAAAAAATATAAATAATAAAATAAATATATGAAGAGATCAAATAGTAAATTCAGATATCTCAAATTATACTTGAGTGTTGAAAAATTGAGAACTGAATTTTGAAAACCAAGAATTATTTTAGAAAAGAAGTAATAGAAAAGTTTTCTATTCAACTAAATGATTATGCATATCAATAAATGATGCACCATAAGCATTTATTTACATAAATATCTAATTTTGAAGTAACTTTTACTTCTCATTCCACATTCAAAATACTATTTTTCTAAATAGAAAGAAAACAATATGAGTGTGTCTCATATTTCAAACATTTATCAAACAAATAAATTAATTGGAATAAATAGATATCTACTTCATCATGATTGAATTTTAGTGGGTATTAAATTTGAATTATTAAACTATATCTTAGAATTGGAATTGAAATTTTGCAATGTCAAAAAGGAATAACAGGGGAAATACAATAAAGAGATGAAGATTTGGATTAAAACCTAAATTTGGATACTATAAAAGACAAGATAAAATTTATAAATATATAAGTTCACGCCACTGATATGTTGAAACTAAATACTTAAAATGAGTATAAATTCTCCTGCGAAATTTGAATCCAAATTTTGGATTTGAAAATGAAAAGGAAAAGAAATTACAAAGAAAATACAAGAGAAAATAAAGAAAGAAGCTGTGTGGGCCGGCTAACCTCATTTCGGCCCATTTCGCCCCTTAGCCCATTCCCGCGGCCCAGCTCGTGCCGCACTCTCATGTTGTGTATGACGCGTGGGCCCTGTAGTCATCTCCCCCGTAGCCGTCGTGCCAGCCCCTTCCCCCTCTCACAGCACTGCCATGTGGGCCCTTCTCACCAGGAGCATCTTCCCAACAGACTTCGTCGGTCTCCCGCCGTGGATCTCGCGTGGCAAACTTGACCATCGCCTAGCCCTTTCTCCAAGCTATCCAAGCGACCGGGTTCGAGAGCGCCTCTGGGCATGTGCCCGCACAGCCACTGAATGCGGGACCCATGGGTCGTCTTCCACCTCCGCAAAGGTCGGATCCACGCCGCCAAATCGGCCTCCCCGCATGCGTCGGGAATCCATTCCCAACCTCAACCCCTTGAGTCCACGCTCAGCCATCATATTAACCCGCACTAATCCTCAGTCCCGTCCGCTTTGTCCTCGCCCTAGAATACACACCTCGCGAGCTCGCCTTTAGATATGGGAGCGTCGCCATAGCTGTCTGTCGCCGCTGTCCCCGCTTAGCACTCGTGGTGCGCTCCCGGACACCTCGATGGTGGTGTGGATCGTGTCTCAGGGGAGAATCGGACACTAGGAGCCGCGTTGTGGGGGGAATTGCTCGCCGCCGAGTCATCTCCGTCGTGGAGCCACGCATCACGTCGTCGGGGTTCTCTGTGCCATTATCATTGGTGCGATGTTCTTCATGAAGTTCGCATTTCCCCCACCTGTGTTTAGCACCGCTCCTCGATGAGTTTACCACAGTATGGCGGAAGGACACCATATGTCGGTGAGGAGCCGCCATGTTCGGTGAACAGCGTCGCCGGGTCGCGATGGGGATAGGGTTAGGCAGATCGTGTCTGTCGGTTGTCCAGTTTACGACTCTGATTAGAAACGGAAGATACCCCTTCACGTGAATTGATCAGAGACGTTGATTCGGTGATGTGAGGTTCTGGTCCGGTCAATGCATGGTCGCCTGGCTACCGTGTGATTTCCTTTGGACGGCTTAGATCAGATGATAGGATGTCCCTTCGTTCGGTGTGATCCAGGCCGTTGGCGTTGGATCCAATGGTAGCGATTAGGTCGTGGGTGCGGTGAATGTGGATCGTGGATCATTGATCCAACCACCCAGATCGCGTACCGGTTCATTTTATGTTAAGTCTAATCTGTGTAGTTCGTGTTGGATTAGACGGCCCACAGTTGCCGATACCCCTTTGGCCCTAGCAGTCTTTTAAAAGAGCCCCTGGATTTATTGAGATTAAACCCGCAGTCCCGTGCTACTATGCACTGTGTCTTGAGACTTTTGGGGGTTAACCCCTGGGTTGTTTGGATATCGTGCGCTCAGTCCAATAAATAGAAAAATCCAGGAAAAGAGAATAGAAATCTATTTTTAATATAAAAATAATGGCAAGAATTTGTTTAATCCATAGAAAATTCATACTAATTCCAGATTGAGTCATTCCAGTTCCTATAATTTTATAATATTATTGTTTATCAAATAGTGCCACTGATTTGACATGAAAGCCACTTTAAAATTTATTTTCTAATTAATCTTATATCAGATACATAAAACCTTAGGAAATTCATAACTTCCCCATTTTAACTATGAATTGAACCGTTCGAGTTGCGTTAGTCTCGTATAAATATTTACTGCGCATTAACAACATTTATTATACCATGTCTCATTCGTTTATAATTAGATCTTTATTTAACTTATGTTGGTTAGTCTTGTTAATATGCTTATCATTATAATTTACTAAAATATGATCTATGGTCAATTTATAACTTAGATCAAAGTGAGTTAATTATTTATAAGATATTCTCTCATATGATTTATACTAACCAATTTATAATATAGTTTAATATTTTAATCACATAGATCTTCTATAAAATCATAACTCCTTAATCGTAACTCCGAGCTTAGTAATTCTCGAACCCGGGATCTCGTAGCTTCACGTAGATCATTATTATTCAGTTTGTTCTTATGTTTGGTGTGATGTTAATTTTATCTATACCATGTTTGTTTGTATTGTTACGACTAGTAGTGAGGTCACGAGGATTTGAAGAATCATCCTGGTACCTGGAATCTAAAGTGCCAGGCAAGTTGTGCCCTTGATCACTTTCATTTACCCAATAAAATGTTTTTATTATCATGCATAGGATTAATTTTGATGGGACCCAATAGGTCACCCTAGACTAATTATCTTTTTACCTTGTTCACCCTTGAATCATTTGGGTAGTTTTGCTATTGCTCTATATGGTTTTGGGTTAATATTTCATTATATCCATGTTCCAATTATGTTGCTATTTTATTTATGTTCATGTCAAGATCATTAATGTTAATTGGAACATGGAGCTTAACTTGAGAAACACGTGCCACCACAAGGGTGGAATGGGACGCCTTTGGCTGACTAATTAGGAAAGCTAGTGGAAGACTACCTTACCCGAAAGGGGCAAAGGCAGTAGGGGAGTTGCATGCAGGGAGGTTCTCAGGTTGATTTTGCTGCAATGGTGGTCAGACGAGGGATTCTTGCAAGTGCTCTTCCCATAAACTGTAGTGGGTTTTCGAAAGCTAGTGGAACTTTGTAAAGGCCTCGTAGTGGATCCCTAGCCATTCACCTCGGTAGTGTCTAAGAGTCTAGCTAACCCTGGTGACATGGGATACACAACTTGTGGGTACAGGGTACAACCTCTGCAGAGTGTAAAACTGGTATACTAGCCGAGCTCACGGTCATGAGCAGCTTAGGACTCTCGCATGATTAATTTATGGAACTTAAATTCAATTTGTCATTTGCATTGCATGGGATTATTTATTAATTTTGTTCTATTATTCTTATTATGGTTTGGTATTCACTTACATTTAGTAACTGTTAATAAAATTTTGACCAACTTATTAAAAGCAATGCTCAACTTTAACCCCTATTGTTGATCAACCTTACACATCACATGAACTCCCACCTTTGGTGAGTTCATGCCACATTATTCCCCATAACCTGTTGAGCGATGAACATGTGTGAGCTCACCCTTGCTGTCTCACACCCCCACACGAGAAGAACAGGTGGTTCAAGAGGAGCCACACAACGAGGAGTTCGATTCGATCTAGGTGGTGTCTCCCAGTTGACTTTATGGTGCTAAGGATGGACTTTAGTTCGATCTATATTTATCTTTTATTTTGTAAGAATTCCGCTATGTAATAAGTACTCTAATATTATTGTGACATTTATCTCTATACACTCTGTTATTATATATGTTGTCTTCTTTGGCGCATGTATGAGACGCACCCGGCTTTGTCCCTTAAATCCGGGTGTGACACTTTTTGGGGAAATCCGATGAACTCGAGCTACGATGGACGAGAGGGGTCGGCTGAGGGTGGACTGGGTTCATAATAGAAGGGCGGAGCAAGGAGAGTACTCAATTTATACTAATCGGCCTCTAGTGTCACGAATTTAGACGAGGTTGAGTTCACAGCGGCGGCGAGATATTTCTACCGAGGCCTACATGTCATGACATATGGTGAAACAACGACCTTGGGCAGTAACTATTTACCCGCCACGACTCCCAGCATCGTGGTGAATCAGTCTATCGTGTGGCGTAACCAAGAAAGACGGCGGCCACCACGGCGATGGCCGCTCGGCCACGTCACCGGGCAAGTGGGTATGGTGCATAGGGCTCAAGTTCACCCCCTCGATGATCTTTTCATCCCTGACGGTTATCCACACTCACTCGCGCACGCACACATCTCAACCGAAGCGCGGATCACGGCGCAAGATTGTCTACGGCAAGGTGTAGTGAATCTGATCTTGTTCAGTGTATAACATAAGTCTGAATTTACCTCCTTGAGTTTGACAGACAGAGCAACTTTGAGAGTGAATTACTTCTAATTCCCAATAGTAACATACCCACCTGACTTCAGCAAAGTTGTTCTCCTACATATGGTCTTTAACTTTGTCACAATGATCTAGGTCTTAACTTCACTGGATTAGTCACAACTTGGCTTCAAAGTTGGACCAAAGCCACTGTCAGTCTAGGTTCAGAACATCCCTAGAATGACAGCACTACTTCCAGGGCTTTTTACTCCAAGTTCCATGCAGTTCTTTGGCTAGGTCACTTAATCAAATTTGTACTAATATAATAATTGTACAACTTTACCATAATGACTTATAGCAAACCCCTTATGGATTAACAGATGCAAGAGCCCAAAGTTGGCTCAATAGCATTGTTTTTCAGGGTTCAAGAATTGACATGCTTGTGAACTTTTGCAATTTACCCCAAATTGCTCCACGAAACTTGAGAATCTTCAAATATAAAAGTTGCTTAGTTTTTGCTACTCTATCACTTTAGTTTATACACTTTTGGCAAAAAATGATTAGAATTTGAAATCATTCTCTAAGGCACTAATTAGGATTTCTGGATTCCAAACTAGGGTTTTGGGTGTCCCAAGGTAATTTCAAGTGCTTAACCTCTCCAAATCATTATTTCTTAAATATGTCTACCAAGCTTGGCACGATCACTCCTTTGTTCTTAAAACATAAGGACACATGCTACTAGTGCTTGGAGAGATTTTCCCTACCTAGAGTTAAGGATCCCCTTACCAAATCATACCCTCAAACAAGCATCACATCACAATTTTTGTTTTGAAAGTTTAGCCTAGTGAATGCATTCTAGGTATATCATACACAATGTAATGTTAGTGCATATGACGCCATGCCAAAATTTTAGTTCTCGTAACACCAGAGGTGTTACAGTTTAGGATATAAAAATAACCCCCTATAAATAGAGGGGAGTGTTGTTGTTACAGTCATCTCTTGGTTGCCATTTTGTTGAGTCTTCATATTTTAGTGCTCCTAGTTTTCTCTCTAGGTAGACACCTGTTGAGCCGAGGGGTCCGCAACGATTTTGTAATCGTCGACTGTGTTTTTGATGTGCAAGTTTAATCAGAGAAAGGGTCGCTAGTACGGCCCACAATGTTTGATCACTTCTCCATCTCAGTTTTGCATCCTTGCTGAAATTTAGAGTTGTTTTGGTATCTTGTTCTTCTTTTGACCTATCTTGTGTTTTTTGGAAAACCCTTGAATCTCTTGAGAGGATTTGATTTTGGGATTTGTTGGTAGGTGAGATATACTCCTAGGATCACTACTTACACCCTGTTGGTACAGTTTGTGGTTGTGATCTTAGCTGATCTCGTATTGAATTCGTTCTAGAAAACCCAACAAAAACCCCAATTCTGTTCATATTTTCAGATCTACGGGTGATTCACAATTCTGATTGAGCTTAAAATTTGTGAAGATCTTAGAAACATATTTTTCAAGTGTGTGTAAGATTTCATCTCAATCGGAGTTCGTTTCGTTCGGTTTTGCATCCGAGAACAGAACTTCGTGCTGCTGAAATCAGCACTTATTCGTGACACGGTTTTAGACCGATTCGTAGTTTTCGGTGTACGATTTGCAATCTGTTTGTTTTGCTGGTCTCGTGTAAGTCTTAGAAACAATTTATAATCATGAGATTACTGGTTCGCTGATGTGTTTTTGGTTTGAGTGCTTACTTCATCTTAATTGAAATAAAGTGTTCATTTTCAGTGTTTGACAACAAAATTTGATTGGCTCCCATTCTGATCCTGTGGTCGCCTCACCGGTCTTTAACTGTTGTTCTTATCTATTTGAATAACTGATCTGTTGTCATCTTATGTGTACAACTCTTGGAACTCGCTGCCGGTTGATGTAATTGAGCTTTCGATGTGAAATTAAACGGTTGGCATTCATGCACATTGTTTCGTTTTATAGTTGGGGCATAGATTTTGAATAGTTCTCTGCATGCCGTTGTCGTTTCACTTAATCCTTTTTTTACCACTGTCAATTACTTAGATCAGGTGGTTCTGATAACAAATACAGGAATTTGTTGGCGAATAACTAGCGGTAGTTTGGTTCCTTACCTGACTGATCCATGTTCGGATATTGTTGGCACTGGAGTTGAGCGATACGAGTCTGGATCATTTTGGGTAGAGTGGCCGCTGAGCGATATGACTATGAGTCATGAGCTTCGAGATTGATTTCAACGTGTGCCCTGCTAGCCTGATGCACTCTCCTAACTTATTATGTATTCCTAACTCATTTTTGATAATTCCCTATACCAAACACGTTTTCTTTTAGTATGGTATTATCAACCTAATTATGATATACAATACGCAGCAAAATAGTTTCTATGGCACAATACAACAAATTTCTTTTATAACCATGTGGTTATTATCAATTAAATCCGTGTATTACAAGTCCAACTAACAACTTACAAACTTAAATAATGTATCACATATTATTGTTTTGTGATTGTGCTGTTGAGTCGGTGTATTTATAATAATATTAAATGTTTATATCAACCTTAATATAATATTAATGTTATAGTGATTTTTTACCACGTAGATTTGTTTTATATTAATTTTTGACTATTGTGATAATGTACCGGCACATACAAGCGACGCGGCATCGATACGTCCCAGATGGGCTATGTGCTCGGCCAGTGGGCTAGCTAGCTGCTACAATTTTGGCCCAATTAGAAAAGCAATATGCATGTCCAGAAGAGAGGAGAGGACGATCGTCATCGGGCGAACAAGAGACCATCCATGTGCATCGGAGTTGGATACGCCCAGACCCACCACATAGACATTAAGACATAGGCACGTACGTAGAACCTACTCACACACATACACGCGTAGACCATTCCTCATCATCCGGACTGATGGCGCAGTGGCGATGATGGCTCCATTGCGAACTGCTCCTTGAGCTGCTTCTGGTTGTCTCCGCCTGCTGCGCTCGGCTGCTGCTGCTGCTTCTCTTCGTCGTCTTGATGCTCCTGGTGGAGGTGGTCCTTGCTCTTGCCCCAGAGGACGCTGTAGAGCCCTCCGACGAGGAGGCCGCTGCCGAGGAGGCTGCCCAGGCGCACGATCTCGCCGAGGAAGAAGGAGGAGCAGAAGATGGTGAGCAGCAGGCCCAGCGGGTTGGACATGGCCAGGAACACGGGCCCGCGCTTCTCGATGCACCACGCCTGCAGGTAGAACGACACGCCCGTCACCACCAGACCCTGCATATCACACATATGCACGAACGCATATATTGTTAGTTCATTAATTCATCGTCGTACGTTGCTTTCGATTCATCTGTCTAATACTACTGCTGCTAGCTAGCTAGCTACTCACGGAGTAGGCGACGGCGAGGAGGCCGACGTCGAGCTGCAGCTTCCAGGCGGCGGGGTCCCGCTCGACGGCGACGGCGAGGAGGAAGGACTGGGCGGTGCTGAGCGCGCACTGCACCAGCGTGGACAGCAGCTTGTTGGGGTACTCCTTGAGCAGCGACGCCTGCAGCACGATCCAGAGGGACCACGTCGTGTTGGACAGCAGCATCAGGAACGTGCCCTTGATCCACGTCCCCTTGCCGCCGCCGCCGCCATCGGCATGGGGATGGGGGTGCTGCTGGTGCGACGCAAAGGCGCGGTGGTGGTTCACCGGGCTCATCGACGGCCCCGTGTACAGCGCGATGGTCAGGACCCCGGCCAGGCACAGCGCCACGCCCGCCGCCTTCGCCATGCCTGACGGGCTTCTCAGCCGAACCACTTCCAGCCTGCATGCATAATATATATGTGAATGAACATAATAGTGAGATAGGTGTGCTAGCTAATGATGAGTTCCTTTTCTGCTTTATGTATATAATAATAATAATAATACTATACTAGCTAGCTTAATTGGAGGCTAAACCGAGATGAAGAGTGCGTGCTAAAAGAGTGACAGCAGCCAGCCAGCAGGTGACTGAATTATGCATTATATACCTTAACAGGACTGCCAGGAAGAAGGTGACCACAGGGACAGAGTTGCTCGTTGCCGATGCCACTGTTGCAGAGGTGTACTTGAGGCTTATGTTGTACAGATTCATGCTCAATGTGTTGCTACAAAAAGTTCAAAAGGAGACACCACATACATACATGTCATATATGTATACAATATGGTGTTAACCATCAGTAGTTGTATTCAGTAACAGGAAGCTGCTAGCACCACTGATGGATGGATGGATGGATGTAATGTCAGTTACATACCCAAGCAATGCATAGAAGAACAGCTTCAGAAACAGCCTGAATGACATGGGTGGTGCATTCTTCCTGCGATCGAATCAATCACAGATATATCGATCAGGTATTATTTCACCAAGCTATTATATATTCATCACAAGGGAGAAAAAAAGCAATTTGCAGTTTTAATTATGCAGAGTAGACTGCTGCTGCCTATCCTTAGTCAAGTTGCTGATTCGACTGTCGAGTTATACCTTTCAAGCACAATGGCTATGGGGAGCAACAGCGCAGTGGCCGCCGCCTGGCGGTAGAAGATGAACACGTAGGTGCTCATGCCATGGTCGAATGCCGCCTTGGAGACGACGTACATGCCGGTGTAGATGAGCTGTATGACGACGGCAACCCCGTAGGCTTTCTTGCTGGTGGTGTCCATGGCCAGCAGGCCTTAGCTTTCTCCTACACTTGTGAAGGGAACGAGTGCCCGATCGAGATGGTTTTATGCCTGTCTAAGTGTCTATCTAGCTAGCTAGCTAGCTAGCTGATGCAGCTACCTGCTGGCTACACTGAATAGCAAAGGAGAGGAAGGGGGCAGCCTTATATAAAGATGAAGATGCTGCATGATCTCCTCCTCTGGTTGGATGTTCCAAAGTTAGCTAGACTAGTGTGTGTGTAGCTTTTTTTTTCATGCTGGCCTCCTCTGAATCACAATTTTTTCTGGTGTGTTTTGGCAAGAGTCATCTTCCTAGCTCTCTCCATCCAAGCTCCTCGTGTCTTCGGAAAGAGTTGATGTGGTCGTTTGCCTTAGCACTTTGCGTTTATCTGCTGCACTTAAGAAACATGTGAATAGATGCACTGCAGCAGTGCAGTCATATGCATACCGGTTATTAGCTAGCTAGTGGATTTGTTAGTGCAAAGAGGGATGAGTATGGTAATGCGCTTTGCTTGCCCATTATTGTTACACTTTCTTTACCTTTTTAGATAAGCCACTCTACTTTCTCCCTAGATCTACCATCTGTCTGTCTCTCTGACACGGATTTTTTTGAAGTTTGCAGAAAAGGCATGGGCCCAAAATTATTATTGTAAAGTTTACACACCGAGCTTAATTAACATAGCCAATACCATAAATTATTATTGATATAGTAAGTAATAGCTGGCGATGAACTAGATGGCCCTTGAGTTCCACCTATAACCGAGAGCCCAAATCTCCTTAATTCTTGTTAACACGAACAAGTTGTACATGTCATATGCGCATTTGATTTGTAATATTTTATAGTCCGTTATTTCTATACTACTTATTAAGATGGTAAGAGTAGTCTGCCTCCTCTGGTTCTGCCATTCTGCTTGTTCTGCCTCCAATAAATCTGCACCATCCATCCAGCTCTGCCATCGTCCATCGCAACCACCGTCGCTCGATCCTCGCTCTCCTGAGCCCATCCGCCCGTTCGATCATCGCCCTCCCGAGGCCGCCATCGTCAATCCCAACCCCCTCCCCCTGCTAGACCCTCACGCGTCGTTGCTTCTCCTCTCCCCTCCCTCCACTCTCTCCACGACGTCCTCCACGCGACCTCTCCAGATTGCAGCAACCGTTCCCTCTTCTTTCACTCTCGCGCATGCGCACCGGAATCGCATTCCCCGTCTCGGAAAGGTCTCAAAGGAAACCATCGCTCCCCTCCTTTCTTGCCACTGGCCGCCAGATCTGCAGCCACGGACGACGACTGGGCCTCTCGGTCGCCCTTGCCGTTGTCCAACGGGCCTTCCAACTACACCAACCAGACCGTGTGGCTGCTGCTCCTCAAGGCGCGCACCACACTGTTGGGTGCCTCGCCTCGCTAGCCTTCGTTGCCATCGCACTGGCTGGTGCGGCCAGGCACAGGGTGACCGTGGGGAGGACCGTCATGTGAAGCGGGCGTGGTGGTCGCCGTCGGCAAGAGCCCCGTGGTGCGCTCCAGGTTCTACACCTTCAACAAGGCCTTCCTCATCATCTCCTTGCTCCTTCGGGCCATCGAGGTTGCCATGTACTTCAATGGCTAGGACCTCGCTGCTTCCACGATCGCCCTCCCCGCCCTTTGCATCGAGTCACTGTACGTCTCTTGGTTGCGCTTCCATGCCAGATCTTGGACCACTTGACGTTGGAGCCAGCCGCGACGGGGTCGACCGCGAGCGAGGACGCCGAGACAGTGGCTCGGATGACGATTACGTTGCTGGTGCCGTGCGCGAACCTGGGCACGGACGCCTTGCCCATCGGGACGGCGTTGGTGGCCGTGGCAGCCGCCGCCGCGTGGCTCTCCTCCCGGCTCTAGCAGAAGGAGCGGTGCCCTCCTCCCTCACTCTTCTTGGCCCCGATCTAATCTGCCCTCTGTGTTAGGATATGTTTGACTGGGTGACACTCGATCTATCGGATTCGGATATGATTTTCTTGTTGTTGTCCTGTGCAGCTCGATCTATCAGATTCGGATATGTCCTCTCCAACGATCCCACCGTACAGTTGATGCCTTGCATCATCTGATCCCTAGGTTGTGTGGTATGTTTGACTCTGCAAATAACATAGCACTGGCACTGAACGTCAACCCTAAAAAATATTTAAAGGTCTGTGTTGCCTCTTGGTTTATCTCAACGTCACATGTTTTGCATTCTCTGTGGTCCGTACTTCATAAGTTAGTCTATTTATTTCGTGTGATTGTACAGACACCGTTCTCTGCATGCCAACATCTAGCTGATGAAGCACCCTCATTACCAAGTGAGCAAAAAGAGCTCAGGCTTTACAAGCAACATGTTGATAGTCTGCACCAATTGGCATGTAAGTTCTGGTAGTCTTCAATGAACTGAGAACAATAGATAGCACATACTTGACTTTCAAATGTGGCATTGTTCTTTTGATATTTTGGCTTCTAAATCTACAGTCGTACATGTACATTTGTATTTGCATATCTTAAGAATTTCATGTTATGACAATAAATTGAGATATTAATGTTGTCAGCTTTCACTTTATAATTTCAGCAAAAAATATGATATCCTGAGAAATATTCAAGTCATCTAGCTGACGAAGCATATCCTCATTACTAAGGGAGCAAAAAGAGCTCAGGCTTTACAAGCAACATGTTGATAGTCTGCACCAATTGGCAGGTAAGTTATGGTAGTCTTCATTGGCTCTTGCCTTTCAAATGTGGCACTGTTGTTTGATATTTTGGCTTCCTACTCTATAGTCTTACATGTACATTTATATTTGCATCTTTTAAGAATTTCAAGTTATGATAATAAATTGAGATATTAATGTTGTTAGCTTTCATTTTATAATTTCAGCAAAAAATATGAGAGTCTAAGAAATATTTATATACTGCTATTGGCCATGGGGGAGATATTTATATTTATACTACTATTGGCCATACGGGGGAGCGAGCCAAAGAGTGTGTTATAAATTGCAGAGTGGAAATATAATCTGGTGATACACAAAATCAATTTCCATCCCTCAACCTATGAATTTGGGATAAGCTTATGTGTGAACTTTAGAAAGTGGTGGAATATCAAATTCATTGAAGACACTGTTGTGCTGACCGATTCTATTTTAACTTGCTTCGTTCACTTCAGGGTTACAAAAATGATTTAGTAGCCTAAGAAATTATCCGATTTAGACATGTATTCACATGATTTCCCCAGGAATGTTCAACAGGTCATCCATGCTATCATCAACACAGACGGCAGCGAGGCCGGGTAGCAGGATCTGCGCCAGCATGTGCATCACCTCTGAGTCGCAGTACGCACACTGGATCAGCGATACGTGAAGGTATGCCAATTTGTTAAGAAAATTCATACAGGGAAAACATAAATAAGAATATAAGATAATATATCAAGTTGACTTGCTTGCACACTCAGAGAAATAAAAATAGGATGTAGGGCCTTAGTTTATAAAGAAACAAGAATGGGCAATGCTTAGAGAACAGACACACTGTTATTTCTACGGCTTGCAAATTCTCAATGTATTGGCCATAATTTCCCTCTAATTTCTAGCACACCTACACAGTTTCCCTTTTCATATCACTTATAGATTTTGAATACTAAATTCAATATTAGTGGTTGTAACACCATAAAATGCCATCAACTAAATATAATGAATTTAGTTATTATATTAATTAGGGTAATATTTTTTTTCTAAGTGTTTAATTATTTATTTGCATTTTGATCATTTTCTTTGAATGCGCTTGATTGATTATCGGATGATTGTTATTAACTTTCTTTTAAAAAGAAATCCTAGTAATTAAATAATAATTAAGTAATATAGTAAATATTAGTCTAAAAATAAGTATTTTATTTATAAATATTTTTGGTGAATTTTTATGAAATTTTGAGCTATTTAAAAATGCATTTTGGAATTAGAAAAAAAAACAAATCCTAATTCTAAACCGGCCCACTAGGGGCCCATGCCACCCCAAACCCTAACTTCACGCGCGCGCCCCGTGGGAATTTCCCAGCCGCCGCCGCCTCCCAAACCCTCTCTCTCTCTATATATTCTCTCTCCCTCCCTCTCTCTTCACTCCCTCGCCGCTCTCTCTCCCCGCAGCCGAGCCAGGCAGCCGAGGCGCCCCAAGCCCCAGTGGCGCCCTGCCTGCAGTGAGCCGCGTCGTGCGCGCGCATCCAGCCACGCGCGAGCACCAAGCCGACTGAGCGCCACGGCCGAGCTCGGCCTCCCCGCGCGCCCGACGCCCACGTCGCGAGCCCAAGCGCGACGCCTGCGCTCCCTGCCGCGCGCGAGCACCGCGCCATGGCCTGCTCCCTGCGCGACGTCCGAAGCCCGCGCGTTCCCTGCACCCGAGCCGCGTCACCGAACCCGAAACCGAAGTCGAGCTCCCTGCATGTCCGTTGGCGCGTCCGTTCGTTCACTGCGTTAAGGATCTTCACAGCATCTGTTTCTTCCTCCTCTCCATTACTCTCTCCCTCGTTATTCTCTCGTAACGTAGCTAGTGATGGGCTTGAAGATAGCCGGCGCCCCATGACCTCCCTGGCAGACTCTTCTTCTCCCCTCCCTCTCTCTAAAGGGGACAGCAGAGCTCTCTCTCCTCTCCTGCCTACCCAAGCGCCCCATCTCTCTAGCTCACCATTGCACTGCTCGACGCCGTCATTCGTTGCTGTTCGTCGAAGCTACGCCGTCCGTAGTCGAGCCCTGCTCTTCTCCACCCGGCCGAAAACCCGTCGATCCATCGCCGTCACACGCACGAACCCGAGGTTGATGACGACCCGAATTATTTTGTATATTTTATAATATACTTTTTGATTCGATTCATGAGTTGTATATTTTGTTTGTTGTAATATGAACACATGTGATTCCTGATTTATGTATATGTGTGCGTTATGGAATTTGTTAGAGATATACGAGTATTAGTGCACCGTTATATTTCATGTTAGTCGTGGCGTTGAATTTTGGATTAGAGAAATATGACAACATTTAGTAGTCACCCGTTGGCGATAAAAATACTAGATAGGAATTTTTGTAGTTAAATATGGTCACAATAAACTTTAGAAACTATTTGAAGAATTATAGGTGTATTTTAAGTAGATTTAGAAAAATGGTATAAAACGCATGTCATATGAATAATATAGGATTTCTAGATGATTTAGTTAATTATTTTGTTAACATTTTCTTTTTATAAAGAAAGGAGAAAATATCATTATTAGGATGGAAAAATAGGTTTTTGCTAGTCAAATAAACATGTTCGCAGATTTAGAACTTAAATTGTTAGAGTACTAGTTTATGTCAAATAACCTCGCTTGTGTTAGAAAATGTTCAATTAGTAGTTTATAAGGATTTTTAGAATATTATATTCATTTTTTCTATGTTCAATAATTTGAGTTAGAAATAAAGAGGGATAAAAGCTAATAATTTATTTATTAGTATTAAAGACGATAATTATCGTTTAATTTAATTAATGATGTTAAAATATATTAATACTAGTTAAAACTGTGTTTATTGCACCCACTCATAAATTCACCATTTAGCACTCACAATAATAGCTATAATTGAATTAATAAGTATTTACGCGATTAGGACGTATTTAAGATGTGATTAGTGCGATGCGATAATGTGTATGTAATGGTGTATGATTATGTAATGGTGCATGTTTATTTATTCGTGTATGTTTTATTTTTGTATGTACGATATGTGACTCTATTAGAAGTCGATTGTGCGGTAGGCGATCCGAACTTGTTCGAGGACGACCCGCAAGACGCTTTTGAGCAAGGCAAGTGGATTCTCCCTCTGCATATTCTGTTTGTACCTACTCATTGCATATAATAATGTTTACTTTTTGGATATATTGCATAATTTGATGGGTTAACCTAATTAAGGATTTCCTAGATTTACTATCTGTATTCCTTGTTTAACCTGGGAAATTATTAAGCTGTGCAAAATTTATGCTATCGCTCAACTTAATGATTTTTAATGTCACTCATTAATTGGTTTTAATGTTCCAAAAATTTAATTGGCAATTATGACATTAACCCGATGGTTAAGATAACATTTTTCCGAATTAATTGGAATATGGAGTGACCACCCAGGATAACAGTGCAACCACGAGTGCTATCATGGCTCTGGCTTTGTTAATTAGCTTTATATGCTTAGTGCCTGGCAACCTTACCTGAAATATGGGCAAGAGGGGAGCGATAGGTGCTGGCAGCCCACGTTAACATGGGGTCGTATTCTTGGCTAAGGTACTTCAACCAGGGGGCCACCACCATCGTCTTTAGAAACCTTAGCGGGTTGCTTCGTATTAAGTGTATTTTGTGAAAACCTCATAATGGATCCCTAGCCATTCACCTCGGCAGTATTTAAGGGTCCGATCAACCCGGACTAGATGGGATACATGGCTTGTGGGTAAAGTTGTACCACCTCTGCAGAGTGTAAAACTGATATATCAGTCGTGCTCCCGGTTATGAGCGACCTGGACTCCTCACATGATAATTGAACTTGAAGATGGAATTAAATTGAGATCCGATGATTTGCCAATAATTTGCTTAAGTGGTTTCACTTAAGTGTTTTTGTTATATTCATATTCCTTTGTTTAAATGGGATAGTTGGGATTCATACTTATTAGTAAGACAGTCGTTGTTAATAAAATATTGACCAACTAAAATGATTACTGCTCAACCTTAGCCTCACCTTGTTATACCTGCATTAAAATTTTCCCCCACTTGCTGAGCCCCGACCATAAGTGAGCTCAGCCTTGCTAATATTTTGATCAGAGGGTGATGCTGGAGACTTTGATGGAGATTTTATCGACGACGATGAATTCTAAGTCTAACGATGCGCCGGTCATCTTCCTGTGGGAGATCACCCAGTTGTTTATTTCCGCTTTACTTTGATGAGATACTTGTTAAAGATACAATGTTTCAGATGATGTAATAAAGTATTATACTCTCTTTACGCCTTTATTGCATTGTCTTTTGATATACTACACTTGTGACGTCAACATATGTGTGGAAATGGATCCTGGCACACATATGGTATGCGCTCGGTTCTACCCCCTAGAACCGGGTGTGACAGAAGTGGTATCAAAGCTATGCTGACCCTAGGTCGTTAGATTAGTTAGAAATGGAAAGCCTAGTTGTTCAAAACTTGCTAATTTTCTTCTTATAAATTCTTTTATCAGTCTTACCTCTTTGAAATTCAACTGAGTTGACACTTCTCTTGTAGATGGTTCACACTCTCCAAACTACCCGCATCAACACCAGCTATGCCCCTCAGCCCCGGCAGATCCCTGTCTACCAAGTGGTAGTCGAGGAAGTTCCGGCGGATCTCCCTCCCATCCGAGTGGATAATGTAATCAACCTGGAGGACAGCTCGGAGGAACAGCTGTCGACCCCCACCCCGTTGGCAGAGTCCCTAGCCTTTGCAGCTAGGTCATCGACGTCATCACCGCCTGCACCAGCCTTCCAAGCACCTGCACCCGGAGGCGACGACCCCGACGACTCCGGAGACGACGATGACGACGATGACGACGACGAAGACGATGGAGAAGGCGAACACGTCAACGAGGAAGCTGACTACGCCCAGCAGGACCACTTCATGGGGTTTGGTCCTGTTGTCGAACATTACACATCAATGTTCGAGACGGGGCACTTCCCCAACCTGATGCAAGAAGTGTTGCACGCGCTAGGCACCTACGTCCGCCCCCTGTACGAAACAAAGCGAGTGAGCGAGCCTCCCCGAGCTTGCTATTACATCACTCGCATCCACGTCAGGGTGATGGATGCAGGTGACAGGGGATTCAGGACTCTGTCTGCTCACGAGTCCCTGACACCACTGTCCACCTACGCTGCCTCGTTCAGCGATGCTACCCGTCGGACCCTATGGTCGCTCAGCCACACCTACCGGCAGCAGCTGCAGAACACGAGGTCCAGGCATCTTCCTCAACGTCTGCGTGGAGGAAGCCAGACCAACATCGTCCCAGGTGAACCTGGTGAGGATCGCCTCAACACCCTAGCTGGTGTAGTGGCCGGTCTCAACACCGACCTGGACAGTGCCACCCTGGATCTCTACAGGGCGCATTTGGAGCTGGAGAATGCCCACGCCAGGATTGCAGCCCTGGAAGCCCAACTGCAAGGACTGGATCCGCCCAAAGCTCAGGTCCCTGCCATGGCGTTGTCTCCTCCCCGCAAGAGGCTGCACTATGGAGAGCCCAGATCCGTCACTAGGCTGCTTTAAGTTTTAAGCTATGATGTAATAAGTTATACTTCGCGTTAGACGATGAAACTCTCTTTAAGTTTTCATATTAATAAATACCAACCATGTGATGGTGATTGATTGAAATGTTTGATTTGGATCTTTGTTTGAGTGCAAAGGTCTTATGGAATGATGGCCATAAGAACATATAAAATTTTTTAAAACTTAAGCTATTTTCCCTCTAGAATATTTTCTACTCACTTTTATAAGGATTTTACTTCCTAACCAATCAGATGGTGAACCCACGTCAAGGACCTAACAACCGGAACCAGCGTGGTCAACAAGTACCACCACCACCACCACCGAATCCCAATATGGAGCAGTTCATCGCCGCCCAGATGCAGATTCTGCAAGGACTCACTGCGGCTGTTCAGCAATTACAACAAAACCAACAGAATCAGCAACCCCAGCAGCAGTATGCACCCCCGTCCAGAGATAAGCACCGGGATTTCATGAGTCATCACCCGCCGACATTTTCTCATGCGGTTGATCCTCTGGATGCCGATGACTGGCTCAAAGTCATTGGGAAGAAGCTTGACATCACTCAGTGCAACGACCGGGAGAAGGTCTTGTACGCTTCGGGAAGACTCGAGGGTTTCGCGTCCGATTGGTGGGATGCCTTCACAGCGGCACATCCCAATGCTGATACAATAACCTGGCAGGAGTTTCAGGAGAACTTCCGCGCTCACCACATTCCCTCGGGAATCATGAAGTTGAAGAAGAAGGAGTTCCTTTCCCTTACTCAAGGGAATATGACTGTCAGTGAGTATCGTGATCGCTTCACTCAGCTTTCACGCTATGCCCCTGAAGAAGTGGACACTGATGAGAAGCGCCAAGAGCGTTTCCTAGAAGGACTGATTGGACCTCTGAATTACCAACTTCAGAGTCATACATTCCCCAATTTCTAGACACTCCTGAACAAGGCAATTGGCCTTGAAAGCAAAAGAAAGGAATTATCTGACCATAAAAGGAAGTTCCAAGGTCAGTCCAGCAGGAACACCCGACCAAACAACGCTCAAGGTTCACAGTTCCGCTCTAAAAATCAAGGCAGAAGCAATTATCAAGTGCAACGCTCTGGACAGCAAGGCCAGAGAAATAATCAGAGTCAAAACCAGCAAAGGAGCAACTCTCAGACCAACCAGAGGTCTAGTGGGAATTCCCAGAACCGTCAAGGTGGCGCCAGTAACACGCAGGCCAGAAACAACGCACCTGTCCAACCCAATGGATGTTTCAAGTGCGGTGAGCTGGGCCACTATGCCAACAACTGCCCAAGGCGCAACCAGCAGACACCCCAGAAAGGCAATAATCAGAGGAATGACCAGAACACCCCCGCTCGTGGATCTGCTCAGAACAAGACTCCGCAGAACCAGAGTAGAGGAAGGGTCAATCACGTCACTGCGGAATCAGTGCCTGAGGATGCCGACATAGTGTATGGTATGTTCCTTGTTAACTCCATACCTGCATCAGTTTTATTTGACTCTGGAGCATCACATTCGTTTATAACTGAGTCATTTGTGGAAAAACATAACATACCTAAGTACCCTCTGAAGAGGATATTACACATTAGTTCATCGGGAGGTGACATGAAGGCCACACACTCATGCCCCCATGTTAATATCAAGATTCAAGGAATAGATTTTTCAGTTGACCCAGTGGTCCTAGGATCCAACGGTATTGATGTGATTCTTGGATGCAACTGGTTGAAAAGTTGTGATGGAGTGATACAGTGTGCCAATGGAACAATTATGTTGACAAGTCCTCAAGGTGAAAGAATCCAAGTTAACATAGACAAGACAACAGATGAAAAAGGGAAAACAGTGATCAATCACTTGGAAGAAAAGCCCTTGGAAAATATCAAAGTAGTGTGCGAATACCCAGATGTATTTCTGGAGGAATTACCAGGTATACCACCTGACCGTGATATAGAGTAGTCTATTGAATTATTACCCGGAACCGCACCTATCTCGAAAAGACCATATAGAATGGATGTCAAATATTTAGTAGAACTGAAGAAACAAATAGAAGAATTACTAGAAAAAGGTTTCATTCGCCCAAGTTCATCCCCTTGGGGAGCCCCAGTTCTATTTGTGAACAAGAAGGATGGTTCAAGGAGAATGTGCGTTGATTATAGAAGTTTGAATGAAGTAACCATCAAGAATAAATATCCACTACCTCGGATTGAAGATTTATTCGATCAAATGAAGGGAGCTAAGATATTCTCGAAGATAGATCTGAGATCGGGATATCATTAGTTAAAGATTCGAGCAGAAGATGTACCCAAGACAGCCTTCACGACGAGATATGGATTATATGAGTTTTTGGTCATGTCGTTTGGACTGACTAATGCACCAGCATACTTTATGAACTTGATGAATAAAGTATTCATGGAATATCTGGATCAGTTTGTGGTCGTATTCATTGACGACATACTGATATATTCTCCGAATGAAGAAACACATGAAGATCATCTAAGGCTAGTCCTACAAAAGCTTCGTGACAACCAACTGTACGCAAAATTCTCGAAGTGTGATTTTTGGTTGAAGGAAGTTGCTTTCTTAGGGCATATCGTTACCGATGGTGGAATTAAAGTGGACCCAAGGAAGATAAGTGAGATACTAGATTGGAAGCAACCAAAGGATGCGTCCAAGATCAGAAGTTTTCTGGGATTGGCAGGATATTACAGAAGATTTATTGAAGGTTTTTCCAAGTTAGTGAAACCTCTTACCTCTCTACTGGAGAAAGGTAAAGAGTTCAAATGGGATGAAGCTTGCCAGAATTGTTTTGAAGAACTCAAGAAAAGGTTAACAACTACACCAATATTGGTAATGCCAGACATCCACAAGGGATTTGATGTGTATTGTGATGCATCACACCTTGGACTTGGATGTGTGCTAATGCAAGAAGGAAAAGTGATAGCTTATGCCTCAAGACAGTTGAGGAAACATGAGAAGAATTATCCTACACATGATTTGGAACTAGCTGTCGTGGTGCATGCTTTGAAGATTTGGAGGCACTATATGATTGGAAACAAGTGCAAAATCTTCACGGATCACAAAAGTTCGAAATATATATTCACTCAGAAAGAACTCAATCTAAGACAGAGAAGATGGCTTGAGTTGATTAAGGACTATGATTTGGAAATACAATATCACCCAGGAAAAGCAAATGTAGTAGCTGATGCTTTGAGCCGTAAGGGTCAAGTGAACAACATCACTACTCATTTGATGTCGCAAGAACTATGCTGGGAAATGGAACAACTCAACCTTGGATTTCTTAATAATGTAGAAGCAATAGTGATGGAAGTTGAATCTACTTTGGAAGAAGAGATTCGTAAAGGACAAGAGTCTGATGAGAAAATTAAGGAAATTAAAGCTTTGATTGGTTTGGGTAAAGCCCCAGATTTCACTGAAGATGAACAAGGCACAGTATGGTTAAAGAAGAGAATCTGCGTACCAGAAATCGAGCACTTACGCCAACTTATTTTGAGAGAAGCTCATGATTCAGCTTACTCTATTCACCCTGGAAGTACCAAGATGTACCAGGATCTTAAGGAAAAGTATTGGTGGTACAGATTGAAAAGAGATGTTGCTACTCATGTTGCACTATGTGACGTGTGTCAGCGAGTTAAAGCTGAACACCAAAGACCAGAAGGATTGCTACAACCTCTCAAGGTACCTGAATGGAAATGGGAAGAAATCAGTATGGATTTCATAGTTGGACTACCCCGTACTCGAGATGGCTATGATTCAATATGGGTCATAGTGGACAGGTTAACTAAAGTAGCACACTTTATACCTGTGAAGACAACTTACTCGGGAGCTCAGTTAGCAGAGTTATACATGTCGAGGATTGTTTGTCTGCATGGAGTACCGAAGAAGATCGTATCAGATCGAGGAACCCAGTTTACCTCGCGCTTTTGGAAAAGACTACATGAGTCCATGGATACCGAGCTAAATTTTAGTTCAGCTTATCATCCGCAAACGGACGGGCAAACAGAAAGAACAAACCAAGTGTTGGAAGATATGCTAAGAGCCTACGCTCTAAAGCATGGTAGAAGCTGGGATAAAAGTTTGCCTTATGCAGAAAGTGTAGAACACCGCTTTATTGGAATCAGACTGGAGAAAGTCAAGTATTCGGTCCAGAAATTCTCCAAGAGGCGGAAAAGCAAGTACAAATTATCAGAGAAAATTTGAAGACAGCACAGTCAAGACAGAAAAGCTATGCTGATAATAGAAGAAGAGAATTGATGTTTGAAGTAGGAGACTTTGTCTACCTTAAAGTTTCACCGATGAGAGGGATGAAAAGGTTTAAGGTTAAGGGAAAATTATCACCTCACTATATCGGCCCATTCAAGATTTTGGAAAGAAAAGGTGAAGTAGCCTACCAGTTAGAGCTACCTGATAGTTTATCGGATGTGCATGACGTATTTCACGTATCACAACTTAAGAAGTGCTTAAGAGTACCAGAGGAACAGCTACCCATGGAAGAACTGAATGTCAATGAGGATTTGACTTATTCAGAGTACCCGGTCAGAATTTTGGAAACATCTCGCAGAATTACACGGAGTAAAGTTATTAACATGTGCAAGGTTCAGTGGAGTCATCATTCGGAAGATGAGGCCACTTGGGAAAGAGAAGATGAACTCAGAGCAGAATTCCCCCAGTTATTCTCGGAAGTTTCTTAATCTCGAGGACGAGATTCTTTTTAAGAGGGGTAGGTTTGTAACACCACAAAATGCCATCAACTAAATATAATGAATTTAGTTATTATATTAATTAGGGTAATATTTTTTTTCTAAGTGTTTAATTATTTATTTGCATTTTGATCATTTTCTTTGAATGCGCTTGATTGATTATCGGATGATTGTTATTAACTTCCTTTTAAAAAGAAATCCTAGTAATTAAATAATAATTAAGTAATATAGTAATTATTAGTCTAAAAATAAGTATTTTATTTATAAATATTTTTGGTGAATTTTTATGAAATTTTGAGCTATTTAAAAATGCATTTCGGAATTAGAAAAAAAAACAAATCCTAATTCTAAACCGGCCCACTAGGGGCCCATGCCACCCCAAACCCTAACTTCACGCGCGCGCCCCCTGGGAATTTCCCAGCCGCCGCCGCCTCCCAAACCCTCTCTCTCTCTCTCTCTATTCTCTCTCCCTCCCTCTCTCTTCACTCCCTCACCGCTCTCTCTCCCCGCAGCCGAGCCAGGCAGCCAAGGTGCCGCAAGCCCCGGCGGCGCCCTGCCTGCAGCGAGCCGCGCCGTGCGCGCGCATCCAGCCGCACGCGAGCACCAAGCCGACCGAGCGCCACGGCCGAGCCCGGCCTCCCCGCGCGCTCGACGCCCACGCTGCGAGCCCAAGCGCGACACCTGCGCTCCCTGCCACGCGCGAGCACCGCGCGCGCCATGGCCTGCTCCCTGCGCGACGTCCGAAGCCCGCGCGTTCCCTGCACCCGAGCCGCGTCACCGAACCCAAAACCGAAGCCGAGCTCCCTGCATGTCCGTTGGCGCGTCCGTTCGTTCACAGCATCCGTTTCTTCCTCCTCTCCATTACTCTCTCCCTCGTTATTCTCTGGTAACGTAGCTAGTGATGGGCTTGAAGATAGCCGGCGCCCCATGACCTCCCTGTCAGACTCTTCTTCTCCCCTCCCTCTCTCTATAAAAGGGGACAGCAGAGCTCTCTCTCCTCTCCTGCCTACCCAAGCGCCCCATCTCTCTAGCTCACCATTGCACTGCTCGACGTCGTCGTTCATTGCTGTTCGCCGGAGCTACGCCGTCCGTAGTCGAGCCCTGCTCTTCTCCACCCGGCCGAAAACCCGTCGATCCATCGCCGTCACACGCACGAACCCGAGGTTGATGACGACCTGAATTATTTTGTATATTTTATAAAATACTTTTTGATTCGATTCATGAGTTGTATATTTTGTTTGTTGTAATATGAACACATGTGATTCCCGATTTATGTATATGTGTGCGTTATGGAATTTGTTAGAGATATGCGAGTATTAGTGCACCGTTATATTTCATGTTAGTCGTGGCGTTGAATTTTGGATTAGAGAAATATGACAACATTTAGTAGTCACCCGTTGGCGATAAAAATACTAGATAGGAATTTTTGTAGTTAAATGTGGTCACAATAAACTTTAGAAACTATTTGAAGAATTATAGGTGCATTTTAAGTGGATTTAGAAAAATAGTATAGAACACATGTCATATGAATAATATAGGATTTCTAGATGATTTAGTTAATTATTTTGTTAACATTTTCTTTTTATAAAGAAAGGAGAAAATATCATTAGTATGATGGAAAAATAGGTTTTTGCTAGTCAAATAAACATGTTCGCAGATTTAGAACTTAAATTGTTAGAGTACTAGTTTATGTCAAATAACCTCGCTTGTGTTAGAAAATGTTCAATTAGTAGTTTATAAGGATTTTTAGAATATTATATTCATTTTTGCTATGTTCAATAATTTGAGTTAGAAATAAAGAGGGATAAAAGCTAATAATTTATTTATTAGTATTAAAGACGATAATTATCGTTTAATTTAATTAATGATGTTAAAATATATTAATACTAGTTAAAACGGTGTTTATTGCACCCACTCATAAATTCACCATTTAGGACTCACAATAATAGCTATAATTGAATTAATAAGTATTTACGCGATTAGGACGTATTTAAGATGTGATTAGTGCGATGCGATAATGTGTATGTAATGGTGTATGATTATGTCATGGTGCATGTTTATTTATTCGTGTATGTTTTATTTTTGTATGTACGATATCCCTACTGAAATCTACTGTGAGTGTGGTCGTTATGTTCTCAAATTCTCTCGAGGAAGAAACATGACAAGTTCAGAACCACAAATTTCTCTACTTGACCATCTGAAAAAGCATAGGCTTGCAAAATTAGAATCCCCACTACACACAACCAATGAAACTAGCTTTGTAATCACCCAACTGAACATCACGTAATGATCCAAAAAGGGACACTCCCGTCTGCTCCTTGTGGCCTTTTTTCATTTCATCTGTGAACATGACGCCATAATCTTCAATGAATAACAACCCTTCAATCAATATTTAAATAGAAAATGGAACAAGCAGCAGAACTATTTCCATTTTAAAAGAAAAAGGGGCACATATGTGCATGAGGTGTGCATATAAATCTTTTGGACCCTGTAAAATCCACATTGCAGATCAGTTGAATATAACAGCTATGTGACTTGATAGTATTTATATTCTGTTGGGACTATCTTAGAAAGGCAAAATTGAACAATGAGCACTACAGACATTGGATATAACATGCAACTTCTGCTGGACTACCATGTCCTATGTTTTTATTCTTATTATGCTTTGTTTTAAATTTGAATGTAGTGTTACTAGATAATAAATTCTATACTGTCTTTAGATCTTTCTTTATGGAGGTCAAGTATCATTATGGAAGAATGATGGAGGGGAAGAGTTTCTTTTTCTCAGCAGCTAGGCACATGTTCCTTTTTATTGTTGCAAGTGACATTATCAGTTACATGGACAAAGTTTTGTTTGTGCATATGTCGCGTAAACAATAATAAAATTTTGTATATTTTTTGTGTATTATTTTCTCTCTACAGTTACTGATAAAGCACTTTTGCAGCTGTTGTCGCTTTGTATTGTTCCCTTTGGGTCTTTATTCCATATATTAGATTGAATAGTTTCACTAATATTGTGTGAGAGTAGTAACATTTCCATTTTTATGGTTCTTAGTTTGTGGAGCTTTTTATTCATTCAAAAGCATGTAAGATTGCCTAGCTTTTTGCAATATCTCCTCGCAATTTACCTGTGGATCTAGCCTTCTAGAGAATAGTGACATGACCCACCACTCTTTAAATGTTACAGGTGGCTAAACAAACCTATAAAGCCTGATTATGTGGCTTCGTGTGAATCCTTTTCCCTTCACATGCTTTGTTGTCTTCCTTCCCTGTGGGCCTTTGGCCTGCAGCGGTCCGTTATCTAGATTTTTCTTGGTTCACACTTTACTACGATTCTTCACTGCTTTGTTTCTCGCCTTGCTAGACATGGAAATGTTCCTTCGTTTTTGTTCTTGAAATTTGCCAATTTTTCTAGGTCAATGTCCCAGTGCAACCCCTTATCTTTCAAAAAAGGGTCAGGAAAAGAAAGCTTTTGTGGTGCAGAGGAGGGGAAGCTAAACCGTGTTGAAGAAAATAACGTCCAGAAATTACAATTTAATCCAAATGGAGTGAGTGTTTTAGTTATCTGGATTTCTATAATGTGGTGGTCACAATTTTAACTAAAACACTCACTCCATCAGACCATTTTGTTACATTCTGATGGAGTGAGTGTTTTAGTTATCTGGATTTCTATAATGTGGTGGTCACATTTGTTAGGGTAGTAGAATGGGAGCATCTTGTTTGAAGGCTTAATGAGGTCTCACTGGCACAAACAAAGTGGCACATGAGCATTGTGTTTCTTATTATTATTGACCTACATTTGTAAAATCAAGAGTTCGAAGGTAATATTAGGGTGTAATTTGGACTTGATACATGCATTGATACTAAATTAACATTTCTCGATGACATACTTAGTTTTATTTGCCATTAAGGTCTTTTTCATCTCATGCAAATAACTATTAAGCTGCTCAAGTTTCTTTATTTGGTAATTAATTAAAATTTTCAACCATGTCATACCAATTGCCAACTTTTTCTGCACAGATGCATATGCTCAATTACGATAATGTCATATGGTCTGTCAAGCATATGTGGTCAATGCAAACTAAATTGTTTTCTTCTTTATATGTTTTGATTTGATTTTTTGTATTTGTCACTGGGATCATATTTTTCTCTCAACGGTTTTGCTGGTTGCTGTTTCAATTCAGGTCTGCACTGTTAAGATGAATTTGAGTGACGAGATTGATTTGGAAGATTATGTTTGCAGACCGGGTAAGATCAGTGTTGCTGATGTTGAGTTGGTTTCATGGCGTAGACCAAGATTTTTATGCATTTGTTGTTTTCTAACTATTGTATTGCCAGGGTACTTTTGTCCTGCCCTAGCTAAAGCATTCTTCATTCATTTCCATAATACTAATGCTCTTATTCATTCTTACAAGTAATTTGTCTCGCGGAATACATCAAGATTTGTATGACTTCTAATAGAATATATTTATTGTATTAGTATGTTGGAAGGGGTGATAATGAATCTTGGTATCTTAGATCTGGGTTGCTTCCTATCATAGAATTTGGTTACAATGTATCTTTTGGTGGAAATCATATTTTTGCTATTTGTGTTCCAAATTCTGCATATTGGGTGAGTTAGCCAAGTTTGTTTCATCTATTTATGAGTTCTGACATTAAAATGTTTACCATGAACCCAACAGCATTAGAGGGTCAACCAAATGGATGGTGAACAAAATTAAAGGTACTACATTTTTGTATTTCTATTCTTTGTATCCTTCTAATAGGAAAAGTGATGGGTAGCAATTAGCAAATGACCACACATCTTGGTGTATGGAATAGTGTGCAGTTCTTTAGTTTATTTAGCTATAGTGGAGTGTTTTTCGTTGTAATTTGCGCCAATAACATATTGGTTTGGTGACCTCTATAGCCATAATGGATATGACAAGGACATTTTGATAATATCGATGGAAGATTCATTTATTTTTGATATCTAGGAAGAAACGAGAAAACTTTTGAACCACAACCCAGTTCAGACAGACAAACCCTCTAAAGCCCTCCTTCTGCAAATGTTGGGTGCGCTTTATGGCATTGCATACTTATCAGTTTTTGTTGTGTACATTAACTACTGAGTACTGACATTCTAAGTCCTTGTATAAAATTGTGTGATATAGTTATCACCTAATGACACACCAGCAGTTTCAGATAACCATGATACAATATCGAAGGAATCATTGTTGTTACTTTGCACTAAAAATGTGATCCGCTTGTTTTCCTTGGGCCACACAATTCATGTATTTGTATCTCTAATTATCTACCACCTTTTTCTTTAACACGAGTTGTTGTTGTTCTTATGATTCTATACTCCATTCAGGGCACAAAGAAGATAACCAATAAGAAGAAATTGAGCAGTTGTTGTTTCACCTCTTTTATCCATAGTTCTTCTAATGACATTGAACTTATATTTGTCTTCTACAATGGGAAAATTGAAATAAGGTGAGGCAACAATTTACTTAAAGACTTCTCAATGTGTTTGTGGATACTAAAATGATGTCAATGTGTATTGAAACTACAAATCCCTGCCAGACTTTTCCTTGTTGAAGGATGCCTTTTTACGAGATTTTGTGTACTCAAGAAACTTGAATTCAAGTAGTTCCATAGCATGTTCATCTGATGGAGAAGCCATCTTGGTATGCTCTATGCCTGCCCATCCATTTCTCTTTATCAGACTCTTCATTGTTTAAAGCCTTTATCTACGAAACAGTGTTTAAATTTTCAGTCGTAAAAATGTACTGTCTTATAAATATTCTAATTAATTTTATATTTAAACGGAGAAGAGATCTATTTTTCTCTACGCTCTGCCAGGATGAGATATACATGTATGTTGCTATGTCATAGTATGTAATTTTATAGTTATTATTTGGTTGAGAAGCTCATGTGATGTCCTAAAAGCTCTGTTTTGAGTAGTTTTATTATATAATCAATGTGTATTCGAATTGGATCAAGATCAGTTCAAATTTTAAGTGCTTCGTCATTTTTTATAACCAGTATTTTTGTATACTATTTCAGTTATGTATTGGTTGCCTAAAATTTTTGTAGTGACTATCATTTAGGCAGATCAATTTATCCTATAAAATGAATACTGCAAAGAACTCTTATAGATAATAAGGATATTGACATGAAACAAATAGCAAGTGACTAATGCGAAAAAAATCCTTGTTTCCTAAAGCTTGTTAAAGGCATCTGTTAAGGTATAGTTAAATCAATTATGTTTGTAAGGAAAATGGACCCCGGGCCATTTGGCTAATTGAGTTTTGGTGTTTGATGAACAACACAATCCGTGAACTAATAAGTTTTCTAGTGTTTGTGTTTGTAGTTCATAGGATGCAAGATTTACTTGGACTAAGGAATTGAGGAAAGCAACACCTCAAAAGAAGACATTAAGAAGATCCAAGAAAAGTCCAAGTGTGCTGCTGTGGACTGTGTGTGCGAGGCGCACCGGACTGTCCGGTGGCACACCGGACTGTCCGGTGGCACACCGGACTGTCCGGTGCCCACACGCCGGACTGTCCGGTGCACCAGGGAACTCTAGCCCAACGGCTAGTTCCAGGTGGCACCCGGAGAGAAGACCACCGGACTGTCCGGTGTGAGCACCAGACTGTCCGGTGTGGAAAGCCTGCGGCGCCAACGGTCACCTGCTCTGACAGGGCAATGGCTAGGCGCACCGGACAGGCTACAGTGCGCTGTCCGATGCACCACCGGACTATCCGCTGTGCCGCAGAGAACTGCAGCTTTTCTCCAACGGCTATTTTAGAGTTGGGGCCTATATATACTTCACCCAACTGGCCATTTGAAGGTGTGGGAGCCCAAGCAACATACCAAGGCATATAGTGCACATTTCCAAGAGCTCAAACACCCAAGTGCTTAATAGAATCACTCGGTGATTAGCGTAGGTGCTTTGCGAAGTGCTTAGGTTAGTTAGACCGCTTTAGCGCTTGCTCTAGGTGAACCCTAGTTAGTTGAGAGAGTTTAGACAAACCACACAACTCCTCGGCTCTTGCGCGGGCTGTTGTAATTGTACCGAGTGGGGCGAGAGTCTTGTGAGACCGTGACAACCGCGTTTGTGTCACGGCCGCCACCGTGTACCGGAGGGAACGAGGCCCACGGCGTTTCGGCCGAAAGCTCGATAGTGGAGACGGTCGGGAGCGTCCGAGAGGAGCCGAAAGCAGAGCACCACTTGCGCGTGGAGAAGGCCCGCAGCTCTCTACGGAGTTACTCGACCGTGGTGCTTGGCCCTCACGTGGGCGTCCCTTTGCGTAGGGGCACCAACGAGGATTAGTCGGGACCTTGCGTGGTTCCAGATACCTCGGTAAAAATACCGGCATCATCCACGAGAGTTTGCTTCTCTACTTTGCTCTTTAAGTTTCCGCATTTATATTAAGCATTTAAGTTTCAATCTTGTATTCATACTTATTTAGTGTAGATTGAAACTTAGCCTTTGCGGTAGAGATAGCAACACTTAGACAAAACCTAGATTGCACTTTCTAGTTTGATTATTTGCATAAGTTTTGCTCTAGGGATTTATTTGTGGCCTAGTTTAGTGAAAGTTTTAGAAGTCCTAATTCACCCCTCCCTCTTAGGCGTCACCCGTTTCCTACAAGTGGTATCAGAGCCCGGTTTGGCCCATTTGAAATGCTTTAGCTTCACCGTAAAAGAGTCGACGCTTTTTAGAGGAAGGGATGGATACCCATAGGCCACCACACTTCTACGGCACTAACTTCCCATATTATAGTGCTAAAATGGCTTGTTACCTAGAAGCCATTGATCTAGGTGTTTGGAGAGTCACTCGTGACGGGATGAAACCCCTCAAAAATCCCGAGAAACCCACCACGAGTGAGGAAAAAGAAATTCACTTAAATGCTAGAGCGAAAAATTGCTTGTATGAATCTCTTAGCATGGATATTTTTAATCAAGTATTTACCTTGAAAACTGCTAAAGAGATTTGGCTAAAATTGCATGAGCTCCATGATGGCACATCCAATGTCCGTGAGCAAAAATATTGCCTAGTCTTAAATGAGTATAATTCTTTTGCTATGAAAGATGATGAGCTTGTTAGAGACATGTATTCTCATTTGAATCTAATTATCAATGAGCTCAATTCTATTGGCATTAATAAGCTAGGTGATGCGGATATTGTGAGGAAGATTATCTCCCTACTACCACAACAAAGATATGGGAGCATCATCACCATCCTTCACAACATGGAGGACTTGAGCAACATGACAGTGACCATTGTGATTGGGAAAATCGCAGCTTTTGAGATGTCGCGAAAAATGTGTCGGGGAGAGGAGCCAACTTCCTCAAGACCATATGCTTTTGCATGTGATGAAAGGAAGGGCAAAAAGAAGGCTCCTACTCCAAGTTCCTCAAGTGAAGAAGAGGAAGAAGAAGAAAGTGATGATAATGAAGATAATCAACCATGCACATCATCCTCTGAGGACGAAGAAACAATCCAACGTGTCCGAAAGGTAATGAGGATGATCCACAAGATTAATCTAATGGGTGTGCCCCTGCAGGTCGAAGATCTTCTCTTTAACATTGACAGGAAAAAGCAAAGGAAGAGAGGATGCTTTGCATGTGGGGAGAAGGGCCACTTCAGGGACAACTGTCCAAATATTGCTGAACCCAAAAAGGAGAGGAGCAAAGGCAAGGCGCTAACAAGTGTTAGAACTTGGGATGATTCTTCAAGTGAAGATGAACCTCCAAGGACGCGCACCCACCGGTCCTCATCACGCTCATCACGGTCATCACACAAATGCCTTATGGCAAGAGATAACAAAAGCATTCCATTCTCTAGTGATGAAAGTAGTAGTGATGATGAAGGTGAGGGAAAGCCCTCTGTAGATGAGCTTGTGGAAGCCGTAGAATTTTTCCAGGATGTTTGCACTAAGCAAAAAGCTCAACTTAAAACTTTGAAAAATAAGTTGATTAGCTCCTAAAATGATTATAAAGGTTTGTTAGAAAAATTTGAAACTTTTGCAAACTTAAATAGTGAGTTGTCAACTAAAATTGAGCTATTAGAATCTAGTGCTCCATCCACTCCTACCGATGATGGTCTCATTAAAAAGAATAAAAAACTTAAGGCTAAGTTAGCTAGCTCCCAAGAAGCTATTGAAAATTTGCTAGAGAAAATGGAAATTCTTAGCATACACAATAATGAGCTAACTACTAAGCTAGAAAACATTGGTAGCACCCCAGCAGCATCTTTAGTTGAAATACCTGAAATTATTAAGAAAGATGCTTCTACTTCTTGCTTTGATTTAATTGATGATTCTAACCCCTGCAACCAAGTTCTTGTTGAGAATATTGTTGTAGAAACATGTTCGGATGAGGTTGCAAAGGAAAATGAACAATTAAAGCAAGAAGTGGCTCGCCTTGGCAAGGCTTTGTATGACAAGAATGGTAAAGCCAAACAAATCCGACCTCCACAGGATAACACCACTGCGGGAGTGAACAAGCCTATGGAGGGAGAAACTATGATTTGTAGGCTATGCCACAAGGAAGGCCATAAGTCTTTCCAATGCAAGGCGATGACTGGGGATAAGCAAAGGCAAAAGCTCAAGCAAAAGCCATCAAGCAAAATCTCCAACACCTACATCAAAAAGGTGGACAAAAAGACTGCTACACCATATTTGATCAAGAAGAAAAAGAATGGAAAGGTGATAGCAATCAAGGCCAACAAGCAAGCCAACAAAGGAAAAGGGGCCAAACGCATCTGGGTGCCAAAGGAAATAATTTCAACCATGAAAAGCACCAAGAAGGTTTGGATCCCGAAAGGGAAGTGAGTGGATCGAAGGTCGTCGGGAAATTTGGAGACTTGGCAAAGTTAGGATGTATATCATGGGATACATCATATTGGATCAAGAGTACTTGCCAAATGAGTTAGTGAAAATTTTGGACCCAAATTTCCCACCCATGACTAAGGTAACTAGTTTTAATTGTATCTCTTGTTTTTAGATATGCGTATCTATTTACCTTGTATCTAGTTTACCTTTCTTGCCTAGTATTACATTTGTTACTTACTTTTGTTTAAAATTATGCATACTAGGTAAATCACATGGTAGGATTGCTTGCTTTCAATTCATATACTTAAGTAAACCTACATGGCTTAAAATGTTTTTTAAGCACGGCACATAGCTTCTATATCACTCCATAGTAAATGATGCATCAATTGAAAATTTTGATTTCTACAAGTTGTATCATTTAACTTATATGTGCCAAAGTTTAGATTATAGATAATTTGCCCCTCTTGATATCAAATCAAAGTGCATGTCTCCTACAAGTATTCAAAACTTGTATGCACACCTTCAGGGAGGTTACTCTATAATCTAATACTTTGAGACTAACACCTTTTCAATTCTATTTCATGTGATAGTCTCATTGTAAGGAAAATGAGGTCCCCGGAGAAAGACAACAATCTTCCACTGCAAAATCTCCAAGAACTCTCATGTCTCTCAAGCTCGCCATTGAACTTCAATCGGTATCTTTTGAGACTACATCTAGTATCATTTACATGTCTTCTCCAATATTTGATTAGACTATATTTCATATCATATCCTTACATGTTGCTAAAAATGCATAAGTGGTTAACTCATATTCTGTTACCTATGCATAAGGGAAGTTAGTCTTTTCAAATCATGTCTTGCACCTCTAATTTTCACATGCTTTTTCCTAAGATCTCTGTCAGGGGGAGCTTTTCTTCATCTCTAAAGGGGGAGAAAAACTCTTTCTAAAGGAGAACACTCATTTAGGGGGAGTAATCCTTTGAGGACAAGCTTTTATTTACTTCCTACATGCTTTTAATGTCTTCCTTTTTGGTGGTTGATGCCAAAGGGGGAGAAGTTTAGGGACCAAAGCAAAGAAAACTATATCAAACACCAAACACCACAAATTTAAAATTTTATATCTACAAATGGTATTTCAAGTGGTTTTGGTTATTTGGTCCTAAAATAGGAAGTAAGTGAATTATGGAATTAGGGGGAGGCTTAAGTCCATAATATCACATTGTGGGGTCAAACATGCATCCTAGCAAGTAGATTGCATATTTTCATTCAAATACTTGTATGATTTGCTTGCTTTGGTTGTGTTGTCATCAATCACCAAAAAGGGGGAGATTGTAAGGAAAATGGACCCCGGGCCATTTGGCTAATTGAGTTTTAGTGTTTGATGAACAACACAATCCGTGAACTAATAAGTTTTCTAGTGTTTGTGTTTGTAGTTCACAGGATGCAAGATTTACATGGACTAGGGAATTGAGGAATGCAACACCTCAAAAGAAGACATTAAGAAGATCCAAGAAAAGTCCAAGTGTGCTGCTGCGGACTGTCTGTGCGAGGCGCACCGGATTATCCGGTGGCACACCGGACTGTCCGGTGCACCAGGGAACTCCAGCCCAACGGCTAGTTCCAGGTGGCACCCGGAGAGAAGACCACCGGACTGTCCGGTGTGAGCACCAGACTGTCCGGTGTGGAAAGCCTGCGACGCCAACGGTCACCTGCTCTGATAGGGCAACGGCTAGGCGCACCGGTGCGCTGTCCGGAGCACCACCGGACTGTCCGATGTGCCGCAGAGAACTGCAGCTTTTCTCCAACGACTATTTTGGAGTTGGGGCCTATATATACTTCACTCAACCGGCCATTTGAAGGTGTGGGAGCCCAAGCAACATACCAAGGCATATAGTGCACATTTCCAAGAGCTCAAACACTTAAGTGCTTAATAGAATCACTCGGTGATTAGCGTAGGTGCTTTGCGAAGTGCTTAGGTTAGTTAGACCGCTTTAGCGCTTGCTCTAGGTGAACCCTAGTTAGTTGAGTGAGTTTAGACAAACCACACAACCCCTCGACTCTTGCGCGGGCCGTTGTAATTGTACCGAGTGGGGCAAGAGTCTTGCGAGACCATGACAACCGCGTTTGTGTCACGGCCGCCACCGTGTATCGGAGGGAACGAGGCCCACGGCGTGTCGGCCGGAAGCTTGATAGTGGAGACGGCGGGGAGCGTCCGAGAGGAGCCAGAAGCGGAGCACCACTTGCGCGTGGAGAAGGCCCACGACTCTCTACGGAGTTACTCGACCATGGTGCTTGGCCCTCGCGTGGGCTTCCCTTTGCGTAGGGGCACCAACGAGGATTAGTCGGGACCTTGCGTGGTTCCGGATACCTCGGTAAAAATATCAGCATCATCCACGAGAGTTTGCTTCTCTACTTTGCTCTTTAAGTTTCCACATTTATATTAAGCATTTAAGTTTCAATCTTGTATTCATACTTATTTAGTGTAGATTGAAACTTAGCCTTTGCGGTAGAGATAGCAATACTTAGAAAAAACCTAGATTGCACTTTCTAGTTTGATTATTTGCATAAGTTTTGCTCTAGGGATTTATTTGTGGCCTAGTTTAGTGAAAGTTTTAGAAGTCCTAATTCACCCCCTCCCCCTCTTAGGCGTCACCTGTTTCCTATAATGTTCATAAAGGCATCTGTTCTCTATTTTGGTCCTTGAATATATAACCACAACTGTAATGAACTCAGCATTGATCAGACGAAGGAACTAGAGATTGATTATGTACCTCTGCTGCTCTGCACACTACTGAAGTAGAATGTCGCTTATTCATCATTTTTAGATGAAAATATATTTTTGCCTTTTTAATCTATTTTGGCTCCTTTTTAGCTTTCTTTTGCAATTTCTTATTACTTGTTGTTTTGTATGAGCTTTTAGAACTTCTACTACCAATAACTCTGAAATGTTTTTGAGATATGTTGTCCAAAAAGACAAGAATTATGGATCTAGAGGTGCTACCATAAGGTCCATATTTCCTAGAAACTAAAATTTGTGAAGGAATACTAATGTATGAGAAGGCATGATGAATATAAACTAAACTATGAATTTAGATCACCATCTTCTCCTTTTTGTCAAATACATATCCTGGATTCAACATATCTTCTGTAGCTACAACCACATAATGCATATCTTTATTCTTAGCAAAAGAATAGAGTCATGTTAACCTGTTCAAGAGAATTTCATTGCAACAACAATCTGTGATAGAACATAGGACTACCTATTTTATGAAATGTTCCTTGCATAATGTATCTGTAGTTCAGATTTCTAAAGCATCCATTTTGTGTGGCACAAAACTGCATGGACAATAGAACACGACTTCCCATTTTTTGCATAATGTATCTGTAGTTCATATTTGATGCAGCTTGTGGGCTTGTGGCATTATATGGACATAAAGCTTGTGAGAAAACTTAAAACATTCACATAAATATGCTGGGTAACTGCAGTTACTAACTGCATTTGTTGCTCCATTTATTATGATCTGACAATTGAATGCTTCATAAGTAGAAATCTTGCAATTGTTGTAGAGATTCCAAAATGGTTGTTCATAAGTAGAAATGTTGCATTTGTTGCAATTGCTTCCCATTTCAAATTGTCCCATTTTGATTTTAAAATGGTTGTTTTCGAAGACTAAACCACATGAAACACAAGCACTCATGGACTACACTTTATATAGTGAAAATCATAAAAATATGTAACCATGGTCGAAAGGTATACATGGAAGATTGTTTAGACTTCAGTATATCAGATTGTTTCACTGAATTTTTGAGCTATAGAAACCCAACACTTGATATCACTTGAAAAAATTATAAAAGAAAATATGTCTCATATACTGTTTCATTAGACTTTGCATCTAATTGTTCTTTCAGTTGCAATAGATACTATAAAGTTGTTCCAGTTGACAAACAGTATGAACATATGGGCATGCCTCTCCCTTTTTAGTTGTAGCAGTTAATAGTGCCCTCTCTGAATAGATATCGAACCGAACAGTTAAGTGGTCCATTTTTGCGGTCCTTTTTTGTCATTCCCTACCAAATATTTTTTTCCTTTTGTAGGTGCAATTTTATCTTAAATTGTTTGTGTAATCATGAATTAAAGATAGACACTTTAAATTTCCATAACCTATTATCTCTACGAAGTTTTAGAGACAACATAATTTTGAGTAAAGCCTATTGATGTGTTGCACCGGCAACAGCTGGACAAGAGTTCCGCTCAAAGCAATCAAGGTGGATTTATGGTTTCCTTACCTTCAAAGTTACTTGGCTTGAAGAGCTCTGGTGCGTTGAACCAGTTAGGAGCCTTGCCCCCACCCATATGACCCGAAAGCTAACACAAATGTCAGCTGAGATGCAGGCCGACGTGCAACTGGCAACCTTGCTGCACCACAATTGTAACCAATGTGATGGATTTGATATTTGGCATTTGATATGGAGAACCAATGCATCTGGAGTCTTCTCTATTTCTTCTGTTAACTTGTCCGAGAATGCCATCATATCGAAGACTCAGCAGCAAATTTTCCTGAAGTTTGAGAGCTTACAGAGTGAACTTCCTTTTGGTCATATAACATTAGACTTATTAAATTTTCACATTTAATTCACTTATGTTGTCTCATGGTATGTCCATGTGAGGGCAGTTGTATGTTAATGCCATGCTCTATCTCTTGTGGGTGGTTTTCATGCGTTTAACTGGTTCATGCATTCCCCGTGTCGTTTAAGTGTTATCTTGCTTCTGCCTCTCTCTCTCTCGTCCTTGAAAGTAGTACTGGTGTGATTTTTGAGAGATCATATGTTGCTCTCAGGAGTGTCATATTATTTAGGGCTTGTTCGGTTAGGAGTGGATTAAAGGAAATTGGAGGAAATCATATCTCTTCCTATTCAAAATTGAATAGAAAAAAGATTTACTATACCTTCATTCCCTCCAATCCACTTGCAAACAAACAATGCCTTAGAGTGTTTTTGAGTTGATGAATTGTATCATTTTTTACCCTTTTCATATGAACAATTGATTCATGCTTATGTTTACGATTTTATTAGGAAGAAAAAAAAACACTTGGCCCTGAACTTGCACGTGCAAAAGTTACATCCATTTGCTATGAAAAATGTGCAGTTCTAATGTTGTGCTAGAGATTTATTTTGATTTATTACTATATTATGTTCCCGTTGCAACGCACGAGCACTCACCTAGTTGATCCATATATATTTGTCCGCAACGGTTGACTCGTTCTATTTTCCACTACTAGAGATATGCTTATCTAAGACGCACATTTTAAGACAGATATCAATGTATTTTTTAGAAGCGTCTTTTATCATATGGTGATGAGTAAGATAAGACAGTTTATTGGAGATCTGTCTTTAATAAAGAAGTGTCTTGAGACAGTTACATCATAAGAAATGTCTCTTATTGATTTAAGACGGATTGTTATTGAAAACCGTCTCAAATGAATATACCTTTTGAGTCATTAAGATTGCAAGAATTGTCTTAGATTTTGGTTAGTATATTAGACACTTATGTATATGAAACCATCTCAAATAAAGATATTATTAGTCGTCTAGACTATATGGATTATTTTAAATGTTAGTGAGTATACTAGACACTTTTAAATATGAAACCATCTTCGTATCATATTTCAGAAAGACGTATTGTGAAAAATGTACTAAATAGTAAATTCAGTTTAGTTTCATGATATATATAAAATGTAAAACTTATCTCTGTAACTTGATACAGATGGTAAAATAGACCCACATGTGATTCGATCATTAATGTCACACAACATATATTTTGCTTTAATTCCTATCATTCACGCATCAAGGGGTTTAGTAAGCTATAACTATCCTATGTTGAATATATCAGTACTTTTACATTTACGTTGTCAGACTTTAAAAACTCGGTGACTTCAAACTGTCTCCCATGGGTAGTGTAAAATAGAGGACATGAGACTGTTGATAATATTGTTTGACACTGTTTGTAAAGTGATTTTGAAATAGATGATGAGATAGGACAAGAGCTGGAGATAATCTCAGATATTTGGACTCAAAAAAGGAAACTCAACATCTAAATTGCAGTCATCACCTGAACCCTAACAAGATTCGGCCTCGCGGTCCCCCAACCCAAACCCTTGGAATATCGCCGCCTCCGCCTCCTTCTGTTCCGCCACCGCTACCACAACGAGGATGGCGACAAGCATGGGCCCCTCCACCGCCTATGCCTCGCTACGTGTGGCCTCTGCGCCACCCCAATGTCGTCCCCTCCATCCTCCCCTCGCCCCCTGACGCGCCACCATCGCGGCAGGCTCGGCCTCCTCTAGAAGCTCCCTTCCACCCGTACGTGCGTCGTCCTGCTCGACACCGATGGACACGGCCCCGCCTCTGGAGCCCCATCTCTCTTGCGCCCCGTCACAATCGCCCCACATGCACTGTCCAGGAGGCAAGTACGGCATGCATCTGCGTTGAGCTTCATCTAGGCGCCGCTCACCACCCTGCTCGAGTACTCCGACATCCTCTACCTCATTCTAGGTGGAGGAGCCCAACAGCCAGTGACCGGCGATGGGCTAGGCTAGGTGTATTACTGTCACACCCGGCATTAAGGAACAAAGCCAGGTGCATCTCATACATGCGCCAAGAAGACAACATATATAATAACAGAGTGTATAGAGATAAATGTCATAAAACATCAGAGTATTTATTACATAGCGGAAGACTTATTACAAAATAAAAGATAAAAGTAAAACGAACTAAGGATCGTCGGCGCCAATGTCAACTGAGAAACGCCACCTAGATCAGATCATACTCCTCGCCTTGTGGCTCCTCCTGAACCACCTGCTCTTCTCCTGTGGGGGGTGTGAGACAGCAAGGGTGAGCTCACACATGATCATCGCTCAACAAGTTGTGGGGAATAATGTGACATGAACTCACCAAAGGTGGGAGCTCATGGAGTGTAAGGCTTATCAAAGAGAATGGTTAAAACTGAGCATTGCTTTTAATGTTGGTCAAACTTTTATTAGCAGTTACTAAGTGTAAGTGAATACCAAACCTTAATAAATAATAATAGAACAAAATTAATAACAAATCCCATGCAAATGCAAATGACAAATTGAGTTTAGGTTCCATAATTTAATCATCGGAGAGTCCTGAGCCGCTCATGACCGTGAGCTCGGCTAGTATACCAGTTTTACACTCTGCAGAGGTTGTACCCTTTACCCACAAGTCGTGTATCCCATGTCGCCAGGGTTAGCTAGGCCCTTAGACACTACCGAGGTGAATGGCTAGGGATCCACTACGAGGCCTTTACAAAGTTCCACTAGCTTCCGAAAACCCACTACAGTTTATAGGAAGTTCCAATGCAGGGTTCTTGTCTGACCGCCATCGCAGCAAAATCATCCAAGGACCTCCCTACACTGACCACTCCCCTACTGCCCTTGCCCCTTTCGGGTAAGGTAGTCTTCCACTAGCTTTCCTAATTAGTCAGCCAAGGGGTCCCATTCCTCCCTTGTGGTGGTACGTGGTTCTCAAGTTAAGCTCCATGTTCCAATTAACAATAACATAATGATCTTGACATGAACATAAATAGAATAACAAAATAACTGGAACATGGATATAATGAAATATTAACCCAAAACCATGTAAAGCAATAGCATAACTACCCATATGATTCAGGGGTAAACAAGGTAAACAGGATAAACAGACTAGGGAAACCTATTGGGTCCCATCAAAATTAAGCCTATGCATGGTAAATGATTATAAAGAACATTATTGGGTAACAAAAGTGAATCAAGGGCACAACTTGCCTGGCACTTGAGATTCCAGGTACCAACTTGCCTTATAGATGACACGTGTCCTCGCGCTAGTCATAGCAACACAAACAAACATGGTATAGATAAAATTAACATTACACCAAACATAAGAATATACTGCATAATAATGATCTACACATTTGCATGAGACTAACACAACTTGAACGGATTAAATCGGAGTTAAAACGAAGGAGTTATGATTTTCTGAATATTCTTTGTGTTTTGTACAAGATTAAATGGGATATAAATTTTAATGTGACTTTCATGCCAAAACAGTGACACTAATGGATATACAATAATATTACAAAAATTTAGGAACTGAAATAGGCCAAATTGGAGTTCATATGGATTTTCTACAATTTAAACAAGTTCTAACATTTATTTATACATTAAAAATCTATTTCTATTCTATTTTCTCTGGTTTTTCTGTTCTCTGGACTGGGCCTCATTTTCTGTGAAGCGCAGAGGTCTCTGCGCAAACTAACCTAGACTCAGTGAACAACGCCCGAGGACTGCGGGTTCAATCTAAGAAGTTACAGGGGCTCTTTAACATTTTTGCCAGGACCGAAAGGGTATGGCACCGCCTCGGCCATCAGATCCAAATCCAGAGGCCAGGATTAGATCCAGCACTACCCGAACCGGTATTCACTACTATCCTTCAGATCACGATCTAACGGTCACCATGCAATTGGTCGAAACGTTACCTGCCCTTCGATCTCGACCGTCCCTTTGGATCTAACGGTTCGGATTTGGAGCGCGAAAGGATATGCACGGGTCCAATCCCAAACGTTGGCCGAGGATCCAACGGTGGAGATAGGCTCTAGTCAAGTTGGCCCTGACTTCCAATTCCAATCCTGGCCACTGATAACGCGATCTACGGCTCACAGGTCGTCTTCCCCACCGATAGCTGAGCGCAGCAGAGCTCTGTTCCAGCCGCGGCAGCCATCGCTCGTGACAAATCAACCTAGCGTCTAGGCCTTACCGGATTCCACTAGTGACACATAATTGAAAAGGATAGTAATGCGAATTCGCCAAGGGAGTCCTTACCGGCAACGGCCACGTGACGCGCACAGACCACGGGAAAGGGGTGGTTCCGCCCTAAATTTGATCTCCGGCGAGAAATTCATACGCAGTCGACGCCCTGCAGTGGAAGTTGGTGCCCTTCCCATGCTCGGGCAGTCAAGACGGTCCTCCCCGGCAACTCTCCGAGCTCAATCGACGGCGTGGCCACTCAACACACGACAGACCGAGCCCGCCCGCGCCGCACTCTCTTGTGGCCCTCTCTTTCTTGGTGTCGAGGGATCTCTGGTGACGATGCGGGATGGTTGAGCAGGAGGCGGGCTCGGTTTTGTTCTCCAGAGGCGAGGCTAGCGACCCACCCGGTATTTTGATCTGGCCGAGAATCACGGTAGCCCAGGCGGAGTCCGCGCGGCTTCATAGCGCCGGTAGTTCACCCGAGCGCGAGGAAGCAGGAGAGTGGTTTTATCCCCAACGGAGGCGGACACCGAGCCCAACGCTCCGTACCGCGCGCGCAGTCAAGGACCCAGCGTGGATTTTGGTTTCTGTTGAGCAGAGTTGACCAACGCGGGAGGTGAGAACGGCGCCGCACCCGAGTCCATGGCGAGGGAGACGACCCTGACCCCTCGGGTCCACATAGCAGTGACTGGGATATGAGGTTGTGCCTGCGCGGACACTGGGCTAGAGGGGCTGACCTGTGGGGTCCACCGGTCAGCGCCGAGGGACCACTGTGCGCATGCGTAAGTGGCTTGCGGGCGGGGCCCACACGTCAACGTGTGTCGCGCAGCCAGAGGTGGGGAGAACTTGGTGGGCCACGCGGGATGAGAAAAAAATTGGAACGGGCCACACTGTGTAATGGCGCGAGTGGGCCAGAATCAGGGTTTGGCCCAAGGCACAGGCTTTTTTTTATTCTTTTATTTTCTGTTTTCTTTCCCTTTTAATTTCTATTCAAATTTGAATTCAATTTTGGTTGTGAGATTATACTTATTTTAAATGTACATATTGAACCCAATAATATGAAAGGTCCAATTATTTTTATATCTATTTCTTTAGTTTTGTATAACATTTTCCTTCTCTTCTCTAACCTCTAATTTGCAAACTAGGGTTAAATTCCCAAATTTTGATATTAATATATTTCTTTTTATATTAATTTTATATTGTCACAAAATGCACATAAAATAAAGTCCAGCATGATACATAATTTAGTGGCATGTCTTTTATTAATTATTTGTTTTTTTTAAATATGGTGTTCACATGTGATGGTAAATAGATACAACACACACATATAAATAAAGGAAATACATTTTTTTCTTTTATATTATCTCTTACAAATTGGGTATTACAAATCCTACCCCCCTTAACAAGAATCTCGTCCTCGAGATTTAGAAAGGACTAGGGAAAAGATGGGGAAAATCTATGCGAAACTCTTCTTCTCCTTCCTATGTAACTTCATCTTCTTCATGATGGTCCCTTGCACTTTGCACACCTTTATCACCATATTTCTTGTAACTTGAATCAATGTATCCAGAATCTTGATAGGATACTCCGTATAAGTCAAATTTCCATGAACACGGAGTTCTTTCATTGGTAATTGTTCCTCAGGGACACGGAGACACTTCTTAAGTTAAGACACATGGAATACATCAGATAGATTATCAGGTAGATCGAGTTGATAGGTCATCTCTCCAACTCGCCTAAAAAACTCTAAAGGGTCCAATAAAGCGAGGGAACAATTTGCCCTTAACTTTAAATCTCCTCATTCCATGAAGTGGTGACACCTTGAGGTACACATGATTTCTTTCCTCAAACTCCAGTGGTCTTCTTCTATTATCAGCGTAGCTTTTTTTTCCTGGTCTGAGCTACCCTCAATTCTTCCAAATTATACAGACTTGTTCTTCTGCTTCTTGTATAAGTTCAGGTCCAAAGAACTGTCTTCCTCTAGTCTTATCCCAATATAGAGGAGTCCTGTACTTCCTGTCGTACAGAGTCTCGAACGGTGACATCTTCAGACTGGCCTGATAACTATCATTATATGAGAACTTAGCATAAGGTAGACTCTTGTCCCACTACTACCATGCTGAAGGGCACAAGCTCTCAACATATCTTCCAATACTTGGTTAGTCCTTTCGGTTAGTCCATCAGTCTGAGGTAGGCCGAACTAAAATTCAACTTCGTACTCATGTTCTCATGAAAGCTTCTCCAAAATCTTGAGGTAAACTGTGAACCTCGATCAGACACGATCTTCTTTTGTACTCCATGTAAACACACAATCCGAGCCATATATAACTCTGCTAGCTGAGAACCTTTATAAGTAGTCTTCACCGGAATAAAGTGAGCCACTTTGGTTAGTCTATCCACAATAACCCATCTAGCATCATATCCTTTCGAGGTGCGAGGCAATCCAGTAATGAAATCCATATCAATCTCTTCCCACTTTCACTCGGGTATCTTTAGTGGATGTAATAGTCCAGCTGGCCTCTGGTATTCAGCCTTAACTCTTTGACACACATTGCACATAGCCACATGTGCAGCCACATCTCTCTTCAATCCATACCACCAGTATTTCTGCTTTAAATCCTGATACATCTTGGTACTACCAGGATGAATAGAATAATCTGAGTCATGGGCCTCCTTTAAAATAGTCTCACGAAGGTTATCAATCTCAGGGACACATATCTTGTCCTTGAACCATACGGTACCTTGCTCATCTTCCGTGAATTCTAGGCCTCGACCTTCAGTAATCAGATCCTTAATCTCTTGTATTTTAGCATCACCAATCTGCCCTTTGCGAATTTCTTGCTCCAAAGTAGGTTCCACATCAATAGTAACTCCTTCAGTGTGAGCAACTATCCCCAGGTTAAGTCTCCTAAAATCCTCAACAATCTCATCGGGTAGTTGGGCAACAATAGCTGAATAGACATGCTCCTTTCGACTAAAAGCATCTGCAACCAAATTTGCCTTGCCCGGGCGATAGTGAATCTCCAAATCACAATCCTTAATAAGCTCCAACTAACGACGTTGCCTAAGGTTGAGATCCTTCTGTGTGAATATATACTTCAAACTCTTATGATCCGTGTACACTTGACACTTGGTTCCCATAATATAATGTCTCCAAATCTTAAGCGCATGCACAATGGCTGCCAAATCTAAGTCGTGTGTGGGGTAGTTCAACTCGTGTTTCCACAACTGACGAGACACGTAGGCGATCACATGTCCTTCTCGCATGAGAACACATCCTAATCCTTGACCACATGCATCATAATAAATATCAAATCCCTTCTATAGATGTGGCATAACCAACACTGAGATGACATCAATCTCAACTTCAGTTGGTTAAAACTATCTTGGTACTTCTCGTCCCACTTGAACTCTTTTCCCTTCTCCAGAAGTGAGTTTATAGGCTTAGCAATCTTAGAAAATCCTTCAATAAATCTCCGATAGTATCCTGCAAGTCCCAAGAAACTCCGGACCTCAGTAACTGTAGTGGGTATACTCCACTCCATAATCTCATTGACTTTAGCAGGATCCACTAATATTCCTCCATTAGAAATGATATGTCCAAGAAAAAGGGCACCTCGCCAATCCAAAACTCGCATTTGCTATACTTGGCGTAGAGTTGATTATCTCGTAGCTTCTTGTAGTTCCAATCTCAGATGTTCCTCATGATCACTATCACTCTTGGAATAAATAATAATATCTTCGATGACAACCACGACGAACCTGTCCAGATCATGAACACCTTATTCTTCAGATCCATAAAATAGGCTGGTGTATTGGTTAGTCCAAATGACATAACAGTGAACTCATATAAACTATATCGGGTCGAGAAATCCGTCTTGGAATTATTCGATGGCCTAATCTTCATTTGATGGTAACCTGATCAGAGATCGATCTTCGAGAATACCCTAGCATCTCTCATCCGTTCAAATAAATCCTCAATACGGGGTAATGGACACTTGTTCTTCATAGTGACATCGTTAAGGGACCTATAATCCACGCACATCCCTTGCGATCCATCTTTCTTCTGTACAAATAGAACCAGCGCTCTACAAGGTGAAGAATTCGGACGAATGTATCCAGCCTCTTGTAATTCCGTTAATTGTTTCTTAAGTTCCTTTAGTTCTTCTACGGACATCCTGTATGGCCGTTTAGAAATAGGGGCAGTTCCAGGTAGAAGATCAATTACAAACTCAACTTCCCTATCTGGTGGCATCCCTGGTAACTCCCCTGGAAAGACATCCGGAAAAATCTCAAACCACACGGATGTTGTTTCCAACAAACTCCTCATCTATGAAGAATGCCACACATCTGGTAGTGGTAGTTACTGCAACTTCAACTTCAAATCTTTGTCCTTTGGAACTGGTGAGTTCTACGGTTCCCTTAGCACAGTGTATATATTACCTTTGCCTTTTTTTAACCATAACATACCAAGGATCATGTCTATAGTGCTCTCTTCTAACACTATAGGGGTAGCCCATCTGGGTTAGAAATACAGGGTAAGAAGGAAGAATTGTAGACAAGGCGAGTAATTACGATAAATGTTACTACGGGGGATTTATTAGCTAAGTAGATTAGTGTGTCACCTACTAAAGCTAATACAATACCTTATGGTGGTACATGCTAAGATGTCCGTCTATACTATTTCAATCAATCAAAGAAGCAAATCAAGCATTTATCATCAGAACAATCAACCAACATTTTTTTAATAGAGAAAATAGTTTTAATTTTGTCTTAGATTTCCTATCTCTTAAAAGTTCATAAATGTAGGATTCCAAGGTATGAAATCCATCTTGTCTTAGAGTAGAAAGATAAGAATGATCAGAGTAGAACAGTAGAAGGTGAGACATGATCAAGATAAGGTAAGTATAGAATGAATCAGAGTAAGGTAAGTAGGTAAGGGTTTTGTCCATTTCTATCTAGGTTTCGTCCTACAGTCAACATTTCCTCTTATACCACTTCTGTCACACCCGGCTTTAAGGAACAAAGCTAGGTGCATCTCATACATGCGCCAAGAAGACAACATATATAATAACAGAGTGTATAGAGATAAATGTCATAAAACATCAGAGTATTTATTACATAGCGGAAGACTTATTACAAAATAAAAGATAAAAGTAAAACGAACTAAGGATCGTCGGCGCCAATGTCAACTGAGAAACGCCACCTAGATCAGATCATACTCCTCGCCTTGTGGCTCCTCCTAAACCACCTGTTCTTCTCCTGTGGGGGGTGTGAGACAGCAAGGGTGAGCTCACACATGATCATCGCTCAACAAGTTGTGGGGAATAATGTGACATGAACTCACCAAAGGTGGGAGCTCATGGAGTGTAAGGCTTATCAAAGAGAATGGTTAAAACTGAGCATTGCTTTTAATGTTGGTCAAACTTTTATTAGCAGTTACTAAGTGTAAGTGAATACCAAACCTTAATAAATAATAATAGAACAAAATTAATAACAAATCCCATGCAAATGCAAATGACAAATTGAGTTTAGGTTCCATAATTTAATCATCGGAGAGTCCTGAGCCGCACATGACCGTGAGCTCGGCTAGTATACCAGTTTTACACTCTGCAGAGGTTGTACCCTTTACCCACAAGTCGTGTATCCCATGTCGCCAGGGTTAGCTAGGCCCTTAGACACTACCGAGGTGAATGGCTAGGGATCCACTATGAGGCCTTTACAAAGTTCCACTAGCTTCTGAAAACCCGCTACAGTTTATAGGAAGTTCCAATGCAGGGTTCTTGTCTGACCGCCATCGCAGCAAAATCATCCAAGGACCTCCCTACACTGACCACTCCCCTACTGCCCTTGCCCCTTTCGGGTAAGGTAGTCTTCCACTAGCTTTCCTAATTAGTCAGCCAAGGGGTCCCATTCCTCCCTTGTGGTGGCACGTGGTTCTCAAGTTAAGCTCCATGTTCCAATTAACAATAACATAATGATCTTGACATGAACATAAATAGAATAACAAAATAACTGGAACATGGATATAATGAAATATTAACCCAAAACCATGTAAAGCAATAGCATAACTACCCATATGATTCAGGGGTAAACAAGGTAAACAGGATAAACAGACTAGGGAAACCTATTGGGTCCCATCAAAATTAAGCCTATGCATGGTAAATGATTATAAAGAACATTATTGGGTAACAAAAGTGAATCAAGGGCACAACTTGCCTGGCACTTGAGATTCCAGGTACCAACTTGCCTTATAGATGACACGTGTCCTCACGCTAGTCGTAGCAACATAAACAAACATGGTATAGATAAAATTAACATTACACCAAACATAAGAATATACTGCATAATAATGATCTACACATTTGCACGAGACTAAGGCAACTTGAACGGATCAAATCGGAGTTAAAACGAAGGAGTTATGATTTTCTGAATATTCTTTGTGTTTTGTACAAGATTAAATGGGATATAAATTTTAATTTGACTTTCATGCCAAAACAGTGACACTAATGGATATACAATAATATTACAAAAATTTAGGAACTGAAATAGGCCAAATTGGAGTTCATATGGATTTTCTACAATTTAAACAAGTTCTAACATTTATTTATACATTAAAAATCTATTTCTATTCTATTTTCTCTGGTTTTTCTGTTCTCTGGACTGGGCCTCATTTTCTGTGAAGCGCAGGGGTCTCTGCGCAAACTAACCTAGACTCAGTGAACAGCGCCCGAGGACTGCGGGTTCAATCTAAGAAGTTACAGGGGCTCTTTAACATTTTTGCCAGGACCGAAAGGGTATGGCACCGCCTCGGCCATCAGATCCAAATCCAGAGGCCAGGATTAGATCCAGCACTACCCGAACCGGTATTCACTACTATCCTTCAGATCACGATCTAACGGTCACCATGCAATTGGTCGAAACGTTACCTGCCCTTCGATCTCGACCGTCCCTTTGGATCTAACGGTTCGGATTTGGAGCGCGAAAGGATATGCATGGGTCCAATCCCAAACGTTGGCCGAGGATCCAACGGTGGAGATAGGCTCTAGTCAAGTTGGCCCTGACTTCCAATTCCAATCCTGGCCACTGATAACGCGATCTACGGCTCACAGGTCGTCTTCCCCACCGATAGCTGAGCGCAGCAGAGCTCTGTTCCAGCCGCGGCAGCCATCGCTCGTGACAAATCAACCTAGCGCCTAGGCCTTACCGGATTCCACTAGTGACACAGAATTGAAAAGGATAGTAATGCGAATTCGCCAAGGGAGTGCTTACCGGCAACGGCCATGTGACGCACACAGACCACGGGAAAGGGGTGGTTCCGCCCTAAATTTGATCTCCGGCGAGAAATTCATACGCAGTCGACGTCCTGCAGTGGAAGTTGGTGCCCTTCCCACGCTCGAGCAGTCAAGACGGTCCTCCCCGGCAACTCTCCGAGCTCAATCGACGGCGTGGCCACTCAACACACGGCAGACCGAGCCCGCCCGCGCCGCACTCTCTCGTGGCCCTCTCTTTCTTGGTGTCGAGGGATCTCTGGTGACGATGCGGGATGGTTGAGCAGGAGGCGGGCTCGGTTTTGTTCTCCAGAGGCGAGGCTAGCGACCCACCCGGTATTGCGATCTGGCCGAGAATCACGGTAGCCCAGGCGGAGTCCGCGCGGCTTCATAGCGCCGGTAGTTCACCCGAGCGCGAGGAAGCAGGAGAGTGGTTTTATCCCCAACGGAGGCGGACACCGAGCCCAACACTCCGTACCGCGCGCGCAGTCAAGGACCCAGCGTGGATTTTGGTTTCTGTTGAGCAGAGTTGACCAACGCGGGAGGTGAGAACGGCGCCGCACCCGAGTCCATGGGGAGGGAGACGACCCTGACCCCTCGGGTCCACATAGCAGTGACTGGGATATGAGGTTGTGCCTGCGCGGACACTGGGCTAGAGGGGCTGACCTGTGGGGTCCACCGGTCAGCGCCGAGGGACCACTGTGCGCATGCGTAAGTGGCTTGCGGGCGGGGCCCACACGTCAACGTGTGTCGCGCAGCCAGAGGTGGGGAGAACTTGGTGGGCCGCGCGGGATGAGAAAAAAAATTGGAACGGGCCACACAGTGTAATGGCGCGAGTGGGCCAGAATCAGGGTTTGGCCCAAGGCACAGGCTTTTTTTTTATTCTTTTATTTTCTGTTTTCTTTCCCTTTTAATTTCTATTCAAATTTGAATTCAATTTTGTTTGTGAGATTATACTTATTTTAAATGTACATATTGAACCCAATAATATGAAAGGTCCAATTATTTTTATATCTATTTCTTTAGTTTTGTATAACATTTTCCTTCTCTTCTCTAACCTCTAATTTGCAAACTAGGGTTAAATTCCCAAATTTTGATATTAATATATTTCTTTTTATATTACTTTTATATTGTCACAAAATGCACATAAAATAAAGTCCAGCATGATACATAATTTAGTGGCATGTCTTTTATTAATTATTTGTTTTTTTAAATATGGTGTTCACATGTGATGGTAAATAGATACAACACACACATATAAATAAAGGAAATACATTTTTTTCTTTTATATTATCTCTTACAAATTGGGTATTACAATTACTCTTCTTTAAAATATGGCGTTTGCTTTGCTCAAGACCATATCCTAGAAGTACACATTTGCTTATGCTTTAGAAAATCGATCAGTGCTTCATGTATTTGATTGTGCTGGTACTTGGCATAAAAGGATAATGCTATTTGGAAGCTAATCTCAAAGGAGTATCAAAAAACAAGTGATTAAACAACAAAAACAATATAGTAATATAAGCACAATCTGGCATTCCTCTTTCATAGAAGTTCTTATTTTCATGTGTAAGTTTTGTATCATTGTCGTGCGTTATAAACCATGCTTTTCCAAACTCAGTCCTATGGATTTCTGAGAACTATCATGACCTTGAATTGCTGATCAGAGAGGGTAGCTTGATAGTACCAATGTCTTATCACTGTTAAACTATTGTTATAAAGAATATGAAGAACGGAAGAACAATTTCCTTCTACATTATGTACAACTAACTACTTTCTTTAGATACTACTAACGCATACAGTTTGAATTATTTATTCCACTATTATGGTCTCTTTTTTGTAGAAAACTGGTAGAGATGAGAAAGAAGTCCTTAAAGCTATTGATTATGTGCATGAATTGAGTATGAGGTAAATCACTGAGCTTAATTTGTGTTTAGTATTCAAGGTCATAAGATGATACCAATACAACTTGGGTCCCCACTTTACAGGTGCCTTGGCCAAAGCGAGTGTTCTACTCTACCCAAAAACTTTAGGTAGTTGTGTTGTCTTTAGTGGTTCAGTTCCTCTAAGTAAATCATTCGCTCAAAAGGTGTCATCTGAAGCTAGAAAGGTGATAACCCAAAGATATATGTGCTTATGTTTAGAACTTGATCTTCTTACTCTTATATAACCTAAGTATGAACTCTTATTTCAGACCGGTATTATGGTTTACTCTTATATAACCTAAGTTCATATGTCCTACCAAAGCGAAAATAGTTTATGAAGCATAATAGTTTTGCCAATACTAAATTCTTGAGTGGTATATGTGAAAGTACTATAGCTAAGACCGATCAGTATTTATTTAATTATTTATGATGAGATGTTAATGTCTAATGTAGTAATGTGACCACGCAGATCGTAGTTGATGTATAGGGTGTGTTTATTGATTCATCATTTGAAATATAAGCTTCATACTTCTAACAACTATTAGCATAGCATATTTTTTAAACCTTGATTCCACAAGTTACTGTGAAAAGCTGCAGACCTCCTGACCTTAACTGGATGGAGCGTAGACACTGAATTTTGATGGCAATGATGCATGTCTATATTGTGAGAATCTGGGCACCATTTATTTGTTGTTTATATGACTTTTTGCAAGCACCAATCACTTCAATTTACCTTATCTTAATTTCCTATTATCTTCTGAACACTGCCATCTTCTCAATAATCCTCTATGCTTCATGTCTGTGGCAGTGCCTAGGAGTTTTCTTATTTAATCTTTTATTCTTCATATTTGTATGATTATATCAGCCATCCTGATAAGATCTTTGGTACAATAGATATTTATTTGTGGTGTTAGTTATTCATCTTCAGGTTGATTCTGTACCAAACTGATATATGTCCGTGTGTTTTCAGAAACCCCTCGTATGCAAAAGCTTCATACTGTCAAGGCTGCTACAATGGTCTTAGGTTAGAATGAATCCATGGTAAATTTGAACCCCTAAAAACTAAAGAAAATGCTAGAACAGAGAAAGTTCAAGCCTAGAGATAAGTGTGTCAAATCCATAAAATTGGCAAGTCAAATCATCAATATGAAATGTAAGGCATATTGGGTGTAGAACTATCAAAGGTACCTAATATGTTTTGTGTAAGTATAGAAGAAATTCTAGCAGAGGATGATAAGAAACATCAAGCATTGAAGCCAAGGATGAAATAACATGTTGAGCATCTATTTTAAGAAGCTCGATTTTCAGACATCAACCATCAATTCTGGGATATAGAAGACTCTGAAAGGCCGCAAGAAGGTATTAATGGCATATTTGATAACTAAAAATATGCACCACCAGTAGTAAAATAGTAAAGGAAGGCCCTGAATGCCCAAAATTGGCCACAGTATTTCACCATCAGGTCTACCCACTCTGTTATAGTACTATCCACACTCAATAGCCCATCTTACCAACTTTGACTGGTTTAGTTGTCCCTCCTGTTAGTTTAACAATTCTGTTGAGTGTTGACTCCTCCCATGAATTAGTCACCAAAAAAGGTAGTTAATAGGTGAATAAGTGGGTTGAAGAGGACAATAATTACCTCAATTATATTTCTGCTTTCATAACTTAGTTTACTACTTTATATCAGGTCAACTTTCAGCCTCTGTAAACAACGCAATTGACCAAGAGCGAGGATAAGTAGAAGAGGATGATCCTGGTGTGTATATTACTATTCGAGCATTGCGTGGTTATAAAGCTATTTGATTTTTTTAGTCCTGCTAGGTGGATTTAGGGAGCACGAGGACGAAGCCGCTGCCAGAACAGAAGGCACTGGAGATGATTTTTGAGAAGCTTCAAAGGTGTGTGTTTCACATATTTATCGCAAATACGGTCATCACGCGCACATGCAGTATCTACTTTGCCTTCCTCCTGCTCCTTGACCCACAATCAAGGGAAATTTCTTGCTGAGGTCGGATTTTTATGGGATCTGGCCGCTCGCGTGTCGTGCAATTTCTTGCCATGTAGTAGGAGTGACTGCCTCGTTTCCTTCCTCGTATGCATCAGGGAGTTGTGCGGGTAATGCTTTTGTATTTTCAATCTGATCTGTGCAAACCATTATGATCGATGATGCCTTTATTCCGATTTCTCATCTTACGAAATAAACATATATATATGCTCATACTTACTGTAGTAGTAGTAGTAGTACGGTGCTCTCGTCTTGCGTTGTCAAACTTCAATTATTAGTTGTATAATATCGGCAATTAGCCATAGGTTGTTTCGCTACATGTATTTTGTAACAAGTCTTTCCTTGGATACTCATCAACATGTATATCTCTGGTTAACTTCAATCTGTACTTGAAATTATGGTCCTATAGAACTCAGTGGAAATGGAGTTCTTCATAGAGTACAGAGAGGCAAGCCAGTACCAGACGGAGTAGTTGATGCAGCTATAAACACCCTATAAGGTATCCTTGCCAAATTTAAGTTCCATTCTGGTTGAAGCTTCTTTACTTCCTTGTCATGAAAGAGATCATTTCCACCCTTGCTACAGATTGTTAACTCGGTTGTGATGAATCTTGTTGTTGAAGATGGTTGCCACATCCAAGGTTCTGTTGTATGTAATAATGTTCAGCTGCAAGAACGAGCTGTTATTGAGAGATTGCCAGGTACCCTCTCCTATACTCCCTGTAGCAATAAAATGCATGCACAATAATTGGCCAGCGGTATCTTCCATTGTATCATAGTATTACCAGGTTTATTTAATAGAAAAATAACCATATAGTGATCAAAACTCTGTTTGTTGGACTGACAAGGTCTAGAGTGATTTAGTCTTGATCAGGAGTGGAGCCAAAAAGTGTTGTTTTGGGGAGCAGCCAAAAAGTGTTTTTGGGAGTTTTTTTGCCTTCTTTTCTCCAACAGTTTCGGTTCATCTGTCAAGTTTTTGTAGTGACCTACGAAACCGGGTGAAGGGCCTGACATCTGATGCAGATAAATATTGAATACCTTTATGAATTGTAGTTTGTTTTTCTACTATTGCCTGTATCACTTATTGCAATAAACAAAGAATGAACAGGTTCCATTTATGGACAAAAAGTATTGGCTGACGTATTTTAAGATTACAATGTATTTTTAGATTTTTAGTTCGTTATAGTATTGCTTCTAAGATGATGTACATATATAAATAGGTGACGAGTATGTACACAGTGACATATATTTTTAGTTTGTTATACTGAATAGGCTTTAGTACAACATTGTCATCTCTTTCTTGTGTCTATTGATGAGTTGTTATTCCTCTGTCAGTTAATTGTACATGGGTAGTTTTTTCCATTATTTTTCTTCTCTTGACTATTCCCTTGCTAAATTTGTGTCAATATTTGATGTGATTGCAGTGAAGAGGGTGTTCACTGGACAGTGCAAAATGGTCTCCATCTATCAAGAAGCACTGTGGTGTACTTCAAGCACAATGATATGGCTTCACTTGCAAGCACTTTAGAAAAACTTACTCGTGGAAATAAACGTGCTGAAAAGATTAGACGCTACATTTTTGTAGAATCCATTTACATGATTATCTCAGTGTTTTGGTTTGGATTTAGAGTACACTTATGTATAAAATATTGATTGGTACTTATCTATATTATATTAATTATATTATTATTAAATATATGTGTGTGTATTTCTCTTTCAAATTATTATAATGTGGTATCTCAAATGAATATAAATTGAAGAATATATTGTTATTTAAGTCAATTTGTTTAAATCTTATTAAGATGGTTCTAAAAATGTCCAATATCGGTCTTCTAAATAAGACGATTTCCAAAACGTCCAATATCAATCACCTAAATAAGACGGTTTTTATATTGCAAGCGCTTATTAATATAGAACATTTTAGACAGTTGACTAAATAACTTGTGACTTAAAATGTTCATATACTCGACGGTTGTTTTGAAAAAGTGTCTTAAATAAACATAATTTAGACAGGTTATTGGACAAAATGACTTAAACAAATACCTTTTTTGACGGTTATAAACTAACAACGTCTTATGTAATATCTTTTTAAGACGGTTTGCAACCATCTTAAAAGTGGAACATCTTTTGCGACTTTATCAAATTTGGACACTTGAGAAACGTCTTAATAAGTGAAAATTAACCGTCTCATATAATAGGATCTGTAGTAGTGTTCCACTAGTCTTGTGTGCACTCTTTAGCTGTTTTTAGCTAATGCTAAATTTGTCGGTCTCTCTAAGGTACTCACAACTCACAAGTGTAGTACCTATATGATATTATCCCTCATGGTTATTTGGCGCAGTGCATGATATATAATACACAATCAATTAAAAATATATAGAGAGCATATATATATATAATATAATACCACATACGATTTTTCATACATACCGGAGAAGTCGTATCTGATGGTTATCGTGTTGCCATACTTCTTTTTAGTCTTAAATCAAGAGATCAAGATCCCCGAGGTACATCTCGTAAGAGTTGTATGGAAGCTATACATACACTACCGGGAATATGGTTCTTTGCCGAGTGCTTACCGATTTGCCGAGGGCAATTTATCGGATACTTAATAAAATACACTTTGCTGAGTGTAGCACTTGGCAAAAGAAAGCACTCAGTCTGAACGTCTTTGTCAAAAGCCAAACACTCAACAAAGATTTCTTTATCGAGCGCCTAACTCTTAGTATAAATGGACACTCAGCAAAGCGCCGTCAGCAACCGACAGCAACTGACGTCCATTACCTATGCCGAGTGTCTGAGTCAGGCACTCGGCAAAGGTTTATCTTTGCCGAGTGCCTAGGCGAGACACTCAGCGAGACATTCAGCAAACACATCTTTAATGTGACTGAATAAGTACTTACAAGCTTAATACACTTTTAAAGTTATCGTACCTTTCTTTTGGAGTATCCAAAGATTTGAATATAATGACATGTCCATACTGAGGATAGATTAGAAATGTAGTCTAGTGCCCATGGTGCCCGAGTTGTAGCAATTAAACAATACAAGTTTTAAATCTTAAAATATAAAAAGGTGATTCTAGTAGCTATATATTAGGGTGTTTGGTTTGAGTAATAAGTTAGTCTATCATCTTGTCACTTCTCACTTTTTTGTTTGCTTTGTGGAATGGAATGAATTGATCCAGACCATCATCACCTTATTCCTCATAGCTAGTTAGTTTGTACTAACATGAGAAATGAGATCATTCTACCAAATTTAAGGAATGAACTTATGATACAACACATCATCTTGGATATACCTTGTTCCTAAAGTACCTATAATTATACAATTGAGTGATACTCATAACTAACTTACATGGCAAGGTGACTTGAACAAGGTTACATGTAGCAGCCTATGCATGTAATGGAAATCTACAAGGATTTGGCAATCATTGTCCAACTTGAAAGAATCCACCAAAACTTTTATAATGAAGGAGTGTGTAGGTCCGCTTTTGCCGCTTCCATGTACCGTCGATGGAACCTCCTTACTTTGTGTGGCTCCTTTACGAGCTAGCTCAAGGGTAGCATGTACTTGCCATGCTCATAGTTTCATGAAAATCATCTGAAAGTGGTCATGCACCCGATGATTACATCATATACATCTATTATGGCCTTTCTATACTGGTTAAGCCACACCCACACCCGTTAGGCACTCGCTGGGTGTTGGGCACTCGTTGGGTGACAACAATTGCAAATAATTAAACAAAAGCACTACAAATAGCAAGAGAAACACATATAATTCTTTGAAAGCACACCACAAATAATTATTTAGAAGCACATAATACATAATGCAATATAAAATTCACGATTTAAAGAAGTTAAGATGAGTAGATGACCTAGGGTTTTATTAGGTTGGACCAAAATTATGGGTAAATAAGGACTCAAAGTTATTAGTCTTCTAAGGTCTATTGTACACTCATCGGTGAAAATTTACACCCAACCCTAACCCATTATTTTGCCGGTTGATCGATCAGGTGTAGACTCATAGGTGAAATTTGACACCCAATGAAATTTGACACCCAAACGCCAATGGCTGTAAAACCCGTGGGCACCTGCATCCGTAGGTGTGACTGCCATCCCTAGTTTTAACGAATAACACAAAGATTTTGAACCAACAAAAAAGCTATTCAATAAAAAAGCTATTCAATGGGCCAGCATAAGTCGAGGCCAGCTCTATATTATTTGTTAGTGCCCCACCACAGTGGTCATGTGAATGACGACATTAGTGCACCGCTGCATACGATGCGCCACAATGAATCATATATTCAGATTTACAATATAGGAAGCGGCAAACGAATCATCCTAAAAAGGGGCCCCTCTGCTTGCTGACGAGAAGATATTCTTTTCTCTAGCTGATTCATGACATCCCTTTTCTTATGTGAGGAGGATGGTCCATGATATCTTGTTTCTGTGCCCCCACGCAGGAGATCTTTACATTTAATTTATTTATATATGTGCATGTGTAAATCATGACAAGACAATAATGCAATAATAAACAGTTTCTCTAGGCCTTTGTTTGTTGGAGGAAGAAGCATCCTCTGCCTGACCTTTTGTTAGTATGAAAATGTACATTATTATATGCTTGAGAATTAGTTCCACGAGAAAAGCACGATCTATCTGAGGCAACAATATAATAATGTATATAGGCTAGCACAGGGGCTAGGCGACAGAGCGCACCAACATGAACTGATGCATTCCATCTTTTCAGATCATTGCTACTAGGCACGCATTCAGACATTTATATTCGATCCATCGCTTCGGCCGTCTATCAGTTCTTTCTTTTATCATCTCTCCGGCCATGGACATCTTTATTTGGTCCATGCATGCATATCTTCGCAAATGACATGACCCGTCAATTGGATTCCCTGTCTTTTTTTCATTTTTTTGTTATGATGGTTTTAATTAATTGATAGCTAGTAATATTGCATGAGAACACCCTGCCCACTAATGACATGACTTGTCAATTGGATTCCTTGTCTTTTTTTCATTTATTTTCTTTTGTTATTATGGTTTTAATTGACAGGAAGCTAGTAATATTGCATGTAAACACCCTGCTCACTAAATGACATGACTTGTCAATTGGATTCCCTGTCTTTTTTTTCATTTATTTTCTTTTGTTATTATTATTTATTTTAATTGACAGCTATAGCTAGTAATATTGCATGAAAACACCCTGCTTGGATATGTAATAAGTTTGCACCTCAAACGAAGTTTCTCCCTGATATAAACAAGGAAGAGAATATATATATATATATATATATATATATATATATATATATATATATATATATATATATATATATATATATATATACACACACACACACACAATATGTAGGATTTAAAAGAGGATGAGAAAAAAAGTTTAAACGCATGATGAGAGGGACTCATCAAATCGTTCGTCGTCGTTGATTAATTATGGGAGTGTGAACCCTAAACTATCACACCAATCTTCTATTAATTATTGTCATCTTAATGTCAATACAATCCGACATTTTAATGGCACCTTTCCTGTTCGAACGGGGGAATGTGGGGTGAGTTTGAAGGCTGCAAGCAGCTTCCCTTTTCATTTTCTCTCTTTGCAGTTCTCTTTTCTTTTTCTACATCTCTTCTTTTTGAGGGCCCTAAACTTAAAAGCCTGCCAGAGCTAAAAGGTCCTTTGCTTGTATTATTATTTGTTTGCATGATTTCTATATATATTATTGGGTGGCATGCAGCTCCAGATGCAATAATGTTTAAAACGACCATATTTTTATTTATAAAACATACCTAGCTAGGAGCATGCACAGAGACAGTTCTCAAAACGTCTCATATGGAGCTTATAAAAGGTCCTTTGCTAGATTATGTTTGTTGCTCTAAATAAAACTGGCAGGATGGTATTGACCGGTTTATAATTATATCCCAGGGGATTATTTGTTTTTTTTATAAACAGACATAACAAAAGGGTATCGATGGACCAAGAACAACAAATAAAAATGCTTCCACAAAAGGATATCGATGGATCAAAAAAAAAACATGTGGAATTAAGTACTTGGTCAATTTAAAATGCTTTAATAAAAAAGCGCCTTTCCAGACTATTGATTTATTGTTCGATCGAGCCTGGCCCTTTTAATTCATCTTATCTTATGACTGATGCTGCGCGCCTTTCTATCATTGGTCATAATCTTGGTTATATAAGCTGTGGTAGTGTGGCTTGGTCACGAGATGGTGCGGCGGTATGTGAGGTGATTAGGTGAAGCTTGATATATCATGGTGATTGGGTAGTAACCTTTAGGTACGGTCTAGGTTGGATCTCAGATCTGTGGCCCAGCCAAACACTAGTACTAGTAGTGTAGAGCAACGGGAAGCAAATTAAACACGTGTCTATAGGCCACAGGGCTAGCTGGTGCTCGCTTTAATCCGGCGTATCTTATCTTTTATGGGAAGGGAACAAGAAGATGCAGCTAGATAGCTAGCTTATATACGTAACTAAAGAGGCTTTTCCAGTTGAATGTGAAGCTTAGCTGACTCTGTTGCTCTTAATTATATACTAGCCGGATGTCCGTGCGTTGCAACGGGAATATATAATACCAGTATACTACGATAACTTATATACAAAATCTGTGTTATATTGTTATGAGAAAATGTTTCATAATCAATTTGTGATCCTAGCCATACATAAATTTTGTTATTTTAATCTAGTTATTTCACTACTACATTGCAACCATCAGTATCATGCAGACTTCGATATATGCCACGATTTTTATGGTCTCATCATTGGAGAGCACGGGCACGTTCCACATATGCCGGAAAAATTCTCTCGTACATCGTTAGTCATCAGACACGCACCACCATATGCTCTTGCTTAAACAAAAAGGTAAGTGTGTATGTGTTTGCGAAGAGAATTAAAGACAGACCAGTACAAAAGCTACCCTGACGGTGGCGAGGATGACGAACTGATCACTGTTGTCGATCCTCCTCTGTGTCACCTCCGGCGCCAAGATGACGCCACAATCCTCGATATAGTAGTCGTCGAACGCACGCAACATGACGAGTACCAATGACTCTTGGTTGGGCTGCCAAACGAAGTGCACCCCGGGCTCATCAGCGAGGTAGTACCCCTGGCCGTTGCACCACCGAATGCGCTATTCCACTACATACATCATGTTCGAGGACACTCACACAACGTCAGCAACGTCCATCGTCCCAGCGCACAAGAATTCATGTCCGATCAGTAGCGACTTACGTGGCAGGTTGGGCTTCAGGTGGACGATGAGCTGGACAGCGTGATGGCATCGTCGTCGGATGTGGTGTCCAGAACAACCCGAGAGTCGTCGACGTTGGCGACAACCATGAGGCCCCCCTGCTTAACGATGGACAGCGCGGTGCAGCTGCTCTGGACCGCGTCCAAGCGGCGGCTTCGCGAGAGCTTGTCGTACACAGCGGCGCATGCGACCACGTAAGACTGCTTTTAGAGGTCGAACTGACAGTCGCCAAGCTTCTTCTCGTCATCGATGAGCGACGACAACGCGAATGCCTCCTGCTCATGGAGTTTGTTCGGGGGTTGAAGTAGGAAACATGGATTCATGCTTGGCGTTGGTTTATGAAAATGACTCACAAGTCTGATCCATGGAAAAAATTATTACAAAGAAAAAATTTCACACATGCAAAAAAGGGAATTTAAGTATAATGCATTATTCAAACAAAAGAAATAGCATGCAAAGCTCTTCTTTAAATAATATTACCTCCATCCAAAAATATAATCCAAGAATATCGGTGATACTTATCTACTACTACGCATTGTGCAATGGTAGCAAGTGAGCTTGGAGAGAGATGTAGTAGATGTGTTTCTTGTCATAGATGTAGACATAAACACATATAGGTGGGTGCCCGTGCGTTGCAACGGAAACATTTAATATCATGATAACTTATGAACAAATGTGTGTTATACTGTTATGTGAAAATGTTTCGTAATTAATTTGTGATCCTAGCCATACATAAATTTTGTTATTTTAATCTAACTATTTCATCACTACATTGCAACCAACAGTACCGTGCAGACTTCTATACAAGATAGCTGAATGCACGTGCGTTGCAACGGGAATATATAATACCAGTATACTACGATAACTTATATACCAAATATGTGTTATACCGTTATGAGAAAATGTTTCATAATCAATTTGTGATTCTGGCCATACATAAATTTTGTTATTTATAATCTATCTGTTTCACCACTACATTGCAACCATCAGTATCATGCAGACTTTGATATATATCACGATTTGTATGGTCTCATTATTGAAGAGCACGTTTCACACATACCGGAAGAAATTCTCTCGTACATCGTTAGTCATTGGACATGTACCACCATACGCTTTTGCTTAAACAAAAAGGTAAGTGTGTGTTTGCAAGACTAATGGTCAAACATCGTATAACCACAAAGTTAGAATACTATATTAATATATTAAATAAATTAATCCAATAGACATAGATTAACCCAATTAACATAGGATAAATAAATATCTAATTATAAAAGTATGAAACATGGTATAATCAATGTTGTTACTGCGTAGTAAATATTCATACGAGACTAACACAACTGGAACGATTCAATTTGGAATTAAAATGGGGAAGTTACGAATTTCCAAAGTTTCTATGTATTTGATATAGAATTAATTAGGAAATCAATTTTATTGTTGTTTTCATGACAAAACAGAGGTATTATGTGATAAAAATAATATTATAGAATTATAGAAATTGGAATGAACTCATTTGGATTTAATATGAAATTTCCATGAATTAAATGGGTTTCTGCAATTATTTTTAAACTAAAAATCAATTTCTAAACTCATTTTCCCTATTTTCTTTATTTCCTGGACTGCGTCCCAAATTCCAGAAAGATTAGGGGCCAAGCTATAAATGTTTTTCTAGACTCAGTGAGCATACAGAGTGGACGGCGGGTTAAACACAAAAGACGTTTTAGTTGAAGTTGTACACAATTCAACATGAGTCATGTTGGCTAGAGGGTGGAAGGCTAGGCATTCTGCTCAATAGATCTAAGGTTCGATCCCTAGGCAGCCATGGTTTGATTTTTTTTTCTGCGCGCGGAAAATTGTAGCAGAATGGCAGAACACAAAAAGGCAGGCTACTATTGCTAACTTAATAAGTAGTAGAGATACAGAACATGGACGTCGAAAAAGGCATGGCACGTACATATATGCACAGGATATTTTTCTTATACGTTGTAATAAAACAAAGTAAAAGGAGCTATAGGTTTGTTAAGTTGATATATGCATCTAATCATCATCGACGTTTAGTTTGTGCGGTACACACTGGTACAGACAAGATCTGTAGTGGCGGTTGAAAAAGTATTTATACTGGAGCTTTTTGGTACCGCCAGTGCTAGGGTCTAGTGAAAATCGATCCACTGGAGGTTATTTTAAAGAAACCGGCATTTTTACTGGCAGTTCCCGTAACCAACCGCCAGTGGAAATGCACTTTCCACTAGCGGGTTTCTTTTTTGTTGTTGTCAGTGGTAGTTTTTCCGACTTTTTTTAATATTCAAAATAAAACTAAATTATATATATTTTCACTTGCAGTTTTCTTCTGTGCATAGTACGTGTTAGCAGGCACTTTGTTCTTCTTTGAAAGAATGTCTGTGATAATACTCAAAAACGCATCAAAGCCAGCATCAGACAAATCATATCTAGCTTTTAACATCAACAACTTTAGCACAGACCGGAGCGTCGTAAACTCTTTGGTACAACCCTTAGACTCGTCGTACAAAGGCTCTTCTGCTACCTTCATTAGGGACATACCTTTCATGAAAAACATCAATGGATCTGTATGACGACACAATATTACCTCTAACAACTCTGCATCTTCTCATCCATAACATTTGGTAGAACATGAGTTCTATCACGTTCATTTCCTCCAGCGTAACCATGAACAATAACATTGGACACTACATATTCACTCTGTGGAAGAGGTTGTTGTGTCTCGTGAACGAACTAAAATCTACCGTCGATGTTCACATGGTTTCCAGTTGTATAAGGCAAAGATTTACCTTCTCCATGCTTTGTCCAAATAATGTAATCCTTCATAAATCCTTAGCATACTAGATGAGATATGATTTGTTCTTTATCATCAAATACAACAACATTTTTACAGTCCATGCAAAGACAATATATGTGCTTTGTCGTTGTTCTCCAAACATGGTTCGTAGCGACATCAATAAACCTATGGACTTCGGATATGTATGATGGATCTAGCCTTGATAAGTTATACATCAAAGATCTCCTCTCCATCATCACCTGTAAAAAAGTAACATAAACACACAAGAGCACAAATTGGCAAGAGAAACATAAACCAACATTTTCTAACAACTAAATGTATCATGGATAAACAAAAATAGGCAAAAAGAAACATAAACCAACCTTTCTTATCAACTTTCTTCCAAAAAATAAAGATCAAAATCTCCCCTTGTATTTTGTGAAATCTGAACATCCGATGGAAGTTAGACTGTGAGCTACAGTTCTTGTCAGGAAGGATGAAGAGGTTAAACCCTATATCTAAAATGTGGCTAGAATTGAGGAAAAATGAACAAAAATTGGAAAGAGAAACATAAACCAAACGTTCCTAGCTATAGTCTTCTCTCTAACACATGTTGAAGGCCTAGTTTCCAAAATGTAGCTAAAATTGAGCAAAAATGAACAATAATTAGAAATTGAAACATAATTAAACCAACCTTTCATAGCAACTAATAAAAACAATCTTAATTACCAAATCTATCTTCCTCTCTCTCTCTCTCCATACAACACATGCACAATTCATTAAACAAATTAATATGCCATGGACAAACTGATTTAAGAACTAAACATGAAAAAGGAGAGAGGATAGATAAAATCTAACCATCTTAAACAATCTCATTTGAGGAAATAGAGAAAATAACCTAGCTATACTTTTTTCTCACATGGTGAAATCATAGATCCAAAATGTGTCTAAATTGAGCACTTGAACAAAAATTGACATTAGAAACATAAATCAACCTTTCTTAGCAACCTTCTTCCAAAAAAAAAGATTAAAACCTCTCCCCTTATATTTTGTGAAATTTGGATCTCTAAAATCGTCTTCAATGAAAGTTGGCTGCGAGCTACAGCTCCTGTCGGAGAGGAAGTAGGGGTATTTATAGTACTAATGTCACTAGTGGTTGGCTTTACACAACCGCTAGTGGAAATGGAGATGGTGGTTGGTGTAACTCAACTGCCAGTGAAAATACTCTATCTGTACTGTCGGTTGTATAAAGAGAAACACCAGTAGAATTAGGTTTAAGCCGGCTCTACCTATTTTTTTTATTGACATTTGATAACGAAAACCGATAGTGAAAATTTAAAAGCACCGTCGATTTTGAGCTATTTTTTACTTAGTGACATTAAATTATTGGCCGGAACCCATGTACACTCTATAAACTGCTACTGCACTGTTGGTGCCACACACAGCTTAGTTTTAGTGAAGTAAAGTAGTGTCGTGGCACGCGTACCCATTTCACTTCACCATCGGCCGATGTGGAGGTACGTACGCTTTATACAAAAGATAGATCGACGATATGCAATCATGCGCGCCTCTCTCTCGCACGTTGATGATCACCACACCTCTCTGTTCGTGCGTGTGGCTCGCTCGTGCGAATTAATAAACCGTGCGTGCGTTGTGGCCGGCGATCCATCCATCCACCGTTCAGTTGCACTCTGTTGTTGTTGTCCTTGTCCAAGTCCAACCAAGCAAGCAAAACGTAAAGTACACACGCGTATAGTTCTGCACGTTTTAATAGTAAGTACGTATATATTTGATTGGCAAAGCAAAGCAAATAAGCGAAGCAAAGGTGTGTGCATGCATGGGCAGCCGCCCAAGTAGATCTACGGCGACACGATGCATGGTATGAACAGGTAGCCGATATCGGGACCGCACAAACACAACGCTAGCTACTGTTTCAGCTCGATCAACTGTACTGTCTAGCTAGCTCCTGATTTTTCCACTTTATAGAACCTTAGCCCTTAATTCTAACCATCAGAACGGATAAAATCAGGTTCGTGCCTCCCGATTGGAGAAGATCGTCCTGGAAAGAGAGGAGGTTCCGGCGGTCAGCATCGAAGTCGATGTGTGATGATGGGGAGATAACGCTACAGAGGTGGTAGCCTTCCGCCACAAACCGCCTTGGCCCTATTTAGAACCTAATAGAGATAATAGTTAGCTGCTAAAAATTAGTTGTTAGGTTCCAAACAGCCTAACTAGTTATTAGCTACTCACCTAGCTAACCATTAGTTCATTAGCTACCCAGCCTAGCTAAAACTCTACCAAAGACCCTTTCGACGCACATGTTTAGTGTTTCTTGTTCGTCTCGTGTTGGCCACTTGTTCTAGCAAATGCTGAGAGTTGAGAAAAAGGCAACACAAAATGTTAATGGTTAATGAACTTCGTCCTTCGAAGCATTATCTCTATTAGGGTATAATGATCTTCAGACGAAGGTCATGAAGGACATACCTTCATCATCTCAATATGTAAAAATATAAACAGGGTTATATGAAACATAGAAAAAGCATAAATAACTATATCAAATCATCAGATTATTCATATTACCATTATATAATCATTAACAAAGATTAATGATATCAAATTACATTTATACCTTCGGCTTGACAGAAGGTAAAGGTCTGAGAGTGACGTGCGAGTGATTACAAGTCAGCGTGGACAGTACGGTGTTACTGTTCATCTATTTATAGGTACAGGACGTAACATGTGTAAAATTACATCCATGCCCTTTATATTTACTATTGATTTAAGAATAATCTATTGAGGACTAGATGGCCTTTTTCTCTTTAATCGGTTTCATTTTTCACCGCTAAGCCGAAGCTTTTCCACGCGTAGCTTCGGAACTGGTTCATCCTTCTCCCAGACCATGCTTTTCATATCGTGTACAGCTTCATTCCGAGACCGAAGGTCCCTGTGTATGTATTATACTTGGAAAACATGTTAGTTGTGTTTTTGAGGACCTTCGGAAGATGAAGGCCCCCAACATCTCGTTTGGTGTCACACTCGGATTTAAGGGGGCCAAATCCGGACACGTCTCAAATGTGTGCTGAGATCAAGTCTCACACATATGATGACTCGTGGTACAAAAACGAATGTCACATCTTTAATATATAATGAAGTTCTGTACAAAATAACTAAATAATTACATCATATGAAGACGATGATCCAACAACCATAGTTGACTGAGAGACGACGGCCTAGACCTCTCACGAGCTCATCGCGGCGTCCTTCATGCTCCTTATCTTATGGTACCTGTCCTTGACCTGGGGGAATGTGAGTACAGCAAGGGTAAGCTCACATACGTTCATCACTCAACAAGTTGTGAGAAATAATGTGCATGAGCTCACTTACAGTGAGGGCTCATTTGATGTGTAAGGCTTACCAAAGGAGATAGTTAAAGCTGAGCATTACTTTTAAAGTTGGTCAAAATTTTATTAGCAGTTACTAAGTATAAGTGGATACCAACCCAAATAAATAAGAGATCACAATTAATAATAACACCCGCAATGCAATGCATATGACAAATTAAGTTTAGTTCCATAAATTACTCATATGAGGGTCCGAGCAGCTCATGACCGTGAGCACGACTGATATACTAGTTTTACACTATGCAGAGGTTGCACATCTTTACCCACAAGCCGTGTTACCCATTTGTCACCGGGTCATGAAACCCATACATCTCTACCGAGTAGACGAGGCAGGGTAGCACTACGAGGCCTTTATAAAGTTTACTAGCTTCAGAAAACCTACTACGGTATCTAAGAAGAGCAATATAGGAATCCCTCGTCCGAAAAACCATCGCAGCATGATTGACCCGAGAACCTCCCTATGCTGCAGCTCCTCTACCGTCTTTGCCCCTTTCGGGTAAGGTAGTCCTCCACTAGTTTTCTAATTAGTCAGCCAAGGGCGTCCCATACCACCCTTGTAGTAGCACTATTTTCTCGGGTGGTTGCTCCATGTTCTAATTAACATAATGATCTTATCATGAACAATAATTAAAATAACAACAAAATTGGAACATGATCATAATATAACATTAATTTCTCAAAACCAGGTAGAGCAATAGCAAATCTACCCAATAGTTCTTTTGTTTGCAAGGTGTGGGATAAACAATGCTAGGGAAACCTATTGGGTTCCATCAAATTAACCTGAGCATGTCACGGTGATTAACATGAACATTGTTAGATAAAGAAAAGTGATCAAGGGCACAACTTGCATTAGACTTGAGATTCCTAGGTACTTCTCCAAGTTAATCTTCTAGTTTCTCGTGACCTCACTATTATTCGTAGCAAAACATACAAATAGACAAGGAGTACATAAAATAACATTACACCAAACAGAAACAGTGTAAAAATATTCTACACTACAAGGTCGTAGGTTCAAGAATCACTAAAATCGAAGTTATGGTTGAAAAGGTATGTCTTTCTGAAGTTTTAGATGGTTAAATAGTAAAAGTATAATCTATGCTAATTAATAATAGGTGAAAGAATTATCGTAAAGAAGTAACTAATCCAAGCTATAACTTGTTTAGAATTCATATTTTAGTCAAATTATAGATGGATCAAGTTAACTCTGATTAGAATAGATAATCTAGTCAACATAGGCTAAACCAACTAGTTATCTATTTTTAAAACATGTTATATGATAGTATAAGGTTACTAAAGTGTAGACAATTTTAATATGAGACTAACGTAACCAGAACAAATTGATTCGGAGCTAAATTGAGAGAGATGATTTTTCTAAGCTTTTAAGATTATTTCCACATTATAAATTAATTTTTGGTGCTATTTATGCATTTAGTAAAAATCTGGACTGCGGGCATAAATACTAGAGAGCCTAGGGTTCAAATTAAAGAAAACATGACCTAATCCGTTGTTCTCTGCATACTTATGGACGGTGGGTTTATTACCTCGAACGCCAGTGGCTCTTTTGCAATACTGCCCAGCTGAAAGGGTATCAACGATCACTGGCCACTTTTGCAATACTGCCCAGCTGAAAGGGTATCAACGATCACTGGCCGTCCGATCAAAACCGAGCGCCAGAATTATATTCTACTTAAAGCGAACCGGTACGATATTATAGTCGTTCGATCGGAGATCAACGGCACGAATTTAACACTTCCCAGATCAAATCAGACCCGCTTGATCCAAGATCAACGGCCAGATCGAAACCATGTTATGGGGGTATCTCGGGTCTAATCTAGACCGCTCATTTTGGGACCAATGGTGCACACGGATTCTCCTCCAAGCGGGTCACCCGACGGTGGCGCACCCGCCACCGCGGCAGCGCCCATGGCCGAAGAAACGTCGTTCCCCACCCCAGTGTTCCCCCCAAATTCTGTGAGCTATGCGACGCGGGGAGAACGAAAAACTTCGTGAAGGAGGGTCTTACCCTGATTGGCACCGCGAGGACCCACGTCCATGAAGAACTGTGGCACGGCGGAGACGAGCCACCACCGGTGAGAAATTACACGCACAACGAGGCCTCTTGCAACCATCTGTCTTCGCTGGGCACGAGCCACACGGGAGCGCACTACTCCTAGGCCACACTTCAAGGTCTCGGCAACGTCGCGGGCGAGATGCATGCGCGGCGGCAATCACACCCCGCACCAACCTCTCTCTCGGCAATGGGGCTCGAGGCTAGACACCGGGTCATCGTCATGATGGAATGGGAAGCGAGGGAAGAGGTCGATGTTTATACGCAGGCCGAAGGACCGGGTGATCGCAACAGCCCAAGAATTTCGGTCGGCGAGAACGGCATCGCGCGCGAGCTCGATACGTCCATGACGAAGAAGGGCTAACAAAGGGGACCCAATAGACAACCACACTACACGTGCGAAAGCGGGAGGGGTCGCTACCCTGTAGGGCCCAAGCGTCAGTGACACCGAAATGAGCCCATGCCCGAGCACGCGATGGCTAGGCTGGTAGGTGGGCCGACGGGCACCACTTTTGGCCCAAGTGAGCAACAGGCCTGTTTCTTTTTTTCTTTTCCCTTTTCTATTTCAGTTCTCTATTTTCATTCCTTTCGTTTTTATTATTTTGTTTCTAATTCAAATCAAGTTCAATAAAGTTTAAATTTTAAATTCAATTAGAATGCACAATCAAGAAAAGTCCCACATGCTAATGCAAAGTTTTATTTATATTTAATTAGTTCACCCCTTTAAGTAATATTAGTGTGTGATCCATGCAAATTAATTCACTCATATGAATAATAAAAAATTCTAGTTTCAAGACATAAGTATAACTTTGAATAAATGAATTTTAATACTACCATTTATTTATTTTAAGAGAATAATTTCTTTTAAAGTTAATAAAGTATGCATTAAAAGCATTTCTAATCTAACATCTTTTGAAGGAATTCCATAATCTCTAAGACATAATTTCTTCGACACCCCGCACCGCATGCACAGCCGCCAGAGCTCGCCTCCCATCGCCGACGGGTATCGCATCACGGCCCTCCCATCGCCCTTTGTCGTCACATCGCGTGCAGGGCCGTACTTGAGGAGGTGTAAAGGGTGCGGCTGCATTAGGCCCCAAAAAATAGAGGACCCCCCTAGCCACTGAACGATAGCATTTTTTTCTGTTAAACCTATATATTTTAGACACAAATACGCAAAGAGCGATACTCTATTGACCAGTCTAGTTTAGATTGTTAAATTAATATCTCAATTACTTATTGAAAACTCCATCCGTTTTTCTATATTTTATATTTGTTATCTTATAAACTTAAAAACAGTGTATAATAATTTTTATAAAAACAGTGTATAATAATTTTTATATATCAAATATTCGATAATATATATATTTATACGTGGATAGGGCCTTTATATCAGATTTCATATCCCTCCCCCCCCCCCCCCGCCCGAAAAGTCAGACTGATCACGCGCCTCCCGTCACCGGCGCGCATCCCTCCGTCGTGCTCCACCCGTCTTTCCGTGCTGCGAGTTTCATCCTGTCTGATTTCGTTTCTGATGAATTGCGTAAAGTTTCTCCCTGTTTCTACACTTGCAAAGCCTTTTCTTCTGTCGTGTCAACCATCTACTCAGAATATTTATTTAATAAGGATGTCATTTCACTTGTGAAATTTACTAAAACGGTTATTGTATTGTAACACCCTGTCCGCTCCTGAACCAGCGATACTTACTTCTGACAGTTACGTAGGATCATAGACTATCCTCATAGACCAACACAAGTCTTTTGTGCGCACTTTATCCTCACTTATACGCACGCGAGAAAACTTCCCGATCGATCACTCATCCCAAATTGCTCTAAGCCAAGCACACTTAAGTTAGAGGTTCTTTCGAGATAGACTTTCAAAAATAAAGATACACCTTATTGTTATGAGTATTTTATTAATTCTATTAATCCTTGGGCTAGGAAATCACCGTCCCTGGGCCAGGATATCACAATCCACCCCTCTTAAAAGACCGACGTCCTCGTTGGTCAAACCCAATTCAGGAACCTCCCCTCTTAGTCACGTCTGTGTGTCTAGTGTCGTTATATGTCATGTCATCACGTTATATGTCATGTCATCACTAGTAAAAAAGACTCAAAGCCTCCGGAATGATAAATTTTTACAGGCGGATTTGGTTATCAACCGCTTGTACTATTTTTAGTGGCTGTTACTTAAGAAAACCGACACTAGAAATCGTATTTCTACATGCGGTTCCTTAAGAAAACCGCATGTAGAAATCCATGATTTCTAGTGACGGTTTTTTTAAGGAACCGTGTGTAGAAATCAATTTCTAGTGGCGGTTTTCTTAAGGAACCGCTACTGAAAATCATTTTTATGCTTAATTTTTTGAGTTTTTCAAATGACCTCGTATGATGAAACCACCAAAATAAAAGTTGTAGATCTCTAAAAGTTATGAAACTTTGTAGTTGACAACTTTTTTATTTGAACTCATTTCGATTCTAAAAAATTGAATCTAGCTATGTCAAATTTAAAATTCAAATTTTGGAAACTACATTATATGAAAAAAGTATCAAAATAAAAGTTGTAGAACTTCAAAATTTATTCAACTTTCTAGCTGATAACATTTTTATTTGAATTCGTTTATGATCTCAAACAAGCAATTTACACTAAATTAGTTGTAATATGTGGTCAAAAAACTACAAACTAGACACAAATCATGCCATAGACAAAGTGGTACGGAGGGTATGTGCGAGGGTGAGGTCGATGATTTGATTCCTAACAATCGCGTAGCACGCGAAAAATGCCATGACTCGCGGGCGAGGTGGGCTGATTCCTCTCATTAAATAAATTTTTTTGCTGTTTTTAAAACTCGTCTAATGTTTCTGAAAATAATTTTTACTAGCGGTTTTATTACGTCGACTGCCAGTGGAAATCGATTTCCAGTGGCGGTTTTTTTAACTCAACCACAAGTGGAAATCGATTTTCACTGGCGGTCATCAGTTACCCGCCTGTAAAAATGATGATTTCTACTGGCCCCTAGCACCGACGGTTCTAAGAAACACCAGTGAAAATAGGTTCACAACCATCACTATAGAGCTTCTTTGTAGTTGTGCATGTGACCACTCCGAACCCACATGCACCATGCGCCATATACCCGAACCCCTAACCCACACACGCCCGTTAAACCGCTAGGGTCGGTTCTGATACCACTTGTAACACCTCGTCTACTCCTAGGCCGGTGATACTTACTCCTGGCAGCCTCTAGGATCATAGACCATTCCCACAGACCAACACGAGTGTTTTGTGCACACTTTGTCCTCAACATGCGCACCTGAGAAAACTTCCCGGTCGGTCACCCATCCTAAATTTCTTCAAGACAAGCACACTTAACTTGGAGGTTCTTTCGAGATTGGCTTCCGAAAAAGAAGATGCACCTTGTTAATATGAGTACTCTATTAATCCTATTAAGGCTTGGGCCAGGATATCACAGTTATGGGGAGAGAAGTAAGGACGGAGTCAATAAAAAAGGCAATGCATTTAGTGAAGGAATGTGGGGCTCCAGAAGGAAGTATTTATATAGCTACAAAGTTGTTTGTGAAAGTTGAAAACCGAGATATTTGTCATGTGTCCTGAACCTACAATGCTTCTTTTGTGTTATGAGTCAATCAGACAAATGGCTTCAAACTAATTAACTTAGTATGAGTAAGGGCATTTGGTGTGAGCTTGATTAGATTAAATAATATCATAATGTGCTCCACATCACACAACAAAATTCACAACAAGCAATATTGACAGAACTAATTGCTTAAAACACTAAACTACCATTCACATCACTTAAATACCACCTAATATAAGCACAATTACCACAATAAAATAGAGAAACAAACAACACATCTGAGCTAGAGATAAGAAAATTATCGTAACTATTATATCCATCTAGTCCATACATCGACTAAATAGCAGGAATAATGAGGTAGCTCACCATGACTTAAGCTGACTCGATCAGCACTAAACGACAACGATAGTCGGTTTGAGCCTTTCACCTAGCACCTGGTAAGCGACGGACGGGCTCCGTCTCTTCTTCACCTAGATTCCCTGGATTTTGTTCATCAACAGCATAGACACATACACACAGTTCACATTAGCAAATCGACATCGATCGATGAAACAATAAAGCTAGAACGAGACCTCACTGAGCGCCGATGCGTCGCGGACGGGCTGCGCAAAACATCAAAACACCTGACAGCGCCAATATGGCTGTCCACGACATGGCACTCCACTTGGGCATTTTGTCAAACACCTTACACGCACGGCGACGCAGGTGGCTGCAGGGAAAAGCACTGAAGAGGGAGGGGTGAACTGCTAGGTACCATGGCCGAAGAAAACAAACCTTGCGAGAGGCAGGGGATCGGTGGCCATGGTTGAGAGCGTCGGCTTGAGGAAGAAGCAGAGGCAATGGAGGTGAGGTCGCCATGGGAAGAGGAGTAGGGACGACCGGAACTCACAGGGGCAACACAGAGATGGTCGACGCTAAGGATGATGCAGATCCGGACCGTGGTGAGACCGGCGTCGAGGCCAAGCAGAGCACGATGGCCGGCGGCGTCCATGGCTGAAGGGCAGGGGATGACTTCGATGTGGGGAGGGCTGGAGAGGGTGAGGCACGTGCAGGGGATAGGACTGGGTGATGGTGTCTTCAGGAAAATGCCAAAGGCGGTGAAAACAGGATAAGAGAGATGAGGTGAAGACGACACATACACTGGTGGCAAGGCCATGATGGCTCGAGAAGATTTTCCAAGGGCGGTAGAGATAAGTTTATGAAAGAAAAACAATTTCTCCTCTCTCTTTTTCTTTAGCAAAAGAACACAAAAATGTAAACTCCAAAAATAAGGTCTAAATAGGGTATAATTGAATTTGATTACCTCGATACTGGTCGACGATACTTGAGATAATATTTAGAGGAGATGTCAACAGATCAAACCAAATGACATTAGAGTCGATATTTTAGACCGTGCTTGATTTGATTTGAAACCTAGTAATTCATCCACAGTCTGAACATCTAATTCCACGGCCATGGATAAGTTGTCGATGAAACAAATCTCAAACATAACTCCTCAGACGCGATTTCTCGGTTGAGGAATGGAGTCTGAATTATTTTGCACCGAAAACTTTAACCATCGAGATCTACTCAACTTGTTCAGGACAAAAATCACAAGACTGGATTGGACTTCTGCATATGTATTCGCATAATCGATGAATTTTAAACAACCTTAAGACTCCGCTAATCCCCGGAACAAAAATGTTCTGACTTTAGCGAAAACTTTAAGAAGAGTCTAGATAGGTCGAGATAAAACGACATCAAATCCATGATTGGTGAAGATAATTAAAACATAGAGACCATTATTCACACCGTGGTCCCGTGTTTAAGTCCATACTCGTTGTTTATCCTGAGGCAAACATCTAGAATGTTACAGTCGCTCACCATCGTCCCGTGCACGTTCTCTCGCCGATGTCGAGGCCCCGCCGTGTTTCTTGCCATGGTAAGCTTCGCCTCGGTGCTAATAGCCCATAACGCACCCTCAATTCCTCCTTCCCTCTCTAGTTTGCTCTGCCCGTGCTCAATCACCGTCCTCCGTGCAGCACTAAAGTCGTCGTCATGCCATTGTCCCCTCCGATGGGATCTAGAGTCTCACCTTTATGTAAGGAACCTTCCCTGCCCCCTCCGATCCCCTCCCTTGCTCTCTACAGTGCGCAATTGCTCGTCGGAGCTGCAACCACTGCAACCCCCAGTCAGCTGAATATGTGGATGAATATGTGGATGTAATCAAAGTGCTATTGTGAAATGTAGTAAAGAAGAGATGATACGAGGAAATGGTTTTCGTAAACATGAAACTTTTTTATATGGGAATTAAGATACGAAGACACGTCATAGGTAGGGATGGCAGTTGCATCGTGGGTGTGGATACTCGCGGGTTTCGTACTGGATGGACATGGATACGGGTAGAAAAATTCATCTATGGGTCTTGTCGGGTTGGATACCCGAAATGTATCGGGTAGGGTACGGATAGTATATTTTACCCACAGGTATCCATTGGATACCCAAATATTAATTCACATATTATGTTTTCGGCCCATGAAACCAAAGCCCAAAAACCCTAAGGTCGCCTAGCGCTCGAGCGTCGATTCCCTGCTACTATCTCCTAACCCTGTGCCGCCGCCCTAGCCCCCACTCCCCCTAGTCCCTAGGCTCCTAGCACTACTACGCCCCTGCCTCGCCGGCTCGCCCAGATCCGTGTCGAGCCACCAAGCACCGACCGAGGGAGCTGGGAGCATTGCATCGACACCGCCGACGCTGGCCCTCGATGACCAGCATCCGCCACCATAGCAGCCCTCGGGCCTCGACCAGCATCCACGCCACGACGTCTGCCTGCAGCCATGACGTCCGCCACCAGCCACACGTCGTGCCATCACGTCCACTGCAGATCAACGCCACAACGTTGCGCTACCCGGCCATTGCTATCCGCCTGCATATCAATGTCGCGTCGCCCTGCTCCACGCTTGATCTGCACGCCTACATGTTGTGGGGGACAGATATCCCCCGGGTCCACTAGAAGGCGAAAGACCCTTGCATGGGCCCACAGACTAGTGGCCCCCAGGGTCGTCTCGTTGTGGGCCAGGTAAAAACCGCAAGTGAAATGGGCCGACCCAAGAAGGCAGTGGGCTCATGCCTAGATCGTCCGTTGGATTATGTACAAACTCAAAGAACCGTCTGTTTTCCCCACGCCCGAAGCCCTCGAATGTCGGGATAGATCGGGATGGAGTTGGCGGGTTTTCCTTAAGATAAGCTAAGTTAGTTCACTCTTAACTAGGAGATATGCTAGAAGAATGTGATCACCGTGTACGTAGGGAGTGCCCCATGGTCGTGTATATAAGGCCTAGGGGGAACCCCACCATTTTCATCTCATTAGCCCTTCTCCATTCAGGACATGCCACTTGTAACACACCACACATACAGAGCCACCCCAGGAAGTAGGGTATTACGCCTCTCAAAGTGGCCCAAACCTGCAGAAAATCACTTGTCTCTCTCTCTCTCTCGTGCTCCTAGCATGAACCATCAAGCTACAATCAACAACACTGTCCTACCCAAAAGCACCACAAGGGTATCCCTAGGTGTGCGGTCGGACACTAGACACTGAAAGCTGGCGCGCCAGGTAGGGGGTGTGTCATTGATCAAAGTTAGCTCAATGGCCATCACCTTCAAGAACAAGATCACTCTTCACTCGGGAGCTATGTTCCGTTTTGGAACCATCTCATGCATAGCCGATGAAATGGGGACTCTACATCGCATAGCGGATCCACCCGAGAAGAAGCCTTCCTCGGGAATCTCATGGGAAGCCAGAGCAAGACTACGGATAGCGCCCCACCCGCAGCTTGGGGGAAGATGATCCCTTGCGGGCCGAGGTTCAGGAGCCCTCGGGAGAAGAAAGATTGGCCGGTCTAGGTTTCTCTTACCCGAAAAACTCCGTTGTCCACCTCACCCACTAAGGAGTGGACATGGATCACTCGGAAGAAGGAAATAAACGTCCCGAGTCAGGGAATGAGAACACGTCGAGCCACCTTTCTGATACCTTCACCCTCAAAGGAGGACGGGAAGAAGAACACTGTCGCGCTGGCTCCTTTCTACCCCGACATCCTCTTCATCCAGGGGAGATTGGAGTCAGCGCCCATCTCTGATGATGAGCCTACCATGCAAGGGGAGGAGCCTCCCCAGCGTGAAGCCCGGTGACAGAGGAACAGACTCCAGAACGTGCGGCGATATCATGAAGCCAGGGAATGGGATCCATAACAGCCTGTGTCTTGAGACGAAGCCTCGGAAGTGGGAGAAACTCCCGATGAACGAGTGCACCGGGAAAGGCGTAACTCTCATCGCTGCGATCGCCGACAAGCTCAAGATCGGGAGCAAGAGCTAGCCGAGCAGGACGCCAGGCTTCGGCAAGAGAACCCTCTCCTTGCTCGAAACATGTACCCTGATTTTGCTCGAGCACTGAATAAGTCGAGTGAAGTCGGAGGAGTACGAGCACAGAAAGCTGACGGTCTCCCGCGAACCCCAGACGCGGAAGGCTACCGGCGGATGCTTACTCAGGCAGCTAATCACCATCTACCCCTCGCTCATCCTGTGAATGACCTGTGTCACGCCATCAATAGCCAATGAGACGTGCGGAGCTCCATCAACGCTTCACGCGATTGACAGCATGAAAATGAGATAAGGCACCGGAAAGAGTATGACCGGGATCACGACGTACTAGCACGGAGTCATGTCACCCGAGTTGAGTCGGTGGAAGCTTCAACTAGTGGCCCATTCCAGGGACGATCAAGACGACCTACTACCAACTCCCCTCTCTAGGACCAACGACATGAACACCGGCAGGAGGACGCATTCGGAGTTTCCACGCTCACTCCGCATCTTCGGGCCATCCAGTGGCCTCCCAACTTCAAGGTCTCCAACATCGACAAATACGAGTCTAAGCAGGATCGGGGTAGCTGGTTGGCCGTCTACACGACTGCCACCCGGGCTGCTGAGCAACAGAAGACGTCATGACAGCGTACTTGCCCATTCTCCTAGGGCAAGATGCGTTGCAGTGGCTCCAACATCTACCTCGGCACTACATAGATGATTGGAGCGACTTCAGTCGCCGGATTATCGCAAACTTCCAGTCTCTCTCCGACAAGCTGGTGCAGCCATGGGACCTCAAATCCATCAGGCGCCAGAATGATGAGACCCTCTGATCGTTCCTGAAAAGATTTCAAACAATGAGGAACCACATCCCTGAAGTCGTTGAGGCTGCCGTAATTGAAGACTTCCATCGAGGATCCAACGACTCGGACTTTGTCCGAGCCATACTCCAAAAAGCACTAGCCACCTCCGAACAATTGTTTCGAGAGGCGGACATCTACATCACCGCGGATGAGCGGGCCTAGGACCTCATCGGGGGCATGAAATCCGCGCCACCCACGCCACGGTGGGATATGAACCAGCAGCTGGACAAGTGCTGGGAGAAGAGGCCTCGCAAGGAGGTGCACATCGCTAGGCCACCTGCCGCTCGGGCCCGCGGCGCACTGGATGAAATCCTCGACTCCTAGTGTCCGTACCACAAGGACATGCGCCACACCCTGTGGAACTGCAGAGACTTCAAACATTTCGTCGGGCATGGCCGACCATTCCAGCCGCTTCCACCTCCCCCGCCACGAGGAGAGCCTGGCGAGCCCAGGTAGCCTCAGCAGCAGGAAGAGGGGAGGGGTGGAGCTTTCCTGCGCGTTGATAGGGAGGTCAACGTTATCTTCGGAGGTCATGGGGCACAAGAAAACAGGAGGCAACAAAAGCTCAACGACTTGCAGGTCCTGGTGGCCACAACCAGTGCCCCATCTCCTTACTGGTGGTCAGAGCACGCGATAACCTTCAGCCGAGCTGATCAATGGCTTAACTTTGATCACCCTGGCAAGTACCCGCTACTCGTTGATCCAGTGATCCGAGAAAGCTGGGTAAAGGAAGTATTGGTGGATGGGGGAAGCAGCATCAACGTCACCTTCCCCCGGACACTCCAAGCCCTAGGGGTCACCGTTGAAGACCTCACTGAGTCGGATACTCCTTTCTTCGGCATCGTGCCGACCAAAGGGGAGTACCCACCCAGACACATCTACATGTCTGTCACCTTTGGAACCCCAGAGAATTACAGAACCGAGTTCCTGAGGTTCGAGGTGGCACGCTTCGACTGCAGGTACAACGTCATCATCGAAAGACCAGGGCTGGCGAAATTCATGGCTATTCCTCATTACTCGTACATGATACTGAAGATGACGGGACCTCAAGGGATTATCACCATGCGCGCCGACTTCCAAGGCGCCGCAGAATGCTTTTGGGGCACCATCCAAACAGCTCTCACGACCAGGCCCCTGGTAGCCCTTCCCACGCAGGCGAGCAGCAAATTGGAGGATGAAAATCTCACGATCCCCTCGAACGAAGCTCAAGACATGACCTCTATGCGGCCAACTGAAGAAACCAAAAGGATCAACCTGGGATTCTCTGATGAACGCAAGACTATCATCATCAGCTCCAGCCTCGATAATAAATAGGAAAGCACGCTCGTCCTGACCCTGCAAGACAACCGGGATGTATTCGCATGGCAACCTGCGGACATGCTGGGAGTCTCGAGAGAACTGGCCGAGCACAAACTTAAAGTGTATCCTCAGGCGAGACCGATCCAATAGAAGCTACGTCGTTTCACGCCTGATAAGAGAGAATCTATTTGTGCAGAGTTAGCTTGCCTAGTATCGGCAGGATTCACTAGAGAAGTATTGCACCCTGAGTGGCTGGCAAACCCTATTCTTGTACTCAAAAAAAAATAAAGTTGATTGGTGCATGTGCATCGACTATACTGATCTCAACAAGCATTGTCCGAAGGATCCCTTCGGACTCACTAGGATAGATAAGGTGGTTGATTCAACTGATGGCTGCTCTATGCTCTCCTTCCTAGAATGCTACTCCAGGTATCATCAGATCAGTATGGCAAAAGAGGATGAGGAGAAGACTGCCTTCATCACACCATTTGGAGCCTTCTGCTATACCTCCATGTCGTTCAGCCTCAAGAACACTGGAGCGACTTACCAGAGGGCCATCCAAACGTGCTTAGCTGATCACTGGGGCAAGCGAGTGGAAGCTTATGCCGACGATGTGGTTATCAATACAAAGAACTTAGAAAACTTCATCGAAGATCTGCAACTATTCTTCAACAGCTTGAGACGCTACTGATGGCAGTTAAACCCAGAAAAATGTGTGTTCGGAGTACTAGCCGGAAAGGTTTATTGTCAGCCATCGGGGAATAGAGGCCAATCCGGAGAAGATTGAGGCCATTATGAGGATGGAACCATCGCGAACACAGAAAAACGTACAAAGGCTCACCGGATGCATGGCAACACTAAGTAGATTCATATCCAAGCTAGGCGAGAAAGGAATGCCAATCTATAAGTGCAATTCTCTGAGTTTGTGTCCAACCCTCCTGCTCGTGATGGTAGCCTGGGTCTTAGAGTGCGACCCTCTTTTGAGGACATTGAGGCTTTGATTGCCCCACTTTGGAGTCTTCCAAAGGATGAGAAGCAGACTCATTTTGAGATGCTGGCTGGCACTGATGACGCGGAGATAAATGTTGTGCTTAGCTTGCTGGCTAGGGAATCATCCGACTCAACCCACACCAAGCCAATGGCTACCACAGCTGGGCAAGAACTTGGTGAAGAGGTGGAGACTCAGAAACCCAAAGGCGCCCACCCAAAGCGTCCACGCTGAGTGAGCCGCCCGACTGCACCTGTCGAGGAAAAAAGGAAGAAGAGGCGACTTCGGTGACTGTCATGCTTGGACCAGGGTGCAGGCGCTTCTGCTCTGGTTCCTGATGATGTACCAGCAGAGGCCCTTCCTGAGGTTGATGCCAAGGGTTGTGATCATGCACAGGCTGCTGTCTGCCTATTTGACGAGGACGAAGAGGAAGAAGAAGAAGAAGTCTCGCTGATCCGCAAGAACAGCCGGCACTATAGAGGTAGCGAGGGGGGTAGTGATATTCCTTCTCTAGCTCTGTCAGCTCTTGTCAGTCTTCAGGGGCTTTCAATATCAGACTTTGATCTAGTACTAGAGGAAGTCGTCCCCGAAGACATGCTATCAGAGCCTCCTGCAGATGATATCCCGACTGTCTATTCAGAGGTCCCAGATGGTGGGCTTTCCTTACTTGATTCCGCTGGGCAAGAGGTAACCCGAGCGGTGTCTCGCGCATCGTTGACTTTGGAGGGCAGTCTTCCATGCCGAGATGCTGGTCTGAGTCATCCAACTTCCATGGAGGTGGCTGAGGGGCCCTCAGCCTTAGATGTGGCTACTGCAGAAGACCCAGCCCCCGAGCATGGTGCCGGCAGTTACCCAGCCCCCGAGGGTGTTGCTGGTAGTGATCCAGCTCTTGTGGGTAGTGCAAGCTACAACCCAGCCCCCAAGGGTGTTCAGGTGGGCTCTCTTTCCCACGCCTCCATGGACGTCCACGTTGGGTCGTCCCCACCTCGGTCCGATGGGGCGACAGCGGTACATTGTTCCACAATTTTAACTGGACAAGTCGCCTTAGAGGTCGGCGAGCTAGATGCAAGGAGCCTGCTGTCTGCTGATGGGGCTGAGGTCACCCCGGATAGTGCTCTTCATATTGTTCCTGCTGACCTTCCCTCGTCGAGCCATGACTCAGCTCCTCCTACCTTGGGTCTATCACTGTTCCTCTCCAATCTTTAGGTGAGTCGGCCTCTTGCTCTACGTTGTTCATATTAGTGAATTATTTTCTTCTACTCATCTGTCTATGATCACATGCTTTTGTTGATGGAATATCTGCCTAGCTGAGATTCTGTGGTGCCACTGCCCCCAAACAAGCTCTGTCTCTAATGCAGTGGAACCCATTGCTGCTCCAGAAATAGATCGATGACTTGAAGGCATCAAACGCTGGTTAGTGATCTTATAGCTTCCTTAGTTGTTTTTATTGATCAACTTGTTCTTAGTCATGCATCCCCTTTCAGCTGCATTGTCGGATATGGCCCAACGGTGCTCTGAACTTGAGGGGAAGTATTCTCAAAGTCAAGCCGACTTGGCCCAGACTTCTTCTTTTTTGGACAGTGCGTGTTCTTTGAATTCCTCTCTTAATGCCTAGCTTGACTCTGAAAAGATGGCGCATGAGGTAAACTCCCTTGGTTGACCCTGCCATGCTATTGTTGCTTTGGTACTGAATGCTGCTTTTTATTCGTAGGAGGAGAAACGAGCACTCGCGGCCTCTCGTGACAATCTGGACAGGTTATACCGTGACGCTAGCAACTCCTTGACCATATTGGAGAGGAGCCACCGCTTCACCATGTCTGACCTGGATCATCATCGTCACGAGCTGCAAGTATCCCAAGATGAGGTTCTACGACTTGGACAGATGTTATCGACCAAGGATTCCACCATCAAGGATCTGCGTGCTTCCAAGAAGCTTATCACGCAGGAGCTAGAGGCCGCTCGACCGGCTGTCAAAGCTTTAGAGGACAACTGCGCCGTCTTGAAGGCTCAGCGCGACAAGGCTATGGACAAAGCCGTTCACGTTGGACGAATCTTGATGAGGAGGCCCAGCGTCGTGGTGCCTGACGATATTGCTAACAAAGACGTTTCGATGCAGTGATGTCCTACAAAACACTCGATGTAATATGAATTCTATGTGCATGAGATGGTTGTGTTTAGAACTCGAATATTTTGTAGACAGGGCGCCAGAACATGCCCCTGGTGCCAACAAGTAAAACGTTCTTTTTTCCTGGAGGGCTAATTGTTTTGCTGTTAGGGTATAGTAGTCACCCTGAACAATCATGAAAGCAAGTGTGCCATGCTGGTTTTAAGGCGTTTTCCGACTTAAGCCGATCGCCTGGTTGGTAGGGCATAGTGGTCACCCTAAGATAAGTAGACGTGAGCAAGTCGCATCGTATTAAGTCATTGCCGACTTAAGTTGATTGCTCCGTTGGCAGGGTATAGTGGTCACCCTAAGTCAAGTTAGTGTGAGCATGTCGCACCAACTTAAGTCATCGCCAACTTAAGCCGATTGCTCCGTTAGTAGGGTATAGTGGTCACCCTAAGTTGAGTAAGCGTGAGCATGTTGCACCGTCTTAAGTCGTCGCCGACTTAAGTCGATTGCTCCCTTAGTAGGGTATAGTGGTCACCCTAAGCCGAGTAAGCGTGAGCATGTCGCACTGTCTTAAGTCATCGCCGACTTAAGCCGATTGCTCCGTTAATAGGGTATAGTGGTCACCCTAAGTCGAGTAAGCGTGTTGATTTCAAGTCCAATCAAATCGAAGTCAGCTGAAAGTCAAGAGTCTGAATGCCTTTTAAAACAAAAACTTTATTGATGATGAAGTCCCCTGATTACAGAGTATAATGTTGCTTCGAGAATTTTTGAGGCCTCGCTAGGGATAAAACTTTCTAAGATGCTCTATGTTCCATGAGTTCCCCATTTCCGTGCCATCGATTTGAGTAAGCCGGTATGATCCTGGCCGAGTGACCTCTGATACAATGAATGGCCCTTCCCATAGTGGTGACAGCTTGTACCGTCCTTCCCTCGTTAGAATTTGGCGAAGGACCAAGTCTCCCACTGCAAAGGACCGGTATTGCATGACTTTATCATGATAGCGCCTCAAGGTCTACTGGTACCTAGCCGACTGAATTACTGTGTTCAATCGTTCTTCCTCCAGCACATCAATATCCTCTAGCCTGGTAGCTTCTGCTTCAGCTATGTTTTCGAAAGCCAACCTCGGCGCCCTGAATATTAGGTCGGCGGGCAGCATTGCCTCTGACCCATAAACCATGAAGAATGGGGTGTTTCCATGTAGAGCTCGACTGGGTTGAGTTCTCAAACTCCAAACTACGTATGGCAGTTCTCTGATCCACTTTCTTGCAAGCTTCTCATTCTTGTCAAATACTTTCTTCCTGAGTGCTTCCAGTATCATCCCGTTGGCTCTTTCTACTTGGCCGTTGGCTCTTGGATGCGCTACTGATGCATACTTAATCTGGATGCTCCGCTGCTCACAGAAGTCGAAGAATTCAGAGCTGGTGAAGTTGGGTCCCAGGTCGGTTATAATGCTATTTGGTATCACAAACCTGGATATTATGTCTTGTATGAATTCTACTGCCTTGGCTAAGGTTAAAGAGGCAATGGGATTATATTCTATCCATTTTGTGAACTTGTTAATGGCAACCAGCACGTGAGTATAGCCTCCCTGAGCTTTCTTGAAAGGTCCAATCATGTCCAGCCCCCAGCATGCAAATGGCCATGTTACAGGAATGGTCTGCAGCTATTGTGCAGGTAAATGTTGTTGCTTTGATAAGAATTGGCAAGCTTCACATCTCTGGACTAACTCGGCAGCATCACTCTTCGCTGTTGGCCAATAGAAACCAGATCTGAAAGCCTTCCCAACCAGAGTTCTGGATGCTGCATGTACTCCGCACTGCCTGGCGTGGATTAAATCTAACAGCTGCTTCCTAATAACTGAGTGAATGCATTTCATGAGGACTCCCGTCGCACCTCTTCTGTACAGTGTGCCCCCTATGAGGGTGTAGCGGGCCGACTGCCTTGCGATGTGTTCTGCTGCAGCCTTGTCATCCGGTTCTTCTTCATTTTTTATGTACCTGATGATAGGCTCTCTCCAGTCATTGGGGTCCGATTCTGGTTGGCTCAAGGTGTTGCATTCTTCTGTCTGATCTAAGAGAATACTCGGGTGTGATATTTCTTGGATGAAGATCCCGGGTGGAACCTGGACTCGACTGGATCCCAGCTTTGATAACGCGTCTGCTGCCGCATTGCGGTCTCTTTCCACGTGATGGAACTCCAACACTTCGAATTTGTCCTCCAATTTTCGGACGACTGCATAGTACTTGCCCATGGAATCAGTCGAGCAATTCCAGTCTTTATTTATCTGGCTTATGACTACTAGCGAATCTCCATATACCATCATCTTCTTGATGCTCAGTGATACAACAATGTTCAATCCGTGGATTAGTGCTTCATATTCTGCCGCATTATTTGATGCTAGAAATAATAGCTGGAGTGCATACTTGAATTGTTCTCCTCTAAGAGCAATGAAGAGGATTCCTGCACCTGCTCCCTGCAACTTCAGCGAGCCATCAAAGTACATTCTCCATACTTCGGTAGTCTTCGGGTTGTATGGGACCTGGTGCTCAGTCCACTCTGACACGAAGTCAACTAGTGCTTGAGTCTTTATTGCCATGCGAGGTCGGAACTCTATGTCGTGAGCTCCTAGCTCATATGCCCACTTGGCTACCCTTCCGATAACTTCTTTGTTGTGGAGAATGTCCCCTATTGGAAATCATGTGACTACTATGACTTTGTGGTTGTCAAAGTAGTGACGGAGCTTGCAAGCAGTTAGAAGTACTGCGTATAGCAGTTTTTGGATCTAGGGATACTTCATCTTTGAGGGCCCGAGAACTTCGCTGATGAAGTAGATCAGATGCTGCACTGCGTATGTATGTCCTTCCTCCACCCGCTCGACTACTAACGCGGTGCTTACCACGTGAGTCGTGCAGGATATGTATAACAATAGGTCTTCTGCTGGCTGATTCGGCGTGGCTCGGCGTGGTGGCCTGAGTACCGGTGGTGTAGTTAGGAACTTTTTTAGTGCCTCTAGAGCTTCCTGTGCCTTTATGGTCCACTGAAACTTGTCCACCTTTTTGAGCAGTTTGTAGAATGTCATGCCTTTCTCACCTAGCCTTGATATGAACCTGCTCAGGGCTGCCATGCATCTAGTAAGCCTCTATACCTTTTTCTGTGATCGCGGTGCTTCCATTCTCATTGAAAGGGAAATAGGGTCAAACCTTTTCCTAAATGATTTTGGTGGTTGAATTGCCCAACACAAATAATTGGACTAACTAGTTTGCTCTAGATTATGAGTTCTACAGATGCCAAAGGTTCAACACAAACCAATAAAAAGTCCAAGATAGGGTTCAAAAAGAAAGGAGCAAAAGAAACTGAAGGCTGCCCTGGTCTAGCGCACCAGACTGTCCGGTGCACCAGGGTGGATCAACTCGAACTCGCTACCTTCAGGTTTCTGGAAAAGCCACTCCGCTATAATTCACCGGACTGTTCGATGTGCCATCGGACTGTCCGGTGTGCCAGTGGAGCAACGACTACAGCGCAACGGTCGACTCCAATGGAAACCTGAAAAGCGCTACAGTGCACGGACAGTTCGCGTAGAGTCAGAGCAGGTGCCAAAAGGCGCACCAGATAGTAAACAGTGACTGTCCGGTGCACCACCGGACTGTCCGGTGGGCCAGGTTGTCAGAGCTCCAACGGTCAAACCCTAACGGTTGGGTGATGTGGCTGGCGCACCGGACAGTGTCCGATGGCGCACCGGACTGTCCGGTGCGCCCATCGACAGACAGCCTTCCCAACGACCATTTTGGTGGTTGGGGCTATAAATACCCCCAACCACCACACTTCAAGGCATCCAAGTTTCAGCAATTTGCATTCAATACAAGAGCTCTAGACTTCACCCCAAGACACAAATCAAAAGATCAAATCCTCTCCAAGTCCCAATCTCATTCCAAAGCTTAGTGACTTGTGAGAGAGAGACATTTGTGTTCATTTGAGTTCTTGTCGCTTGGATCGCTTTTCTTCTTCCTCTATTCTTGTTCTCAAGCAACTTGTAATCAAAGCAAGAGATACCAAGTTGTGGTGGTCCTTGTAGGGGTCTAAGTGACCCGTTTGATTAAGGATAAAAGCTCACTCGGTCTAGGAGACCGTTTGAGAGAGGGAAAGGGTTGAAAGAGACCCGGTCTTTGTGACCACCTCAATGGGGAGTAGGTTTAAAAGAACCGAACCTCGGTAAAACAAATCACCGTGTCATCCGCTTTTATTTGCTTGTGATTTGTTTTCGCCCTCTCTAACGGACTCGGTTTTATTTCTAACGCTAACCCGGCTTGTAGTTGTTCTTAAAGTTTATAAATTTCAGATTTGCCTATTCACCCCCCTCTAGGCGAATTTCAATTGGTATCAGAGCCCGGTACTTCATTTGAGTCTAACCGCTCGAAGTGATGTCGGGAGATCACGCCAAGAGGGAGATTGGGGCCGGCAGCGACAAGTCCGCAAGCTTGGGGAGAACCCACTCAAGGGAGTTCGGCCGCAAGCACAAGGAGGAATCCTCTTCCTCCATCAAGACAGAACGGAGAGGTGACAAAAAGAAGAAGATGAAGAAAGTGGTCTACTATGAGACCGATTCTTCGTCACCCTCCACCTCCGGCTTCGAATCGGCATCCGCCACTTCTAAGCGCCATGAGCACAAGAAGTATAGTAAGATGTCCCTCCGCTATCCTCGCATTTCCAAACGCACTCCATTACTTTCCGTTCCCTTAGGCAAACTACCAGTTTTTGATGGTGAAGATTACTCTATGTGGAGTGATAAAATGAGGCATCACCTAACCTCACTCCACAAAAGCATATGGGATATTGTTGAGTATGGAGCGCAGGTACCAAAGGAAGGGGACAAGGACTATGATTCGGAGGAGGTCGACCAAATATTACACTTCAACTCCCAAGCCACCACTATACTCCTCACCTCTCTAAGTCGAGAGGAATATAATAAGGTGCAAGGGTTGAAGAGTGCCAAAGAGATTTGGGACGTACTCAAGACCGCGCACGAAGGAGATGAGGTGACCAAGATCACCAAGCGGGAAACGATCGAGGGGGAGCTCGATCGATTCATGCTCAACCAAGGGGAGGATCCACAAGCCATGTACAACCGGCTCAAGACCTTGGTAAATCAAGTGTGCAATCTCGGGAGCACAAAATGGGATGACCATGAAATGGTCAAGGTTATTCTAAGATCACTCGTTTTTCTTAATCCTACACAAGTTCAATTAATTCGTGGTGATCCTAGATATAAGCTAATGTCTCCCGAGGAGGTTATAGGAAAGTTTGTGAGCTTTGAGTTGATGATCAAAGGCTCCAAACAAATCATCGAGCGAGGCGCCACCTCCACACCTGTAACACCCTAAATCTCCTTTTGAGAATATAGCAAAAATTTTCAAAGATCTTGCATTAGAATTTTTCTTTTTCTATCTCTTTAGAACTCTCATAACATTTGAAGACTCATCTCCCTATTTAAAAGCATTTGCTTAAGTGAATAAAATAATAAATAAAACCATATTTGGCACTCATGATGGAGTTTTAATTGTATGTGCATTTAAAATAATAATAAAATATAATAATGGAATTGAGAATTTGAAGTTAACCCAAAGTTGCACTTTGGGGTTTAGGAAATATTATGTAGAAGTGAAAGAGAGAAGATATATATACATAATATAAAGGAAATTTATATATTTCCAAAATTTATATTTTTTTTTATTTCACAAAATATAAACTGAGGATAAACTGACACAAAATGTTGAATTTAAAATCTGAATTGAAAATGGAATTTGGAAACTAAAAGGAGAAAGAAGAAAATATAAAAGAAAAAGAGAAGGGATACTATACCTGATGGGCCGCAGGCCAACAAATCGGCCCAAATGGGCATTTCATCCGCGCGGCCCATTTCTCTTTCCCTCCCCTCTTCTCATACTGAGTCACTTGCGTGCGGGGCCCATATGTCGGTCCCTCCTCGGCTGCGCGCGCATGTATGCCGCTGTCACGTGGGTCCCATTGGTCAGCTGACCCCTTCCCCCGTACCTTTCGCCACAGCTCTCGGGTGCTTGGCGGTGGATCTCTGCCGCGGTTTCCGCGGGGACCGTTGCAGCCGCCGGGATCGCTTCGGTCTCGCCCGCGTTTACCGGATGGGATGGTCATCCTATGTACTCGGCCCTATTTAACCAACCAAGCCTTGGGCTCCTCCCTAACCATTGGCGCATCGGAGCTAAGTCCACCGCGGGTGCGGCTGCTTGGGCGATTCCTCTGCGCAGGCGTTCGAAGAAATTGAAGCACCCGCGATGAAGCTCCTGGGTTCACCGAACATGTGTGTAGCCTTATTGGGCGAAGAAAACCTTCCGAGCTCGACCAATTGCTCACCAGAGCCCTTACTCCGCCGTGAACCGCGTGACACCGTGACCAGTCCTCGTTGTCGACGCTTGACTCCAATTCGGAGCTCTAGGAGTGTCACCGGTATATGAAGAAGGCGTACGAATCATCAATTCGTGGGCGGAGGCACCTAATGGCTGATGATTTCTCGCCACCGCCGCCATCCCGATTTGCACCGCGGACCAACCCCGTCACGCCATTTGCACTGGTGAGTTCTCGGCCACCGCGTTCGCTCTGCCCCACTCCTTGTGTTGAGCCAGGCAGCGATGGAGTTAGGCCTCTGCGGCGTCGGGTGCGTCATCCTCCGGCGAGGGTTCGCCGTGACCTCGGGCGGCGTCGCCCAGCTCGGACTGAGGAAGGAGAATAGCGCGTGACCGTTAGATTTGGGTGTGACGCTCGTGAGCCATCGGATCCGTGATGAAGGGTGGGGCGGATCATGACCGTTGATCCACGTATACACGGTAAAAATCAGATCGCGCCGTAGATGTCGAATCCAACGGTAGTAAGCGCGTACCGATTCATAAAGTCGGGGTTCTAATCTGGTCCGCGGGGATTGGATCGGACGGCTCATATAAACTCATACCCCTTCGGCCCTGGCATCTTTCAAAAGTGCCCCTGCCTTTCTGGGTATTCAACCCGCAGTCCATAGACTCTGTTGACTGAGTCTCGGGTTATTTGTTAAACAGCCCCTGCGTTTCCCATTAATTGAGGCCCAGTCCAGTGCAGTATTAAAGTGATTAAATGAATTAGAAATTAGATTTTTAATACAAAAATAATTGCTAGAACTTGTTTAAATCATAGAAAATCCATTTTTAGTCCAAATTAATCCATTCCACTTGCTAAAATTTTGTAATTTTATTCTCTACCACCTAGAGCCTCTGTTTTGTCATGAAAACAATTAGAAATTTAATCTCTCACTTAATCCATTTTAAACACATAAAACCTTTGAAAATTCATAACTTAAAATCTACAACTCCAAAATTAATAATTCTTTTTCCTGTGATCTTATTTTAATATGTATATTAATAATGTGTATTTTGTTCTTATGTTTGGTGTAATGTTAATTTTGCCTATACCATGTTTGTTTGAATTGCTACGACTAGCAGTGAGGTCACGAGTCATCTAAAGATCATCCTGGTACCTGGAATCTCAAGGCCCAGGCAAGTTGTGCCCTTGATCACTTCTTTCCACCTACTCATGTTCTAATTAATCATAATGATCTGCATAGGTTAATTTTGATGGGACCCAATAGGTTACCCTAGTTTGTCTATCTTTATACCTTGTTTACCACTGAACCTTTTGGGTAGTACTTGCTAGTGCTTTATGTGGTTTTGGGTATGGAGATACAACTATTCATGGTTACACTTCTGTTATCAGTTGTTATTTATTGTTCATGATGAGATCATTATGTTAATTGGAACATGGAGAACCACCCGGGAAAACAGTGCTACCACAAGGGTGGAATGGGACGCCCTTGGCTGATTAATTAGGAAAGCTAGTGGAAGACTACCTTACCCGAAAGGGGAAAGGGCAGTAGGGGAGAGGTCAGTGTAGGGAGGCCCTCGGGAGGATTTTGCTGCGATGGCGGTCCTGCAAGGGATTCCTGCACTGGATCTTCCTATAAACTGTAGCGGGTTTTCGGAAGCTAGTGGAACTTTGTAAAGGCCTCGTAGTGGATCCCTAGCCATTCACCTCGGAAGTGTCTAAGGGCTTTGCAAACCCTGGCGACATGGGATACACGACTTGTGGGTAAAGATGCGCAACCTCTGCAGAGTGTAAAACTGGTATACTAGCCGTGCTCACGGTCATGAGCGGCTCGGACACTCACATGATTAATTTATGGAACTAAATTCAATTTGTCATATGCATTGCATCGCAGGTGATGTTGTTACTTTTGTTCAACTATTTAATTGGGTTGGTATTTACTTATACTTAGTAACTGCTAATAAAATTTTGACCAACTTTAAAAGCAATGCTCAGCTCTAACCATCTTCTTTGGTAAGCCTTACACTTCACGTGAGCTCCCACCTTTGGCGAGTTCATGCACATTATTCCCCACAACTTGTTGAGCGATGAACGTATGTGAGCTCACTCTTGCTGTCTCACATACACCACAGGTCAAGACCAGGTACTGCAGGATGATGCTCATGGAGGATGCTGTGATGAGTTCGTGAGAGGTCTAGGCCGTCGTCTCCCAGTCAACTTTTGGGTTGCTGGACCGTTGTCTCCTTATAATGTAATTATTTATTTTGTATAGAACTCCTGTTATATATAAAGATGTGACATTCGATCCTGTGCCACTATACATCATATGTATGAGACTTGGTCCCAGCATACCTGGTGTTTATGTTAACCCCGGGTTTTGGACCCCTAAAAACCGGGTGTTACAGAAGTGGTATCAGAGGAATGTTGACTGTAGGACGAAACCTAGATAGAACTGGACAACCAATATTTACTTACCTTTGCTACTCTGATTCTTTTCTGAACTTTTCTTAATCTTTTCTCATCTATTTCCGCTTACTCTGATTATTCTTACCTTTTCAGTCTAAAGACAAATGTGGATTTCACACTTTGAAATCCTGTGCCTAGAGTGACCTTTAGGAATAGGAGACCTAATCCTAGGAACAAAAACAAAACTATTTTTATAAGTGTCTATGTATTTGAATGTTTGTTCTTATGATACTTGTATGATTTGGATCTTTGATTGAGTGTGATGGGTTGTGGTGTAATGTCCACAATTGCATCTACATATACACCTAGGCATAAGGAAAAATATTTATAAAATAGACAACACAGAATATTCCCTATTAAAAAGACATCAAGCCTAATGGATCCATATTATCTTAAAAAGATTTCCCCCTTATCCTAATAGATTCATCTTATCTTGAAGGATTCATCTTATCATAACCACTAACTGACCTCAAAAGATTCTATCTTATTCTTATAAAATTCATCTTAGTATGTATACTTATCCCGACCACTTAGCTTATCTCATTATGGGATAACAACCATGATTTAAACCCAATTAATTGGATCTTATCTAGACTAAACCAGTCATATAACTATATTTTAGATCTTATCTAGATTAATCTGGTCATACCTAGACCCCATTCAACCTAAACTAATCTAAAATTAATTAGGTCTTATTTAGTCAAATCTAGTTATGCTAAACTAATCTAGTTGCCATCTAATTTGAACTAACCCAATGTGACCCACTCAAACAGGTTAGTTAATACTTGTAGCGTGGATTAGACCCTAACCACCTATTCTAACGTGATTCACTCGACACTAAATTAGGAATAACCGACCAACTCGGTCTTATGAAACTACCTTAACCATCCGATGGTTGCATAACTCCTCTGTTTCAATTTAAACGGAAAATTCTGATCTACCTCAAGTATTAACTAAACCATATTCTTATAAACAGGTTTTAAACCTAAACGGTTGTTTTAGACCAACTCGTCCGTGAAACCACGACCTAGCCTATGTGATAGGTTATCCAACTCATTCATCCCAAAAGCAAAGCAAAAACTTTGTTCAATCTACCTACCCCATGTACCCACACCTATCTCAACTATGTGTCTAGTTATGGTAACACCAATACCCATTATCCTCGATGATAACACCAAACTTGATCGATATAACAGGTTACATAACTTATCCAACCAATCTAAAAGCAAACAACGAGACAGACTTTGCTTAAACTTATTTAACTCATAACCACCTATTAACCTATTTTGTTTACCTAAGAATCTGCCTTCACTACATGTCCCAAATTCGAATAACAACTTCGAGAATGAAGATTGAAGGTGATCAACCCATCAAATCAAGGAAGGATAAGATTCAAGCCAGATCTTCAAAGGAATCAAGATCCACAATCTTGGATGGAGTATTTCCTTACCCTAGCCTTTCTTGCCCAAACCTATCCATGCTTTAAAGGCATCTTCTATCCTACATAATAAAGTGGACATACATATATACACCCATACTTTCCTAACCACCAGTTCCACCAAGCTACATAAACATATATATAGATTACGACTATTTGTAAGCTCTAAGTGTCACTTTAGTTAGTAGTTGATAAAGATACAATTTTAGTTGGAATAATAAGGTCTAATTGACCCCATGTATTGCTAATAAATTATGCATCATGCCAAGATTTTTCGTTGTGCATATGTTTTGAGATAACTTGGTTATATATCCTGTTCTTGCAAATCTCGAGGACGAGATTATTTTTAAGGGGGGTAGGATTTGTAACACCCTAAATCTCCTTTTGAGAATATAGCAAAAATTTTCAAAGATCTTGCATTAGAATTTTTCTTTTTCTATCTCTTTAGAACTCTCATAACATTTGAAGACTCATCTCCCTATTTAAAAGCATTTGCTTAAGTGAATAAAATAATAAATAAAACCATATTTGGCACTCATGATGGAGTTTTAATTGTATGTGCATTTAAAATAATAATAAAATATAATAATGGAATTGAGAATTTGAAGTTAACCCAAAGTTGCACTTTGGGGTTTAGGAAATATTATGTAGAAGTGAAAGAGAGAAGATAAATATACATAATATAAAGGAAATTTATATATTTCCAAAATTTATATTTTTTTTTATTTCACAAAATATAAACTGAGGATAAACTGACACAAAATGTTGAATTTAAAATCTGAATTGAAAATGGAATTTGGAAACTAAAAGGAGAAAGAAGAAAATATAAAAGAAAAAGAGAAGGGATACTATACCTGATGGGCCGCAGGCCAACAAATCGGCCCAAATGGGCATTTCATCCGCGCGGCCCATTTCTCTTTCCCTCCCCTCTTCTCATACTGAGTCACTTGCGTGCGGGGCCCATATGTCGGTCCCTCCTCGGCTGCGCGCGCGTGTATGCCGCTGTCACGTGGGTCCCATTGGTCAGCTGACCCCTTCCCCCGTACCTTTCGCCACAGCTCTCGGGTGCTTGGCGGTGGATCTCTGCCGCGGTTTCCGCGGGGACCGTTGCAGCCGCCGGGATCGCTTCGGTCTCGCCCGCGTTTACCGGATGGGATGGTCATCCTATGTACTCGGCCCTATTTAACCAACCAAGCCTTGGGCTCCTCCCTAACCATTGGCGCATCGGAGCTAAGTCCACCGCGGGTGCGGCTGCTTGGGCGATTCCTCTGCGCAGGCGTTCGAAGAAATTGAAGCACCCGCGATGAAGCTCCTGGGTTCACCGAACATGTGTGTAGCCTTATTGGGCGAAGAAAACCTTCCGAGCTCGACCAATTGCTCACCAGAGCCCTTACTCCGCCGTGAACCGCGTGACACCGTGACCAGTCCTCGTTGTCGACGCTTGACTCCAATTTGGAGCTCTAGGAGTGTCACCGGTATATGAAGAAGGCGTACGAATCATCAATTCGTGGGCGGAGGCACCTAATGGCTGATGATTTCTCGCCACCGCCGCCATCCCGATTTGCACCGCGGACCAACCCCGTCACGCCATTTGCACTGGTGAGTTCTCGGCCACCGCGTTCGCTCTGCCCCACTCCTTGTGTTGAGCCAGGCAGCGATGGAGTTAGGCCTCTGCGGCGTCGGGTGCGTCATCCTCCGGCGAGGGTTCGCCGTGACCTCGGGCGGCGTCGCCCAGCTCGGACTGAGGAAGGAGAATAGCGCGTGACCGTTAGATTTGGGTGTGACGCTCGTGAGCCATCGGATCCGTGATGAAGGGTGGGGCGGATCATGACCGTTGATCCACGTATACACGGTAAAAATCAGATCGCGCCGTAGATGTCGAATCCAACGGTAGTAAGCGCGTACCGATTCATAAAGTCGGGGTTCTAATCTGGTCCGCGGGGATTGGATCGGACGGCTCATATAAACTCATACCCCTTCGGCCCTGGCATCTTTCAAAAGTGCCCCTGCCTTTCTGGGTATTCAACCCGCAGACCATAGACTCTGTTGACTGAGTCTCGGGTTATTTGTTAAACAGCCCCTGCGTTTCCCATTAATTGAGGCCCAGTCCAGTGCAGTATTAAAGTGATTAAATGAATTAGAAATTAGATTTTTAATACAAAAATAATTGCTAGAACTTGTTTAAATCATAGAAAATCCATTTTTAGTCCAAATTAATCCATTCCACTTGCTAAAATTTTGTAATTTTATTCTCTACCACCTAGAGCCTCTGTTTTGTCATGAAAACAATTAGAAATTTAATCTCTCACTTAATCCATTTTAAACACATAAAACCTTTGAAAATTCATAACTTAAAATCTACAACTCCAAAATTAATAATTCTTTTTCCTGTGATCTTATTTTAATATGTATATTAATAATGTGTATTTTGTTCTTATGTTTGGTGTAATGTTAATTTTGCCTATACCATGTTTGTTTGAATTGCTACGACTAGCAGTGAGGTCACGAGTCATCTAAAGATCATCCTGGTACCTGGAATCTCAAGGCCCAGGCAAGTTGTGCCCTTGATCACTTCTTTCCACCTACTCATGTTCTAATTAATCATAATGATCTGCATAGGTTAATTTTGATGGGACCCAATAGGTTACCCTAGTTTGTCTATCTTTATACCTTGTTTACCACTGAACCTTTTGGGTAGTACTTGCTAGTGCTTTATGTGGTTTTGGGTATGGAGATACAACTATTCATGGTTACACTTCTGTTATCAGTTGTTATTTATTGTTCATGATGAGATCATTATGTTAATTGGAACATGGAGAACCACCCGGGAAAACAGTGCTACCACAAGGGTGGAATGGGACGCCCTTGGCTGATTAATTAGGAAAGCTAGTGGAAGACTACCTTACCCGAAAGGGGCAAGGGCAGTAGGGGAGAGGTCAGTGTAGGGAGGCCCTCGGGAGGATTTTGCTGCGATGGCGGTCCTGCAAGGGATTCCTGCACTGGATCTTCCTATAAACTGTAGCGGGTTTTCGGAAGCTAGTGGAACTTTGTAAAGGCCTCGTAGTGGATCCCTAGCCATTCACCTCGGAAGTGTCTAAGGGCTTTGCAAACCCTGGCGACATGGGATACACGACTTGTGGGTAAAGATGCGCAACCTCTGCAGAGTGTAAAACTGGTATACTAGCCGTGCTCACGGTCATGAGCGGCTCGGACACTCACATGATTAATTTATGGAACTAAATTCAATTTGTCATATGCATTGCATCGCAGGTGATGTTGTTACTTTTGTTCAACTATTTAATTGGGTTGGTATTTACTTATACTTAGTAACTGCTAATAAAATTTTGACCAACTTTAAAAGCAATGCTCAGCTCTAACCATCTTCTTTGGTAAGCCTTACACTTCACGTGAGCTCCCACCTTTGGCGAGTTCATGCACATTATTCCCCACAACTTGTTGAGCGATGAACGTATGTGAGCTCACTCTTGCTGTCTCACATACACCACAGGTCAAGACCAGGTACTGCAGGATGATGCTCATGGAGGATGCTGTGATGAGTTCGTGAGAGGTCTAGGCCGTCGTCTCCCAGTCAACTTTTGGGTTGCTGGACCGTTGTCTCCTTATAATGTAATTATTTATTTTGTATAGAACTCCTGTTATATATAAAGATGTGACATTCGATCCTGTGCCACTATACATCATATGTATGAGACTTGGTCCCAGCATACCTGGTGTTTATGTTAACCCCGGGTTTTGGACCCCTAAAAACCGGGTGTTACAACACCCGAGGTGCAACCTGTCGCATTCAAAGCGACGGAAGAGAAGAAAGAAGAGTCTACATCAAGTAGGCTTCCCATTGACGCCTCCAAGCTCGACAACGAGGAAATGTCGCTTATCATCAAGAGCTTCTGCCAAATCCTCAAGCAAAGGAGGGGGAAGGATTACAAGCCCCGCTCTAAGAAATTGTGCTACAAGTGTGGTAAGTCCGGTCATTTTATTGCTAAATGTCCATTATCAAGTGATAGTGATAGGGGCGACGACAAGAAGGGAAGCAGGAAGGAAAAGAAGAAATACTACAAGAAGGGCGGCGATGCCCACGTGTGTCGAGAATGGGACTCCGATGAGAGCTCCATCGACTCCTCCTCCGATGAGGACGCCGCCAACATCGCCATCAACAAAGGCCTCCTCTTCCCCAACGTTGGCCACAAGTGCCTCATGGCAAAGGACGGCAAAAAGAAGGTAAAATCTAGAGCCTCCACTAAATATGCAACATCTAGTGATGAGGATAACTCTAGTGATGATGAAGATAGTTTGCTTGCTCTTTTTGCCAACCTAAACATGCAACAAAAGGAAAAATTGAATGAATTAATTAGTGCTATTCATGAGAAGAATGAACTCTTGGATAGCCAAGAGGACTTCCTTATTAAGGAAAACAAGAAGTATGTTAAGGTGAAAAATGCTTATGCTCAGGAAGTAGAAAAATGTGAAAATTTAACTAGTGAGCTTAGCATTTGCCATGACACAATCTCCAACCTTAGAATTGAAAATGCCAAATTAATTGCTAAGGTTGAGAAATTAAATGTTTGTGATGATTCTCTTGTCAAACTTAAAAATGATAATGCTAGTTTAATTGCTAAAATTGACAAGTTGAATGAATCACTTTCTAGCCTCAGGATTGAGAATGATAAATTAATTTCTAAGGCTAAAGATTTAAATATTTGCAATGTTTCTATTTCCAATCTTAGAAATGAGAATGCCATGTTACATAATAAGATTGATGAATTAAATGCTTGCAAACCATCTACATCTAGTGTTGATCATGTTACTATTTGTACTAGATGTAGAGATATTAATGTTGATGCTATCCATGGTCACCTAGCTTTAATTAAACAACAAAATGATCACATAGCTCAACTTAGTGCTAAAATTAATGAGCATGAGATGAAAATGAAAAGTTTAAATTTGCTAGAAGCATGATGGAATTGGCTTCCAATAGGGAGGCAATGTTAAACTTAATGCCCCCAAGAAATTGTCTAATTTTGTTAAGGGCAAAGCTCCCATGGTTCAGGATAACAAGGGCTATATTTTATATCCTACTGGTTATCGCGAACATAAGATTAGGAGAATTCATTCTAGGAAGTCTCACTCTAGCTCTCATCATGCTTTTATGTATAAGAGTGAGGCATCTAGTTCTAGGCAATCCACTCATGTTAAATTGCCTAAAAAGAAAACTCCTACTGCATCAAATGAGCCTATTGTTTCATTTAAGACTTTTGATGCTTCATATGTTTTAACTAACAAATCGGGTAAAATAGTTGCCCAATATGTTGGGGGCAAACACAAGGGCTCCAAGACTTGTGTTTGGGTACCCAAGGTGCTTGTTTCTAATGTCAAAGGACCCAAGACCGTTTTGGTACCTAATAACAAGGCCTAAACATGTTTTGTAGGTTTATGCATCCGGGAGCTCAAGTTGGATCATTGATAGCGGGTGCACAAACCACATGACTGGGGAGAAAAGGATGTTCTCCTCCTATAAGAAAAACAATGATCCCCAAAGAGCTATCACATTCGGGGATAGAAATCAAGTTTTGGTCAGAGGACATGGTAAAATTGCTATATCACCTGACCATTCTATTTCCAATGTTTTTCTTGTAGATTCTTTAGATTACAATTTGCTTTCTGTTTCTCAATTATGCAAAATGGGTTACAACTGTCTTTTTACGGATACAAGTGTTACTGTCTTTAGAAGAAATGATGATACAGTAGCATTTAAGGGAGTATTAGAGGGTCAGCTATACTTAGTTGATTTTAATAGAGCTAAACTCGATACTTGCTTAATTGCTAAGACTAATATGGTTTGGCTCTGGCATCACCGACTAGCCCATGTTGGGATGAAGAATCTTCATAAGCTTCTAAAGGGAGAACACATTTTGGGACTAACAAATGTTCATTTTGAGAAAGACAGGGTTTATAGCGCATGTCAAGCAGGAAAGCAAGTTGGGACTCATCATCCACACAAGAACATCATGACGACCGACATGCCGCTTGAGCTACTCCACATGGACCAATTCGGCTCGATCGCTTACATAAGCATCGGCAGGAGTAAGTATTGTCTTGTAATTGTGGATGATTATTTTCGCTTCACTTGGGTGTTCTTTTTGCAGGATAAATCTCAAACCCAAGAGACCTTAAAAGGATTCTTGAGACGGGCTCAAAACGAGTTCAGCTTAAGGATCAAAAAGATTAGAAGCGACAATGGAACGGAGTTCAAGAACTCTCAAATAGAAGGCTTTCTTGAGGACGAGGCATCAAGCATGAGTTGTCTTCTCCCTACACACCACAACAAAATAGTGTAGTGGAGAGGAAGAATAGAACTCTACTTAACATGGCAAGGACCATGCTTGATGAATACAAGACACCAGACCGGTTTTGGGCCGAGGCGATTAACACCGCCTGCTACTCCATCAACCGGTTATATCTACACCGAATCCTCAAGAAGACATCATATGAACTCCTAACCGGTAAAAAGCCCAATGTTTCATATTTTAGAGTCTTTGGTAGCAAATGTTTTATTCTTGTTAAAAGAGGTAGAAAATCAAAATTTGTTCCTAAGGCTATAGAAGGCTTTTTACTAGGATATGATTCAAACACAAGGGCATATAGAGTCTTTAACAAGTCCACTAGACTAGTTAAAGTTTCTTGTGACATTGTGTTTGATGAGACTAATGCCTCCCAAGTGGAGCAAGTTGATCTTGATGAACTAGATGATGAAGAGGCTCCATGCATCGCGCTAAGGAACATGTCCATTGGGGATGTGTGTCCTAAGGAATCCGAAGAGCCTCCACAAGCACAAGATCAACCATCATCTTCCATTCAAGCATCTCCACCAACTCAAGATGAGGAATAGGCTCAATATGATGAAGAAGAAGATCAAGAAGATGAGGCACCTGAAGAGGAGGACAATGATCAAGGGGAGATGATAATGATCAAGACAAGGAAGATGAACAGGGTCAAAGACCGCCACACCCAAGAGTTCACTAGGCGATTCAAAGAGATCACCCCGTGAACACCATCCTCGGCGATATTCATAAGGGGGTAACCACACGATCTCGAGTCGCTCATTTTTGTGAACATTACTCTTTTGTTTCCTCTATTGAGCCATACAGGGTAGAGGATGCACTAAGAGACTCGGATTGGGTGTTGGCAATGCAAGAGGAGCTCAACAACTTCACAAGGAATGAGGTATGGCATTTAGTTCCACGTCCTAACCAAAATGTTGTAGGAACCAAGTGGGTATTCCGCAACAAGCAAGATGAGCATGGTGTGGTCATAAGGAACAAAGCATGACTTGTGGCCAAGGGCTATTCACAAGTCGAAGGTTTGGATTTCAGTGAAACTTATGCACCCGTAGCTAGGCTTGAGTCAATTCGTATATTACTTGCCTATGCTACTTACCATGGCTTTAAGCTCTATCAAATGGATGTGAAAAGTGCTTTCCTCAATGGACCAATCAAAGAAGAGGTCTATGTTGAGCAACCTCCTGGCTTTGAAGATAGTGAGTACCCTAACCATGTGTATAAACTCTCTAAGGCGCTTTATGGGCTCAAGCAAGCCCCAAGAGCATGGTATGAATGCCTAAGAGATTTTCTTATCACTAATGGCTTCAAAGTCGGCAAAGCTGATCCTACTCTCTTTACTAAAACTATTGCAAAAGATTTGTTTGTATGCCCAATTTATGTTGATGATATCATATTTGGGTCTACTAACAAATCTACTTGTGAAGAGTTTAGTAGGATCATGATTCAAAAGTTCGAGATGTCTATGATGGGGGAGTTGAAGTATTTTCTAGGATTTCAAGTTAAGCAACTCCAAGAGGGCACCTTCATCAGCCAAATCAAGTACATTCAAGACATACTCACCAAGTTTGGAATGAAGAATGCCAAGCCCATCAAGACACCCATGGGAACCAATGGGCATCTCAACCTCGACACAGGAGGTAAATCCGTAGATCAAAAGGTATACCGGTCGATGATAGGATCTCTACTCTACTTATGTGCATCTCGACCGGATATTATGCTTTCCGTATGCATGTGTGCAAGATTCTAAGCCGATCCTAAGGAGGTTCACCTTAGGGCCATGACAAGAATCTTGAGATATTTAGTTCATACACCTAAGTTCGGTCTTTGGTACCCCAAGGGATCCTCTTTTGATTTATTAGGATATTCAGATGTTGATTGGGCAGGGTGTAAAATTAATAGAAAGAGCACATCAGGGACTTGTCAGTTCTTGGGAAGATCCCTGGTGTCTTGGGCTTCAAAGAAACAAAACTCAGTAGCTCTTTCTACCACCGAAACCGAGTATATTGCCGTAGGTCATTGTTGTGTGCAATTACTTTGGATGAGGCAAACCCTTAGGGACTATGGCTACAAATTTAGCAAAGTCCCTCTCCTATGTGATAATGAGAGTGTAATCCGCATGGTGGATAATCCCGTTGAACACAGCCGCACTAAGCACATAACTATTTGGTATCACTTTTTGAGGGATCACCAACAAAGGGGGGATATCAAGATTGCTTATGTTAGCACTAAAGAATAATTAGCCGATATCTTTACCAAACCACTAGATGAGAAAACCTTTACCAAACTTAGAAATGAGCTAAACATTCTTGATTCTAGGAACTTTGATTAATCCTTTGCACACATAGCTCATCTATATACCTTTGATCATATCTATTTCATGTGCTATGACTAATGTGTTTTCAAGTAAATTCTTATGCCAAGTCATAGATTGAAAGGGAAATGGAGTCCTCGGCGAAGACAAGGCTTCCACTCCACTCTACCGGTATTATTTACCCTTCGTCGTCACTCCGCACCGCTCTCCAACTTTGGTATAATCCTTACTCATATATTGTTTGCCAAAGGGGAGAGAATTCTTAAAAGGGCTCATATTTCACTCAAAGTATCCGTTTTTGGCGATTAATGCCAAAGGGGGAGAGAGTATTAGCCCAAAGCAAAAGGACCGCACCACCACGCCAATTTCAAAATATTTCAAAACAAGTAAGTTTTTAAATGTTTTTCAATTGGTATCTTTGAAATTAGTATTCCTCTAAGAAATTCTATCTCAATTGGTAAAACCCTCTTGAACACTAAGAGGAGAATTTCATTAAGGGGGAGTTTTGTTTAGTCAAAAGAAAAGCATTTGAAACAGGGGGAGAAAATTTCAAAATCTTGAAAATGCTTTTTGAAATCTTATTCATTTACCTTTGACTATTTGCAAAAGGATTTTGAAAAGAATTTTCCAAAGAATTTGCAAAAACAAAACTAGTGGTGCAAGCGTGGTCCAAAATGTTAAATGAGAAGAAAGCAATCCATGCATATCTTATAGAAATTTAAATTGGTTTATTTCCAAGCAACCTTTGCACTTACCTTATGCAAACTAGTTCAATTCTGCACTTATATATTTGCTTTGGTTTGTGTTGGCATCAATCACCAAAAAGGGGGAGATTGAAAGGAAAATAGGGTCAAACCTTTTCCTAAATGATTTTGGTGGTTGAATTGCCCAACACAAATAATTGGACTAACTAGTTTGCTCTAGATTATGAGTTCTACAGATGCCAAAGGTTCAACACAAACCAATAAAAAGTCCAAGATAGGGTTCAAAAAGAAAGGAGCAAAAGAAACCAAAGGCTGCCCTGGTCTGGCGCACCGGACAGTGTCCGGTGCACAGGGTGGATCAACTCAAACTTGCTATCTTCGGGTTTCTGGAAAAGCCACTCCGCTATAATTCATCGGACTATCCGGTGTGCCACCGAACTGTCCGGTGCGCCAGCGGAGCAATGGCTACAGTGCAACGGTCGACTCCAACGGAAACCCGAAAAGCGCTACAGTACGCGGACAGTTCGCGCAGAGTCAGAGGAGGAGCCAGAAGGTGCACCGAACAGTGAATAGTGACTGTCCGGTGCACCACCGGACTGTCCGGTGGGCTAGGTTGTCAGAGCTCCAACGGTCGAACCCTAACGGTTGGGTGACGTGGCTGGCGCATCGGACAGTGTCCAGTGGCGCACCGGACTGTCCGGTGCACCCATCGACAGACAGCCTTCCCAACGACGATTTTGGTGGTTGGGGCTATAAATACCCCAACCACCACACTTCAAGGCATCCAAGTTTCAGCAATTTGCATTCAATACAAGAGTTCTAGACTTCACTCCAAGACACAAAACAAAAGATCAAATCCTCTCCACGTCCCAAACTCATTCCAAAGCTTAGTGACTTGTGAGAGAGAGACATTTGTGTTCATTTGAGTTCTTGTCGCTTGGATCACTTTTCTTCTTCCTCTATTCTTGTTCTCAAGCAACTTGTAATCAAAGCAAGAGACACCAAGTTGTGGTGGTCCTTGTAGGGGTCTAAGTGACCCATTTGATTAAGGAGAAAAGCTCACTTGGTCTAGGTGACCGTTTGAGAGAGGGAAAGGGTTGAAAGAGACCCGGTCTTTGTGACCACCTCAACGGGGAGTAGGTTTGAAAGAATCGAACCTCAGTAAAACAAATCACTGTGTCATCCACTTTTATTTGCTTGTGATTTGTTTTCGCCCTCTCTAACGGACTCGGTTTTATTTCTAACGCTAACCCGGCTTGTAGTTGTGCTTAAAATTTATAAATTTCAGATTTGCCTATTCACCCCCCCTCTAGGTGACTTTCACTCATGATGGCCTCGATTTTTTCTGGGTTAGCTTCAATTCCTCGGTGACTGACAATGAATCCGAGTAACTTCCCTACTGGTACTCCAAAGACACATTTTCTAGATTGAGCTTCCACCAGTATCGCCTCAAACTATTGAAGACCAGCTGCAAATCTTCGATGAAGTTTTCTGAGTTTTCTATTTTGATCACCACATCATTGACATAGGCTTCCATCCGCTTGCCCCAGTGATCAGCTAAGCATGTTTGAATGGCTCTCTGGTAGGTCGCTCCCGCGTTCTTGAGGCCGAACGACATGGAGGTATAGCAGAAAGCTCCAAACGGGGTGATGAATGCAGTTTTCTCCTCATCTTCTTTTGCCAAGTTGATCTGATGGTATCCAGAATAGTAGTCTAGGAAGGACAACATAGAACATCCAGCAGTCGAATCAACCACCTGATCTATTCTAGGGAGCCCGAAGGGATCCTTTGGACAGTGTTTGTTGAGATCGGTATAGTCGACGCACATGCACCAATCCACTTTATTCTTTTTAGTACAAGAACAGGATTTGCTAGCCACTCAGGATGTAGCACTTCTCTAATGAACCCTGCCGCCACTAAGCGAGCTAACTCAGTGCGAATAGCTTCTCTCTTGTCAAGCGAGAAACGACGCAGTTTCTGTCGAATCGGCCTTGCTTGAGGATAGACCTTTAACTTGTGCTCGACCAGTTCTCTCGGGACTCCCGGCATATCCGCAGGTTGCCATGCGAATACATCTCGGTTATCTTGCAGGAACCGGATGAGCGCGCTTTCCTATTTGTTGTCAAGGCTGGAGCTGATGATGGTGGTCTTGCGTTCATCAGCGAACCCCAGGTTGATCCTCTTTGTCTCCTCAGTCGGCCGCATAGAGGTCACGGCTTGAGCTTCATTCGCGGGTATTGCGAGGTCTTCCTCGGGCTTTATGTTCGCCTGCGCGGAGGAAGTCGTTGGTGGTCTAGTAGTGAGGGCCGCCTGGATAGCTCCCCGAAAGCATTCCACAGCGCCTTGGAAGTCAGCACGCACGGTGATGATTCCTTGAGGTCCTGGCATCTTCAATATCATGTACGAATAGTGCGGAATGGCCATGAATTTTGCCAATCCTGGCCTGTCGATGATGGCACTGTACCCGCAGTCGAAACTCGCCACCTCGAACCTCAGGAACTCGGTTCTGTAGTTTTCCAGAGTTCCAAAGGTGACGGGCATGTAGATGTGCCCGAGCGAGTACTCTCCTTCGGTCGGCACAATGCTGAAGAAAGGGGTGTCTGACTCAGTGAGGTCTTTGAGTGTGACCCCTAAGCAAGGAGCGTCCGGGGGAAGGTAACGTTGATGCTGCTTCCCCCGTCCACCAGTACTTTCTTTACCCTGCTCTCTTGGATCACTGGATCAACGAGGAGTGGGTACTTGCCAGGATGGTCGATGTTAAGCCATTGATCCGCTCGACTGAAGGTGATTGTGTACTCTGACCACTAATAGGGAGCTGGGGCATTGGTGGTTGCCACCAGGACCTACCGGTCGTTGAGCTTTTGCTGCCTTCTGTTCTCTTGCGACCTGTGTCCTCCGAAGATGACGTTGACCTCCCTGTCAATGCGTGGGAATGCTCCACCCCCTCCCCCTTCCTATTGTTGAGGCTGCTTGGGCTCGCCAGGCCCTCCTCATGGTGGGGGAGGTGGTAGAGGCTAGAATGGTCGACCATTCCCGATGGAGTGCTTGAAATCTCTGCAGTTCCACAAGGTGTGGCGCATGTCCTTGTGGTACAGGCACTGGGCATCGAGGATGTTGTCCAGTGTCAGCTCGCCTCCATGGGGTGCCCCTCGGGCACGAGCGATGGGTGGTCCCTGAGAGCACCTAGAGGGGGGGTGAATAGGTGATCCTGTAAAAACTTGAACCTTAATCCCACAAAACTTGATTAGGCGTTAGCACAATAAAGCCAAGTGGCTATAGAGGAGTTCTTGCAAAACACAATAACCACAAAGAGATCAACACAGAGATGGCACAGTGGTTTATCCCGTGGTTCGGCCAAGTCCAACACTTGCCTACTCCACGTTGTGGCGTCCCAACGGACGAGGGTTACACTCAACCCCTTTCAAGCGGTCCAAAGACCCACTTGAATACCATGGTGTTTTGCTTTCACTTTACTATATCCTGCTTGCGAGGAATCTCCACACTTTGGAGCCTCTCGCCCTTACAATTTGATTATCACAAAGAAGCACAGAAGTAAGGATGGGATGAGGAACGCACACAAGACACAAAATCAGAGCAACAACACGCACACAAGTCACAACTTGAGCTCTCAACACAACTCGACAAGTTATCTACTCAAATGGAGCTCTAGTTGCTATCACAAAGAATCGAATGCGCGGAATTGGAGTCTTGGTGCTTAGGAATGCTTAGAGAATGCTTGATGTACTCCTCCATGCGCCTAGGGGTCCCTTTTATAGCCCCAAGGCAGCTAGGAGCCGTTAAGAGCATTCTAGGAAGGCAATTCTTGCCTTCAGTCGCCTGGCGCACCGGACAGTCCGGTGCACCACCGGACACTGTCCGGTGCAGATTTCTTTCCTATTTTGGCGCAGCCGACCGTTGGCGATTTGGAGCCGTTGGCGCACCGGACACTGTCCGGTGCACACCAGACAGTCCGGTGCCCCCTTCAGACCGTTGTCCCGGCCACGCGTCACGCGCGGATTACGCGGCCGACCGTTGGCTCACCGGACAGTCCGGTGCACCACTGGACAGTCCGGTGATTTATAGCCGTACGCCATTGATCGCTTCCCGAGAGCGACGACTTCGCCTGTGAATGGCTCACCGGACAGTCCGGTGCACCACCGGACAGTCCGGTGATTTATAGCCATACATCGCCATCGAAGTCCCGAGAGCAGCCATTTCACCAGAGCCAGCCCGGCGCACCGATAGTCCGGTGCACCCAGACCGAGCAGAGTCTTGGCTGCTCGAGCGAAGACTTATCCAATTGTATTTTCTCTGATTCTAGCACTTAGACAAATATGTTAGTACACAAAAACCAATGTACTAAGTCTAGAATCATACCTTTGTATTGATTTGCACTTTGTCCACCATTTGGCATAGTTTAACACTTAAGCACTTGTGTTGGACACTAAATCACCAAAATACTTAGAAATGGCCCAAGGGCACATTTCCCTTTCAATCTCCCCCTTTTTGGTGATTTATGCCAACACAACATAAAGCCACTAAAAGAAGTGCAATTTTGAACAAGAAATGATTTCAAGTCAAATTTGGCATGTTTGGATCATTCTTTGCCACCACTTGGTTTGTTTTTGCAAATCAAACTCAAATTCCTATCTCTAAGTCAAATTCACTTGTAGAGACATAAAGAGAGGTATTCCAAGAGAAATTGATCAAAGATTCAAAAACTCCCCCTTTTTCCCATAATCAAACATTCTCCCCACAAGAGACCAACTTTTGACAATAAGAGATAACAAGAGTATTTTGACAAAACAAAGGCTCTAACTCTACTACTTTCAAAATTATCAAGTGGTAGCTGATCCATTTCTTGCTTTGGCCTTATTTTCTCCCCCTTTGGCATCAAGCACCAAAATAGGATCAATCTTGGCCCCTAAACCCCATTGCCTCACCAAAATCTTCAAATAAGAGTACCAAGGCAATAAGGATATTGAGATGGACTTGGAGTAAGTTACCCTCTCATCGGAGTGCAGTGGAAGTCTTGCATGGTCCAAGTCCACCTTTCCCTTTCAATCCACCTTTGAGACTAAATCAAGCAAACTCAAGCACACGGTTAGTCTCAAAGGGTCAAGTTGTAGCACATCTCCCCCTAAATATGTGCATCACTCACACATGGACTTTTGAGGTCCGGGGAGTGTTTGTACAACTTGAGCACCATAAATAAACAACAAAATGCATAAGGAACATGATCAAAGGCATGAACACATGTATGCTATAAATCAATCCAAGTTCCGTGAATCTAAGACATTTAGCTCACTACGCAGCCTGCAAAAGGTCTTCTCATCTAAAGGCTTGGTAAAGATATCGGCTAGATGGTTCTCGGTGCTAATATAAAACACTTCGATATCTCCCTTTTGCTGGTGGTCTCTCAAAAAGTGATGCCGGATGTCTATGTGCTTTGTGCGGCTGTGTTCAACAGGATTATCCGCCATGCGGATAGCACTCTCATTATCACATAGGAGTGGGACTTTGCTCAGATTGTAGCCAAAGTCCCGGAGGGTTTGCCGCATCCAAAGTAGTTGCGCTCAACACTGTCCTGCGGCAACATACTCGGCTTCAGCGGTGGATAGGGCAACGGAAGTTTGTTTCTTAGAACTCCATGACACCAGGGACCTTCCTAAGAATTGGCACGTCCCCGATGTACTCTTCCTATCGACCTTACATCCAGCATAATCGGAGTCTGAGTATCCGATTAAGTCAAAGGTAGACCCCTTTGGATACCAGATCCCGAAGCAAGGCGTAGCGACTAAATATCTAAGAATTCGCTTCACAACCACTAAGTGACACTCCCTTGGATCAGATTGAAATCTAGCACACATGCATACACTAAGCATAATATCCGGTCTACTAGCACATAAATAAAGCAAGGAACCTATCATGGACCGGTATGCTTTTTGATCAACGGACTTACCTCCTTTGTTGAGGTCGACGTGTCCGTCAGTTCCCATCAGAGTCTTTGCGGGCTTGGCGTCCTTCATCCCAAACCGCTTGAGCAAGTCTTGCGTATACTTCGTTTGGGAAATGAAAGTGTCGTCCTTGAGTTGCTTCACTTGGAACCCAAGGAAGTAGTTCAACTCGCCCATCATCGACATTTCAAACTTTTGAGTCATTACCCTGCTAAACTCTTCACAAGACTTTTGGTTAGTAGAACCAAATATTATGTCATCGACATAAATTTGGCACACAAATAAGTCACCATCACAAGTCTTAGTGAATAAAGTTGGATCGGCTTTCCCAACCTTGAAAGCATTAGCAATTAAAAAGTCTCTAAGGCATTCATACTATGCTCTTGGGGCTTGCTTAAGTCCATAGAGCGCCTTAGAGAGCTTACATACGTGGTCGGGGTACCGTTCATCCTCAAAGCCAGGGGTTGCTCCACGTAGACCTCCTCCTTGATTGGCCCGTTGAGGAAAGCGCTCTTCACATCCATTTGGAACAACCTGAAAGAATGGTGAGCAGCATATGCTAGTAAAATACGAATAGACTCTAGCCTAGCCACAGGAGCAAAAGTCTCCTCAAAGTCCAAACCTGCGACTTGGGCATAACCTTTTGCCACAAGTCGAGCCTTGTTCCTCATTACCACTCCGTGCTCGTCCTGTTTGTTGCGGAACACCCACTTTTTCCACAACATTTTGCTTGGGACGCGGCACCAGTGTCCAAACTTCATTACGCTTGAAGTTGTTGAGCTCTTCCTGCATGGCCAACACCCAGTCCGGATCTAGCAAGGCCTCTTCTACCCTGAAAGGCTCAATAGAAGAGACAAAGGAGTAATGCTCACAAAAATTAACTAATCTAGAACGAGTAGTTACTCCCTTGCTAATGTCACCCAAAATTTGATCGACGGGATGATTCCTTTGAATCGTCGCTTGAACTTGGGTTGGAGGGGCCTGTGGTGTATCCTCCTCTTCAACTTGGACATCCTGTGCTCCCCCTTGATCACACGCCTCTTCTTGAGGAACCTGTTCATCATTTTGAGTTGGGGGGTGCACCATCGTTGAGGAAGAAGGTTGATCTTGCTCCTTTTGTTCCTGTGGCATCACTTCTCCAATCGCCATGGTGCGTATTGCGGCCGTTGGAACGTCTTCTTCATCTACATCATCAAGATCAACAACTTGCTCTCTTGGAGAGCCATTAGTCTCATCAAATACAACGTCGCTAGAGACTTCAACCAAACCCGATGATTTGTTGAAGACCCTATACGCCTTTGTATTTGAGTCATAACCTAACAAAAACCCTTCTACAGCTTTGGGAGCAAACTTAGAATTTCTACCTTTCTTTACTAGAATGTAACATTTGCTCCCAAATACACGAAAGTAAGACACATTGGGTTTGTTACCGGTTAGAAGCTCATACGAAGTCTTCTTGAGGAGGCGATGAAGGTACACCCGGTTTATGGCATGACAAGCCGTGTTCATGGCTTCCGACCAAAATCGCTCGGGCGTCTTGAATTCTCCAAGCATTGTCCTCGCCATGTCAATGAGCGTCCTGTTCTTCCTCTCTACCACACCATTTTGCTATAGTGTGTAGGGAGCGGAGAACTCGTGCTTGATCCCTTCCTCCTCAAGGTACTCCTCCACTTGAAGGTTCTTGAACTCGGACCCGTTGTCGCTCCTTATCTTCTTCACCTTGAGCTCAAACTCATTTTGAGCTCTCCTTAGGAAGCGCTTGAGGGTCCCTTGGGTTTCAGATTTATCCTGCAAGAAGAATACCCAAGTGAAGCGGGAAAAATCATCAACTATAATAAGACCATACTTACTTCCTCCTATGCTTAGATAGGCGACGGGTCCGAAGAGGTCCATATGAAGCAACTCCAAAGGTCTTGATGTGGTCATCACATTTTTGGTATGATGAGAGCTTCCCACCTGTTTACCTGCTTGACAAGCTGCACAAGGTCTATCTTTTTCGAAAGTAACATTTGTTAGACCTATCACATGTTCTCCCTTTAGAAGTTTGTGAAGGTTCTTCATCCCCACATGTGCTAAGCGGTGATGCCACAGCCAGCCCATGCTAGTCTTAGCAATTAAGCATGCATCTAGACCGGCCTCCTCTTTTGCAAAATCAACTAAATAGAGTTTGCCGTCTAATACACCCTTAAAAGCTAATGAACCATCACTCCTTCTAAAGACAGACACATCTACATTTGTGAATAAGCAGTTATATCCCATATTACAAAGCTGACTCACAGACAACAAGTTATATCCAAGCGACTCAACTAAAAACACATTGGAAATGGAGTGCTTGGATGAAATAGCTATTTTTCCTAACCCTTTCACCTTGCCTTGATTCCCATCACTGAATATGATTGAGTCTTGGGAATCTTTGTTCTTGACGTAGGAGGTGAACATCTTCTTCTCCCCCGTCATGTGGTTTGTGCATCCGCTGTCGATAATCCAGCTTGATCCCCCGGATGCATAAACCTGCAAGGCAAATTTAGGCTTAGGTCTTAGGTACCCAACTCTTGTTGGGTCCTACAAGGTTAGTGACAATATCCTTAGGGACCCAAATGCAAGTTTTATCTCCCTTGCATTTTGCCCCTAATTTCATAGCAATCACCTTTCTATCCTTTCTACAAATTGCAAAGGAAGCATTGCAAGCATGATAAATTGTAGAAGGTTCATTAATTTTCCTAGGAACATGAGCAACATTTTTCCTAGGCATATGATGAATGACATTTCTCCTAGGCATATCTCTACCATGCACATAGGAAGAACTTGAAGCAAACATTGCATTTGAATCATAAGCATTACAACTCCTATCATGATGAACATTTCTAGAAAATTTCCTATCATAAATAAATGCATGATTCTTTTGAGCACTATTAGCCTTAGGGGCCTTCCCTTTCTCCTTGGTGGAGATGGGAGCCTTATGACTTGTTAAGTTCTTGGCTTCCTTCTTAAAGCCAAGCCTATCCTTAATTGAGGGATGTCTACCAATAGTGTAGGCATCCCTTGCAAATTTTAGTTTGTCAAATTCACTCTTGCTAGTCTTAAGTTGGGCATTAAGACTAGCCACTTCATCATTTAATTTTGCAATAGAAACTAGGTGTTCACTACAAGCATCAACATTAAAATCTTTACACCTATTGCAAATCACAACATGTTCTACACAAGAGTTAGATCTATTTGCTACTTCTAGTTTAGCATTTAAATCATCATTAACACTTTTTAAACTAGAAATTGTCTCATGGCAAGTAGATAGTTCACAAGAAAGCATTTCATTCCTTTTAACTTCTAAAGCAAGAGATTTTTGTGCCTCTACAAATTTATCATGTTCTTCATACAAAAGATCATCTTGCTTTTCTAGCAATCTATTCTTATCATTCAAAGCATCAATCAATTCATTAATCTTATCAATTTTAGATCTATCTAAGCCCTTGAACAAACTAGAGTAATCTATTTCATCATCGCTAGATTCATCATCACTAGAAGAAGCATAAGTAGACTTTCGAGTACATACCTTCTTCTCCTTCGCCATGAGGCATGTGTGGCGCTCGTTGGGGAAGAGGGATGATTTGTTGAAGGCTGATGCGGCGAGTCCTTCATTATCGGAGTCGGACGACGAGCAATCCGAGTCTCACTCCTTGCCAAGGTGTGCCTCGCCCTTAGCCTTCTTGTAAGCCCTCTTCTTTTCCCTCTTCTTATCTTGTTCCTGGTCACTATCATTATCGGGACAATTAGCGATAAAATGACCAATCTTACCGCACTTGAAGCAGGAGCGCTTTCCCTTTGTCTTGTTCTTTTTGGGATGCTCCTTGCGGCCCTTTAGCGCCGTTTTGAAGCGCTTGATGATGAGGGCCATCTCTTCCTCATTTAGCCCCGCCGCCTCGACTTGCGCCACCTTGCTAGGTAGCGCCTCCTTGCTACTCGTTGCCTTGAGAGCAATGGCTTGAGGCTCATGGATTAGACCATTCAACATCTCATCGACGTATCTTGCCTCCTTGATCATCATCCGCCCGCTTACGAACTTTCCAAGTATTTCTTCGGGGGACATCTTGGTGTACCTAGGATTCTCACGAATATTGTTTACAAGATGTGGATCAAGGATAGTGAAAGACCTTAGCATTAGGCGGACGACGTCGTGGTCCGTCCATCGCGTGCTTCCATAGCTCCTTATTTTGTTGACGAGGGTCTTGAGCCTGTTGTATGTTTGGGTTGGCTCCTCCCCCCTGATCATTGCGAATCTCCCAAGTTCGCCTTCCACCAACTCCATCTTGGTGAGCATGGTGACGTCATTTCCCTCATGAGAGATCCTGAGGGTGTCCCATATCTGCTTGGCGTTATCCAAGCCGCTCACCTTATGGTACTCATCCCTGCACAATGAGGCTAACAACACAGTAGTAGCTTGTGCATTTTTATGAATCTGTTCATTGATAAACAAAGGACTATCCGTGCTATCAAATTGCATTCCATTTTCTACTATCTCCCATATACTTGGATGGAGAGAGAACAAGTGACTACGCATTTTGTGACTCCAAAATCTGTAGTCCTCCCCATCAAAGTGTGGAGGTTTGCCAAGAGGAATGGAAAGCAAATGTGCATTTGAACTATGCGGAATACGAGAATAATCAAAAGAGAAGTTTGAATTAACCGTCTTCTTTTTCTCATAGTCGTTGTCGTCCTTTTGGGAAGAGGAAGATTCGTCGCTGTCGTAGTAGACTATCTCCTTGATGCGCCTTGTTTTCTTCTTCTTCCCATCTTTTCTTTTGTGGCCCAAGCCCGAGTCAGTAGGCTTGTCATCTTTCGGCTCATTGAGGAAGGACTCCTTCTCCTTATCATTTACCACCATCCCCTTGCCCTTAGGATCCATCTCTTCGGGCGATTAGTCCCTTCGTGAAGAGAACGGCTCTGATACCAATTGAGAGCACCTAGAGGGGGGTGAATAGGTGATCCTGTAAAAACTTGAAGCTTAGTCCCACAAAACTTGATTAGGCGTTAGCACAATAAAGCCAAGTGGCTAGAGAGGAGTTCTTGCAAAACACAATAACCACAAAGAGATCAACACAGAGATGGCACAGTGGTTTATCCCGTGGTTCGGCCAAGTCCAACACTTGCCTACTCCACGTTGTGGCGTCCCAACGGACGAGGGTTACACTCAACCCCTTTCAAGCGGTCCAAAGACCCACTTGAATACCATGGTGTTTTTCTTTCACTTTACTATATCCTGCTTGCGAGGAATCTCCACACTTTGGAGCCTCTCGCCCTTACAATTTGATTATCACAAAGAAGCACAGAAGTAAGGATGGGATGAGCAACGCACACAAGACACAAAATCAGAGCAACAACACGCACACAAGTCAAAACTTGAGCTCTCAACACAACTCGACAAGTTATCTACTCAAATGGAGCTCTAGTTGCTATCACAAAGAATCGAATGCGCGGAATTGGAGTCTTGGTGCTTAGGAATGCTTAGAGAATGCTTGATGTACTCCTCTATGTGCCTAGGGGTCCCTTTTATAGCCCCAAGGCAGCTAGGAGCCGTTAAGAGCATTCTAGGAAGGCAATTCTTGCCTTCAGTCGCCTGGCGCACCGGACAGTCCGGTGCACCACCGGACACTGTCCGGTGCAGATTTCTTTCCTATTTTGGCGCAGCCGACCGTTGGCGATTTGGAGCCGTTGGCGCACCGGACAGTCCGGTGCCCCCTTCAGACCGTTGGCCCGGCCATGCGTCACGCGCGGATTACGCGGCCGGCCGTTGGCCTGGCCGACCGTTGGCTCACCGGACAGTCCGGTGCACCACTGGACAGTCCGGTGATTTATAGCCATACGCCGTTGATCGCTTCCCAAGAGCGACGACTTCGCTTGTGAATGGCTCACTGGACTGTCCGGTGCACCACCGAACAGTCCGGTGATTTATAGCCGTACACCGCCGTCGAAGTCCCGAGAGCAGCCATTTCACCAGAGCCAGCCCGGCGCACCGGACACTGTCCGGTGCACCACCGGACAGTCCGGTGCACCCAGACCGAGCAGAGTCTTGGCTGCTCGAGCCAAGACTTATCCAATTGTATTTTCTCTGATTCTAGCACTTAGACAAATATGTTAGTACACAAAAATCAATGTACTAAGTCTAGAATCATACCTTTGTATTGATTTGCACTTTGTCCACCATTTGGCATAGTTTAACACTTAAGCACTTGTGTTGGACACTAAATCACCAGAATACTTAGAAATGGCCCAAGGGCACATTTCCCTTTCAGTCCTGCGGCATGGACCTCTTCATGAGGCCTCTTCTCCCAACACCTGTCGGGTTGCTGGTTCGCATCGTGCCGTGGTGCCGGTGGTGCAGGTTTCGCTCCCCCGATGAGGTCCTGGGCCCGCTCGTCAGCGGTGATGTAGAGGTCCGCCTCTCAAAACAGTTGTTCGGAGGTGGTCGGCGCTTTCTGCAGTATAGCTTGGACGAAGGCCGAATCATTAGATCCCCGGTAGAAGTCCTCAATCACTGCTGCCTTAGTGACCTCAAGGATACGATTTCTCATGGTCTGAAACCTCTTAAGGTATGACCGAAGTGTTTCATTGCTCCGGCGCCTAATGGATTTGAGGTCCCATGGCTGCACTGGCTTATCGGAGAGGGACTGAAAGTTGGCGATGAAACGCCGACTGAAGTCACTCCAATCGTCGATGCAGTGTCGCAGCAGATGTCGTAGCCACTGCAATGCATCCTGCCCAAGAACGATGGGCAACTATGCAGTCATTACGTCTTCGATTGCCCTAGCGGCCTAGGCGGCGGTCGTATAGATGACCAACCAGCCTCCTAGGTCCTGCTTAGGCTCGTACTTGTCGACGTTGGAGACCTTGAAGTTTGGGGACCACTAGATGGCCCTGAGACACGGAGTAAGCACGGATACTCCACATGTGTCTTCCTATCGACGTTCATGGTGTCGGTCCTGGGGAGGGGAGTCGATGATGTGTCGTCTCGACCATCCCCGGATTGGGCCACTGGTTGAGGCTGCTGTCGACTCAACTCGGGTGGTGCGACTTCGAGCTGGGACGCCATGGTCCCGATCGTACTCCTCCCGGCGCCTTATCTCGTTTTTGTGTCGTCGGTCGCGCGAGGCGTTGATAGAGCTCCACGCGTCTCAGCGACTGTTGACGGCGTGTCGCAGGTCGCTTGGTGGATGGGCGAGGGGTAGAAGATGATTGGCTGCCCGAGAAAGCAGCCGCCGATAGCCTTCATCATCCGGAGTTCATGGGAGGCCATCAGCTATCTGAGCCAGCACTCCTCCGACTTCGCTCGGCGTGTTCATTGCAGGAGCAAAGTCAGGGTTCAGGTTTCGAGCGAAAAGAGGATTCTCCTGGCGTAACCTTGCACCCTGCTCAGCTTGTTCTCGGTCTCGGTCTTGAGCTTGTCGGCGGTCACGTCGGCGAGAATTCCTCCTTTCTCTGAAGACCCATTCATCGGGAGTTTCTCCCACTTCTGAGACTTCATCCCAGGATACGAGCTGCGCTGGGTCCCGTTCTTCAGCCTCATGATGTTGCCGAACATTCTGGCGTCTGTTCCTTCGTCGCCGAGCTTCTCGCTGGGGAGGTTCTTCTCCTGACATGGTTGGCTCGTCATCGGAGATGGGAGATGACTCCAATCTCCCCTTGATGAAGAGGATGTCGGGGTAGAAAGAAGTTACTGCGGTGGTGAGTTCCTTTCCATCCTTCTTTGAGGGCGAAGGTGTCAGAAGGATAGCTTGACAGGCTTCCATCCTTCTTTTAGGAATGCTTGCTTCTTTCTTTCTTGTAATTCGTGTCCACTCCTTTGTGGGCAAAGTGGACAACAGGGTTCTTCGGGCAAGTGAATTCATGGCTCTTGACTTGCAAGAGGTAGTCTTCGTCTAGGGCACAAGAGGTTGCACTATCTGTTGTCTTGTTCCAACTTTCCTGGGGATTTCTGAGGAAAACTTCTTCTCTGGTGGATCCGCTATGCGGTGCAGAATTCCCCTCTCATCTGCTATGGACAAGATGGTCCTAAAGCAGAATACGGATCCAGGGCGAACAACAATCTTGCACTGGGAAGTGACAGCCATTGAGCTAGCCTGGATCAACGACACACCCCCTACCTGGCGCGCCAACTGTCGGTGTTTGGAGCCCGACCGCACACCCGGGGTTACCCCTCGCGGTGCTTTTGGGTAGGACGGTGCTGTTGACTGTAACTCAATGGTTCGTGTGGGATGCACGAGGGACGACCGACGATTTTCTACAGGTTCTGGCCGCTTTGAGATGCGTAACACCCTACTTCCTAGCGTGAATCTTTATGTGGTAGGTTACAAGGGAAGTCTCCTATATAGAGAAAGGCTAGTGAGCTAAATAGATGGTCCATCGAAACGAAGGGGTACCCCCTAGGCCTTATATACTTGACCGTGGGGCACTTCACGTGTGTATGATGATGATGTGTACCTAAACAATAGTGAACTGACTGAAATTATCTTCCTATAATTTTGCCGACTTATCTCTAGTTTGCTCCGACATTCAAGGTCGCCCTACGCGGGAAAGTCAGATCGGTGCTGTGGACAGCACTTAAATCCAACGAGCCGCCTGGGCCTGAGTCTGCTTCTACCTCGCGTCGGCCCATTCCACCAACGGTTCTCCCCTGGCCCATGAAGGGATGGCCTTGCGAGATAATAGGCCCAAAGCCTTTCGCGAGGCCTTCTTGCCTTCTAGTGGACCCATGGGATATCTGTCCCCCACACCATTCGATCAGGATTGGGTGGATAAGATTAAGAGGTGTACACCGTTTTGTCGCAGTAAAACTAGATAGCAGATCAACGATCCAAGGGCCAGGTTGGGTGTGCGGTATGGAAGGCGGCCGACCGTAGGATCTAGATCCGATGAACAACACTGCGTACTGGATCGCTTTGGTGCCAGATCGAATCCAGGGCATCAGATTTTGATAATACGGTTATTGATGCATGTTGGTTCACATGGGTTAGACCTAGTCCGAGGCGTAGAACTCAGATCCAACGGCCGTAGTGACCTCATACGCCTTCGCGCGGCGAATTTTATAAAGAGCCTCTTTATTTGGTCATAATAAACCCGTCGTCCTACTTTTGCAGCCAAGCGCCCATGATTAATTATCAGAATTACAGTGGGTCCCTAGACTTTTCAAATAAACCCCTGGATAGTATTTCCTAGTATAAAAAGGTCCTAAAAACTTGTTTCAGTCATAACTTTTATACCTTAACTCTGATTTGATCCATTCGAATTGTGTTAGCCTCATAGAAATATTTACTACACAGTAACAACGATATCACATACTTTTATAATTAGGTAACTAATTTGATTAATCTATGTTTATTTGATTAGCTTATCTAATATTAATACAGTATTATGATCTTATGGTTATAATTTGACTAAGATAATCTTTAATCAAGTTATAATCTAGATTAAAGTTGAGTTAATTATTTATAGAATATTCTCTCATATGATGTATACTAATCAATTTATAATATAGTTTAATATTTAAATCATGTAGATCTTCCATAAATTATAACTTTATAATCATAACTCCGAATTTAGTGGTTCTCGAACCTAAGATCTTATTACAACGCGTAGAACATTATTATGCAGTTTGTTCTTATGTTTGGTGTGATGTTAATTTTGCCTATACCATGTTTGTTTGTATTGCTACGAATAGCAGTGAGGTCGCGAGAATCTGAAGATCACCCTAGTACCTAGAATCTCGAGTCCCAGACAAGTTGTGCCCTTGATCACTTTTCTTTACCCAATAATGTTCCTGTTAATCATTATTACATGCTCAGGTTAATCTGATGGGACCTAATAGGTTTCCCTAGACTTGTTTACCCCACACCTTGTTTACCACTGAACTTTTGGGTAGTTGTGCTATTGATCTACCTGGTTTTGGGATTAATATTACATTATGATCATGTTCCAATTATATTGTTGTTTTAATTATTGTTCATGACAAGATCATTGTGTTAATTGGACCATGGAGCTTAACTTGAGAAACACGTGCTACCACAAGGGTGGAATGGGACGCCCTTGGCTGACTAATTAGAAAAGCTAGTGGAGGACTACCTTACCCGAAAGGGGCAAGGGCAGTAGGGGAGTTGCGTATAGGGAGGTTCTCGGGTCGATCATGCTGCGATGGCTTTTTGGACGAGGGATTCCTATATTGCCCTTCCTAGAAATTGTAGCGGGTTTTCTGAAGCTAATGGAACTTTGTAAAGGCCTCGTAGTGGATCCCTAGCCATTCACCTCGGAAGTGTCTAAGGGTCTAGCTAACCCTGGCTAGACAGGATACACAACTTGTGGGTAAAGGGCACAACCTCTACAGAGTGTAAAACTGGTATATCAGCCCTGCTCGCAGTCATGAGCAGCTCAGGACTCTCGCATGATTAATTTATGGAACTAAGCTTAATCTGTCATATGCATTGCATCGCGGGTGTTATTATCAATTTTGATCTCTTACTTAATTGGGTCGGTATCTACTTATACTTAGTAACTGCTAATAAAATTTTGACCAACTCTAAAAGCAATGCTCAACTTTAACCATCTCCTTTGGTAAGCCTTACACTTCACATGAGCTCCCACCTTTGGTGAGCTCATGCACATTATTCCCCACAACTTGTTGAGCGATGAACGTATGTGAGCTCACCCTTGCTGTACTCACATCCCCCTAGGTCAAGGACATGTACAACAGGATGAGGCGCGTGGAGGATGCCATGATGAGTTCGTGAGTGGTCTATGTCATCGTCTCCCAGTCAACTTTGTGTTGCTGGATCGTTGTCTTCGCATGATGTAATTATTTAACGATTTTGTATAGAACTCTGTTATATATTAAAGATGTGACATTTGTTTCTGTACCATGAATCATCATATGTGTGAGACTTGATCCTAGCACACTTGGTGATTAGTTCGCGCCTGGGTTTTGGGTGCCCCTAGAACCCGGGTGTGACATCAACTAAAGAAACTAGGATTTTATCCTTCTTAAGGGCCTCATTCTGAAGTGTTATGACTTCCGAGCGCAGGTTCCCAAAGGCTATCCGAGTTCTTTTGCCTTCATCATCTTTCTGGGCCTTCAAAGCCTTGCTAAGGATAAGACCCTGACAAACAAGTATACAAATAATAATGATAAGCATTACCAAAAACCAATCACCGAAAACCTGCCTAACAAAAATCAATAAATACAAAAATAAAAATATGCAAACCTTTAAGTTGTTATAAGCAAGGTTGTCTGCAAGTTGATCCTTTGTTATTACAGATAGTCCAAGTTCAAGCTTCAAATAACCCATGTTATCCATCATTTCTCGACAAACATTTATCTCCTTGTTGTCTGGTAGACAGTAAAAGAAGTCTTCTTCGTCACTTCCACCATACACTAAGGACCCCGGGGATATTTCAGGTCCTTTGCATAATATTGCACTTCGGCAATTTGTTCTTCTGATAATTGTTTCCCTGAAGCATGGCGAACAATATATCCCAAATCGTCTTGAGAAGACGCTTCGGGCACAGGTAATGTCGGCTTCTCCGGAAGATCTTCCTTTGCTTGTTCCACTAGTTTACTTCCTGAAGGTCTAGCTTCAATGAGGGAAGGAGAAGGGCTTGTGGTAGCTACTTCACCTAAGTCTTCAAACTTGTCTTTGGAAGACTTAATAGAAGCAGGAGTTGGCATCTTCGAAGATTTCAGAATAACATCGAGAACGCTGGTCATTCTCCTTCCTTTCCTAGGAGTTGTTGCTAAGGCAGATGCTAATTTTGACAACCCAGTTACAATTGAAGGACTATGCAGCTTCAGTTGTTGCTCAGTCTTCGAACTCTTTGGTTCTGCTTCTTCTACCTAAACGACATTAGCTTCAGTAGTCGCAGCAGGTACTACCTCCAAAGTCAAGGGAGTAGCTTCGGCATATTCAACAACTTCTATCTTTTCTGAAGCAAGCAGGGTAGCAACCTTTTCTATAGAGTGCGGCTTCGATCGACAAGTCAAAACTTTAGCCCTTTTGGCTTTGGCGTGATAGAAGAGGTCGAAGTTGCGATTTTACTCTTTGCTCCTTGTTTCTGAGCGGGAAATTAGTAATCAAGATAAACAAATCCAATCACATCAAAAACTATGTTCAGTCTCCTTTTGCCTCGAGCGTCGAAGGAAGTGTTCATAGCTTCGTCCTCTGCCTTCGTATAAGCCCCTAGCAGCTCATCACTGGTTGCCTCATCGACTTCAAGCCAGTCATCATTCGGCTCGTCAAACTGACTCCTGTAACGATAGGTGTATCTCAGATAAACTAGGCCACCTTCGCTGGAGCCAACAGTGGTCTCCTTCAGCATCTCCTAGTCATTAACAAGCAACCATACCTTATAAGCAATCTGCTCCTGAACCAAATCTCTAGTGCCAATGTAAGTACACATTGTGTTGAAGGCCATCAAACATGCTTGTACTTCGTTCCCACTTGCGATCGAATGCCTTCTAATGCCGAAGCGTGATTGTATAGGGCGCTGGATTATGCCCCTCACATCCTACCTCTAACTCAAATCATTCTTGACATAAAACCATTGCTTCATCCAAGAGCCTGGCCATTTTTTCTGAAACGTTGGCATAGGACACCTCACATCAGACCGGTACACAAAGTTGTACCATTCGAAGTTGTTATGATATTGCTCTTTCCCAACAGCCTTCGTCTGGTAGGACAATTCGTGAATGTTGTAGAAACAGTTGGCATCTGGCTCCAGCCCTTGGCTCCTCATAGCCCAAATGAAAACTCCAACTTTAATCAAAGCTTCGGGAGTAAGCTGATGAAGGTATATCTCAAATGTCTTCAGTACTTCGACTAACATCTTATGCAAAGGAAGTCGAAGCCTAGCTTTCATAAAACTCTTGAATACCACTACTTTGTCTGCTCCAGGAAGAGGAACATTACTCTCTCCCCCAGCCCTCATTATGGATATATCATGAAAATATTTGCCCTTCATCGCTTCAATCTGCCCTTGCTTAATAGTGAATTTTCCAAAAATAACATGACTTGGCCTCCGTGGCCGATCTTCGGCATCTTCGTTCTCACTCTCAACGTCAAAACTCTCGCTGTCGCTAGAATCCCCAGACAGCCCAGCTAACATTTCATCAGTAATTTTCTCAACGTTGGTCCTCTCCATGGCTTCGTAGAAACCAGCAAGCGTGGGGTCCACGCTTTTCTTATCTTCAGCCATTTCAATGATGATTACAATAGAAAGTCGAAGCTCAAAAAACAATTGTGGTCACAGAAATAGAAAGCTAAAGCGACAAACATAGCACAAAGCTTGATAGCATGAAAAATATTTTCAGTGTAAGCCCTTGTATATATACATAAAGCACCACTGAGTGGCGAGGCCCACTGTCACACCCAGGTTTTAGGAGTCCAAAGCCCGTGCGCGAACATAATCACCAGGTGTGCTGGGACCAAGTCTCACACATATGATGAATTATGGCACAGGATCGAATGTCACATCTTTACTATATAATAGGAGTTCTATACAAAATAAATAAATAATTACATTATAAGGAGACAACGGTCCAGCAACCCAAAGTTGACTGGGAGACGACGACCTAGACCTCTCACGAACACATCGCAACATCCTCCATATGCCTCATCCTGTGGTACCTGTTCGTGACCTGTGGGGGGTGTGAGACAGCAAGAGTGAGCTCACATACGTTCATAGCTCAACAAGTTGTGGGGAATAATGTGCATGAACTCGCCAAAGGTGAGAGCTCATAAAGTGTAAGGCTTACCAAAGAGGATGGTTGAAGCTGAGCATTGCTTTTAGAGTTGGTCAAAATTTTATTAGCAATTACTAAGTATAAGTAAATACCAAACCCAATTAAGCAGTAGAACAAAAGTAACAACATCACCTGCGATGCAATGCATATGACAAATTGAATTTAGTTCCATAAATTAATCATGTGAGGGTCCGAGCTGCTCATGACTGTGAGCACGACTAGTATACCAGTTTTACACTATGCAGAGGTTGCACATCTTTACCCACAAGTCATGTTACCCATTTGCCACGGGGTTGTACGGGCCCCATACACCTCTACCAAGGAAGCGAGGCAGGGTAACACTACAAGGCCTTTACAAAGAACCACTAGCTTCAGAAAACCCGCTACAGTTTATAGGAAGCTCCAATGCAGGGATCCCTCGCCTGACCGCCATCGCAGCAAAATCAACCCAAAGACCTCCCTACACTGACCACTCCCCTACTGCCCTTGCCCCTTTCGGGTAAGGTAGTCTTCCACTAGCTTTCCTAATTAATCAGCCAAGGGCTTCCATTAAACCCTTGTGGTAGCACTGTTTTCCCGGGTGGTCGCTCCATGTTCCAATTAACATAATAATCTTATCATGAACAGTAAATAACAACTGATAATAAAAGTATGATAATAAATATTGTGTATCTCTATACCCAAAACCACATATAGCAATAGCAGGTATTACCCAAGAATTCAGTGGTAAACAAGGTATAAAGATAGTCAAACTAGGGTAACCTATTGGGTCCCATCAAAATTATCCTATGCAGATCATTATGATTAATCAGAACATGACTGGGTAAAAAGAAGTGATCAAGGGCACAACTTGCCTGGGACTCGAGATTCCAGATACCAGGATGATCTTCAGGTGACATGTGTCCTCACTGCTAGTCATAGCAATACAAACGAAACATGGTATAGGCAAAATTAACATCACATCAAACATAAGCACACACTGCATAATAGTAATCTATGCGTCACTACGAGATCATGGGTTCAAAACAACTAAATTCGGAGTTACGGTTATTGAGTTGCGAATTTCCTAAGATTTAGTAGTGGTGTACAAAAGAAATTAAGCACATAATTTTATCCTCAAGTTTCATAGCAAAATAAAGTTATCAGGAGATAAACAATATTAATACGAATTTATAGCAACTAGAATGGATCAAAAAGGAGTTAAAATGAGTTAAATATGGATTAAACAAGTTTATGGAATTGTTTTTTGCACTAAGAATCATTTTAAATGTTATTTCTCTATTTCCTAATAGCCCATGTACTACAGACACAATATCTAGAGAAGTTAGGGTCTAAACTGTGAAATACAGGACCTATATGCAATTACTTTTGAACTGGCGTGGATGGCGGGTTGAATAATAGAAACCGGAGGGTCTCTTTAATAATTTGCGCACGGCTGAAGGGGTATCGACACACGCTGGCCGTTGGATCGAAGATGTGTGACCCAGATCAGATCGGACCCCATCTCGAACCGGTACGCGACGCCAATCGTCCGATTAAAGATCTACAATTAATATATTACGCGTGCCAGCGGCCCTACGATCCTAGATCTACGGCGGTGGACGAGTCCGGGCGAAGCGTTACCTTGTTTTAATCCAGCCCGCTCATCAGAAGATCAACGGCGATCGTGTGTCTTCCTCCCCACGACGAGACCAGGCGGTGACGCCGTCGCCATCACGGTGGTGCCATGGCCGCAACCCACAGGATCCCCGCACAGTAGCCCAAACCTCGACGTGGATGGTGCAACACGACGAGAGTGACAAGGCGATCGAGGCAAGGGGACCCATGACGCAGTCCGTGCCCCCAGACGCATCGGCCACGGTAAGGAGTGGTTCTGCAGTGGAATCCCATGTCCGGCGAGAAATCGCTGTTGAACCATACCCCATGGCACAAAATGTCTCACCGGAGAACACCCCTGAGCTGATGCGCACACCCCCAGCCCGATTTTTGGATGCCATACGACGCCAAGGTGGCTGTCCCACGATGGCGGCCCGATTTTCCCTCACCCACGGTGATGTTTCCCCCATTCTATGTTTCTGGACAAGGTGCGCGAGCTCGGTTCGAGTCTATGGCCTAAGGAGGTCGCGAGGCCGAGCTTTTATAAGTTGGAGGCGTGGGTGAAAAGGTCGCGATGATCCCAGAAACCCCCAGCGGCCGGGTCCGACTTGCTCGAAAGGAGTTCCGCCGTACGCGGATTGAAGACGATGGCGGCCAGGGAATGAGCTGGAAACATGGGCCCACATTGCAGCGACCCGGAGAATGACCAGAGCGCGCCCCCCGGAGTCTGACCAAAGGTCCCCACACGGTGATGGCAGGCGCGCAATTTGGGGGAAGGGGGCTGATCTGTGGGTCCCGTCTGCAGAGAGGTTAGGCGCGCACGGATTCACCAGTTAGGGCCACGGCGGGGGAAAGGTTTAATGGGCCAAAAACGTATTTTCGAGCCCATCAAGTTCTCTTTTTCTTTTCTTTTCTTTTCTTTTCTTTTTCTTTTCTATTCTTTTCTCTTCTATTTTCCAAATTCAAGGATTTAAACAAAGTTAAGTTTCTTGTTTGAATTTCAAATTACCAAATATCAAACACAAACCTAATGAGACTATAAATTCTACTATTTTCACTAATATTAGTTTTCTATTTTTCTTTTATCTCCATTTATCTCTTCCATCCTTTTCTTTTCTATTCCCCTTTTATTTTCAAATTATAATTTTTTTAAACTCAACTTGCTTCACAACATTGAATACAAATACAAGAGTTTCATTATGAGGTGCACATTTGTATTTTTATTTGTTTCATTATTTGGCTAGTTTAATCCCATTTATTCAAGAACAAAGGAAACCCAATATTATCCAAAGGTTTTCAAAAAAAAATTCTCACAATACTATCATAATTTAATTTATTTATTTACATCATTTTTTATACAAATTTGTGCTTTACACCCACAATGCAGAATATTTCGCTATTTTAGTGAAGGGAAGGTGTTTTTTCGGACCTTCGGCTAAAGGCCTTCGTTCTTTTCGTAGTCTGAATTTGTTACAAAGAAATAAACTAATACTGCGAGGGGCTACTGTTGGGGGCCTTCCTCTTCCGAAGGTCCTCAAAATCACGACTAACCATTTGCTTTCAGCGTACTACTGAATATTACAGGAGCTTCATCAATCATAAAAGCTCCGGAACAACACAAGAGGAGTAAAGCAAACTTTGTTTGACAAGCTTCATCACAGTGAAAACAAGTAGACAACGTAGCCTCAGAATAATGAAAGGGAAGTACAACGAAGCATGCTTCATCAAGAAGGATGGCGATGGTACCCTTATGACATTTTGTAAACTCTGTATGTAATCGTTGAGGTCATAAATGTATTTTTACTCAGGCTGCGTCTCGTGCCTATAAATAGGTGAATAATACCCCCATACTGTTCACGCTGGATTCTTTGCTCTCGTGTCAGCACCTTACAACAAGCCGAAGGTATCAATGTAATTTAAATTCTGTTAATGTTCATGTGTATATCATGAAATAAATAAATATATGAATGAATGGATAACTTATATCATCTCTATAGACTCTTATTCTCATAAATGATGAAGGTCTATATATTCTTATTCTCATAAATGATGAAGGTGTTTCCTTCATGACCTTTGTCTGAAGATCGTTATATCCGAAATGAGATAATGCTTCGGAGGACAAATGCCATTAATCTTTAACAATTACTTTGCCTTGTTCTTGATTAACAACATTTGAGAACAAGTGACCAACACTCTCTATGGTGACAATGTCCCAACAACAACAATCTCGTATTGCGGTCACCACATACATGCTTGGTATGAATACTAGTAGATCAATATTGTTGTTTTATTTTCATTCCTTTCACTGTGATAGCACTAATCTTTCAAACTTCTCTTTGATTAGGTCATGGATCTCATGTACTCAATGCACTCATAACTTGTCTTGATGATGAAGATGAATCAACGGTATATTGAAATTTAGCCATTCTATATTTTACTAAATTTCTATTTGAATAATTGTATGATCTGTCACTTTGTTAGGATGTCATGCAATCTAAAATCATTGATCCATGATATTGATGTTGGGGCTTGCTTGCTGCTGCAATCTATCACTTTGTTGGGGCTTGCTGGCTGTTGCTACTATGAACTTGTTGGCTACTGCTACTATGAAGTTGCTGGCTACCTGCTACTATATGAACATCACGGCTTGCCGGCTGTTGCTACTATGAACTTGTTGGTTACTGCTACTATGAAGTTGCTGGCTGGCTGCTACTATATGAACATCATGGACTTGCTATCACTGTGTTGTGTGAACGGACATTCAGTCAAGTGTCAACTGTCAATAACTATTGAACTGTGTGGACATGTAGTCCTGGTCTCCTGGACGTGTCAATTATCATGACTCATGAACTGTACTATGATTTGTAAATTTGTAATGTTGCTTTGCTTATCAATTTCACATGTTGTGATGTTGTTCATCACTCTCAGCTATCATAAACTGTGTTGCTCATTAATTTGCATGCTGATTTATATTTTACAGTAGCATATCCACCGGATACCCGATACCCGACGGGTACCCGGTGGCGCGAGTACGAGTATATTTTTTTCCCGATTGGATTGGTAGGTATGAATATTTGTAGAAGGTTTGGGTTTAATATCGGGTCAGATATTATTATACCCGAATATAACCCGACCCGCTGTCATCTCTAGATGATGGACCGAGAAGACAAAAAAAAGTATCCTTTGGAATACCAAAACAGTCTGCATTTCATGGAGAACGGGCCTAGCCCAAAGAGGCATCTAAATCCCGGCCCATCAGCCCATGAAGGAATAGTAACTCCCTTTTTTTAGTCCACAGAAAGACGAAAGAAGAAACGGGGCGACTCGCAGATCCAAGCGGAGAAGGTGTGTCGTGGCCTGACCCTGTCCGTCCTCTCCGGTCGGCGAGAGCAAGAAGAGATCCCGCGCCGTCCTCTTCTCCACCTCCACCTCCACCCATGGCGGCCTCCACCTTCAGCGGCGACGAGACGGCGCCCTTCTTCGGCTTCCTCGGCGCCGCCGCCGCGCTCGTCTTCTCCTGTAAGCACCCATCAGATCTCCCTCCCTCCCTTCTCTGTCTCTTTCACCAGCCGGATCCAACCATCCATTCCTCACTCCCATCACCTCGGCTGGTGCTTAGGCATGGGCGCCGCCTACGGGACGGCCAAGAGCGGCGTCGGCGTCGCCTCCATGGGCGTCATGCGCCCCGAGCTCGTCATGAAGTCCATCGTCCCCGTCGTCATGGCGGGAGTACTCGGCATCTACGGCCTCATCATCGCCGTCATCATCTCCACCGGGATCAACCCCAAGGCCAAGCCCTACTTCCTCTTCGACGGCTACGCGCACCTCTCCTCCGGACTCGCCTGCGGCCTCGCTGGCCTCGCTGCCGGCATGGCCATCGGCATCGTCGGAGACGCCGGAGTTAGGTACTATAATACTCTGATTGCAGTTGCCATCCTTTGTACATGTCCATGCTAATTGATTCTCAGGGAAAAAAACTGTCGCCAGGCTTAGACCAAGCAATTAGCAATGTAGGATGAATGATTTGATTATCCTGGCCTATACTACTATATTACAACTTACAAGGCTAATTGGTCGATGGAAATGAGTAGATTTTCTGTCTTGTTCTCTTATTCGACTGACGAAAATGACTAGGTTGTGTATCTCATGTTGTTTCATTGTGAAATTGATGCGAGTTTCTTTCTTGCGATAAGCAACATGAGTTGTTGTGTATTATATGTTGATTTAGCTATGATATGCTTGTCATTCTAGGGCCTCAGCCTTACCTGTTACTATGCTGTTGTTTTGTGCCTGGAATATGTTGGTTTAACTATGCTATGCTTGTCATTTTAAGACCTGGCCTGTTACTATGCTGTTGTCTGTGTGGAATATGTTGGTTTAGCTATGCTATGCTTGTCATTTTAAGACCTAGCCTGTTACTATGCTGTTGTCTGTGCCTGGAATATGTTGGTTTAGCTATGATATGCTTGTCATTTTAAGACCTTGCCTGTTACTATGCTGTTGTCTGTGCCCAGAATATGTTGGTTTAACTATGCTATGCTTGTCATTTTAAGACCTGGCCTATTACTATGCTGTTGTTTGTGCTTGGAATATCAATGGCCCTGTGGCTCTACAGCCTCTTCAAGGAGACAAAGATTCACATGTGTTGCTACTTTATCTGAGTTGGACCTACTTCAATCTCAGTAGTTATGCATATCAAAGTTGTCCATATTTGACCCTAGAAAATTGTAATCAACAGAAAAACTCATTTGTGAGGTTGGGGTGTCCATTTAACATGCAAACTAGAGTGTAGAGTGAGTATAGTAGTGGCTGATCCACTGAGACCCTGCAAACCTTCATGTGGTTGATTAATGATGATAAACTACAGACGAGTTATTTTCATTTAAACTATGTCAATGCTTCACAGATTAAAACATTTTTAGTGTGTCCTGATACTACACCTTTCTGGAGTCTGGACGACATATCTATGACCCTGTACTGCAACCCCTGAATCTCAAAGAACCATATATTTGCGCTATGTTGCTACTTCCACTGGATTGAGCATGCTTCAGTAGTTGCATATAGCAAGGTTACCAGTTTTTAGCACCTTTGCATCTCTCAGACATGCAAATTAGATAGCGAGATAGGAATGGGTTCATTGATACCTTGCAAACCTATTTTTAGCTCTGGTTTTGAGAATTTTCACAATTCACACTCCTTCACTCTAGCTATGGCAATTCCATTTCGCAATCTGTTCCAAGGAATGGAGTTGTTAAGATACTCATCTGTTACATTGTTCCATGTGACCTGGGTATGTTCCCTGGACTTGGGCAGGGGGAAATTTGCTAAAGGGCTGTGGCCTGTGGGCCTATGTCATTAAGGATCCTTTTTTTGTAATTTTGGTTGTTGAAAATTTGGAAATGATGGAATATACCTAAAGATTTAGCCTTGAATAGGAGTGAACGGAAAACAGCTATCCATGTGCCTAAATCTTGATTTGTGGCTTCCGTTGGGTTTCAACTCTACCCTACCCTAACTTGCTCAGTTGCTCAGGACTACAAGACTTTGTTGTTGTTGTTCTCTTAGCTGACCTGCTTTTTAACAAGATCCATCAATGAAGGGCATGCGAACACTTCTATTTGTTTCTGTAGCTATGTCATGCTTCAGTAGACTTAGGAAGCCCTTTGGTAGCAAGTTAGTTCAGGTTGAGTACAAATAATATGTCATTGTAGATTGTACCCAACAGTTTCTGTTATTTGTTGCTTGTATGCACTGTGTTCTATTATCTGGTGATACATTTTATTGTGACTCTAGATTTTCTACATATTCGCCCTTGTTTGCAGTAAGCTGGCACTCTTGTCTTATTTCCATTTAACCTGCTTTAACATGTTTGTAAATGAATGTCAGGAAAATAATTTAATTGGTTTCTTTTGGTACCTTAGCTTTCTGTTACTTCTTGAGCTCTCTTGTACGAAGTTTATTCAGACTGAGCATAAATACTACTCCCTCCGTCCCAAATTAAAATTCGTTTTAGATCTGGGACGGAGGCAGTATTCCGTTATAGACAGCAGTTCATTTTATTTATTGCTAGTACCACTAGATTTCCTTTATCAGGGGGTATATGTTCTCTTACACAGCCAAATTTTTGCACCTTAAACCTCAAATTATATCCAGCCCGTTGTCAACATGTCATTCTTATCTAATTCTGATTTATGTCGTCTCCAGGGCGAATGCACAGCAGCCAAAGTTGTTTGTGGGCATGATTCTGATCCTTATCTTCGCAGAAGCTCTTGCTCTGTACGGTCTCATCGTCGGTATCATTCTCTCATCCCGTGCAGGCCAATCTCGTGCCGATTAGAAGGCTTGATATACGCCACACTGAGTCATCTGCCATTGTATTCAAAGTGTTCTTTTCTCGGTGAACAATGTGAGGGATCATGTTGAGCCTGTTCGACCTTTGTAATTTATATTGCTACTATGTGAAGACAAACCTAGCTAGCTGTTGCAGTTGTGCTGTTGTACTTGTATTTATTTGAAAATAATAGGCAGCGAGCCCCGGATATGATGAATAATAAGCAAGCTGGACTAGTTGTTAATGCCTTTTCTTTAATGTGGATTGGTTTTGTTATGTGTAGTGTTTCCAGTTCGTTCTTTGCTTCATGGGTAACTGGGTTGTTGGTGATGCCACACTGCCATATTTCTGACTACAATTGAACTGATGGGAATTGCTTTTGATTTTAGTATGATTTTGTGCGGCTTCCATATCCATTTTCTATTTAAAAAATGTAGTGGAGGATTAAGTATAAACTAGAAATGGAAGCGTCCTATCGGGCGCTCGACACCCTATGTACACACGGGAATAAACTAAACCATATGTTACAACGTATAGGATAAATATTTTAATGTAGCAACAAAATTAGACAAAGAAAGCGTTAGAGGCTTTTCTCTTTTGAAGATCCTTAAAAATGTGACTAACCATATATTTTTAGCATGATTATGAATAGTTATAGTAAGCTTCGGCTTTAGGATAGAGAATTTCTCTTATAACAGAAGGAAGGAAAATAAAGAGTGGACGATGAAGCTAGAAGCCAAATGACTTTGGCTGAACATGTTGAAGCTCAAGTATGATAACGACTGAAAAAGGATAAAGACCATACAATCTTTAATAATTCTTGTTAATATTATAGATAGTTACCACGGACATAAATGTATTTTTGTCCGAGCTACGTTCCGTGCCTATAAATAGATGAATCGTAACTCCATACTGTTCACGCTGGATTGTAATCACTCTCGCGCCATCCTCATTCTCTCACCTTTTGGAAGCCGAAGATATCAATGTAATATAAATATTGTTGATGTTTATTCATGTTTATGGAATATAAGAATAAATGAATCATTGATACATAACAATAATATCTTTATTCTTTTTTTGTATTCCATGGCTTTCTTATTTATATTTACGTTTATATGTAGAAATGATGAAGGTGTGTCCTTCATGACCTTCGTCTGAAGATCATTATATCCAAGAGGAAATAATGCTTCGAAGGACAAACGTCTTTAACCATTAATAATCGTGTTGCCTTGTTCTTGATTTATAGCATTTGAGAACAAGTGACCAATATTGGCGCCCACCTCTGGTGAACTCACTTCCACAAATCTTCGGCAAAACATCCACTTTCGACATGCCGCTGAAGAAGGCAACGGTGCTAGGGGCTGCGCTACAGCCACTGGACACAAATTAGGACACACTCTCTGCGAGAGGCCAGGAGCCAAAAGAGAAAGGCCACCAGCCCAACTCTTGAAGCACTAAAATTGGTAAAATAAATAAACAAATACATATGTTATAAAATAATAAAATAAGGAAAAATAACAATAAATTAACAAATATGGTATTATAATGCTTTGGGAATTTTTTTAAAAAAAGAATCCATTTATTCCTCCCATGAATAACTAACAAGGAGATGAATAAATAAAAACATTGTAAACAATAGAAGTTATATTCACAATAATATGAATTTGGACTCTTGGAAATTTGAAGATCAAACATGGATTTGAAAAGAGATGAGAAAGGTAACTATGAGAATCATTTAATGCTTTTCAAATTAAATGGTGAGAGGAAGATAAATAAAATAATAATAATAATAATATTTATAATAAATATGAAGTTAGTATTTGGTCCACATTAGAATTATGTTTTAAATCCAAAATAGGAATATAACATCTGAAATAGAGAAAAGGAATTAGAAACAAAAAATAAAAGAAAAAGGAAAAACCCTAATTGGGCCGCTTCTAACTGGCCGACCCATTTCCCCATTCACCCACGCCGGCCTGCTTCCACTCCCCCGCGCGCATGTTTTCGCTGAGCAAAAAAAAACCCTAGCCGCCAGACTTGCTCTCCACCGCGCACGTGCATAGTAACCTGGCACTGACTCGCGGGCCCGGTCCTGCTTGCGCGCGTACCGCCCCACTCACTCACTGCCTGTGGGCCCTCTCTCGCTCGGCCTTCTTCCTCAACCGAACGCGATTTTTACTCTGCGCGTGCGGAATCCACGAAGATCCTGACCAGCTGCGTGACAACCTCCACCGAATCTCCGGACGTAACAGACGCCTGTCGAAATCCTCGCCGCTGGACTCGGACCTCCTTAGCCTAGTCCTCTTCACCGCACCAACAGATCCCGCGCGTGCCACAGCAACTCCTCTTCCACGGGCTCCGCGGCGTTGGCAGGTCCACGCTACTCTTCCATCGTTTCCTCCCACGGTGGTTCGACCCGCCCCATGCCCTCGCATTCATCAACTTCCTCCACCCCTCGCCGTGTTCTTCTGCCGCACCCTCCGAGTGAATGCCGTCGTGTGCTGCTGCTGTCGAGGAGAGAGATAGTGAGCCAACGTGGAGTGCCGGGGAGGAGTTCGTCCGGGTCCTCGACGCACGTGGCTGTTGTGGCGCTCCCTGTACCGTCGACGGCGTCCTCTACGGCATCAATTTGGGCACCGGGACTAGGCTTCCTTGCCGTGTGCTGTGAACCGAGCCGAGCAGTCGCAGTGCGGGTCTCCTCGTCCCTGTGCATGGCCACGGTAACACCTGCCTCCATGATCTTCCTCGCCCTTATTTCCCTGGCATTAGAGCTTGCGCGTAGTGGATTACCGCCTCGGCGTACCCTTGGTGAATATCCGGCTTGGAGCGCCATCAGCCGGTTCACCGCCGTTAGGCGCTGGTACGCGTAGGGAAGACGATCGCCTTGCCATCAGATGCTCTACCAACGGACGGATTAGAGTCCCGCTTTTGGATCCGGCTATTTAGAACAGGGCCCTTGATCTTGGATCGTGTGACGAGAGAAAGAGAGATGGGATTGTAAACCGGGGACTGTAGATCTCGGATCGTAGGGTCAACAGTGCGTACCGCTTCATTCCACGGCCGGTCTAATCTAGCGCGTCCAGTGTGGATTGAACGGCCAGGGTTACTTGCGAGGTTGATGAACGTTAGATCTAATCTGTGCCAACCGAATATAATGCAACGGCCGTGATTCGCCAATACCCCTTCGCGAGTATGTTTTGCGTAAGAGCCCTCCTGGAATTTAGGATCCAACCCGCAGTCCATTGTACTGTGCACTGTGTCTTAGTTATTTTTGCGCCAGGGCCCCTGCATTTCCTTAATTCTGGTGCGTAGTCCAGAGATCTGAGGAAAATAGTTAATTAATTATAGAAACAAAATTTTAATATAAAAACAATTCCTGGAATTTGTTTAATTCATATAAAATTCATATTAAGTCCAAATGAGTCCATTTCAGTCCCTATAATTTTATAATATTAGTGTTTATCAAATAGTGCCACTGTTTTGACATGAAAGCCACATTAAAATTAATATCCTAATTAATCTTTTATCCAACACTTAAAACTTTATAAATTCATATCTTCTTCGTTTTAATTCCGATTTGGTCCATTCAAGTTGCGTTAGTCTCGTATAAATATTTACTACGCAGTAACAACATTTATTATACCATGTATCATTCTTTTCTAATTAGATATTTATTTAATTTATGTGGGTTAGTCTTGTTAGTCTGCTTATCATTATAATCTATGGTCAATTTATAACTTATATTAAAGTTGAGATAGTTATTTATAGAATAACGTCTTATATGATTTATATTAACCAATTTATAATATAGTTTAATATTTTAATCATGCAGATCTTCTATAAAATCATAGCTCCTTAATCATAACTCCGATCTTAGTAGTTTGCGATTCCACAATCTCGTAGCTTCGCGTAGATCAGTATTATTCAATTTGTTGTCATGTTTGGTGTGATGTTGATTTTATCTATACCATGTTTGTTTGTATTGCGTCGACTAGCGCGAGGTTTCGAGGATCTGAAGAATCATCCTGGTACCTGGATTCTCAAGTGCTAGGCAAGTTGTGCCCTTGATCACTTATTTTTACCCAGCCATGTTCTTATTAATCATAATGATCTGCATAGGTTAATTTTGATGGGATCCAATAGGTTACCCCAGTTTTGGCTATCTTTATACCTTGTTTTACCACTGAAATATTTTTGGGTAGTACTTGCTATTGCTTTATGTGGTTTTGGGTATGGAGATACACTATTCATGATTACTCTTTTATTCTCTATTTATTATTACTGTTCATGTTAAGATCATTATGTTAATAGGAACATGGAGCGACCACCCGGGAAAACAGTGCTACCACAAGGGTAGTATGGGATGCCCTTGGCTGATTAACTAGGAAAGCTAGTGGATGACTTCCTTACCCGAAAGGGGCAAGAGCAGTAGGGGAGTGGTCAGTGTAGGGAGGTCCTTGGGTTGATTTTGCTGTGATGGCGGTCAGGCGAGGGATTCCTGCACTAGAGCTTCCTATAAACTGTAGCGGGTTTTCTGAAGCTAGTGGAACTTTGTAAAGGCCTCGTAGTGTTACCCTTCCTCGCCTCCCCGGTAGAGGTGTATGGGATTGGCCGTCTCTTGGCAGATGGGTAACATGACTTGTGGGTAAAGATGCGCAACCTCTGCAGAGTGTAAAACTGGTATACTAGTCGTGCTCACGGTCATGAGTAGCTTGGACCCTCACATGATTAATCTATGTAACTTAAACTCAATTTGTCATTTGCATCGCATTGGGATTATTTTATTATTACTTTTACTTATTATTACTAAGGTTTGGTATTTACTTATACTTAGTAATTGCTAATAAAATTTTGATCAACTTATAAAACCAATGCTCAACTTCAACCTTTATTTTGTTGATCAACCTTACACTTCACATGAACTCCCACCTCTGGTGAATTCATGCACATTATTCCCCACAACTTATTGAGCGATGAACATGTGTGAGCTCACCCTTGCTGTCTCACACCCCCCACAGGAGAAGAACAGGTGGTTTAAGTGGAGCCACACATCGAGGAGTTCGATTCGATCTAGGTGGCGTCTCCCAGTTGACTTTCTGGCGCCAAGGATGGATTTTAGTTTGATATAAATTTATATTTTATTTTGTAAGACTTCCGCTATGTAATAAGTACTCTGATTATATTGTGACATTTATCTCTATACACTCTGTTATTATATATGTTGTCTTTTTTGGCGCATGTATGACATGCACCCGGCTTTGTCCCTTAAATCCGGGTGTGACAGAAGTGGTATCAGAGCAATGTTGACTGTAGGACAAAACCTAGATAGAAATGGACATAACCATTACCTACTTACCTTACTCTGATTCTTTCTATACTTATCTTGATCCTGTTTCACCTTCTACTGTTCTACTATGATTAACCTTACCTTTGCTACTCTGAATCTTTTCTAAACTCATCTTAATCTTTTCTCATCTATTTCCACTTTACTCTGATTGTTCTTACCTGTTCTTTCTAAAAGACAAATGTGGATTTCACACTTTGAAATCTTGTGCCTACTCTTAGGAACAAAAACAAAACTATTTTTATAGGTATCTATACGCTTGAGTGTTTGTTCTTATGATATTTGTCTGATTTGGATCTTTGATTGAGTGTGATTAGTTGTGAAGTAATGTCCACAATTACAACTGCATGTACGTATAGGTATAAATATAAATAAATAGAATTCATGAGATAACTAAACAACCTAGATTATCCTCCATTAAAGTGTATCTATTTTAAATGGACCCTACTTCTATAAGCATGTTTTAACCTAAATTGGAGTCTTAGTCCAACCTGGCCATATGCAACTACCTTAACCACCCGATAGTTGCATAACCCATCTGTTTTAACCGACAAAGATTCGGAGCTACCTGCACCATAGAATCCATCTTATCTCAAAACATTCTAACATATCCTAATAATATATATTCTACCTTGGTAGCTCTACCTAAACTAACATGGTCTAATCTATGTTACAAGAATTAACTAAACCATATTCCGATAAATGAGTTTTAAATCTAAACGGGTGTCTTAGACCAACTCATCCATGAAACCACAACCTAGCCTATTGAAAGGGAAATAGGGTCAAACCTTTTCCTAAATGATTTTGGTGGTTGAATGCCCAACACAAATAATTGGACTAACTAGTTTGTTCTAGATTATATATTCTACAGGTGCCAAAGGTTCAAACTCAAACCAATAAAATGAACAAGTTAGGGTTTAAAAGAAAGGAGCAAGAGAAATCAAAGAGAACCCTGGTCTGGCGCACCGGACTGTCCGGTGTGCCACTGGACAGTGTCCGGTGCACCAGGGGCGATCGACTCAAACTCTTCAACTTCGGGTTTCTAGAGAGCTGCTCCGCTATAATTCACCGGACTGTCAGGTGTGGCACCGGACTGTCCGGTGTGCCAGCGGAGCAACGACTATCGAGTGCAACGGTCAACTCCAACGGTCGCCTGCAAACGTGAACAGTGCGTGGACAGTTCGCTCGGAGTCAGAGCAGGGACAGAAGGAACACCGGACAGTGAATAGTGCCTATCCGGTGTGGCACCGGACTGTCCGGTGCCCCAAGATGTCAGAGCTCCAACGATCGAAACTGTCAGAACCCTAACGGTTGGGTGACGTGGCTGGCACACCGGACAGTGTCCGGTGGCGCACTGGACTGTCCAGTGCGCCCATCGACAGACAGCCCCCAACGGTTGGTATGGTGGTTGGGGCTATAAATACCCCCAACCACCACCACTCCAAGCATCCAAGTTTTTCAGACATCTCATTCAATACAAGAGCTAGTGCAATCAATACAAGACACAATTCAATAGAATCAAAGCCTCTCCAAGTCCAAATCCACTCCAAACAAATAGTGACTAGAGAGAGAGTTTTGCTCGTGTTCTTTGAGCTCTTGTTCTTGGATCGCTTTCTTCTTCCTCATTCTTGTTCTTCAAGCAACTTGTAATCAAAGGAAGAGACACCAATTGTGTGGTGGTCCTTGTGGGGTCTAAGTGACCCGTTTGATTAAGGAGAAAGCTCACTCGGTCTAAGTGACCGTTTGAGAGAGGGAAAGGGTTGAAAGAGACCCGGTCTTTGTGACCACCTCAACGGGGACTAGGTTTTCAAGAACCAAACCTCAGTAAAACAAATCACCGTATCATCCGCTTTATTTCTTAGTTGATTTGTTTTCGCCCTCTCTTTCGGACTTGGATTTAATTCTAACGCTAACCCCGGCTTGTAGTGTGTGCTTAAGTTTATAATTTTTAGATTCCGCCTATCCACCCCCCTCTAGGCGAATTTCAATTGGTATCAGAACCCGGTGCTTCAGAGTCTAACAACTCGAAGTGATGTTGGGAGATCACGCCAAGAAGGAGATGGAAACCGGCGAGAAGGCCATAAGCCACGGGAAGGCTCCATCAAAGGAGTCTGGCAACAAGCTAAAGGAGGGATCACCTCCTCACAAGTCGCATCAGAGTGGTGACAAGAAAAAGAAGATGAAGAAGGTGGTCTACTACGAGACTAATTCATCGTCACCTTCTACATCTGGCTCCGACACGCCGTCCGTCACTTCTAAGCACCATGAGCGCAAGAAGTTTAGTAAGATCCTCCTACTCTATCCCTACATTTCCAAACGCACTCCTTTACTTTTCGTCCCATTAGGCAACCCACCAGTTTTTGATGGTGAAGATTATTGTATGTGGAGTGATAAAATGAGACATCATCTAACCTCACTCCATGCTAGCATATGGGACATTGTTGAGTTTGGAGTGCAGGTACCATCCGTGGGGGATGAAGGATATGATTCGGACGAGGTCGCCCAAATTCGACACTTCAACTCCCAAGCCACTACTATACTCCTCGCCTCTCTATGTAGAGAGGAGTATAATAAGGTGCAGGGGTTGAAGAGCGCCAAGGAAATTTAGGACGTGCTCAAGACCGTGCACGAGGGGGATGAGGTGACCAAGATCACCAAGCGGGAGACGATCGAGGGGGAGCTCGGTCGATTCATCCTCAACCAAGGAGAAGAGCTCCACTGACTCCTCCTTCGACGAGGACGCCGCCAACATCACCGTCAATAAGGGCCTCCTCTTCCCCAACGTCGGCCACAAATGCTTCATGGCAAAGGACGGCAAAAAGAAGAAGGTAAAATCTAGAGCCTCCACTAAATATTGAGAGCACCTAGAGGGGGGGGGGGGGTGAATAGGTGATCCTGTGAAACTTTAAAACTTAAGCCACAAAAACTTTGTTAAGTGTTAGCACAATGATTGCCAAGTGGCTAAAGAGAAGTCTCAACAAAACACAATACCACAAGAGATCAAGCACAGAGGTGACACAGTGGTTTATCCCGTGGTTCGGCCAAGACCAACGCTTGCCTACTCCACGTTGTGGCGTCCCAACGGACGAGGGTTGCAATCAACCCCTCTCAAGCGGTCCAAAGACCCACTTGAATACCACGGTGTTTTGTTTTGCCTTTCACTATCCCGTTTGCAAGGAATCTCCACAAATTGGAGTCTCTTGCCCTTACAAGTATATGATCACAAAGAAGCACAGAGTAAGGGAGGGAAGCAACACACACAAATCCACAGCGAAACGCGCACACACACGGCCAAGAATCGAGCTCACAAGAGTATCACAAAGTTCTCACTAGAACGGAGCTCGAATCACTTGGAATCACAAACGAATGCGCAAAGACTGAGTGTGGATGATCAAGAATGCTCAAAGGTTGCTTGTGTATCTCCTCCATGCGCCTAGGGGCCCCTTTTATAGCCCCAAGGCAGCTAGGAGCCGTTGAGAGCAAATCCGGAAGGCCATCCTTGCCTTCTGTCGTCGGGGGCACCGGACAGTCCGGTGCACACCGGACACTGTTCGGTGCCCGATTTGTTTCCTTAAACAGCAAAGCCGACCGTTGCAGACCGTTGGCAGATCTAGAGCCGTTGGCGCACCGGACATGTCCGGTGCACACCGGACAGTCCGGTGCCGTCTTCCGACCGTTGGCTCGGCCACGTGTCTCGCGCAGATTGCGCGGCCGACCGTTGGCCCTGCCGACTGTTGGCTCACCGGACAGTCCGGTGCACACCGGACAGTCCGGTGAATTTTAGTCGTACGCCGTCGGCGAATTCCCGAGAGCGGCCAGTTCGCGCCGAGTCAGTCTGGCGCACCGGACAGTCCGGTGCTCCAGACCGAGCTGAGTCTTGGCTGCACTCAGCCAAGTCTTTTACTCCTCTCTTCTTTTCTTCTACTTTCTGTTTCTAACACTTAGACAAGTATATTAGTATTCAAAACCAATGTACTAAGGCTTAGAAACATACCTTTAATCTTGATTTGTACTTTGTCCACCATTTTACAATTAGGCACCTGTGTTGGGCACTAAATCACCAAAATATTTAGAAATGGCCCAAGGGCACATTTCCCTTTCAATCTCCCCCTTTTTGGTGATTTATGCCAACACAACATAAAGCAACTAGAACAAGTGCAAACTCACTTCAAATAAAACTTAAATTTATTTTGAATCAATTTTTGGCATATATGGATCATCCTTTGCCACCACTTGGTTTGTTTTTGTAAATCAAACTCAAATCTCTATCTCTAAGTTAAACACACATGTTGAAGCATAAAGAGAGTCATTCCAAAAGAGATTGATCAAAGATTTCAAAAACTCCCCCTTTTTCCCATAATCAATACTTCTTCCCACAAGAAGCCAACTTTTGACAAGTGAGACAACAAAAGAATTTTGACAAACCAAAAACTCTATTCTACTATTTTCAAAATCTCTCAAGTGGTAGCTGATCCATTTATCGCTTTGGCCTTTATTTTCTCCCCCTTTGGCATCAAACACCAAAACGGGATCAATCTTGGCCCTTTAACCCCATTGCCTCACCAAAATCTTCAATTAAGAGCAAATGGCAATAAGAGTTCATGAGATGGACTTGGAATAAGTTACCCTCTCATCAGAGTGCAGTGGAAGTCTTTCATGGTCCAAGTCCTCCTTTTCCCTTTCAATTCTCCTTCGAGACTAAAATAAGTAAACTCAAGCATATGGTTAGTCTCAAAGGGTCAAGTTGTAACACATCTCCCCTTAAACATGTGCATCACTTTGCAACGGACTTGTGAGGTCCAGGGAGTGTTTGTACAACTTGAGCACCATAATAAGCAACAAAATGCAGAATGAACATGATCAAAGGCATAAGCACATGTATGCTACAATTCAATCCAAGTTCCGCGAATCTAAGACATTTAGCTCACTACGCAGCCTGCAAAAGGTCTTCTCATCTAAAGGCTTGGTAAAGATATCGGCTAGCTGGTTCTCGGTGCTAACATAAAACACTTCAATATCTCCCTTTTGCTGGTGGTCTCTCAAAAAGTGATGCCGGATGTCAATGTGCTTTGTGCGGCTGTGCTCAACAGGATTTTCCGCTATTCGGATAGCACTCTCATTATCACATAGGAGTGGGACTTTGCTCAGATTGTAGCCAAAGTCCCTGAGGGTTTGCCTCATCCAAAGTAGTTGTGCGCAACACTGACCTGCGGCAACGTACTCGGCCTCAGCGGTGGATAGGGCAACGGAGGTTTGTTTCTTAGAGTTCCATGACACCAGGGACCTTCCTAAGAATTGGCACGTCCCCGATGTACTCTTCCTATCGACCTTACACCCAGCATAGTCGGAATCTGAGTACCCAATCAAGTCAAAGTTAGACCCCTTTGGATACCAGATCCCGAAGCAAGGCGTAGCGACTAAATATCTAAGAATTCGCTTCACCGCCACCAAGTGACACTCCTTAGGATCGGATTGAAATCTAGCACACATGCATACGCTAAGCATAATATCCGGTCTACTAGCACATAAATAAAGCAGAGAACCTATCATGGACCGGTATGCTTTTTGATCAACGGACTTACCTCCTTTGTTGAGGTCGGTGTGTCCGTCGGTTCCCATCGGCGTCTTTGCGGGCTTGGCGTCCTTCATCCCAAACCGCTTTAGCAGATCTTGCGTGTACTTCGTTTGGGAGATGAAGGTGCCGTCCTTGAGTTGCTTCACTTGGAACCCAAGGAAGTAGTTCAACTCGCCCATCATCGACATCTCGAATTTCTGCGTCATCACCCTGCTAAACTCTTCACAAGACTTTTGGTTAGTAGAACCAAATATTATGTCATCGACATAAATTTGGCACACAAACAAATCACCATCACAAGTCTTAGTGAAAAGACTTGGATCGGCTTTCCCAACCTTGAAAGCATTAGCAATTAAGAAATCTCTAATGCATTCATACCATGCTCTTGGGGCTTGTTTAAGTCCATAGAGCGCCTTAGAGAGCTTACACACGTGGTCGGGGTACCGCTCATCCTCGAAGCCAGGGGGTTGCTCCACGTACACCTCCTCCTTTATTGGCCCGTTGAGGAAAGCGCTCTTCACATCCATTTGGTACAACCTGAAAGAATGGTGAGCGGCATATGCTAGCAAGATACGAATGGACTCTAGCCTAGCCACAGGAGCAAAAGTCTCCTCAAAGTCCAAACCTGCGACTTGGGCATAACCTTTTGCCACAAGTCGAGCCTTGTTCCTTGTCACCACTCCGTGCTCGTCTTGTTTGTTGCGGAACACCCACTTGGTTCCCACAACATTTTGCTTGGGACGAGGCACCAGTGTCCAAACTTCATTGCGCTTGAAGTTGTTGAGTTCCTCCTGCATGGCCAATACCCAATCCGGATCTAGCAAGGCCTCCTCTACCCTGAAAGGCTCAATAGAAGAGACAAAGGAGTAATGCTCACAAAAATTAACTAATCAAGATCGAGTAGTTACTCCCTTGCTAATGTCACCCAGAATTTGGTCGACGGGATGATCCCTTTGAATCATCGCTCAAACTTGGGTTGGAGGTGCCGGTTGCGCTTCTTCCTCCATCACATGATCATCTTGTGCTCCCCCTTGATCACACGCCTCCTTTTGATGAACCTGTTCATCGTCTTGAGTTGGGGGATGCACCGTTGTTGAGGAAGAAGGTTGATCTCGTTCATCTTGTTCCTGTGGCCGAACGTCTCCAATCGCCATGGTTCGTATTGCGGCCGTCGGAACATCTTCTTCATCTACATCATCACAATCAACAACTTGCTCTCTTGGAGAGCCATTAGTCTCATCAAATACAACGTCGCTAGAGACTTCAACCAAACCCGATGATTTGTTGAAGACCCTATATGCCTTTGTATTTGAATCATAACCTAACAAAAACCCTTCTACAGCTTTGGGAGCAAACTTAGAATTTCTACCCTTCTTCACTAGAATGTAGCACTTGCTCCCAAATACACGAAAGTACGATACATTGGGTTTGTTACCGGTTAGTAGTTCATACGAAGTCTTCTTGAGGAGGCGGTGAAGGTAGACCCTGTTGATGGCGTGGCAAGCCGTGTTCACGGCTTCCGACCAAAAACACTCGGGGGTCTTGTACTCTCCAAGCATCGTCCTCGCCATATCGATTAGCGTCCTGTTCTTCCTCTCTACCACACCATTTTGCTGTGGTGTGTAGGGAGCGGAGAACTCGTGCTTGATCCCTTCCTCCTCAAGAAACTCCTCCATTTGAAGGTTCTTGAACTCGGACCCGTTGTCGCTCCTAATCTTCTTCACCTTGAGCTCAAACTCATTTTGAGCTCTCCTGAGGAAGCGCTTGAGGATCCCTTGGGTTTCAGACTTATCCTGCAAAAAGAACACCCAAGTGAAGCGGGAAAAGTCATCAACAATAACTAGTCCATACTTACTTCCTCCTATGCTTAGATAGGCGACGGGTCCGAAGAGGTCCATATGTAGCAGCTCCAGAGGTCTTGATGTGTTCATCACATTCTTGCTGTGATGTGCTCCTCCCACTTGTTTACCTGCTTGACAAGCTGCACAAGGTCTATCTTTTTCGAAATAAACATTTGTTAGACCTATCACGTGTTCTCCCTTTAGAAGCTTGTGGAGATTCTTCATCCCCACATGTGCTAAGTGGCGATGCCACAGCCAGCCCATGCAAGTCTTAGCCATTAAGCATGCATCTAGACCGGCCTCTTCTTTTGCAAAATCTACTAAGTAAAGCTTGCCGTCTAGTACACCCTTAAAAGCTAGTGAACCATCACATCTTCTAAAGGCAGACACATCTACATTTGTAAATAAACAGTTGTATCCCATATTGCATAATTGGCTAACAGATAGCAAATTGTAACCAAGAGACTACTAAAAACACATTAGAGATTGAGTGCTCATTAGAAATTGCAATTTTACCTAACCCTTTTACCTTGCCTTGATTCCCATCACCGAATATAATTGAATCTTGGGAATCCTTATTTTTGACGTAGGAGGTGAACATCTTCTTCTCCCCCGTCATATGGTTTGTGCATCCGCTGTCGATAATCCAGCTTGAACCCCCGGATGCATAAACCTGCAAGGCAAATTTAGGCTTGGGTCTTAGGTACCCAACTCATGTTGGGTCCTGCAAGGTTAGCACAAATATCCTTAGGGACCCAAATGCAAGTTTTATCTCCCTTGCATCTTGCCCCTAATTTCCTAGCAATTACCTTCTTACCCTTTCTACAAATAGCAAAGGGAGCATTGCAAGCATAATAAATGGTAGAAGGTTTGTTCACAACTTTTCTAGGAACATGAGCAATATTTCTCCTAGGCATATGTACAACATTTCTCCTACACATATCTCTATCATGCTTATAGGAAGAACTAGAAGCAAACATGGCATGAGAATCATAAACATGTAAATCAAAATCATTATAAGCATTTCTAGCATGTCTCCTATCATTATACATAAAAGCATGGTTCTTTTTAGCACTACTAGTCATAGGGGCCTTCCCTTTCTCCTTGACGAAGATGGGAGCCTTATGGCTTGTTAAGTTCTTGGCCTCTCTCTTGAAGCCAAGACCATCCTTAATTGAGGGGTGTCTACCAACCGTGTAGGCATCCCTTGCAAATTTTATTTTATCAACTTCACTCTTGCTAGTCTTAAGTTGGGTATTAAGACTAGCCAATTCCTCATTTAATTTGGAAATTAAAACTAGGTGTTCACTACAGGCATCAACATCGAAATCCTTACACCTAGTGCAAATCATAACATGTTCTACACAAGAATTAGATTTATTTGCTACTTCTAACTTAGCATTTAAATCATTGTTAACACCTTGTAAAGCAGAAATGGTTTCATGACAAGTAGATAGTTCATAAGAAAGCATTTCATTTCTTTTCACTTCTAAAGCATATGATTTTTGTGCCTCTACAAATTTATCATGTTCATCATACAATAAATCCTCTTGCTTTTCTAAAAGCCTATCCTTTTCATTCAATGCATCAATCAATTCATTGATTTTATCAATTTTATTTCTATCCAATCCCTTGAACAAGCTAGAGTAATCTATGTCATCATCATCACTAGACTCATTATCACTAGAAGAAGCATAAGTGGAGTCTTGAGTACTCACCTTCTTCTCCCTTGCCATAAGACATGTGAGACGCTCGTTGGGGAAGAGGGAAGACTTGTTGAAGGCAGTGGCAGTGAGTCCTTCATTGTCGGAGTCGGAGGAGGAGCAATCCGAGTCCCACTCCTTTCCTAGATGTGCCTCGCCCTTTGCCTTCTTGTATTGCTTCTTCTTCTCTCTTTTGTTCCCCTTTTCCTGGTCACTTTCATTATCGGGACAGTTAGCGATAAAATGACCAAGCTTACCGCATTTGAAGCATGAGCGCTTCCCCTTTGTCTTGGTCTTGCCTGGCTGCCCCTTGCGACCATTTAGCGCCGTCTTGAATCTCTTGATGATGAGAGCCATCTCTTCATCATTGAGTCCGGTCGCCTCAATCTGTGCCACCTTGCTAGGTAGCGCCTCCTTGCTTCGTGTTGCCTTGAGAGCAAGGGGTTGCGGCTCGTTGATCGGACCATTCAAGGCGTCGTCCACATACCTTGCCTCCTTGATCATCATTCGCCCGCTAACGAATTTCCCAAGAACTTCTTCGGGCGACATCTTGGTGTACCTGGGATTTTCACGTATATTGTTCACCAAATGAGGATCAAGAACGGTAAATGACCTGAGCATTAGGCGGACGACGTCGTGATCCGTCCATCGCGTGCTTCCGTAGCTCCTTATCTTGTTGATAAGAGTCTTGAGCCGGTTGTATGTTTGCGTCGGCTCCTCGCCCCTTATCATTGCGAACCGTCCAAGCTCTCCTTCCACCAACTCCATCTTGGTGAGCAAGGTGACGTCGTTTCCCTCATGAGAAATCTTGAGGGTGTCCTAGATCTGCTTGGCGTTATCCAAGCCGCTTACTTTATGGTATTCATCCCTGCACAAAGAAGCTAGAAGAACAGTAGTAGCTTGTGCATTCTTATGAATTTGTTCATTAATGAACATGGGACTATCCGAACTATCAAAGTGCATTCCACTCTCTACAATCTCCCATATACTAGGATGGAGAGAGAATAGATGACTACGCATTTTGTGGCTCCAAAATCCGTAGTCCTCTCCATCAAAGTGTGGGGGCTTGCCGAGTGGAATGGAGAGCAAATGTGAATTTGAACTTTGCGGAATACGAGAGTAGTCAAAGGAAAAGTTCGAATTAACCGATTTCCTTCTCTCGTAGTCGTTGTGGTCGTCGTCCTTTTGGGAAGAAGTAGACTCATCGCTGTCGTAGTAGACGATCTCCTTGATGCGCCTTGTCTTCTTCTTCTTCCCTTCCTTCCGTCTATGACCCGAGCCGGAGTCGGTAGGCTTGTCGTCCTTCGGCTCGTTGACGAAGGATTCCTTCTCTTTGTCGTTGATCACGATACCCTTCCCCTTAGGATCCATCTCTTCGGGCGGTTAGTCCCTTTGTGAAGAGAACGACTTTGATACCAATTGAGAGCACCTAGAGGGGGGGGTGAATAGGTGATCCTGTGAAACTTTAAAACTTAAGCCACAAAAACTTTGTTAAGTGTTAGCACAATGATTGCCAAGTGGCTAAAGAGAAGTCTCAACAAAACACAATACCACAAGAGATCAAGCACAGAGGTGACACAGTGGTTTATCCCGTGGTTCGGCCAAGACCAACGCTTGCCTACTCCACGTTGTGGCGTCCCAACGGACGAGGGTTGCAATCAACCCCTCTCAAGCGGTCCAAAGACCCACTTGAATACCACGGTGTTTTGTTTTGCCTTTCACTATCCCGTTTGCAAGGAATCTCCACAAATTGGAGTCTCTTGCCCTTACAAGTATATGATCACAAAGAAGCACAGAGTAAGGGAGGGAAGCAACACACACAAATCCACAGCGAAACGCGCACACACACGGCCAAGAATCGAGCTCACAAGAGTATCACAAAGTTCTCACTAGAACGGAGCTCGAATCACTTGGAATCACAAACGAATGCGCAAAGACTGAGTGTGGATGATCAAGATTGCTCAAAGGTTGCTTGTGTATCTCCTCCATGCGCCTAGGGGCCCCTTTTATAGCCCCAAGGCAGCTAGGAGCCGTTGAGAGCAAATCCGGAAGGCCATCCTTGCCTTCTGTCGTCGGGGGCACCGGACAGTCCGGTGCACACCGGACACTGTCCGGTGCCCGATTTGTTTCCTTAAACAGCGAAGCCGACCGTTGCAGACCGTTGGCAGATCTGGAGCCGTTGGCGCACCGGACATGTCCGGTGCACACCGGACAGTTCGGTGCCGTCTTCCGACCGTTGGCTCGGCCACGTGTCTCGCGCAGATTGCGCGGCCGACCGTTGGCCCTGCCGACCGTTGGCTCACCGGACAGTCCGGTGCACACCGGACAGTCCGGTGAATTTTAGCCGTACGCCGTCGGCGAATTCCCGAGAGCGGCCAGTTCGCGCCGAGTCAGTCTGGCGCACCGGACACTGTCCGGTGCACACCGGACAGTCCGGTGCTCCAGACCGAGCTGAGTCTTGGCTGCACTCAGCCAAGTCTTTTACTCCTCTCTTCTTTTCTTCTACTTTCTGTTTCTAACACTTAGACAAGTATATTAGTATTCAAAACCAATGTACTAAGGCTTAGAAACATACCTTTAATCTTGATTTGTACTTTGTCCACCATTTTACAATTAGGCACCTGTGTTGGGCACTAAATCACCAAAATATTTAGAAATGGCCCAAGGGCACATTTCCCTTTCAAATATACAACATCTAGTGATGAGGATAGCTCTAGTGAAGATGAGGATGATTTGCTTAGCCTTTTTGCCAATCTTAACATGCAACAAAAGGAAAAATTAAATGAATTAATAGGTGCTATTCATGAGAAGGATGAACTCTTGGATAGCCAAGAGGAATTCCTTATTAAAGAAAACAAAAAGCATGTTAAGGTAAAGAATGCTTATGCTCAGGAGATAGAAAAATGTGAAAACTTGACTAAGAAGCTTAGCATTTGCCATGACACCATTTCCATCCTTAGAACTGAGAATATTAATTTGATTGCTAAGGTTGAAAAATCAAATGTTTGTCATGAGTCAATTGTCAATCTTAAAAATGATAATACTAGTTTAATTGCTAGGATTGATAGATTGAATAAATCAATTACTAGCCTTAAAACTGAGAATGATGAGTTAATTTCTAAGGCTAAGGATTTGAATGTTTGCAATATGTCTATTTCCAATCTTAGAAATGAGAATGCTATTTTACATGCTAAGATTGATGAATTAAATGCTTGCAAACCCTCTACATCTACTATTGATCATGTCACTATTTGTACTAGATGTAGAGACATTAATGTTAATGCTATTCATGATCACCTAGCTTTAATTAAACAAAAAAATGATCACAAGCTCAACTAACTGCTAAAATCAATGAGCATGAAATTGAAAATGAAAAATTTAAATTTGCTATAAGCATGCTCTATAATGGGAGATGCCCTGGCATTAAGGATGGTATTGGTTTCCAACAAGGAACCAATGTCAAGCTTAATGCCCCTAAAAGATTGTTTAATTTTGTTAAGGGCAATGTTGGGGCGAAGGCGAAGACGCTACCCTTTGCTCCAGGCCTTCGTCAACTCGCTGCACCAACAGAGGCAAGATGACCGGCGTGGCCCAACCTTCGTCCTCTTCACTGCAAGACAAAGGCCTACGACGAAGTCTCTCCATCCCGCATCCTCAGTTCTACCTGGAGGCCCACGTGGGATTTGGCCCATCGTGACAGGCCCCACACGGACAGGCGTGTTATGGGCCTGATTTGTAATAGCTTTCTTGTAATGACAGTTTGTAACCCTCCCTTGTGGGAATATTCTGGGGATAATCCAGGTGTCTGAGGGCATAAACGTCCTTACATCGGGACGTTGGGTGCTCGGGCACCTATAAATACCCCATACAGTGCCCTTGAGAGGCTGGATTAATAGAGCAATCGCCATCTTGAGTTAAACCTTGCTTGCATCCTTTCCACTCCCCCGTTGGATCAACTTGCCCAAGAGAGCAAGTTCCAACATTTGGCGCCCACTATTCGTGCTACGAACAACCAACCCACGATGGCACCCAAAAGAGCTAGTTCAAAGGCAGCCCCATCCGTCGACGAAGCAGCGAAGGCAGCACTGCTAGCTGAGAAAAAGGGCAAGGCCCTCGCCGACAACACCCACCAAGAAGCTGGCGAAGACAAAGCACTTCGTAAGAGACAGCGCAACGATCAACACACTCCCAAAGGCACCCTCCGCACTTGCAGCTTCGGAGGGCAACCACAAGTACCACCCCTAGGCTTCGCTCCACTAGAGGGCGAGGACGCAACCGAGGACGGCGAAGTCATCGGCGTCTCAGCAGAAGAACAACTACAGTTACGGGCCCTGCGCCTCAAGAACCGCAACCTCCAGAAGCAGAAAGAAATCCTCGAGGCCAAGCGACAATGTGTCTCCGCGCAAGCCAAGGTGCGCCAGATGATACGAGACGAGGAGCAGAGGGCTCGGGAACTCGAACAAGAGATTGTGCTCATGCAGCGCGAAGGCCAACACGATCTGCAGCATGACCCGCCCCTCCAACTGCGTGCGCCAGTCAGAGACTTATTCATTCCCCAGCATGGACCCTTTGTCCCGCACGACGTAGCTTTCTAGGGCATCAACTACCTCGATGAGCGAAGCCCCCTGGCGCCACAACTGCAAGTGTCACCATGGCCCGCCAACTTCAGGCCAAGGACCTACCCCAAGTACAACGGCAGCACTGACCCAGCACAATACATCATGAGCTATCAGGTCGCCGTCGCATCATCCAGAGGGGACGACACCACGATGGCCAAGTCTTTCATCATTGCCCTCGAGGGTCCAGCCTTGACCTGGTACACCAGGTTGCCCCCATTGTCCATCGACTCCTAGAGAAGTCTCCGGGACAAGTTTCTGCTTAACTTTCAGGGGTACCGCCCAGACACCGATGCCTTGGCCGAGCTGTCACTCTGCAAACAGCAAGAGAAAGAAACCCTGCGGGAGTACTACCGCAAGTTCCTGACTCTCAAGTCACAACTACCCTCGGTTGACGACCAAATCGCCATACACTACGCCATCAGTGGCCTTCGGGCTGGCATCCTATACAGTCACTGCATCAGGGACCCACCCAAAAACCTCCAGGAGATCTATCAGTTGTTTGAAAAGTACGCAAGATCCGAAGAGCTCCATCAGTGCAAGGTCGAGTCTCAAAGAAAGCCCAAGGACCCTCCGCAGTCTAGCCGAACATGGACAAGACCTTCGCAGTCAGACTCCGGTCGGGACAACCGCAGTCAGCAGCAGCTGCATAACATTGCCAACCAGCACCCCGCCGGTGAAGCCCCTTGCCGCCAAGATTATCCCCCCAGGGCTGCGGCAATGGCACACGTGGTCGGGGCCGGGGACGGGCGCAACAGCCGCGCAAATATTACTGCCTGTTTCACAGTGAAGACTGCGCGCACCCAACCAAGGATTGCCCGGAAATGAAGGCCACCAGGGATATGATGTCTCGGGCACAACCCGCCGACAACCCAAGAGTTGTAGCGCACACATATCAACACCACCACCCACAACCATACAACCACGGCCCCGCCCAGCATGTACCCAACCACGCATATCAACACCACCAGGAGGTACAAGTCATACCACCCCCGCCCCCGCCTCCACATCAACCAAACATCCTTCACCAAAATCACCCCAAGCACCAAAACAGGAAGACTTCACTGATCAGCCATATCGCGGAGTCATTCACATGATCACCGGAGGGTCTAGCGTCGACTTCGACACGAAGCGACAGAAGAGGAATCACTACTAAAGCATCAATCACATCGCCATCACCGCCCCGGTCGTGCAAACGAAGTGGTCACATGTGCCGCTAACCTTCAACGCCAGAGATGTTGATCTGCGCAGCGCACCCCACATTGACGCCATGGTAATCAACTACAGTGTGGCAGGCTGGGACCTGCACAATGTCCTAGTTGACAAGAGCAGCCAGGCGGACATCATCTTCCTCCACGCCTTCGACCACATGGGCATCAACCACAGCTTGCTCAAGCCTTCGGACAATCCCCTATATGGCTTCGGCGGCAAGGGCACCTTCCCTGTGGGCAAGATAGAGCTACCCCTGTCCTTCGGCATAGCACCCAATGCGCGAAGTGAACAGGTCACCTTTGACATCGTTGACATGGTCTATCCCTATAACGCCATAATGGGTTGGGGCTCTATCAACAAATTTCAAGAGGCCATCCACGGATTATACCTCTGCATGAAAATTCCGGGTCTGCAAGGCGTAATAACGGTGTACGGGAACCAGCAAACCACGCGTAGCATTGAGAGAGATTTCGTTCTCGGTCAACGGAACGTACACTGCCTTACGACACAGCACAAAGTCCCCGAGGCTACCTGCCCTGCCACCAACGAAGATGAAAAGGCACAGCTACAAAGCAACGATGGAACAAAGATAGTTCCCCTTGACCCGGCAACGCCCAAGCAAACAGTCATCATAAGCGAAGACCTGACTTTGCAAGAGGAGGAGAAACTCATCTCCTGTCTCTCTAGAAATAAGGACGTCTTCACTTGGTCTGCCCTTGACCTGGTCGGAGTCAGTCGCACCGTCATCGAGCACAGTCTGGGCATCGACCCTTCGGTGCGCCCAAAGAAGCAGCGGTTGCACAAAATGTCCGATGAAAAAATAGAAGCCGCCAAAGCCGAAGTACACTGCCTGCTAGAGGCCAATTTCATCGAGCCAGTTGCCTACCCTACATGGCTATCCAACGTAGTCATGGGGCAAAAGAAAAGCGGTAAGTGGCGGATGTGTATCGATTTCACCAGCCTCAACAAGGCCTGCCCTAAGGATAATTTCCTGCTGCCACGGATCGACAAGATAGTCGATAGTGCAGCCGGATGCGAAGTCATGTCACTCCTCGACTGCTTCTCTGGCTACCACCAAATATATATGAAGGAGGAAGACAAGGCCAGTACCAGTTTCATCACACCCTTCGGCACATACTACTTCATCCGGATGCCGGAGGGACTCAAGAACGCTGGGTCAACCTTCTCTCGCCTCACCAAGACGGTGCTCGAGAGCCAAGTAGGCGGGAACATTTTTACGTATGTGGACGACATCGTCGTCGCCAGCAAAAATAAGGAGGATCACCTGGCCGACCTCGCAGAAACATTCGCAAACATGAGGGACGCACGACTTCGCCTCAACCTCGAGAAGTGTGTCTTCAGGGTCCGCCAGGGGAAGATACTGAGCTACCTGGTGTCGCACTGTGGAATCGAGGCCAACCTGACCAAGATTCAGGCAATAATCAACATGACACCCCCGCAGTCAACTAGGGCGTCCAGCGTCTAACAGGCAAATTGGCTGCTCTGAACAGATTCATCTCCAAGTCCGCCGAGCGGAGTCTACCTTTCCTCAAGACACTGCGTGGTGCGAAAGACTTCGCGTGGGGACCAGAGCAGGCGGCAGCCTTCGCGTCACTCAAGCAGCACCTGTCAGACTTGGCCATTCTCACCAGTCCAGACCCTTCGCTACCGCTTCTGCTCTACATCGCCGCCTCGCCATATGCAGTCAGCGCAGCCCTGGTCCAAGAGCAAAACAGGGAGGGCATGGCCCGGCAGTGTCCAGTCTACTACATCTCCGAGGTCCTCATGGCCTCCAAGTGTAACATGACCGAGTTGGAAAAAATCTCCTACGCAGTCGTCATGGCATCACACAAGCTGTGCCATTACTTCGAAGCATTGAAGGTGTGGGTCACCTCGGACAGGGGACTAGGGGAACTATTCCGCAACCTGGAGGCATCTGTCCGGATTGCCAAATGGGCAGCCGAGCTCTCCGATTACCATATCGTCTTTGAACCCAGGACAACAATCAAGTCGCAGGTCCTGGCAGACTTCATCGTTGACTGGACAGGGCCAGTAACGCAGCAGGACGAGCCTGCAGATAAGGTGTGGACCATCCACTACGACGGCGCATGGTGCCATGCGGGGGCAGGCGCGGCTGCAGTCATCACATCACCCACAGGGGTCAAACACAGATATGCAGCACGCCTCAGCTTTGCTTTGGGGTCCGACAGATGCACCAACAACGTAGCAGAATATGAAGCTGTCATCCTAGGTCTTCACAAGCTAAGAGCGCTTGGTGTCACCACCTACATAATCAAGACAGATTCCAAAGTGGTTGCCGGTTAGGTCGAAAAAGAATATTCAGCAAAAGACCCCGCACTCATGCAGTATCTCACGGCTGTTCGCAGTCTTGAGAGACAATTTAAGGGCTTTACCTTGCAGCATGTGGACCGAGCCAGGAACGAGGAGGCCGACGCATTGGCTAAAGCAGCTGCCAGAGGCGAAGCCTTGCCCTCCAACGTGTTCTACCACATCATCGGCACGCCAGCCGTCCACAGTCTAGAGGGTCTACAAATAACCAACGACACCGAGGGCCATCGCATAGTCAACCTCATCATGACCGAAGATTGGCAGGCCCTAATAACCCTATTCCTGCAAGGATATTATCATCCAAGCGACGTCAACGAGGCCAAGCGCCTCAAGCACCGAAGCGGGACTTCGCAATCATTGAGGGCCAGCTATACAAGAAGGGGGTCAGTCAACCCATGCTTAAATGCGTCACCAAAACCGAAGGCATCTAGATCCTGCGTGAAGTCCATAGTGGAACTTGTGGCTCTCACTCGGGGCCTAGGGCCCTCGCTGCCAAGGTGATCCGTCAAGGGTTCTACTGTCCCGCCATAATCTGCGCCGCGAATCGAGTCACGAGGTCGTGCAGAGCCGGCCATAAGTTTTCTCCCTGTTTGGGCAACCCTTCGGAATTCACAAAGCTGATTGCCCACACATGGCCACTTCAACGCTGGGGACTGGATATTGTCGGGCCACTACCCACGGCTCAAGGGATCCTCAAGTTCACCTTCGTCACCGTCGAGTATTTTACCAAGTGGATCGAGGCTAGGGCTGTATCTACAATAACGTCGAAGACTGCCCAGAAGTTCTTCTAGCAAAACAGTATTTGTCGATTCGGAGTCCCGTCCGAGCTCACAGTCGACAATGGCAAACAGTTTGACAGCCAGGACTTCAGGGATTTCTACTTCTCCATCAGCACCAAGCTTTCCTTCGCCTCAGTATATCACCAGCAGTCTAACGGCGTCATCGAGCGCGCCAACGGCAAGATTTTCACTGCTACCAAGAAAAGTCTACTCGATGACAGCAAGGGTAAATGGGCCGACCATCTACCCGAAGCAGTCTGGGCGCTAAACACGACCGAATGCCGGGCGACTGGATTCACTCCTTTTCGTCTACTATATGGTTCAGAGGCCATGACCCCATAGGAAATAAAGCACGGGTCACCTTGAACAAGCACATCAGCCGTCCCCGACGTAGACGAACCAACGTCCAAAGACCTCATCGACGGAGACCGCGTCTTCGCCCTGCAGGCCCTCAACAAATACCAAGCTCAAACGAAGGCCTGGCGCGACCACGCAGTCGTCCCAAGAGAGTTCAACGAAGGAGACCTCATACTCGTCCGAACCACCCGGACAGAGTCACGGGGCAAGCTGGAGCCAGAGTGGGAGGGTCCGTTCATCGTTAAGTCGAAGGCGTCCCCCAGCGCATACAGGCTAACAACGCCATCCGGCGAGGACCTAGACCATTCTTGGAATATTGACAATCTGCACAAATTTTTTGTTTAAATCCTCAGGGCCTACACGCCCTTGTAATTCACCAAACAGTACTATTTCGGCCCGCACTCTTTTCCTCCCGGGGGGTGAGTTTTTTTACGAGGTGGAGCCATGTAATATACCCGCAAAAAAATCCCCCACAAAAACTCAGTTACAGCATGTCAAAAAAGACCGCATCGACGGTCTTCGGCATTCGACCACTCCGAAGTCACCGCGAGAGGCAGCGCAGACTTCCCTCGCGTGCGACACTCCGCGCAAAAGTCGCCTAAGGGTGCAGCCGGAATAGCACAATAAGTGCACAAAATCGAAGTCTTTTCCTAAAAGGCTCTCCATGCAAAAGTCGCCTAAGGGTGCAGCCGGAATAGCACAATAAGTGCGCAAAATCGAAGTTTTTTCCTAAAAGACTCTCCGTGCAAAAGTTGCCTAAGGGTGCAGCCAGAATAGCACAATAAGTGTGCAAAATCGAAGTCTTTTCCTAAAAGACTCTCCGTGCAAAAGCTGCCTAAGGGTGCAGCCGGAATAGTACAATAAGTGCGCAAAGTCGAAGTCTTTTCCTAAAAGACTCTCCGTGCAAAAGTCGCCTAAGGGTGTAGCCGGAATAGCACAATAAGTATGCAAAATCGAAGTCTTTTCCTAAAAGACTCTCCATGCAAAAGTCGCCTAAGGGTGCAGCCAGAACAGCACAATAAGTGCGCAAAAATCGAAGTCTTTTCCCAAAAAGACTCTCCGTGCAGAAGTCGCCTACGGGCGCAGCCGGATCAACGAAGGCGCGCAGCCTCATAATACAAATTACTGTTACATACACACAGCGAGGGCATCATATATTACATAGGCTCAACCTTCGGGATGATACCCATCTCCCTGTAATTGAACAACATTATCCTCAATTCCTCACCCTCAAAAAGATTTCGCAGCTCCCCTTCACCTATACTCGCCCCAATCAGCGAGGACAACAGTTCTCGCTTACCAGTCTGGTCCACGAGAAGACGGCCATGCTCCACCCAATACGATGACGCCTACCACTTCACGACAATTCACTCACTCTCTGTTTCGCCACCGCCCTTCGCCGCCTATACCCAGTACTCGCACCTGGGAGACCACCGAAACCTTCCACGCGCGGCGAAGGCTCCGCTGCAGCCACATCTAACGCTGCAAAATAATCCAAGCCCTCATCCGAAGACTTCTCCGTCCACGAAATCGAACTCCCAGAATCATCAGACTCAAAACACATAGACAGAGAGCCACACGAATCATCATCGGCAGGCACAACGGTTGGGGCCGCCACAAAAATAGTATTGTCAGTAGCGGTTGCGTGCGCAGGCCCAAATGTTGGAACCTGCGCAACAACCGAGGTTCAGTATCACACAGACAAAATTTACACTTAAACTCCCCAACACCTATTCAGCCACCTGCGAAGGCCCGGCCACGTCCGCGAGGTCTTCCGCAGCCGGTTCGACCACCGCCTCCGAGGCGTCCTCGCCCGTCGGCGCTGGGCTGGCGCGGGGTCTTCGCCATCTCCAGTCGGCGCAGGGGTCGATGAGGGGCCCTTGCCCGCATCAGACGGCGGCGCCAGATCCACCCCCGAGGCCTCCGGCAGTAAGGCCTCGGGCAGCGTGCTGTCTAGGTCACCAAGGTCTTCAACCTCCTCGTCACGCGCCATCTGCAGCAATAGCACACTCATTCAACAAAACCACACATACCCACACATATAACCACACAAAATGAGCCCTTACCTGATCCATTGCCCGATCGGATCTCTCCCGGACCGTCTCCCGGCCGTGAGGACCCCACATCCTGTCAAAGAGCGCCCCCGCCGACCGCTTAAGCACCGGGTCCTCGACCTGGAAGATTTCGCGTTCGAAGCCTTCATCGGACTAGTCGAAGACCTCGAAATGCCCGCACCCCTCGTGGGACAAAGCATTCACGGCCCCCTCGCAGGTGACGAGGGAGGCAAAGGACATTAGGCCCGTCACGATTGTTGGTAGGACCCCCAGCTCCTCCTGCAGCCACTCAAGGAAGCGGAGGCCCACCTCTTGGCTGGGCGCTTCGAAGGGGGCGGTCCGTGCACCCAGCTCCCGGTACGCATCCACGAGCTACGCGTGCGTCCGCTCAACCTCCGCGCGCGTCGAGGTCTCGGCTTTATCCACACGGCTGCGAAGGCCGCCGAGCGGCGCTTCCAGCTCCTCGGCGCGCTGGCGGGCAAGACTGGCCTCCGCCCGCGCAAGTTTAGCTTCAGCTTGAGCAGCCTGCGCGTCAGCGATAGCCTTATTCGTGTCCCTCCTCTCCTCCACCAACTGGCGCCGGAGATCCCCCTTCTCGGCCTCCATAGCGGCCAACCTCTCCATCAGCCTGCAGTTTTTACTTTCCGCAGCCGACTTCTCCCAAACAGCTTCCGCATGCTGCGCACGAAGACGCTCGACTTCGGCAGCAAACTCTATAGTCAGAGCACCTGACGCGACATGGTCGGCGAAGTCAGCCGCCTGCAACCAAATACCATGAGACTCGCCACCTCATAAAAACAACGAGCTATCAAAGTCCAATAGGACTTACATGCTTCAGCTGCTGCGACAACTGCTGCGACGCTTGCCTCAGTTGCTGGGACATGGAGCCCGCCACGTCCTTAGCGGCAGCGGCTGACGGAATCGCGCAGCTCGCGCAAAAGGCGAACCACGGGTCCTGCGAAGCACCCTTCGCACCAACCGCCACCGTCGGCGAAGTAGCCACCACCGGAGTCGGGACAGCATCCAGTTGCCCCACATCTGACCCTGCACCATGATCTTGGTTACGACCTAGTCTAAAAAAAACTTACCAACAAGATAATCCCCCAAGCAGATATCTGTGTCGAAGTCGGCACACGCGCCGCCGCCTCGTCAGTACGTGGCGGCGAGGGCAACTTTCGCCCCTTCGGCGGCTTGCCCAAGGGTGGCTTGCCCGCGCCAGAAGTAGCAGCCTTCGCACCTGCCGAAGACTTCCTGGGCCCAGGGCGGCCGGCTTCGCAGCCGGCGCCAGCTTGCTGCTACCGGCGGTGGCAGACTTCGCGCCCCCCGCGCCTTCTTCGCCTCACGGAAAGGATCCCCAATCTTAATGACCGCCCGGCGCTTCTGCGCAGCGTCTAGACGATCCTTTCCATCACTACCGATACAACATCAGCAATATTCCGTCTGTAAGGAAAAATCTTCAAGTCACGAGCCATACGAGTCGTAAACATGTCTTCGCCAGCCACGCGGGGGATCAGAACATTCTTTGGCCATCAACCCCCGGTAACCCTCAGCATTCGCGTCGAAGACTCCCGAAGCTCGAGCGAAGATATCCTTCCCCCGAGGGCCGCGCACGTCCCCATCAACTCCACAGCAAAACTATCAGAGACCCCAAGTCCCCCACTGTAGTACCTATTTTCCTCTTCTTAGTTCCTGGGGCAGCTTCCTGCGAAGGGCCTTCCTCAGTCACGGCCATTGGTTTCTTCCCGCGGCGGTCGACGGCCACGACAGCGTCGTCCCCGGGATAGCCGCCGTACGGCAAACGATTCAACTCAAAGACCCTATTCAGGCGGACGTTGGATCCACGGATATCCCAACTCCGCACAGTCTCAGTCCTCGACACATAACACCCCACAATCCGCACTGCCCCGTCTTCCACTTCACGCACGAATGCGGCTGGATCCCAGCCACGCAGATCCAATGCGAAGGCTGGACTTCGCACTAGCTGCTCGCCCAGGGAGGGCATCTGGCGAGGGCATACTTTGCCCAACGCCCAGCCATGCGCCATGGGCCACACTCCATAACTGATGAATTCCTCAACTAAATCGCGCCCGCTACTCATGCGGGCAGCACAACGAAGGGCCTCTTCGTCACTATCATCCTTCGCCACCTCAAACGGCGGGAACACCACATAGCAGTGCGAGCACAACACGGCCACCGGGAGTCCTAGGAGGTCTTCGACCTCGCCTACCACCACATAAAACCAATAATCATACTAGTTGCCCCAATTGTTGCGGGCACAGGGAACTAGCTCAACAACTTCCGCCGAAGTCTTCCTAGTCCTTAGCGTAAAGGTGCATGACCCAATCTGTGCAATCTTGCTTCCAATTTTCCTCTTCTGCTAGTGCAAACAGTATTTCTTGGCGAAGACCTCCACGGAGGGATGACCGCTATACAAAGTCACTGCCCAGACATACTTCGCTAGGGCCACCACGGCATTAGGTGTCAATTGGTGGATCTGCATGTCATACCTCCGCAACACTTCCACCACAAAATGATACGCAGGCAACCGAAGGCCCGCAGTGAAAAATGCCTCGAACACAACCATCTCACCCTCCAACTCAGGAATCTCTTCCGCCCCTGGAACTCGGCCAACTCCGTTCCCAAAATACCCCAACTGCTGCATGTCTTGCACATGAACCGAGGAGATCCTTGAAACACCGAATTCCACCGTGTGGCCCGGGTTTAGCTCCACTACTGCCAAATCACTGAAGGTACCCTCAGATGACGATTCGCCCAATGGTGTATTCGCAGCGGATGAAGAAGAAGACGACATGGCTACGTACCGTCGGTGGCGGCGCGCGGTCTGCTTGACACGGGCCAGTTCTCTGATGAACAGGAGCAAGGAGGGCAGGCGAGCGGGCGACCGATTTCAAAATGCTAGGGTTTTGCGGCGCACAGAAAGGTAACAGAGCCTGAGCAGCGCCGCCCCCCTTTTATACATAGGGCGTGACGCTTCAGGAAGCCCGCAGTCCAACAGTACCGCGTCCGTCAACGGTCACATCAAAAACCCCCGCGGGACCACTTCGAGCGAGGGCAGTGTCTCCACCATCTAGCGACGTCTTAGGCACCAGATGACTAAGTCGAACTGGTCCCTCGGAGGGCAAATGTTGGGGCGAAGGCGAAGACGCTACCCTTTGCTCCAGGCCTTTGTCAACTCGCTACACCAACAGAGGCAAGATGACCAGCACGGCCCACCCTTCGTCCTCTTCACTGCAAGACGAAGGCCTACGACGAAATCTCTCCATCCCGAGTCCTCGGTTCTACCTGGAGGCCCAGTGGGATTCGGCCCATCGTGACAGGCCCCGCACGGACAGGCGTGTTACAAGCCTGATTTGTAATAGCTTTCCTGTAATGACAGTTTGTAACCCTCCCTTGTGGGAATATTTTGGGGATAATCCAGGTGTCTAAGGGCATAAACATCCTTACATCGGGACGTTGGGCGCTCGGACACCTATAAATACCCCCGTACAGTGCCCTTGAGAGGCTGGATTAACAGAGCAATCGCCATCTCGAGTTAAACCTTGCTTGCATCCTTTCCACTCCCCTGTTGGATCAACTTGCCCAGAAGAGCAAGTTCCAATAGGCAAGGCTCCCATGGTTCAAGATAACAAGGGTTACATTTTATATCCTGCTGGTTATCCTGAGCACAAGATTAGGAGAATTCATGCTAGCAAGTCTCATTCTGTTTCCCATCATGCTTTTATGTACAAGAATGAGGCATCTAGCTCCAGGCATTCTACCCATGTTAAAATGCCTAAAAAGAAAACTCTTACTGCATCAAATAAATCTAGCATTTCATTTAAGACCTTTGATGCATCTTATGTGCTTACTAACAAATTAGGCAAGGTAGTTGCCAAATATGTTGGGGCCAAACACAAGGGCTCAAAGACTTGTGTTTGGGTACCGAAGGTGCTTGTTTCTAACATGAAAGGACCCAAGACTGTTTGGGTACCTAAGAACAAGGCCTAAAACTTTTTTGCAGGTTTATGCATCCAGGGGCTCAAGTTGGATTATTGATAGCGGATGCACAAACCACATGACAGGGGAGAAAAGGATGTTCTCCTCCTACGAGAAAAACGATGATCCCCAAAGAGCTATCACATTCGGGGATGGAAATCAAGGTTTGGTCAAAGGACTTGGTAAAATTGCTATTTCACCTAACCATTCCAATTCCATTGTTTTTCTTGTAGATTCTTTAGATTACAATTTGCTCTCTGTTTCTCAATTATGTAAAATGGGCTACAACTGTCTGTTTATGGATATAGGTGTTACTATCTTTAGAAGAAGTGATGATTCAGTAGCATTTAAGGGAGTATTAGAGGGTCAGCTATACTTAGTTGATTTCAATAGAGCTGAACTCGATACTTGCTTAATTGCTAAGACTAATATGGGTTGGCTCTGGCATCACCGACTAGCCCATGTTGGGATGAAGAATCTTCACAAACTTCTAAAGGGAGAGCACATTTTGGGACTAACCAATGTTCATTTTGAGAAAGACATGGTTTGTAGCGTATGTCAAGCAGGGAAGCAAGTTGGCTCCCACCATCCACACAAGAACATCATGACAACAGACAGACCGCTCGAGCTACTCCACATGGATCTATTCAGCCTGATAGCTTATATAAGCATCAGCGGGACTAAGTACTGTCTAGTTATTGTGGATGATTATTCTCGCTTCACTTGGGTATTCTTTTTACAGGAAAGATCGCAGAACCAAGAGACCTTAAATGGATTCTTGAGACAAGCTCAAAATGAGTTCGGATTAAGGATAAAAAAGATTAGAAGCGACAATGGAATGGAGTTAAAGAATTCACAAATTGAAGGCTTCCTTGAGGAGGAGGGCATCAAGCATGAGTTCTCCCTACACACCTCAACAAAATGGTGTAGTGGAGAGAAAGAATAGAACTCTACTAGACATGGCTAGGACCATGCTTGATGAGTACAAGACACCGGACCGGTTTTGGGCTGAGGCGATTAACACCGCCTGCTACTCCATCAACCGGCTCTACTTTCACCGAATCCTCAAGAAGACATCTTATGAACTCCTCACAGTAAAAAGCCTAATGTTTCATATTTTAGAGTCTTTGGTAGCAAATGTTTTATTCTTATTAAAAGAGGTAGAAAATCTAAATTTGCTCCTAAGGCCGTAGAAGGCTTTTTACTTGGTTATGACTCAAACACAAGGGCATATAGAGTCTTCAACAAATCCATTGGATTAGTTGAAGTTTCTTGTGACATTGTGTTTGATGAGACTAATGGCTCCCAAGTGGAGCAAGTTGATCTTGATGAATTAGATGATGAAGAGGTTCCGTGCGTCACGCTAAGGAACATGTCCATTGGGGATGTGTGTCCTAAAGGAATCTGAAGAGCCTCCACAAGCACAAGATCAACCGTCATCTTCCATTCAAGCATCTCCACCAACCTAAGATGAGGATCAGGCTCAAAACAATGAAGAAGAAGATCAAGAAGATGAGCCACCTCAAGAGGAGGACAATGATCAAGGGGGAGATGACCATAACAAAGACGAGGAAGATGATCAAGAAGTTCAGGGTCAAAGATCGCCACACCCAAGAGTCCACCAAGCGATTCAAAGAGATCACCCCGTGAACTCCATCCTCAGCGATATTCATAAGGGGGTAACCACTCGATCTCGAGTCGCTCATTTCTATGAACATTACTCTCTCGTTTCCTCTATTGAGCCATACAGGGTAGAGGATGCACTAAGAGATTCAGATTGGGTGTTGGCAATGCAAGAGGAGCTCAATAACTTCACGAGGAATGAGGTATGTCATTTAGTTCCACGTCCTAACCAAAATGTTGTAGGAACCAAGTGGGTTTTCTGCAACAAGCAAGATGAGCATGGTGTGGTGACAAGGAACAAAGCCCGATTTATGGCTAAGGGATATTCACAAGTCGAAGGTTTGGATTTCGGTGAAACCTATGCACCCGTAGCTAGGCTTGAGTCAATTCGTATATTACTTGCCTATGCTACTTACCATGGCTTTAAGCTTTATCAAATGGACGTGAAAAGTGCCTTCCTCAATGGACCAATAAAGGAAGAGGTCTATGTTGAGCAACCTCCTAGCTTTGAAGATAGTGAGTACCCTAACCATGTGTATAAATTCTCAAAGGCGCTTTATGGGCTCAAGCAAGCCCCAAGAGCATGGTATGAATGCCTGCGAGATTTTCTTATCACTAATGGCTTCAAAGTCGGAAAAGCCGATCCTACTCTCTTTACTAAAACTATTGCAAATGATTTGTTCCAAATTTATGTTGATGATATCATATTTGGGTCTACTGACAAATCTACTTGTGAAGAGTTTAGTAGGATCATGGTTCAAAAATTCGAGATGTCTATGATGGGAGAGTTGAGATATTTCTTAGGATTTCAAATCAAGCAACTCCAAGAGGGCACCCTCATCAGCCAAACAAAATACATACAAGACATACTTAATAAGTTTGGAATGAAGGATGCCAAGCCCATCAAGACACCCATGGGAACAAATGGACATCTCGACCTTGACACGGGAGGTAAATCCGTAGATCAAAAGGTATACCGGTCGATGATAGGATCTTACTCTACTTGTGTGCATCTTGATCGGATATTATGCTTTCCGTATGCATGTGTGCAAGGTTCCAAGCCGATCCTAAGGAAGTTCACCTTAGGGCCATGAAAAGAATCATGAGATACTTAGTTTATACACCTAAGTTTGGACTTTAGTACCCCAAGGGATCCACCTTTGATTTAATAGGGTATTCAGATGCTGATTGGGCAGGGTGTAAAATTGATAGGAAGAGCACATCAGGGACTTGTCAGTTTCTGGGAAGATCCCTGCTGACTTGGGCTTCAAAGAAACAAAATTCAGCAGCTCTTTCTACCGCCGAAGCCGAGTATATTGCCGCAGGCCATTGCTGTGTGTAGTTACTTTGGATGAGGCAAACCCTCAGGGACTATGGCTACAAATTGAGCAAAGTCCCTCTCCTATGTGATAATGAGAGTGCTATCCGCATCGCGGAGAATCTCGTTGAACATAGCCGCACTAAGCACATAGACATTAGGCATCACTCCTTGAGGGATCACCAACAAATGGGGGATATCGAGATAGCCTATATTAACACCAAAGAACAATTAGCCGATATCTTCACCAAGCCTTTAGATGAGAAAACCTTTACCAAACTTAGGAATGAGATAAATATACTTGATTCTCGGAACTTTGATTGACACTTTGCACACATAGCTCATTTATATACCTTTGATCATATCTCTTTCATTTGCTACGACTAATGTGTTTCCAAGTGTGTTTTTATGCTAAGTCGTAGATTGAAAGGGAAATGGAGTACTCGACAAAGACAAGGCCTCCACTCCACTCTACCGTATTATTTACCCTTCGTCGTTACTCCACCAAACTTCACATTGGTATAATTCTTCACTCATATATTGTTTGCCAAAGGGGAAGAGAATCTCAAAGGGCTCACAAAGTCTCCATTTTTGGCAATTAATGCCAAAGGGGGAGAGAGTATTAGCCCAAAGCAAAAGGACCGCACCACCACCAATTTCAAATTTTTCGAAATTAAGTTTTCAATTGGTATCTTTCAAATTAGTATTCCTCTGGAAACTATATCTCAATTGGTATAAAACTCAAAACCCTCTTGAAGACTAAGAGGAGAATTTCATCCAGGGGGAGTTTTGTTTAAGTCAAAGGAAAAGCATTTGAAACAGGGGGAGAAAAATTTCAAATCTTGAAAATTCTTCTCAATCTTATTCATATACCTTTGACTATTTGCAAAAAGACTTTGAAAAGATTTTCCAAAAAGAATTTGCAAAAACAAAACAAGTGGTGCAAATGTGCTCCAAAATGTTAAATAGAAGAAAGCAACCATGCATATCTTGTAGAAGTTAGATATTGGTTTAATTCCAAGCAACCTTTGCACTTACCTTATGCAAACTAGTTCAATTATGCACTTATATATTTGCTTTGGTTTGTGTTGGCATCAATCACCAAAAAGGGGGAGATTGAAAGGGAAATAGGGTCAAACCTTTTCCTAAATGATTTTGGTGGTTGAATGCCCAACATAAATAATTGGACTAACTAGTTTGTTCTAGATTATATATTCTACAGGTGCCAAAGGTTCAAACTCAAACCAATAAAATGAACAAGTTAGGGTTTAAAAGAAAGGAGCAAAAGCAACCAAAGAGAACCCTGGTTTGGTGCACCAGGGGCAATCGACTCAAACTCTTCACAATCGGGTTTCTGGAGAGCCACTCCGCTATAATTCACCGGACTGTCCAGTGTGGCACCGGACTGTCCGGTGTGCCAGCGGAGCAACGACTATCAAGCGCAACGGTCAACTCCAACGGTTGCCTGCAAACGTGAACAGTGCACGCACAGTTCGAGTAGAGTCAGAGCAGCGATAGAAGGCGCACCGGACAGTGAACAGTGCCTGTCCGGTGCCCCAAGATGTCGGAGCTCCAACGGTCAAAACCGTTAGAACCCTAATGGTTGGGTGACGTGGCTGGAGCACCGGACAGTGTCCGGTGGCACACCGGACTGTTCGGTGCGCCCATCGACAGACAACCTCCCCAACGGTTGGTTTGGTGGTTGGGGCTATAAATACCCCCAACCACCACCACTCCATGCATCCAAGTTTTTCAGACATCTCATTCAATACAAGAGCTAGTGCAATCAATACAAGACACAGTTCAATAGAATCATAGCCTCTCCAAGTCCCAAATCCACTCCAAACAAATAGTGACTAGAGAGAGAGAGTTTTGCTCGTGTTCTTTGAGCTCTTGTTCTTGGATCGCTTTCTTCTTCCTCATTCTTGTTCTTCAAGCAACTTGTAATCAAAGCAAGAGACACCAATTGTGTGGTGGTCCTTGTGGGGTCTAAGTGACCCGTTTGATTATGGAGAAAGCTCACTCGGTCTAAGTGACCGTTTGAGAGAGGGAAAGGGTTGAAAGAGACCCGGTCTTTGTGACCACCTCAACGGGGACTAGGTTTGCAAGAACCGAACCTCGGTAAAACAAATCACTGTGTCATCCGCTTTATTTCTTAGTTGATTTGTTTTCGCCCTCTCTTTCGGACTCGGATTTAATTCTAACGCTAACCCGGGCTTGTAGTGTGTGCTTAAGTTTATAATTTTCAGATTCCACCTATCCACCCCCCTCTAGGCGACTTGCACCTATGTTATAGGTTGCCCAACTCATTTATCCCAACAGTAAAGTAAAATACTGTTTAATCTACCTGCCCCATATATCCGCAATTGTTATCCCAACTCAGATAATGGCATCTAACACTACGACCTATGGTCCCTAATTCAGACCCCCAAAGGAAGCTCGATTATGCCATAGTACACTCATTCTATGTCAACACTCACCTACAAGCTAAAACCGAATGTACCCTTGTTTTCTATGCCCCACCTGTTAATGGCATGAAAAATTTTAAAGAAAATATATATTAATTGGAAGTTTCACTTAAAAAATATATAAATATATATATACTGGAATTTCATAAAAATAAAGTCAGCTTGATATGCTTAACTAAATGGTAGTCTTAAATGGGATTATGGAATCTAGTGTGATCTAATCTAATGTGGTCTGCTTAAACAGATTAGTGGTACTTGGACCCTTCTAGCCAGGTGTTAGCTAAACTTAGCACATTAGACCAACTCAACCATGAACAGAAGATCTAACTCAACTAGTAGAGTCATGATGGATTGCATAATCTATCTATCCCCACCTAACCTCAAACAAACTTTTGATCTACATCATATAGTCTATCTCACCCATATCTGTCTCATTATGATAGATTCTATCATACCTTTAGACATTCACCTTATACGACTAGTTATCCCGATCTTGATATAAAACAAAGATTAAGCCCTACTAAAGAATCTTCAGATCATAACCAGCTACTAGCTTATTCATTCCGCTTATCGAATAAATTCCCTTGCAAAATTATTTTGCCATATGCTTCTAACTCTCATGGTCAATACTTGGAAGGAAAGATTACTAGACAATAGCAAACATAAATGAATCATACAAATCCTCCACCTGTTGGAATCGATCAACTGGTTGCCGCCCAAATGCTGATAATACAACTAATGTCAGACATGGTGACCGAAATGCATAATCAGATAAGACAAGAACGCCAGGAAATACGTCAGGACCGACTGGAGATACACCAAGAAATAAGGCAAGCACGGTTGGAAAGACAACGACAACAACAACCTCCACCACCACAAGCAGCTCCACCGAGCTACATAAACATATATATATATTAGTACTATTTGTAAGACCTAAATGTTACTTTAGTTAGTGGTTGGTATGATACTATTTTAGGAGGAATAATAAGGTCTATTTGACCCCATGTGTTGCTAATAAATTATGCATCATACTCAGATTTTGTTTGTGCATTTGTTTTGAGGTAACATGGTTATACACCCTTTTCTTACAAATCTCGAGGACGAGATTTCTGTTAAGGGGGTAGGATTTGTAAAGCCCTAAAATTGGTAAAATAAATAAACAAATACATATGTTATAAAATAATAAAACAAGGAAAAATAATAATAATAAATCAACAAATATGGTATTATAATGCTTTGGGAATTTTTTTAAAAAAGAATCCTTCTATTCCTCCCATGAATAACTAACAAGGAGATGAATAAATAAAAACATTACAAACAATAGAAGTTATATTCGTAGTAATATGAATTTGGACTCTTGGAAATTTGAAGATCAAACATGGATTTGAAAAGAGATGAGAAAGATAACTATGAGAATCATTTAATGCTTTTCAAATTAAATGGTGAGAGGAAGATAAATAAAATAATAATAATAATAGTTATAATAAATATGAAGTTAGGATTTGGTCCACATTAGAACTATGTTTTAAATCCAAAATAGGAATATAACATCTGAAATAGAGAAAAGAAATTGGAAACAGAAAATAAAAGAAAAAGGAAAAACCCTAATTGGGCCGCTTCTAACTGGCCGACCCATTTCCCCCTTCACCCGCGCCGGCCTGCTTCCATTCCCCCGCGCGCGTGTTTCTGCTGAGCAAAAAAACCTAGCCACCAGACTTGCTCTCCACCGCGCACGCGCGTAGTAACCTGGCACTGACTCGTGGGCCTGGTCCTACTTGCGCGCGTACCGCCCCACTCACTCGCTGCCTATGCGCCCTCTCTCGCTCGGCCTTCTTCCTCAACCGAACGCGATTTTTACTCTACGCGCGCATGGAATCCGCAAAGATCGTGACCAGCTGTGTAACAACCTTCGCCGAATCTCCGAACGTAACAGACGCCTGCCAAAATCCTCGCCGCCGGACTCGGACCTCCTCAGCCTGGTCCTCTTCACCGCACCAACAGATCCCACGCGTGCCACAACAACTCCTCTTCCACGGGCTCCATGGCGTCGATAGGTCCACACTACTCCTCCATTGTTTCCTCCCACGGTGGTCCGACCCGCCCACGCCCTCGCATTCATCAACTTCCTCCACCCCTCGCCGTGTTCTTCTGCCGCACCCTTCGAGTGAATGCCGTCGTGCTGCTGCTGTCGAGGAGAGAGATAGTGAGCCAACGTGGAGTGCCGGGGAGGAGTTTGTTTGGGTCCTCGACGCACGTGGCGGTTGCAGCGTTCCCTGTACCGTCGACGGTGTCCTCTGTGGCATCATTTTGGGCACCAGAACTGGGCTTCCTCGTCGCGTGCTGTGAACCGAGCCAAGCAGTCACGATGCGGGTCTGCTCGTCCCTGTGCAAGGCCATGGTAACACCTGCCTCCATGATCTTCCTCGCCCTTATTTCCCTGGCGTTAGAGCTTGCGCGTAGTGGATTACCGCCTCGGCGTACCCTTGGTGAATATCTGGCTTGGAGCGCCATCGGCCGGTTCACCACCGTTAGGCGCTGGTACGCGTAGGGAAGACGATCGCCTTGCTGTCAGATGCTCTACCAACGGAAGGATTAGAGTCTCGCTTTTGGATCTGGCTATTTAGAACAGGGCCCTTGATCTCAGATCGTGCGGCGAGAGAAAGAGAGATGGGATTGTAAACCGGGGACCGTAGATCTCGGATCATAGGGTTAGCAGTGCATACCGCTTCATTCCACGGCCGGTCTAATCTGGCGCGTCCAGTGTGGATCGAACGGCCAGGGTTACTTGCGGGGTTGATGAACGTTAGATCTAATCTGTGTCGACCGAATCTAATCCAACGGCCGTGATTCGCCAATACCCGTAGTCCATTGTACCGTGCACTGTGTCTTAGTTATTTTTGCGCCAGGGCCCCTGCATTTCCTTAATTTTGGTGCGCAGTCCAGAGATCCGAGGAAAATAGTTAATTAATTATAGAAACAAATTTTTAATATAAAAACAATTCCTGGAATTTGTTTAATTCATATAAAATTCATATTAAGTCCAAATGAGTCCATTTCAGTCCCTATAATTTTATAATATTAGTGTTTATCAAATAGTGCCACTGTTTTGACATGAAAGCCACATTAAAATTAATATCCTAATTAATCTTTTATCCAACACTTAAAACTTTATAAATTCATATCTTCTTCGTTTTAATTCCGATTTGGTCCATTCCAGTTGCGTTAGTCTCGTACAAGTATTTACTACGCAGTAACAACATTTATTATACCATGTATCATTCTTTTCTAATTAGATATTTATTTAATTTATCTGGGTTAGTCTTGTTAGTCTGCTTATCATTATAATCTGTTAGAATATAATCTATGGTCAATTTATAACTTATATTAAAGTTGAGATAATTATTTATAGAATAACCTCTTATATAATTTATATTAACCAATTTATAATATAGTTTAATATTTTAATCATGCAGATCTTCTATAAAATCATAGCTCCTTAATCATAACTCCGATCTTAGTAGTTCGCGATTCCACGATCTCGTAGCTTCGCGTAGATCAGTATTATTCAATTTGTTCTCATGTTTGGTGTGATGTTGATTTTATCTATACCATGTTTGTTTGTATTGCTACGAGTAGAGCGAGGTTTCGAGGATCTGAAGAATCATCCTAGTACCTGGATTCTCAAGTGCTAGGCAAGTTATGCCCTTGATCACTTATTTTTACCCAACCAAGTTCTTATTAATCATAATGATCTGCATAGGTTAATTTTGATGGGATCTAATAGGTTACCCAGTTTTGGCTATCTTTATACCTTGTTTTACCACTGAAATATTTTTGGGTAATACTTACTATTGCTTTATGTAGTTTTGGGTATGGAGATACACTATTCATGATTACACTTTTATTCTCTATTTATTATTACTATTCATGTTAAGATCATTATGTTATTGGGAACATGGAGCGACCACTCGGGAAAACAGTGCTACCACAAGGGTAGTATGGGATGCCCTTGGCTGATTAACTAGGAAAGCTAGTGGATGACTTCCTTACCCGAAAGGGCAAGGGAAGTAGGGGAGTGGTCAGTGTAGGGAGGTCCTTGGATTGATTTTGCTACGATGGCAGTCAGGCGAGGGATTCCTGCACTGGAGCTTGATATAAACTGTAGCTGGTTTTCTGAAGCTATTGGAACTTTATAAAGGCCTCGTACCCTGCCTCGCCTCCTCGGTAGAGGTGTATGGGATTGGCCGTCTCTTGGCAGATGGGTAACATGACATGTGGGTAAAGCTGTGCAACCTCTGCAAAGTGTAAAACTGGTACACTAGCCGTGTTCACGGTCATGAGCAGTTCAGACCCTCACATGATTAATCTATGTAACTTAAACTCAATTTGTCATTTGCATCGCATTGGGATTATTTTATTATTACTTTTACTTATTATTACTAAGGTTTGGTATTTACTTATACTTAGTAATTGCTAATAAAATTTTGACCAACTTATAAAAGCAATGCTCAGCTTCAACCTTTATTTTGTTGATCAGCCTTACACTTCACATGAACTCCCACCTTTGGTGAATTCATGCACATTATTCCCCACAACTTGTTGAGCGATGAACATGTGTGAGCTCACCCTTGCTGTCTCACACCCCCCACAAGAGAAGAACAGGTGGTTCAAGTGGAGCCACACATCAAGGAGTTCGATTCGATCTAGATGGTGTCTCCTAGTTGACTTTCTAGCGCCAAGGATGGATTTTAGTTCAATCTATTTTTATATTTTATTTTGTAAGACTTCCGCTATGTAATAAGTACTCTGATTATATTGTGACATTTATCTCTATACACTCTATTATTATATATGTTGTCTTCTTTGGCGCATGTATGAGATGCACCTGACTTTGTCCCTTAAATCCGGGTGTGACATTAACCAGGAGATCAGGGATTTAGAAGCAATCCATCAACAAGTGCAAAGGAAAAAAGGAGAAGATGCTTCGTCTGGCTGATCTTCAGAAGAAGATTGACAAAGCCACTGAGGAAATGTGTGAACTTACTCAAGATGACTAGGACTGAAGGCCTCAGCACAGGGAGCTTCGTCAGGAGAGCCCATTAAACGAAGATAAATGGTACGATGACTTTCATCATGGTAACTTTACTTTTGATGATGCTTCACCTCTGGCAGCAGAATTGCAGGCTACTCCGTGGCCACAATCCTACAAGCCATCACAGTTGCCCATGTATGATGGGCACTCAGATCCAAAGTAATTCTTCATGAGCTACGAGGCAACAATATCCTTGTATGGGGGCAATGCTGCTGTCATGGCGAAGTCCTTTGTCATGGCAGTCCGAAGCGTGGCCCAGACATGGTACTCCTCCCTTTGGCCAGGAACAATCACATCATGGTAGAAACTCAAGGATATGCTAGTCACTAGCTTCCAAGGCTTTTCGACGAAGCTAGTCATTGCTTAGGCTTTGTTTCAGTGCATGCAGGACCGTGAGGAGTACCTTCAGGCGTATGTCCGAAGGTTCTTGCGGCTGAGAGTTCGAGCGCCTACAGTGCCCAATGATATTGTCATTGAGGCCATGATCAAGGGGCTTTGGCCAGGACCTACAACCCAGTATTTTGCCAGGAAGCCCCCACAAACCCTTGAGAAGCTTCTTTAGAAGATGGATGAGTACATCCGGGCCAATAACGATTTTCACCAAAGAAGGGAGGAAGCATACATGTTTTCTGAGATGACCAGGGGCTTCGGCGAAAGACTTCATCCTAGGCTTGTCCGGTCAATTCATAACTGCAATGCCAACGATGAAAGAGCCAATAATGCTCAGAACAGCCATCATAGCTCACAGTCTTCGAGCATGCAGCAGACTTCTTTTAGACCACCAGCTCCAAAAGGCAGAGGAGGAAGAAGCTTCAGTGGAGGAAGGTTCGGCAATCAACCCAGAAAGTTGTACTGCCTCTTTTGTGGTGAGGACAAGGGCCACACAACAAGGACATGCCAGGTCACAATTCAGAAGCAAAAGGAAATTGCTGAAGCCGAGGCGCGACAGAGTCAGCCGAAGAAAGTCCTCCACACTACTTCATGCTACTCTCCATACATCCCAGAATATGTAGGGAATCAACAACCTATGGCTTCTGTCGCTTCGGCAAGTCATTCCCGAGCTTCCTGGCCTCAGTTGCCACCACCACCACCGCTGGTTCACAATCAGCAACCAGAAGGGCACAATCATACTCAGCAACAGCGTGACCTTCGGGAGGAGTCCAAAGCTCGCACAGTCAATAGCACTGTGCCTGAATCGAAGCACATATACTAAAGGGACTACAATGGCTCGGCCAAAGAATATGTTGATCTAATGTATCTTAACTCTTTCTGCCTTTATTTTTTCTTGCAAGAAAAACAATATAGGAGGGATTAACTTTTGACTTGATGAAACAATACTGTGGTCATGCCGTCGAGTGTGATAGAATTAAGTTCCGAAGTTATAAAGTCGCTCTTAAGGGAACATAGAGTAAGTTCCGAAGATACAAAGACGTTCCTAAGGGAGCGTAGAGTAAGTTCGGAAGCTCAAAAGTCATTCCTAAGGGAATCCAGAGCCAAAATGCCAGCTAAATCAAAGGTGAAGAAGCTCCAAAGTCGTTCCTAAGGGGATGCAGAGCTTAAATACCACCTAAATCAAAGGTGAAGAAGCTCCAAAGTCGTTCCTATGGGGATGCAAAGCTTAGCTCCAAAGTCATTCCTAAGGAGATGCAGAGCTGAATGATCACCTAAGTAAAAGGTGAAGAGACTCTAAAGTCATTCATAAGGGAATGCAGAGTGTTGGGGCGAAGGCGAAGACGCCACCCTTCGCTCGATGCCTTCGCCGTAATCGTCGGACCAACGAAGACAAGACAACAGGCAGGCTCACCCTTCGTCCCACACGTCATCGGACGAAGACCTATGACGAGGTCGTCCCATCATTGCGACCTCGTCCAGCATGGAGGCCCACGTGTGATCCGGCCCATTGTAACAGGCCCTGCGTGGCCGCTGCGCGTTACGGGCCTAATTTGTAAAGGCATCCCTGTAATTACGGTCTGTAACCCCGCTTTATGGGAATATTCCGGGGATAACCTAGATGCCTGAGGGCACATGCGTCCTTAACACTGGACGCTGGGCACTCATGTACCTATAAATACTCCCGCACAGTGCCCTTAAGAGGCTAGATGAACAGAGCTTTTGCCATCACGTGCTGAAACCCTGTTTGCGCTATTACACCCCCCATGTTGGATCAACTTGCGCCTGTGAGCAAGTTCCAACATTTGGCGCCCACCGTTCATGCTACGAAAAACCACCCGCGATGGCACCCAAGAAAGCTAGCTCGAAGGCTGACGAGGCTGCGAAGGCAGCACTGCTGGCCGCAAAAAAGGGCAAGGCCCTCGCACTCACCCACTCCACCCACCAAGAGGCTGCTGAAGATGATGTTCCCCGCACCTGCGAAGACGACGCCCTCCGCACCTGCGGCCTTGAAGGACAACTGCAACCTCCCCCAGGCTTCGCCCCACCGGAGGGCGTGGACCTCACCGAGGACGGTGAAGTCCTCGGCGTTTCAGCGGAAGAACAGCTACAGCTGCGCGCCCTGCGCCTCAAGAACCGCAATCTCCAGAGGCAAAAAGAGATACTGGAGGCCAAGCGCCAGCGCATGTCTGCACTAGCCAAGGTGTGGCAAATGATACGCGACGAAGAGCAGAAGGCCCAGGACCTCGAGCGGGAGATCGCGCTGATGCAGCGCGAAGGCCACCTCGGCTTGCAGCACGGGCCACCCCTGCAACAGCGCGCGCAAGTGGAAGACATTCGCGAAGGCCACCTCGGCCTGTAGCACGGACCACCCCTGCAACAGCGCGCGCAAATGGAAGACCCGCACTTCCCCCAGCGCGACTACGCCTTCCCACACGCCGCGCCATTTCAAGAGGTCAACTACCTCGACGAGCGAAGTCCCCTGGCGCCACATCTGCAAGTGACACCCTGGCCTGCCAACTTCCGGGCAGGGACCTATCCTAAGTACAACGGCAGCACGGACCCAGCACAGTACATCATGAGTTATCAGGTCGCCGTTGCATCTTTTGGAGGGGACGACGCCACAATGGCCAAGTCTTTCATCATCGCCCTCGAAGGCCCAGCTCTCACCTAGTTCACCAGGTTGCCCCTGCTGTCCATTGACTCCTGGAGAAGCCTAAGGGACAAATTCCTGCTCAACTTCCAAGGGTACCGCCCAGACACCGACGCCTTGGCCGAACTCTCACTCTGCAAGCAACTGGAAAAAGAGACTCTGCGGGAGTACTACCGCAAGTTTCTAACACTCAAGTCACAGCTGCCCTCAGTTGATGACCAGATCGCCATTCACTACGCCATCAGCGGCCTTCGCGCCGGCGTCCTTTACAGCCACTGCATCAGGGACCCGCCCAAGAACCTCCAGGAATTATATCAGCTATTTGAAAAATATGCCAAATCCGAAGAGCTCCACCAGCGCAAGGTTGAGTCTCAGAGGAAACCCAAAGATGCTCCACAATCCAGCCGCACGTGGACGAGGACTCCGCAGCCAGACTCCGGTCGAGACGGCCGTAATCAGCAGCAGGTGCACAACATTGCCAACCAGCACCCCGCTGGTGATGCCCCTCGCCGCTAGGAATATCCCCCCCAGGGCCGCGGAAGTGGAACTCGCGGTAGGGGCCGGGGACGCGCGCAGCCGCCGCGCCGATTCTACTGTCTCTTCCACGGTGAAGACTGCGCCCACCAAACCAAGGGCTGCCCAGAGACGAAGGCCACCAGAGACAGGATGGCACGGGCGCAACCGGCCGACAACCCAAGAGTCGTCGCGCACACTTATCAGCAACACCCTCCACCATACATCCACGCCCCCGCCCCGCATCCACCGCACCACACTTACCAACACCATCAGGAAGTACAAATCGTACCTCCCCCACCCCCACCTCCTCACCAGCAACAACAAAACATCCCCCACCCCCACGCCCCAAGCAAGAAGACTTCGCCGATCAGCCGTATCGCGGAGTCATTCATATGATCACTGGGGGGTCCAGTGTCGACTTCGACACCAAGCGATAGAAGCGGGACCACTACCACAGCATCAACCACATCGCCATCACCGGTCCAGTCGTGCAGACGAAGTGGTCCCATGTACCGCTAACTTTCGACGCCCGAGACGTCGACCTGCGCAGCGCCCCCCATATCGACGCCATGGTCATCAACTGCAGCGTGGCAGGCTGGGACCTGCACAAAGTCCTTGTCGATAATGGCAGTTAGGCAGACATTATTTTCCTCCATGCCTTCGACCGCATGGGCATAAGCCACAGCTTGCTCAAGCCTTCGGACAATCCGTTGTACGGCTTCGACGGCAAGGGCACTTTTCCTATCGGCAAAATAGAGTTGCCTCTCTCCTTCGGTGTAGCGCCCAATGCCCGAAGTGAGCAAATAACCTTTGACATCGTCAACATGGTGTATCCGTACAACGCCATCATGGGCCGGGGCTCCATCAACAAGTTTGAAGCAGCCATTCACGGATTGTACCTGTGCATGAAGATACCAGGTCCGTTAGGCGCCATCTCGGTCTACGGCAATCAGCAGACTGCGCGCAATATAGAGCTGGACTTCGTCCCCGAGCAAAGAAATGTCCACTGCCTTACGGCCTAGCGCGAGGTCCCAGTGCCCGCCAGCCCAACTGAAAAACAACACAAGGCGCAGCTGCAAAGCAACGACGGGACCAAGACTGTTCCCCTCGACCAGGCCACGCCCAAGCAAACAGTCACGATCAGCGAAGACCTCACTTCGCATGATGAGGAAAAACTCCTGTGCTGCTTGTCCAAGAACAAGGACGTCTTCGCTTGGTCAGCCCTCGACCTGGTCGGGGTCAGCCAATCCATAATTGAGCACAGCTTGGGAATCGACCCCTCGGTGAGACCGAAAAAACAGCGGCTTCGCAAAATGTCCGACGAGAAGACAGAGGCCGCCAAGGCAGAGGTACACCGCCTCCTGGAAGCCAAATTTATCGAGCCAGTGGCTTACCCCACGTGGCTCTCCAACGTGGTAATGGTGCAGAAAAAGAGCGGCAAGTGGCGAATGTGCATAGACTTCACCAGTCTCAACAAGGCCTGCCCAAAGGACAACTTCCCGTTGCCCTAGATCGACAAAATAGTCGATAGCGCGGCCGGGTGCGAGGTCATGTCACTCCTCGACTGCTTCTCCGGTTATCATCAAATATACATGAAGGAGAAGGACAAAGCCAGCACCAGCTTCATAACACCCTTCGGCACATATTGCTTTATCAGAATGCCGGAGGGACTCAAGAACACCGGGTCCACCTTCTCCCGGCTCACTAAAATAGTGCTCGAAGGGCAAGTCGGCAGAAACATATTCACATACGTGGATGACATTGTCGTCGCCAGCAGGAACAAAGAGGACCATCTCGCAGACCTCACCGAGACATTCGCGAACATGCGGGACGCACGACTTCGCCTGAACCCCGATAAGTGTGTCTTCGGCGTTTGCCAGGGGAAAATATTGGGTTATCTGGTATCACACCGCGGCATCGAGGCCAACCCAACCAAAATCCAGGCCATTATCAACATGATGCCCCCGCAGTCAGCTAGAGAGGTCCAGCGTCTGACGGGCAGATTGGTCGCCCTCAACAGATTCATTTCCAAATCTGCTGAGCGAAGTCTTCCCTTCCTCAAAACACTCCGTGGCGCAAAAGACTTCGCTTGGGGACCAGAGCAGGCGGCGGCCTTCGCCTCACTAAAACAGTACCTAATGGAGTTGGCCGTTCTTACGAGCCCCGACTCTTCGCTACCACTGTTGCTTTACGTTGCGGCTTCACCGCACGCGGTCAGCGCGGCACTGGTTCAGGAGCAGACAGTAGAGGGTGTGATCAGGCAGTGCCCTGTTTATTATGTCTTCGAAGTGCTCACACCATCAAAATGCAACATGACGGAACTCGAAAAAATTGCATATGCAGTTGTTATGTCTTCGCGCAAATTGCGCCACTACTTTGAAGCATTTAAGGTCCGCGTCACCTCAGATAGGGGACTCGGCGAATTATTCAGAAACCCAGAGGCATCGGTACGGATCGCCAAATGGGCGGCCGAACTCTCCGGCTACCACATCACTTTCGAGCCCAGGACAACGATCAAGTCACAAGTTCTAGCAGACTTCATCGTCGACTGGACCGGGCCAATAACATAGCCGGATCCGTCCGCAGAGAAGGTTTGGACAATCCACTGCGACGGCGCCTGGTGCCATGCGGGGGCAGGCGCTGCTACGGTCATCACCTCACCCGCCGGGGTCAGGCACAGATACGCGGCACGCTTAAGCTTCGCTCTAGAATCCGACAGATGCACAAACAACATAGCAGAATACGAAGCTGTCATCCTCGGCCTCCGCAAACTAAGAGCCCTCGGTGTCACCACTTGCATAGTCCGAACAGACTCCAAGGTAGTCGCCGGCCAAGTCGAGAAAGACTATGCAGCAAAGGACCCCGCACTTATGCAGTACCTCGCGGCCATCCGAAGTCTCGAAAGACAATTCAAGGGATTCACATTGCAGCATGTGGACCGGGCCAAGAATGAAGAAGCTGACGCATTGGCCAAGGCAGCCGCCAGGGGTGAAGCCCTACCCTCCGACGTGTTCTATCACGTCATCAGCACGCCAGCCGTCCGCAGCCCTGAAGGGCTCCAAATAACCAACGACAGCGAGGGCCACCGCATGATCAACCTTATCATGACCGAAGACTGGCGGGCGCCAATAACCCTGTACCTGCAGGGGTACTATCACCCAATCGACAGCAACGAGGCCAAGCGCCTCCACCACCGAAGCCGGGACTTCGCACTGATCGAGGGCCAACTTTACAAAAAGGGGGTCAGTCAGCCGATGCTTAAGTGCGTCACCGAGACCGAAGGCGTTCAAATTCTGCGCGAAGTCCACAAGGGGGCCTGCGGCTCCCACGCAGGCCCCAGGGCCCTAGCGGCAAAGGTGATACGCCAAAGTTTCTACTGGCCCGCCATTATCTGCGCCGCAAATCGGGTTGTTAGATCCTACGAGGCCTATCAGAAATTTTCCCCACGCACGGGACGCCCCTCGCAGTTCACGAAGTTGATCGCCCACACGTGGCCCCTTCAGCGCTGGGGCCTAGACATTGTCGGGCCCCTGCCCACGGCTCAGGGGAACATCAAGTTCACCTTTGTAGCCGTTGAATACTTCACCAAATGGATTGAAGCGAGGGCAGTGTCCACCATCACATCAAAGACGGCCCAGAAATTCTTCTGACAAAATATTGTTTGCCGCTTCGGAGTACCATCCAAACTCACGGTCGACAACGGCAAGCAGTTTGACAACCAAGATTTCAAAGACTTCTGCTTCTCCATCGGCACCAAGCTTGCCTTCGCCTCCGTGTACCACCCCCAGTCCAACGGAGTCGTGGAGCGCGCCAACGGCAAAATTTTCACGGCTGTTAAGAAAATGCTCCTCGATGACAAAAAAGGCAAGTGGCCCGACCTGTTACCCGAAGTGGTCTGGGCACTGAATACAACTGAGTGCAGGGCAACTGGGTTTACCCCCTTCCGCCTATTATACGGATCGGAGGCCATGACTCCGCAAGAAATAAAGCATGGGTCGCCTCGGACAGCCGCGTCGGCCGTCCCAGACGTAGACGAGCCGACTTCGAAGGATCTCATCGACGGAGACCGCGTCTTCGCCCTACAGGCTCTGGACAAATACCAAGCCCAGACAAAAGCATGGCACGACCAGGCAGTCATCCCAAGGGAATTCAGCGAAGGGGACCTCGTACTCGTCCGGACAGCTCGAACAGAGTCCAGAAGCAAGCTGGAGCCCATGTGGGAAGGCCCTTACATTGTCAAGTCGAAGGCCTCCCCCAGCACATACAGGCTCGCAACGCCAAACGGCGAAGACTTAGAGCATTCCTGGAACATTGATAATCTGCGCAAATTTTTTGTTTGACTCATCAGGGCCAGCTCGCCCTTGTAATTTGCAAAAACAATTTTGTTCTGGCCCGCACTCTTTTCCTCCCGGGGGGTGAGGTTTTTAACGAGGCGGAGTCATGTAATATACAAGAGAAAAATCCCCCGCAAAATCCACATCGAAAAAAGACCGCACCGACGGTCTTCGACATTCGACTAATACAAAGTCACCGCGAGGCCCAGCGGCAGCCGCCCTCGCGTGCGACAACTCCGCGCAGAAGTCGCCTAAGGGTGTAGCCGCACTAGCACAACAAGTGCGAAAAATCGAAGTCTTCCATGAAGACTATCCGCGCAGAAGTCACCTAAGGGTGCAGCCGGACTAGCACAACAAGTACGAAAAATCGAAGTCTTCCACGAAGACTATCCACGCAGAAGTCGCCTATGGGTGCAGCCGGACTAGCACAACAAGTGTGAAAAATCGAAGTCTTCCACGAAGACTATCCGCGCAGAAGTCACCTAAGGGTGCAGCCGGACTAGCACAACAAGTGCGAAAAATCAAAGTCTTCCACGAAGACTATCCGCGCAGAAGTCGCCTAAGGGTGCAGCCGGATTAGCACAACAAGTGCGAAAAATCGAAGTCTTCCACGAAGACTATCCGCGCAGAAGTCGCCTAAGGGTGCCGCCGGATTAGCACTACACATACGAAAAATCATAGTTTCCCACGAAGACTATCCGTGCAGAGGTCGCCTCAGGGTGCAGTAGGGACAGCGCAACAAGTGCGACGAATCGACTACAATGGTACAGCCGAACGATGCTTAACGAGTGCAAAAACGACTACACCAAACCGTCCGCACAAAGACCGACTACATGCGCACCAGACCAACATAACAAATACACCAGACCAAGTACGTAACGCCTTCGCGACCATAGCCGAGTGTGCGAAGGCACACAACCTCATCACACAAGCCATTACACATGTACAAGCGAGGGCATCACACTCTACATCGGCTCAACCTTCGGAATAATTCCCATTTCCCTATAGTTAAATAACATTATCCTAAGCTCCTCACCCGCAAAAAGACTTCGCAACTCCCCCTCACCTGCACTCACAGCGGCCGGCAAGGACAACAGTTCCTGCCTGCCAGCCCCACTCACACGAAGCTGACCGCCGTCCACCCCACTCACTCTACGCTTCGCAACCGCCCTTCGCCGCCTACGCCCAGTACTCAGACCAGGCACAACTTCAGCATCCGCAGCTTGCAGCGAAGCCTCCGCCGCTGCCACATCCAAGGCCGCAAAGTAGTCCAAGTCCTCATCCGACGACTCCTCAGTCCACTCAACCGAGCTCCCAGAGTCACCAACATCAGAAAACTTAGATGCAGACCCGTCCGATTTATTATCATCATCCACGGTCGAAGCCGCCAAAAAATTAGTAGTAGCGGTTGCGTGGCAGGCCCAAAATCTTGAACCTGCGCAGCAACCAAGATTCAGCAACATATCCAAAATTCCCTAACTACCCACACCGACTAAGCCACCTGCGAAGACCCAGCTGTCGCGGGATCCTTCGCTGCCGCTCTGCCGCCATCTGCACAGGATCATCGGCCCTCGACGCGGCAGTTGGCGACGGGCCTCCACCGGCCACGGTGGCTGCGGGGGCGTCGGGAACGCCTTCGACGGTTTCCGGGGGCGGCTCCGGGGCGGTCTCGGGCGCAGCCACCACCGGGTTCGACTCCGACTCAGGCTGCACGCTGTTCAAGGCCCCGAAGTCCTGCACCCTCTCGCCACGCGCCGCCTAAGACAGGGCACACAGATTCAGCACACCCACATATAACCCACACGCAACAAACACTAGACAAACGCCAAACATTACCTGACCCCTCGCCGTCTCGGCCTGCTCCCTGACCACCTCCCGACCGTGGGGGCCCCACATCCGGTCGTAGAGGGCTCCGACGGATTCCTTCACTATAGGGTCCTCAACCTTGTAGACATCACGCTCGAAATCCTCATCAGCTTGGTCGAAGACCTCATAGTGCCGGCACCCTTCGCGAGATAACGCGTTCATCGCCCCCTCGCAGGTGACCAGGGAGGCATAGGACATAAACCCCTCCACAATGGTGGGGAGCGCCAGTACCTCCTCTTGTATCCACTCGAAGCAGCGAAGTCCGGGCTCTTGATCCGGCACTTCGAAGTCAGCGGTCCGCGCGCCCAGCTCATGGTATGAGTCCACAAGCTGTTTGCGTGTCCGCTCAGCCTCTGAGCGCGTCGAAGCCTCGACCCTCTCCACTCGGGCCTGCAGAGCGTTGAGCTGCCCCTCCAACTCCTCGGCGCGCTGCCTGGCAAGACTGCCCTCCGCCCGCGCCAAATTAGCCTCCGCCTGCGTAGACTGCGCCTTGGCAAGGGCCTCATTAGCCTCCTTCCTTTCCTCTGCCAGTTGGCGCCAGAGGTCAGTCCTCTCACCCTCCAGCGTGGCCACCTTATCCGCCAGCTTGCGGCATTTGCTATCGGCGGCCGACTTTTCCCGGACGGCGTCGGCATGTTGCGTCCGAAGTCTCTCGACTTCGGCAGACACAACTGCCGTCAGGGCTCCCGACGCCGTGCGGTCAGCGAAGTCAGCCGCCTACAAGACACACATAAGACCACAGCCCCAGCAAAGCCGGTAAAAAACCGAAGTCTAGCTCAACGTACCTGACTTAGTGCCTCCTTCAGCTCCTTCAGCCGGCGGGCCACAGCACCCGCCTCGTCCCTAACGGCAGTGAGTGCCGGTATCTCGCCGCCGGCACTAAGAGCACTGCCCTTCGCCCTTGGCACTACGGTAGCCGCCATGGTCGCCGCGACAGGCGGAACAACAACAAGTTGGCCTTCGTCCGAACTTGCGACGCATCAACAAATTAAAAAAAAAACTCGAGCCAACGACATACCAACAAGATAATCGTCCACACTAATGTCGTTGGCAAAGTCGGCGACGCGCTTGCCCGGTGGCGGCAACCCTCAGGCCGCCTTCGCGATCTCCGGCACCCTGCTGGACGCAGGGGCAGCCTTCGCAGACTTCGAACCGCCGGCGGCAGCCACCCTCGCAGCCTTCAGCGCCCTGCTGGACGCAGGGACGACCGACTTCGCCGCCAGCGGCGGCTGGCCTCCGCCGGGGGCAGTAGCCTTCGCAGCCCCCCGCTGCCTCTTCGGCCTGGCCTCATGAAGCCTGACGACCGCCTGGCGCTTCTGTGCAGCTCCCTGGCGATCCTTGTCCATCACTGCCGACACAACAACAGCAATATTCCGCCCATAAGGAAACACTTTCCAATCACGAACAATGCGAGATGTAAAAAAGTCTTCGCCAGCCGTGCGAGGGATAGGAACATTCTTAGGCCACCAACCCCCGGTAACCCTCAGCACCCGCGCCGAAGACTCCCGGAGCTCGGGCGAAGACATCCTTCCCCCCGGGGCCGCGCATGTCCTCATCAATTCTCTAGCAAAACCATTGGAAACCCCAAGTCCTCCCATAGCAGTACCTAGTTTCCTCTTCTTAGAGGACGGGGCGGCCGTCAGCGCGGGGTTGTCTCCAGTCTCTACCACCGGTTTCTTCCCACGACGATCCACGTCGTCTTGGCCGGGATAACCGCCATACGACAGATGATTCAACTCAAAAACCCTGTTCAAGCAGTCATTCGACCCGCGAATATCCCAGCTACGCTGGCCCTCTGTCTTCGGCACGTACCGACCAACGATCCGCACCGCCCCATCCTCCGCCTCACGCACAAAGGCGGCCGGATCGCGGCTATGCAGATCCAGCGCGAAGGCAGGACTTCGCACCAGCTTCCCACCATAGGAAGGCATCTGGCGAGGGCATACTTCGCCCAACGCCCAGCCATGCACCAAAGGCCATACCCCGTATGCCACAAACTCCTCAACCAAATCGCGCTCGCTGCTCAGGCCGGCGGCACACCGAAGGGCCCCTTCGTCTGCATCCTCCTCCGCCACTTCAAACGGCGGGTATGCTGAGTAAAAATGCGAGCACATCTCGGACACGGGGAGCCCCGGATGGTCTTCGACTGTGCCCTCCGTGACATAGAACCAAAACTCATGCCAATTGCCCCACTTGTTGCGGGCGCAAGGAACCAACTCAACTACCTCCATCGTGGTCTTGCCGGTCTTCGGTGTAAATGTACAAGACCCAAACTGGGCAACTTCATCTCCAATCATCCTCTTCTGCCAGTGCAGGCAATAGTACTTCGCGAATACTTCGACTGATGGCTGTCCGCCGTACGAAGTCGTCGCCCAGACATACTTCGACAGAGCCACCACGGCATTCGGAGTTAGCTGATGGATCTGAACGTTAAATCTGCGCAGGACTTCTCCCACAAATCGATGCGCAGGCAGGTGAAGACAAGCGGCAAATAACGCCTCGAACACAACCAACTCGCCCTCCGGCTCGGGGACTTCCTCCGTCCCCGGGACACGAGCGACTCCCCCGCCAAAGTAACCAAGCTGCTGCATATCTTGCACGCGGACCGAGGACATCCGCGACACACCGAAATCCACCGTTTCGCCGGCGCGCAACTCCTCCGTCGCCACTATACTCGGCGTCTCCTCAAACGACGCGTCGGCCGGCGGCGTAGCGGCAGCAGAAGAAGAAGAGGTCGGCATCGCTACATACCATCGTCGGCGGCGGGCGGTCTGCTTCACTCGGGCCAGATCTCCGGCGAACAAGAGCAAGGAGGGCAGACGAGCAGCAGGATGGCGGAAAAGGCGGCTAGGGTTTTCACGGAGCGCGGAAAGATAAGGTTTAAAACGCGCCGCCCCCTGCCCCCTTTTATACACAGAGCGCGGCGCTTCGGGAAACCCGCAGTCCAACAGTACGACGTCAAATCAACGGTCATGTCAAAAACCCCCGCGGAACCACTTCGAGCAAGGGCAGCGTCTCCGCCATCTAGCGACGTCTTCGGCACCAGATGACTTAGTCGAACTGGTCCCTCGGAGGGCAAATGTTGGGGCGAAGGCGAAGATGCCACCCTTCGCTCGATGCCTTCACCGTAATCGTCGGACCAGCGGAGACAAGACAACAGGCAGACTCACCCTTCGTCCCACACGTCATCGGACGAAGACCTGTGACGAGGTCGTCCCATCATTGCGACCTCGTCTAGCATGGAGGCCCACGTGTGATCCGGCCCATTGTAACAGGCCCTGCGTGGCCACTGCGTGTTACGGGCCTAATTTGTAAAGGCATCCCTGTAATTACGGTCTGTAGCCCCGCTTTATGGGAATATTCCGGGGATAACCTAGATGCATGAGGGCACATGCGTCCTTAACACTGGACGCTGGGCACTCAGGTACCTATAAATACCCCCGCACAGTGCCCTTAAGAGGCTGGATGAACAGAGCTTTTGCCATCACGTGCTGAAACCCTGTTTGCGCTATTACACCCCCCGTTGGATCAACTTGCGCCTGTGAGCAAGTTCCAACACAGAGTCTAGGTGTGTTTTCATGTGGGTGTTCATTTTCGGCATAAACATCATACTACATCATACCATCACATCATATCACATAGCATTACATCATACATCATATCACATCAGCGGACAAATTGTGGAGAGGGAAAAATACTCCGAAAACATTTGTTGGATTATGAAAGAATGTGCTGAAGAACAAAGTATACCTTTGGTAGACATATTTTTACACAACAGGGAAATCTTCGACAGCAATTTTATTGTACAACAGCTGTGGCAAAACATGTGGTATTCAATCGATAGAGGAGACAATCTTTCTTTGCGAAGCATGAAAAGAAGGGAAGGTGTTTTTTCGCCGAAGGCTCAAAAAACGGTACGAACGTAAGTTTCAGGCATCGCAAAGAAATATATTACATTAATTACATTAATTTACATACAAACACTTGATGTTTGTCTCGTGCACATGGTGGCAATCACATACAAACATTTACAGTTTCTAGCATACAAGAATTTAATCTTCTTTTAGAATTTTCTCAGCGGCTTCGTGTAATAGTCTATCGACAACTTCGTCGACGACTTTGTTAGCAATCTTCATCACATCCAAAGCCTCTTTCATAGCTGGGTCAGCCTCAGGGTTGTATGGCTCCAGCGGTGGCGAAAGGCCGATTGTAATAAAAAACATAATGGTGAATTTCGAAGCTAGAAACAAACAACAAGACAAAAAAGCTTTAAAAAGGATACCTATAATCATTGCGCGTTCAACAACTTCTTCAGCTTGCTTTGCCTCTTCTCGGGCATCGTGAGATTCTTTTTCACTCTTTTTTATGGCTTCATCGGCCATCTCACGGCCGCCCTTCATCCAAACATCGGAATAGAATTTCCCGCCAATCAAAGAAGCATCGGCCGAAGGTTCCTTTGTGTTGTCTGCTGAGAAGATGGCTTCTGCCTGGGCTGCAGCCTTAACATGTTCACAGTCGGTTTCTTCCAAAATTACTGCAATCCCTCGCGCACCGGCGAAGGCACAAAAGTCTCCACGGTCGCTGAGAATTTCTTCAAAGCCTTCGACCTCTTCGTCGATCCACTGGATAACCCCTTTGACATCACCATAGATAAATTTTTGCCCTAATGAATATGCTCCCACCTTTGCGAAGCTATCTTTTAGCTTCTTCGCGCATTCCATGGATACTTCATAGCATTTTTCTTTAGAATCCCAAAGTTCTTCAATATTCTTCTGCACCCTGGCTCTTTCCATTTCACTTATTTCTTGCTTAGCCTTCACAACTTCGAAATTTTCATTTATTTCAGCAAGTTTTTCTGTAAATCTTCAACCTCGGCTTTGTGAGCTTCGGCTTGTGCGTTAAGCTTGGCTTCGCTGTTTTTCAGCCTATCCACTAAAGAGAGCAGTATTTGTCTTTTTCAAGAGCCTCATTCCTAAGTGTAATAACCTCTGATCGAAGACTGCTAAGAGCCAGTTGGCAGCTTTCATCTTCTGCTTTCTTCTAGGCCTTTAAAGCCTTGCTCAGAATTAAGCCCTACAAAAATAAAGGATGAGCACCTATTAATAAAGAAATAATCTACAAAAATAATAAGCTACAAAAATAATATGTTTTCCAACAAGTTAAAATATTCTCACCTTCAAACTATTATAGGCAAGGCTATCTGCAAGCTGGTCCTTCGTCATTGCAGACAAGCCTAGTTCAAGCTTCGGATATCCTACATTGTCTGCCATCTCACGATAGACATGTATCTCCTTTTTGTCTGCCAGACAATAAAGGAAGTCATCTTCGTCATCGCCACTATACACCAAGGACCCTCGAGGGTACTTCAGATCCCTGGCATAATGTTGCGCTTCGGCAATCTACTCCTTCGATAATTTTTCCCCGAAGCATGTCGCAGTATGAATTCCAATTCTTCGATAGACGCTCCGGGGGCAAGAGATTCAAATTCTTCAGCATCACCTTCTTTTCCAACATTAAAGGTTCTCCGATAGGTACCGAAGATTTTGCTTCGGTGGGGACTGATGGTCCAACTTCAGTAGTGGTCTACACTATGGTAGCTTCGCTATATTTCTTTAGGGCCTTGCCCTCTGCAGCAGGCGCTGAGGCAGGAGTTGACACCTTCACAGGTTCTATAACAGCGTCTAATACGCTGGCCATCCTTCTTCTCTTTGGAGTTACTGAAGCAATCTTTTGTACCTTCGGTAGTTCTGTTTCTTGCAATGGACTCAAAGCTTTCAGCTGCTCTGCTGCTATCTTCGGTTTCTGCTCTTCGGCCAATTCTGTCTTAGCTTCAGCAGGAGCGGGGTAACTTGACTCAAAATCATAAGAAGACCCTTCAGCAGGCCTCGGCTCTTTGACTGTCTCAGCGCGCTTGGGGCGATGTGTCGAAACTTTAACCTTTTTTGGCTTTGGCGTAGTAGAAATCGCCGAAGCAGCAACTCTTCTTTTCTTTCCTTGCTTTCGCGAAGGATAGCAGTAATCTAGGTATACGAAACCAATGACATCAAAAACCTATTCAACCTTTTCTTGCCTCGACCTTCGAAGGCCGCCGTCATAGCATCATCTTTGGCCCTTGAGTAGGCACCAAGCAATTCGTCGCTGGTCGCTTCAATGGCATATAGCCAGTCATCATTTGGCTCATCAAATTGGCTCCTGTATTTGAATGTATACTTCAAATAAATCAAGCCACCTTGGCTAGACCCAACAGCAGCCTCCTTCGATATCTCCCAGCCACTTCTGAGTGGCCACACTTTGTAGGCAATGTGCTCCTGGACTAAGTCTCTAGTGCCTATGTAAGTGCATATTGTGTTATAAGCAGCTTGGCATGCTTGTATGTCGTTCCCAAGGGCAAGGGATGGTCTCCTAATGCTGAAGTGAGACCATATAGGACATTGGATAATCCCTTTGATGTCTTCCCTTTCAACCAGATCATTCTTCACATAGAACCATTCTTGCATCCAGGCTCCCGACCATCTCTTGTGAAATGTTGGAATTGGGTTGCTCACCTCAGAGCGGGTTACGGAGCCGTAGCAACCAAAGTTGTTGTGATATTGCTCTTTTCTGGTGGCCTTCGTCTCATAAGACAATTCATGCATGTTGCAGAAGCATTTAGCATTTGGTTCTAGCCCTTGGCTCCTCATGGCCCAAATATAAATCCCCATCTTGATGATGGCTTCGGGGGTAAGCTAATGAAGGTAAACTTCGAAGGTTTTCAGCACTTTGACCAGCATCTTATCCAGAGGAAACCGAAGCCTTGCTTTCATTAAGCTTCTATAGACAACCACCTCGTCAGTTTTGGGCAGAGGGACATTATTCTCCCCTCCAGCCCTCACAATAGAAATGTCACGAAAGTACCTGTAACACCCGAGTTTAGTTTATTAATTTACAATATAAAGGAAAATAATTACGCTTTCAAATAATGAATTTCGTGACAAAAACAAGTTAGAATTTTTTTAGTAGATAAAATTTTACCAAGTGTTTGATGCATTCATGTCGAAGCATAAATTTTGTTTGATTTGAATATTAGATCCAAGTTTTGGAATTAAACCTATTAAGAAAATTTCATGATAAAATAAAACCGAATTGTAAAAGTAATATTTTTTGTTTGAAATGTGTGCATTTTGATTTGTTAATAACATTCTTGAATTCATTCTAATTATAGAAATATGTAGATATATGTGTGTATGTATATGCATTATTTGAGATTTATATATTGGTGTGAATCTTTCTATAAAGGTATAATAAATTGCTACAAACTTTTGTGAAAAATATGTATTTTATTATGTTAATAATAAAATTTGATTGATCCTGGATATTTTGGAATATATATATATATATTAATATTTTGCTATTATAAGAAGAAATAAGATTTGAAAAGAATGGCTGATCGACTAATTCAGCCTATTAGCCATCCCGTAGCACCTCAATCACCTCTCCCTCACCAACGTGTGGACCCACATGTCAATCTTCCCTCCCTATCTCTATTTCACCTACATGTGGACCCACATCCTCCTTCAACCTTACGTTTTCTCTGTATCTTCTCAAATAGTGCCGCAGAATGCTTATTCTATGGACGTTGCTGCCGGCTTGGCTCCTGACGCCCTCTCGTCTCCGTACCCGTTCGCCTGCATGTGGAGAACGCCGATGTCGCGACTTGTCCCCTTCCTATTTCCTCTCCATTAATCACACCAATTCCTTCACCTTGCGTTTATGGCGGCCGGTTCTCGTGTCACATCGGAAGTCTTCATCAATGGCGTTTATCTGAGTTTCAATGTCATTTTAGCATGACACTAACTCCCGCTCTCTGTCCACAGTGCACCACCACCAGTCCGCCTACACTGCTCGCTCTCATTGGCTGCCGCACCAAATGTCCATCCTCACCTCCTTGCCTTCGCAATAGTAACGCCACGCCGCCCGTTTGATTCCTCTTCTGCTCACCATCGCTTGCTCTCCTCTTCCCACCCCTATAAATCGCATTGTCACATTCGCTGTGCTCGATTCGGCGCCGCCTCTTCTCCTCTCCCTCCCCCACGACATAGCCACCTCCGCACCCAGCATGTCCTCGCTGTGTTCGCTGCTGTGCTGCTCGCCGCGCCTTGTTGATGTGCGCGTGCTGCTGCTGCTGCTACTGTGTTGCAGCGCCGTCCTTTACATCGTTCTGTCGTGGTGCCTCGCCGGAGTCTGTGTCCTTGCCCCACCGGAGTTCACCGATGCCCCTGCTCGCACCTCTCCACCAATACTATGTCCCACTGTACCGAAGACCGATGCTGTGCAGCCATCTCGCCAGCCTCTGCCGCACGAGCTCGCTTGTGGTTCACTCGCCGTCGTCTTTCTACAGCGTTGCCAGGATTCCTCCGCGTCTATGCCGTGCTGCTACATCGCCGTGTCTGCCGCTCTGCTCATGCCATGCACTGCCGACCCTCGCCAGAGTTTTGCAGTTTGCCAGCGCTCAACCGATCTCCTACGCCAGCGTCAGCCATGCTGTTTCTCGCTTCGCCGTTGTTCTTCGCCTCGTCAAAATCTGTCATGCCTCACCGTCACCATCTACATCGTAACGACAGCTTTGTCGTTGCGCCATCACTCCAAAGACATGTTGTCGTTGCACTGTTGGCCTCATGTGTCATCGATGTGAGTCGGGTTGCAGTCTGAACCTCTCGCCGAAGCCCGCAACGTCGGAGTTCCCCACTCTGCTCGTCGTCGATCCACACGTACTACTCGTTGCCATCAACCACACCAAATTCGCTGACCCGCCAGTTTCGTCACCTGCTCCTTCTAGGACCGCACCTCTCCCTACACTTGAAAGGTAGATGACTGTCCTTCTATCGTCTAGTTAATCGTGTTTTAGCACTGCGACATTTTTCAGTTTGTAAAAAACAAATAGACTTAAAATAATTGAGTTCTTGTGATGCTAACTTCGTAAATAGCATTTGCATCAAATTACATGATTTCGTAATTTTAATTATGTTAGTTATAACATATCTACATATGTTTTATAAAATAAGAAATTAAAAGAATTAGAGCCTTTATGTTCTTGTAGCCAAAAATAAAAGATAGATTTTTGTAATAACATCCATATGCAAAAATGTAAATTTACCGGCTACTTCTCCTAGTCTATTTTATTTATGTGTAGATCCAGGTTACTGTTTGTTATAAAATGTACATTTGGAAACCAAATTAGGAATGGTTTTGTTAGTTTCACAATTATGTGATAAGCATTTTAATTAGTGTTTCCAATGGATCACGTATTTTCGTAGTTCAATTTGAATTACGGTTGTTATACAAGAAGTATTAAAAGGGCCTTTTCAATGAATATCATGATTTTATAATTTAACAATGTTCATTATAGATGTTAAAGTATCACTTTCTTAAATAGAAATTTAAAATAAAAATATAGATCATGTCATACTAAGATAATTATATATCTTTCGCCACAAAAGTTGATTTAGATTTATACTCAAGTTTTATTAAATAAGATGCATTATATGTTTGTCAAAATAAGGTATGCCATATAGCTTTTTCTAAAATACATGTTAACATGGATTAATTAGTGTTCTTGCTTTTGTAAATTAAAATGATAGTTTATACTTTTTCCTTTCAAATGATTTAGGTCATATGTTCCTAAATTGAAACTAAATTAAATCAATAGATTATTTATATTTTCTCACAATTTATTAATTAGACTTACATGTTAATTTGTCCATAACTAGTAATATAATCATGATTAATCCATTCATCACATTGAATCTATATTATTTATATATCATTTAATTTTTCCTAAAGGATAAAATAAAGAAAATTAGTGTTCATGTTCTTTTTATAATTAAAATGTTAGTTTACATATTGTTTTGTATATAGCTTTCTTAATAAAGAATATAGACCATGTACCTTCTAATAAAAATAAAAGATAGTTATTTGTTCATTATCTTTTGCATGAAAATCCACTTAAGGGCCTATAACCCAGCTTTTCATAAAATAGGTGTTTAATAATAATGATCTTTTCACATAAAAACTATTTATACTTATATCTTAATTTGTCATAAGTGATTGGTTAACAATGATTTATAAGATGTTCCATAATGCTTCTAAATTTAATAACATGTTTTGTAGCTCATTAACCTTAGATATATAACATATATCTTTTCTAAAAGGTTAAAAAGGTTTAATATCGTTATAACGTGTTTTATCATCTTATAAACCATTAATCTTAGACATATCACATATGACGTTTTATAAAAGATTAAATTGGTGAACCTAATATTTGTATATTTGAATTAAGATATTTTTAAGCTCATGTCTTGTTTTTATAAAGTATAGATCACACATTTTTAAAAAGAATACCCTCTTATTATAACCATTACTTGCGATGTTTTTGAAAAACGAATGCTCTTTTCATTACGCTTTCTTTTAGCTTTGTGTATGGTGAATGTTGTATGTTATTGAGTGGTGTTTGTTTCTTCTTGTTTATTTGTGTGATATTCAATGATTGATCTAGTAGTTAAGGACCAAGATCTATTCCGATCCGTGGAAGAAACTCAAGTTTCAATAAGCAAGGCAAGTGGACTTCTCCCTCTGGATACTATGTTTCATCCCAAACAATACATTTAATAAAGTTTATTCTTGGATATATATGCATAATTTGATGGGTTACCTATTTGGATACACCTAACCTTTTCAACCGTATTCCTTAATCAAACTTGGGTATTATACTTTACCTTCGTAGCTATGCTATTGCTACAACTTAACTTTATGCAGTCACTCCTGTTTGTGATATTAATGTTCCAAATGATAAGTTTACATTATTGTTGCTAATCCGACGATTAAGCAAGACCATATTATTTAATTGGAACATGGAGTGACCACCCAGGAAAATAGTGCTACCATGAGGGTGGTATGGGACGCCCTTGGCTAAATAACTAGGAAAGTCTTATGTTGGGTGCTGGTCATGGTCGACCGGAACGGGGGCATCCGCCAAGCGCTTATATTTCCGGCTCAGGCAGATTGGATACGGGCATAGTTCCCAAGCTTTGCCCTGCAGACTGGTCTATAAGTTGGTTACGTCAGGTGTGCTTTATGCAGTTTGACCATTTCCAGCATTTGCATAATGAGGACTTTAGGGAAAAGCCTCGTAGTGAGACCCTAGCCATTCACCTCGTAAGTGAATACAGGTCTAGCTAACCCGGGCTAGAAAGGAATCGTGACTCATGGGTAAAGATGAGCCATCTCTGCAGAGTGTAAAACTGATATATCAGCCACGCTCACGGTTATGAGCAGCCTAGACCCTCACATGATAATTGAACTTGAAGATGGAAATAAATCATGATCGGTTTTGTTCAAGCGGTATGCTTAAGTGGTTTGCTCAAGAGGTTGAGCTTCATGTTCATGGTATTTGCTCAAGTATGTGAGTTTATGTTGATTATGAATTATGCTTAATTGGGTTTGGTATATACTTATACTCAGTAATCAGGTGTTGATAATAAAATGTTGACCAACTAAAATGCTAACCGCATTAAACTTTAGCCTTACCTTGCTACCTTGCATTTTCACCCCACTTGCTGAGCCCCGACTATAAGTGAGCTCACCCTTGCTTAATTTTGATGAGAAGTTTGCAGATGAACATATGATGGTGAACTTGATGGATGCTAGTCTAGTGATACCCCCGGTCATCTTCCTGTGGAAGGATGTCCATGTTTCGCTATACTTTGATGAATAAAGGTTAAGACATTATGTCTGTTCGAAGTGTAATATATTAATATAATATTTATTTATTCTTTTATGCATTGTTATTTTGATATATTACACTTGTGACGTCAACATATGTGTGGAAATAGATCCTAGCACACATATGCTATGCACCCGGCTCTGCCACCAGAAACAGGTGTGACAAAAGTGGTATCAAAGCAATGTGGCCGTAGGTCGCTAGATTAGTTAGAAATGGAAAGCTTCGTCAGTCTTTCAAAGCCTGATATATTTTCCTCCATAAAAACTTACTTTATATCAAAACTCGTCTCTTTTATTTTCAACTCTTCTAGTCTAATTTTTGGTCTATCAGAAGACTCTGCTCAGAAGCACTACAAGATGATCAATTTAGGTTGCAGAACTTGAAGCCAAGTTTGCCTGAAGGAACCCTTTAGATGCTATTGACGATGCCCTATTCTCTATCTTATCCCCACTCCGCAAGAAGTTTTGCTATGGATCCTTTGGATCTATCACCAGACTTCTTGGTTAGGTTGATAGGATTGTTCTTCAGTATTAAGATTTTCGACTAGATCGGTAAGGACGATATTATATTATAGTGGTTTTCTAATCCCTAATATTGCTATATAACCCTTGACTCCTTATACTTTTGTTTTCTAGCCATTGCATTGCCACCCTTGCACAATATCTACCTTGATATATATTAAATCTTTACCCCTCTACTTCTCTCCTTGATAATGCCTCTCTATTTTGTCTCCTTGATAAAGCTTTCTCCCTAACCCATTTCATAATCCTTGATTGTATTATTTATCCTCACTTCACCAGTTCATGCTATTCATATTTCACTCTTGGCCATCAACAATAATGTCTTGCCCTTGTCTAACACCTTGCTACTTCTACTCCAATTCCCTTATTTTCTAATATATCTTTCTTATTTCTAACCTTGTCTCGCCTTTAAAAAAAATCTATGATAAACTATTTTCCTTCAAAAAGATTCCCTTTGATTGAATGAGTGGCATTAAGTTGTGTTGTGCTAGTGTGCTTAAGTTCCTGTTAGTTGGCTTTAATTGTGCCCATGTTTGATTTGCTTCTTTGTAATGATTGTTGGTGTATTTTGTGACTTCTGTCCACAATAGGTAGAATCTTAGATAGTTTGGTTTTCTCTGCTCTCTATACCTTATCTTTGCTCAATCTTCTCCCCTTCTTCCCATACCCTAGCAGAAGAATCAAATTGAGCTCAGATGTTTAAGATACAGACACCCAATCAACCATCATCTGATGTCAGTCAAGCAAAGTTGACTCTCGAAGAGCTCAAAGCAATAGGTGTTTCCTGCTACTGCAAGGATAAAGGACATATCATCCGTCAATACCCTAAGAAGCGTCTAAACCGACTTTAGAAGAAGCCCGCGAAACAATGAGTTTCTGAAGTTTGGAAGAGTTCAGTGTGAACCAAGAACCTACGAACAACCATGAATCACCTTTGCTTTCTTGCTAGCCTTCCCTAATCTCGAGGACGAGATTCTTTTTAAGGGGTAGATTTTGTAACTCCCGAGTTTAGTTTATTAATTTACAATATAAAGGAAAATAATTACGCTTTCAAATAATGAATTTGGTGACAAAAACAAGTTAGAATTTTTTTAGTAGATAAAATTTTACCAAGTGTTTGATGCATTCATGTCGAAGCATAAATTTTGTTTGATTTGAATATTAGATCCAAGTTTTGGAATTAAACCTATTAAGAAAATTTCATCATAAAATAAAACCAAATTGTAAAATTAATATTTTTTGTTTGAAATGTGTGCATTTTGATTTGTTAGTAACATTCTTGAATTCATTCTAATTATAGAAATATATAGATATATGTGTGTATGTATATGCATTATTTGAGATTTATATATTGGTGTGAATCTTTCTATAAAGGTATAATAAATTGCTACAAACTTTTGTGAAAAATATGTATTTTATTATGTTAATAATAAAATTTGATTGATCCTCGATATTTTGGAATATATATATATTAATATTTTGCTATTATAAGAAGAAATAAGAGTTGAAAAGGATGGCTGATCGACTACTTCAGCCTATTAGCCATCTCGTAGCACCTCAATCACCTCTCCCTCACCAACGTGTGGACCCACATGTCAATCTTCCCTCCCTATCTCTATTTCACCTACATGTGGACCAACATCCTCCTTCAACCTTACGTTTTCTCTGTATCTTCTCAAATAGTGCCGCTGCATGCCTATTCCATGGACGCTGCTGCCGGCTCGGCTCCCGACGCCCTCTCGTCTCCGTACCCATTCGCCTGCATGTGGAGAACGCCGATGTCGCGACCTGTCCCCTTCCTATTTCCTCTCCATTAATCACACCAATTCCTTCTCCTTGCGTTTATGGCGGCCGGTTCTCGCGTCACATCGTAAGTCTTCACCAATGGCGCTTATTTGAGTTTGTATCGTATTTTAGCGTGACACTAACTCTCGCTCTCTGTCCACAGTGCACCACCACCAGTCCGCCTGCACTGCTCGCTCTCGTTGGCTGCCGCACCAAATGTTCATCCTTGCCTCCTTGCCTTCACAGTAGTAACACCACGCCGCCCGTTTGATTCCTCTTCTCCTCACCATCGCTTGCTCTCCTCTTCCCGCCCCTATAAATCGCATTGTCACAGCCGTTGTGCTCGATTCGGCGCTGCCTCTTCTCCTCTCCCTTCCCCACGACATAGCCACCTCCGCACCCAGCACGTCCTCGCCGTGTTCGCTGTTGTGCTGCTCACCATGCCTTGTTGATGCGCGCGTGCTGCTGCTGCTACCGTGTTGCAGCGCCGTCCTTTACATCGCTCCGTCGTGGTGCCTCGCTCGAGTCTGCGTCCTTACCCCACCGGAGTTCACTGATGCCCCTGCTCGCACCTCTCCGCCAATACTCAGTCCCACTGTACCGAAGACCGATGTTGTGCAGCCATCTCGCTAGCCTCTGCCACACAAGCTCGCTTGCGGCTCACTCGTCGTCGTCTTTCTACAGTGTTGCCAGGATTCCTCCACGTCTACGTCGTGCTGCTACACCGCTGTGTCTGCCGCTCTGCTCACGCCATGCAGTGCCGACCCTCGCCAAAGTTTCGCAATTTGCTAGCGCTCTGCCGATCTCCTACGCCAGCGTCAGCCATGCTGTTTCTTGCTTCACCATTGTTCTTCGCCTCGTCGAAATCTGTCATGCCTCGCTGTCACCATCTACATCGTAACGATAGCTTTGTCGTTGTGCCATCACTCCAAAGACATGTTGTCGTTGCACTGTTCGCCTCATGTGTCATCGACGTGAGTCTGGTTGCAGTCTGAACCTCTCGCCGAAGCCCACAACGTCACTGGAGTTCCCCACTCTGCTCGTCGTCGATCCACACGTACTACTCGTCGCCATCAACCACACCACATTTGCCGACCCACCAGTTTCGTCACCTGCTCCTTCTAGGACCGCACCTCTCCCTACACTTGAAAGGTAGATGACTGTCCTTCTATCGTCTATAGTTAATCGTGTTTTAGCACTGCGACATTTTTCAGTTTGTAAAAAACAATTAGACTTAAAATATTTGAGTTCTTGTGTTGCTAACTTCGTAAATAGCATTTGCATCAAATTACATGATTTCGTAATTTTAATTATGTTAGTTATAACATATCTACATATGTTTTATAAAATAAGAAATTAAAAGAATTAGAGCCTTTATGTTCTTGTAGCCAAAAATAAAAGATAGATTTTTGTAATGACATCTATATACAAAAATGTAAATTTACCGGCTACTCCTAGTCTACTTTTATTTATGTGTAAATCCAGGTTACTGTTTATTATAAAATGTACATTTAGAAACCAAATTAGGAATGGTTTTGTTAGTTTTACAATTATGTGATAAGTATTTTAATTAGTGTTTCCAACAGATCACGTATTTTCATAGTTCAATTTGAATTACGGTTGTTATACAAGAAGTATTAAAAGGGCCTTTTCAATGAATATCATGTTTTCATAATTTAACAATGTTCATTATAGATGTTAAAGTATCGCTTTCTTAAATAGAAATTTAAAGTAAAAATATAGATCATGTCATACTAAGATAATTATATATCTTTCGCCACAAAAGTTGATTCAGATTTATACTCAAGTTTTATTAAATAAGATGCATTATATGTTTGTCAAAATAAGGTATGCCATATAGCTTTTTCTAAAATAAGTGTTAACATGGATTAATTAGTGTTCTTGCTTTTGTAAATTAAAATGATAGTTTATACTTTTTCCTTTCAAATGATTTAGGTCATATGTTCCTAAATTGAAACTAAATATAATCAATAGATTATTTATATTTTCTCACATTTTATTAATTAGACTTACATTTTAATTTGTCCATAACTAGTAATATAAGCATGATTAATCCGTTCATCACATTGAATCTATATTATTTATATATATCATTTAATTTTTCCTAAAGGATAAAATAAAGAAAATTAGTGTTCATGTTCTTTTTATAACTAAAATGTTAGTTTACATATTGTTTTGTATATAGCTTTCTTAATAAAGAATATAGACCATGTACCTTCTAATAAAAAATAAAATATAGTTATTTGTTCATTATCTTTTGCATGAAAATCCACTTATGGGCCTATAACCTAGCTTTTTATAATATAGGTGTTTAATAATAATGATCTTTTCACATAAAACCTATTTAGACTTATATCTTAATTTGTCATAAGTGATTGGTTAACAATGATTTATAAGATGTTCCATAATGCTTCTAAAATTAATAACGTGTTTTGTAGCTCATTAACCTTAGATATATAACATATATCTTTTCTAAAAGGTTAAAAAGATTTAATATCATTATAACGTGTTTTATCATTTATAAACCCTTAATCTTAGACATATCACATATGACGTTTTATAAAAGATTAAATTGGTGAACCTAATATTTGTATATTTGAATTAAGATATTTTTAAGCTCATGTCTTGTTTTATAAAGTATAGATCACACATTTTTAAAAAGAATACCCTCTTAATATAACCATTACTTGCGATGTTTTTGAAAAACGAATGCTTTTTTCGTTACGCTTTCTTTTAGCTTTTCGTATGGTGAATGTTGTATGTTATTGAGTGGTGTTTGTTTCTTCTTGTTTGTTTGTGTGATATTCAGTGATTGATCTAGTAGTTAAGGACCAAGATCTATTCTAATCCGTGGAAGAAACTCAAGTTTCAATAAGCAAGGCAAGTGGACTTCTCCCTCTGGATACTCTGTTTGATCCCAAACAATACATTTAATAAAGTTTATTCTTGGATATATATGCATAATTTGATGGGTTACCTATTCGGATATACCTAACCTTTTCAACCGTATTCCTTGATCAAACTTGGGTATTATACTTTACCTTCGTAGCTATGCTATTGCTACAACTTAACTTTATGCAGTCACTCCTGTTTGTGATATTAATGCTCCAAATGATAAGTTTACATTATTGTTGCTAATCCGACGATTAAGCAAGATCATATTATTTAATTGGAACATGGAGTGACCACCCAGGAAAACAGTGCTACCATGAGGGTGGTATGGGACGCCCTTGGCTAAATAACTAGGGAAGTCTTATGTTGGGTGATGGTCATGGTCGACTGAAACGGGGGCATCTGCTAAGCGCTTATATTTCCGGCTCAGGCAGATTGGATACGGGCATAGTTTTCAAGCTTTACCCTGCAGACTGGTCTATAAGTTGGTTACATCAGGTGTGCTTTATGTAGTTTGACCATTTCTAGCATTTGCATAATGAGGACTTCAGGGAAAAGCCTCGTTGTGAGACCCTAGCAATTCACCTCGTAAGTCAATACAGGTCTAGCTAACCTGGGCTAGAAGGGAATCGTGACTCATGGGTAAAGATGCACCACCTCTGTAGAGTGTAAAACTGATATATCAGTCGTGCTCACGGTTATGAGTAGCCTAGACCCTCACATGATAATTGAACTTGAAGATGGAAATAAATCGTGATCGGTTTTGTTTAAGCGGTTTGCTTAAGTGGTTCGCTCAAGAGGTTGAGCTTCATGTTCATGGTATTTGCTCAAGTATGTGAGTTTATGTTGATTATGAATTATGTTTAATTGGGTTTGGTATATACTTATACTTAGTAATCAGGTGTTGATAATAAAATGTTGACCAACTAAAATGCTAACCGCATTAAACTTTAGCCTTACCTTGCTAACTTGCATTTTCACACCACTTGCTGAGCCCCGACCATAAGTGAGCTCACCATTGCTTAATTTTGATGCACATACGTTTTCGAGGTTAGTGTACTTGTAGAAAATCCATCACAACCCAATTTCGCATGATGCAAATCACACGTGACAGTTTATCATAGTTTATACTCCATATATTGCTATATGGAGGCCAGCTCATCATTAAGCGCCGAGCCACACATAGGCGCCATTGCCACACTTTAACCATAGGGCAACTCATTATGGTAACTCACCTTCTTACCTGAGCGTAGGTGCGTCGTTACAAGTACATTTTACTTCTCAGTATTCCCATGTCTGTATGCCCATACACATCCATGGGGTACTGAATTCCTAGAAAAGTAAATACTCCACATCGCAGCCTTCATATATACATATGTGGAACATGTATATAATCAAGGGCTTTTTACACTCTTCCATAGACCGACGTTTATTCGGTCTTGCTCTCACATCTCACCTTGCCTAAGCGTCGATCCACTCAGAACTGAATGACCTCAAAAATAACAATACACATGTATGCAATACCCTCGGTTGTGGGTTAGTGGTTTTGAACTAAGCCACCTGATAGTCCTTAATTTAGGGCTTAACAGAGGATGTCGCTAGCATTATAATTTTTCAAAGCTATTTTTCAAAGCCAAACAATGTTTTTAGTTGAAAATAGGTTTTCTAAAACCAAAACTTTATTTTTAAAATATGTATGTGACCATATTATACTTAATCTTGCTCCGATACCAGCTGTGGCAGAACCTCCCAAGTTATTGGGCCCACATGCACCTACCCTTGTCTCAAAGACCTCAGACGACTATGCATGTGCACCGGATAACTTAACAGGATCCATCCGAGTGTCCCAAGGACCCGGATAAACCACTCACAACCAGGATCACAAGATAAAGTAAACACAAATCACACACCAACATTTTTGCAGCGGAATTTCTTTATTACAAAAGTTACAAGTTACAACAAATTTAGATTATGTTTATTGGAGTGATTACAAAAGTGATTCAAAGAAATAAACTTTGAAATTTTATAGATTATTTATAATTTTGATGTATATGCTAGCTGACAATCCTCAATAAGAAGTATAGGAGAGGTACTTAGACTTATAAGAAGGCCGTGCCCAACGGCGCTTAACACCATCCACAGCAGCACAAATCTAGTACCTACAACAACATGAGTTCGAAAACCCTGAGTACGAAGTGTACTTTTGCAAGTCTTACCCGAATAAGGAAAAAAACTCTCAAGGATATGCTAGTTAAAAAGGAATCAAGGAAAGGCTTGAGCAAGAATCAACATAGATACTTTTGCAGAAATAGCTTACTAAAGTGAGTCCTTACTTTCAATATTTTCATGCCAGATTAAATATTAATAGACTCTGGTTGCATCTAGTCTAATTTCACCATCTCATCAATACAACATCATTTTTATTCATAATGTTTACATCCTGACTTAGGTTGTAGGTCGGAGATTAAGTCTCCACTCTCCGGGGATATAACGGCGATCCGAATCGATTTACTCAACTGAGGATCTCTAACCACACGACATATGTTTCTCCTAAATCTTGCATATGTCTACCTATCGGGTACCATAATTAGGGGTACCCCCAACACTCCTAAACACGGTTGATGAACACCTTCAGAGCAAACCATAAAGACTGACAGTTCGGGTCGAAGTCAAAGCTTCGTCTACCAAGGGATGCGATCTCGCCTCGTCCGAGCCCGGCCTCGGGCGGGAACAGTGGTCCCAGACGAATTCACGTCTCGCCTGAGGGTCTCCTCAGGCAGTGAGCATGCCCTCGGCTTAGCCAAAGGCAAGCCTTGTTGTGCAAGCGACCTTGGCCAAATTGCCTTACCAGCCGACCGTATTGCATGCGCATTTAATGCTGGGATCGCCTGACACCTTATCCTGTCACACGCGCCTCTGTCGGCAAGGTCGAAGTGACCGCAGTCACATCGCCCTTTCACTAACCGACCTGACAGGAAAATAGCGCCGCCCGCCCCACTCCGGCTGCTGTGCCAACCACTCGGACGAAACCGACAACAACCAAGTTCAGCCTCGGGCGCAACAGGAAGCTCTGCCTCACCCGACCTCAAGCCTCGGCCTCGGGAGAAGATCTCCGCCTCGCCCGACCCCAGGGCTCGGCCTCAGCCTCAGCCTTGGGAAGAGTCACATCCTCGCCCGACCCTGGGCCTCGGCCCCAGCCTCGGCCTCGGAGGAGCCGCCGCCTCGCCCGACCTCAGGCTCAGATCGACCGCGCCACAAGGGATACATCATTACCCTACTCCTAGCTAGCTCAGGCTACGAAGGAACAAGACCGGTGTCCCATCCAGCTTACCCCGGTAACAGGCAATGATGGTTTCCCGCATGCGTCCATGACGTCGGTGGTTCTCAAGCCCCCTACGGAAGCAAGGAGACGTCAGCAGGATCCATGCAGCGCCAACAGCTGTGCTGCTATAGGGCTCAAGGCACTTCTCCGACGGCCACGATACTACCTCTACAGGGCTCGAGACGCTCCCCCAACGGCCACGTTATTAACTGTACAGGGCTCAGGGCACTTCCCTGCCAGCCACGTTAGCTCCCAGCTACACCCCCATTGTACAACTGGGCATCTCCTTATGTCTATAAAAGGGGGTGTCCAGGGCCCCACGAGGGGAGGGGCACAGGAAGAGAACGGGTTACGCACGACGAAGGGATGAGAGAAGATGGGCAGTGCCAGACCCTCTCTCTCTCGCTCTCTCCTACTCGCTCTCCCGCTCTCGCTCTCTCACAACGCTTGTAACCCCTACTACGAGCACCCAGGTGCAGGATAATACAAGGCTCGTTTTCCCCTTATGTTCCATCTCGCGCCAACCCATCTGGGCAGGGACACGCAACGACAAATTTACTAGTCGGTCCAGGGAACCCCCGGGTCCGAAACGCCGACAATTGGCGCGCCAGGTAGGGGCCTGCTGCGTGTTAATGAACACTTTCCCGTTGAGTTCCAGATGGGTAGACTTCAGCAACCTCTTCAGCCCGGGAAGGTGCTCCGCTTCGGGAGTCTCGAGTTCAAGTCCCTCGACGGCAGCTACGACATGGTACTCCTCCCCTCGCACCATGACAACAATGACAGTCGGCTCACCCAGCGGCAGCGAACTCGACGACGGCATCTCCCCGCGGCAGAAGAGGAGCACTCAGGTCGTCCCCGCCACCCTCCTCACCGGAGGAGACGGAGATAGGGCAACCGTGGCCATGCGGGAGGCGGCACCTTATCGGCTGTCGAACTAGAGCGAGTCGACGATGCCGGCACTCCTCCGGGGGACATGTCAGGTGTTGTCCTCGCGCCTGAGACAACGACGAGCGCCGCTTCCCCGCAACGTGCCAGCCCCAAGCGGACTGACGACGCCAGCACCCTCGCAAAGGACCTGCTGGGCGTTAGCCTCGTACCTGAGATGACGGTGCGTTCCGTCCCCGACGCGACTTCACCACCATCCATCGACCAAGAGGTACCGTCCGTATTCCACCCTGTTCCCTTTCGATTCAGCTTCGATCCACCTAGCAACCCCGCTTTGGTGAGCGCTTTCGCAAGGGCGTATCCAGACCTTTCGGGGTACCATATGTGGTCAACCTGGGACCGACTGACAGCCGTCTCGACCTCCGGACCGGCGAGTTCTGAGGAAGAGGACGACCCCGACTTCGGTTGGGACTTCTCTGGCCTCGGTAATCCCAGCGCCATGCGGGACTTCATGTCCGCATGTGACCACTGCCTCTCCGGTTGCTCTGACGATGGCCACGGCCTTGACGACGAGGGTTATGGCCCGAGTCACGAATGTTTCCACATCGATCAGGGAGATAATGACGAAGGCAACCACCTCGGCATGCCGGAGGTTGGCGATCCCCCTGGGCCCGCATCTCGCGTTGACATCCCACGGGAGCTAGCCGTGGTCCTAGTCCTTGCGGGGGGTTAGGACACACGGCTCGAGCAAATCCGCGAGATGCAGGCCAAGGTCGACGAGGAAGCAGGACGACTTGTGCAGCTCCAACAGAGCATCGAGCAGGAGTGGGTAGGCCGAACACTCGCCGGAGGAGCCCGTCATCGGGCCCGGGACATCCAGCACCGCATCGTTGGCAATGCTTGGGCAGCGTTGCCCCTGGCCGTCAGCGGGTCCGGCCAGGACCTAGCTGCAACGGTGATGCTACTTCGAACCATGTCGGAGCCATCCACCACCGAGGGATGGTGTATCCAGGGCGAACTCAAGGATCTCCTGGAAGGTGTCGCAGTTCGACGAGCCGAGAGCTCTGCCTCCCGAAGGCGAGCTGACACCTCGGAGCATCACGTGGCGTCCTCCCGACACATGCGGGAGGCCTCAGCCCACCCTGAGCGCACGCGGGACGAGACACCTATCGTCTGAGATCGCCTCGGCGACGAGCAACAATGTCGCGACCATCGAGCCCGCCTCGAGGAGAAGGTGCGCAGAGCTACCACCCCAGGCGCAGGGGACGCTGCGACAGTGAGGAGGATCGGAGTCCCTCGCCCGAACCACCTGGTCCACGAGTCTTTAGTCGAGCCATACGACGAGCGCCATTCCCTGCCCGGTTCCGAGCCCTGACTACCATCACCAAGTACTCGGGGGAGACGAGGCCGGGGTTGTGGCTCACGGATTACCGGCTGGCATGCCAGTTGGGAGGGGCGGACGACGACAACCTCATCATCGGCAACCTCCCCCTTTTCCTCTACGACGCTGCCCGGGCCTGGCTGGAGCATCTGCCCCCTACGCAGATCTCCGATTGGGACGACCTAGTCAAGGCTTTCGCGGGAAATTTCCGAGGCACATACGTGCGCCCTGGGAACTCATGGGATCTCCAAAGCTGCTGCCAGCAGCCAGGGGAGTCCCTCTGAGAGTACATCCGGCGGTTTTCGAAGCAGCGCACTGAGCTGCCCAACATTACCGACTCGGATGTCATCGGGGCTTTCCTCGCCGGCACCACTTGCCAGGACCTGGTGAGCAAACTGGGGCGCAAGACTCCCACCAAGGCGAGCGATTGATGGACGTCGCCACCAAGTTCGCCTCGGGTCAGGAGGTGGTCGAAGCCATCTTCCGGAAAGACAAGCAGCCTCAGGGAGAGCCGAAGGAAGACGCCCCCGAGGCGTCCATCCAGCGTGGTGCGAAGAAGAAGACCAGGAAGAAGGCGCAAGCGAAGCGCAACACCGCTGATGCGAATCTCGTCGCTGCCGCCGAGCACAGGAACCCTCGGAAGCCTCCTAGAGGGGCTAGCGCGTTCGACAAGATGCTCAAGGAGTCATGCCCCTATCACCAGGGTCCCGTCAAGCACACCCTTGAAGAATGTGTCATGCTCCGGTGCTACTTCCATAAGGTCGGGCCCCCGACGGAAGATGGCAAGGGCCAAGGCCACAACAAGAAGGAAGGCGACAAGGAAGAGGAGTTCCCGGAGGTCCACAACTGCTTCATGATCTACGGCGGGCAGGTGGCGAACGCCTCAGCTCGGCACCGCAAGCAAGAGCGTCGGGAGGTCTGCTCGGTAAAGGTGGCAGCGCCAGTCTACCTAGACTGGTCCGACAAGCCTATCACCTTCGACCGAGGCGACCACCCTGACTTTGTGCCGAGCCCAGGGAGGTACCCGCTCGTCGTCAATCTGATCATCGGCAACGTTAGACTCTCCAAGGTCCTCATGGACGGAGGCAGCAGCCTCAACATCATCTACGCCGAGACCCTGGAACTCTTGGGTGTTGATCAGGGCCGAGGTCCAGGCCAGTGCGGCACCTTTCCACGGGATCGCACCCAGAAAGCGTATCCTACCCCTCGGGCAGATTGACTTGCCCGTGTGCTTCGGAACTCCCTCCAACTTTCGAAAGGAAACCCTCACCTTCGAGGTGGTTGGGTTCCGAGGGACCTACCACGCGGTGTTGGGGAGACCGTGCTACGCCAAGCTCATGGCCGTCCCCAACTACACCTACCTCAAGCTCAAGATGTCAGGCCCCAACGGGATCATCACCGTTGGATCCACGTACTGCCACGCGTACGAATGCGACGTGGAATGCATGGAGTACGCTGAGGCCCTCGCCGAGTCCGAGGCCCTCATCGCCGACCTGGAATGCCTCTCCGATGAGGCGCCCAACACGAAGCGGCACGGCGGCAACTTTGAACCAGTTGAGGCAGTCAAGTCCGTCCCTCTCGACCCCAGCAACGACGCCAGCAAGAAAGTCTGGATTGGCTCCGAGCTCGACCCCAAATAGGAAGCAGTGCTCGTCGACTTTCTCTGCGCAAACGCCAAAGTTTTTGCGTGGAGCCCCTCGAACATGCCAGGCATACCAAGGGTGGTCGCCGAGCACTCACTGGACATCAGAGCTGGAGCTCGACCCGTGAAGCAGTCCCTGCACCGTTTTGATGAAGAAAGGCGCAGGGCCATAGGCGAGGAGGTCCACAAGCTACTGGCTGCAGGGTTCATCAAAGAGGTATTCCATCCCGAATGGTTAGCTAACCCTGTTCTTGTAAAGAAAAAGGGTGGGAAATGGAGGATGTGCGTAGACTACACTGGTCTAAATGAAGCATGTCCGAAGGTTCCCTACCCTCTGCCTCGCGTCGATCAAATTGTGGACTCCACTGCTGGGTGCGAAACCCTGTCTTTCCTCGATGCCTACTCAGGCTACCACCAAATCAAGATGAAAGAGTCCGACCAGCTCGCGACTTCTTTCATCACACCTTTTGGCATGTATTGTTATACTACAATGCCATTTGGCTGGAGGAATGTAGGTGCCACCTACCAGAGGTGCATGAACCATGTGTTCGGAGAACACATCGGCAGGACGGTAGAGGCTTACGTCGATGACATCGTTGTCAAGACAAAGAAAGCCTCCGACCTCCTCTCTGACCTTGAGATGACATTCAAGTGTCTAAGAGCGAAAGGCGTGAAGCTCAATCCCGAGAAGTGTGTCTTCGGAGACCCCCGAGGCATGCTCCTGGGATCCATCGTCTCCGAGCGGGGCATAGAGGCCAACCCAGAGAAAATCGCGGCCATCACCAACATGGGACCAATCAAAGATTTAGAAGGAGTACAGAGGGTCATGGGATGCCTTGCGGCTCTGAGCCGCTTCATCTCACGCCTGGGCGAAAAAGGATTGCCCCTGTACCACCTCTTAAGGAAGGCCGAGCGCTTCACTTGGACCCCCGAGGCCGAGGAAGCCCTCGGAAACTTAAAGGCACTCCTTACCAATGTGCCCATCTTGGTGCCCCCCGCTGCGGGAGATGCCCTCTTGATTTACGTCGCCGCAACCACTCAGGTGGTCAGCGCCGCGGTCGTAGTCGAGACACGAGAAGAAGGGCACACACTGCTCGTTCAGAGGCCAGTCTACTTCATCAGCGAAGTGCTATCCGAGACCAAAGTCTGCTACCTGCAGATCCAGAAGCTGCTCTACGCAGTGATTCTGACACGATGAAAATTGCGACACTACTTCGAGTCCCATCCAGTGATTGTGGTATCATCCTTCCCCCTGGGAGAGATCATCCAGTCCCGAGAGGCCTCGGGGAGGATAGCAAAATGGGTAGTGGAACACATGGGCAAAACACTCTCATTCGCCCCTCGGAAGGCCATAAAATCACAAGCCTTGGCCGACTTCCTGGCTGAATGGACTGACACCCAGTTGCCGACGACCCCAATACAACCCGAGCTTTGGACCATGTATTTCGACAGGCCGCTGATGAAAACAGGAGCAGGTGTTGGCTTGCTCTTCATCTCACCCCTCGGGAAACATGTGCGCTACGTGCTGCGCCTCCATTTCCCGGCGCCAAACAACGTGGCCGAGTACGAAGCCTTGGTCAATGGCCTGCGCATCGCCGTCGAGCTAGGGGTTCGGCGCCTCGATGCTTGTGGCAACTTGTAGCTCGTTATTGACCAGGTCATGAAGAACTCCCACTGCCGCGACCAAATAATGGAGGCCTACTGCGACGAAGTCCGGCGCTTGGAAGATAAGTTCTACGGGCTAGAACTCAACCATTTTGCTCAACGGTACAACGAAACCACGGATGAGCTGGCGAAAATAGCCTTAGGGCGAACAATGGTTCCCCCGAACGTCTTCTCCAAGGATATATATCAGCCATCCGTCAAAGTCGATGACGCGCCCGAGCCCGAGGAGGCCTCGGCCCAGCCCGAGGTACCCTCGGCCGCCGAGGGTGAGGCCCTGCGTGTCGAGGGGGAGCGGAATGGGGTCACACCGGTCCCGAACTGGCAGGCCCCGTACCTAGAATATCTCCTCTGAGGAGAGCTGCCCCTCGACAAGGCCGAAGCTCGGCGGCTGGCTCGGCGCGCCAAGTCGTTCGTTTTACTGGGTGATGAAAAGGAGCTGTACCACTACAGCCCCTCGAGAATCCTCCAACGATGCATACCCATTGCCCAAGGACAAGAGCTGTTACAAGAAATACACTCGGGGGCTTGTGGTCACCATGCAGCACCTAGAGCCCTCGTGGGAAACGCTTTCCGACAAGGTTTCTACTGGCCAACCACAGTGGCCGACGCCACTAGGATTGTTCGCTCCTGACGGGGGTGTCAATTCTACGCACGACAGACGCACCTGCCCGCTCAAGTACTACAGACAATACCTATCACTTGGCCATTTGCCGTTTGGGGTCTGGACCTCGTCGGTCCCTTGCAGAAGGCACCCAGGGGCTTCACGCACCTGCTGGTCGCCATCGACAAATTCTCCAAGTGAATCGAAGTCCGACCCTTAACCAGCATCAGGTCCGAGCAGGCGGTGGCGCTCTTCACAAATATCATCCATCGCTTTGGAGTCCCAAATTCCATCATCACCGACAATGGCACGCAGTTCACCGGGAAAAAGTTCCTGGACTTCTGCGAGGGCCACCACATCCGTGTGGACTGGGCCGCCGTAGCCCACTCGATGACAAATGGGCAGGTGGAGCGCGCCAACGGTATGATTTTGCAGGGACTAAAACCAAGGATCTACAACGACCTCAACAAGTTTGGCAAGTGGTGGATGAAAGAGCTACCCTCGGTGGTCTGGAGTCTGAGGACGACGCCGAGCTGGGCCACGGGCTTCACGCCGTTTTTCCTAGTCTATGGGGCCGAGGCCATCTTACCCACGAACTTGGAATACGGTTCCCCAAGGACAAAGGCGTATGACGACCAAGGCAATCAGACCAGCCGAGAAGATTCCTTGGACCAGCTAGAAGAGGCTTGAGACGTGGCCTTACTACACTCAGCGCGGTATCAGCAGTCTCTACGATGCTACCACGCCCAAAGGGTTCGGCCCTGAGACTTCCAAGTGGGGGACTTGGTACTTCGGCTGCGACAAGACGCCCGAGGATGCCACAAGCTTACTCCTCCCTGGGAGGGGCCATTCATCATCGCCAAAGTTCTGAAGCCCGGGACATACAAGCTGGCCAACGATCAAGGCAAGGTCTACAACAATGCTTGGAACATCGAACAACTACGTCGCTTTTACCCTTAAAGTGTTTCAAGTCGTTCATGTCCCTCGCTTTCCTTTACATACGCAAATAAAGTCTAACCGTCAAGGAAGGATCAGCCTTGCCTCGGCAAAGCCCGACCCTCCCTCGGGGCTAGAAGGGGGGACCCCCCCTTTGCGTCAAAATTTTCTTCAGAAAAGTTTTCTACCAAGAAAAGTTTTCTACCAAAATGACTTCCGTGCTTTCGACTACATCGATAGCAGGATCCTACAAACGAGTGAGAGAACACGTAAACGGCAAGGCCGACCGAGCTGAGGGACTCCTATGCCTCCGGGGTACGGATACCTCACTCATCACCTTCCGCGAAAAGTAACTCACGCTCGGATAAGCGATCCTGCTACCGAACAAGTCCTAACACTCGGGTAGAAAACGATTTTTGTGCATTTCCGACTATATCGATAACAGGATCCTAAAAATGAGCGAGAGAGCACATAAACGGCAAGGCCGACCGAGCCGAGGAACTCCTACGCCTCCGGGATACAGATACCTCACTCATCACCTTCCGCGAAAAGTAACTCTCGCTCGGATAAAGCGATTCTGCTACCGACGAACAAGTCCTAATGCTCTAAACGAGAAGAAAGAAAACACAGCTTTATAATCCAAACGTTAAGTATGTTTAGGCCTCAGTGGTCGCAAAAAAACATACGCATACTTCAAGCAAACTGTTTCTGCAGGCTCAGACATCGGCAGGGGGAGGAACAGCACGCTCGACGTCATTTCCACCCTCGGCAGAATCCGACCCGGCCTCGGGCAGCGACACGGGCGGAAGGACCTCCACCTCGAAGGAGGAGGCCAGCGCCGCACTTGGGCCCTCGACGGCCGCGTCAAGCCTCTGGACCTCGGCTAAGGTAGCCTCCTCTTCGTCGGGTAAGCAGTACCCCTCGCTGACCCGCTCCAGATCCACGTCGTAGTGGGAAGCGAGCACGGCGAAGGCCCGCCTAACACCGTGGTGCAGCGCCCCGCGGAGTATGTTGCGCACATGGCCGTCCAAGGCCCGCAGATGACTCTGGGGGGACCTACCCGAGGGGACGCCGTCGAGGCCAAAGGTCCAGCAGAAAGCTGGGATAGCCTCGGACATGGCCGCGTGCTCGGCCTCCTTCCGTCTGGCCGCCTCGGCAAGCGCCTTGCAGTTCTTGACGGACTCGTCAAGAGCCGTCTTGAACCCTACAGATAGCAGGACAACATTCTTCATACGCAAGGAGAAGAATGGAGACAAAAACAAAGTCTTAGAGCGGGGAAAACGCCCCTTCAGCCCGAACACCCTAGCTTGGGCGGACCAAGCAGACCCGACGGCCATGGCTAGACCCTCGGCAAGGGTCTCGGCCCGAGCGGTCGCCTCGGGGTCCGGAAAGGAGGAGCACCCTCTGCGCCGAAACTTTCCTCGGAGAAGTTTTTCCACCAAAACAACTTTCGTGCACCTCGACTATGTCAGTGACGGAGTCCCAAAAACAAGCGATGAGACCTTGAACGGCAAGGCCGACCAAGCCGAGGGACTCCTACGCCTCCGGGATACGGATACCTCACTCGTCACCTTCCAGGAAAGGTGGCTCACGCTCGGATAGGTGATTCTGCTATCGACAAACAAACTCTTGATGCTCGAAACAAGAGGAAAGAAAACACAGCTTTATACCCAAATGTTCAGACCTCGGCAGCCACGAAGAACAAACACACGTGCTTGGGGTAACAATGGTACCTAGACTTAGACGTCGGCAGCACCCTCGGCGGTTGACCCGACCTACGGCAGATGTCCTAGTACTCAAAGCTATTACATCTCGCTCTCAAGAGGGTACCATTACAAACATGACTCCAGGTCCATTCCCGCAGGAATGAACAACCTCCACACCAGAAAGCCTGTGGGATGACGAGCCCCGAGTGGCTCGCCGACGACCGCTGCACCAGCAGCGACAACGACTTCCGCCTTAGGCGGCTAGACAGCAGTAGTGATTACCTAAGGTCAAACACTACTGTCAAAAGGCCCTCGTCCCCGTCCTCCACACGAGGGGCGAGGACAAGCCATTGAGGCAAAAGAGCCGGAGGCGCGCCCGCGGATAGCACCGACGGTCTCATCGGCAGAAGAAGCCTCGCCTATGGCGACCACCACCAACACCGCACCGGCAAACGTCGGCCGCCCCAAAGTGCACCGGCAGGTCCTCACTCCCGTCCTCGCCGAGGCTGTCCCAGAACACGAGTACCGCCCTCGCGGCATACGACATGTTGGGCGACCTCCCAGTAGAACCGGCGGCGCGAGGAGGACCTGGGCATGGCCGGCTTGTGCATGGCACGACCGACACTCGCGCGGCAGATGGGCAGCCACACTCCACCCCAGCGGTGGGAGGAGGCACCGGAAGCAGCGCCAGGGCCGCTCGGGCCAGGGAGCCAGAGACGCGGTAGCTGACAGCGCCACGGGCGGTGAATGCCCTTCTCCCCCCCAACTCGGTGCGCCCTCCTCCCCAGCACGGATGATGAACATCCTTGAAGCTGAGGGCGGGGCAGAGGCCGCAGCCTGGCTTGCTTCTCCCCATTACCAGGCTGGTGATCATCCCTATGGATGACCATTCGTGAGGGAATGCAGCCGGACTGCATGATGAAAATCCTTGAAGCCGAGCGACGACTGGAGGGCGCTAACCCCCATGAGGTTGTGCTTCTTAAACAACAGCAAGAAGAGAGCCACACAGCTACGCCCCATCTGGGAGCTCGGAAGGTGGAAGGGAACGATACAAGAGAGGAGTGTGAAGGCATGGCTACTGCCCGGGGGATTGATCCCCTTTTATAGGCAGATCTCTTCACTCGCGCCCCTCAAGCGTCATGGGCAAAGCCTCCACCGACGTGCTCCAGGGTTTCCACCTTGCGACATGGGGGCTGGGTCCCACACGTCATGAGAGCTGACCTGAAATGTGAAGGAGGCAAGCCGCCGCACGCATGTAACCGCCCTGCGGTTATAAGCGTTCCCTCATCCTCGCCGAAACCAGCGGACGAAAGGGCGTGCCGCCATGCAGGGAGCATGCAACCGCACCGCGGTTATGCACCCTTTCGGCTTCGTCACATCCGGTGGACCAGCACGAAGGCCCGGTCCCACATATCATGTAACCGGCACGACGGTCACTATGTGCAAGGAAACTGCACCGCCACATGCGCCAATGCTGCGTCTTCTCGACTGCGGAACCAGTGCCGCGACTCGAGGCAGCCCCGCGCATGACCCAACAGTGCCAATTAAGTGCAGCGGTCATGGGTCAGTCAGCCGTGGGGGTAGGCGCGGCAGTTGATATGGCCAAAGGTGGACCGGCAATAACTGCTGCGATAGACAAACGGGAGCAGCGGTCAAATCACCCCTAGGCTCGCGTCGTTTCCTAAAGCGGCAGGGGAGCCCTCTCCCGCGGTGTAAAGACGACGCGCCCGTGCTCCGTTCCTCAAACGACTCGCGCACGCGCAACAGACGCCCCGCGAATCGCCAGTCCCGTTGCATTAACTCCTTGGCGGAGCAAGCGACACCTTTGGCAGGTGAAGCAGGCGACGTTTCACCTCCGTCATGATGACCACGTCAGAAAAGGTGCGCCGCGTTATTTAAATTCATATCCTTTTCCGTTTCCCCTCTCTCTCTCTTGCCACAGGGACCGGGAAAGGGGATATTTCGAAAAGGATCCTTCTCCACGAAGGAAACGGGCCCTCGAGCCCTCCTACTGATCAGGGGTTCGAAGGTTGCGCCCTGCGGGGTCTAGCAACCGCCCCAGAGCACTCGGGCCCCCAAGCCCTCCTACTGATCAGGGGTTTGAAGGTTGCGCCCTTCGGGGTCTAGCAACCGCCCCAGAGCACTCGGCCCCCCGAGCCCTCCTACTGATCTGGTGTTCGAAGGTTGCGCCCTACGGGGTCCAGCAACCGCCCAGAGCACTCGGGCCTCCGAGCCCTCCTATTGATCAGGGGTTCGAAGGTTGCGCCCTGCGAGGTCCTGCAACCGCCCCAGAGCACTCAGGCTCTGCGCCCATTACTGATCAGGGGTTCGAAGGCTGGCCCCTCGGAAGGGCTCAACAGCCGCCCCAGAGCACTCGGGCTCCGCGCCCATTACTGATCAGGGGTTCGAAGGCTGGCCCCTCGGAAGGGTTCGACAGCCGCCCCAGAGCACACAGAGTGAGGGATGACCCTAGGTACATCTGTTACATGGCCGAGGCTTGGGCTACGCTCCCGAGGTACCCTAGGACATTTCCGAGACCAGCGGGAACGATTTGTAATGGAATCCCACCAAAGGGAGGCACCGAGCCCTCGGACCCTATCGAAATGGGTCCGAGTCCAGCAAATCCCCTGCAGGTACTTTTGGAGCGCGCCTCTGGGCCACTAGCCGACCCTTAATGAATGGGGCACGGGCGTCCACTCGGATCACCCATTAGCAACTCACTGGAAACACCATGATCGGTACCCTCCGAGGGTAACATGGCGCTTTCCCCCCTTCCTCCTTGTGAAAAGGCGACGATGGGGCATATAATAAAAGTCGAGATAGTGCTTGATCGTCCTCTCGCTCCGTGCAGAGGCTCGGGGGCTGCCCTCGCACCCGGCTACGGCCAAAACTGTTGACAGCGTCAACAAACCAGCTCAAAAACTCGGAGCCTGACCATGCACCCGGGCTGCAGCCAGGCCGCATGAGGGAACAACCAGGCCGACCGAGGCATCGCAACAAGAATTAAGACCTCAGAGGAGTCAAACCACTCTTCCGAGGCCTCGGGGGCTACACCCGGCGGGTGCGCTCGCGTGCACCCACCGAAACGAAACATAACCGAGTAAGGCTGGTCCCCTCGCAAAAATCCGGCAGAACCTCCAAGCGAGTGCCTGCACTCCCTTCGAGGCTCGGGGGCTACTGTCGGGTACCATAATTAGGGGTACTGTTGGGGGCTTGTTCTCAAATGCTATGAATTAAGAACAAGACAACATAAAAGTGTTAAATGTCAAGCTCCTTCGTCCTTAGAAACAGTATATCCCTTTGGGTGTAATGAATCCCGGACGAAGGTTACGAAGGAAAAAAACCTTCGTTAAGTTGATAAATGAGTAAACAGAATAATTATATATAAAATGTGCAAGTGATAATACCAGCATTATCATCGATATATTTCTGTTATTAAATTCATAAAAACGAATTACAAATGTACCGTCAGACAGATGTAAGGTAAAGGTACAAATCGTGATGCAAAAAGGCGTGTGCCCAGTCAGCGTGAACAGTACGCACCTATTTATAGGCACGGGACGCAGCCCGTACAAAATTACATTGATGCCCTTTATATTTATCAATAACTACAGTAATTCTTCGAGGTCCAATTCGGCTTTTCATCTTTAAGTCGGTTCCTCTTTTCTGTTATTGTGCCGAAGCCTTTCAGCACATAGCTTCGTGATCGTCTTATCCTTCGTCATGATCGTTTTTCATTCCACTCGCGCTTCGTCTTAACCATGCTCTTGTATATTCGCGGCCTGACTCTGAAGGTGCCTGCTCCGAAGGTGCCTGTTCACATATTACACTTGGAAAATATTATCAGACTATACTTTTGAGGACCTTCGGGAGCCGAAGGCCCCCAACAGGTACCCCCAACACTCCTAAACACCTGATGAACACCTTCAGAGCAAACCATAAAGACTGACAGTTCGGGTCGAAGTCAAAGCTTCGTCTACCAAGGGACGCGATCTCGCCTCATCCGAGCCCGGCCTCGGGCGGGAACAGTGGTCCCAGACGAATTCACGTCTCGCCCGAGGGTCTCCTCAGGCAGTGAGCACGCCCTCGGCTCAGCCAAAGGCAAGCCTTGTCGTGCAAGCGACGTTGGCCAAATCGCCTTACCAGCCGACTGTATTGCATGCACATTTAATGCTAGGATCGCCTGACACCTTATCCTATCACGCACGCCTAAATCGGCAAGGTCGAAGTGACCGCAGTCACATCGCCCTTTCACTGACCGACCTAACAGGAAAACAGCGCCGCCCGCCCCGCTCTGGCTGCTGTGCCAACCACCCGGACGAAACCGACAACAACCAAGTTCAGCCTCGAGCGCAACAGGAAGCTCCGCCTCGCCCGACCTCAGGCCTTGGCCTCGGGAGAAGATCTCTGCCTCGCCCGACCCCAGGGCTTGGTCTCAGCCTCGGCCTCGGGAAGAGTCACATCCTTGCCCAACCCTGGGCCTTGGCACAAGCCTCGGCCTCGGAGGAGCCGCCGCCTCGCCCGACCTCAAGCTCGGATCGACCGCTCCACAAGGGATACATCATTACCCTACTCCTAGCTAGCTCAGGCTACGAAGGAACAAGACCAGTGTCCCATCCTGCTTACCCCGGTAACAGGCAATGATGGTTTCTCGCATGCGTCCATGACGTCGGTGGTTCTCAAGCCCCCTACGGAAGCAAGGAGACGTCAGCAGGATCCATGCAGCGCCAGCACCTGTGCTGCTACAGGGCTCAAGGCACTTCTCCAACGGCCACGATACTACCTCTACAGGGCTCGAGACGCTCCCCTGACGGCCACGTTATTATCTGTACAGGGCTCAGGGCACTTCCCTGCCAGCCACGTTAGCTCCCAGCTACACCCCCATTGTACAGCTGGGCATCTCCTTATGTCTATAAAAGGGGGTGTCCAGGGCCCCACGAGGGGAGGGGCACAGGAAGAGAATGGGTTACGCACGACAAAGGGACGAGAGAAGACGGGCAGAGCAGACCCTCTCTCTCTCTTGCTCTCTCCTACTCGCTCTCTCGCTCTCGCTCTCTCACAACACTTGTAACCCCTACTACGAGCACCCTAGTGCAGGATAATACAAGGCTCGTTTTCCCCTTGTGTTCCATCTCGCGCCAACCAATCTGGGCAGGGACACGCAGCGACAAATTTACTAGTCGGTCCAAGGACCCCCCCGGGTCCGAAACACCGACACTACCATTCCCACAGATCATCCACTACATGAACAGGTCTGCGCCACCTAAGAGCACACCACCCTTTTAGGCGGACCTTTGCCAGGAGGGTATGTGCCACTCTCGCCATCTCTCCACTCCCAGTGCACGATTGTCTTTTCATGTATGGAATAGTCGGGTTCAAGCTTACCCTGTCCCATATCCAGGGCATGTGGCCAGTTAAGATAGTCCTTGATCATACAGGCCTACATACACATCCAATCCTTAATTAACCTGGGTAGAACATCACATGTTCCTAGCCTAAGTCTCGATTTAAGTACTTCCATCCTTAGGATTGTTTGTGTTCCTTAGGATGAAAAGAGCATTACAGGGAACTTTGCAGTAAGATCCCACCATGCTCCCAATGAAAATATTCTTGCAGGTAGAAGCCATCCTTCCTCAGGATAAACCTGAGCTAGGCATTAGTGCAAAGGACAAACTCTATTTGCAAGATTTACCTCTAGGCAGGGCTAAGCAATTTTGTAAATCATATTTGATACTTCACCAGAAATATCTATAAAAGGAATGGATTTCAAGGTAGCCAATGCATCAAATAGTCTCCAAGCAATTCCTATAAACCTAATGCACATTTCACTAGATTTAAAGTGTGTAAAAATCATTTAAAAACACAAGGAAGGGGTTGCATGCATCGGGGCTTGCCTAGAATAAACACTACGTTAGTGTTTGTTAGACGACGTCTGCTTGACGAGTATCCCTCGGTCGAGCACTTGCTTGATTTAACCATCTTTAGGTTGGTCCGACTGACGACATCGTCATGCAAAGAAGACCACTCCTTGCACCATCTTGAAGTCAACTTGGCTCTTTTCCTCCACATCTCGTGATTAATAAACGTACCTAAATGATTTACATAATGCACATAAATGCATATAACAAGAATAGCACAAGACTAACTATTGCTACACACAAACAACGCTAGATATTACTATACCACTAGATATAGCAATCATGTTCCTCTAGCTTAACCCGATCTAACTCAATCATTAAGAAATGATAACTAAGTGTAAGCTCTACGTGTCTTAGTTAAAGTTCAACGTTCAAAACATAATAATTCTAAACTCAGTGGTCTAAGAAATTTAAATCTAGAACAGGAACAAAAGCACGTCACTTTCTAGACCACGCAGTCGGATTAAATTACATACCACTCTAAGCCATCATATACAGCCTACCATTAATTTTATCAAACAATTATAATTTTTCATAAGTAATACTAATAATATTATTGTTTAGACATTTTAGAAAGGCTAAATTTAAACTTCATTCACTAATTTACTGTACGTCACATACTTAACATCTCAAATCTAACAATAGTACTCAACGCGACTACTCTAAATCATGAAAATAATCACATCGCATTCATCGAACTAATTCAATAATTAGGCTAACGGGAATATGAATCGGCTTACCATACTAAATCGAACTAATAATAGAAATAGCAATCCGACTCACTACAGAATCATTACGATTAATATACCTAGTCAGACCATTTATCAATCTACTAACAAGAATAACAAATTGGCTTACCCTGACCAATCCGACACGATAGTCAGAAAAACGACGATGGTTTTCGCTTGACGCCCATGACCACACACATCTGGCGAGCGATGCACACAATTTTTATCCTTGACCAGATATCCATGGGATTTATTTTGTCGAGCTAGTGACGCGTGGCCAGCACGATGATTCCCATTCGACGAAGAAGACGAAGCAGCCACTCCCGATTCGGGCTTTTTGTCGAGCTTCAGACGAGTGTCGCACGAACATCACCATCACCGTCCACTAATTTCTCAGAATTTCTTCCCCAATATCTACAGCTCCAATTCCACACCAACAAACGCACGAACCATACGGGCTTCGCTTTTTTTTTCCATCGATCCCGTTCTTCCACACACATACAGACAGGCTAGAGTTTCAATGTCGAGATGCTGAGGGAGGCACACGTAAAGACCGAGCTGCTGGCGACGTGGACAGACGCGCGCAAGCATTAGAGAGCTGACGCGGTTGTCGTTGGCCGGATCAAGGTGGACTCACAAGGACCACGAGCGTGCGCGGCACCAGAGAAATGGGAAGTTGCCACAGCGCGATGGAGATTGAGGCCGAGCGAGCCGAGAGGGCGCGCTAGCGAGGAAGACAAGTACAGCTGGCGAGCTGAGAGATCACGACGCGAGCTCTATGGAACCTGCGGAGAAGAGGACGCGGAAAACGCGGCAAACGACACTGGAGCGCATCGCGCAGAACATGATGCTGACTAGAACACGATGCTGGCGAGCTGAGACGACTGAACAAGTGCTGGCGAGCAGGAAAGGCATGGTTGACGGCCACCCGACAGAGCGCACGGTTGGAAAACGCAGAGGTCCGAGCAGGGAGATGGGCGCGCTGGAGCAACAGGGCGAGACCGCGCCCAGGCAAGCTGGAGCAGGGGTGAGCTAGGGAGCCGGCGCGCACCAGTGAAGGAGATCTGGCGCAGAGAGCAGCCAGAGAGAGAGGGGCGTGACTATGGAGACAGAGAGGAGGGAGAAGGCACGAGCGCTAGCTCTAGTAGTTGCTTTGAGATGAGGCTGGACCGCTGAAGCGGCATGAGAGAAATATGTGAGCGAGCACTTGATATTTCTTAGCACGAGGACAAAAATTGATGTGAAGCTGATCCCCACGGACCTGTGGAACGCGGAGGAAAATATCCAGAAGAGAGCGGTGGTTGGATGAGGCAAGGGAAATATCTAGAGAGCCATGCGGTGGAGAGATTGGTATTTGGAAAAGAAATGGCTTGAGAGAATTGGATTTTCTTCTCCCAGAGCCGAGCGCTTGCAGCAAGTGAAAATGATTTTCTCCATTTTGTTAGCACAAAAAAATATGTATTCTAGGATTAGAGTTTAAAAGAGGCACAAATAAGTTAAATCAGAACAGAATTGGATACAAAAATTTAGATAGAATTTGATTTGGTGAATACGCTCGGAACTAGATGAATTTTTACCAGTTATTTATATCCAAAGTTTTGGATCTGGGCGAGAAACAACAGACCAAATTAAAACGACATTTCGGCTACACATATTATTTTCTTGGACTTTAAAATGGGACACTGAATCGGCTAACAATTGTTCCGGTTACGGTTAGTTCGGGTTCGATTTATTTAAACAGCCTTCCCCTAATATTATCGCTACAGAGTTCGTAGAGATCGCTCAAACAAGAGCGAAATAATTAGGTGACGTTTTTAATTCACCTTAATCGATAAATTTTAAACCGGTACCAGACCACGTCATTATCTTCGATATCTTAGACTACACTAGATTTGATTTAATTCGAAACTAGAAAATTTTATCCACGGTCTGAACAGGGAAACAGATCAATTTTGAATACTCAATATCAGCTCTAATTATCTCGATCCAATTTAATTTCGCATCAACACTCTTGTCGTCGAGCTTCTAATAAATTTTGTTTAGGACGAAATTGGAAGACTTAACTAAGTTTCCAAATTCGTATTTGAGCAAATCGATGAATTTTAAATAATCACCAGACTCGCTAATTTTCGGAACAATTATGTTCCGGAACATCACAAAAATTTTTAGGAAGAGTCCAAATGGATGAAAACATATACGATAATAAAATCATGATAGACGAAAATGATCAGGATATTGAGATTACCATTCTCATCGACATCCCATGCTGAAGTCCGTATTCGTAGTTTAACGGGAGATAAACACCTGAGTTGTTACAGCCCTCCCCTCTTAAAATAATTTCGTCCCGAGATTCGGAGCGAAAGACTTTTAAGAGTAGAGAAGCATGTAACCTTTGTCCATATCAACGATAATCATAAGACAGTTCCAAGCAAAGGCGAGCATCTCAGGATGTTGTTTCTCGATTGGACATAACATGTATTGCCTTAAGCTAACTTAGAGATGTCCAAAAATGATAATGGAGACTCAAGGAAACATCAGTGAAGGTTATCAACAAGTGTTGGCTTCACAATGAACCAACCTCACCATGCACTAGTGCGATTCCGCCTAATCATGTATGTTGAATACTCACATGGGAGGCGGTCGAGGCGCGACTAGAGTGATGACTAGGTTGCTACCAGTCGACTTGACTTGGTTCTTACAAGTACTTCCTTAGGATGGGTTGAACCAAAGTGAGTTTAGACAACTCGATAAAACGATCTCTAAACTCAACCTTTGATCACAATGCAGTTACAAGTTAGTAAAACCAACTTGTTGAACTACTTTTGACATTGAGCAGGTCCTCTTATTATCTATCGACAATCCAATGGTTGAGAGATCACTTTTATTAATAGGAGATCATGCACTTGAGTAGAAATCCATTCGGTCCGGTTGCTCATCCATTTCTTCCATGCGAGATGAGCTATCCACTTGGTTAGGGAATACATGGATTAAATAAGGGAGCGAATGAACAAACTCCTGCATCTCAGCAGCAAAGGGAGTCAATCTCTATTTTGAGAACTAATCAGTTGTCTCTCAACGCTAAAAAGTTCCAAGGCTTCACCTTTACAACAAAGGATGCAAAGGGAACTTGTATAAGTAGTCACTACCAAGATCAAAAGAAAAGAGACCACACATGAAAGTGGTATGCCCTTTTGATCCAACAGAGATAATAGATGTTGCTTGATCACTTGACAAACAACATAGAAATTGTTTCAAGGGAAAGATCTGCGGGAGATAACACATCAGTGTAATTCCATAATGGATGATGACTAGAGGCCTTGATACCAGCATGCGCCAAGCAGCATAACCTTGCGTGTACATTCACAAGGGGCTCTCAGTTTTGTTGCGGCACCATAAGTCATTAACCATGACACCATTACCGAACTTACAACAATAATGAATCCCACGTGGTAAAACTAGATTGTGCCAAGATAACACATTGATATAGTCTTGTAATGGATTACAACTACTAACCGTGATATCAGTGTGTGCCAAGCAGCACAACCATGTGTGTACATTCATAGGAGGCCCTCAGTTTCGTCGTGGCACCATCGGTTTTAGTCATAACACCATTACCAGACGTAACCAATAAGAAATCTCATGTGACAAAAATGGATTGAGCAATGGTGACAATATACAAAGAGATACTTCACCTATAAGAATGGTTACAAGTAGCGAGCCAAATAGATCATGGCCCAATGAAATGAACATGGCATGGCCATAACCTAAACTTGATGAAATAAGTACGATGGGAGACTATAACTTCAGCCCAAGCATATTTCAATGCCCATCGCAGAGATTACAAGGTCAAGGATTAGTATCTGATTAGATACGGAGGGAAGACAATTATAAGATTAAGTTGGTATGCCTTCGATAGATATGAGGAAACCAAAGGCATCAAACTCAAGAAAATGATCAGACATGTCTTTCCTGGGTTAGGTTGATAAAGCAACATAGCGATCCTAAAGAATAGGCAAACTGGATAAGGGACATCAGCTTGTGCCAATCGAACAAGGGCATGGTTTTAGATGGAAACATGACTCGATATTCTTGTTCTAAGCCCGGTACACTTTATGACCAACAAATAAATTATCTAAGCATTTATTTGTATGAGTTTGGTCATGGAGGGATAATGGAAAAATCAACTTTGGGTCATGGTTCACTAAATAAGAACATAGCCTAGTTCTGGGTTTAGGCAAACAGGTCACAAACATTCTATCGGCACATCAAGCACAAGAGCAAACACAATTTGCACTAATGATCAAATTAGAAAAAGCTAGAAGCCATTTAAACACGTATCTCTAAGACACCATATTATTTACAATCACCAAGTATTGGAATAAAGGTGAGAGAAGCATTTTGGTGCACATGTGACAAACACGACGCAACAATTAGGATGCATGCTCGTCCTATGCGTCCTCACATTTTTTGCCAACATAATATGGCAATAGCGTTCTATGTCAGTGGCGTACTTACGACTCTCTCGGTATTTTGCTAGTCGTCAGCTACACATACGTTTTTGAGGTTAGTGTACCTGCAGAAAATCCATCACAGCCCAATTTCCCATGATGCAAATCACACGTGACAGTTTATCACAGTTTATACTCCATATATTGCTATATGGAGGCCAACTCATCATTAAGCGCCGAGCCACGCATAGGCGCCGTTGCCACACTTTAACCATAGGGCAACTCATTATGGTAACTCACCTTCTTACCTGAGCGTAGGTGTGTCATTACAAGTACATTTCACTTCTCAGTATTCCCATGTTTGTATGCCCATACATATCCATGGGGTACTGAATTCCCAGAAAAGTAAATACTCCACATCGTAGCCTTCATATATACATATGTGGAACATGTATATAATCAAGCGCTTTTTACACTCTTCCCTAGACCGACGTTTGTTCGGTCTTGCTCTCACATCTTACCTTACCTAAGCGTCGATCTACTCAGACCTGAATGGCCTAAAAAATAACAATACACATGTATGCAATATCCCCGGTTGTGGGTTAGTGGTTTTGAACTAAGCCACCTGATAGTCCTTAATTTAGGGCTTAACAGAGGATGTCACTAGCATTATAATTTTCAAAGCTGTTTTTCACAGCCAAACAATGTGTTTAGTTGAAAATAGGTTTTCTAAAACCAAAACTTTGTTTATAAAATACGTATGTGATCGTATTATACTTAATCTTGCTCCGATACCAGCTGTGGCAGAACCTCTCAAGTTATTGGGCCCACATGCACCTGCCCTTGTCTCAAAGACCTCAGACGGCTATGCATGTGCACCGGATAACTTAACAGGATCCGTCCGAGTGTCCTAAGGACCCAGTTAAACCACTCACAACCAGGATCACAAGATTAAGTAAACACAAATCACACACCAACATTTTTGCAGCAGAATTTCTTTATTACAAAAGTTACAAGTTACAACAAATTTACATTATGTTTATCAGAGTGATTACAAAAGTGATTCAAAGAAATAAACTTTAAAATGTTATAAATTATTTATAATTTTGAAATATATGCTAGCTGACAATCCTCAATAAGAAGTATAGGAGAGGTACTTAGACTTATAAGAAGGTCGTGCCCAACGGCGCTTAACACCATCCACAGCAGCACAAATCTAGTACCTGCAACAACATGGGTTCAAAAACCCTGAGTACAAAGTGTACTTTCGCAAGTCTTACCCGACTAAGGAAAAAGACTCCCAAGGATATGTTGGTTAAATAGGAATCAAGGAAAGGCATGAGCAAGAATCAACATAGATACTTTTGTAGAAATAACTTACTAAAGTGAGTCCTTACTTTCAATATTTTAACGCCAGATTAAATATTAATAGACTCTAGTTGCATCTAGTCTAATTTCACCATCTCATCAATATAACATCATTTTTATTCATAATATTTACATCCTGACTTAGGTTGTAGGTCGGAGATCAAGTCTCCACTCTCCGGGGATATAATGACGATCCGAATCGATTTACTCAGCTGAGGATCTCTAACCACACGACATATGTTTCTCGTAACTCTTGCATATGTCTACCATTCCCACAGATCCTCCACTACATGAATAGGTCTGTGCCACCTGAGAGCACACCACCCTTTTTAGGCGGTCCTTTGCTAGGAGGGTACGTGCCACTCTCGCCATCTCTCCACTCCCAGTGCTCGATTGTCTTTTCATTTATGGAATAGCCAGTTTCAAGCTTACCCTGTCCCATATCTAGGACATGTGGCCAGTTAAGATAGTCCTTGATCATACAGGCCTACATACGCATCCAATCCTTAATTAACCTGGGTAGAACATCACCTGTTCCTAGCCCAAGTCTTGATTTAAGTACTTCCATCCTTAGGATTATTTGTGTTCCTTAGGATGAAAAGAGCATTATAGGGAACTTTGCAGTAAGATCCCACCATGCTCCCAATGAAAATATTCTTGCAGGTAGAAGCCATCCTTCCTCAGGATAAACCTGAGCTAGGCATTAGTGCAAAGGACAAACTCTATTTGCAAGATTTATCTCTAGGCAGGGCTAAGCAATTTTGTAAATCATATTTGATACTTCACCAGAAGTATCTATAAAACGAATGGATTTCAAGGTAGCCAATGCATCAAATAGTCTCCAAGCAATTCCTATAAACCTAATGCACATTTCACTAGACTTAAAGTGTGTAAAAATCATTTAAAAACACAAGGAAGGGGTTGCATGCACCAGGGCTTGCCTGGAATAAACACTACGTTAGTGTTTATTAGACGATGTCTGCTTGACGAGTATCCCACGGCTGAGCACTTGCTTGATTTAACCATCTTCAGGTGGTCCGACTGACGACATCGTCGTGCGAAGAAGACCACTCCTTGCACCATCTTGAAGTCAACTTGGCTCTTTTCCTCCACATCTCGTGATTAATAAACGTACCTAAATAATTTGCATAATGCACATGAATGCATATAACAAGAATAGCACAAGACTATCTATTGCTACACACAAACAACGCTAGATATTACTATACCACTAAATATAGCAATCATGTTCCTCTAGCTTAACCCGATCTAACTCAATCATTAAGAAATGATAACTAGGTGTAAGCTCTACGTGTCTTAGTTAAAGTTCAACGTTAAAACATAATAATTCTAAACTCAGTGGTCTAAGAAATTTAAATCTAGAACAGGAACAAAAGCACGTCACTTTCTAGACCATGCGGCCGGATTAAATTACATACCACTCTAAGCCATCATATATAGCCTACCATTAATTTTATCAAACAATTATAATTTGTCATAAGTAATACTAATAATATTATTGTTTAGACATTTTAAAAAGGCTAAATTTAAACTTCATTCACTAATTTACCATATGTCACATACTTAACATCTCAAACCTAACAATAGTACTCCACGCGACTACTCTAAAATCATGAAAATAATCACATCACATTCATCGAACTAATTCAATAATTAGGCTAACGGGAATATGAATCGGCTTACCATACTAAATCGAACTAATAATAGAAATAGCAATCCGACTCACCACAGAATCATCACGATTAATATACCTAGTCAGACCATTTATCAATCCACTAACAAGAATAACAAATTGGCTTACCCTGACCAATCCGACACGATAGTCGAAAAAATGACGATGGTTTTCGCTTGACGCCCATGACCACACACATCTGGCGAGTGATGCACACAATTTTTTTCCTTGACCAGATACCCATGGGATTTATTTTGTCGAGCTGGTGACGTGTGGCCAGCATGACGATTCCCATTCGACGAAGAAGACGAAGCAGCCACTCCCGATTCGGGCATTTTGTCGAGCATCAGACGAGTGTCGCACGAATATCACCATCACCGTCCACTAATTTCTCATAATTTCTTCCCCAATATCCACAGCTCCAATTCCACACCAACGAACGCACGAACCACATGGGCTTCATTTTCTTTTCCATCAATCTCGTTCTTCCACACACATACAGACATGATGGAGTTCCGATGTCGAGATGCTGAGGGAGACACACGTAAAGACCGAGCTGCTGGCGACGTGGACAGATGCGCGCAAGCATTAGAGAGCCGACGCGGGTGTCGCTAGCCGGATCAAGGTGGACTCACAAGGACCAGGAGCGTGCGCGGCACTAGAGAAACGGGAAGTTGCCACGACGCGATGGAGATTGAGGCTGAGCGAGCTGAGAGGGCACGCTGGCAAGGAAGACAAGTACAGCCGGCGAGCTGAGAGATCATGGCACGAGCTCCATGGAACCTGCGGAGAAGAGGACGCACAAAACGTGACAAACGACACTGGAGCGCATCGCGCAGAACATGATGCTGACTAGAACACAACGCTGGCGAGCTGAGATGACTGAACAAGTGCTGGCGAGCAGGAAAGGCATGGTTGTCGGCCCCCCGACAGCGCGCATGGTTGGAAAATGCAGAGGTCCGAGCAGGGAGATGGGCGCGCTAGAACAGCAGGGCGAGACCGCGCCCAGGTGAGCTAGAGCATGGGTGAGCCAGGGAGCCGGCGCGCACCAGAGAAGGAGATCTGGCGCAGGGAGCAGCCAGAGAGAGGGGCGCGACTATGGAGATGGAGAGGAGGGAGAAGGCACGAGCGCTAGTGATAGTCGCCTAGAGGGGGGGGGGTGAATAGGGCGAAACTGAAATTTACAAAATAATCACAACTACAGGCCGGGTTAGCGTTAGTAATAAAGAAACGAGTCCGCGAGAGAGAGCGCAAAACAAATCGCAAGCAAATAAGAGTGCGACACAAGGATTTGTTTTACCGAGGTTCGGTTCTCGCAAACCTACTCCCCGTTGAGGAGGCCACAAAGGCCGGGTCTCTTTCAACCCTTCCCTCTCTCAAACGATCCCACGGATCGAGTGAGCTTTCTCTTCTTCTCAATCAACCGGGAACAAAACTTCCCCGCAAGGGCCACCACACAATTGGTGCCTCTTGCCTTGGTTACAATTGAGTGATGATCTCAAGAACAAGTGAGAAAGAAAAGAATGCGATCCAAGCGCAAGAGCTCGAAAGAACACAAGCAAATCACTCTCTCTAGTCACTATGGAGTTGTGTGGAATTTGGAGAGGACTTGATCTATTTGGTGTGTCTAGAATTGAATGCTAGAGCTCTTGTAGTGGTTGAGAAGTAGAAAACTTGGATGGCAATGAATGTGGGGTGGTTGGGGTATTTATAGCCCCAACCACCAAAAGTGACCGTTGCTGGAAGCTGTCTGTTCGATGGCGCACCGGACAGTCCGGTGCACACCGGACAGTCCGGTGCCCCTGCCACGTCACCATTGCCGTTGGATTCTGACCGTTGGAGCTTCTGTCTTCTGGGCCCTCCTGGGTGTCCGGTGCACACCGGACATGTACTGTTTGATGTCCGGTGCACCGGTATGGGCGATCCTGACGTCTGCGCGCGCTGCGCGCGCATTAAATGCACCGCAGGGAGCCGTTGGCGCCGCAGAGAGCCGTTGCTCCGCTGGTACACCGGACAGTCCGGTGCACACCGGACAGTCCGGTGAATTTTAGCGGAGCGGCTGCCGAGCGAACCCGAGGCTGGCGAGTTCCGGAGGCCGCGTTTCCTTGGAGCACCGGACATGTCCGGTGCACACCGGACAGTCCGGTGAATTATAGCGCGCCGGCCTCCGAGAATTCCCGAGAGCGAAGTCCTCAGGGCGAAGAGCCCTCTGGACGAAGAGTCTGAAGTCGAAGTCCTCTGGCCGCACCGGACAGTCCGGTGCACACCGGACAGTCCGGTGCCTCCAGCCAGAGGAGCCCTCGGTTGCCTTGCTGCTCCTTTGTTGAATCCAACACTTGGTCTTTTTATTGGCTAAGTGTGAACCTTTTGCACCTGAATAACTTATGTACTAGAGCAAACTAGTTAGTCCAATATTTGTGTTGGGCAATTCAACCACCAAAATTATTTAGGAACTAGGTGTAAGCCTAATTCCCTTTCAATCTCCCCCTTTTTGGTGATTGATGCCAACACAAACCAAAGCAAATATAGAAGTGCATAATTGAACTAGTTTACATAATGTAAGTGCAAAGGTTGCTTGGAATTGAGCCAATATAAATACTTATGTGATGCGCATGGATGGTTTCTTTGTTTTTGACATATTGGACCACATTTGCACCATAAGTTTTGTTTTTGCAAACTCTTTTGTAAATTCTTTTCAAAGTCATTTTGCAAGATAGTCAAAGGTAAATAAATAAGATTTGCAAAGCATTTTCAAGATTTGAAATTTTCTTTCTTTGTTCAAATGCTTTTCCTTTGACTAAACAAAACTCCCCCTCAAATAAAGTCTCCTCTTAGTGTTCAAGAGGGTTTTTCATCAATTTTGAAAATACTACTTGCTCCCCCTTTAGAACACAAAGAGATACCAATTTTGAAATTTTCCAAATTAAAATCATCAAATTTTTAAAATTAGGTGGTGGTGCGGTCCTTTTGCTTTGGGCTCATATTTTCTCCCCCTTTGGCATGAATCGCCAAAAACGGAATCATTAGAGCCCAATGAAGTACATTCTCCCCCTTTGGTCATGAAAATAAATGAGTGAAGGTTATACCAAAGTTGGAGAGTGAGGCGGAGCGACGGCGAAAGATGAGTAGTAGAACGGAGTGGAAGCCTTTGTCTTCGCCGAAGACTCCAATTCCCTTTCAATATACCTATGACTTGGTTTGAAATAGACTTGAAAACACATTAGTCATAGCATATATAAAAGAGACATGATCAAAGGTATAGTGATGAGCTATGTGTGCAAGACTAGCAAAAGAAATTCCTAGAATCAAGAATATTAAGCTCATGCCTAAGTCGGGTAAAAGATTGCTCATCAAGTGGCTTGGTAAAGATATCGGCTAATTGATCTTTAGTGTTAATGTAAGAAATCTCGATATCCCCCTTTTGTTGGTGATCCCGAAGAAAATGATACCGAATGGCTATGTGCTTAGTGCGGCTATGCTCGACGGGATTGTCGGCCATTTTGATTGCACTCTCATTATCACATAGCAAAGGGACTTTGGTTAATTTGTAACCGTAGTCCCGCAGGGTTTGCCTCATCCAAAGCAATTGCGCGCAACAATGGCCTGCGGCAATATACTCGGCTTCGGCGGTGGAAAGAGCGACCGAATTTTGCTTCTTTGAAGCCCAAGACACCAAGGATCTTCCCAAGAACTGGCAAGTCCCCGATGTGCTCTTTCTATTAATCCTACACCCCGCCCAATCGGCATCCGAATATCCAATCAAATCAAAGGTGGATCCCCGAGGGTACCAAAGCCCAAACTTAGGAGTAAAAACCAAATATCTCAAGATTCGTTTCACGGCCGTAAGGTGTGATTCCTTAGGGTCGGCTTGGAATCTTGCACACATGCAAACGGAAAGCATAATGTCCGGTCGAGATGCACATAAATAAAGCAATGATCCAATCATCGACCGGTATACCTTTTGATCCACGGACTTACCTCCCGTGTCGAGGTCGAGATGCCCATTGGTTCCCATGGGTGTCTTGATGGGCTTGGCATCCTTCATTCCAAACTTGCTTAGGATATCTTGAGTATACTTTGTTTGGCTAATGAAGGTGCCCTCTTGGAGTTGCTTGACTTGGAATCCTAGAAAATACTTTAACTCCCCCATCATCGACATCTCGAATTTCTGTGTCATGATCCTACTAAATTCTTCACATGTAGATTTGTTAGTAGACCCAAATATGATATCATCAACATAAATTTGGCATACAAACAAATCATTATCAAGAGTCTTAGTGAATAAAGTAGGATCGGCCTTGCCGACTTTGAAGCCATTTGTAATAAGGAAATCTCTAAGGCATTCATACCATGCTCTCGGGGCTTGCTTGAGCCCATAAAGCGCCTTAGAGAGCCTATAAACATGGTTAGGATACTCACTGTCTTCAAAGCCGGGGGGTTGCTCAACATAGACCTCCTCCTTGATTGGTCCATTGAGGAAGGCACTCTTCACATCCATTTGATAAAGCTTGAAGCCATGGTAAGTAGCATAGGCTAATAATATGCGAATTGACTCAAGCCTAGCTACGGGTGCATAGGTTTCACCAAAATCCAAACCTTCGACTTGTGAATACCCTTTGGCCACGAGTCGAACTTTGTTCCTAGTCACCACACCATGCTCGTCTTGCTTGTTGCGGAAGACCCACTTGGTTCCTACAACATTTTGATTAGAACGTGGAACTAAGTGCCATACCTCGTTCCTCGTGAAATTGTTGAGCTCCTCTTGCATTGCCATCACCCAATCTGAATCGTGTAGTGCTTCCTCTACCCTGGTTGGCTCAATAGAGGAAACAAACGAGTAATGTTCACAAAAATGAGCAACACGAGATCGAGTAGTTACCCCCTTATGAATATCGCCGAGGATGGTGTCGACGGGGTGATCTCGTTGTATTGCTTGGTGGACTCTTGGGTGTGGCGGCCTTGGTTGTTCATCCTCCTTGTCTTCATCATTTGTATCTCCCCCTTGATCGTTGCCGCCATTTTGAGGTGGCTCATCTTCTTGATCTTCTTGTTCAACATCTTGAGCCTCATCCTCAACTTGAGTTGGTGGAGATACTTGTGTGGAGGAGGATGGTTGATCTTGTGCATTTGGAGGCTCTTCGGATTCCTTAGGACACACATCCCCGATGGACATGTTCCTTAGCGCTATGCATGGAGCCTGTTCTTCACCTACATCATCAAGATCAACTTGCTCTACTTGAGAGCCGTTAGTCTCATCAAACACAACGTCACAAGAAACTTCAACAAGTCCTGAGGACTTGTTAAAGACTCTATATGCCCTTGTGTTTGAGTCATATCCTAGTAAAAAGCCTTCTACAGTTTTAGGAGCAAATTTAGATTTTCTACCTCTTTTGACAAGAATAAAACATTTGCTACCAAAAACTCTAAAATATGAAATATTGGGCTTTTTACCGGTTAGGAGTTCATAAGATGTCTTCTTGAGGATTCGATGAAGATATAACCGGTTGATGGCGTAGCAGGCGGTGTTGACCGCCTCGGCCCAAAACCGATCCGGTGTCTTGTACTCATCAAGCATGGTTCTTGCCATGTCCAATAGAGTTCGATTCTTCCTCTCCACTACACCATTTTGTTGTGGAGTGTAGGGAGAAGAGAACTCATGCTTGATGCCCTCCTCCTCAAGAAAGCCTTCAATTTGAGAGTTCTTGAACTCCGTCCCGTTGTCGCTTCTAATTTTCTTGATCCTCAAGCCGAACTCATTTTGAGCCCGTCTCAAGAATCCCTTTAAGGTCTCTTGGGTATAAGATTTGTCCTGTAAAAAGAACACCCAAGTGAAGCGAGAATAGTCATCCACAATTACAAGGCAATACTTACTACCGCCGATGCTTATGTAAGCGATCGGGCCGAATAAATCCATGTGTAGGAGCTCCAGCGGCCTGTCGGTAGTCATGACATTTTTGTGTGGATGATGGACACCAACTTGCTTCCCGGCTTGGCAAGCGCTACAAATCCTGTCTTTCTCAAAATGAACATCGGTTAGTCCCAAAATGTGTTCTCCCTTTAGAAGTTTGTGAAGATTCTTCATTCCAACATGGGCTAGTCGACGGTGCCAGAGCCAACCCAAGTTAGTCTTAGCAATTAAGCATGTGTCGAGTTCAGCTCTTTCAAAATCTACTAAGTATAGCTGACCCTCTAACACACCCTTAAATGCTATTGAATCATCACTCCTTCTAAAGACAGTAACACCTGTATCAGTAAAAAGACAGTTGTAGCCCATTTGACATAATTGGGATACGGAAAGCAAATTGTAGTCTAAAGAATCTACAAGAAAAACATTGGAAATAGAATGGTCAGGAGATATAGCAATTTTACCCAAACCTTTGACCAAACCTTGATTTCCATCCCCGAATGTGATAGCTCGTTGGGGTTCTTGGTTTTTCTCATATGAGGAGAACATCCTTTTCTCCCCTGTCATATGGTTTGTGCACCCGCTGTCGAGTATCCAACTTGAGCCCCCGGATGCATAAACCTACAAAACAAGTTTAGTTCTTTGTTTTAGGTACCCAAACGGTTTTGGGTCCTTTGGCATTAGATACAAGAACTTTGGGTACCCAAACACAAGTCTTGGAACCCTTGTGTTTGCCCCCAACAATCTTGGCAACTACCTTGCCGGATTTGCTAGTCAAAACATATGATGCATCAAAAGTTTTAAATGAAATAGCATGATCATTTGATGCATTTGGAATTTTCTTTCTAGGCAACTTGGCATGGGTTGGTTGCCTAGATCTAGATGTCTCACCCTTATACATAAAAGCATGATTAGGGCCAGAGTGAGACTTCCTAGAATGAATTTTCCTAATCTTGCTCTCAGGATAGCCGGCAGGGTACAAAATGTAACCCTCGTTATCCTGAGGCATGGGAGCCTTGCCCTTAACAAAGTTAGATAGGTTCTTAGGAGGGGCATTAATTTTGACATTGTCTCCCCTTTGGAAGCCAATGCCATCCTTAATGCCAGGGCGTCTCCCATTATAGAGCATGCTTCTAGCAAGTTTAAATTTTTCATTTTCTAAGTCATGCTCTCTAATTTTAGCATTAAGTTGTGCTATGTGATCATTTTGTTTTTTAATTAAGGCTAGGTGATCATGGATAGCATCAACATTAATATCTCTACATCTAGTACAAATGGAAACATGCTCAACATTAGATGTAGAGGGTTTGCAAGATTTAAGTTCAACAACCTTAGCATTCAACATATCATTTTTAGTTCTAAGGTCGGAAATGGTAGTATTGCAAACATCAAAATCCTTAGCCTTAGCAATTAATTTCTCATTCTCATTTCTAAGGCTAGCAAGAGAAATGTTCAATTTTTCAATCCTAGCAAGCAAATCATTATTATCATTTCTAGGAATTGAAACATTGCAAATATGAGAATCAACCTTAGTTAGCAAATTGGCATTTTCATTTCTAAGGTTGTCTAAAGTCTCATGGCAAATACTTAGCTCACTAGACAATTTTTCACATTTTTCTATTGCTAGAGCATAAGCATTTTTAACCTTAACATGCTTCTTATTTTCTTTAATAAGGAAGTCCTCTTGAGAATCCAAGAGATCATCCTTCTCATGTATAGCACTAATCAATTCATTCAATTTTTCCTTTTGTTGCATGTTGAGGTTAGCAAAAAGAGTACGCAAGTTTTCCTCCTCATTTTTATCATCCTCATCACTAGATGTTTCATATTTAGTGGAGGACCTCGATTTTACCTTCTTTTTGCCGTCCTTGGCCATGAGGCACTTGTGGCCGACGTTGGGGAAGAGGAGGCCCTTGGTGACGGCGATGTTGGCGGCGTCCTCGTCGTCGGAGGAGTCGCTAGAGCTTTCGTCGGAGTCCCACTCCCGACAAACATGGGCATCGCCGCCCTTCTTCTTGTAGTACTTCTTCTTCTCCTTCCTCTTGCCCTTCTTGTCGTCGCCCCTGTCACTATCACTTGATAATGGACATTTAGCAATAAAGTGACCGGGCTTACCACACTTGTAGCAAACCTTCTTGGAACGGGATTTGTAATCCTTCCCCTTCCGTTGCTTGAGGATTTGCCGAAAACTCTTGATGATTAGGGCCATCTCCTCGTTGTCGAGCTTGGAGGCGTCAATTGGTTGTCTACTTGGTGTAGACTCCTCCTTCTTCTCCTCCGTTGCCTTGAAGGCCACGGGTTGCGCCTCGGATGTGGAAGGCTCGTCAAGCTCGTTGATCTTCTTGGAGCCCTTAATCATGCATTCAAAACTCACAAAATTCCCGATAACTTCCTCGGGGGTCATTAATGGATATCTAGGATTGCCACGAATTAATTGAACTTGTGTGGGGTTAAGGAAAATAAGTGCTCTTAGAATAACCTTAACCACCTCGTGGTCATCCCACTTAGCGCTCCCGAGGTTGCGCACTTGGTTCACCAAGGTCTTGAGCCGGTTGTACATGTCTTGTGGCTCCTCCCCTTGGCGAAGACGGAAGCGACCGAGCTCCCCCTCGATCGTTTCCCGCTTGGTGATTTTGGTGAGTTCATCACCCTCGTGCGCCGTCTTGAGTAGGTCCCAAATCTCCTTGGCGTTCTTCAACCCTTGTACTTTGTTGTATTCCTCCTTGCTTAGAGAGGCAAGGAGGATGGTTGTGGCTTGAGAGTTGAAGTGCTCGATTTGGGCTACTTCGTCCGTGTCATAGTCCTCATCCCCTACGGATGGTACCTGTACACCATACTCAACAACATCCCATAATCTTTTGTGGAGAGAGGTTAGATGAAATCGCATCAAATTACTCCACATAGCATAATCTTCACCATTAAAAGTTGGTGGTTTGCCTAATGGGACGGATAGCAAAGGTGTATGTTTAGGAATGCGAGGGTAGCGTAGGGGGATCTTACTATACTTCTTACGCTCTTGGCGTTTAGAAGTGACGGACGCCGCGTCGGAGCCGGAGGTAGATGTCGATGAAGTGTCGGTCTCGTAGTAGACCACCTTCCTCATCCTCTTGTGCTTGTCCCCACTCCGATGCGGCTTGTGAGAAGAAGATTTTTCCTTTTTCTCCTTGTGGTGAGAGGAGGAAGATCTTTTCTCCTTCCGCTTGGAGGAGTTCTTCTTCTTCTCCCTTCTCTTGGTGCGGGACTCTTCCGATGAAGTGCTCCCTAGGCTTGTAGTGGGCTTGTCGCCGGTCTCCATCTCCCTCTTGGTGTGATCTCCCGACATCACTTCGAGCGGTTAAGCTCTAATGAAGTACCGGGCTCTGATACCAATTGATAGTCGCCTAGAGGGGGGGGTGAATAGGGCGAAACTGAAATTTACAAAATAATCACAACTACAAGCCGGGTTAGCGTTAGTAATAAAGAAACGAGTCCGCGAGAGAGAGCGCAAAACAAATCGCAAGCAAATAAGAGTGTGACACAAGGATTTGTTTTACCGAGGTTCGGTTCTCGCAAACCTACTCCCCGTTGAGGAGGCCACAAAGGCCGGGTCTCTTTCAACCCTTCCCTCTCTCAAACGATCCCACGGATCGAGTGAGCTTTCTCTTCTTCTCAATCAACCGGGAACAAAACTTCCCCGCAAGGGCCACCACACAATTGGTGCCTCTTGCCTTGGTTACAATTGAGTGATGATCTCAAGAACAAGTGAGAAAGAAAAGAATGCGATCCAAGCGCAAGAGCTCGAAAGAACACAAGCAAATCACTCTCTCTAGTCACTATGGAGTTGTGTGGAATTTGGAGAGGACTTGATCTATTTGGTGTGTCTAGAATTGAATGCTAGAGCTCTTGTAGTGGTTGAGAAGTAGAAAACTTGGATGGCAATGAATGTGGGGTGGTTGGGGTATTTATAGCCCCAACCACCAAAAGTGACCGTTGCTGGAAGCTGTCTGTTCGATGGCGCACCGGACAGTCCGGTGCACACCGGACAGTCCGGTGCCCCTGCCACGTCACCATTGCCGTTGGATTCTGACCGTTGGAGCTTCTGTCTTCTGGGCCCTCCTGGGTGTCCGGTGCACACCGGACATGTACTGTTTGATGTCCGGTGCACCGGTATGGGCGATCCTGACGTCTGCGCGCGCTGCGCGCGCATTAAATGCACCGCAGGGAGCCGTTGGCGCCGCAGAGAGCCGTTGCTCCGCTGGTACACCTGACAGTCCGGTGCACACCGGACAGTCCGGTGAATTTTAGCGGAGCGGCTGCCGAGCGAACCCGAGGCTGGCGAGTTCCGGAGGCCGCGTTTCCTTGGAGCACCGGACATGTCCGGTGCACACCGGACAGTCCGGTGAATTATAGCGCGCCGGCCTCCGAGAATTCCCGAGAGCGAAGTCCTCAGGGCGAAGAGCCCTCTGGACGAAGAGTCTGAAGTCGAAGTCCTCTGGCCGCACCGGACAGTCCGGTGCACACCGGACAGTCCGGTGCCTCCAGCCAGAGGAGCCCTCGGTTGCCTTGCTGCTCCTTTGTTGAATCCAACACTTGGTCTTTTTATTGGCTAAGTGTGAACCTTTTGCACCTGAATAACTTATGTACTAGAGCAAACTAGTTAGTCCAATATTTGTGTTGGGCAATTCAACCACCAAAATTATTTAGGAACTAGGTGTAAGCCTAATTCCCTTTCAGCTAGCTCTAGTAGCTGCTTTGAGATGAGGCTGGACCACTGAAGCGGCATGAGAGAAATATGTGAGTGAGCGCTTGATATTTTTTAGCACGAGGACAAAAATTGATGTGAAGCTGATCCCCACGGACCTGTGGAACGCGGAGGAAAATATCCAGAAGTGAGCGGTGATTGGATGAGGCAAGGGAAATATCCAGAGAGCCGTGCGGTGGATAGATTGGTACGTGGAAAAGAAATGGCTTGGGAGAATTGGATTTTCTTCTCCCAGAGCCGAGCGCTTGCAACAAGAGAAAATGATTTTCTCCATTTTGTTTCTAACAAGTTTTACATTTTAAAAGGATGGTATTTCTGATTTACTGATTCCTCTGTGGTGGTACGAGCTCCGATACCAGTTGTGGCGGAACTGCCTGAATTATTCCAACTTAAGTGCATAAGTCCCACCTTAAAGGCTAGACCACACTTAAATAGGAATAAAACGACAGTCCCTCGGATCTAGTCCGACGGGGCCGCTAACAGGATCAAGTACCACGTACTCACTCGAAGGTGAGGCATAGAGCAAATACAATAAAGCATAAAACCAAGTAATAAGGAGTAATTAATTTATTACAACATCATCGGAGTTTTATCAAAAACAGTGATCATTGTTCGGAATGCAGCGGAATAAAACTAATGATAAATAAACAGAGGGATGGGGAAGCCTGGCCCATCACTCCTCATGCTCCTCCTCTGCCGAGGTAGGGTCCCACTCGACTGTCCAACCCGGTGGCAAGATGGACGGCCAAGTGAGAGCACCTAGAGGGGGGGGGGTGAATAGGTGATCCTGTAAAACTTGAAAACTTAAGCCTCAAAAACTTGGTTAAGTGTTAGCACAGTAAATGCCAAGTGGCTAGAGAGGAGTCAAAACACAATAACCACAAGAAATCAATCACAGAGATGGCACGGTGGTTATCCCGTGGTTCGGCCAAGACCAACGCTTGCCTACTCCACGTTGTGTGTCACACCCGGTTTTTAGAAGGTAAACCGAATGCGAACCATGTACGTGCCAGGATCAGTTATTCACGTACACAGCAGTTACATAACATGGACATCATCACACAGTGCTCAAAATAGTATTAAAAGGGGAAATAATAGTCGATTACATCATACGTCTGAGACATCCATATAGTCCTTACAATAAATCAAAGTGCGGAAAAGAAACGTAGATAACCGCGGCCTTCACAGGCAGCCGACTGGGGGTTGCCGCTAACCCACACCTAGAACTCGTCGTAGTCTTGGAACTCCTGGAAGTCTCCTTCCACAGCTTCATCTTCTCCTGAGCAGTGGTTGCAATGCTGACAACCTGGGGGGGGAGGTTTGGTGTGTAGAGCAAGAGTGAGTACACATCAACATACTCAGCAAGCATCCCGTTTGGCTGTAGTGGACTGGCTTTATGTGGGGGGGGGGGTAAGTCAAGCAGTTGCTTTTAGTTGGTCAGTTTGTTATTTACTAGTAGAAAGCCAGGTTTTAGCATTAACCCAAGTTATTAACCCAAAGTACCCTTTCCAAACGGAAAGAATACCACTTACCATTACCATAAGCATAATCATAACCATCCTCATTGTCACCTGTAAACCAAAATGTCTCTGATCAAGTACCACTAATCACTGGAGCTCCCTTGGCCGCTCATAACCGCGAGCACGGCTGATATATCAGTTTCATAACACTCTGCAGAGGTTGTGCACTTTACCCATAAGTCGTGATTCCCTCTCTAGCCCGGGCTTGCAAGACCCTTATTCACTCCCAAGGTGAATGGCTAGGGATTCACTACGAAGCCTTTACAAAGATTCCCCGGGGCTGTAGCCACCCGTTAGGTTTCCTAAATGTACCGCACTCCTCCCCAAGGGACAAATCAACCTTGGTAGAGCGAGCCGCATACACCGAGCCCCATTGACGGCACGACGGCTAAGCGATCTACACCCCGGTTCCTCCAATTATTCAGCTAAGGGCGTCCCATTCCACCCTCATGGTTGCATTGTTTTCCCGGGCGGTCATCCATTGAACAGGTCCTTACGGAGAGGCACTCGAGAAACCGCTCGAGTCCCCTTGAAGGTCACAAATATAATCATAAATAAGAAGGGAAAACAGCGTATCATAGATAATCACATCATGTTCATTGATTAGAGTTGAGCAATAGCATCAGACTAAGCAGTAATAATCCGACCCAAATAGGTAAACAAGGACATGGATAACAAAAGCTAGTCAATCCTTAGGTATAAATGTGTAATGCGGGAGGTGAATTAAAGAATGAATAGGACAGCAATAGGTCAAAGGACACTTGCCTCCACCAACCGACTGCTGCTCAGGGGCTTCTCCTGCGAGTTCCTCGGGCTTTTCGACCGGATCGTTCTCTATGCGATTGCAAACATACATACATCCATCCATTCAAATTCGGAAACAAACAGTACACCATACAAGGGAACAAACAAAGTGAATATGCATCAAGTATGACATTCGATATCGCATTTGTTATGGTTAGAAAGAAACGGGAAAAGGGTCTCGCGGGGGGGGGGGGGGGGGGGGGTTAAAGCTTATGCACTAATGATTAGTTAAATTATGCGATCTAGTTCCAATTGGTTCTAACAAAAGGATTTAGTTATATGCACTAATGGAAACCTAGTCATTTTTAGTTGATCAACATTGAACGAGATAAACAATTAACTATATATGAAATAACTAGCGTAACGAAATTCTAAATCAAGTTTCCTATTTCAATAACATGAACAATGATTAGCCTGCCTAAAATAAAATAAATAACAATGATAACAGAAAGTAAAATAAAATAAATAAAATAAAAAAAATAAAAAGGGGGGGGGGGGGCGGTTGAACCGGCCAGGGGGCGGCTGGGCTGGCGGGGCGCGCAGGGGCGGCCAGGGGGCGCGGCCAGGGGGCGCGGCCAAGGCGGCTGGGGGGCGGCCGAGGGCGGCTGGGGTCGGCTGGGGGCGCGGCCAGGGCGGCTGGGGGCGCGGCCGAGGGCGGCTGGGGGGCGGCCGAGGGCGGCCTGGGGCGGCCAGGCGGCTGGGCCGGCGGCAGGGGGGCGGCGGCTAGGGTGGGAGAGAATGGGAGAAAGAGAGGGAGAGGGAGAGGGATAAGGGGAAGGGAGTGGGGGGGCGGTTGGGCCGGCTAGGCCCAAGAGGGGGCGCGGGGGCGGCTGGGCCGGCCAGGAGCAGCCCACGGCGCGGGAGAGAGAAAAGGGAGGAGAGAGAAAGAAAAAGAAAAAGAAAGAAAAGATTTCTCTCATTTTCGAAATTCGATCTTCCTAGATGAATGCATTTGCACTTTCAAGAAATCAAAGAATGCATAGTTCGGCATGGTGCATCAAACAACATAAAGCAATTTAGGGTTTTTTCTTTACACGGGAATTCCAAACCGAACCCCGCTAAAACTTTGGAAAAGGTCAAGGTTTAGCGAGAGAACGAGAAAAGAAAAGAGTAACGCCTGAATTTGGTGAGAGAAAAGAAGAAAAAATTCTACCCCCAAATTCAGGGCGTTACAAACCTATCCCCCTTAAAAGAATCTCGCCCTCGAGATTCAGGGCTGGCTAGCAAAGAGCTCTGGGTACTTAGCCATTAGATCATCTTCACGCTCCCAGGTTGCTTCTTCCTCAGAGTGGTGATTCCATCTGACTTTGCACATTCTGGTGGTCTTCCTTCGGGTGACTCTGTCTGCAACCTCAAGGATCTGCACTGGCTTCTCAACGTAGGTCAAGTCCTCCTGGACTTCAAGACCTTTGTCACACCCGGGTTTCGGGGGCACCAAGACCCGGGCGCGAACACAAACACCAGGTATGCTGGGACCAAGTCTCACACATATGATGTATAGTGGCACAGGATCGAATGTCACATCTTTATATATAACAGGAGTTCTATACAAAATAAATAATTACATTATAAGGAGACAACGGTCCAGCAACCCAAAGTTGACTGGGAGACGACGGCCTAGATCTCTCTCACGAACTCATCGCAGCATCCTCCATGCGCTTCATCCTGCGGTACCTGTTCTTGACCTGTGGGGTGTGTGAGACAGCAAGAGTGAGCTCACATACGTTCATCGCTCAACAAGTTGTGGGGAATAATGTGCATGAACTCGCCAAAGGTGGGAGCTCACGTGAAGTGTAAGGCTTACCAAAGAAGATGGTTAGAGCTGAGCATTGCTTTTAAAGTTGGTCAAAATTTTATTAGCAGTTACTAAGTATAAGTAAATACCAACCCAGTTAAATAGTAGAACAAAAGTAACAACTTCATCTGCGATGCAATGCATATGACAAATTGAATTTAGTTCCATAAATTAATCATGTGAGGGTCCGAGCCGCTCATGACCGTGAGCACGGCTAGTATACTAGTTTTACACTCTGCAGAGGTTGCGCATCTTTACCCACAAGTCGTGTATCCCATGTCGCCAGGGTTTGCAAGGCCCTTAGACACTACCGAGGTGAATGGCTAGGGATCCACTACGAGGCCTTTACAAAGTTCCACTAGCTTCCAAAAACCCGCTACAGTTTATAGGAAGTTCCAATGCAGGAATCCCTTGCAGGACCGCCATCGCAGCAAAATCCTCCCGAGGGCCACCCTACACTGACCACTCTCCTACTGCCCTTGCCCCTTTCGGGTAAGGTAGTCTTCCACTAGCTTTCCTAATTAATCAGCCAAGGGGTCCCATTCCTCCCTTGTGGTAGCACTGTTTTCCCGGGTGGTTCTCCATGTTCCAATTAACATAATGATCTTAACATGAACAATATTAATAAACAGATAATAAAAGTGTGATCATGAATAATGTATCTTCATACCCAAAACCACATAAAGCACTAGCAAGTACTACCCAAAAAGGTTCAGTGGTAAACAAGGTATAAAGATAATCAAACTAGGGTAACCTATTGGGTCCCATCAAAATTAACCTATGCAGATCATTATGATTAATTAGAACATGAGTGGGTAAAAAGAAGTGATCAAGGGCACAACTTGCCTGGGACTTGAGAATCCAGGTACCAGGATGATCTTCAGGTGACTCGTGACCTCACTGCTAGTCGTAGTAATACAAACAAACAGTGTAGGCAAAATTTAACATCACACCAAACATAAGAATAAAATACATAATAATAATCTATGCGTTGCTACGAGATCGTAGAAACAAGAACCACTATATTCGGAGCTACGGTTATTAAATTATGAATTTCTGAAATTATTTAGTGCTTAGAATAGATTATTCCAAATGAACAATTTTATTTCAAGTTTCATGGCTAAAAAGTGTTACTAGTTGATAGGCAATATTATAACAAAATTATTGCAACAGGAATGACTCAATTTGGAGTTAAAATGAATTAAATATGAATTATACAAGTTTTAAGATTTATTTTTATACTAAAAATCAATTTCTAATATTAATTATTTAGTTTCTCTGTTATCTGGACTGCGCGCCAAATCCTGGAAAAGTCAGGGGCCTCAACGCAAGAAACCCGAGACTCAGTGAATAGTGCCCGAGGGACTGCGGGTTCTATTTCAACTAAACGCAGGGGCTCTTTTGGAAGACGGCCAGACCGAAGGGGTATCGGGCACCCAGAGCCGTCCGATTAAAAGGCGACGACGCGGATTAGATCACGGTTTTAAACGAACCGGTATGCGACTACAACCGCACGATCGCGATCTGGTGGCCCAGATTAGATCGGACTCGAGTACATAACCCGAGCCACACAACCAGAGATCGACGGCTGTGATCAAATAACTCGAAGGGGTACCTTGCTTCTATTTTCAGCTGTCCATTGCCGATCCGACGGTTGAGGTGAAACACCCCAAATGAGACCGACGACGGTGGCGCCGCCACACGCCCACGGTGGTCCATGGCCGGCGTTCGGCCAATCCCAGGGTTAGGGCACTAATAGCTCAATTCCTACGGCCTACGCGATGCTCCTAGCGCAACTAACTGGATGGGCTACTCACCGAGGTTGGAGACGGCAGCAGCGACGCTACCCACGGCGAGAGGCGGATTCGTGGTGGATTTGGTTCGACGGCGAGCAATTCCGGTGCCGTGGTGCCTCCACGCGCCACCCGAAACCCCGTGCGTGTTCGTGGAGGGTTTCCGAGGATTCGGAGCCTCACACCGTGGACCGGCGATGAGCACCGGCGCGGTTCAACGATGGCGGCGGTGGAACGGTCGGATGGTGGTGATTTGGTCACAGGCTCGCGCAAGGAGGATGGGTGAGAGACGGAGGGAGCAGGGGGGTCGGGTCCTCCAATTTATGCCTGGGGAAGGGCTGACCGGGGTGCACGCGAGCCTCGCCGGAGTTTTTGGCGGATTTCTGTTGCGCGGAATCCGCACGGCAGCTTCGGAGCGGGGAGGTTGAAGGAGCCATGACGCCATGGACCCACATGTCTGTGAGGAGAGCTGCGCGCGCGAGGGAGCCAAGGCGAGGCTGACCGCCAGGGTCCACACGCCAGCGAGCGGAAAAGGAACGAGCGCGGGGAAGACCGACTGGCAACTGGGGCCCACATGTAAGCGCCCGGATTTAAGGAAAGGGAAAGGGAAGGAGATGGGCTGCGCGGGGGAAGAAAAGCCGAGTTGGGCCAGAAGTGAAGCCGCCGGCCCAGGTAAGGTTTTTAATCTTTTTCTTTTTATTTTCTTTCCTATTTTCCATTCCAATTATCCAACTCAATTCAAATTTAAGTTCCAATTTAAATCCAAAGTTTGTGGCGAATTTGTCTTCATTTAAATATTCAATGTGAACATAGCATGGATAAATTTTATTTATTTATAGATTTATTTTGCTTTGCATAGTATTCTCTCTTGCCTTATATATATTATTTCCCCTTTCCTAAAGTGCACCCCTTTTGGGTTAACTTCAAATTCTCCATTCCATTATTATATCTTATTATTATTTTATTATTAAATGCACATGTAATTAAACTCCAACATGAGTGCCAAATATGGTTCTATTTATTATTTTATTCACTTAAGCAGATGCTTTTAAATAGGGAGATGGGACATTCAAATGTTATGAGAGTTCTAAAGAGAGAAAAAAAAATTCTAATGCGAGATCTTTGAAAAATTTTGCTATATTCTCAAAATGAGATTTAAGGTGTTACAACCTTCCACTGGCAACTGCTCTTCTGGCACACGCAAGCACTTCTTCAACTGAGACACATGAAAAACGTCATGCACAGCGGACAAATTCTCTGGCAGACTGAGCTGATAAGCCACTTCTCCACGTCTTGCAAGAATCTGATACGGACCAATGTAGCGGGGTGCTAGCTTGTCTTTCACTCCGAATCTTCTGACTCCTCTGATCGGTGACACTTTCAGATAGACAAAGTCTCTGACTTCGAAACTCAGCTCTCTTCTTCTTGTGTCTGCCTAGCTTCGCTGCCTTGATTGCGCTATCTTCAGATTCTCTCGGACCATCTTGATGTTCTCTTCGGCTTCAAGCAGAATGTCTGGCCCAAACACCTGCTTTTCTCCAGGCTGATCCCATTGCAACGGAGTTCTGCAACTCCTTCCATAGAGCGCCTGAAACGGTGACATCTTCAAACTGGCCTGGTAACTGTTGTTATAGGAAAACTCTGCATAAGGCAATCGCTTGTCCCATCCGGACTGATCTTGCAACGCACAGGCTCTCAACATATCTTCAAGAATTTGATTGGTCCTTTCATCCTTTCAGTCTGGCCATCTGTCTGCGGATGATAAGCTGAACTGAAATTCAGATGTGTGCCCAAGGCTTCATGCAACTGCTGCCAGAAATGAGAGGTGAACTGTGTTCCTCTGTCTGACACTATCTTCTTTGGCACACCATGAAGACAAACGATCCGAGACATATACAACTCTGCCAATACGGCACTGCTGTAGTTGGTCTTGACAGGTATGAAGTGGGCTGACTTGGTCAAACGATCCACTACTACCCAAATGGAATCGTAGCCGGCTCGAGTGCGAGGCAATCCGACTATGAAATCCATACCGATTTCATCCCATTTCCACTGAGGGATCTGCAACGGTTGCAACAATCCAGCTGGTCTCTGTTGCTCTGCCTTAATTCTTCGACAACTATCGCACATAGCCACATGCTCTGCGATTTCCCTCTTCATTCCGTACCACCAGAATTTCTTCTTTAGATCCTGATACATCTTCTCACTGCCAGGGTGAATCGAATAAGCTGTCTCATGAGCTTCCTTAAGAATCAACTCCTGAATGGACTGGACATTGGGAACACATAAGCGGTCTTTGAACCATACCACGCCTTCTGCATCTTCTCGAAAATCTTTGCCTCTGCCATCTAGAATCAGTCGCCGAATCTCACTGATCTTTTCATCATTCTTCTGCGCTTCTTTGATTTCTCGCTCCAAGGTAGGTTCCAATTCAACTGTGACTCCTCGCGAATTGTTCAGAAATCCGAGACTCAACCTGTCAAACTCCTTGGCCAACTCATAAGGCATCGGACGAGCGACCATCAGATTGACTTGACTCTTTCTGCTCAAAGCATCTGCCACTACGTTTGCTTTGCCTGGATGGTAATGAATCTCCAACTCATAATCTTTGATCAACTCTAACCATCTTCGTTGCCTCATGTTCAATTCTGACTGAGTGAATATGTACTTCAGACTCTTGTGATCTGTGTAAACATCGCATTTCTGTCCATACAAATAGTGCCTCCATGTCTTCAGTGCGTGAACCACTGCTGCCAACTCTAGGTCATGGATTGGGTAATTCTTCTCATGAACCTTCAGCTGTCGGGACGAGTAAGCCACAACTCTTCCCTCCTGCATCAACACGCATCCCAAACCTGTGTAACAAGCATCACAATACACCGAGAAGGGCCTGTGCACATCAGGCAAGACTAAGACAGGCGCTATTGTCAACTTCCCTTTCAGCGCTTCGAAGGCCTCTTGGCATTTCTGGGTCCACTTGAACTCAACCTTGTTGCCTAGCAACGCTGTCATTGGTTTCGCAATCTTCGAAAACCCTTCAATGAATCGCCGATAATATCCGGCCATTCCAATGAAGCTCTTGATTCCTCGAGCATCCGTTGGCGCTTTCCAGTTCAGAATGTCTGCCACTTTCTTCAGATCCACAGCCAATCCTTCTTTGTTGATTATGTGACCCAAGAACAGGACTTCACTGATCCAGAACTCACACTTGCTCAACTTTGCATACAACTGGTGCTCTCGCAATCTCTGCAATACCATCCTCAAATGAGCTGCATGTTCTTCTTCGCTTTGAGAATAAACCAGAATGTCATCAATGAATACCACCACAAACTTATCAAGGTAATCCATGAATACACTGTTCATCAAGTTCATGAAGAACGCTGGTGCATTGGTCAAACCAAAAGACATCACTGTGAACTCATACAAACCATACTTGGTAATGAATGCCGTTTTCGGAATGTCCGAAGGTCGGATCCTGAGCTGATGATAACCTGACCTCAGATCAATCTTGGAGAACACACTGGCTCCTCTCAACTGGTCAAACAGATCTTCTATTCTGGGCAAGGGATACTTGTTCTTGATCGTGACTTCATTCAAAGCTCAATAATCGATACACATCCTTTTGGTGCCATCTTTCTTCTCCACAAACAGGACAGGGGCGGCCCAAGGCGAGGTGCTTGGCCGGATGTAACCTTTCTGTGACAGCTCATCAATCTGCTTCTTAAGCTCAACCAAGTCTGGCCCAGATATTCTGTAAGCTCTCTTAAAGATAGGGGCGGTTCCAGGAAGAAGCTCTATGGCAAACTCAACTTTCCGCTCTGGTGGCATACCCGGTAAATCCTTTGGAAACACATCTGGGAATTCAGACACAACCTTGATACTCTCAATTGGGTCTGCTTCACTGCTATCGACAGCCATCTGATAACAACTGCCTTTCTTTGGCTCAGGCGGGAATAACTTGGTCACCACTTCCTCTCCTATTGGGGACACCAACTTGATTGTCCTTTTATCACAACTGATAACTGCCTGATACTTATCTAGCCAATTCATCCCTAGGATGACATCTATTCCCTGAGTACCCATTACTATAAGGTTAGCGGGAAACGCTATCCCCCTTATTTCCACACTTACATTCAAACAAATGCTATCAGCTCGAATTCTACCACCAGCTGAGTCAATTTGAATGGGGGTTGACATGGTAGTAATTGGAAGATTATGTGCTTCTACCCATGATGCAGTAATGAAAGAATGCGTTGCTCCAGTATCAAATAACACTTCTGCAATATGGGAATCGACTGGGAACATACCTACTATCATGTCGGGGGTCTCCTAAACTGCTTCAGCCTCCAAGTGGTTCAGTCTCCCATGATTATAGCGCGGTTGAGAGCGGTTGCCTGCTCCAGGCTGAGACACATTCTGCTTTGCTGGGGCATTGGGGCCTGACTGCTACTGGGCTGCCTTCTTCGGACATTGCATCACCCAGTGGCCTTGCTCTCCGTAGTGGAAACATGCTCTGTTTCCAACCTGAGCTGGTGCTGCCTGATTGTTCTGCTGAGGTTGATTGCCTGAAAAACGAGGACGGCTGCTGCTTCCAGGCTGGGGTCCACTGATCTTGCGCTTACGATCTTCCATCTCCTTACGCTTCCTTTCTGTCATGATTGCTCTGTCAATCAGGTGCTGGAATGTCGGGAAGGTATGATTCATCAGTTGGTACTGCAGAGGGTCAACCAAGCCTCTCAAGAAACGGTATTGTCGCTTGGCGTCGGTGTTGACATCTTCAGGAGCATAGCGAGACAGCTGCAGAAACATGTCCCGGTACTCACTAACAGATGATGACCCTTGCTTAAGGGCCAGGAACTCCTCCTTCTTCACTGTCATCAGACCTGCAGGCACATGGTACTGACGAAAGCTACCTCTGAACTCTTCCCAGGTGATGGCATCGGGGTTGGCATGGGTGGCGAGGTAAGACTCCCACCATGATTGGGCTGCTCCTCTCAACAGACGGGGACCATACAAGACTTTCTCCCTGTCGTCACACTGAGCGGTATGCAACTCCCGCTCCACAGTGCGCAGCCAATCTTCAGCATCCATGGGGTCAGAAGTGTGAGCGAACGTTGGGGGATGACCTCTCATGAATTCAGCACGCTTGTCTCTGGGCATCTGAGGCATCTGAGGCTGGGGTGGTGCTTGCTGCTGTTGCTGCTGCTGCTGCTGCTGAATGGCGGCCAGAGTCTGACCGATGGCTTGAACTGCTTGAGTCTGCATCAGAAACATCTGCTCGATCGACATCGGGGCGGGGGTGGCAGGTGCTGCTGCTGGGGCACCTCATCCTGCGGAGCGGCTCGCTCCTATTGAGCACGCCTTCCTCCTCTGCGCCTATTCTCTGACATCTGCAGAATGCAACCACACATCAGAACTGATCTGGCAAATCTTGCAGCATAAGAAAAGAGTATAGAATTCTTCAACAGCACTGAACAGATGAGCATCTTCACTGATCTCCATCGCAGACCACACAACTTCTTAGATAAAGAGGAGAGTAGAATAAAGGGTTTCCCAACTATATAACTAACTCCATTAACATAATAGGTAAGCCAAAATGCAGGGGATACCCACACTCTGGTGACAGTCATTACAAAGATCCAAACCAAACATAGTTCATCATGACAAACATAAATGCACAGGATATAGCAAACTACCCTATCTAACTAAGACTAACTAAAACCGAGACTAACGCTAAGACTGTAGTTTCTACGTATATATTTTGTATTAATTACAAGATCCAACTCTAACGAGCTATGGTTCTAGATTTATCTTGGTCTTGCAGTCGGGATTGCCATAAGACTGGTGTCCACGCCGAGGTGAGCGGTACGGGTGCTGAGTCCCAACGGGAGCGGGGGAACCATCATCCAAGTGACGACGCTCCGCGCGCTCAGCCCGCAGCTGGGCGATCTCAGCACGAGCCCTACTCAGCTCGTCTAATGCATGGTCCAGCTCCGTGTTTAGCACGGCGGCTAGGTTGACTGTGCTGCTCAACCTAGGATTGTCCTCACCAGCAGGTGAAACAATCACGCCTCCTGTGCTGCCAGATGGACGGCGGGGGTAATACTTCAGATCGAGACCGTCAGCTACCCCACCGAGAACCGAGCAGTAGTGCGAAAGCGCACGCCGTGCAGCATCCTGCATGGCTGCCTCAGCTGAGTCCCGCTCAGAGATAGAATAGTGCTCTGAGCAAGCCTCCGCGCCCTAGAGACTGTTCTCCGGACGGCGCACCAAGCAGGTCGCCTCCCAGCGGTCCGGGTAGACCCCGCGACTATGCTGGTAGACCACACAGCGATACTCGATGGACCAAGTACGCCGGTCAAGTGCCCGACGTAACAGGGTGTCGAGCGCGTCGTGGAAATGACACCCACGAGCAGCGTCGCGAGTGATGGGTCGAGCAACCCATCCTTCCGGCTCATGGTCAGCAGAGAAGTCGATGTCGTGGCTCAAGCTGTCGTCGCCATCTCCGTCGTCTGGGTCTCCTCCAGCAGCTACTCCAGAGGCTGGGGCGCCCAGTGGTGGTGCAGGGGGCGCCTCCAGGGGAAGCACAGGAGAGCAGCTCCTCACAGACTCTATCTCCTGCTGGAGCGAGAAGGAAGAGCCCTGCTGCTCCTGTCGTCGACGTTCCTACTCCTCATACAGGCGGTGGTGCAGTCTCTCCAAGTGGCTGGACTGTCCGGCCACGGGACGGCGAAGCGGACGCTCAGCAAGGCGGGAGGGTAAGAAGGGGATGACGGACTTTCGTGCAGTGTGTCTAAGACGAGCCATCTACAAAAGACATCGCAAGCAAAAGGGTGAGAACAGAATTAATATGACCAGCAAATAATGAATCATAAATAAATGAAGGATTAGAATAAAACATAATTTTCAGCAAGGTATAATATATAGTAGAACATAGGTTTGGTCGGTATGACCAACTTTTGAAGGGATATCAAAGTCAAGGTGGGGACAGAGGTCTATAATCCTTAGAACGACCATTCTACTCTAGATTAGCGGTACTACAGTCAGCACAGCTTTGATACCACTTATGTCACACCCGGTTTTTAGAAGGTAAACCGAATGCGAACCATGTACGTGCCAGGATCAGTTATTCACATACACAGCAGTTACATAACATGGACATCATCACACAGTGCTCAAAATAGTATTAAAAGGGGAAATAATAGTCGATTACATCATACGTCTGAGACGTCCATATAGTCCTTACAATAAATCAAAGTGCGGAAAAGAAACGTAGATAACCGTGGCCTTGACAGGCAGCCGACTGGGGGTTGCCGCTAACCCACACCTAGAACTCGTCGTAGTCTTGGAACTCCTGGAAGTCTCCTTCCACAGCTTCATCTTCTCCTGAGCAGTGGTTGCAATGCTGACAACCTGGGGGGGGTTTGGTGTGTAGAGCAAGAGTGAGTACACATCAACATACTCAGCAAGCATCCCGTTTGGCTGTAGTGGACTGGCTTTATGTGGGGGGGTAAGTCAAGCAGTTGCTTTTCGTTGGTCAGTTTGTTATTTACTAGTAGAAAGCCAGGTTTTAGCATTAACCCAAGTTATTAACCCAAAGTACCCTTTCCAAACGGAAAGAATACCACTTACCATTACCATAAGCATAATCATAACCATCCTCATTGTCACCTGTAAACCAAAATGTCTCTGATCAAGTACCACTAATCACTGGAGCTCCCTTGGCCGCTCATAACCGCGAGCACGGCTGATATATCAGTTTCATAACACTCTGCAGAGGTTGTGCACTTTACCCATAAGCCGTGATTCCCTCTCTAGCCCGGGCTTGCAAGACCCTTATTCACTCCCAAGGTGAATGGCTAGGGATTCACTACGAAGCCTTTACAAAGATTCCCCGGGGCTGTAGCCACCCGTTAGGTTTCCTAAATGTACCGCACTCCTCCCCAAGGGACAAATCAACCTTGGCAGAGCGAGCCGCATACACCGAGCCCCATTGACGGCACGACGGCTAAGCGATCTACACCCCGGTTCCTCCAATTATTCAGCTAAGGGCGTCCCATTCCACCCTCATGGTTGCACTGTTTTCCCGGGCGGTCATCCATTGAACAGGTCCTTACGGAGAGGCACTCGAGAAACCGCTCGAGTCCCCTTGAAGGTCACAAATATAATCATAAATAAGAAGGGAAAACAGTGTATCATAGATAATCACATCATGTTCATTGATTAGAGTTGAGCAATAGCATCAGACTAAGCAGTAATAATCCGACCCAAATAGGTAAACAAGGACATGGATAACAAAAGCTAGTCAATCCTTAGGTATAAATGTGTAATGCGGGAGGTGAATTAAAGAATGAATAGGACAGCAATAGGTCAAAGGACACTTGCCTCCACCAACCGACTACTGCTCAGGGGCTTCTCCTGCGAGTTCCTCGGGCTTTTCGACCGGATCGTTCTCTATGCGATTGCAAACATACATACATCCATCCATTCAAATTAGGAAACAAACAGTACACCATACAAGGGAACAAACAAAGTGAATATGCATCAAGTATGACATTCGATATCGCATTTGTTATGGTTAGAAAGAAACGGGAAAAGGGTCTCGCGCGGGGGGGGGGGGGGGGGGGGGGTTAAAGCTTATGCACTAATGATTAGTTAAATTATGCGATCTAGTTCCAATTGGTTCTAACAAAAGGATTTAGTTATATGCACTAATGGAAACCTAGTCATTTTTAGTTGATCAACATTGAACGAGATAAACAATTAACTATATATGAAATAACTAGCGTAACGAAATTCTAAATCAAGTTTCCTATTTCAATAACATGAACAATGATTAGCCTGCCTAAAATAAAATAAATAACCATGATAACAGAAAGTAAAATAAAATAAATAAAATAAAAAAAGGGGGGCGGTTGAACCGGCCAAGGGGCGGCCGAGCTGGGCGGCTGGGCTGGCGGGGCGCGCAGGGGCGGCCGAGCCGGGGCGGCTGGGCCGGGCGGGCGGCCAGGGGGCGCGGCCAGGGGGCGCGGCCAAGGCGGCTAGGGGGCGGCCGAGGGCGGCCAGGGGTGGCCGAGGGCGGTTGGGGGCGCGGCCAGGGCGGCTGGGGGGCGGCCGAGGGCGGCTGGGGGCGGCTGGGGGCGCGGCCAGGGCGGCTGGGGGGCGGCCGAGGGCGGCCAGGGGCGGCTGGGGGGCGCGGCCAGGGGCGGCCAGGCGGCTGGGCCGACGGCAGGGGGGCAGCGGCTAGGGTGGGAGAGAATGGGAGAAAGAGAGGGAGAGGGAGAGGGATAAGGGGAAGGGAGTGGGGGGGGCGGTTGGGCCGGCTAGGCCCAAGAGGGGGCGCGGGGGCGGCTGGGCCGGCCAGGAGCAGCCCACGGCGCGGGAGAGAGAAAAGGGAGGAGAGAGAGAAAGAAAAAGAAAAAGAAAGAAAAGATTTCTCTCATTTTCGAAATCCGATCTTCCTAGATGAATGCATTTGCACTTTCAAGCAATCAAAGAATGCATAGTTCGGCATGGTGCATCAAACAACATAAAGCAATTTAGGGTTTTTTCTTTACACGGGAATTCCAAACCGAACCCCGCTAAAACTTGGGAAAAGGTCAAGGTTTAGCGAGAGAACGAGAAAAGAAAAGAGTAATGCCTGAATTTGGTGAGAGAAAAGAAGAAAAAATTCTACCCCCAAATTCAGGGCGTTACATTGTGGCGTCCCAACGGACGAGGGTTGCAATCAACCCCTCTCAAGCGGTCCAAAGACCCACTTGAATACCATGGTGTTTTGCTTGCTTTTTCTCAATCCCGTTTGCGAGGAATCTCCACAACTTGGAGCCTCTCGCCCTTACACTTAAAGTTCACAAAGAAGCACGGAGCAAGGGAGGGATTAGCAACACACTCAAGACAAGAAATCACAGCAACACCACGCACACAAGTCGCAACAAGAGCTCACAACACAACTCACTGAGTTCACCACTCAACTAGAGCTCTAATTGCTATCGCAAAGAATCAAAGGTGCGGAATCGATGTCTTGGTGCTTAGGAATGTTGTAGGAATGCTTGGTGTGCTCCTCCATGTGCCTAGGGGTCCCTTTTATAGCCCCAAGGCAGCTAGGAGCCGTTGAGAGCAATCTAGGAAGGCTGATCTTGCCTTCTGTCGACTGGTGCACCGGACAGTCCGGTGCACACCGGACAGTCCGGTGCACACCGGACACTGTCCGGTGCCCGATTTCCTTCCAAAAATGGCGCAGTCGACCGTTGGCAGCCAGAGAGCCGTTGGCGCACCGGACAGCCCGGTGCCTCCTAATAGCCGTTGGCTCGGCCACGTGTCCCGCACAGATCGGGCGGCCGACCGTTGGCTCACCAGACAATCCGGTGCACACCATACAGTCCGGTGAATTATAGCCGTACGTCGCCGATGAATTCCCGAGAGCGACGAGTTCGCCTGTGAACGGCCCACCGGACAGTCCGGTGAATTATAGCCGTAGACCGCCGTCGAAGTCCCGAGAGCAGCCACTTTGCTCGAGCCAGCCTGGCGCACCGTACACTGTCCGGTGCACCACCGGACAGTCCGGTGCTCCCAGACTGAGCAGATTCTTGGCTGCTCGAGCCAAGACATTTCCAATTGGATTTTTCCTGTTTCCAGCACTTAGACACAATACATTAGTCTCTAAAACAATGTACTAAGTCTGAGAAACATACCTTTATCCTTGATTTGTACTTTGTCCACCATTTTACACTTAGGCATATGTGTTGGACACTAAATCACCAAAATACTTAGAAATGGCCCAAGGGCACATTTCCCTTTCACCAAGTCACTCCAGCAACCATGTCCTCCAGAGAACCTGTAAAATTATGCCACAAGCAAGGCTGAGTATACTAATACTCAGCTAGACTTACCCGGTGTGAGGAGTCTACTCCTCTACCTCTAGACATGCAGTTGTTTGGCTGAGGGGTTTGGTTTGCCAAAAGCACTAGCTGAGTCTAAAATCAAGTTTAGCTTTTCAAGTTTTAGTGTGACTCTCTTAAGACTAAATGTATACCTAGCTAATCATACATGGTAGCAATCATTTAGTAATCAACATCTTTTGTCAAATCAACACATTTCCACTTGTTACTCAATGTAGCAGCATGGATCAAGCAGTCTCATTAGCCGCGAGAAGCAGACGATTCGAATCAAGTTTTTAAACCTTGCAAGGTAAACCTAAACACACGACATGGCGAGGCACTTCGTCCCCACACACATCAACTGTCCCCATCAATTCCCTGGCAACAGATCAGGGCTCACCGCCTTGACGTACAATACATCACTGACCCCGACTGTCGTCGTGCAGTGACCGCACTTGTACCCACCATAACTGGAATGGGAGACCACATCTCAGGTCGCGTGAGGGGTAAAGTCTGTGGGCAGGTTCACTTAGGTACTAGGCTTACCGATTTACCATATTTCTCAGCATGTGCTTAATACGTTCAAACGCTTGACACACGGTACCACACCTTAATCCTTATTCCACTTTCCATCTCGCAGACAACGCATCCCCATGGATCGTTGTCCATAGACCATCATCATTACGATATGAAAATGAATACAACCAATTCCTGACCTCGCGCGAGTGCTAGAAAAATCACTCGACTTCTACCGAGATCCCTAATTAGTAAGGCAACTACTCGACCTAGCATACTAGTATCCATCTCAAACGGAAATCCTGAGTTCATGCAACTAGGGTTTCAGTCAACTCCTACACTTAAGTGCACAGTATAAGCCTACAAACATTAAGTGCAGTAAAATAGCATATATAACGGTTATGCATAAAACCGGGGCTTGCCTTCTAAGGCTGGGGCAGGCATATCCTCGATGGCAGGCTCTGGTGCTGGCTCCTGGGCTACCTCCTGAGCAACTCCTTGCTTTGGAATGAGGATGTACTCCCCGTCAGCGAGATTACAGTCTATCGAATGCAATGAATAAGATATATGCATATTAATGACATGGAAATTTGTAAAGGCCATGCATAGTAAAATAGTACTTAAATTTAGTGCTACTCTTAGGGTCTCCTTTGGTTATCCTTTAAGGGTTTTACATCTTCATTTTTGGGGTTTTGAAATACACTAGAAGTTCAGTCACCCTTTAGAGGTTTATTTTGGCTCTTGGAAGATTTAAGGTTTCACCTCACTTTTCTTTTCCAACTTCTTATTTTAATTTCACTAATGCTTCTCAGTGAGTGCTTTTACATTGTCATGGCAAGTAAACATTTTCCAAAAATGTTGTAAAAATTACAGGGTAAACATTTACGTCTGTGGGTTATCCTAGAAATTTGGGGTTGAAACTAATTTAGATGCTCCTTGTGCAAAATTAACAAAAGTAAGGGTAAAAGGGCACTTTACACTATGGCTCAAATTGGGGTGAGGTTTCTGAACTAAACTTTATTTTTGCCATGCTCCAAAGGTGATAATAGGCTTCTGTGCCAAAAATTACAGAAAAGACCTACTGGGTATTTAGTTATGATTTTCCAAAGTTTAAAGCCAAAAAGGTACTTATAACTAACTTGTTATTTGAAAAATATCAAACAACAGAACTTACATTTTTCTTAGATTCATAATATCATATTATTAGTTATCCCAAGGTTTGGGGTGGGTTCTCCTTAGGATTATTTTTCTAAGGTTTTTCTAAGTTTTTATTGTTTTCATGAAATAAAAGGTACCTCATTTCTTTTGCACTAACAAAGGGTCTAACAAAATTTTATAGTGGACTATGTTAAATAAGTGAGCTAGCAAAAATGTGGTTGCCCCCTGGTTCCTATTTTAAATCCCCTTTTCTATTTTTCTTAACTTTGAGCCAACATGAGTTAAAAAGGTAAACCCTTCCTTAATTTGGTGTACTAAGGGGTTTAATATTTTTAAATAGGCTAGGTAGTGGTTTAGTACCTCTCTGATTTTTCTTAACTCTAGTTTAATAGTGTAGCTATTCTTCCCTCTTTTATTTAGATTTTGGCCAGTTTACTATTTAATCAAAACTTTAAAATCTTCTACAATACTTAGGGTGTTTTGCATTTTTTCCTAGGTAGTTCACATTATTTAGAATCCAGCAAAATTGGTTTGACTCAATTTGGTTGAATACAACTGAAGTTATGAATTTTACAAGCTCTGTTTGTTTTTAAAAGAGAAATGTTTAAAAGGTTTTCTGGAAAACCAGTTTACACCGAGGACCCTGGGTTTTTCCTAAACCAACTCTTTAACTTATGCCCCTGCGCAACTATTCATCTGAGTCTCTGACCATTCAAAAACCCCCCTGACTTCCTTTCCTTCTCCCCCGAGGTCCCTCCCTCCTTTTAAACAGTACCCGCGGAAGTAAACAGGGCGGCGCGGCTTACCGGTGGCGAGGGAGGTCCGGCGAAGGGCGGGGTTAGCACCGGGAAGTCCATGCGGTCACGCCGAGGTATGACTCGTCGTCGGTGATGGCCGGAATCGGTCGAGCCATGTGCGCAGGCGGGCGGACTCGTCGGCGGCGTGTGCTCCGGCCTATCCACGGCGATATAGTTCAATCCAAGGGCACAAGAAGCTTCACGGGGTGCTGAGGAGTCTACCCATTCAAGGAATCGAAGAAAGGCTCACCGTGGAGCTCGGTCTACGTACGCCGGCGATCTGGTGAAGTCCGGCGACGTTGCTCCGCTGTCTCCGGTGAGGCAGAGCTCGATTTTTCGCTCTGAGAGCTTCGTCGAGGCACGTAGAGTCTCTCTCGAGGGTCAGACGGGGCTAGAAATGACTAGGGTTGCCGGTCTACGGTGGTGGGTTTTCGGGCGGCCGCTGGCACGTCGTGCGCAGGGCAAATGCCGATGATCTTGTGCTCCGGCGAGGTCAGGAGTGAGCGGGGGAGTACGGCCGAGGCCTTGGTTGGCTTTATAGGCGCGGGCGTGGGCGTGGGCACGGGTTTGGCTTGGCGCGGCGCGGTGCATGCGGGGTCGGGCGCCGGGGCATGCTCTGGCGATGCCAGGGCACGTCGAACACGTGGAGGTTTGTTTCTGCCCTTATTCAAACGTCTGCAGAGATCGCAAGCATGCGAATCTTGGTAAAAATCCTGCGTAGACCTCTTCTTGGCACCTATGACTATCTCTTGTATGTGAGTTCCGAGGGAGGATACGCCCTAGATCAGGAGATATGTGGACGTCAAATCGGGGTTGTCACACTGTTCACTCCGAGACAAAAGTGGTGTCAAATCATGTCAAACGGTTTTGGCTTGGGTTCAAAATTTTCCAATGGGTTCCTTAGGTAGTTTGGCTCCTTTTTGATATTCAGACCAAGTGGTTTTGGCGCCATCAACTAGGTGAACACTTCTGATCTTTAGATTAGGGTTCATTTTTGACTTAGAGAAAATTGGAGAGCTCTAGTGTGCTCTCTACTTAAAGAATGGATTTGGGGTCTTTAAGGGGCCTTTTTGTAATGTTTCCCCTCTGCATTTTATAGATTTTTATGTGTACTTAAACTTTGGTTAAGGGTTAACTCATGACTTGTGCATTTGCTTAACCTTTCCCTTAATCCAAGGTTTTGGGAGCTAAGGTCTCAAGAAGGGTCTAGGGTTTAATCTTCTCTTGCCCAAGGTGATAATTTCCCGATTTTCTTGGGGATTGCTTTTGTCATGGACATTTCTTTGTTAACCCATGTTCTCCAAGGTTTTGGTGCTCATTCTCCTTTACTTAAACACATGTGATAACAATTCACAAGTGTATGTAGGGAGTTAGGGCCTCAGGTAACACCTGGGGTGTTACAGTCCTCCCCCTTAAAGGAATCTCGTCCCGAGATTTGGGAACAGATCCTTTAGAGGGGTACCAAGAAGGTGTGTTTTTGTGTTGTAGTTTCTTTTGACCAAGTTGTTCTAATTAACTGCTCTTCGAATGTCATTGTCTTTGCAACTTCAGAAGGAAGTCCTTTTAAAGTTATTGTCAAAGCTTACTTTACCCTTAACAACTAAGTTTTTCTTATATTTAGATTCAAAGGGCAGGTGGGGGTGGGATTTTGGATTACGTACCGACTCCTTTGAGCAGAAAGTCGGGGAAGCGAGAACATAGAAAATCCTCAGTCTCCCAAGTAGCCTCTTCTACTGAATGGTTGCTCCACTAAACCTTATACATCCTGATCGACCTTGCCCGCGTTGATCTCTCCTTTTGGTCCAATACCTTGATGGGGTGCTCTTGATAAGACAAGTCTAGTTCTATCTCCAATTCTGGTTCAGGTAGCACTTCCGTGGTTAAGCGGACACACTTTCGCAGCTGAGATACGTGGAATACATCATGAATTGCTGACATATGGGGTGGCAACTTCAATTGGTATGCCACAGGTCCACAAGTTTCTTTAATCTCATAGGGCCCAATGTAGCGAGGAGCTAATTTGCCCTTGATTCCAAATCTCTGAACACCTTTTGTGGGTGACACCTTCAGATAAACATGATCTCCCACTTCAAATTGTAGAGGCTTCCTCCTTCTGTCATGATAACTCTTTTGTCTGGCCTAGGCAGCTTCTAGGTTCTTCTTAATGACTCTGACTTTCTCCTCGGCTTCAAGTACCAGGTCAGGTCCAAAAATTTCCCTCTCTCCAGCTTGTGACCAATTTAGCGGTGTCCTGCACCTTCTCCCATACAAGGCCTCGAATGGTGCCATCTTTAGGCTAGACTGGTAGCTGTTGTTATATGAGAATTCCGCCAAGGAAAGGCACTTATCCCAATTCTTCCCATAGTGTAGCACACAAGCTCGTAACATGTCCTCAAGAATCTGGTTCACTCTCTCTGTCTGTCCATCTGTCTGAGGATGGTATGCTGAGCTTCTTATTACATGGGTCCCAAGTGACTCTTGTAGTTGCTCCCAGAAATGTGCTACGAACGGTGCTCCTCTGTCGGACACAATAGTCTTTGGTATTCCATGCAAACGAACTATCTGGTAAACATAAATTTCTGCATACTTTTCTGCCCTATGGGTGGTATGCACTGGAAAGAAATGAGCTGTCTTAGTCAGCCTATCCACAATGATCTAAATAGAATCGTGGTGCCGGGAGGTATTGGGCAGCCCTAAAATAAAATCCATGCAAATATCCTCCCATTTCCGAGATGGTATGGGAAAGGGCTGTAAGGTTCCTGCCACCTTCAAATGACTGGCCTTGACTCTTCGGCAAGTGTCACATTTAGATATATACTTAGCAATTTCCCTCTTCATCCTAGTCCACCAATACAAAGATCTGAGATCATGATACATCTTGTTACTGCCAGGGTGCATGGAGAATTTGGAAAGGTGAGCTTCATCCAATATTTTCTTTTTGAGTTCGGGATTCTTAGGAACAACCAGTCGGTCTCCAAACCATAGAACTCCCATGCTATCCTAACGGAAGCATTTGTACTTATCTACCTTCTGCTCGAGCATTTCCTTGATGACTTGAACACCCTTGTCGCCAATCTAGGCCATAATTATCTGCTCATGTAGAGTGGGCTCTACTGAAATATAATCCAAGGTACCTGAGGAAACAACTTCTATATTCAGCTTGCACAACTCGTCACACAGAGTGGCGATCTTTGAGTCCATAGTCACGCAGTTGCACTGGGCCTTCCGACTTAAGGCATCTGCTACCACATTGGCCTTGCCCGGATGGTAATGCACTTCCAAATCATAGTCTTTGATTAATTCCAACCACCTTCTCTGCCTCATATTAAGATCGGCCTGAGTTAAAATATACTTGAGACTTGTGATCGGTATAGACATTACAATGAGCTCCTATCAAGTAATGTCTCCATATCTTCAGAGCATGAACTGCGGCTGCTAACTCCAGATCATGTGTGGGGTAGTTCTACTCATGAGGCCTAAGTGCTCGGGATGCATAAGCAATAACTCTATTGTCTTGCATCAAGACACATCCCAATCCAGTACCTGAGGCATCGCAATTAACCTCAAAGGGTTTGGTATTGTCAGGCTGGGCTAACATGGGTGCTGTTGTCAGATGCTGCCTCAATGTATGAAAGGCATCCTCACATTTCTGACTCCATTCATACTTTACTCCTATCTTCAACAATTCGGTCATTGGCTTGGCAATCCTGGAGAAATCTGGAATAAATCATCGATAATACCCTGCCAATCCCAGAAAACTCCGAATTTGCCGTACAGTGGTAGGAGGCTTCCAATCCATCACCTCTTGTACTTTCTCAGGATCAACTGATACCCCATCCTGAGAAATGGTGTGACCCAAAAATTTTATCTCCCTCAGCCAAAAATCACATTTGGACAACTTGGCATATAAACGATGATCGCGCAGTCTCTGGAGTACTGTATGCAAGTGCTTGACATGATCGTCTTCATTCTTTGAGTATACCAATATATCTGTCGGCGTTTCGGACCCGAGGGACCCTCAACCGGACCGACTAGTGGATTTTGTACTGTGTGCCCCTGCCCAGATGGGTTGATGCAAGATGGAACACAAGAGGGGGGATGAGTCTTATATTATCTTGCACCAGGGTGCTTGCAGTAGGGGCTACAAGCTTCGTGAGAGAGGGAACGGGTCCTAGGTCTCCTGAGAGGTCTGGTGTTGCGGAGTGGAGTTCGATGTTCGAGTGAGTCCGTCTCCGTCGTCCCTATCGCCCGTGCTCTCCTATCTCCTGAGAAGGCCCTGGGCATCCCCTTTTATAGATACAAGGGGATGGTCCAGCTGTACATATGGGGGTGTTGCTATGTGCTAACGTGGCCGGCGGAGAGGTGCTTGAGCCCTGTAGAAGCGTAGCTAGCGGTGCGGTCCTGGGTCCTGCTGACTTTCTTTGCCTTCGTAGAGAGCTTGAGGATTATTGACGTCATGGACGCATGCGGGGATCCATCATTACCTATCGCCGGAGTAATCTAGATGTGACTCTGGTCTTGTTCCTTTGTAGCCTGAGGCGGCTAGCTAGAGGTAGGGTAATGATGTATCCCCTGTAGCATAGTCGGTCCAAGGCCGAGGTCAGGCGAGATAGTGACTTCTCCCGAGGCCGAGGCTGAGGCCGAGGTCGGGCGAGGCGGAGACCTTCTCCCGAAGACGAGGCTGAGGCCGAGGTCGGGGTCGAGCGAGGCGGAGACCTTCTCCCGAGGCCAAGGCCTGGGGTCGGGCGAGGCGGAGCTCCCTATTGCGTCCGAGGCCGAACTCGGGAAAAGCCATGACTATTGTTAGTCTTTCCCTGGTGGTTGGCTCAGTAGTCGGAACAGGGTGAATAGTGTTGTTTTCCTGTCAGAACGATTAGTAAAGAGGCGAAGTGACTGCGGTCACTTCGACCTTGCCAACTGAGGCACACGTGTCAGGATAAGGTGTCAGGTGATCCCGCTTAGCCTCGGACAAGCCAGGGGTGCGCCTGCTGCCTGATGGGGGCCCTCGGGCGAGGCGTGAATCCGTCCAGGACCACTGTTCTTGCCCGAGGCTGGGCTCGGGCGAGATGAGATCGCGTCCCTAGGCAGATGAGGCTTTAACTTTGCGCCGTGCTTACCATCCTTCAGCCTTTATGGTCTGTTTTGAAGATGTTTTCCAGCTATGCTTAGGAGTATTGGGGGTACCCCTAATTACGGTACCCGACAGTAGCCCCCGAGCCTCAAAGGGAGTGTAGGCACTCGCTTGGAGGTTCTGTCGGATTTTTGCAAGGGGACTAGCTTTTCTTGGTCATATTTTGTTCCGATGGGTGCGCGCGAGCGCACCCATCGGGTGTAGCCCCCGAGGCCTCGGAGGAGTGATTTGACTCCTCTGAGGTCTTAATTTTTCTCGTGATTTCTTGGTCAGCCTTGTTGTTCCCTCATGTGGCCTGGCTGCAGCTCGGGTGCATGGTCAAGCTCTGAGTTTTTAAGCTGGTTGGTTGATGTGGTCAACAATTTGGCCGTAGCCTGGTGCGAGAGCAGCCCTCGAGCCTCTGCACAGAGCGAGAGGACGATTGAGGACCGTCTCGGCTTTTTACTGTACGCTCCTTCGTCGCCTTTCCGCAAGGAGGAGGGGGGAACGCGCCATGTTACCCTCGGTGGGCGCTGAACATGGTGTTTCCAGTGAGTTGCTAACGGGTAATCCGAGTGGACGCCCGAGCCCCGTTCGATAAGGGTCGACTAGTGGCCCAGAGGCGCGCTCCAAAAGTACCTGCAGGTGATTTGCTGGACCCGAGCCCATTTGATAGGGTCCGAGGGCTCGGTGCCTCCCTCCGGTGGGACTCCATTACAAAATCATTCCCGCTAGTCTCAGAAAAGTCCTAGGGTACCTCGGGAGCGTAGCCCGAGCCTTGGCCATGTAACGGACGTACCCAGGGTCATCCCTGACTCTGCATGTTCGGGGGCGGCTGTCGAATCCCTTCGAGGGGCTAGCCTTCGAACCCTTGATCAGTAAAGGGCTCAAGCCCGAGTGCTCTGGGGCGGTCGCCGAACCCCGCGGGGCGCAACCTTCGAACCCCTGATCAATAGGAGAGCTCGGGACCTGTTTCCTTCGCTGCGAAGGACTCCTTCGACATGTCCCCTTTTTCCAGATCCCTGCGGAGAGAGAGAAAGAGAGAGGAAAGGAAGAAAGGAGATATTTCGAAACAGTGTGGCGCACCTTTTTTGAGGCAGCCATCATGACGGAGGCGAAACGGCGCCCGTCCGCCTGCCAGAGGAGACGTGCATCCTGCCAGGGAGTTAATGCGACGGGACTGGCGACTCACGGGGTATATGTTGTGCGTGCGTGTGTCGTTTGAGGAATGGAACACGGGTGCGTCGTCTTTATGCCGTAGGAGAGGGCTCCCCTGCCACATCAGGGGAGGATGCGAGCCTGTAGGTGGTACCCGTGACCTTCGCACTTAATTGGCACTGTTGGGTCATGCATGGGGCTACCTCGAGTCACTGCACAGGTTCTGTAGTCCCGTGAAGATGCGGCATTGGCGCAAGTGGCGGTGCGGTTTCATTGCACATGGTAACCGGTGCACCGATTACATGACATGTGGGCCCGGGCCTCCATGCTGGACCGCCAGTTGCAACGAAGCTGAAAGGGTGCACGACCGTGGTGCGGTTGCATGCTTCTCGCGTGGCGGCCCGCCTTTTCGACCGCTGGTTTCGGCGAGGATGAGAGAGCGCTTACCCGCGGGGTGGTTGCATGCTTCGTGTGTGGCGGTTCGCCATCTTCGTGTTCCAGGTCAGTTTGTATGACATGTGGGACCTAGCCCCCGTGTCGTAGGGCGGGAACCCTGGAGCACGTCGGGGGAGACTTTGCCCATGATGCCTTGGGGGCGCGAGTGGGGAGATCTGCCTTTGAAAAGGGATCAACCCCCCGGGCAGTAGCCATGCCTTTGTTCCTCCCTCATTCATCGCGTCTTTCCATCTTTCGGTCCTCCGGATGGGGTGCACCGGCGTTGCCTTCTTCTTGCTGTTGTTGGAGGAGCATGACCTCGTGGGGGTTGGTGCTCGTTAGTCATCACTCGGCTTCAAGGATTTTCATCATGCAGCCCGGCTGCAATCCCCCACCAGTGGTCACCCAGAATGATGACCACCAGCCTTGTGGTGGAGAAGAGCGAGCCAGGCTGTGGCCTCCTGTTGGTACTGCCTCTCGACAGCAAGGAGATCCAACACGGGTGAATGGAGATGGCAACAGGGCACTCGCGCGTGATGGCAAAAGCTCTGTTAATCTGGCCTCTCACGGGCACTGTGCGGGGGTATTTATAGGTATCCGAGTGCACGGCGCCTTGCGTTAAGGACGCATGTGCCCTCAGGTACCTAGTTTATCCCCAGAATATTCCTATAAAGCGGGGTTACAAGCTGTAATTACATGTACGCCTTTACAAATTAGGCCCGTAACACAACCGCGGCCACGCAGGGCCTGTTACAATGGGCCCGACCTCATGTGGGCCTCGGAGCCGACCGAGGCCGCGCCGTAGGGAGGCGTTGCCGCAGGCCTTCGTCTGGTGCCGAATCGAGCGAAGGGTCTCCATGTTGTCCCTGGTGTCGATCAAGCGAAGAGTGTCCCTGCCTGCTTTGCCTGTCAGGGCGGGGGCTAAGCGGTGGAGACTTCGGGCGAAGGGTGGCGTTTCTGCCTTCGCTCCAACATTTGCCCTCCGAGGGACCAGTTCGACAAAGTCACCTGGTGCCGAAGACGTCGCTAGATGGCGGAGACGCTGCCCTCGCTCGAAGTGGTTCCGCGGGGGTTTTTGATGTGACCGTTGATGGACATCGTACTGTTGGACTGCGGGTTTTCCGAAGCGTCGCACCCTGTGGGATTGCGGGTTTCCCGAGGAGCCGCGCCCTGTCTATAAAGGGGGGCGGGGGACGGCGCTGTTTGCACTTTGCCTTCCGCGCTCCGTGAAAACCCTAGCCGCCCGCCGTCTTTCTGCTCCTCTTCTTCCATTGCTCGCTTTGCTCGTCGGAGATCTGGCTCGAGTGAAGCAGACCGCCCGCCGCCGCCGACGGTACGTAGCAATGCCATCCTCTTCTTCTTCCGCCGACGCCACGCCGCCGGCCGCCGCCTCGTCTGAGGAGACGTTGAGTGGCGTGATGGTGGAGGAGCTGCGCGCCGGCGACTCTGTTGATTTTGGTGTGTCACGGATGACGTCGGCCCGCGTCGAAGAAATGCAGCGCTTGGGCTACTTTGGCGGCGGAGTCGCTCGTGCTCCGGGGACGGAGGAAGTCCCCGAGCCGGAGGGTGAGTTGGTTGTTTTCGAGGCGTTCTTCGTCGCCGGTCTCCGCTTGCCTGCGCACCGGTTTGTTGGCGAAGTCCTGCGTAGATTCAACGTTCAAATTCATCAGCTGACACCGAACGCCGTGGTGGCGCTGGCGAAGTATGTCTGGGCGACGACTTCGTACGGCGGACAGCCGTCGGTTGAAGTTTTTGCGAAGAATTACTGCTTGCATTGGCAGAAGAGGGTGATTGAGGGCGGAGTTGCCCAGTTTGGGTCGTGCACATTCACGCCGAAGACCGGCAAGACCACAATGCCAGTAGTGGAGTTGGTTCCGTGCGCCCGCAACAAGTGGGGCAATTGGAATGAATTTTGGTTTTACGTTGCTGAGGCTACTGTCGAAGGCCATGAAGGACTGCCCGTATCTGAGATGTGCTCTCACTATTACTCTGCGTATCCGCCCTTTGAAGTGGCAGAAGAGGATGCAGACGAAGGGGCCCTTCGATGCGCCGCCGGCCAGAGCAGTGGTCGTGATTTAGTTGAAGAGTTTGTGGCGTACGGGGTCTGGCCCTTGGCGCACGGCTGGGCGTTGGGCGAAGTGTGCCCTCGCCAGATGCCTTTTCACGGAGGAAGGGTGGTGCGAAGTCCAGCCTTTGCACTGAATTTGCGAAACCGTGACCCGGCCGCCTTTGTGCGTGATGCGGAGGACTTGGCGGTGCGGCTCGTGGGGCGGTACGTGGCGAGGACGGAAGGCCAGCGCAGCTTTGATATTCGCGGGTCAAATGAACGTTTGAACAGGGTCTTCGAATTGAATCAATTGCCGTATGACGGCTACCCTGGACAAGACGAAGCGGACCGCCGTGGGAAGAAGCCGGCGGTGGAGACTGGAGGCGACCCTGCGCTGACGGCCGCCCCCTCCTCAAAAAAGAGAAAATTAGGTACTGCGATGGGAGGAATCGGGGTGTCTGATAGTTTTGCTAGGGAGTTAATGAGGACGTGCGCGGCCCCGGGGGAGAGGATGTCTTCGGCCGAGCTCCGGGAGTCTTCGGCTCGGATGCTGAGGGTTACCGGGGGCTGCTGGCCTAGAAATGTTCCTGTCCCCTGCGCGGCTGAGGAAGACTGTTTTACATCTCGTATGGTTCGTCAGTGGAGGGTTTTTCCTTACGGGCGAAATATCGGTGCTGTTGTGTGGGCAGTGATGGACAAGGATCGCCAAGGGGCAGCGCAAAAACGCCAGGCGACCGTAAGGATTCACGACGCCCGGCCGAAAAGGCAACGGGGAACGGCGAAGGCTGCGGCCTCCAGTGGAGGCAAGCCGCCGCTGGCGGCGAAGGCGGGCGCCGCTGCGCCCAGCAAGGCGCCGGAGACAGCGGCGGGCGCCGGAGTCTCCAAGCCGACGAAGGTGGTGCCGCCGGCCAGCGGAGTGGCGGAGGCTTCGAAGGCGGCCCGAGCGTTGCCGCCGCCGGGCAAGCGCATCGCCGACTTCGGCACCGACATTAGCGTGGACGATTATCTTGGGGGTAAGACACCCGGCCGCCTCTTTTTTTTTTCTCTTTTTTTTTTTTGATTGTTGATGCGCTACAGGGTCGGACGAGGGCCGGCTTGCTATAGCTGTGCCTGCCGGGGCAATCGCGACGGCGAAGGGCGGGGCCCTTGGCGCCGGAGGCGAGGTGTCGGCCCTCGCGAAGGACAGAGACGAGGCCGGCGCGGCGACCCGCCGGCTGAAGGGAGTGACGGAGGCGCTGAATCAGGCGACGGAGGCGCTGAGTCAGGTCCGCCGAGTTTTTTTTTTTTTTTTTTTTTTTTACGGCCATGGCCTTACGTGTTCTCTGCAGGTGGCTGACTTCACCAGCCGTACTGCGTCGGGGGCGCTCACGGCAGCCTTATCTGCCGAAGTCGAGAGACTTCGGACGCAACATGCTGACGCTGTCCGTGAGAAGTCTGCCTCCGACAGCAAGTGTCGTAAACTGGCGGACAAGGTGGCCGCCCTGGAGGAAGAAAAGGCTGATCTCCGGCGCCAGCTGGCGGGGGAGAGGAGGGAGGCCAACGAGGCCGTCGCCAAAGAGCAGGCCGCGCAGGCGGAGGCTAGGTTGGCACGGGCGGAGGCCAATCTTGCCAAGGATCTCGCCGAGGACCTGCGGGGGCGGCTCACCGCTCTGGAGAGCCGCACGAAGGGGGCCGAAGCCGCGGCACGAACGGAGGCCGAACGGACGCGCACACAGCTTATGGCCACATACCGCGAGCTGGGTGCGCGGACCGGTGACTTCGTGGTGCCGGAGCGAGAGGCCGGACTTCGCTGCTTGGAATGGGTGCAAGAGGAGCTGCAGGAGCTCCCCACTGTCTTGGCTGGATTAATGTCGTTCGCCTCCCTGGTTACCTGCGAGGGGGCAATGAACGCACTCTCTCGCGAAGGGTGCCGGCACTATGAGGCCTTCGACCAGGCAGATGAAGATTTTGGGCGAGACATCTATAAGGTCGAAGACCCCGTGGTGAAGGAGTCCGCCGGCGCCCTCTATGATCGGATGTGGGGTTTGTATGGTGGTGAAGTGGTCAGGGAGCGGGCCGAGGCTGCGAGGGCTCAGGTAACGTTGTCGTTTGTTTGGCGTTTGCTGGATGTGGTCTGTGCGTGTGTTTGCTGACTTTTTGTATGTTTTGTTTTAGGCGGAGCGAGGCGAGCGGGTGGACGATTTCGGAGCACTGAACGACGCCCTGCCTGACCCGGAGCCGGCCCCGGAGACTACGGAAGACGCACCAGGCGCCCCCACATCTGCTGCGACAGTTGAAGACCTGCCCATGAAGGTGGCCGAAGGCGCTCCCGATGCCCTCGCAGCAGCCGCGCCGACCGTCGAAGATCCGACGGCGGAGGCGGTGGAAAGAATGGCGGGAGTGGCGGCGGAGACAACGGCGGAGGCACCCGCCGCGTCAGGGCCCTCGCAGGTGGCATAGTGGTTGTCTAGGGTTAGGAAATTTTGGATGTTTGTACTGAACTTTGGTTGCTGCGCAGGTTCAAGATTTTGGGCCTGCGCACGCAACCACTGCTACTGAATTTTTGGCGGCCTCGACCGCGGAAGGTGGTAATCAATATAGTGGGTCTGCATCTGAGTTTTTTGACTTTGCTGACTCCGGGAGCTCGGTTGAGTGGACTGAGGAGTCGTCGGAGGAGAATTTGGATTATTTTACGGCCTTGGATGTGGCTGCGGCGGAGGCCTCGCCACACGCCGCGGACGCGTCGGACGTGCCAGGCCCTAGCGCCGGGCGCCGTCGTCGAAGGGCGGTTGCAAAACGTAGGGTTAGCGCGGAGGAGCGGGCTTTGCTTCGTGTGAGTGGGGCCGGTCGGCAGGAACTGTTGTCTCTGCCGACCGCCGAGAGTGTAGGTGAGGGGGAACTGCGAAGGCTTTTTGCGGGTGAGGAGCTCAGGATAATGTTATTTAATTATAGGGAGATGGGAATTATTCCTAAAGTTGAACCGATGTAGAGTGTGGTGTCCTCGCTTGTGTATGTAGAGTCTTGTATGGTGGAATTGTGTGCCCTCGCGTGCATGTGTGTGAAGGCGTTTTGTACTAACTGATTCGTTCGGCTGCGCTGTGCTTGGTTGATTATAATTGGTCTTGGCGTGAATGGTTCGATGTTGTCGTTTCGGCCGTTGTTGTGCTAGTCCAGGTGTACCCTTAAGTGTCTTCTGCACAGATAGTCTTCGGTTTTTTCGCACTTGCTGTGTTAAACCGGTTGCGCCCTTAGGCGACTTCCGCGCGGATAGTCTTCGCGATAGACTTAGATTTTTTCCGCACTTGTTGTGCTAATCCGACTGCACCCGTAGGCGACTTCCGCACGGATAGTCTTCGCGATAGACTTTGATTTTTTCCCGGCTGCACCCTTAGGCGACTTCTGCACGGATAGTCTTCGCGATAGACTTAGATTCTTTTCGCACTTGTTGTGCTAATCCGGCTGCACCCTTAGGCGACTTCGGCACGGATAGTCTTCGCGATAGACTTAGATTTTTTCCGCACTTGTTGTGCTAATCCGGCTGCACCCGTAGGCGACTTCCGCACGGATAGTCTTCGCGATAGACTTTGATTTTTTCCCGGCTGCACCCTTAGGCGACTTCTGCACGGATAGTCTTCGCGATAGACTTAGATTTTTTTCGCACTTGTTGTGCTAATCCGGCTGCACCCTTAGGCGACTTCGGCACGGATAGTCTTCGCGATAGACTTAGATTTTTTCCGCACTTGTTGTGCTAATCCGGCTGCACCCGTAGGCGACTTCCGCACGGATAGTCTTCGCGATAGACTTAGATTTTTTTTTCGCACTTGTTGTGCTGATCCGGCTGCACCCTTAGGTGACTTCTGCGCGGATTTGTCGCACGCGAGGGTAGCTAGCGCTTAGCCTCGCGGTGACCTCGTGGTGGTCGAATGTCGAAGACCGTCATCGCGGTCTTTTTCGACGCATGTCTTTTTGCGGGGGATTTTTACGCATATATTACATGGCTCCGCCTCGTTAAAAACCTCACCCCCCGGGAGGAAAAGAGTGCGGGCCGGTGCAAGATTGTTTTTGCAAATTACAAGGGCGAAGACAGCCCTGAAGAATCAAACAAAAAATTTGCGGAGGTTGTCAATGTTCCAGGAATGCTCCAGGTCCTCGCCGGTTTGTGTTGTGAGCCTGTATGCGCTGGGGGAGGCCTTCGTCTTGACGATGAAAGGGCCCTCCCACTTGGGCTCCAGCTTGCCCCTTGACTCCGTCCGAGCTGTCCGAATGAGCACGAGGTCCCCCTCGCTGAACTCCCTCGGGGTGACTGAGTGGTCGCGCCATGCTTTGGTCTGGGCTTGATACTTGTTCAGAGCTTGTAGGGCGAAGACACGGTCTCCGTCGATGAGATCCTTTGAAGTCGGCTCGTCCACATCTGGGACGGCTGACGGGACCGTTCGCGGGGACCCGTGCTTTATTTCCTGCGGGGTCATGGCCTCTGATCCGTATAACAGACGGAAAGGAGTAAACCCGGTCGCCCTGCACTCAGTCGTGTTTAGTGCCCAGACTGCCTCAGGTAAGAAATCGCTCCATTTGCCCTTTTTTTCACCTTTTTTGTATAGCTGGCCTTCAATCAGAGCGAAGTCCCGGCTTCGATGTCTGAGGCGCTTGGCCTCACTGATGTCAGCTGGGTGATAATACCCCTGCAGGAACAGGGTAATGGGTGCTCGCCAGTCTTCGGTCATGATGAGGTTGACTGTACGGTGGCCCTCGCTGTCATTGGTTATTTGGAGCCCTTCGGGGCTCCGGACTGCTGGCGTGCCGATGACGTGGAAGAACACGTCGGAGGGCAGAGTTTCGCCCCTGGCCGCGGCCTTGGCCAATGCGTCGGCCTCCTCATTCTTGGCCCGGTCCACATGCTGCACGGTGAACCCCTTGAACTGCCTCTCGAGACTTCGGATGGCCGCGAGGTACTGCATGAGCGCGGGGTCCTTGGCTGCATAGTCTTTGTCGACCTGGCCGGCAACTACCTTGGAGTCTGTTCTGATGATGCAAGTGGTGACTCCGAGGGCCCTCAGCTTGCGGAGGCCGAGGATGACTGCTTCGTATTCCGCTATATTATTTGTGCACCTGTCGGATTCCAGATTGAAGCTGAGTCGTGCTGCATATCTGTGCTTGACCCCGACTGGTGATGTTATGATTGCAGCGACGCCTGCCCCCGCATGGCACCATGCGCCATCGCAATGGATCGTCCAGACCTTCTCTGTGGTCGGGTCCGGCTGTGTTACTGGCCCGGTCCAGTCGACGACGAAGTCTGCCAGGACTTGCGATTTGATGGCTGTCCTGGGCTCGAAGCTGATGTGGTAGCCGGAGAGTTCGGCTGCCCACTTGGCGATCCTTACCGATGCCTCCGGGTTTCTAAACAGTTCGCCAAGCCCCCTATCTGAGGTGACACGGACCTTGAATGCTTCAAAGTAATGGCGCAGCTTGCGCGAGGACATAACGACTGCATAGGCGATCTTCTCCAGCTCTGTCATGTTGCATTTGGACGGAGTCAGGACCTCGGAGACGTAATAAACAGGGCACTGTCTGACAGCGCCTTCGACTGTCTGCTCCTGCACTAGTGCCGCGCTGACCGCGTGCGGCGAAGCCGCGACATAGAGCAATAAGGGGAGCGAGGAGTCGGGGCTCGTGAGGGTGGCCAGCTCCGTTAAGTACTGCTTTAATGAGGCGAAGGCCGCTGCTTGCTCCGGCCCCCAAGCGAAGTCTTTTGCGCCGCGGAGAGTTTTGAGGAAAGGAAGACTTCGCTCGGCCGACCTGGAAATGAATCTGTTGAGAGCAGCCAATCTGCCTGTCAGACGCTGGACATCCCTGGTGGACTGCGGAGGCGACATGTCGATGATGGCCTGGATCTTGGTTGGGTTGGCCTCGATGCCGCGGTGCGACACCAGGTAGCCCAATATCTTGCCCTGGCGAACACCGAAAACGCACTTTTCCGGGTTTAAGTGGAGTCGTGTGTCTCGCATGTTTGCGAATGTCTCGGCCAGGTCGGCGAGGTGGTCCTCCTTATTTTTGCTGGCGACGACGATGTCGTCCACATATGTAAATATATTTCTGCCGACCTGGCCCTCGAGTACTGTTTTGGTGAGTCTGGAGAATGTGGACCCGGCGTTCTTGAGACCCTCCGGCATTCTGATGAAGCAATAAGTGCCGAAGGGTGTTATAAAACTGGTGCTGGCCTTGTCTTCCTCCTTCATGTATATCTGGTGATAGCCGGAGAAGCAGTCAAGGAGAGACATGACCTCGCAGCCGGCCGCGCTATCGACTATTTTGTCGATCCGTGGCAACGGGAAATTGTCTTTTGGGCAGGCCTTATTGAGGCTGGTGAAGTCTATGCACATCCGCCATTTCCCGCTTTTTTTCTGCACCATTACAACATTGGAGAGCCATGTGGGATAAGCCACTGGCTCAATGAATTTAGCCTCTAGGAGGCGGTGCACCTCCGCCTTGGCGGCCTCTGTCTTTTCATCGGACATTTTGCGAAGCTTTTGCTTTCTTGGTCGCACCGAGGGGTCGATCCCCAGACTGTGCTCGATTATGGATCGGCTGACTCCGACCAGGTCGAGGGCGGACCAGGCGAAGACATCTTTATTTTTGGCCAGGCAGCAGAGAAGCTTCTCTTCTTCATGCGAAGTAAGGTCTTCGCTGATAGTGACTGTCTGCTTGGGCGTGGCCTGATCGAGGGGGACAGTCTTGGTCCCATCCTGACTCTGCAACTGAGCCTTGGCGTGCTGCTTGTCAGTGGGGCTGGCGGGCGCAGGGACCTCGCACTGTGTCGTGAGACAGTGCACGTTCCTCTGACCAGGCAAGAAGTCCCGCTCTATGTTGCGCGCAGCTTGCTGGTTACCGCGGACCGTAATTACGCCTAGAGGGCCTGGTATCTTCATGCACAAATACAGTCCGTGGATGGCAGCTTCAAACTTATTGATGGAGCCCCGACCCATGATGGTGTTGTATGGATATACCATATCCACGATGTCAAAAGTCACTTGCTCGCTTCGGGCATTGGGTGCTACACCGAAGGAGAGGGGCAACTCTATTTTGCCGACGGGGAAGGTGCCCTTGCCGCCGAAGCCATACAACGGGTTGTCCGAAGGCTTGAGCAGGCTGTGGCTGATGCCCATGCGATCGAAGGCATGGAGGAAGATGATGTCCGCCTGGCTGCCGTTGTCGACGAGGACCTTGTGTAGGTCCCAGCCTGCCACGCTGCAATTGATGACCATGGCATCGCAGTGGGGGGCGCTGCGCAAGTCGACGTCCCGTGCGTCGAAGGTGAGCGGTATGTGGGACCACTTCGTCTGCACAACTGGGCCCATGACAGCGACATGGTTTACGCTGCGGTAGTGGTCCCGCTTCTGCCGCTTGGTGTCGAAGTCGGTGCTGGACCCCCCAGTTATCATATGAATGACTCCGCGATAAGGTTGATCGGCGAAGTCTTCCTGTTTTGGGGCGTGGGGGATGTTTTGTTGTTGCTGGTGTGGTGGTGGAGGCGGAGGATGTACGATTTGTACTTCCTGATGATGCTGGTAAGCGTGGTGCGGTGGATGCGGGGCGGGAGCGTGGATATATGGTGGAGGGGGAGGCTGGTAGTTATGCGCGACAATTCTGGGGTTGTCGGCTGGCTGCGCCCTCGCCATTCTGTCTCTGGTGGCCTTTACTTTGGGGCAATCTTTAGTTTGGTGGGCGCAGTCTTCGCCATGGAAAAGGCAGTAAAATCGGCGCGGCGGAGGGGGTGGCTGCGCACGCCCTCGGCCCCTGCCGCGAGTCCCACTTCCGCGGCCCTGGGGGGGATATTCCTGGCGACGAAGGGGGTCAGCGGCCGGCTGCTGGTTGGCGATGTTGTGCACTTGCTGCTGACCGCGGCCATCCCGACTGGAGTCTGGCTGCGGAGTCCTTGTCCACGTGCGGCTGGACTGCGGAGCATCTTTTGGCTTCCGCTGGGACTCAATCTTGCGCTGGTGGAGCTCCTCGGATCTGGCGTACTTTTCGAACAGCTGGTATAACTCTTGGAGGTTCTTGGGCGGGTCCCTGATGCAATGACTGTAAAGGACGCCAGCGCGAAGACCACTGATAGCATAGTGGATGGCAATCTGGTCATCGACTGAGGGTAGCTGTGACTTGAGTGTCAAGAATTTGCGGTAATATTCCCTCAGGGTCTCCTTCTCTAGCTGCTTGCAGAGCGAGAGCTCGGCCAGGGCGTCGGTGTCCGGGCGGTACCCCTGGAAGTTGAGGAGGAACTTGTCCCGGAGACTTCTCCAGGAATCGATGGACAGCGGAGGCAACCTGGTGAACCAGGTGAGCGCGGGGCCCTCGAGGGCGATGATGAAGGACTTCGCCATTGTGGCGTCGTCCCCCCCGGACGATGCGACGGCGACCTGGTAACTCATTATGTACTGAGCCGGGTCGGTGCTGCCGTTGTACTTGGGGTAGGTCCCAGCCCGGAAGTTGGCTGGCCACGGCGTCACTTGCAGGTGAGGCGCCAGGGGGCTTCGCTCATCGAGGTAGTTGACCCCTTGGAATGGCGCGGCGTGCGGGAGAGTGAAGTCGCGCTGGGGGAAACGCGGGTCCTCTGGCTGCGCGCGGTGCTGCAGGGGTGGCCCATGCTACAGGCCGGGGTGGCCTTCGCGCGTGTCTTCGTTTTGTGCGCGCTGCTGGAGGGATGACTCGTGCCGCGGGCTGAGGTGGCCTTCGCGCTGCATCAGCGCGATCTCCCGCTCGAGTTCCTGGGCCTTGTGCTCTTCGTCGCGGATCATCTGCCGTACTTTGGCGAGTGCGGACACACGCTGGCGCTTGGCCTCCAGTATCTCCTTCTGCCTCTGGAGGTTGCGGTTCTTGAGGCGCAGGGCGCGCAGCTGTAGCTGTTCTTCTGTTGAGATGCCGAGGACCTCACCGTCCTCGACGAGATCCGCGCCCTCCGGTGGAGTGATGTCTGAGGGAGGTGCGAGGCCTGAGGGTTGTCCCTCAGGGTCGCAGGTGCGGAGGGTGTCGTCTTCAGTGGCCTCTTGGTGGGTGGATTGGGTGAGGGCGAGGGCCTTGCCCTTCCTTGCGGCGAGCAGTGCTGCCTTCGCAGCCTCGTCAGCCTTCGGGTTAGCTCGCTTGGGTGCCATCGCGGGTGGTTGTCTCGTAGCACGAACGGTGGGCGCCAAATGTTGGTACTGCCTCTCGACAGCAAGGAGATCCAACACGGGTGAATGGAGATGGCAACAGGGCACTCGCGCGTGATGGCAAAAGCTCTGTTAATCTGGCCTCTCACGGGCACTGTGCGGGGGTATTTATAGGTATCCGAGTGCACGGCACCTTGCGTTAAGGACGCATGTGCCCTCAGGTACCTAGTTTATCCCCAGAATATTCCTATAAAGCGGGGTTACAAGCTGTAATTACATGTACGCCTTTACAAATTAGGCCCGTAACACAACCGCGGCCACGCAGGGCCTGTTACAATGGGCCCGACCTCATGTGGGCCTCGGAGCCGACCGAGGCCGCGCCGTAGGGAGGCGTTGCCGCAGGCCTTCGTCTGGTGCCGAATCGAGCGAAGGGTCTCCATGTTGTCCCTGGTGTCGATCAAGCGAAGAGTGTCCCTGCCTGCTTTGCCTGTCAGGGCGGGGGCTAAGCGGTGGAGACTTCGGGCGAAGGGTGGCGTTTCTGCCTTCGCTCCAACACCTCCCCCTGCCCTCAGCTTCAAGGATGTTCATCATCCGTGCTGGGGGCGAGGGCAAGGCAAGTTGGGGTCCTGCCTTCTGCATGGGCTGGTGACCCACTTCTTCCTCCAGCATTCGGGGGAGAAGGGCGTTCACCAGCCTTGCGGAGGAGGCGAACTGCCACCTGCTGCCTGGTCGGGGCGTGGCTGTCCGTCCACCGCACGGGCGACGGTCGTGCCGTGCGTAGGTCCCCCATGTCCACGGCTCATCCTGCGCCGCCGGCCACACCAGGGGGGTGGGGGCATACAAGACATCGTACGCAGCGGGGGCGGTGTCCGCATCCCTAGATGGTCCTGTCCTCACTCCCGTAGCGAGGACGGGAGCGAGGACCTCCTTGTGCGTGCTGGGGTGGCCGCCATTCGCCGGTGCGACGTTGGAGCGCAGGTGGCCGCTATCATCGGTGCTGAGGTGGTGGCTGCCATAGGTGAGGCTTCCCACCTCAGAGCGGCAGAGGTGGTTGCCTCTGCCGACGAGTCCGTCAGTGCCACCTGGACCCGGACCTCTGGCTCTTTGGCTTTAATGGCTTGTTCTCGCCCCCCATGCGGGGACACGAGCGAGGGCCTTTTCATAGTAGCGTTTGCCCTGGGGCAATCGCTGCTGCTGTCTAGCCACCCGAGGCGAAGGTCGTTGTCGCTGCTGGTGCAGTGGTCGCCGGTGAGCCGCTTGGATGTGACACCCCAGGTGTCTATTTCGGGTTATGTCGAAAGATTTATCCTAATCTCGGATGCTCAGTGAAAATTTCTATTTCTCGATCGTGTCCATCTCTGTCTATCAGGCTTTCTCATGGAAGTTCACCGAATTCAGACTTAATCGATCGCGAGAAACAACCGATTTTGGAGCGTGTTAAAACTTTTAATTCTCGGAACTAATGCAGACTCGAAGATCATTCTCGAATTATAAATCTCATCCGAAGCTCTTTAAATCAAACTCTCGACGATTGTTATCTGATCTGAGCCCGAATCTAATTCCTTGAAACTTTGATCTATGTTCGACTATTTTATTCGGGTCTGTATTCTCCAACGGGATACTCAGTATGTCGTCCTCTAAATAATTCTTACTCGACTCGGCCAAATATCTCATGTCCGAACCGAATTCAAAACCTCGTATCGACAGCAATTTTAAAATGCCACGATTCACCTTCTCCGACTAAAAATCCGAATGCCGATCAAATCTCAGGACGATTTATTTTCGAATCAAGCATAGGTTATTATTTCTGAGCAAATTCAAATCAAACTCTCGGTCGAATTAATCGCTCAATCTTCCGTTCGTCTGAACTCCAGCTCGCTCTGTTTTTACACAGACGACTTCCGCGAGAGCATTTTATTCCGAAAAATAAATTTAGCGCAGCCCGATTACATGTTTTGGGCCAGCCCAACCCAGCCCACTAAGCAACCCTAACCCTAGGGTTTCTCTATAAATAGCAGCCCTCTCTTCTTGCACATGGTTATTTTGCACTCCCACCCCTCAAAAAATTTCCAGCCGCCACAGCTTTTCCCTGCCTTTCTTCTTCACGGCAGCAACAGCCATCTGGGAGCCGTGCTCCTCCCATGGCGCCTCCTCTCCTTCCCTTCCTCGAGCAAGCCAGCAGCCATGGCGCCTCCACCTCCCAGTGCCCAGATTTTCCTCTCCAGCGTGCCCCCTCCAGGCATGGCGGCAGTTCCTCTTCCCTCTGCTTCATGCGCGCAGGAGCAGAAGCTCCCTGGGAGCACGCCAACGCCCTGCTCAGGTGATGAATCATGTGCTCCCTGTGCCACATCTCCAGCCCCCTGTGTGCCGAGCCCCTTCCTCGTGGTCGCTGCCTTCGCTGCGTGTGTGGGGTTGCCGGCAGGAGCTCCTTCCATGGCCGCCGACGCCCTACTCTCCTCCATGGCCGGCGCCCAGCAGCTCGACTCCTCTACTCTCCTTCCCATGGCGCCCCCATTCCTTCCATGGAAACCAGCAGCTGCCCCCTAGCTCTGCTCCACCCTCAGCTCCCAAATGGCGCCCGGAGTTTCCAGCCGTCTTCCAAGGACGACACCCACTGTTCCTCCATTCCTGTTTCCCCACGGCAGCAGCAGGAAACCATGGGTGACGCCCTCCCTACACCTCCCCCTATTTCCCCCACTCGATGCCTTCCATGGATGAAGTAGCACTGCTGCGATGTTTGCCTCGTCACACTCGTCGTCGGGCTCCAATCAGGTGTACGCAGCCCCATCCACGACACCGTAAATCCTCGGTGAGAACCACGTTGTCCTCGCTGTTTTTTTTGGCGTTTGGGATGATTGATGAACTGTCACCAACACATTTTTGTGTTATCGCAGCTAGATGTTGCCGCTGCGCCTCGCGCAACGCATGTTCGATGAAGCACCTAAACCATGGATGCATGCGCGACTCAAATCCGAGATGATAGGTTGATGGATTTATAATTTACTATTGATGTGATTCGGTTGATGGCATGCATATGGATATGGTGTATATTGGTGTTGAATATGTGTGACTGCGATAGTTCATTTACGTGTCGCAAGGGTAGTTCGTCAATATATTAATTGAATGTTAAAATGTTTCATCGTAAAATAATGTGTTTGTGTGGTAAATTTAATGAGGCGTAAAGCATGCTTGGTAGTTTCCGTAGTCGACTAATGAGTTCGTCTATGTAAAAATATTTTATGTGTTCATCGCGGTATAGGATAGAATGGATTGAAAATATAATTTATGTGACATGTGATTAGTGTTTTAAGATGAGATGTGTGAATGATCGGTTAGTGTTTCACTTGTGTAGCCAATAAATATTGTCATAAATAATTGTGCTAAAAATTGGTCATGAGAATGCAATGGGGACACGTATGCGTGTGTGTGCCGAAGTAGGTTACATCAAGTGTTGCGTTAGGTGGCATGGTTGCGTAGAAAAATTTGAGGGTCGTCGAGTTGTGTTTGTCTGAGGTGTCGACAAGAATTAAAAATGTCTGTCAAGTTTATACGAAGGGCGAGTCTGTGGATGATTGTGTGTGCTGAGATGCGTGGTAGTAGTGATGGCGTTAAATTAAACAGAAATGTCTCGAGTGCACGCCGCCCCATGGTTGTATGCGAGACAGGAAAATATAAGGTGTGCTCGATGGGAATGTTCGGTCGTTGTAGGTGGAATTTGTCTTTACTTGAACTAGAGAGGTGGTGACATGACGAAGTAGTCATCGCCTCCTCTATGTTTTTATGTCGAGTAAAAATGCGGGGTACTCGTGGTACGCTAGGCGGTGTCCAAATAAATTAACCAGTCGATGTGGTAGTGGTCGTGCGTGATTTATGGCTAGCAAGTAGTTGGATTACGAGTTATGCGAGAATCATGTTAGAAACTAATGTGCGGCGTGTAATGGTGCTCGGGTGGTAAACCATAGGTCAGTAGGTATTATTAGTGTCATTAGCAAATGGGGATGATTCTGGTGGTGCGATAAAAATTGGAAAGGCAAAGAACATGGGTAGTGTGACGATCCAGTTAACCGATAGGTTCCGTAAACACACTTGTGATTCCTTTATGTGCATGATAAGGTCGATGCCTTGTCGTCGTAGCCTTAGAAAATTTTCTGGAATGCGCTAGTGCTCTACTGATGGGTTGAATGAACTTGAAATGTATTACAATAGCTGTGTGTCGTGCCGGTCATCCAAAAATGGCGAAAGGTGGTGTGTGATGGTAATTGGGAAATGGTCGCGTCATTAGCCAACTCATGTCAGGTAGGAGTTGATTGTGTTAAGTGATTGTTATATATGTTGTGTCACGAATTGTGATAATAATAGGCAAGCTAACGTGTATGCTGTCTAGCGGGCTGTGTCGTTGCTCTAGCTAGCCGACTGGTTAGATGACTTAAATTAAGCTCGTAGTCCCGATGAATTACTTGTTGTAGTCTAGATGCGCATGGTGATGATCGCGGGTAAAAATCTGTAGTGCTCATGTGGTGTCTAAGTTAAAATGCAAATTATTGGGTGAAAAGCGCTTTGATGTTGATTATCGTGGAAAACGCGTGGTTAATTGAGTATGGTAAATCTAGAGCACAAAATGACTTGGATAAAATTTATGAGTCAACTTGATGGTCCTAATTTGACTAATTTAACTCTAATCAACGGTGAAGTGTTAGAATAATTCAAGTCTCTAGAACACGACTAATTCTTGAATTATATAGGAGCTGAAATTTATTGACTGCTGTTTTGGACTACACGTACTGTTTTCGGTGTGCTGTATGTTTGATGAACTAAATTGTGTTTTCTGTAGATATGTGCTATAGAAAAGTGGTAGATAACTTTATTATCTTGCTGGTGTTAAAATTTGACAGCCATAGGTCTGACCGTTTAGGAGTTGTGCTTTTTACAAATTCAGTAACTGAATCTGTCCAAATTCTTTACAGATTTCAGAAACTGTATTGTTTGTTCAATTTAATGTTGCAATCTGTTCATGGTCATTATAAGAAAGTTGTAGATGCTTTTCGGATATTGCTTGTGTTAAAATTTCATAACTAAAGGCCTGACGGTTTAAGAGTTATGAATTTTACAACTTGGTTGCTGTGTTCTGTCCACTGACAGAACAGATTTCGGAAACTGAATTGTTTGATTCAGTTCAACATAGAATCAATTCTTGGTGATTATAAAAGTTATGTAGTTCTTTTTCTGAGCTTTCCAAAAAGTCTTGGATCACTCTTTTTGGTGGTCTGAAGATTTAGTTATGAATGTTTAAAGTCTGAAGACTGAATCTGTCCAATTCTGGACAGCAAAGCCTTCTAGTGTATTTTATCCTTAGTTGACTATTGAATCACCTTAAGATGTTTATAAGTGATATGTAGACAATTTTATTACCTTTCCAGAAAGTCTAGGATCACCTTGTTTGGATGCCTGAATCTTCAGTTATGAATTTTTAAAGTCATAAGTCTGAATCTGTCCAAATCTGGACAGCGCTGTTGTATTAGCACGTTTTAACCTTGTTAAGTGTTGAATCATGTTGAGGTAAAAATACCAAAGTTGTAGTTCACTTTTAAATCTTTCCAGAAAGTCTTAGTTTGCTATTTTTGGATTAATATTTGAAAAGTTATGATTAAAACAAGTGACTGCTGTATTGCTGTCCAAAAATCTGCAAGTGCCCATTTGATGATTGAGTTCACCCTTTTGGCTAAAAATGATTGGTTGACACTAAATTCACATAGAATTGCCATGGCTAAGCTTGAGATAATATATGTGTCATGTTTTTATATGTTCTTTCTCTAGTTAATTGTGACGTAGTATTGTGTTGCGTAAATATCCAAAATGTTTGTCGTCTTTTTAGTGGTGTAATGTTGTGCGCTCGACGATATGTAGTTAGCTAACGCTAGTGGGTGTGGTTGCTTGTGATGTCTCGCTACTTAGTGTTTCATTCGCTAGCGTGTACTTAAAGTGTCTTGTGCTATTCCATTATATTCATACACATGCATCTTGCACCTCATATAGGACCGAGAGATGATGATCGAGCCAGTGATGTGGTGCCAACCACAAGATGCCGTGGTGGACGACCTGAAGGATGGACATAACCAGTGGATGCTCGCCAAGCGAGTGCCACCCGACAAACACTATCTAAGTGTTAAACTAAAGGCAAGCCCCGGTTTATGCATAACCCGTTATTTATGCTATTTTACTTCACTTAATGATTGTAGGATTGATTGTGCACTTAGGTGTAGGAGTTGATTGAAACCCTAATTGCATGAACTCAGGACTCCTTTTTGAGATGGATACTAGTATGCTAGGTCGAGTAGCTGCTTTACTAATTAGGGATCTCGGTAGAAGTCGAGTGATTTTTCTAGCACTCGCGCGAGGTCAGGAATTGGTTGTACCCACTTTCTTATCACATTGATAGTTGGTCGGTGGACACGGATCCATGGGGATACGTGGTCTATGAGGTAAAATGGGAATAAGGATTAACGTGCGGATACCTGTGTCAAGCGTTTGAATGTACTAAACACATACCGAGAAATATGGTAAATCGGTAAGCCTAGTACTTGAGTGAACCTGCCCGCAGACATATCCCCTCACGCGACCTGAGACGTGGTCTCCCATTCCGGTTATGGTGGGTACAAGTGCGGTCACTGCACGACGGCAGTCGGGGTCAGTGAGGCATTGTACGCCAAGGCGGTGAGCCCTGATCTGTTGCCAGGGAATCGATGGGGACGGTTGATGTGTGTGGGGACGGAGTGCCTCATCACGTCGTGTGTTTAGGTTTACCTTGCAAGGATAAAAACTCGATTCGAATCGTCTGCTTCTCGCAGCTAATGAGACTGCTTGATCCATTGTACTGCATTGAGTAATAAGTGGAAATGAGGTGACTGACAAAAGATGTTGATTGGTAAAAATGTTTGATACCATGTATGATTAGCTAGGTACACATCTAGTCTAAAGGATTCTACTAAAACTTGAAAAGCTAAAACTTGATTTTAGACTCAGCTAGTGCTTTTGGCAAACCAAACCCCTCAGCCAAACAGCTGCATGTCTAGAGGTAGAGGAGTAGACTCCTCACACCGGGTAAGTCTAGCTGAGTATTAGTATACTCAGCCTTGCTTGTGGCACAATTTTTGCAGGTACTCCTTAGGATGATTTGTTGCTGGTGTGACTTGGCCTCCATCCCTGCCACCGGGATAGATGGTCGAGTGGGTTACTGCTTCCGCAGGAGGGGACCAGGAGGAGTAGCGTGGCCAGGCTTCGCCATGTTACTCGGTTTTCTCCGTTAGTTATTTCCGCTGCATTAAAATTTATGATTATTATTTCTGAAACTCCGATAATGTAATCACTATTGATACTTAATAAATTTGTGGTATTATGTTTTATTGTATTTCTCTGTACCTCACCTTCGAGTGAGCTAGTGGTATTCGATCCTGGATAAGTGGCCTCGTCGGACTAGATCTGAGGGACTGACGATTTATTCCTATTTAAGTGTGGTCTAGCCTTTAAGGTGGGACTTAGGCACTTAAGTTGGAATAATTCGGGCGGTTCTGCCACATTGGAGTTTGTCATCTTGCAGCCCTTCCGGTGTGGAGGTAGTTCATTCCTACGGGAATGGAGCTGGGGTCCCGTTTGTAAGGGAATGTAAGAGCAAAATGTAATTGCTTCAAGTACTAAGATATCTGCTGCAGGTCGAGAAAGCCACCGAGGGTGCTGCCGACGTCTACGTAGCATAGTTATCCCAAGTATGTGTGTTTGTTTTCTGGGCTGCCAAGGCCTGAACATTTGGGTATTTGTGTATAAAGCCGTGTTTCTTTCCTCTTATTTCAAGCATTAAGACTTGTTCGTCAGTAGCAGAATCACTTATCCGAGCGTGAGTTACCTTTCGCAGAAGGTGACGAGTAAGGTATCCGTATCCCGGAGGCGTAGGAGTCCCTCGGCTCAGTCAGCCTTGCTGTTCAAGGTCTCTCTTGTCGTTTTTAGGATTCCGCCATCGATGCTGTCGAAAGGCACGAAAGTCTTTTTGGTAGAAAAACTTTTCCGAGGAAAGATTTGACGCAGAGGGGGTTCCCTCCTTCTAGGCCCCGAGGCGACCGCTCGGGGCGGGACCCTTGCGGAGGGCCTGGCCATGGCCGTCGGGTCTGCCTGGTCCGCCCAAGCCATGGCCTCACAGCAGCGTGCCCAGGACGAAGGTATGTTTTGCCTGCTTTGCGACTTTGGTTTAGCTTCATCCTTTTCCTCATGTCTGAAGAACATCGTTCGGCTGTCTTCAGGGTTCGAGGCGGCTCTCGACGAGTCCGTCAAGAACTGCAAGGCACTTGCCCAGGCGGCTGAGCAGAAAGAGGCCGACCGCACGGCCATGTGAGGCCATCTCGGCCTTCTGCCGGACCTTTGACCTCGACGACGTCCCATCGGGCAGCTCCCCCCAGAGTCGCCTGCGGGCCTTGGGCGGCCACATGCGTAGCAGACTCCGCGGGGCGCTGCACCATGGCGTTAGGCGGGCCTTCGCCGTCCTCACTTCCCACTACGATGTGGATTTAGAGTGGGTCAGCGAGGGCTACTGCCTACCTGATGATGAGGACGCCACCCTGGCGGAGGTCCAAAGGCTTGATGCGGCTGTCGAGGGCCCAGGCGCGGCGTTGGCTTCCTTCTTCGAGGTGGAGGTCCTTCCGCCCGTGTCACCGTCTGAGGCCGGGCCAGACTCTGCCGCGGGAAGGAACGATGCCGAGGGTGCTGCTCCTCCCCCTGCCGACACCTGAGCCTGTGGGGAACAGTTTATTCTAAGTATGCGTATGTTTCTCGCAGCCACTGAGGCCTAAACATTTTTAGTGTTAGAGTATAAAGCTACGTTTTCTTTCCTCTCGTTTCAAGCGTTAGGATTTGTTCGGTAGCAGAATCACTTATCCGAGCGTGAGCTACCTTTCGCGGAAGGTGGTGAGTGAGGTATCCATATCACGGAGGCGTAGGAGTCCCTCGGCTCGGTCGGCCTTGCCGTTCAAGGTCTCTCTCGCTTGTTTTTAGGATTCCGCTATCGATATAGTTAAAAGGCACGAAAGTCGTTTTCTACCCGAGCGTTAGGACTTGTTTGGTAGCAGAATCACTTATCCGAGCGTGAGCTACCTTTCGCGGAAGGTGATGAGTGAGTTATACGTATCCCAGAGGCGTAGGAGTCCCTCGACTCGGTTTGCCTTGCCGTTCAAAGTCTCTCTTGTCGTTTTTGGGATTCTGCTATCGATATAGTCGAAAGGCACGGAAGTCGTTTTGGTAGAAAAACTTTTCCGAGGAAAATTTTGACGCAGAGGGGGTTCCCCCCTTCTAGCCCCCGAGGGAGGGTCGGTTTTTGCCGAGGCAAGGCCGATCCTCCCTTGATAGCTAGACTTTTTATTTGCACATATAAAGGGACCAAGATACATGAACGACTTGAAACACTTTAAGGGTAAAAGCAACGTAATTGTTCGATGTTCCAAGCGTTGATGTAGACCTCGCCTTGATCGTTGGCCAGCTTGTATGTCCTGGGCTTCAAAATTTTGGTGATGATGAATGGCCCTTCCCAGGGGGGAGTAAGCTTGTGGTGCCCTCGAGCGTCTTGTCATAGCCGAAGCACCAAATCTCCCACCTGGAAGCCTCGGGGCCAAATCCTTCAGGCGTGGTAGCGTCACAGAGACTGCTGATACCGCGCTGATTGTAGCAAGGCTACGTCCAAAGCCTCTTCCAGCTGGTCCAATGAATCCTCTCGGATGGTCTGGTTGTTTCGTTCGTCATACGCCTTTGCCCTTGGGGAACCGTATTCTAAGTCTGTGGGTAGGATGGCCTCGGCCCCATAGACTAGAAAAAACGGCGAGAAGCCCGTGGCTCGGCTAGGCGTTGTCCTTAGACTCCAAACTACCGAGGGTAGTTCTTTTATCCACCACTTGCCAAACTTGTTGAGGTCGTTGTAGATCCTTGGTTTTAGCCCCTGCAAAATCATGCCATTGGCGCGCTCCACCTGCCCATTTGTCATTGGGTGAGCTACGGCGGCTCAGTTCACACGGATGTGGTGGTCTTCATAGAAGTCTAGGAACTTTTCCCAGTGAACTGCGTGCCATTGTCGGTGATGATAGAGTTCGGGATCCCGAAGCGGTGGATGATATTTGTAAAAAACGCCACTGCCTGCTCAGACCTGATGCTGGTTAAGGGTCGGACTTCGATCCACTTGGAGAATTTGTCGATGGAGACCAGCAGATGCGTGAAGCCCTCGGGTGCCTTCTGCAAGGGACCGACGAGGTCCAGACCCCACACAGCAAACGGCCACATGATAGGTATTGTCTGTAGAGCCTGAGCTGGCAGGTGTGTTTGTCTCGCGTAGAATTGACACCCCCGGCAGGAGCATACAATCCTAGTGGCGTCGGCCACTGCGGTCGGCCAGTAGAAACCTTGTCGAAAAGTGTTTCCTATGAGGGTCCGAGGTGCTGCATGGTGACCGCAAGCCCCTGAGTGTATTTCTTGTAACAGCTCTTGTCCTTGGGCGACGGATATGCATCGTTGGAGAATGCCCGAGGGGCTACGGTGGTACAACTCTTTTTCATCACCCAGTAAAACGAACGACTTGGCGCGCCGAGCCAGTCGCCGAGCTTCAGCCTTGTCGAGAGGCAGCTCTCCCCGGAGGAGATATTCTAGGTATGGGGTCTACCAGTTTAGGTTTGTTGTGACCCCATTCTGCCCTACCTCGACGCGCAGGGCCTCACCCTCGGCGGCCGAGGGTACCTCGGGCTGGGCCGAGGTCTCCTCAGGTTCGGGTGCGTCGTTGAGTTTGACGGATGGCTGATATATGTCTCTGGAGAAGACATTTGGGGGAACCGTTGTTCATCCCGAGGCTATCTTAGCCAGCTCATCTGCAGTCTTGTTGTACCGTCGAGCAACATGGTTGAGTTCTAGCCCATAGAACTTATCTTCCAAGCGCCAAACTTCATCGCAGTAGGCCTCCATTTTCTGATCGCGACAATGAGAGTTCTTCATGACTTGGTCAATAATGAGCTACGAGTCGCCACGGGCATCGAGGCGCCAAACCCCTAGCTCGACAGCGATGCGCAACCCATTATCCAAGGCCTTGTATTCGGCCATGTTGTTTGACGCCGGAAAATGGAGGCGTATTACATAACGCACATGTTCTCCGAGGGGTGAGATGAAGAGCAAGCCCGCGCCTGCTCCGGTTTTCATCAACGACCTGTCGAAGTACATGGTCCAAAGTTCAGCCTGGATTAGGGCCGTTGGCAACTGGGTGTCGGTCCATTCAGCCAGGAAGTCGGCCAAGATCTAGGATTTTATGGCCTTCCGAGGGGCAAATGAAAGTGTTTTGCCCATGAGTTCCACTGCCCATTTTGCTATCCTACCCGAGGCCTCTCGGCACTGGATGATCTCTCCCAGGGGGGAAAGATGACACCACAGTAACCAGATGAGACTCGAAGTAGTGTCACAGCTTCTGACGTGTCAGAATCACTGCGTACAGTAGCTTTTGGATTTGCGGGTAGCGGATTTTGGTCTCGGATAGCACCTCGTTGATGAAGTAGACTGGCCTCTGGATGAGTAGTACATGCCCTTCTTCTCGTCTCTCGACAATGATCGCAGCGCTGACCACCTAAGTGGTTGCGGCTACATAAATCAAGAGGGCTTCTCCCGCAACAGGGGGCACCAAGATGGTCGCATTAATAAGGAGTGCCTTTAAGTTTCCGAGGGCTTCTTCAGCCTCAGGAGTCCAAGTGAAGCGCTCGGCCTTCCTTAAGAGGCAGTACAAGGGCAATCCTTTCTCGCCAAGGCGCGAGATGAAGCGGCTCAGAGCCGCAAGGCATCCCATGACCCTTTGTACTCCTTTCAAATCTTTGATGGGTCCCATGTTGGTGATGGCTGCAATTTTCTCCGGGTTGGCCTCGATGCCTCGTTCGGAGACGATGAACCCTAGGAGCATGCCTCAGGGACTCCAAAGACACACTTCTCGGGATTGAGTTTTACGCTCTTCGCTTTGAGGCACTTGAATGTCACCTTGAGGTCAGAGAGGAGGTCGGAGGCTTTCCTTGTTTTGACAACGATGTCATCGATGTAAGCCTCGACCGTTCTGCCGATGTGCTCTCCGAACACATGGTTCATGCACCTCTGGTATGTTGCACCTGCATTCCTCAAACCACATGGCATAGTGGTATAACAATACATGCCAAAAGGTGTGATAAAAGAAGTCGCGAGCTGGTCAGATTCTTTCATTTTGATTTGGTGATAACCTGAATAGGCATCGAGGAAAGACAGGGTTTCGCACCCAGCGGTGGAGTCCACAATTTGATCGATGCGAGGCAGAGGGTAGGGAACCTTGGGACATGCTTTATTTAGCCCAGTGTAGTCTACACACATCCTCCACCTCCCACTTTTTTTCTTTACAAGTATAGGGTTAGCTAACCATTCTGGATGGAATACCTCTTTGATGAACCCTGCAGCCATTAGCTTGTGGACCTCCTCGCCTATGGCTCTGCGCTTTTCTTCATCAAAACGGTGCAGGTGCTGTTTCACGGGTCGGGCTCCGGCTCAGATGTCTAGTGAGTGCCCAACGACATCTCTCGGTATGCCTGGCATGTCCGAGGGACTCCACGCAAAAATTTTGGCATTTACGTGGAGAAAGTCAATGAGAACTGCTTCCTATTTGGGGTCGAGCTCGGAGCCGATCCTAACTTTCTTGCTGGCATCGTTGCTGGGGTCTCGAGAGACATACTTGACTGCCTCGGATGGCTCGAAGTTGCCGGTGTGCCGCTTCGCGTTGGGCGCCTCTTTGGGGAGGCAATCCAGGTCGGCGATGAGGGCTTTGGACTCAACGAGGGCTTCGGCGTACTCCACGCATTCCACGTCACACTCGTAAGCGTGGCAGTATGTGGGTCCGACGGTGACGACTCCCTTGGGGCCAGGCATCTTGAGCTTGAGGTAAGTGTAGTTGGGGACGGCCATGAACTTGGTGTAGCATGGTCTTCCCAACACCGCGTGATAGGTTCCTCGGAACCCGACTACCTCAAAGGTGAGGGTTTCCTTTCGGAAGTTGGAGGGAGTTCCGAAGCAGACGGGCAAGTCAATTTGTCCAAGGGGCAGGATACGCTTTCCGGGTGCAATCCCGTGAAAGGGTGCTACACCAGCTCGGATCTCGGACCGATCAACCCCCAAGAGCTCTAGGGTCTCGACGTAGATGATGTTGAGGCTGCTGCCTCCGTCCATGAGGACTTTGGAGAGCCTAACGTTGCCGATGATTGGGTCGATGACAAGTGGGTATCCTCCTGGGCTCAGTACGTAGTTGGGGTGGTCGCCTTGGTCGAAGGTAATGGGCTTATCGGACCAGTCTAGGTACACTGGCGTTGCTACCTTCACCGAGCAGACCTCTCGGCGCTCCTGCTTGCGGTGTCGAGCCGAGGCATTCACCACTTGCCCACCGTAGATCATGAAGCAGTTGTGGACCTCTGGGAACTCATCTTCCCCGTCGCCTCCTTTCTTGTTGTTACTGTGGTCCTTGCCGTCCTCTGCCGAGGGTCCAACCTTATTGAAGTGACGCCGGAGCATGTCGCACTCTTCAAGGGTGTGCTTGACGGGACCCCTATGATAGGGGCACGACTCCTTGAGCATCTTGTCAAACACGTTGGCCCCTTCGAGAGGCTTCCGAGGATTCCTGTGCTCGGCAGCAGCGACGAGATCCGCGTCAACGGCGTTGCGCTTTGCTTGCGCCTTCTTCCTGGTCTTCTTCTTCGTGCCATGCTAGATGGATGCCTCGGGGTCGTCTTCTTTCTGCCTTCCCTGAGGCTGCTTGTCCTTCCGGAAGATGGCTTCGATTGCCTCCTGACTAGAGGCGAATTTGGTGGCTATGTCCATCAATTCGCTCGCCTTGGTGGGTGTCTTGCGCCCCAGTTTGCTTACTAGGTCCTGGCAAGTGGTGCCAGCGAGGAATGCTCCGATGACATCCGAGTCGGTAATGTTAGGCAACTCGGTGCACTACTTTGAAAACCGCCAGATGTACTCTCGCAGGGACTCCCCTGGCTACTGGCGGCAGCTCCGGAGATCCCATGAGTTCCCAGGGCGCACGTACGTACCTTGGAAATTTCCAGCGAAGGCCTTGACTAGATCGTCCCAGTCGAAGATCTACGCAGGGGGCAGATGCTCCAGCCAGGCCTGGGCAGCGTCAGAGAGGAAAAGGGGGAGGTTGCGGATGATGAGGTTGTCGTCGTCCATCCCTCCCAACTGGCACGTCAACCGGTAATTCGTGAGCCACAACTCTGGCCTTGTCTCCTCTGAGTACATGGTAATGGTAGTCGGGGCCCGGAACCGGGGCGGGAACGGCGCACGTCGTATGGCCCGGCTGAAGACCCGCGGACCTGGTGGTTCGGGCGAGGGACTCCGATCCTCCTCACTGTCGTAGCGTCCCCCGCGTCTGGGGTGGTAGCCTCGGCGCACCTTCTCCTCGAGGCGGGCTCGACAGTCACAGTGGTGTTGATCATCGCCGAGGCCATCCCGGGCTGCAGGTGTCTCGTCTCTTGTAAGCTCGGTGTGGACCGAGGCCTCGCGCATGTGTCGGGAGGACGCTATGTGATGCACTGAGGGGCACCCTCGCCTTCGGGAGGCAGAGCTCTTGGCTCGTCGGGCTATGGCATTTTCTAGGAGGTCCTTGAGTTTGCCCTGGATACGCTGCCCCTCGGTGGTAGATGGCTTCGGCATCGTTCGAAGTAACATCGTCGCTGCAGCTAGGTCCTGGCCGGCCCCGTTGAAGGCCAGGGGCAGCTCTGCCCTGACATCGTTAATAATACGGCGCTGGACGTCCGAGGCCCGATGACGCGCTCCTCCGGTGAGCGCTCAGCCTGCCCACTCTTGCTCGAGGTTTTGTCGGAGCTGCACAAGTCGTCCCATTTCTTCGTCGAGCTTGGCCTGCATCTCGCGGAGTTGCTCGAGCTGTGAGCCCTGACCCCCCCGTGGGGACCTAGGCCACAGCTAGCTCCCGCGGGATCTCAACGCGAGACGCAGGTGCAAGGGCGCTGTCGCCCCCTGGCATGCCGGGGTGGTTGTCTCCGTCGTGATCTTCCTGATCGATGTGGAAGCACTCGCGAGTTGGGTTGCAACCCTCGTCGTCGAGGCTGTGCCCATCATCAGAGCAGTCGGAGAGGCAGTGGTCACATGCGGACATGAAGTCGCGCATGGCACCGGGATCACGGAGTCCGGAGAAATCCCAACTAACGTCGGGGTCATCCTCTTCCTCGGAACCCGTGGGTCCGGAGGTTGAGACGGCCCTCAGTCAGTCCCAAGATGACCACATATGGTACCCCAGAAGGTCAGGATATGCCCTTACGAAAGCGCTTACCGAAGCGGGGTCTCTTGGTGGGTCGAAGCTGAATCTAAAGGGAACAGGATGGAAAACTGAAGGTACCTCTTGGTTGGTGGACGGCGGTGAAGTTGCATCGGAGGTGGAATGTGTCGTTATCTCAGGTGCGAGGCTAATGCCCGACAAGTCCCTCATAAGGGTGCCGACGTCATCAGTCCGCCTGGGGCTGGCGTTTTGCATGGAAGCGACAGCCGTCATTGTCTCAGGTGCGAGGATAACACCCGACATGTCCCCTGCAGGGGTGTCGGTGTCGTCGACTCGCTCTGGTCCGATAGCCATCGAGGTGCTGCCTCCTGCCTGGCCATGGTTGCCCCGTCTCCGTCTCCTCCAGCGAGGAGGGTGGAGGGGTTGACTCGGGTGTTCCTCTTCTACCACGGGGAGATATCATCGTCGAGTTCGCCTCCGCCGAGCGAGCCGATGACCGTCATTGTTGTCGTGCTGCGGGGGGAGGAGTACCATGTCGTAGCCGCCGTCGGGGGACATGAACTCGAGACTTCCAAAGCGGAGCACCGTCCCGGGCTGAAGAGGCTGCTGAAGATTGTCCATCTAGAACTCAACGGGAAAGTATTGTCAACACGCAGCTTCCCCTACCTGACACGCCAACTGTCCGTGTTTCAGACCCGGGGAACCCTCAACTGGACCGACTAGTGGATTTTGTGCCGCGTGCCCCTGTCCAGATGGGTTGATGCAAGATGGAACACAAGAGGGGGGATGAGGCTTATATTATCTTGCACCGGGGTGCTTGCAGTAGGGGCTACAAGCTTTGTGAGAGAGGGAACGGGTCCTAGGTCTCCTGAGAGGTCTGGTGTTGTGGAGTGGAGTTCGATGTTCGAGTGAGTCCGTCTCCATCGTCCCTATCGCTCGTGCTCTCCGCTCTCCTGAGAAGGCCCTGGGCATCCCCTTTTATAGATACAAGGGGATGGTCCAGCTATACATATGGGGGTGTTGCTATGTGCTAACATGGCCGATGGAGAGGTGCTTGAGCCCTATAGAAGCGTAGCTGGCAGTGCGGTCCTGGGTCCTGCTGACGTTTCTTTGCCTTCGTAGAGAGCTTGAGGACTATTGACGTCATGGACGCATGCGGGGATCCATCATTACCTGTCGCCAGAGTAATCTAGATGTGACTCCGGTCTTGTTCCTTCGTAGCCTGAGGCGGCTAGCTAGAGGTAGGGTAATGATGTATCCCCTGTAGCGTAGTCGGTCCGAGGCCGAGGTCGGGCGAGATAGTGACTTCTCCCGAGGCCGAGGCTGAGGCCAAGGTCGGGGTCGGGCGAGGCGGAGACCTTCTCCTGAGGCCGAGGCTAAGGCCGAGGTCAGGGTCGGGCGAGGCGGAGACCTTCTCCCGAGGCCGAGGCCTGGGTCGGGCGAGGCGGAGCTCCCTTTTGAGCCCGAGGCCGAACTAGGGAAAGGCCGTGACTGTTGTCAGTCTTTCCCTGGTGGTTGGCTCAGTAATCGGAACGGGGTGAATAGTGTTGTTTTCCAGTCAGAACAATTAGTAAAGGGGCGAAGTGACTGCGGTCACTTCGACCTTGCCAACTAAGGCGCGCGTGTCAGGATAAGGTGTCAGGTGATCCCTGCATTAAATGCGCATGAGATATGGTCGGCGGTAAGGCGATTTGGCCGAGGTTGCTATACGTCAAAGTTCGCTCGAGCTTAGCCTCGGACGAGCCGGGGGTGCGCCTGCTGCCTGAGGCCCTCAGGCGAGGCGTGAATCCGTCCAGGACCACTGTTCTTGCCCGAGGCCGGGCTCGGGCGAGACGAGATCGCGTCCCTAGGCAGATGAGGCTTTAACTTTGCGCCGTGCTTACCAGCCTTTACGGTCTGTTTTGAAGATGTTTTCTAGCTATGCTTAGGAGTATTGGGGGTACCCCTAATTACGGTACCCGACAATATCGTCAATGAAAACCACTACAAACTTTTCTAGCTCTGGCATGAAAACTGAGTTCATCAAATACATGAAATAAGCCGGGGCATCGGTCAGCCCGAAAGACATCACCAAGTACTCATAAAGCCCATATCTGGTAGAGAAAGCCGTCTTCGGAATATCACTAGCCCTAATTTTGATCTGATGATAGCCAGAGCGTAGGTCTATCTTGGAAAATACCTTGGCTCCCACCAACTGATCGAACAATACATCAATACAGGGCAACAGATACTTATTTTTGATTGTTACCGCATTGAGAGGGCGGTAGTCAACACACAACCTCAGACTCTCGTCCTTCTTCTTTACGAACAAGGCTGGACATCCCTATGGAGAAGTACTTAGGTGAATTAATCCCTTGTCCAACAATTCTTGTAACTGTTTTTTCAATTCTGCCAATTCTGCTGGAGGCATCCTATAGGGTCTCTTGGATATAGGTGCAGTTCTGGGTTGCAACTCAATTGCAAACTGAGAGCACCTAGAGGGGGGGTGAATAGGTGATCCTATGAAACTTAAACTTAAGCCACAAAAACTTGATTAAGCGTTAGCACAATAATCGCCAAGTGGCTAGAGAGAAGTTCTTGCAAGACACGATAACCACAAGAGAATCAACACAGATAGACACAATGGTTTATCCCGTGGTTCGGCCAAGTACAAAACTTGCCTACTTCCACGTTGTGGCATCCCAATGGATGAGGGTTGCAATCAACCCCTCTCAAGCGGTCCAAAGACCCACTTGAATACCACGGTGTTTTGCTTTGCTTTTCTATATCCCGTTCGCGAGGAATCTCCACAACTTGGAGTCTCTCGCCCTTACACTTGAAGTTCACAAAGAAGCACGGAGTAAGGGAGGGATGAGCAACGCACACAAGACACAAAATCACAGAGACAACACGCACACAAGTCGCAACAAGAGCTCGCAACACAACCCGACGAGTTCACAACTCAAATAGAGCTCTAGATGCTATCACGAAGAACCAAATGCGTGGAGTCGAAGTCTTAGTGCTTAGGAATGCTTTGAGTATGCTTGGTGTACTCCTCCATGCGCCTAGGGGTCCCTTTTATAGCCCCAAGGCAGCTAGGAGCCGTTGAGAGCATTCCAGGAAGGCAGATCTTGCCTTCTGTCGACTGGCGCACCAGACAGTCCGGTGCACCACCGGACACTGTCCGGTGCGGATTTGTTTCCTTATTTGGCGAAGCCGACCGTTGCTGATTGAGAGCTGTTGGCACACCGGACACTGTCCGGTGCACACCGGACAGTCCGGTGCACACCGGACAGTCCGGTGCTCCAATGTGACCATTGGCTCGGCCACGCGTCACGCGCGGAATCCTCGGCCGACTGTTGCCCCGGCTGACCGTTGGCTCACCGGATAGTCCAGTGCACCACCGGACAGTCCGGTGCACCACCGGACAGTCCGGTGAAATATAGCCGTACGCCGTTAATCATCTCCCGAGAGCGACGAGTTCGCCTGTGAACGGCTCACCGGACAGTCCAGTGATTTATAGCCGTACACCGTCGTCGAACTCCCGAGAGCAGCAAGTTCGCCAGAGCCAGGCTGGCGCACCGGACACTGTCCGGTGCACCACCGGACAGTCCGGTGCACCCAAACTGCGCAGACTTTGGCTGAACAAAGTCATCTCTTTTCTAATTCGTTTTCTCCTGTTTCCAGCACTTAGACACAATACATTAGTCCATAAAACAATGTACTAAGTCTAGAAACATACCTTTTGACTTGATTTACACTTTGTCCACCACTTTGCTTAGATTAACACAAAAGCACTTGTGTTGGCACTCAATCACCAAAATACTTAGAAATGGCCCAAGGGCACATTTCCCTTTCAATCTCCCCCTTTTTGGTGATTTATGCCAACACAACATAAAGCAACTAGAACAAGTGCAATGTCAATGCAAATGAAAACTCAAAGTTGTTTTGATTCAAATTTGGCATACATGGATCACTCTTTGCCACCACTTGGTTTATTTTTGCAAATCAAACTCAGATTTCTATCTCTAAGTCAAACACACTTGTTAAGACATAAAGAGAGTCGTTCCAAGAGAAATTGATTCAAGGTTTCAAAAACTCCCCCTTTTTCCCATAATCGACTATTCTCCCCACAAGAGGCCAACTTTTCACAAAAGAGACAATAAGAGAGTTTTGACAAACCAAAAGCTCTATTCTACTATTTTCAAAATTTCTCAAGTGGTAGCTGATCCATTTATTGCTTTGGCCTTTATTTTCTTCCCCTTTGGCATCAAGCACCAAAACGGGATCAATCTTGGCCCTAAAAACCCATTGCCTCACCAAAATCTTCAAATAAGAATACAAAGGCAATAAGAGTACATGAGATGAACTTGGAATAGGTTACCCTCTCATCGGAGTGCAGTAGAAGTCTTCCATGGTCCAAGTCCACCTTTTCCCTTTCAAACGTCCTTTGAGACTAAATTAAGAACACTCAAACACATGGTTAGTCTCAAAGGGTCAAGTTGTAGCACATCTCCCCCTAAATATGTGCATCACTTGCAAATGGACTTGTGAGGTCCGGGGAGTACTTGTACAACTTGAGCACCATAAGTAAACAACAAAATGCATAAGGAACATGATCAAAGGCATAAACACATGTATGATATAAATCAATCCAAGTTCCGCGAATCTAAGACATTTAGCTCACTATGCAGCCTGCAAAAGGTCTTCTCATCTAAAGGCTTGGTAAAGATATCGGCTAGCTGGTTTTCGGTGTTAACATAAAACACTTCGATATCTCCCCTTTGCTGGTGGTCTCTCAAAAAGTGATGTCGGATGTCAATGTGCTTTGTGTGGCTGTGCTCAACAGGATTTTCCGCTATTCGAATAGCACTCTCATTATCACATAGGAGTGGGACTTTGCTTAGATTGTAGCCAAAGTCCCGGAGGGTTTGCCTCATCCAAAGTAGTTGTGCGCAACACTGTCCTGCGGCAACATACTCGGCCTCAGCGGTGGATAGGGCAACGGAAGTTTGTTTCTTAGAGTTCCATGACACTAGGGACCTTCCTAAGAATTGGCACGTCTCTGATGTACTCTTCCTATCGACCTTACATCCAGCATAGTTGGAGTCTGAATATCCAATCAAGTCAAAGTTAGACCCCTTTGGATACCAGATCCCGAAGCAAGGCGTAGCGACTAAATATCTAAGAATTCGCTTCACGGCCACTAAGTGACACTCCCTTGGATCAGATTGAAATCTAGCACACATGCATACGCTAAGCATAATATCCGGTCGACTAGCACATAAATAAAGTAAAGACCCTATCATGGACCGGTATGCTTTTTGATCAACGGACTTACCTCCTTTGTTGAGGTCGGTGTGTCCGTCGGTTCCCATCGGCGTCTTTGCGGGCTTGGCGTCCTTCATCCCAAACCGCTTTAGCAAGTCTTGCGTGTACTTCGTTTGGGAGATGAAGGTGCCATCCTTGAGTTGCTTCACTTGGAACCCAAGGAAGTAGTTCAACTCGCCCATCATCGACATTTTGAATTTCTACGTCATCACCCTGCTAAACTCTTCACAAGACTTTTGGTTAGTAGAACCAAATATTATGTCATCGACATAAATTTGGCACACAAAAAGATCATCATCACAAGTCTTAGTGAAAAGAGTTGGATCGGCTTTCCCAACCTTGAAAGCATTAGCAATTAAAAAGTCTCTAAGGCATTCATACCATGCTCTTGGGGCTTGCTTAAGTCCATAGAGCGCCTTAGAGAGCTTACACACGTGATCGGGGTACCGTTCATCCTCGAAGCCAGGGGGTTGCTCCACGTACACCTCCTCCTTGATCGGCCCGTTGAGGAAAGCGCTCTTCACATCCATTTGGAACAACCTGAAAGAATGGTGAGCGGCATATGCTAGCAAAATACGAATTGATTCTAGCCTAGCCACAGGAGCAAAGGTCTCCTCAAAGTCCAAACCTGCGACTTGGGCATAACCTTTTGCCACAAGTCGAGCCTTGTTCCTCGTCACCACCCCGTGCTCGTCCTGTTTGTTGTGAAACACCCACTTGGTTCCCACAACGTTTTGCTTGGGACGAGGCACCAGTGTCCAAACTTCATTACGCTTGAAGTTGTTGAGCTCCTCCTGCATGGCCAACACCCAGTCCGGATCTAGCAAGGCCTCTTCTACCCTGAAAGGCTCAATAGAAGAGACAAAAGAGTAATGCTCACAAAAATTAACTAATCTAGAACGAGTAGTTACTCCCTTGCTAATATCACCCAAAATTTGGTCGACAGGATGATTCCTTTGAATCGTCGCTCGAACTTGGGTAGGAGGTGCCTGAGGTGCTTCTTCCTCTTCAACTTGAACATCCTGTGCTCCCCCTTGATCACGCGCCTCCACTTGAGGTACCTGTTCGTCATCTTGGGTTGGGGGATGCACCATTGTTGAGGAATAAGGTTGATCTTGCTCCAATTGTTCCTGTGGTCGCACATCGCCAATCACCATGGTGCGTATTGTGGCCGTTGGAACGTCTTCTTCATCTACATCATCAAGATCAACAACTTGCTCTTTTGGAGAGCCATTAGTCTCATCAAATACAATGTCGCTAGAGACTTCAACCAAACCCGATGATTTGTTGAAGACTCTATACGCCTTTGTATTTGAGTCATAACCTAACAAAAACCCTTCTACAGCTTTGGGAGCAAATTTAGAAGTTCTACCTTTCTTCACAAGAATATAACACTTGCTCCCAAATACACGAAAATAAGACACATTGGGTTTGTTACCAGTTAGCAGCTCATACGCAGTCTTCTTGAGGAGGCGGTGAAGGTAGACCCGGTTGATGGCGTGGCAAGCCGTGTTCACGGCTTCCGACCAAAACCGCTCGGGGGTCTTGAACTCTCCAAGCATCGTCCTCGCCATATCGATGAGCGTCCTGTTCTTCCTCTCTACCACACCATTTTGCTGTGGTTTGTAGGGAGCGGAGAACTCGTGCTTGATCCCCTCCTCCTCAAGGAACTCCTCCACTTGAAGGTTCTTGAACTCGGACCCGTTGTCACTCCTTATCTTCTTCACCTTGAGCTCAAACCCATTTTGAGCTCTCCTTAGGAAGCGCTTGAGGGTCCCTTGGGTTTCAGATTTATCCTGCAAAAAGAATACCCAAGTGAAGCGGGAAAAATCATCAACTATAACAAGACCATACTTACTTCCTCCAATACTTAGATAGGCGATGGGTCCGAAGAGGTCCATGTGAAGCATCTCCAAGGGTCTTGATGTGGTCATCACATTTTTGATGTGATGAGAGCTTCCCACCTATTTGCCTGCTTGACAAGCTGCACAAGGTCTATCTTTTTCGAAATGCACATTAGTTAGACCTATCACGTGTTCTCCCTTTAGAAGCTTGTGAAGGTTCTTCATCCCCACATGTGCTAAGCGGCGATGCCACAACCAGCCCATCCAAGTCTTAGCGATTAAGCATGCATCTAGACCGGCCTCTTCTTTTGCAAAATCAACCAAATAAAGTTTGTCGTCTAGTACACCCTTAAAAGCTAGTGAACCATCACACCTTCTAAAGACAGACACATCTACATTTGTGAATAGACAATTATATCCCATATTACAAAGTTGACTTACAGATAACAAATTATATCCTAGTGACTCAACTAAAAACACATTAGAAATAGAGTGCTCGGACGAAATAGCAATTTTACCTAACCCTTTCACCTTGCCTTGGTTCCCATCACCGAATATTGTTGAATCTTGGGGATCCTTGTTCTTGACGTAGGAAGAGAACATCCTCTTCTCTCCCGTCATGTGGTTTGTGCATCCGCTGTCGATAATCCAGCTTGAGCCCCCGGATGCATAAACCTACAAGGCAAATTTAGGCTCGGGTCTTAGGTACCCAACTCTTGTTGGGTCCTTCAAGGTTAGTCACAATAGTCTTAGGGACCCAAATGCACATTTTGTATCCCTTACATTTGGCCCCTAACTTCTTAGCAATTATCTTCTTACCCTTTCTACAAATAGCAAAGGAAGCATTGCAAGCATAATAAATTGTAGAGGATTCATTAACTTTCCTAGGAACATTAACAACATTTCTCCTAGGCATATGATGAACAACATTTCTCCTAGACATATCTCTATTATGCATATAGGAAGAACTAGAAGCAAACATGGCATGAGAATCAAAAGCATTATAACTTCTATAGGCATTCCTAGAATGTCTCCTATCATGATACATGTAAGCATGGTTCTTTTTAGCACTACTAGCCATAGGGGCCTTCCCTTTCTCCTTGGCGGAGATGGGAGCCTTATGGCTTGTTAAGTTCTTGGCTTCCCTCTTGAAGCCAAGACCATCCTTAATTGAGGGGTGTCTACCAATCGTGTAGGCATCCCTTGCAAATTTTAGTTTGTCAAATTCACTTTTGCTAGTCTTAAGTTGGGCATTAAGACTAGCCAATTCATCATTCAATTTGGAAATTGAAACTAGGTGTTCACTACAAGCATCAATGTCAAAATCTTTACACCTATTGCAAATCATAACATGTTCTACACAAGAGTTAGATTTACTTGCTACTTCTAGTTTAGCATTTAAATCATCATTAACACCTTTTAAAGTAGAAATGGTTTCATGACAAGTAGATAGTTCACAAGAAAGCATTTCATTCCTTTTAACTTCTAGAGCAAGTGAATTTTGTGCACTAACAAATTTATCATGCTCTTCATATAAAAGGTCCTCTTGTTTCTCTAAAAGTCTATCCTTTTCATTCAAGGCATCAATCAATTCATTAATCTTATCTATTTTAGTTCTATCCAATCCCTTGAACAAACTAGAGTAATCTATTTCTTCATCACTAGACTCATCATCACTAGAAGAATCATAAGTGGCATTGTTTCGAGTACATACCTTCTTCTCCTTCGCCATGAGGCATGTGTGACGCTCGTTGGGGAAGAGGGATGACTTGTTGAAGGCGGTGGCAGCGAGTCCTTCATTGTCGGAGTCGGATGACGAACAATCAGAGTCCCACTCCTTTCCAAGGTGTGCCTCGCCCTTGGCCTTCTTGTAACTCTTCTTCTTTTCTCTGTTGTTCCCTTTTTCCTGGTCACTATCATTATCGGTACAGTTAGCAATAAAATGACCAATCTTACCACATTTGAAGCATGAGCGCTTCCCCTTTGTCTTGGTCTTGCTTGGTTGTCCCTTGCGACCCTTTAGCGCCGTCTTGAAGCGCTTGATGATAAGGGCCATCATCATTAAGCCCGGCCGCCTCCACTTGCGCCACCTTACTAGGTAGCTCCTCCTTGCTCCTCGTTGCCTTGAGAGCAATAGTTTGAGGCTCTTGGATTGGTCCATTTAGTGCATCGTCGACGTATCTCGCCTCCTTGGTCATCATTCGCCCGCTTACGAACTTCCGAAGAACTTCTTCGGGCGACATCTTGGTGTACCTAGGATTTTCACAAATATTGTTCACCAGATGTGGATCAAGTACAGTAAAGGACCTTAGCATTAGACGAACGACGTCGTGGTCCGTCCATCGCGTGCTTCCGTAGGTCCTTATTTTATTGATGAGGGTCTTGAGCCGGTTGTATGTTTGGGTTGGCTCCTCGCCCCTTATCATCGCGAATCTTCCAAGCTCGCCCTCCACCAACTCCATTTTGGTGAGCAAGGTGACGTCGTTCCCCTCATGAGAGATCTTGAGGGTGTCCCAGATCTGCTTGGCATTGTCCAAGCCGTTCACCTTATGGTACTCGTCCCTGCACAAAGAGGCTAACAACACAGTAGTAGCTTGTGCATTTTTATGAATCTGTTCATTAATAAATATAGGACTATCCGAGCTATCAAATTTCATTCCATTCTCAACAATCTCCCATATGCTTGGATGGAGAGAGAACAAGTGACTACGCATTTTGTGACTCCAGAATCCGTAGTCCTCCCCATCAAAGTGTGGAGGTTTGCCAAGAGGGATGGAAAGCAAATGAGCATTTGAACTCTGAGGAATACGAGAGTAATCGAAAGAAAAATTCGAATTAACCGTCTTTCTTTTCTCGTAGTCATTGTCGTCATCCTTGTGGGAAGAAGTGGACTCATCGCTATCGTCGTAGTAGACGATCTCCTTGATGCGTCTTGTCTTCTTCTTCTTCCCATCTTTGCGTTTGTAGCCCGAGTCGGTAGGCTTGTCATCCTTCGGCTCGTTGATGAAGGACTCCTTCTCCTTATCGTTGATCACAATTCCCTTCCCCTTAGGATCCATCTCTTCGGGCGATTAGTCCCTTCGTGAAGAGAACGGCTCTGATACCAATTGAGAGCACCTAGAGGGGGGGGTGAATAGGTGATCCTATGAAACTTAAACTTAAGCCACAAAAACTTGATTAAGCGTTAGCACAATAATCGCCAAGTGGCTAGAGAGAAGTTCTTGCAAGACACGATAACCACAAGAGAATCAACACAGATAGACACAGTGGTTTATCCCGTGGTTCGGCCAAGTACAAAACTTGCCTACTTCCACGTTGTGGCGTCCCAACGGACGAGGGTTGCAATCAACCCCTCTCAAGCGGTCCAAAGACCCGCTTGAATACCACGGTGTTTTGCTTTGCTTTTCTATATCCCGTTCGCGAGGAATCTCCACAACTTGGAGTCTCTCGTCCTTACACTTGAAGTTCACAAAGAAGCACGGAGTAAGGGAGGGATGAGCAACGCACACAATACACAAAATCACAGAGACAACACTCACACAAGTCGCAACAAGAGCTCGCAACACAACCCGATGAGTTCACAACTCAAATAGAGCTCTAGATGCTATCACGAAGAACCAAATGCGTGGAGTCAAAGTCTTAGTGCTTAGGAATGCTTTGAGTATGCTTGGTGTACTCCTCCATGTGCCTAGGGGTCCCTTTTATAGCCCCAAGGCAGCTAGGAGCCGTTAAGAGCATTCCAGGAAGGCAGATCTTGCCTTCTGTCGCCTGGAGCACCGGACAGTCCGGTGCACCACTGGACACTGTCCGGTGCGGATTTGTTTCCTTATTTGGCGAAGCCAACCGTTGCTGATTGAGAGCCGTTGGCGCACCGAACACTGTCCGGTGCACACCGGACAGTCCGGTGCTCCAATGTGACCGTTGGCTCGGCCACGCGTCACGCGCGGAATCCTCGGCCGACCGTTGCCCCGGTTGACCGTTGGCTCACCGGACAGTCCGGTGCACCACCGGACAGTCCGGTGAAATATAGCCGTACGCCGTTAATCATCTCCCGAGAGCGACGAGTTCGCCTGTGAACGGCTCACCGGACAGTCCGGTGCACCAACGGACAGTCCGGTGATTTATAGCCGTACACCGCCGTCGAACTCCTGAGAGCAACAAGTTCGCCAGAGCCAGCCTGGCGCACCGGACACTGTCCGGTGCACCCAGACTGCGCAGACTTTGGCTGAATAAAGCCATCTCTTTTCTAATTCATTTTCTCCTGTTTCCAGCACTTAGACACAATACATTAGTCCATAAAACAATGTACTAAGTCTAGAAACATACCTTTTGACTTGATTTACACTTTGTCCACCACTTTGCTTAGATTAACACAAAAGCACTTGTGTTGGCACTCAATCACCAAAATACTTAGAAATGGCCCAAGGGCACATTTCCCTTTCACAAACTCTATGTCTCTGTCGGGTGGCATCCCTGGTAATTCATCTAGGAAAACATCGGGGTATTCACGTACCACTTGTATCTCTCAATAGGTGACTCTATCATAGCGAAGGCACAGGAACGGGTACAACCCTGGTTAGGCAAGTATAACGTAATTTCACCACAAGTAGGCGAATGTACCTCAATGGCCCTTGCTGCGATATCAATTACTGCCTGATGTCTCGATAACCAGTCAGTTCCTAAAATGATATCCACACTATCCAATCCCAAGATGAGGAGGGTGGTTTTAATTATAAGACTATCAAATTTTATGGGCACATGCCTGTTGATTTGATAGGTGGCAACCCTGCCTCCTGGTGTTGAAATTGTAATGCCCCCATTTGTGTGATGGAAAGGTAACTGGCACTTGGCACTAAATTTTGCACCAATAAAACTGTGTGATGCACCAGAATCAAAAAGAATGATTGCAGGATAATTCAAAACGGAAAAGATACCAGTCATGACGGGTGCTCCCTCTGGAATATCAGCCATGGTGGTGAAGTTCAGCCTGCCTTGTCTCACTTGCACCTTCTATCTCTTGCCTTGGTTCTGATTGGGATTCTGTCCCTGCCTTTGCTGGTTCTTGGGGCAATTCTTGGCATAATGTCCAGTGCTGCCACAAGTGAAACATCTGTTGTCATTGGCCCTACAGTATTGCTGTGGTGGCTGGATGTTGTTCCTCGGAACTAGGGGTTGAGAGTGGCTGGGTGCCTGCTGCTGCTGCTGTGGCCGGATCACCCATCGCCCTTGCTGCTGCTGAGGTCCCTAGTTCTGAGTGTCAGACACAATCCAGAAACGCTGAGGCTAAGCTGAAGGTCCTGCTAGTGGGGTCTTCCTCTTCTTTTCTGCCTGTCAAGCTGTGATGCAGTCTTCCTGAGAAATGGCCATGTTGATAACTCATTGTAGCTGTTGGTCCTGACTGTGTTGAGACGGTCGCGGAGCTTAGTACTGAGGCCCCTCCTAAACCTATCCCTCTTCTTCTCATTAGTGTCTGAAACTCATTAAGCTTGCGGTCCATAATGCCTGTCGGTATGTGATGCCCTCTGAAAGCTGCCTTGAACTCTCTCCATTCCACCACGTGGTCAACTGGCTGCATAGCGAGGAAGTGATCCCACCATGTCCGCGTGGGTCTGCGAAGTTGCTGGGTGGCGAACCGGACCTTAGCCACATCTGAACAAACTCCATTAAGTAGTGGGAATTTGGATTCCACTACCCTGAGCCATACATCAGCATCAAGTGGATCCTCTGCCCGAGTGAACAATGGCGGCTGAGTGCTGAGGAACTCCTGATAAGTGGCCACTGCTGGGGGACGCTGATGGTGATCACCACCACCATAGTGCTAAGGTGGTGGCTGACGCTGAGCCAACTGTCGCGGAATCTCATTCTGCTGAGCCATCAATTCTTGCATGGTTGGAGGCGGTGGCAGTGGTGGAGGAATGCGCTGATTCTGTCCACGATGCGCTCTTCCTGCCATCTGAAAATTCAGGTGCTCTTAATATCATACCTTTGATATTAGGGTTCATACATGGTGAAAGATCTTGAAAAGGCAAGGTTGCAGCATGCCAACATTTTCCTTGCATTTTTCATAAAGGATACGACAGGACATAAAACTTTCTTCATAAGTAAAAGTTGACATCATTCATCATTCATAATTCCGAAAGAGTTTTCTAAGGGTTACAGCAGTGCTCAAAAGACTCAACTCTTCCTAGCCTAGTACCCCAAGGTGCAAAAGCTAAGCTAGCTCTGAGGAGTTCTACTGCCGCACGCTTCTATCCAATCCTTCTGAAACCTAATGGGCAAACAAGGCAACGCTAGACTCGGGGGAGGGTGGTCTCCCTGAGCCAGCAGTGTCCAAACTGGATGCGGGCTCCGGCTCCTCTCCTCCCTCGATGTCAACATCCTTGTTGGCCTCCATATCCTGAATCTCCTGATGGTGCATATCCAAGTGCTGGTTAGCTTCCTCAAGTTGCTGCTGAGTGTTCATGAGCTGATCCTTGAGAACCTCGATGGTGTTCTCCCTGGCTCCTACTAGCTCCTCAAGCTCTTGAATCTGGGTGGCCATCTGCTCCACCTGGAGGTCTTTCTCCACCAGCTTAGTGGACAGGTCTACCACAAGGTCCTCCCTGTTATCCAGGGTGATCTTGGTAGCCTCCAACAAGCCCATTAGCTGAGACATTGCCTCTCCTCGCACTGCTTGCAGGCGATATAGGGCATTCATGCATCGCACCGTCAGGTGAGCAGTCTACCCTGGGTAGAGAGCCCACACATCCTTGGCATGCTCCACTCGATCCTTCCACATTGGGTCGTCCTCCTTTTTAGCGGGGAACAGACCAATGGGGTGAGTGGACAGCTCCAAGGGGTGAAAGCCACAAAAGGTCATCAGCTCGTGGAGAGCAATGGCTCGATGGTGTCTTTAGCCCGGTATCCGAAAGACTCGGAGTCCAACGAACGCTAGCCTGGCTACAAGGGATGAGGCTCCAAGGTCATCCTCACCCTACAGCGGGGTACCCAGTGCTCCTCGAACAGCTGCACCGCGTACTGGGGAGGCGTCGTATAACCGACTCCCTGCAGCACCTCCCACAAGATGCGGGGAAAACCCTCTCGTGCAAGTCCGTTCGTGTGGGAATGTTCATTTCCTCCTTCTGAGGAATCGTGAGAGGTCATCTGTGTAAGGGTAAGCGTAAGCGAAAAAGAAAAAGAATCATAAAAATAAAAGGGGATTTACGCTTGGCCTTTCAAAGGTTACGGTAAGGTCACGGGGTGTACTTAATCTTTCGTTATCATGTGTTGGGGGCCTTCGGCTTACGAAGGTCCTCAAAAACAGGATTTAACAATATTTCTGGAGTATAATGTGTGAACAGGTATCTTCGGACTCAAGTCGGTATCGCAGCAGGAGAAGACCAGAATAATACGAAGGTTGATACAGCGCCGAAGATGTGAACAGGAAAAGCTTCGGCATGGTAGCAGAAAATGAAACCGACTTAAAGATGAAAAGGCTATTCAGACCTCGATAGATTACTATAGAATTATTATCAAATGTAAAGGGCATGAATGTAATTTTGTATGGGCTGTGTCCCGTGCCTATAAATAGGTGAACAGTACCCCCATACTGTTCACGCAGATTTTGGCATTCACTTTTGCGTCACGCTTGTGCTTTCATCTCCTTCAAGCTGAAGGTACATTTGTAATTCGATGTTATTTCTGTTTCTACGTAATAATAATGCAAAAATAAGTTAATAATAATATACAATTGTCTATGTTATCCTTCATATTCCTTATGATTCATCCTTCGTCATTGTATAGTGTATTTATGAAGGTATATCCCTCATAACCTTCGTCCGAAAATCATTATATCCTAAGGGAAATAATGCTTCGAGGGACGAAGGACTTTTCCGATTAACATTTTCTATGTTGCCTTGTTCTTAATTCAAAGCATTTGAGAACAAGTCCCCAACATTGGCGCCCACCTCCAGTGAACTCACTTCCACTCTTTGAGTTTTTGAACACCTTCGGCGATCATAAACCTTCGCTATGGCGCCGAAGAAAGCTTCAGCAACTGGCACTGCAGCTCTCCAACCGCTGGACCACAATCAGGAGACTGTCTCTCTTTGGGAAGCCCGAAGCCAGAAAAGGAAGGCTGTTAGCCCGACACAGCCAGAGGATGAGATAGACCAAGAAATCAGAGACATGGAGATGCTTCATCAACAGGTGCAAAGGAAGAAGGAAAAGATGGCCAGGCTAGCTGAACTGCAAAGGCAGATAGACGAAGCCTCTGAGGAAGTTCGTCATCTTACTCAGGATGAGCAACACCGAAGGTGTAACACCCCTGGTGTTACTATAACTAAAACTTGAGCATGGCATCATGAGTATGGGCATTACATATGTTTGATACACCTAGAGTGCATTCACTAGGCAAAAATTTCAAACAAGTTGTATTGTTTTACTGTTTTACAAATAGGACCCTGGTTTAAGGACTTAACCCTAAATAGTGGTTAAAGGGGTAAAACTTAACCCAAGTTGAGAAAAACCTTAGGACTTTTGAGAAAAGTCATAAAATATCCCCAAACACTAAATTGAATCACATTTATAACCCTGGGATATTAAAAACCCTAATCAGAACCCTGGAAAACCCTAAAACCAAACCCTAGGGGCCTATGTGCAAAATTAACCCACTTTTGGGCTAAAGTGCAAAAACCAAGCCAAATAAGTATTTTAAGTCCTTTGGTTCACAAAAATGTGGACTTGAAAGCAAAACCCTAAGTTTTGGACCTAAATGCAAAATAGACCTCATATGAGTTTATTCTAAGTCTGAAAATCAGTGGATGGGCTCAACTTTGGGGCTTTGTAACTTACAAAGTATAGGGTTTTTACCCTAGGTCACCACATCAAAGTTGAAGACCCATTATAGGAGAACAACTTTGCTTAAGGTTGTGAGCTTAGTTGTTAAGAAGAATTTAGAGAAAACCCAGCCTAAAGTTGGGCTGTCAGGCTGTTATGTCTGAATTTTCAGACAAGCAGTAAACTGACCTCGACTTCGAGCTAGGTTTTGAGCATGATCTTGTGCTCAAATGTGATCATGTCCTATAGTGGAGTTGTAGCTGGTATGTAGCACTACAACTTTGGTACAGAGACTAGGACCTGTTGTCACATGAAATCTGGAGAAAAAGGACTCTAAACTCGCTCGGTCAGAAGCTCTGATGAACGCATGGCCATGGTACAGTGACCGGTTTAACTGAAGAAGAATCCCTTCGTCCTCACCGCCGGTAGCCGCCGCCGTTGATCGCGACTCGTCACGATTCGTGCTCGGTGGTCTTTGGATAAGCACTGCCGATACGTGTCCTCAACGCCGGTGAGCTGGAAGTCACCCCGCTCGGCCACGGCACGTTTTCCCCCCCTGGCTCACCGCCCGCGGTAAGAACTCGTCGTCGACCGCCGCCTCTCGGCCGGGTGCCGCGTGGCTCTACACTTTCACCGTGTCGCCATGACCTTCTCTGAACCCTCCGTAGCTCACCGGAGTTACCGCCACGTCGTTGGCCACGTACTCGCGAAGCCAGTGTTTCTTCCTCCTCTCCGGCCGTCGACACATCGTGATCAAATTAAGCGCCACCGCTTCGGAGTTCTATAAATTGACCCCGCCGTGGGCTTCACCATATCCTTACGCATCCAGCCACCGCTAATCGGCCACAATCATCCACTCGAGCGCTCGAATTTCGCGTTGCCCCCAAATCTGTTTTCCGCCGCCGTTGTAGTGAGCTCGCCGTGGTCAGCCCTCCACAGGTCAGTTCCTGCCCTTTGCTTCCTCGTTTGAGCATGCTCATACCTCCGTGATGCTTACCGAACCAATGAATCGAACTAGACCGGCGCCCATCGCCGGGAACACGGCTGTCTCGCCGTGATGCTTACGGCCACCGTGGCCGGAGCTCCCTAGTCCACCATTAATGCAATTAGGTTAGGGGAAATGCTCCTTAGAGGTTTAATCCTGCGTATGTCGCTCGGGAGCGCCAGTCACTGCCCCAATTGGCCGGTCTGCTTGCTCGCCGGAGCGCGGCCGCGCTTGAGCGCCGTCGGGGACCTCGTGTTGTGAATTGACAGAAACCCGAGGGCGTTTCTGCAAATCGTCAGTGACTCGAAACAATAGTGAAAGGACCTTTTTCGGATTAGCCAGAAGCGCGAGGCCCTTTCTGCAAAATCGCCTGGGCGCGGGCGCGCGCGCGCGCGGGCGCGAGCGATGTTCTCCCTGGACCTGGGCTTGTTGGGCCAGAATCGGCCCAGTACTGCTCCTTGTTTTTCTTTTCTTTTTCAGCAGGACTTTGAAAAACTGTAGAAAATGGTAGGAAAATCCTAAAAATATGAGACCAATTTTCCTAGGCTTGCTATTTTCCATAGTATTTAATAAAAATAGTTTTGTGATTTTTAGTTTGAATAGGGAATTTTAGGATATTTAAAATAGCCTAAACCATTAATTCTGGATTTTTAGAAAATAAATACTAAGTCCAAAATTCCCCAAACTTTTTATGTGAGCTTTTCACATTATTTAGAAGCCATGGGTAGAGTTTGGTTTGATTTGGGCCTTGTTTGATCACTAAACCCAAAACCACCCCCCCTGCTCCATGAACTCCTTTACTGACTCCGGAAACCCTAGGTTCTCGGAGTACCGTGAAGGAAAGTTGTACTCAAGACATAAATAACAAGTTTATGTTATCTTTGCATCCCCATGAGCATTCCATGACATCCATTCTTATGCATGTATATGGTTATATTAGAGCACGAAGAAGAAGAGGAAGTTTCTGAAGAAGGGATACCACCCACCTCTGATCCCCAGGCGGATAACTGCTTTTATTTTGATATCTGTGGATCCGAGCAAGACACCTCTGATAACAAAGGCAAGCCCCGGTGCATTTGCCACCTCCCTTGATGTTTTAAAAGCTTTCTCACTTGCTTGCTGCATTAGGTGATAGGAGTTGATTGATTAAACAATTCCTGCATTACCTTCCTTGATCTTAATTACCCTCCTTGAAATCCTGTTTTTTTACAAAAAGGTTTTACTATGCTTAGTATTGCTTTAGAAAAACAAAAGGATTTGTTTTACAAAAGATGTTTGGCAAAGTGGGAGGGATGTTTTCAAAAACAAAATTTGATGGTGGATCCATCAAGGCCTTGATGGGTCCAACATTGGAAAAGATGTACCTCTGTCAGGTACCAAGTTTTTGGGTTGAAATGATTAAGCTGAGACCGGGCGAGTGACTTGCACGAGAGAGAGTCTCGGTGTAGTGTCTCCGTCTGAGTCGATTAAGGACCTTGTCGATGTAGGCCTGCTGACCGAGGACCCTTTAACTGGTCACATGCCTCGTCATGGGTAAGCCTTGCCTCGGGCATACTAAGGCCGGAATAAGATAACACGAAATGGGAGTGGAGCGGTGGCGAGAGTAGCGTGTACCCTCCGTGGCAAGAGGCTGGACGGTGGTGTATCTGTGCTCTCGGTTTGCGTGAACCTGATCCGGTCTTAAGAACCCCGGTGGCGGGTTGACATATGCAAGGGTTAAGTGCTACATATGTCGTGTGATTGGAGATCCTCAGCTGAGTATAATCGATTCGGATCGCCGTACCTCCGCGGTTATGGAGACTTGGCCACTGACTTACACGTAGCATTCCACTAAAGATGATGGGTTTTTGGTTAAGAAATTGGCTAGTGCAGGACCAGTGATTGAACTAGGGTAGAAAGAACTCTAGTGCAGGTAATTTTACCTAATTTGACAAATAAAATTGGGTTTTTAAGGATCCACTTTAGTAAGCATTTCTGCAAAACAGAGTCTTTGACTTTTGGGAAGCCTCACCTTGACTCCCATATATCCAGCATACCCTTGAGAGTCTTTTCCTTAGTCGGGTAAGACTTGCTGAGTAATTCCGTACTCAGGGTTTATCCCTTTGTTGTTTTTAGGTGGGGAATTACCAGACTTTTGCTGCTTCTGTGCTAAGGTGGTTCCCAACGAAGAAAAACAAGACTGAAGTGCGGGAGGACTCGGTCCTCCACTTTGAATCTTTTGTTTATAGTCTTTCGGGAGAAGTTTGTGTCTCCCTGGTTTGTATAATTATTACTTTTATGCACTCACTTTAGCCTGGTCTGTAATAATATAACTCAAGCTTACTTTTGAAATAAATGTAAGTTTATGTAATTCGCTTCCGCATATCTTCATCTCCGATGGTCTGTAATGTCTGCAAGACGGGTGAAACGTTCCTGGTGAGGTAAGGAAAGATACCGAGCTTGTCAAGTAACTTAGGAACATCTACAGGGTGTCTGATGTCTGCTAGACAAGGACAATTGTAGGTGGGCCTGATTACTTGGGAGGTTCCGTCACAGCTGGTATCGGAGCGTAGCCCTTCTTGGCAGATATTACGAGGCATCTTCAAAAAGATTTTCAAAAGTCTTACCTAAAGATTCTTTTCTCTTCTTACCTAAGTATTCTAAAGAGTTTATCTTAAAGACCAGTTAGGAAGAGTGCAACGTATAGGAGGTTAAATCGACCAAGGTTGATTCTGTACTTACTCATGCATCATGCTAAGAATTATGCTAATAAATTTTCCCCCTTAGAAAGATGTCGCCACGCACGAGGCTAACGGCACGAAAATCAACGGGACCAAGGGGAGTACCCCGGCATCAACTGGCCCCTCGACATGAGAGCAGTAGCAGTGGGAGTAATGATCCCATAGGAGACTTGGAAGCCGAAGTGAGTCGACTTCAAGCAACGTTGCGACACAGGACTAATGCGTGGATTGCCGACAGAGACAAAATTAATGATCTAAGAAGGGACCTCCGTCACCTGCGGGATCAGCTGGCTGATCGGGACTTGGCACTTGACTGGGCAGTACAGTCACATATGTTGGTATGTGCTAAGGAAGCAAGGGCTCAGGCCCGAATTAAAGAACTCAGCTCGGCTGTCGACAACCTGCAGGTTTACTGCAATACATTGCATGAGGAAGTCCATGTGCTCTACTCGCAACTACACCCTGGTGAGCCTGCACACTCTGCTGAGGCGGAAGCCGGACCCTCTCACGTTGCGGGACGCGCGTTGGGTGGGGAGTTAGATCTTTTTGAACCCCCTCCTTCTTTGAGGTTGGTGGACGTCTGGACTTGTAACACCCAAAATTCTGAATTTAGGATTGATAGAAGAAATCTGAGCAAAATACCATTGATAAATAATTAAACTTTATAATTCACCCTTTTTAAAGGTAAATAATCATAATAAAATAAATAAAGAAACACTATGCAGTAATTGTGCATCATGTGAAAGTTTAACTTGTGCATAAATTTGAAATCTAGAATTTAAAACTTGGTTTGATTTGAATTGGAATTTGGGTTTTGAAAATAAGAAGAAAAGGAAAGTATATACAAAATAAAAAGTATAAATAAAAGTAAGACTAGAGTTTACAAGTTATACTTTCAATCTGAGGAGAATTTACCAAAGAATTTGATTTTGAAATTTGAACTCAAATTGGATTTGAAAATGGAGAAAAGAAAATAGAAAATAAAAAGAAAAAGAGAAAGGAAGCCAGCTGGGCCGACTTCAACTAATTCGGCCCATCTCCTTTTTCCTTCTTTCCACCGCAGCCCAACTCCACTCCACTTTCGCTGACACCGCTGGTCCATTTACCAGTCGCGTGGGCGATGTAGCTGTCGCCGACGTGTGGCCCCCGCAGGTCAGCTCACTCTTTCCCTTTCCTCGCGGGCGTTCGGTTGCAACGGCTCCGCATGGCGCGGCCGGGGAAGCAGGCGACGGAGTCCGCGGCACCTTGGGGATAAAGCCGTGGCCTTCGGGGTGTCTTCTCCCGTGGATGCCGATGTGCTCAAAGTGCCCCTGTCACCACATACTCTTTCCTCGCCACCGGTGTGCGCAAATCTAGATAGTGCGCCGGTACTGCCCATCCTCAGTCTCGTCGCCGTTGGAGCCTGGAAGTCGCGGCGGGGAGCTCCGCCAGAGTGCTTGGGGTTCGCACGTGAGAACGCCGAGCGGATTCGACCACCGGAGCAGCTTCGGATTGTTCACCGCACTTCACCCCCGCCATTGCTCGTGACCCGTGATCATCGATACATAATCCACGGTAAATCCGCTTCTATCGTGTTCGCATTAACCTCTGGTGCGTGTGGTCCTCTTGGCTGGCCTATTTGGTGACCGGACCTCGTCGAATCGCTCATCGGAGTATCCATCTCCGCCGTGAGCTTAGCTGTGCCGTGGGCTGGGTGTTTGCGCTGTGTCGCGGCTGGAATTGAGGGGCGACATGGGTGCGGGCCGTTGCGAATCTCACGAGGGTCGGGTGAATCCGGGATTGGGGACTTGGTCGGCCGGAATTGCGCGTACTCCGGTGAACCATCGCCGGGGAGCGGCGTCGGGTTGGTGCGGATGGAGCTGGATTGGGACGATGGGATGTGGACCGTTGATCTCCCAGAGAACGGCCTTGATTCGTTTGAGAACACCCCCTTCACGCGTGGAATTGGGACCGTGGATGCGAGATCGTGTGATTGAAAGCAAACCTGGGTTTAATTGATTGCCGACCGTTAGATTGGGATCGGATGGGCCATAGATTCATACCGCTTCAGCAAATAAATGATCTAATCGCAGCCCTCCAGAGTTGATCCAACGGCCACGATTGGCCGATACCCCTTCGGCCGGGTTGTTTTGCATAAGAGCCCTCCGGTTTTTAGGAAACTAACCCGCCGTCCACGATCACTGTAGTCTGAGTCTAGGAAATTTCACCCCGGGGTCCCTGCAGTTTCCTGTAATTGGGGCCCAGGCCAGAGAATTATAAAATCAGAGAAAACTTATTAGAAAAAGGATTTTTAGTGTGAAAATAAATCCTAGAACTTGTTTAATTTGTAGAAAATTCATATGAACTCCAAATTGGTCCATTCCAGTTCCTAAATTTTCATAAAATTATTGTCTATCTATTTGTGCCTCTGTTCTGACATGACAAACACATTAAAATTATTCTTTCACTTAATCTTGTATTAAGCACATAAAACATTAGAAAATCCATAACTTAAAATCTATAATTCCAAAATTAATGATTCCTGTTCCTAGAATCTTATTTTAATGTGTAGGTTATTATTATGTATTTTGTTTACTTGTTTGGTGTGATGTTAAATTTTGCCTACACTGTTTGTTTGTATTACTACGACTAGCAGTGAGGTCACGAGTCACCTGAAGATCATCCTGGTACCTGGAATCTCAAGGCCCAGGCAAGTTGTGCCCTTGATCACTTCTTTTCACCTACTCATGTTCTAATTAATCATAATGATCTGCATAGGTTAATTTTGATGGGACCCAATAGGTTACCCTAGTTTGTCTATCTTTATACCTTGTTTACCACTGAACTATCTGGGTAGTACTTGCTAGTGCTATATGTGGTTTTGGGTATGAAGATTACACTATTCATGATTATACTTTTGTTATCAGTTGTTATTACTGTTCATGTTAAGATCATTATGTTAATTGGAACATGGAGAACCACCCGGGAAAACAGTGCTACCACAAGGGTGGAATGGGACGCCCTTGGCTGATTAATTAGGAAAGCTAGTGGAAGACTACCTTACCCGAAAGGGGCAAGGGCAGTAGGGGAGAGGTCAGTGTAGGGAGGCCCTCGGGAGGATTTTGCTGCGATGGCGGTCCTGCAAGGGATTCCTGCACTGGATCTTCCTATAACTGTAGCGGGTTTTCGGAAGCTAGTGGAACTTTGTAAAGGCCTCGTAGTGGATCCCTAGCCATTCACCTCGGAAGTGTCTAAGGGCCTTGCAAACCCTGGCGACATGGGATACACGACTTGTGGGTAAAGATGCGCAACCTCTGCAGAGTGTAAAACTGGTATACTAGCCGTGCTCACGGTCATGAGCAGCTCGGACACTCACATGATTAATTGATGGAACTAAATTCAATTTGTCATATGCATTGCATCGCGGGTGAAGTTGTTACTTTTGTTCTACTATTTAACTGGGTTGGTACTTACTTATACTTAGTAATTGCTAATAAAATTTTGACCAACTTTAAAAGCAATGCTCAGCTTCAACCATCCTCTTTGGTAAGCCTTACACTTCACGTGAGCTCCCACCTTTGGCGAGTTCATGCACATTATTCCCCACAACTTGTTGAGCGATGAACGTATGTGAGCTCACTCTTGCTGTCTCACATACACCACAGGTCAAGAACAGGTACCACAGGATGAGGCGCATGGAGGATGCTGCGATGTGTTCGTGAGAGGTCTAGGCCGTCGTCTCCCAGTCAACTTTGGGTTGCTGGACCGTTGTCTCCTTATAATGTAATTATTTATTTTGTATAGAACTCCTGTTATATAGTAAAGATGTGACATTCGATCCTGTGCCATGATTCATCATATGTGTGAGACTTGGTCCCAGCACACCTGGTGATTATGTTAGCACCCGGGTTTTGGACCCCTAAAATCCGGGTGTTACAGAAGTGGTATCAGAGGAATGTTGACTGTAGGACGAAACCTAGATAGAACTGGACAACCAATATTTACTTACCTTTGCCACTCTGATTCTTTTCTAAACTCATCTTAATCTTTTCTCATCTAATTCCGCTTTACTCTGATTATTCTTATCTTTTCTTTCTAAAAGACAAATGTGGATTTCACACTTTGAAATCCTGTGACTGAAGTGACCTTTAGGAATAGGAGACCTAATCTTAGGAACAAAAACAAAACTATTTTTATAAGTGTCCATGTATTGAAATGTTTGTTCTTATGATACTTGCCTGATTTGGATCTTTGATTGAATGTGATGAGTTGTGGAATAATGTCCACAATTGCATCTGCATATACACATAGGTATAAAAATATATTTATAAAATAACTAGACAACCTAGATTATCCCCATTGGAATATATCTAGCTTAAGAGATTTATCTTATCCTAAAAGATCTCATTCTAGCCAATTCATCTTACCTTAAAAGATTCTCCCTTATCTTAGTAGATCCATCTCATCTAAAAAGATTCTATCTTATCTTATGGATTCATCTTGCCCTAAATTGAATATTTATCCCACTCTAGAATAACAACCGTGACCTAATTAAAATTTATGAGATTCTATCTAGTCTAATCTAGTTATACCAATCTAACCTAAAATTGGTGCCCTAGACCAACTTTACCATATACAACCACCTAACCATATGCAACTACCTTACCCATCTGATAGTTGCATAACCCCTCTGTTTTAACCTAATAGAGATTTTTTTTTAAAAAAAATATCTTGATAAAATACATCCTACCCAGGAAGATCTATCTAACTTTAACTAGTCTCATCTAGCCATATCCAATCTAATCTAGATCCCATCTAACCTAATAAGATCTAATCTAAAGTGAGTTACTTAATGGACCAGTTAATACTTGAGAAATAGATTAGACCCTATCCACATGTTTTATTTTTAGTTCACCCTACACTAAATAAAGAGTGAGAAACCAACCCAACCAATAGAGTCTTGGTGGATTGCATGACCTGCCTATTCCCACCTAATAACAAACAAACTTTTAACCTACATCCTGTAGTCCATCTCACCCATATATATCTCTCATCTTGACAGATTCTATCCTACCCTTAGATATTCACCTTATACGACTGGTTACCCTAATCTGAACATAAAACAAAGATTAAGCCCTACTAAAGGATCTTCAGATTATAACTAGCTACTAACTTATTCATTCCGCTTATTGAATAATTTCCTTTGCAAAACTATTACCATGTGCCTCTAACTTTCATGGTCAATACCAGGAAAGGAAAGATTATCACGTAACAGCAAACAGAAATGAATCCTCCAAATCCTCCACCTGTTGAGATCGATCAAGTGGTTGCTACCCAAAGACTGGTAATACAACAATTAACAGACCTGGTGACCGAGATGCAAAATCAGATAAGACAACAACGCGAGGAAATACGTCAGGCCCGCCAAGAAATAAGGCAAGCACGGTTGGAGAGACAACAACAACAACCTCCACCACCACCACCAGCTTCACGAAGCTACATAGATATAAATTATGATGATTTGTAAGATCTAGATGTTACTTTAGTTAGTAGGTGATATGATATTATTTTAGAAGGAACAATAAGGTCTATTGACCCTATGTTTTGTTAAAGAATTATACCTCATGCTGAGATTTCTTTGTTTGTGCATATGTTCCGAGAACAATATGAGTATACATCCCTTTTCTTACAAATCTCGAGGACGAGATTATTTTTAAGGGGGGTAGGATTTGTAACACCCAAAATTCTGAATTTAGGATTGATAGAAGAAATCTGAGCAAAATACCATTGATAAATAATTAAACTTTATAATTCACCCTTTTTAAAGGTAAATAATCATAATAAAATAAATAAAGAAACACTATGTAGTAATTGTGCATCATGTGAAAGTTTAACTTGTGCATAAATTTGAAATCTAGAATTTAAAACTTGGTTTGATTTGAATTGGAATTTGGGTTTTGAAAATAAGAAGAAAAGGAAAGTATATACAAAATAAAAAGTATAAATAAAAGTAAGACTAGAGTTTACAAGTTATACTTTCAATCTGAGGAGAATTTACCAAAGAATTTGATTTTGAAATTTGAACTCAAATTGGATTTGAAAATGGAGAAAAGAAAATAGAAAATAAAAAGAAAAAGAGAAAGGAAGCCAGCTGGGCCGACTTCAACTAATTTGGCCCATCTCCTTTTTCCTTCTTTCCACCGCAGCCCAACTCCACTCCACTTTCGCTGACACCGCTGGTCCATTTACCAGTCGCGTGGGCGATGTAGCTGTCGCCGACGTGTGGCCCCCGCAGGTCAGCTCACTCTTTCCCTTTCCTCGCGGGCGTTCGGTTGCAACGGCTCCGCATGGCGCGGCCGGGGAAGCAGGCGACGGAGTCCGCGGCACCTTGGGGATAAAGCCGTGGCCTTCGGGGTGTCTTCTCCCGTGGATGCCGATGTGCTCGAAGTGCCCCTGTCACCACATACTCTTTCCTCGCCACCGGTGTGCGCAAATCTAGATAGTGCGCCGGTACTGCCCATCCTCAGTCTCGTCGCCGTTGGAGCCTGGAAGTCGCGGCGGGGAGCTCCGCCAGAGTGCTTGGGGTTCGCACGTGAGAACGCCGAGCGGATTCGACCACCGGAGCAGCTTCGGATTGTTCACCGCACTTCACCCCCGCCATTGCTCGTGACCCGTGATCATCGATACATAATCCACGGTAAATCCGCTTCTATCGTGTTCGCATTAACCTCTGGTGCGTGTGGTCCTCTTGGCTGGCCTATTTGGTGACCGGACCTCGTCGAATCGCTCATCGGAGTATCCATCTCCGCCGTGAGCTTAGCTGTGCCGTGGGCTGGGTGTTTGCGCTGTGTCGCGGCTGGAATTGAGGGGCGACATGGGTGCGGGCCGTTGCGAATCTCACGAGGGTCGGGTGAATCCGGGATTGGGGACTTGGTCGGCCGGAATTGCGCGTACTCCGGTGAACCATCGCCGGGGAGCGGCGTCGGGTTGGTGCGGATGGAGCTGGATTGGGACGATGGGATGTGGACCGTTGATCTCCCAGAGAACGGCCTTGATTCGTTTGAGAACACCCCCTTCACGCGTGGAATTGGGACCGTGGATGCGAGATCGTGTGATTGAAAGCAAACCTGGGTTTAATTGATTGCCGACCGTTAGATTGGGATCGGATGGGCCATAGATTCATACCGCTTCAGCAAATAAATGATCTAATCGCAGCCCTCCAGAGTTGATCCAACGGCCACGATTGGCCGATACCCCTTCGGCCGGGTTGTTTTGCATAAGAGCCCTCCGGTTTTTAGGAAACTAACCCGCCGTCCACGATCACTGTAGTCTGAGTCTAGGAAATTTCACCCCGGGGTCCCTGCAGTTTCCTGTAATTGGGGCCCAGGCCAGAGAATTATAAAATCAGAGAAAACTTATTAGAAAAAGGATTTTTAGTGTGAAAATAAATCCTAGAACTTGTTTAATTTGTAGAAAATTCATATGAACTCCAAATTGGTCCATTCCAGTTCCTAAATTTTCATAAAATTATTGTCTATCTATTTGTGCCTCTGTTCTGACATGACAAACACATTAAAATTATTCTTTCACTTAATCTTGTATTAAGCACATAAAACATTAGAAAATCCATAACTTAAAATCTATAATTCCAAAATTAATGATTCCTGTTCCTAGAATCTTATTTTAATGTGTAGGTTATTATTATGTATTTTGTTTACTTGTTTGGTGTGATGTTAAATTTTGCCTACACTGTTTGTTTGTATTACTACGACTAGCAGTGAGGTCACGAGTCACCTGAAGATCATCCTGGTACCTGGAATCTCAAGGCCCAGGCAAGTTGTGCCCTTGATCACTTCTTTTCACCTACTCATGTTCTAATTAATCATAATGATCTGCATAGGTTAATTTTGATGGGACCCAATAGGTTACCCTAGTTTGTCTATCTTTATACCTTGTTTACCACTGAACTATCTGGGTAGTACTTGCTAGTGCTATATGTGGTTTTGGGTATGAAGATTACACTATTCATGATTATACTTTTGTTATTAGTTGTTATTACTGTTCATGTTAAGATCATTATGTTAATTGGAACATGGAGAACCACCCGGGAAAACAGTGCTACCACAAGGGTGGAATGGGACGCCCTTGGCTGATTAATTAGAAAAGCTAGTGGAAGACTACCTTACCCGAAAGGGGCAAGGGCAGTAGGGGAGAGGTCAGTGTAGGGAGGCCCTCGGGAGGATTTTGCTGCGATGGCGGTCCTACAAGGGATTCCTGCACTGGATCTTCCTATAAACTGTAGCGGGTTTTCGGAAGCTAGTGGAACTTTGTAAAGGCCTCGTAGTGGATCCCTAGCCATTCACCTCGGAAGTGTCTAAGGGCCTTGCAAACCCTGGCGACATGGGATACACGACTTGTGGGTAAAGATGCGCAACCTCTGCAGAGTGTAAAACTGGTATACTAGCCGTGCTCACGGTCATGAGCAGCTCGGACACTCACATGATTAATTGATGGAACTAAATTCAATTTGTCATATGCATTGCATCGCGGGTGAAGTTGTTACTTTTGTTCTACTATTTAACTGGGTTGGTACTTACTTATACTTAGTAATTGCTAATAAAATTTTGACCAACTTTAAAAGCAATGCTCAGCTTCAACCATCCTCTTTGGTAAGCCTTACACTTCACGTGAGCTCCCACCTTTGGCGAGTTCATGCACATTATTCCCCACAACTTGTTGAGCGATGAACGTATGTGAGCTCACTCTTGCTGTCTCACATACACCACAGGTCAAGAACAGGTACCACAGGATGAGGCGCATGGAGGATGCTGCGATGTGTTCGTGAGAGGTCTAGGCCGTCGTCTCCCAGTCAACTTTGGGTTGCTGGACCGTTGTCTCCTTATAATGTAATTATTTATTTTGTATAGAACTCCTGTTATATAGTAAAGATGTGACATTCGATCCTGTGCCATGATTCATCATATGTGTGAGACTTGGTCCCAGCACACCTGGTGATTATGTTAGCACCCGGGTTTTGGACCCCTAAAATCCGGGTGTTACAGGACTCCCACACCTGACAATGAAGCCGCCAAAAGCAACGGGAAGCAGGACTAATAGTGTAATAAAAGTAGAGTAGTGTATTATAGGGTGTACTGTTGTATAATAGGTTAAACTTTTGTAAAATGGGTAATGTATCCTGTTGTATAATATCGAGTCTGTACCATTACTCTTTATAGTAATGTAAAACGGAAGGTTTTCTTTGGCACATTATGTTTATTCAAATGTTTTTGCCTCAGATGCCGATCCGAACTCGCGGACAGGATGCAGCCGGAACATCCGGGGGTCGAGATGTTACACCGAATCCACCTCCCGTTCCACCCACGCTTGCCGAGGCAATCACTGCCTTGGTAAATGCTACAGCCGACAATACCCGCTTCCTGAGGGAGATGGCGGGTCAGCAACAGCTTCAGCAACAAGCAGGAAGAGGATTTCAACAGGGTCCCCGTGAGACCACTTATCTGGATTTCTCCGAGACTCGTCCGCCTCTCTTCGTCAAAGCAGAAGATCCGCTCGAAGCCGACGAATGGATACGAGTCATCGAACAGAAGTTTGGCCTTCTACGTTGTTCGGAAACCCAGAAGCCATTGTTTGCGGCTCAGCAACTCCGAGGCCCTGCCAGCACTTGGTGGGGGAACTTTGTGGCTATCCAGCCGGACAACCATCAAATTACATGGAACGAGTTTAAAGCAGCATTCCGCGAGCATTATATTCCTGAGGGAGTGCTGCACATGAAACAAGAAGAGTTTATGAAATTGAAGCAAGGGGGAGATACTGTTAACCAGTATCTCAACAAATTCAATCACCTGTCACAATACGCAATTGATCAGGTGAACACAGACTTGAAGAAAAGGAATTGTTTTATGAGAGGTCTGAACGACCGGATGCAGCGGAAAATGGCTGCATGTATTGATCTTACTTATGGAAAGGCTGTTAGCACAGCCTTATATGTGGAGGCCAAATATGCAAATTCTGGGAAAAGTAAGGGATTCAGTGGTGATCGGCCTAGTCAGGGCCCGGTAAAGAGGCAACGGTTCATTCTCCGGCCCTCTAACCAGAACCGTTCAAGTGCACCATCTTTCCCTTTCAAGCAGCCCATAATTATTCGTCCCAACAAAGCTCCCACTGTCCAAAGTCAGTCGGGTGCTCCAGGCACTCGATTCCCTGCTCTGCCAAGTTCTTCAACTGGATGTTTTAACTGTGGCAAATCTGGGCATTTTATTAAAGATTGCCCCTATCCTCGGCAAAATCAAGCTAATAATCAGCAAGGATCGGGGAATTCTGCTCCAGGCAAGGGAAGTACTTCGGGCAAGAATACCAAGAAAATGGGGCGAGTATATTATACGCAAGTGGCTACCACACCGGAGGGAGAGCCGGTGATGATGGGTACGTTCCCTGTGGCCAGTCACCCTGCAATTATTCTTTTTGATTCTGGTGCTTCGCATACCTTCATTAGCAAGACATTTGTGGAGCAACATCACATTGCATGTCATGAATCAAAAGAGGGATTTAAAATTCATTCACCTGGGGGACATATTTTTACTAGAGAAGTGGCCTATGAAGTGCCAGTAACTATGGCCGGACGGAACTTTCCTGCTAACATGATTGTTCTAAAAGGCCAGGATATAGATGTAATTTTGGGGATGAATTGGTTAACTCAACACAAGGCAATTCTCAACACTGAACTCAGAACCGTCAGGTTGAGTTATAATCAAGAAGAAATTCTCTTGTCTCTCCCCAAAACCAATCCAGCCAAAGCTTCTGGTAGAATATTTGAAGCCATTGTACCAGAGATCAAAAACATTCCGGTAGTATGTGAGTTTCCAGATGTGTTTCCGGAAGATTTGCCTGGACTACCTCCTGAAAGAGATGTAGAATTCGTAATTGAGCTAAAGCCCGGTACGGCTCCCATCTCTCGAAGATCGTACCGTATGCCCCCTAATGAGTTGGCGGAATTAAAGGTTCAATTACAAGATCTACTGAATAAGGGATTTATCCGGCCAAGCTCGTCCCCGTGGGGTTGTCCCGCCATCTTTGTGAAGAAGAAGGATCAAACCTTGCGCATGTGCGTGGACTATCGGCCCCTAAATGAGGTCACCATCAAGAATAAGTACCCTCTTCCAAGGATTGATATCTTATTTAATCAACTGACTGGGGCGAGGGTGTTTTCCAAAATTGATCTCAGGTCGGGCTATCATCAAATCCGTATTCGGCCCGAGGATATACCGAAGACCGCATTTACTACGCGGTATGGATTGTTTGAGTATCTAGTAATGTCTTTCGGGCTCACAAATGCTCCTGCCCACTTCACCTATTTGATGAACTCGGTGTTCATGCCCGAGTTAGACAAGTTCGTGGTGGTCTTCATCGACGATATTTTGATATATTCTAAAAATGAAGAGGAGCATGCTCAGCACCTACGGATTGTATTGACGCGCCTGAAGGAACATCAGCTGTATGCCAAGTTCAGCAAGTGCGCGTTCTGGCTGGAGGAAATTCAATTTCTGGGGCACGTGTTATCAGCCAAGGGAATTGCGGTAGATCCTAGCAAGGTCAAGGATATTCTGGAGTGGAAACCTCCAACGACTGTTCACCAAGTCCGGAGTTTTCTTGGACTAGCAGGATACTATCGCAGATTCATACCTGATTTTTCTAAGCTTGTGAAGCCAATCACAAGTTTATTGAAGAATGATACTAAGTTCAATTGGTCTTCTAAATGTAATGAAGCCTTTGAGCAACTGAAGACACTATTGACCACTGCTCCGGTATTGGCTCAACCGGACATCGCTAAACCTTTTGATGTATATTGTGACGCGTCAGGCAGTGGACTCGGCTGTGTGCTAATGCAAGAAGGCCGAGTAATTGCGTATGCTTCAAGGCAGTTACGCCGACATGAGGAGCATTATCCAACACATGATCTCGAGTTAGCTTCTGTGGTTCATGCCCTGAAAATATGGCGTCACTATCTGCTGGGAAATATCTGCCACATATATACAGATCATAAGAGTTTGAAGTATATATTTACCCAGTCAGAGTTAAATATGAGGCAAAGACGATGGCTTGAGCTCATTAAAGACTATGAACTGGAAATCCATTATCACCCAGGCAAGGCCAATGTGGTGGCAGATGCATTGAGTCGCAAGACTTCCTGCCACTGTCTTATGGTAAAGACCTCCGAAAACACTTTGTGTCAAGACATGGAGAAGTTAAACCTGGGGATAATCCAGCAAGGGACTCTGAATCAACTAAAGCTTGAGTCAACTATTTTGCAAAGGGTAATTGATGCTCAACAGGATAATCTGGGCATGAAGCACATACGAGAGAAGATCAGGGCTGGAACAACCCAATGTTTCAAGGAAGATGATCGAGGTGTGTTATGGTTCAACAACCGCATAGTAGTGCCGAAAAATGAAGAACTCCGCCAGCAAATCTTAGATGAAGCGCATCTTAGTCGCTATTCTATTCATCCAGGAAGCACTAAGATGTATCACGATCTAAAACAGCACTACTGGTGGACGAAGATGAAGATTGAAATTGCACGCTATGTGGCTAAGTGTGACACTTGCAGACGTGTCAAAGCCATACACATGAAAGCTGCCGGTCCATTGCAGTCATTATCAATACCAACATGGAAATGGGAAGACATAAGCATGGACTTCATCGTGGGATTGCCCAGGACCGCAAAAGGGTATGACTCTATCTGGGTGATTGTTGATCGACTTACAAAGATTGCTCACTTTCTGCCGGTCAAGACAAATTCCCCGGTTACTGTCTACGCCCAATTGTACATTGATCGTATTCTTAGTCTGCATGGTGTTCCAAAGACCATAGTGTCGGATCGTGGACCTCAATTTGTAGCCAAGTTTTGGGAAGCACTTCACAAATCTTTGGGTACTAAGTTACTCCACAGTTCGGCCTATCATCCTCAAACCAGTGGGCAGACTGAGAGAGTGAACCAAATACTGGAAGATATGTTGCAGTCATGTGTCCTGGATTTCTCACAGAAATGGGATGAATGCTTACCTTTGGCGGAGTTTTCATATAATAACAGTTACCAGGAAAGCATCAAGATGGCACCTTTTGAAGCTTTGTATGGGCGACGGTGTCGAACTCCGCTAAATTGGTCTGAACCTGGTGAAAGATATTTCTTTAGACCTGATATGGTAAAAGAAACCGAAGAAAAGGTTCAGAAAATAGTTCATAATATGAAGAAGGCACAGGCTCGTCAGAAAAGTTATGCAGACAAACGGCGAATGCCCTTATACTTCTTAGAAGGAGACTACGTCTACTTAAAGGTTTCACCAATGAAAGGCGTATCGCGTTTTGGGGTTAAAGGAAAACTTGCACCCAGGTACATTGGTCCATTCCTGGTACTTGAGCAATGTGGACCAGTGGCATACCGACTCCAGCTCCCCGAAACATTGTCTGCTATACATAACGTGTTCCACGTGTCACAATTGAAGAAGTGTCTTCGGGTTCCCAATCGAACCGTTGAAGTGACTGAGGTTGTCCTGGAACCAGATTTAACATACTCGGAACATCCCATTCGAGTTCTGGATCAAAAGGACAGGGTTACTCGGAGAAAGACTCTCAAGTTTTATAAGATACAGTGGAACCAGCATTCGGAAGATGAGGCTACATGGGAAACCCAAGATTTCTTAGATAAGAATTTCCCAGGCTTTCTAGCCTCTTGTAAGTTGTAAAGTTTGTATAGCTGTGTAATAAAGGAATGAACCCCCACACCACCCCTGCTTTGTACCAGAAATAAGGAAATAAAAATGTGACACATTTCCTTTTCCATTACTCACCCTAGGACTTTAAATCTCGGGACGAGATTCTTTTATGGGGGGAAGGATGTAACACCCCTGGTGTTACTATAACTAAAACTTGAGCATGGCATCATGAGTATGGGCATTACATATGTTTGATACACCTAGAGTGCATTCACTAGGCAAAAATTTCAAACAAGTTGTATTGTTTTACTGTTTTACAAATAGGACCCTGGTTTAAGGACTTAACCCTAAATAGTGGTTAAAGGGGTAAAACTTAACCCAAGTTGAGAAAAACCTTAGGACTTTTGAGAAAAGTCATAAAATATCCCCAAACACTAAATTGAATCACATTTATAACCCTGGGATATTAAAAACCCTAATCAGAACCCTGGAAAACCCTAAAACCAAACCCTAGGGGCCTATGTGCAAAATTAACCCACTTTTGGGCTAAAGTGCAAAAACCAAGCCAAATAAGTATTTTAAGTCCTTTGGTTCACAAAAATGTGGACTTGAAAGCAAAACCCTAAGTTTTGGACCTAAATGCAAAATAGACCTCATATGAGTTTATTCTAAGTCTGAAAATCAGTGGATGGGCTCAACTTTGGGGCTTTGTAACTTACAAAGTATAGGGTTTTTACCCTAGGTCACCACATCAAAGTTGAAGACCCATTATAGGAGAACAACTTTGCTTAAGGTTGTGAGCTTAGTTGTTAAGAAGAATTTAGAGAAAACCCAGCCTAAAGTTGGGCTGTCAGGCTGTTATGTCTGAATTTTCAGACAAGCAGTAAACTGACCTCGACTTCGAGCTAGGTTTTGAGCATGATCCTGTGCTCAAATGTGATCATGTCCTATAGTGGAGTTGTAGCTGGTATGTAGCACTACAACTTTGGTACAGAGACTAGGACCTGTTGTCACATGAAATCTGGAGAAAAAGGACTCTAAACTCGCTCGGTCAGAAGCTCTGATGAACGCATGGCCATGGTACAGTGACCGGTTTAACTGAAGAAGAATCCCTTCGTCCTCACCGCCGGTAGCCGCCGCCGTTGATCGCGACTTGTCACGATTCGTGCTCGGTGGTCTTTGGATAAGCACTGCCGATACGTGTCCTCAACGCCGGTGAGCTGGAAGTCACCCCGCTCGGCCACGGCACGTTTTCCCCCCCCTGGCTCACCGCCCGCGGTAAGAACTCGTCGTCGACCGCCGCCTCTCGGCCGGGTGCCGCGTGGCTCTACACTTTCACCGTGTCGCCATGACCTTCTCTGAACCCTCCGTAGCTCACCGGAGTTACCGCCACGTCGTTGGCCACGTACTCGCGAAGCCAGTGTTTCTTCCTCCTCTCCGGCCGTCGACACATCGTGATCAAATTAAGCGCCACCGCTTCGGAGTTCTATAAATTGACCCCGCCGTGGGCTTCACCATATCCTTACGCATCCAGCCACCGCTAATCGCCCACAATCATCCACTCGAGCGCTCGAATTTCGCGTTGCCCCCAAATCTGTTTTCCGCCGCCGTTGTAGTGAGCTCGCCGTGGTCAGCCCTCCACAGGTCAGTTCCTGCCCTTTGCTTCCTCGTTTGAGCATGCTCATACCTCCGTGATGCTTACCGAACCAATGAATCGAACTAGACCGGCGCCCATCGCCGGGAACACGGCTGTCTCGCCGTGATGCTTACGGCCACCGTGGCCGGAGCTCCCTAGTCCACCATTAATGCAATTAGGTTAGGGGAAATGCTCCTTAGAGGTTTAATCCTGCGTATGTCGCTCGGGAGCGCCAGTCACTGCCCCAATTGGCCGGTCTGCTTGCTCGCCGGAGCGCGGCCGCGCTTGAGCGCCGTCGGGGACCTCGTGTTGTGAATTGACAGAAACCCTAGGGCGTTTCTGCAAATCGTCAGTGACTCGAAACAATAGTGAAAGGACCTTTTTCGGATTAGCCAGAAGCGCGAGGCCCTTTCTGCAAAATCGCCTGGGCGCGGGCGCGCGCGCGCGGGCGCGAGCGCTGTTCTCCCTGGACCTGGGCTTGTTGGGCCAGAATCGGCCCAGTACTGCTCCTTGTTTTTCTTTTTCTTTTTCAGCAGGACTTTGAAAAACTGTAGAAAATGGTAGGAAAATCCTAAAAATATGAGACCAATTTTCCTAGGCTTGCTATTTTCCATAGTATTTAATAAAAATAGTTTTGTGATTTTTAGTTTGAATAGGGAATTTTAGGATATTTAAAATAGCCTAAACCATTGATTCTGGATTTTTAGAAAATAAATACTAAGTCCAAAATTCCCCAAACTTTTTATGTGAGCTTTTCACATTATTTAGAAGCCATGGGTAGAGTTTGGTTTGATTTGGGCCTTGTTTGATCACTAAACCCAAAACCACCCCCCTGCTCCATGAACTCCTTTACTGACTCCGGAAACCCTAGGTTCTCGGAGTACCGTGAAGGAAAGTTGTACTCAAGACATAAATAACAAGTTTATGTTATCTTTGCATCCCCATGAGCATTCCATGACATCCATTCTTATGCATGTATATGGTTATATTAGAGCACGAAGAAGAAGAGGAAGTTTCTGAAGAAGGGATACCACCCACCTCTGATCCCCAGGCGGATAACTGCTTTTATTTTGATATCTGTGGATCCGAGCAAGACACCTCTGATAACAAAGGCAAGCCCCGGTGCATTTGCCACCTCCCTTGATGTTTTAAAAGCTTTCTCACTTGCTTGCTGCATTAGGTGATAGGAGTTGATTGATTAAACAATTCCTGCATTACCTTCCTTGATCTTAATTACCCTCCTTGAAATCCTGTTTTTTTTTACAAAAAGGTTTTACTATGCTTAGTATTGCTTTAGAAAAACAAAAGGATTTGTTTTACAAAAGATGTTTGGCAAAGTGGGAGGGATGTTTTCAAAAACAAAATTTGATGGTGGATCCATCAAGGCCTTGATGGGTCCAACATTGGAAAAGATGTACCTCTGTCAGGTACCAAGTTTTTGGGTTGAAATGATTAAGCTGAGACCGGGCGGGTGACTTGCACGAGAGAGAGTCTCGGTGTAGTGTCTCCGTCTGAGTCGATTAAGGACCTTGTCGATGTAGGCCTGCTGACCGAGGACCCTTTAACTGGTCACATGCCTCGTCATGGGTAAGCCTTGCCTCGGGCAGACTAAGGCCGGAATAAGATAACACGAAATGGGAGTGGAGCGGTGGCGAGAGTAGCGTGTACCCTCCGTGGCAAGAGGCTGGACGGTGGTGTATCTGTGCTCTCGGTTTGCGTGAACCTGATCCGGTCTTAAGAACCCCGATGGCGGGTTGACATATGCAAGGGTTAAGTGCTACATATGTCGTGTGATTGGAGATCCTCAGCTGAGTATAATCGATTCGGATCGCCGTACCTCCGCGGTTATGGAGACTTGGCCACTGACTTACACGTAGCATTCCACTAAAGATGATGGGTTTTTGGTTAAGAAATTGGCTAGTGCAGGACCAGTGATTGAACTAGGGTAGAAAGAACTCTAGTGCAGGTAATTTTACCTAATTTGACAAATAAAATTGGGTTTTTAAGGATCCACTTTAGTAAGCATTTCTGCAAAACAGAGTCTTTGACTTTTGGGAAGCCTCACCTTGACTCCCATATATCCAGCATACCCTTGAGAGTCTTTTCCTTAGTCGGGTAAGACTTGCTGAGTAATTCCGTACTCAGGGTTTATCCCTTTGTTGTTTTTAGGTGGGGAAGTAGCAGACTTTTGCTGCTTCTGTGCTAAGGTGGTTCCCAACGAAGAAAAACAAGACTGAAGTGCGGGAGGACTCGGTCCTCCACTTTGAATCTTTTGTTTATAGTCTTTCGGGAGAAGTTTGTGTCTCCCTGGTTTGTATAATTATTACTTTTATGCACTCACTTTAGCCTGGTCTGTAATAATATAACTCAAGCTTACTTTTGAAATAAATGTAAGTTTATGTAATTCGCTTCCGCATATCTTCATCTCCGATGGTCTGTAATGTCTGCAAGACGGGTGAAACGTTCCTGGTGAGGTAAGGAAAGATACCGAGCTTGTCAAGTAACTTAGGAACATATACAGGGTGTCTGATGTCTGCTAGACAAGGACAACTGTAGGTGGGCCTGATTACTTGGGAGGTTCCGTCACAGAAGGCCTCAGCACCAAGACCTTCATCAGGAGGGTTTCCTCAATGAAGATGACTGGTATGACAATTTCCATCATGGGAATTTTGTTTTTGATGATGCTTCTCCTCTGTCCGCTGAGCTGCAGGCTACACCTTGGCCTCCGTCCTACAAGCCGCCTCAGCTTCCCATATTTGATGGCCACTCAGACCCAAAGCAATTTTTGATGAGCTACGAAGCAACAGTATCTTCGTATGGTGGCAATGCTGCGGTCATGGCCAAATCTTTTGTTATGGCTGTCAGGAGTGTTGCTCAAACCTGGTACTCCTCCCTTCGACCAGGAATGATCACTTCGTGGCAAAAGCTGAAGGACTTGTTGTTAACTAGTTTCCAAGGGTTCCAGACGAAGCCGGTCACGGCTCAAGCTCTATTCCAGTGCACCCAGGATCACGAAGAGTACCTTCAGGCGTACGTCCGGAGGTTCTTGCGTTTGAGGGCACAGGCACCAACAGTGCCCAACGAAATTGTCATTGAGGCCATGATCAAGGGGCTTCGGCCAGGACCGTCAGCTCAGTACTTCGCTAGGAAGCCTCCTCAAACTTTGGAGAAGCTGCTCCAGAAGATGGACGAGTACATTCGGGCCGATAATGATTTTCGCCAAAGAAGGGAGGAGGCTTTCAGGTTTTCTGAAATGACCAGGGGCTTCGGAGGGAGGTTCTATCCGAGGCACGTTAGATCAATTCATAACTCTACCCAAAATGATGATACAGGGAGCCAACAGCAAAGGCCACAGTGTTCCTCACAGACTTCGGGGCAACAGCAAGGCTCCTTCCGACGACCAGCTCCGAGAGGCAGAGGTGCCAGGGGCTTCGGCGGAAGATTTGGCAATCAGCCAAGAAGAATTTTTTGCTTGTTCTGTGGTGAGAACAAAGGCCATACCACCAGGATGTGCCATGTTACCATCCAGAAGCAAAAGGAAATAGCCGAAGCTGCAGCACAACAGGCTCAGCCGAAGCAGGTCATGCACACTGCTTCGTATCATTTGCCTTACATCCCAGAGTATGTAGGCAATCACCCTGCAGTTTCTGTTGCTTCGGCGAGTCAACCTCAAGCTTCCTGGCAACAGCCTCCGCCTCCACCACCGCTGCAACAAGGCCAGCAGCCAGAAGGGAGCCAATATGCTCCACACCAAAGGGACTTCAGAGAACAGTCCGAAGCTCGCACAGTCAACAGCACTGTGCCAGAGTCAAAGCACATCTATTGACAAATATCCTACCTTAATAGCAATCTTTTTCATTCAGTTTTATTTTCTGTGTAATAAAGGACATTGTTTAGGTTTCATGTAAATAATTTCGTTGATTCCCACAAGGAAAATATATTTTCTTCACAGGCTTAAGTTGTTGAAGTTTAAAGATTTGCGATAACAAAGAGGACCTTCAAATTATCGAAAATTTTTGGAAGCAACAAAAAGTCGTTCTAAGGAACACAGAGTAAGTTTGCCGAAGTCACAAAAAGCCGTTCCAAAGGGAGCGCAGTGTAAGTTTTCTGCTCCAAAGTCGTTCCAAAGGGAATGCAGAGCATACAGCAAAAAGTCAACGCTGATACCGCCTAAGTAAAAGGCGAAGCGTGAAAAGTCAACGCGAATACCGCTGAAAGTAAAAGGCGAAGAAGCTCCTAAGGGAGGCTTACAGCGAAAAATAAACGCTGATTCCGCTGAAGTAAAAGGCGAAGAAGCTCCTAAGGGAGGCTTATAGTAAAAAGACAACGCTGATTCAAAAAGACTATGTGTTTTATCGCAGGAATGTGTGTGTATCTTCGGAATAAACACCATCTTACACAACACAACATCATCGCATCATTTCGCATAGCATAAGCACTGCATATGGCACAAGAAGGGGACATGGTATCGATCTTCGGAAGAATGTTTTGAAAGGGGAAAATCATGCTAAGTTGCAAGCAGATACACTATTGATCTTCGGAAGTGTAGCTTCGGAGAACATCCTCACGAAGCTTGGATATCATTCATCAGAACACTATGGATATTGTGGTGACAAATAAAAATTCTTCTTCACGAAGCATGAAAAGAAGGGAAGGTGTTTTTTCGTCAAAGACTCAAAAACGGTACGTGTGTAAAATTTCATGCATCGTAAAGAATTGAGCAGTAAAAATAGGTACATTACATTCAGGGTTACAAAATGTTACACATATTTCATTTCAGAAGTTTTTACAATAGTGCTTAATCTTCTCTCAAAACAACTTCTGCAGCTTCGTTCAGGAGTCGGTTAACAACTTCATCCATGATAGCTTCAGCCATCTTTTTAATTTCCTCGTCTCCTTTCGGGTGAGGGCCCGGAGACGCTTTAGTAGGATCTGAAGGAGGACAGGATACGGCCACATTGCTATTACAAATTGCAAACGAAGTTTAAAACCAAAAATTACAACACAATAAAAACCATTAGCTAATACCTATTTGCCCTTTGGGCTCTGAGCTTTTGTCAGCGGCCTTAGCTACTTCTCTAGCGTCGTGAATGCCCTTCTCGCTTTTCTGGATAATTTCTCGAGCCATTTCTCGGCCACCATTATCCCAGACATCGGTGAAAAATTTTCCACCAACCATGCTAGCTTCGGCCGAAGGATCTCTTGCATCTTCGAAGGACAAAGCAGCCTCGGATTGCACTAAAATCTTTACATGCTCGCAGCCTTTTTTCTCTAAAATGGTGGCAATTCCTCTGGCACCCGAGAAAGCACATATATCTCCGCGGCTATTTAAAATTTCCTCGAAGGCCTCAGCTTCGTGATCGATCCATTCGATGGGACCTTCGGGGTTGCCTCTTGTAAAGTTTTCTTCGCTCGAGAATGCGCCGATGCTGGCGAAGCTAGCTTTCAACTTCTTAACACACTCTATAGATTTGTTATAACATCTTTTCTTGGATGAACGAAGCTCTTCAACAGTTCCCTCTAAATGATTTGCCCATTGGTCGCTGAGTTCTCGCTTCGTTTCTTCAAGCATGCGTTCCTCTTTGGCTCTGGCCAGCTATTTTCGAAGATCTTCAATTTCGCGCTTCTGAGCTTCAGCTTGACCTTTAAAAGTAGCTTCGTCTTCTTTTATTCTATTTGTTAATGAATGTAATATTTTATCTTTTTCGAGACCTTCGTTCCTCAGTTCAATTACTTCGGAACGAAGGTTGCTCAGGGCTATAGCACACCCTTCGTCTTCAGCATCTTTCTGGGCCCTGAGGGCATTGCTAAGTATCAGGCCCTGTAAAGAAAAATATGTGCGCGTCAATAGATTTAAGCAAACAAAAAATTTTGGTCTCAACAAAAAATACAAAGATCCCATTTGTTGCACCTTTAAGCTATTATATGCCAGGCTGTCGGCCAGATCGTTCTTCGACAGCACCGAGAGCCCGTCTTCTAGTGTTGGGAATCCGAAGCTTTTGCTCATCTCCCGACAGACAGAAATCTCCTTGCTGTCAGGGAGACAATACAAAAAGTCTTCTTCTCCACTGCCATTGAATATTAACGCCCCCTTTGGATACTTCAGTTTTTGGGCGTAAAGCTGGGCCTCTTGTTTTTCTTTTCCTGATAATTGTTTCCCCGAAGCATGACGAACAATATAATCAAGGACTTTGGGGGATGCTTCGGGGGCAATAACATTGATTTCTTCAACAAAAGTTGGCTCTGTTATTTTTTCTTCCTCGGTTTCCAAGGATTTTATCTTCGTGGCCTCTGAGGACCCAGCTTCGGCTTCAGTTTCTTGCTCTGGAGCTTTAGTATCAGAAATTTCAGTCTTCGCTTCAGGAATGGCAACAGTCTTCTTTGGAGGTGTGCTTGAAGATTTAATTGTTTCCAGAACATCTAGCACATTAGCCATTCTCTTTCTTTTCGGAGTCACTGCTGACACCTTTTGATTTTTTACTGTCTCAACATTTGCTGCAGGACTCAAAACTTCTGATGTTTTTTCCTCAGTTGGTTTTTTCACTTCTTCCATTTTTTCTGTGGATGGCGCTTCAGCCATCTCTTTGGTTTTTGGTAACAAAATCTTTGGTTCTTCCAATTCCATCTTTGTTGGCGCTTCGGCCATTTCTGCGACTTCTGGCAGCAAGGTTGGTTTGGTTGGCTTTTCAGCTTCGGTGGCCGAAGAAGTTTCTCCGGTGAACTCAGGCACCGAAGCTGGTTCAATATAGCGTGGCCGATGTGTGAGGACCTTTATCCTCTTTCTTTTCGGTTCTGGCTCGCTAGGAGCAGTTGCAGCTTCTTCTTTCGCAGAGGTTGTCTTTTTTCTTTTCTGCCCTCGAATGGGATAACGATAGTCAGGGTAGACGAACCCGATTGCATCAAACACCCGGTTCAGCCTTTTCTTTTTTCGGCCTCCGAAGGCTGCTGACAGTGCAGTATCTTCGGCCTTCGAATAAGCCCCAAGCAGTTCATCACTTAAATTTTCAATACTCTTTAACCAGTCATCATCTGGCTCAACGAATTTATCTCCGAACTTGAAAGTATACTTCAGCCTGATAAGTCCACCTTCGTCGGCCTCCTTTATGGTTTCTTGCGGCATTTCCCATTTCTCCGCGAGCGGCCATACTCTGAAGGCAATATGTTCTTGTACCAAATCTCTCGTTCCAATAAAAGAACAAATAACACCGAAGGCTCTCTGGCATTCTTCGGCAGCTTCATTCATTTCAACCTTCGGCCTCCGCAGGCCGAAGCTTTGCCAAATAGGGCGCATAATTATACCTTTAATATCTTCCCGTACTGCCAGGTCATTCTTCACATAAAACCATTCTGTCATCCAGTCGCCGGGCCATCTCTTCCGAAAGGTTGGCACGGGACAGCTTGACCCAGACTGAGAAACGAAACTGTAGCAGCCAAAATTATTGTGATATTGTTCTTTACCCCAAGGTTTTGTTTCGTATGATAATTCGTGTATGTTACAGAAACTTTTCGCATCAGGTTCCAGACCTTGGCTTCTCACAGCCCATACGAAGATATTCAGCCTTATAATTGCTTCGGGGGTAAGTTGATGAAGAAAGACTTCAAACATTTTCAGCACCTCTACGACGAAGCTGCTCAGGGGAAATCGTAGTCCAGCTTTCAAAAAGCTTCGGTACACTACGACTTCGTTCTCTTCAGGGTGTGGACAAGCCTTTTCCCCTTCGTCGGCCCTCGTAACGGACAAATCTCGGAAATACCTTCCTCTCATATTGACAAGATGATTTTCTTTGATAGTTGATTTGTCGAAAACCGCATGGCTTGGTCGCCAAGGGCGATCTTCGGAGTCTTCACCACCACTGTCCACATCATAACTGTCGCTGTCACCAGTATCTTCAGACAAACCTTCCAGAATCTCCTTGGTGATTTTTTCCGTATTGGTCTTCGACATCGCTATAAGAAACCCCAAGTTCTTCTCTTCGTCGAGACTCAGCTTCATCTCAGCAGCAGCCTTCTTATCTTCAGACATCTTCAGAAACACTAAAAAACTGTTTTCAAAGCCGAAGCTTCAAAACTAAAAGCTCAGCAAATCTTAGTGCGCAAGAGCTAAAAATTGAGTGAGCGGGAGCAGATGGCAAGAGAGCGTACCAAATGAGTTTGCGGTATCATCTTATTTATACGCCCAGTGCGTTGAAAATTGAAAGACCCCGCTTGTCAGTGAATGTTGCTATTCTAGCAAAGGGAAGGTGTTTTTCGGACCTTCGGCGTAAAGCCTTCGTCCATGTCACAATCTAAATTTATTATTTTAAAAACAAATTAATATTGCGAGGGGCTACTGTTGGGGGCCTTCGGCTTACGAAGGTCCTCAAAAACAGGATTTAACAATATTTCTGGAGTATAATGTGTGAACAGGTATCTTCGGACTCAAGTCGGTATCGCAGCAGGAGAAGACCAGAATAATACGAAGGTTGATACAACGCCGAAGATGTGAACAGGAAAAGCTTCGGCATGGTAGCAGAAAATGAAACCGACTTAAAGATGAAAAGGCTATTCAGACCTCGATAGATTACTATAGAATTATTATCAAATGTAAAGGGCATGAATGTAATTTTGTATGGGCTGTGTCCCGTGCCTATAAATAGGTGAACAGTACCCCCATACTGTTCACGCAGATTTTGGCATTCACTTTTGCGTCACGCTTGTGCTTTCATCTCCTTCAAGCTGAAGGTACATTTGTAATTCGATGTTATTTTTGTTTCTACGTAATAATAATGCAAAAATAAGTTAATAATAATATACAATTGTCTATGTTATCCTTCATATTCCTTATGATTCATCCTTCGTCATTGTATAGTGTATTTATGAAGGTATATCCCTCATAACCTTCGTCCGAAAATCATTATATCCTAAGGGAAATAATGCTTCGAGGGACGAAGGACTTTTCCGATTAACATTTTCTATGTTGCCTTGTTCTTAATTCAAAGCATTTGAGAACAAGTCCCCAACATCATGCCTCATAGCATTTAAAGTTCTTAACCACTTACCAAGTAGTTTAATTAACAATGATGCATGCATGCTTCTCCTAAGCGACCTCATTTAACTTATAGGGGTAGAGAAACCTCCATCCCTTATTAGAGTAGCCCGTAGGGCACATTCAATTAGCCACCTAGCTACCCATCTAGTATCCTAAGGCTTCACGCTCTATGTCTATTCTTATCGTCTTACCGATCTATCCAACCTTTGTTTATAACAAGTTTTACTTTTGAAAAGGATGGTATTTATGATTTACTGATTCCTCTGTGGTGGTATGAGCTCCGATACCAGCTGTGGCGGAACGGCCCAAATTATTCCAACTTAAGTGCCTAAGTCTCACCTTAAAGGCTAGACCACACTTAAATAGGGATAAAACGTCAGTCCCTCGGATCTAGTCCGATGGGGCCACTAACAGGATCAAGTACCACGTACTCACTCGAAGGTGAGGCATAGAGCAAATACAAAAAAGCATAAAACCAAGTAATAAGGAGTAATTAATTTATTACAACATCATCGGAGTTTTATCAAAAGCAATGATCATTGTTCGGAATGCAGCGAAATAAAACTAATGATAAATAAACGGAGGGATGGGGAAGCCTGGCCCATCACTCCTCATGCTCCTCCTCTGTCGAGGTAGGGTCCCACTCGACTGTCCAACCCGGTGGCAAGATGGACGGCCAAGTCACTCCAGCAACCATGTCCTCCAGAGAACCTATAAAATTATGCCACAAGCAAGGCTGAGTGTACTAATACTCAGCTAGACTTACCCGGTGTGAGGAGTCTACTCCTCTACCTCTAGACATGCAGCTGTTTGGCTGAGGGGGTTTGGTTTGCCAAAAGCACTAGCTGAGTCTAAAATCAAGTTTAGCTTTTCAAGTTTTAGTGTGACTCTCTTAAGACTAAATGTATACCTAGCTAATCATACATGGTAGCAATCATTTAGCAATCAACATCTTTTGTCAAATCAACACATTTCCACTTGTTACTCAATGTAGCAGCATGGATCAAGCAGTCTCATTAGCTGCGAGAAGCAAACGATTCAAATCAAGTTTTTAAACCTTGCAAGGTAAACCTAAACACACGACGTGGCGAGGCACTCCATCCCCACACACATCAACCGTCCCCATCGATTCCCTGGCAACAGATCAGGGCTCATCGCCTTGGCGTACAATGCCTCACTGACCCCGACTGCCGTCGTGTAGTGACCGCACTTGTACCCACCATAACCGGAATGGGAGACCACATCTCAGGTCACGTGAGGGGTAAAGTCTGCGGGCAGGTTCACTCAGGTACTAGGCTTACCGATTTACCATATTTCTCTACATGTGCTTAGTACGTTCAAATGCTTGACACACGGTACCACACCTTAATCCTTATTCCAATTTCCATCTCGTAGACAACGCATCCCCATGGATCGTTGTCCACAGACCATCATCATTACGATATGAAAATGGATACAACCAAATTCCTGACCTCGCGCGAGTGCTAGAAAAATCACTCGACTTCTACCGAGATCCCTAATTAGTAAGGCAACTACTCGACCTAGCATACTAGTATCCATCTCAAAAGGAAATCCTGAGTTCATGCAACTAGGGTTTCAGTCAACTCCTACACTTAAGTGCACAGTACAAGCCTACAAACATTAAGTGCAATAAAATAGCATATATAACGGTTATACATAAAATCGGGGCTTGCCTTCCAAGGCTGGGGCAGGCAGATCCTCGACGGCAGGCTCTAGTGCTGGCTCCTGGGCTACCTACTGAGCAACTCCTTGCTTCGGAATGAGGATGTACTCCCCATCAGCGAGATTACAGTCTATCGAATGCATTGAATAAGATATATGCATATTAATGACATGGAAATTTGTAAAGGCCATGCATAGTAAAATAGTACTTAAATTTAGTGGTACTCTTAGGGTCTCCTTTGGTTATCCTTTAAGGGTTTTACATCTTCATTTTTGGGGTTTTGAAATACACTAGAAGTTCAGTCACCCTTTAGAGGTTTATTTTGGCTCTTGGAAGATTTAAGGTTTCACCTCACTTTTCTTTTCCTACTTCTTATTTTAATTTCACTAATGCTTCTCAGTGAGTGCTTTTACATTGTCATGGCAAGTTAACATTTTCCAAAAATGTTGTAAAAATTACAGTGGGTAAACATTTACTTCTGTGGTTTATCCTAGAAATTTGGGGTTGAAACTAATTTAGATGATCCTTGTGCAAAATTAACAAAAGTAAGGGTAAAAGGGCACTTTACACTATGGCTCAAATTGGGGTGAGGTTTCTGGACTAAACTTTATTTTTGCCATGCTCCAAAGGTGATAATAGGCTTCTGTGCAAAAATTACAGAAAAAGGCTTACTGGGTATTTAGTTATGATTTTCCAAAGTTTAAAGACAAAAAGGTACTAATAACTAACTTGTTATTTGAAAAATATCAAACAACAGAACTTACATTTTTCTTAGATTCATAATATCATATTATTAGTTATACCAAGGTTTGGGGTGGGTTCTCCTTAGGATTATTTTTCTAAGGTTTTTCTAAGTTTTCATTGTTTTCATGAAATAAAAGGTACCTCATTTCTTTTGCACTAACAAAGGATCTAACAAAATTTTACAGTGGACTATGTTAAATAAGTGAGCAAGCAAAAATGTGGTTGCCCCCTGGTTCCTATTTTAAATCCCCTTTTCTATTTTTCTTAACTTTGAGCCAACATGAGTTAAAAAGGTAAACCCTTCGTTAATTTGGTGTACTAAGGGGTTTAATATTTTTAAACATGCTAGCTAATGGTTTAGTACCTCTCTGATTTTTCTTAACTCTAGTTTAATAGTGTAGCTATTCTTCCCTCTTTTATTTAGATTTTGGCCAGTTTACTATTTAAATCAAAACTTTAAAATCTTCTGCAATACTTAGGGTGTTTTGCATTTTTCCTAGGTAGTTCACATTATTTAGAATCCAGCAAAATTGGTTTAACTCAATTTGGTTGAATACAACTGAAATTATGAATTTTACAAGCTCTGTTTGTTTTTAAAAGAGAAATGTTAAAAGGTTTTCTGGAAAACCAGTTTACACCGAGGACCCTGGGTTTTTCCTAAACCAACTCTTTAACTTATGCCCCTGCGCAACTATTCATCTGAGTCTCTGACCATTCAAAAACCCCGCTGACTTCCTTTCCTTCTTCCCCGAGGTCCCTCCCCCCTTTTAAACAGTACCCACGGAAGTAAACAGGGCGACGCGGCTTATCGGCGGCGAGGGAGGTCCGGCGAAGGGCGGGGTTAGCACAGGGAAGTCCTTACGGTCACGCCGAGGTACAACTCGTCGTCAGTGATGGCCGGAATCGGTCGGGCCACGTGCGCAGGCGGGCGGGCTCATCGGCGGCGTGTGCTCCGGCCTATCCATGGCGATATAGTTCAATCCAAGGGCACAGGAAGCTTCACGGGGTGCTAAGGAGTCTACCCGTTCAAGGAATCGAAGAAAGGCTCACCGTGGAGCTTGGTCTACGTACGCCGGTGATCTGGTGATGTCCGGTGACGTTGCTCCGGTGTCTCCGGTGAGGCAGAGCTCGATTCCTCGCTCTGGGAGCTTCGCCGAGGCACGTAGAGTCTCTCTCGAGGGTCAGACGGGGCTGGAAATGACTAGGGTTGCTGGTCTACGGTGGTGGGTTCTAAGGCGGCCGCTGGCACGCCGTGCGCAGGGCAAACGCCAATGATCTTGAGCTCCGGCGAGGTCGGGAGTGAGCGGGGGAGTACGGCCGAGGCCTTGGTTGGCTTTATAGGCACGGGCGCGAGCGTGGGCACGGGTTTGGCTTGGTGTGACGCGGTGCGCGCAGGGTCGGGCGCCGGGGCGTGCTCTGGCGATGCCAGGGCGCGTCGAACACGTGGAGGTTTGTTTCTGCCCTTGTTCAAACATCTGCAGAGATCGCAAGCGTGCGAATCTTGGCAAAAATCCTGCGCAGACCTCTTCTTGGCACCTATGGCTATCTCTTGTATGTGAGTTCTGAGGGAGGATATGCCCTAGATCAGGAGATATGCGGACGCCAAATCAGGGTTGTCACACTGTTCACCCCGAGACAAAAGTGGTGTCAAATCATGTCAAACGATTTTGGCTCGGGTTCAAATTTTTCCAGTGGGTTCCTTAGGTAGTTTGGCTCCTTTTTGGTAGTCAGACCAAGTGGTTTTGGCGCCATCAACTAGGTGAACACTTCTGATCTTTAGATTAGGGTTCATTTTTGACTTAGAGAAAATTGGAGAGCTCTAGTGTGCTCTCTACTTAAAGAATGGATTTGGGGTCTTTAAGGGGCCTTTTTGTAATGTTTCCCCTCTGCATTTGATAGATTTTTATGTGTACTTAAACTTTGGTTAAGGGTTAACTCATGACTTGTGCATTTGCTTAACCTTTCCCTTAATCCAAGGTTTTGGGAGCTAAGGGCTCAAGAAGGGTCTAGGGTTTAATCTTCTCTTGCCCAAGGTGATAATTGCCCAATTTTCTTGGGGATTGCTTTTGTCATGGACATTTCTTAGTTAACCCATGTTCTCCAAGGTTTTGGTGCTCATTCTCCTTTACTTAAAGACATGTGTTAACAATTCACAAGTGTATGTAGGGAGTTAGGACCTCAGGTAACACCTGGGGCGTTACAAAAAATATGTATTCTAGGATTAGAGTTTAAAAGAGGCACAAATAAGTTAAATCAGAATAGTATTGGATACATAAAATTTAGATAGAATTTGATTTGGTGAATACGCTCGGAACCAGATAAATTTTTACCAGTTATTTATATCCAAAGTTTTGGATCTGGGTGAGAAACAACAGACCGAATTAAAATGACATTTCGGCTACACATATTATTTTCTTGGACTTTGAAATGGGACACCGAATCGACTAACAATTGTTCCGGTTTTGGTTAGTTCGGGTTCAATTTATTTAAACAGTCTTCCCCTAATATTATCGCTACAAAGCTCGTAGAGATCGCTCAAACAAGAGCGAAATAATTAGGTGACGTTTTTAATTCACCTTAATCGATAAATTTTAAATTGGTACCAGACCACGTCATTATCTTCGATATCTTAGAGTGCACTACATTTGATTTAATTCGAAACAGGAAAATTTTATCCGCGGTCTGAACAGGGAAACAGATCAATTTTGAATACTCAATATCAGCTCTAATTATATCGATCCAATTTAATTTCGCATCAACACTCTTATCGCCGAGCTTCTAATAAATTTTGTATAGGACGAAATTGAAAGACTGGACTAAGTTTCCAAATTCGTATTTGAGAAAATTGATGAATTTTAAATAATCACCAGACTCGCTAATTTTCGGAACAATTATGTTCCGAACATCATGAAAATTTTTAGGAAGAGTCCAAATGATTGAAAACAGATACGATAATAAAATGTGATAGACAAAAATGATCAGGATATTGAGATTACCATTCTCATCGACATCCCGTGCTGAAGTCCATATTCGTAGTTTAACGGGAGATAAACACCTGAGGTGTTACACATACGTTCATTGCTTGTTGCACCTGTTCGTTGTAAGCAGCCATATACTCTGATTGCTGTTGGAGGAATACCATTTGTTGTTGCTGCGGCTCTTCACGAAACCTTTCTTGCTGCTACCTCATAGCATGCTCCATGCTAGATACAGAGCACCGACTATGGCTGCTACACAACCCGCCTGCGACGAAGAGCCGCCACAAGAACGCAACTTCGTCGAATCGATCACACCGGTAAACATAGAATATCTTGAAAAACAAGAAAATTAGCTATTCGGTCATAGTTCCAATATTATTGAAAAAATTCACAAGTTAATACCATCCATGCGCCTTTCCTCCAATAGAATGCACAACTTCAGCGTCGATGGTAGGTGCTCCTCGCCAATCGTAGTCTTCTCCATACTTCCTAACCATCTCCTGTCCGTATGTCTCCTGCAATACAATATGAAGGTTCAACACACATGTAATTTATAGCTATATGGCAAGAAAACATTAATCCTAACAACAACTAACCATACACTCAATGACCGCTTGACTACATAGCTCATCCGAGATTTTACTGTTTTTCGCTCTATGCCCTCTCCTATAAACATCGATTGGGCTCGGGACAACTCTAGTTTGAGCCTCCTGCAAATATATGAGTTTAAACCGGTTTCATTTCTGAGTAAAACAAAATACTACATACTCACCATTCGCTTCGCCAACCGAATGTGTCCATTAGCCCCATAGGTATGGTTGACTATGACCGCATCATCGTCCTCGTCCTGCTGATGGCGCTGCCTATGTCGATTCTTGTTTGACTTCTCAATCCACTCTGGCGAAGCCCATATCTCACACAAAGCCTTGTAAGCCTGTGGCCGATGTTCCATCCATGGAAGAGTTACCTGCATATAAGCGTTAGCTCAAAATTACATTCACATCTGAATGAGCTGCTAAATTAGAATTTTACCTCCATGTACTGGTCTACAGTCAAGTAGACATCCGAATATTGTCGAAAGTTGTTGATAGAATGTCCTCGATGCTTCATGTACGCGTTCACAACCTGTAGACGAGCATTGGAAAATGCATCCCTGCACACCTTCTTCGCATTTTCTCTAATACTCGGTCTGCATGCTCTTGAGCCTTAGGTTCCACACGATAGCGTCTCTGTCCAACATCGAAAATAAATTTAGTTTCAAACAAATCATAAAATGTTAGTTTGAAACATTACTCTTGTACTCAAAAGTCGTGCTTAACAGCGCCTTGAGCTGTTCCATATGTAGCATGTGGAGCTAGTGCGATGTGCGACCAGCTAGTGCAAGGAACCACCACACCTTTCGGGTCGGTGAAAATTCCTGGATTATGTAGACGACAGAGGTTACCTAAGACTTGATTAACCTATCTATGGTGACCTCGACCGTCGAAAGATGTGTCATCCCATTGGCTGCATGATAAAAAAACAAGGAAGTCATGTCATATATATAGTTTACAATAAACAAATAAGTAAGAACAAAGTGGTTGTTGGTTACTTGCTCTCAAATGCTATGAGTTAAGAACAAGGCAACACAAATGTTAATGGTTAAAGACCTTTGTCCTTTGAAGCATTATTTCCCTTAGGACATAATGATCTTCAGACGAAGGTCATGAAGGACATACCTTCATCATTTAACATACAAAGGTATAAACATGAACATATGTAATACAGAAAGAGTACAAATAATCATATTAAATCGCTAAACTATCGCAAATTGACATTACATAATCATGAACAAATATTGATGATATCAAATTACATTTGTACCTTCGGCTTGACAGAAGGTTGAAATTCGAGAGCGACGTGCGACTGATTATAAGTCAACATGAACAGTACGGTGTTACTGTTCATCTATTTATAGGCACAGGACGCAGCTTGAGTAAAATTACATTCATGTCCCTGACTTTTACTATGAGCTAAAAGGTAATCTGTCGAGGACTGAATAGTCTTTTGCCCTGTAGGTTGGTTTCATTCTCCATCACTGTTTTTGTGCTAAGCCGAAGCTTCTCCATCCACAGCTTCGGAGCTGGTCCATCCTTCTTCCAGACCGCGCCTTTCGAACCATGTACACCTTCATCTCAAAGCCGAAGCCTCCTATGACAGTATACTATACTGGAAAACATGTTAGTAATGTTTTTGAGGACCTTCGGAAGACGAAGGCCCCCAACAGTGGCCAAACATGAGTACCTATCACCAACCCGGATGATTAGTACCCAAGCTTCAGATTGTGCAGGCGCTGACAGAGGTAGGACAAAGTGGCTCTTCCGAGTGCCCCTTCGTCGAACGGCAGGAGCCTCGATGGTATCGTCATTTGCCTCAGCATCTATGCCCGCGGCCTCCTCCTCATGGGCTTGCACCTCCTCCTCCTCATGGTGTTGCACCTCCTCCTCTTCATCCTCCTCTTCCTATGGACATGAAATAGAGACATGTAAGACACATTTATATATAAGTGACTGACAAATAAGATCAATTACATAAACATTTACATCGGTAGTCCGTTGTAAAGCGATAGGTGTATCACGCAGTTCTGGCCGGGCGTGTCTTAGCAACGCCTCCTGTCTGCTATGGCTAGAAGAACTCCCTTGGAAAAGGGAACGTGCACTAGGGACTATCCTGCTAGCCGCATTAAGATACCCCCTAGCAGTGTGCTTTGTTTTCCTACCACTCATCCTGTTCAATAGCAAAACATTAAAGGTATTAGCTCCATAAAATTAAGTGAATTAATAAAAAACAAATAATGAATCACATAAAATTAAATTATGCATTACACATAAAAATTCATCGAAATCACGATCAAGGAGTCTTCTTCGATCCAAAGCTCGCAATGTGGCTTTTTTGTTCCTTGGATTTCGTTTTCATTTCGGTGCAACACACTCATTAGCAGTGACATCGTTACGGTCTCCGACTAGTGAGTTCAGTAGTGAGTTCAGTGCAACACCCTCATCGATAGTAAAAGTGGTTGGCAATTCTTCTTCTTGATAAACATCATCGGCCTGTTCGTCTTCGAATTGATAACCAGCAGTGCAAGGAGTATGTAAACGTTCCCTAGGGTTCACCTTATGAACTACCGACCATGCTTTAAACTTCGGATTTGGGTACGACATATAGTAGACTTGCTCATATTGTTGTGGAAGGACAAAATTATCATGGCCTCCAAGTTGTTCCTTGTGCTTTACTTCAGTTATGCCATATTGACTTTGTCTAATCCCATTATTGCTGTCAAACCAATCACATAGAAAGAATACTAATTTCAAAGTTTTGCTCCCTACAAAATTAAACTCTAGGATGTTTTGAATGATGCCATAATAATTAGTTTCTCTTCTGAGTGCATCGAGTGCCCTAGTCAGAACTCTAGTGTTACGTGTGGCTGCACGAGGACGAGACTTTTCAAATTGGTCTGAACGAAAATGGAAGCCATTCACGTCGTATCGACCAAAGGTTCTGCAAGTCACCATCCCATAAGATAGTTGTCTCAAGTCCTCGTGTATGTTAGGAGTCTTTGTACACTGCAAATAATATACAGTTAAAATGACTACCTCTCGTAAAAGGCTAAATGACATCAAAGTAAGGAATATAAAGAGTTTACATGCTCTCGAAACCAGTCAACAAAATTAGATCTTCCTTGCCTCCCATGTCGTCGCATCGTATCTAGTTGTTTGCTTGTAGGCTGATGGGAATAAGTCCAATTTTCCTCGTCGAACTTACTGTACGACAAATAAGTAATTAAATATGGCTCCTTGGCAAAGAAATTATGGGGCAAAATAAAGACTTACATGAAATATGACTCCATCTCTTCCATATTCGAGTACATGTATAGCAATGCGGACATTCTTTCATCCATGCTAAGGTGGTAGAATGTGCCCTTACTAGTAATTGTGCCTCTCCATTGGAAAATGTTGAGATCACTAACAAGAGGTTCCTCATCGACATTGTATCGCATGGTAGCAGCATAGACATTATGTTCCTCTGTGAAATACACACTCGTGAAGTATGAAACCTGTCGGCGTTTCGGACCCGGGGGTCCCTGGACCGACGAGTGAAATCGCTGCGTGCCCCTTCCCAGATGGGTTGGCGCAGGATGGAACACAAGAGGTGGGGCAAGCCTTGTATTATCCTGCACCAGGGTGCCGCTCGTAGTAGGGGTTACAAGCGCGTCGCGTGAGGGAGAGAGAGACAGAGAGCGGGAGCCCATTCGTCCGCTCCTTCCCCCGCGCGAACCCTCCTCCAGGATGGGCCTGGCCCTCCCTTTTATAGACGTAAGGAGAGGGTCCAGACGTACAACGGGGGGTGTAGCTATGCGCTAACGTGTCCAGCAGAGAAGTGCCCTAGCCGTGTGTACATGCCATCGTGGCTGTCGAGGGAGAGCTTGGGCCCTGTACAAGTGATAGCGTGGCCGTCGGAGGAGCGTCTGAGTCCTGTAGGAGCACAGCTGGTAGTGCGGCAAGGATCCTGCTGATGTCTCCTTACTGCCGTAAGGGGCTAAGAGCCACCGGCGTCATGGTGCACGTGGGGCACCATCATTACCCGTCGTCGGGGTAAGCCAGATGGGACGCCGGTCTTGTTCCTTATAGCCTGAGCAGGCTAGGGATAGGGTAATGATGTATGCCCTGTTGGCGCGGTCGGTCCGAGCCCAAGGTCGGGCGAGGCGGAGACTTCTCCCGAGGCTGGAGCCTGAGGTCGAGGCCGAGTCTAGGGGTCGGGCGAGGCGGAGACCTCCTCCCGAGGCTAGAGCCTGACGTCGGGCGAGGCGGAGCTTCCTATTGCGCCCGGGGCCGAACTCAGTGGTTAATCGTGACTTGTTGTCAGTCTTCGCCTGGGTGGTTGGCACGGCAGTCGGAGCAGAGCGAGCGGCGCTGTTTTCCTGTCATATCGGATAGTAAAAGAGAGGGGCGAAGTGACTGCGGTCACTTCGGCCTGGCCGACTGAGGCGCGTGTGTCAGGATATGGCGTCAGGCATCCCCTGCATTAAATGCGCCCGCGAAGCGATCGGTTGGTGAGGCGGTCCAGCCAAGGTTGCTTCATAACGAAGCCGGCCTGAGCCGGGCTTCAGGAGAGCCGAGGAGGTGCCCGCTGCCTGAGGAGGCCCTCGGGCGAGGCGTGAACTTGTCTGGGACTACTGCTCCAGCCTGAGGCTGGGCTCAGGTGAGGTCGCGTCCCTTGGGTAGATGAAGCCTTGACTTGGACCGCGCCCGTCAGTGGGTCTGAGGGTGTTTACCAGCCATGATTAGGAGTGTTGGGGGTACCCCTAATTATGGTACCCAATAGTAGCCCCGAGCCTCGAAGGGAGTGTTGGTACTCGCTTGGAGGCTTTTGCCGCATTTTCGATGAGGGGACCGGCCTTTCTCGGTTTTGCTTCGTTCTGGTGGGTGCGCGTGAGCGCACCCGCCGGGTGTATCCCCCGAGGCCTCGGAGGAGTGGTTTGACTCCTCCAAGGTCTGAATGCTTTTCGTGGTGCCTCGGCTGGTCTGATCGTTCCCTCATGCGGCCTGGCCGTAGCCCGGATGCGTGGTCAAGTTCCAAGTTATCAAGCTGGTTTTTTGACGCTGTCAACAGTTTTGGCCGTAGCCGGGTGCGAGAGCAGCCCCCGAGCCTCTGCACGGAGCGAGAGGACGATCAAGGACTTTCCTGACTTTTATCATACGCCCCTGCGTCGCCTTTCTGCAAGGAGGAGGGGGGAAAGCGCCATGTTGCCCTCGGAGGGCGCCGAACATGGTGTTTCCAGTGAGCTGCTAATGGGTGATTCGAGTGGACGCCCGTGCCCCGTTCGTTAGGGGTCGGCTGGTGGCCTAGAGGCGCGCTCCAAAAGTACCTGCGGGTGATTCGCCGGACCCAGACCCCTTCGAAAGGGTCCGAGGGCTCGATGCCTCCCTCCGGTGGGATTCCGTTACAAATCGTTCCCACCAGTCTTGGAAATGTCCTAGGGTACCTCGGGAGCATAGCCCGAGCCTCGACCATGTATCGGACGTACCCAGAGTCATCCCTCACTCTGCGTGCTCTGGGGCGACTGTCGAACCCTTCCAAGGGGCCAACCTACGAACCCCTGATCAGTAATGGGCACGGAGCCCAAACGCTCTGGGGTGGCTGTCGAACCCTTCCGAGGGGCCAGCCTTCGAACCCCTGATCAGTAATGGGCTTGAAGTCCAAGTGCTCTGGGGCGGCTGTCAAAACCCTTCCGAGGGGCCAGCCTTCGAACCCCTGATCAGTAGGAGGGCTCGGGGCATGCTTCCTTCGCCGAGAAGGATCCTTTCCACAACATCCCCTTTCCCGGTCCCTATAGTAAGAGAGAGAGAGGAGGAGGAGGGGAAGGATATGAATTTAAATAAGGTGGCGCACCTTTTTTGACGCGGTCATTATGGCGAAGGCGAAGCGACGCCCGCCTCGCCTGCCAGAGGTGTCGCCTGCTCCACCGAGGAGTTAATGCGATGGGACGGGCGATTCGCGTGGCGCCTGTTGCGCGTGCGAGCCGTTCGAGGAACGGGAAGATCGCTTTACCTTCGAGTTTTGAATTTTGCGGCGAGTTCAGGCGAAGTTTTGAACGGTTCTCGCCCGGACCTTTATATACTCGGAAGGGGGGCCGACAGTGGTTCGTCACTCTACCATTTGCACCTACCTTCTGCTCTGGTTTTCGCAACCTAAGAGAATAGCCAGGGAAAAGGAAACCGTGCACCTCATCCCCTCCGCCCCCACCGCCTCTGTTTGGTGATGGCTGCCAGGGTGACCGTTGTCCCGCCCCACGACCCGTGGCCCTCTTCCACCATCGTCACGAAGGATCTGGAGGCCCTCGTCGCCGATGGTCTGCTCCGTCCCCTCTCTGGTGGGGCGCAGCTAGAGTGGATGGCCCCGAGCGAGGCTGTCCCTGCCATCCTTGTGTCTTCGAACAAGGGGTGGCAGCGCCGATGGTTTTATCTCCGGAACGACGACGGTAGGCTTCCGTCGTTTTCTCAACAAGTGGTGACCACCGCCGGTAGCAATTGGCACTGGGGTGCCACGCGCGAGAGACAGGAGAAGCTCCAGCCTATCCTGCAGGCTTTGCAGAAGTTACGAGATGGGGGCCTTACTGCTGCGGGGGTTGTTGCCGCCATCCATCGCCGGAGGGTGCTCCCTTTGGCAGAGCGGCGGTTGTAGCTCTCGGAGATGAGACCGGGGGTCGATCTGGAGGGCTCGCAGATGTCCTCGGCCTCCCTCCCCGACGACGACCTCCGCAGGCTGGTAGCGGGTACGGTAGGGAGGCTAGAGGCCGGCGCCCTTACCCAGCCGGCGATGCGCCCGCCCACGGGTATGTTTCCCTGGTAAGTATTCGATCCTCCCCCCGTACTGCGCCGAGTTGCCTCCGATTCCCACTGTTGGGATCTTTGCTCTTACAGGGGTTAAGTTTTTATAAACCCGCCCCGCCACGGGTCCCGGAGGACGTGGTGGACCGAGCCGCGTGGAGGGTCACCATGGAGGAGAAGAAGAAGAAGAAGGACACGGAGAAGGCTCGGGCTCACGAGCGGATGCGAGCTCGGGACGCCTTGGAGAAGCGTCGTCGGAGACAAGAGAGGGACGGGCTCCCGAGGGAGCCGTCGCCAGAGACGCCTGACGACGATGATGACAATGATGATGATGAGGATGACGACATGGTGGCCCATCTTGGCCTCAGCCCGGAATTGGGGCCAGGCCAGGGGTCGCCGTGCCAGCCTCCAAGTGGGCTGGTACCATCAGTGCCCGAGGCCGGGACATCGGGGTCCCAGTCCGAGGAGCGGAGGCAGGCCGAGGGGGCACCTGACTCCTTGGCCGAGGTGGCTGCATTGACTCCGGGGAGTCAAGCCGACCCCTCTGTCCTCCAGGGGCAAGCGCCCGTGCCGGCTGTGCAGGAGGTCGACCCTCCGGCCGCTGCGGTGACGCCTGGGCAGGCTGCTCCTTCGGCGCCTCGGGCGCCTGAGGTGGGAGCGGTGCCGAATTCGGTAGCGGGGCAACCATTGGCAGCGCCCGCGGGGACCGAGGCCCGAGGGGCCTCCCCGCAGGCACGATTGGCCTTGGTCCGGAGTGGGTAAGTGTCTGAGAATGCCTCTATTTTGGCTTCTTTCGTCACATGTCTTGAACTTACTTTCTTTCTTCCTTTCAGCAAGCGGAGGCAGGGTCTGACCGGCCTGACCCCCACGAAGGCCCTTAAGATGGTGCCGGCTTCTGCAGCCGGTGCCGCGGCGCACCATGCTGGTTGGCTGGCCTCTGCACAGGATGCTCTAGAGCGGGGGGCCCAGGCGGCACGAGCTACCATGGAGCAAGCCTCCTAGGCTGACCCCTTCATCGGGGCGGTCGTCGTGTCGGGGGGGGGGGGCTGCTGACGCGGCCGTGGCCCCGAGCCCGCCTGACATGTCACTGGTGCCGGCATCGACTCCTGCTGCGGTCGTTACTGATTCGCCCGTGGAACCGTCCACCGCCCTCGACGTCGGGACGGTTGGGGCGTCGCCGCCCATGGTCGTCCTGGACCTCCCCGTTCCTAGCCCTGAGGAGGGGGCTAGCGCTGTTGCCGAGGTCGGCGACCAGAATCCCGCCACCTTACTCGAGGGGGAGCCCAGCGCGTTGGTGGCGAGGGTGCCCGACGTGTTGACCGCAGGGGAACACGACGCCTTGGCGGAGGAGCGCACAACACCACGGCCCATCTCGGGGGGCGGTGTCCTCATCCCCGCGCAGCGCAACCCCAATGAGTGATGTGGGCAGGCGTTCCGGTTCTGGAGCCACGGCGCCTCGCAACCCCTCCTCGTCCTCAACGATGAGCAGGAGGAGCAGTCTCGGGATGAGCTTCGCGAGTATGCCGAGGCGGCGATGGGGTCACTTCGGTCGACCATGGAGATCCTTTCCAGGGACGTTCCCAGGGTCCTCTAGGTAAGGATTTCAGGCGCATACCTTGCGTGGCTAAGGCATTCTTTGTAATACCCTGTCTTCCTTGCTCAGGAACTGGCGGATGCAAGCACCGCTAAGTTGCTGTTCATCCGCCGCGAGAGCGGCATCTAGGGTTCGTTGTGGTCCCAGAGGGCCGCGCTTGCCCAGGCTAATGAGCGCCTTGCCCGACAGAGCACCGAGCTGGCGAACCTTTGGCTGCTTTGTGATGATCTGAAGGCGGAGGCAGCGGCGGTGCGGGCAGAGGCGGCGTTGGCACAGATGGAGGCACAGCAGCGGCAGCTGGAGCTTGGCCAGGCCATCAACGAGCGGGACCAGTCTCAGAGCCAGGCTGCCGAGGCCATGGGCTGGGCTAAGACCCTTGAGGGTCAGCTGGCCGAGGTGTCCGCTCGGGCCGAAGCCCTTGCAGTGGACCTGGCTGTGGCCGTCGGATCTGCCCAGTCTGCCCAAGTCGTGGCCTCGCAGGAGCGTGCCCGGGCTAAAGGTATGTTTCACCTGCCTTGCGGCTTCAATTCCGCTTCATTCTTCAACTCGTGTCTGAAGAATTTTGATCGGCTATCTGCAGAGCTTGAGAGGGCTCTTAATGAGTCCGCCAAGGCGCACGCCCGGGCGCTGAGCAGAATGAGGCCGACCGTGTGGCTATGTCTGAGGCTATCTCGGGCTTTTGCCGAGCCTTTGACCTCGACGACGTCCCCTCGTGTAGCTCCCCCCAGAGTCATCTGCGGGCCTTGGGCGGCCACGTGCACAGCAGACTCCATGGGGCGCTGCATCACGGCGTCAGGCGGGCCTTCGTTGTGCTCGCTTCCCACTACGATGTGGAGTTGGAGCGGGTCGGCGAGGGGTACTGTCTACCCGACAAAGACAAGGCTGCCTTAGCCGAGGTCCAGAGGCTTGACGCGGCCGCCGAGGGCCCGAGCGCGGTGCTGGCCTCCTCCTTCGAGGTGGAGATCCTTCTGCCTGCGTCGTCGTGTGAGGCTGGGCCAGACTTCACCGCGGAAACGGCGCCGAGGGCGCAGCTGCTTCCCCTGCTGATGCCTGATCCTGCTGGAGCAGTTTATTTGTAGCATGCGTGTGTTCATTGTGGACGCCGAGGCCTAAACACTTTCATTGTCGTATCATAAAGTTGCGTTTTCTTTCCTCTTGTTTCATGCGCCATGACTTGTTCATTGGTAGCAGAACCACTTGTCCGAGCGAGAGTTACTTTTCGCAGAAGGTGACGAGTGGGGTATCCGTATCCCGGAGGCGTAGGAGTCCCTCGGCTCGGTCGGCCTTGCCGCTTACGTGTACTCTCGTCGTTTTTAGGATCCCACTATCGATATAGAAGTCGAAAGCACGAAAGGTTGTTTTGGTAGAAAATTTTTCCGAGCAAAATTTTGACGCAGAGGGGGTTCCCCCCTTCTAGCCCCCGAGGGAGGGTCGGGCTTTGCTGAGGCGAGGCTGACCCTTCCTTGATGGTTAGACTTTATGTATGTAAACGAGGTACATGAACGACTTAAAACATCTTAAGGGTAGAAGCGACGTAGCTGTTGGATGTTCCAAGCGTTGCTGTAGACCTTGCCTTGGTTGTTGGCCAGCTTGTATGTTCTGGGCTTCAAGATCTTGGCGATGATGAAGGGCCCTTCCCAGGGAGGAGTGAGCTTGTGGCGCCGTCGGGCGTCCTGTCGCAGACAAAGCACCAAGTCTCCCACTTGGAAGCCTCGGGGCCAAACGCTTCGGGCGTGGTAGCGCCGCAGCGACTGCTGGAACCGTGCTGAATGTAGCAAGGCGACGTCCCGTGCCTCCTTGAGCTGGTCCAGCGAGTCCTCTCGGCTGGTCTGGTTGCTTCAGTCGTCGTACACCCTAGTCCTCGGGGAGCCATATTCTAAGTCCGTGGGGAGGACGACCTCGACCCCATAGACTAGAAAAAACGGCGAGAAACCTGTGGCGCGGCTCGGCGTCGTCCTCAGACTCCAGACTATCGAGGGTAGCTCTTTCATCCACCGCTTGCCAAACTTGTTGAGGTCGTTGTAGATCCTCGGTTTGAGTCCCTGCAAAATCATTCCGTTGGCACGCTCCACCTGCCCATTCGTCATGGGATGAGCTACAGTGGCCCAGTCCACACGGATGTGGTGGTCGTCGCAGAAGTCCAGGAACTTTTTTCCGGTGAACTGCGTGCCATTGTCGGTGATGATGGAGTTTGGGACCCCGAATCGATGGATGATGTTGGTGAAGAACGCCACCGCCTGCTCGGACCTAATGCTGGTCAAGGGTCAGACCTCGATCCACTTGGAGAATTTGTCGATGGCGACCAGCAGGTGCGAGAAGCCCTTGGGTGCCTTCTGCAAGGGACCGACGAGGTCTAGACCCCACACAGCAAACGACTAGGTGATGGGTATCGTCCGCAAGGCCTGAGCGGGCAGGCGTGTCTGCTTCGCGTAGAATTGACACCCACGGCAGGAGCGAACAATCCTAGTGGCGTCGGCCACCGCGGTTGGCCAGTAGAAACCTTGTCGGAAGGCATTCCCCACGAGGGCTCGAGGCACTGCATGGTGGCCGCAAGCCCCCGAGTGTATTTCTGCAATAGCTCTCGTCCTTAGGCGATGGATATGCATCATTGGAGGATGCCCGAGGGGCTGTGGTGATAGAGCTCCTTTTCATCACCCAGCAAGACAAACGACTTGGCGCTCCGAGCCAGCCCCTGAGCTTTGGCCTTGTCGAGGGGAAGCTCTCCTCGGAGGAGATATTCCAAGTACGGGGTCTGCCAGTTCGGATCTGGCGTGACCCCATTCTGTTCCTCCTCGACGGGCAAGGCCTCTTCCTCGATGGCCGAGGGTACCTCGGGTTCGGCCGAGGGTACCTCGGGCTGGGCCGAGGCTTCCTCGGGCTCGTGCGTGTCATCGATCTTGACGGATGGTTGATGTAGGTCTCTGGAGAAGACGTCCGGGGGAACCGTCGTCCGCCTCGAGGCTATCTTCGCTAGCTCGTTTGCAGTCTCGTTGTACCATCGGGCGATGTGGTTGAGCTCCAGCCCATAGAACTTGTCTTCCAGGCGTTGGACTTCGTCGCAGTAGGCTTCCATCCTCCGGTCGCGGAAGTGGGAGTTCTTCATGACTTGGTCGATGACAAGCTATGAGTCGCCACGAGCGTCGAGGCGCCGGACCCCTAGCTCGGCAGCGATGCGCAGCCCGTTAACCAGAGCCTTGTACTCGGCCACGTTGTTTGATGCCGGAAAATGGAGGCGTATGACGTAGCGAAGATGCTTTCCGAGGGGTGAAACGAAGAGCAAGCCAGCTCCTGCCCCTGTTTTCATGAGTGACCCATCGAAGTACATGGTCCAGAGCTCGGGTTGGATTGGAGTTGTTGGCAACTGGGTGTCAGTCCACTCAGCCAGGAAGTCTGCCAAGACCTGGGATTTTATGGCCTTCCGAGGGGCGAATGATAGCGTCTCGCCCATGAGTTCCACCGTCCACTTCGCTAACCTACCCGAGGCCTCACGGCACTGGATGATCTCCCCCAGGGGGAAGGATGACACCACAGTCACCAGATGAGACTCGAAGTAGTGTTGCAACTTTCGTCGTGTCAGAACCACTGCGTAGAGCAGCTTCTAGATCTGCGGGTAGCGGACTTTGGGCTCGGAAAGCACTTTGCTGATGAAGTAGACTGGTTTCTGGACGAGCAGTGCATGCCCTTCTTCTCATCTCTCGACTACGATCGTGGCGCTGACCACCTGAGTGGTCGCGGCTATGTAGATCAAGAGGGCTTCTCCTGCAACGGGGGGCACCAGGATGGGTGTATTAGTAAGGAGCGCTTTAAGGTTCCCGAGGGCTTCCTCGGCCTCGGGGGTACAAGTGAAGCGCTCGGCCTTCCTTAAGAGGCAGTACAGAGGCAAGCCTTTCTCGCCAAGGCTTGAGATGAAGCGGCTCAGAGCCGCAAGGCATCCCATGACCCTCTGTACTCCTTTCAAATCTTTGATCGGTCCCATGTTGGTGATGGCCGTGATTTTCTCCGGATTGGCCTTGATGCCCCGCTCGGAGACGATGAATCCAAGGAGCATGCCTCGGGGGACTCCAAAGACACACTTCTCGGGATTGAGTTTCACGCCTTTCGCTCTCAGACACTTGAATGTCGTTTCAAGGTCAGAGAGGAGGTCGGAGGCTTCCTTCGTCTTGACAACGATGTCATCGACGTAAGCCTCGACCGTTCTGCAGATGTGTTCTCCGAACACGTGGTTCATGCACCTCTGGTAGGTGGCGCCTGCATTCCTCAAACCAAATGGCATTGTAGTGTAACAGTACATGCCAAAAGGTGTGATAAAAGAAGTCGCGAGCTGGTCGAACTCTTTCATCTTGATTTGGTGATAGCCTGAGTAGGCATCGAGGAATGACAGGGTTTCGCACCCAGCAGTGGAGTCCACAATTTGATCGATGCGAGGTACAGGGTAGGGAACTTTCGGACATGCTTTGTTTAGACCAGTGTAGTCTACACACATCCTCCATTTCCCATCCTTCTTCCTTACAAGAATAGGGTTAGCTAACCATTCGGGATGGAATACCTCTTTGATGAACCCTGCCACGAGTAGCTTGTGGATCTCCTCGTCTATGGCCCTGCGCTTTTCTTCGTCAAAACGGCGCAGGGTTTGCTTCATGGGTCGGGCTCCAGCTCTGATGTCCAGTGAGTGCTCGGCGACATCCCTCGGTATGCCGGGCATGTCCGAGGGACTCCACGCAAAGACTTCGGCGTTCGCGCGGAGAAAGTCGACGAGCACTGCTTCCTATTTGGGGTCGAGCTCGGAGCCGATCCAAACTTTCTTGCTGGCGTCGTTGCTGGGGTCGAGAGAGACGGACTTGACCACCTCAACTGGTTTGAAGTTGCCGACGTGCCGCTTCGCGTCGGGTGCCTCCCTGGAGAGGCGTTCCAGGTCGGCGATGAGGGCCTCGGACTCGGCGAGGGCCTCAGCGTACTCCACGCACTCCACGTCGCATTCGTACGCGTGGCGGTACGTGGATCCGACGGTGATGATCCTGTTCGGGCCTGGCATCTTGAGCTTGAGGTAGGTGTAGTTGGGGACGGCCATGAACTTGGCGTAGCACGGTCTTCCCAACACCGCATGGTAGGTTCCTCGGAACCCAACGACCTCGAAGGTGAGAGCTTCCTTTCGGAAGTTAGAGGGATTCCCGAAGCAGATGGGTAAGTCGATCCGTCCGAGGGGTAGGATTTGCTTCCCGGGCGCGATCCCGTGGAAGGGTGTCACACCGGCCCAGATCTCGGACCTATCAACCCCCAAGAGTTCCAGGGTCTCGGCGTAGATGATGTTAAGGCTGCTGCCTCCGTCCATGAGGACTTTGGAGAGCCTAACGTTGCCGATGATCGGATCGACGACGAGCGGGTACCTTCCCAGGCTTGGCACAAAGTCGGGGTGGTCGCCTCGGTCGAAGGTGATAGGCTTGTCGGACTAGTCTAGGTAGACTAGTGCTGCCACCTTCACCAAGCAGACCTCCCGGCGCTCCTGCTTGCGATGCCGAGCCAAGGAGTTCGCTGCCTGCCCGCCGTAGATCATGAAGTAGTTGTGGACCTCCGGGAACTCCTCTTCCTTGCCGCCCTCCTTCTTGTCGTTGTCATGGCCCTTGCCATCTTCCGCCGGGGGCCTGGTCTTATGGAAGTAGCGTTGGAGCATGACACATTCTTCGAGGGTGTTCTTGATGGGCCCCTGGTGATAGGGGCACGACTCTCTTAAGCATCTTGTCGAACGCGCCGGCCCCTCCAGGAGGTTTCCGAGGGTTCTTGTGCTCTGCCGCAGCGACGAGATTCGCGTCAGCGTCGTCGCGCTTCGCTTGCGACTTGTTCTTGGCCTTCTTCTTCATGTCCCGCTGGGTGGATGCCTCGGGAGCATCTTTCTTCGGCTCTCCCTAAGGCTGCTTGTCCTTTCGGAAGATGGCTTCGACCGCCTCCTGACCCGAGGCGAACTTGGTGGCGACATCCGTCAGTTTGCTCGCACGGGTGGGAGTCTTGCGCACCAGTTTGCTCACCAGGTCTCGGCAAGTGGTGCCAGCGAGGAAAGCCCCGATGACATCTGAGTCGGTAACGTTAGGCAGCTCGCTGCGCTGCTTCGAAAACCGCCGGATGTACTCTCGGAGGGACTCCCCTGGCTGCTGGCGGTAGCTTCGGAGATCCCATGAGTTCCCAGGGCGCACGTACGTGCCTTGGAAGTTTCCCGCGAAAGCCTTGACCAGATCGTCCCAGTCGGAGATCTGCGCAGGAGGCAGATGCTCCAGCCAGGCTCGGGCGGCGTCAGAGAGGAAAAGGGGTAGATTACGGATGATGAGGTTGTCATCATCCACCCCTCCCGACTGGCATGCCAATCGGTAGTCCGCGAGCCACAGCTCAGACCTCATCTCCCCCGAGTACTTGGTGATGGTAGTCGGGGCTCGGAAACGGGCAGGGAACGGCGCTCGTCGTATGGCTCGGCTGAAGACCCACGGACCGGGTGGTTCGGGCGAAGGACTGCGATCCTCCTCACTATTGCAGCGTCCCCCACGCCTGGGATGGTAGCCTCGGCGCACCTTCTCGTCGAGGCGGGCTCGATGGTCAAGATGGCGGTGCTCGTTGTCGAGGCGATCCCGGGCAGCAGGCGCCTCGTCCCGCGTGCACTCAGGATGGACCGAGGCTTTCCGAATGCATCGGGAGGACACCGCGTGATGCTCCGAGGGGTCGGCTCGCCTCCGGGAGGCGGAGCTCTCGGCTCGTCAAACTGCGGCGCCTTCCAGGAGATCCTTGAGTTCGCGCTGGATATGCCGTCCCTCGGTGGTGGATGGCTCCGGCATGGCTCGAAGTAGCATCGCTGCTGTAGCTAGGTCCTGGCCGGACCCGCTAACGGTCGGGGGCAGCACTGCCCTGGCATTGTCGACGATGCGGTGCCGGATGTCTTGGGCCCGATGACAGGCTTCTCCGGCGAGTGTTCGGCCTGCCCACTCCTGTTCGATGTTCTGTTGGAGCTGCACAAACCGGCCTGCTTCCCCATCGACCCGGGCCTGCATCTTGCGGATTTGCTCGAGCTGTACGTCCTGACCCCCTATAGGGACTGGGACCACAACTAGCTCCCGCAGGATGTCCATGCGAGATGCGGGCCCAGGGGGATCGTCAACCTCTGGCATACTGAGGTGGTTGCCTTCGTTGTGATCTCCCAGATCGACGTAGAAACATTCACGACTTGGGTCGTAACCCTCGTCGTCAAGGTCATGGCCATCGTCAGAACAACCGGAGAGGCAGTGGTCACATGCGGACATGAAGTCCCGCATGGCACCGGGGTCATTGAGGCCAGAGAAATCCCAACCGGAGTCGGGGTCGTACTCTTCCTCAGAACCTGACAGTCCAAAGGTTGAGACGGCTATCAGTTGGTCCCAGGTCGACCACATGCGGTACCCCGGAAGGTTTGGATACGCCTTTACGAAGGCGCTCACCGTAGTGGGGTCGCTAGGTGGATCGAAGCTAAATCGAAAGGGTACGGGATGGAAAACGGACGGTACCTCTTGGTCGATGGACAGTGGTGAAGTCGCGTCGGGGGCAGAGCACTCCGTCATCTCATGTACGAGGGTAACGCCCACCAGGTCCTTTGCGAGGGTGCTGGCATCATCAGTCCACTTGGGGCTGACACGTCGCGGGGAAGCGACACCCGTCGTCGTCTCAGGTGCGAGGACAATGCCCGACATGTCCCCCGGGGGAGTGCCAGCGTCGTCGACTCGCTCTGGTGCGACAGCCGTCAAGGTGCCGCCTCTTGCATGGCCATGGTTTCCCCGTCTCCGCCTCCTCCGGCGAGGAGGATGGCAGGGACGACCGGAGTGCCCCTCTTTTGCCATGGGGAGATGCTGTCGCCGAGCTCTCCGCCGCCGGGCGAGTCGAAGACCATCGTTGTCGTCGCACCGCGGGGGGAGGAGTACCATGTCGTAGCTGCCGTCGAGGGACATGAACTCGAGACTCCCAAAGCGGAGCATCGTCCCGGGCTGAAGAGGTTGCTGAAGACTCCCCATCTGGAACTCAACGGGAAGGTGTTCGTCAACACGCATCAGGCCCCTACCTGGCGCACCAACTGTCGGCGTTTCGGACCCGGGGGTCCCTAGACCGACGAGTGAAATCGCTGCGTGCCCCTGCCCAGATGGGTTGGCGCGGGATGGAACACAAGAGGTGGGGTAAGCCTTGTATTATCCTGCACCAGGGTGCCGCTCGTAGTAGGGGTTACAAGCGCGTCTCGTGAGGGAGAGAGAGACAGAGAGCGGGAGCCCGTTCGTCCGCTCCTTCCCCCGCGCGAACCCCCCTCCAGGATGAGCCTGGACCTCCCTTTTATAGACGTAAGGAGAGGGTCCAGACATACAACGGGGTGTGTAGCTATGCGCTAACGTGTCCGGTAGAGAAGTGCCCTAGCCATGTGTACATGCCATCGTGGCTGTCGGGGGAGAGCTTGGGCCCTGTACATGTGATAGCGTGGCCGTTGGAGGAGCGCCTGAGTCCTGTAGGAGCACAGCTAGCAGTGCGGCAAGGATCCTGCTGACATCTCCTTGCTGCCGCAAGGGACTGAGAGCCACCGGCATCATGGTGCACGCGGGTCACCATCATTAACCGTCGCCGAGGTAAGCCAGATGGGACGCCGGTTTTGTTCCTTGTAGCCTGAGCAGGCTAGGGATAGGGTAATGATGTATCCCCTGTTGGCGCGGTCGGTCCGAGCCCAAGGTCGGGCGAGGCGGAGACTTCTCCCGAGGCCGGAGCCTGAGGTCGAGGCCGAGTCCGGGGGTCGGGCGAGGCGGAGACCTCCTCCCGAGGCCGGAGCCTGAGGTCGGGCGAGGCGGAGCTTCCTGTTGCGCCCGGGGCCGAACTCGGTGGTTGATCGTGACTTGTTGTCAGTCTTCGCCTGGGTGGTTGGCACGGCAGTCGGAGCGGAGCGAGCGACGCTGTTTTCCTGTCATATCGGACAGTAAAAGAGAGGGGCGAAGTGACTGCGGTCACTTCAGCCTGGCCGACTGAGGCGCGTTTGTCAGGATACGGCGTCAGGCATCCCCTGCGTTGAATGCGCCCGCGAAGCGGTCGGTTGGTGAGGCGATCCGGCCTAGGTTGCTTCACAATGAAGCCGGCCTAAGCCGGGCTTTGGGAGAGCCGAGGAGGTGCCCGCTGCCTGAGGAGGCCCTCGGGCGAGGTGTGAACTTGTTTGGGACTACTGCTCCAGCCCGAGGCTGGGCTCGGGTGAGGTCGCGTCCCTTGGGTAGACGAAGCCTTGACTTGGACTGCGCCCGTCAGTGGGTCTGAGGGTGTTTACGAGCCGTGATTAGGAGTGTTGGGGGTACCCCTAATTATGGTACCCGACAAAACCTCCTTTAGCAAAAAAGCTTTATTTCGAACCATGCCTCGCAGGTTTTTGAGTGCACGTTCAATGTGATACATCCACCTATATTGTACAGGTCCACCAACCTTTGCCTCATATGGAATGTGAATAAGTAGATGCTCCATCAGAATGAAGAATCTAGGTGGGAATATTTTTTCTAGCTTGCATAACAACACTGTTATTTCTTTCTCCAACTTCTCCATCATATTTTTACTTATTTCTTTGGCACAGATCTGCCGGTAGAAATAACTTAGCTCGGCTATTACTTGCCACATGGCGTCGGGCATGTAACCACGAAACATGACAGGGATAATCCTCTCCATTAATATATTGAAGTCATGGCTCTTTAACCTAGTTAGTTTTCCCGTTTTCAAATTCACAGCTCCTTTCAAGCCTGCAGCATAACCATCGGGAAATTTAATTTTTTTCATCCATCTCATTACCTCGATCTTGTCTTTAGATGTAAGACAGAACAAGACACGTGGCGGCTTGCCGTTGTCATTGAGCACTTGGGTTGGTCGGTCACAAAGCATTGCTAGATCTCTTCGAGCTTTCAGATTGTCCTTTGTTTTTTCAAAACGCATGCAGGTGTGTATGAGGGCTTCAACAAAATTACTTTCTTGGTGCATGACATCAATGTTGTGCACAAGAATCAATGACGACATATAAGGGAGCTCCTAGAGACCACATATATGTGTCCAGTTGTGATCCACTCCGAATCCTTCGTACTTGTCCCCCTTTTTCATTTAGGACAAGGTTATTCAGCTGAGCATATATTTCTGCTGCGTTAAGACGTTTAGGCGGTCCTTTGGTGACCATAGTGTTCTTTATAAAGTTCTTCTTATTGCTCCTAAAGGGGTGTTTCCTGGGCAACCAGCGTCGATGACAATCGAAGTAAGTGATCTTTCCACCATCAGCAAGACAGAAGCAATCTGTATCTGAGCCGCAATATGGACATGTCAATCTACCATGTGTACTCCAACTGGTAAAAATAGCATATGCCATGAAGTCATGCACCGACCACAAATACGCAACTCGAAGTTTGAATATCTATTTTTTAAAAACATTGTATGCTTCAATTCCTTTCCAAAGCTCCTTCAACTCTTCAATCAAGGGTTTTAACATGACATTGAGTTTCTTTCCAGGATAGTCTAGGCCAGGAATGATTAAGCAAAGAAATATAAATTCATATTTCATACAAAGAGAAGGTGGAAGGTTATATGGAATAACAAAGATGAGACAACATGAGTATGATGATGCCATTTGACCAAAAGGTTTGAAGCCATCGGTCGCGAGGCCGATTCGAACATTTCTCGGATCAGCTGCAAAGTCTGGATCAAACGTGTCGAGAGCCTTTCAAGCATCCCCATCTGAAGGGTGCACGATTAGGTCATCGTTATCATGGACACCTTCTTTGTGCCATCGCATGTGCATAGCGGTTTTTTTAGATAGAAACAACTGTTTCACTCGAGGAGTTAGTGGCAACTAACGGAGCTGCTTATGTGCAACATCTGTCATCACCTTGTCACCCTCATCATTAACAACTTCCGCAAATCTAGATTGTCCACATTTTAGACATTTTTTCTCTCCCGCATGCTCCTTTACGAAAAGCATACAATTATTTTTGCACACATCAATCTGTTCATAATCCATACCGAGACCTTTGATAATTGTCTTTGAATGATATATGTCTTTAGGCAACTTATTGGGCTTTGGGAGCACATCTCCTAATTACTTTAAAATCTTATTGTAACAATTGTTCGAAAAAAAATACTTGGACTTAATGGCCATGAGCTGAGTCACAAAAGCGAGTATACTTACATCTGTGTCTTCATGCAACGGCTCTTCAGAGTCTTTTAGTAGTTTAAAAAATCTGGAAACCTCTGGTGTGGCAGGATCCTCGGAGCTTAGGTTTAATTCTGGACGTAGCGAATCTAGCATCTCATGCATCGCATCATCGCCAGCCCAATTATTGTTCTCCTCCTCTTCTACATTCCGGTTGGATACTACCTCACCATGATGTTCCCACACCTCATATCTGGGTATAAATCCAAACTGACAAAGATATAGGCTAACTCTTTCTTTATTAAGAAATATACTGTTTTCGTGCTGCCTACAAGGGCATCTGATAGTGCCGGTTAATGATAAGGAGAATACGTGGTCCACAAAATCTTTGGTCTTGGCTACCCAATCATCAGAATGACGTCTATTTCTACTCCAGCCATTGTACATCCGTGCACGATCTTCAGCCATGCCTGAGACTGTTAAACCGAACCATATCGTGAAAACATTATTCATATTCGTCAAGGGTTTCGGTCCTATATGTATAGCAAGGATAGGTTCTAAACCCACAGCAAGCTAGCAGGACCCAAAAAATTTTGGTAGCATAACCTGGCTGCCACTAAACAATATATTACTTATATATAAAACACATAATGATATACTATTAATCAAATCAAACTAAATACCACATACCCTAATAATGCAACTATTCTACGTACCAATATAATGTACTTGTAAAACTAATAATATAATATTAATATGAAATTAATGCCACAAATACAATATGCCACTAATACCTAAACCACATATACCACTAATATATTAATGAAATCAAACTAAACAATAATACGAATCACACACAAAAATCAAACAATCATAATTACAAATATATACTAATTTCGGAGGCAATTAAATAACGGCCGCCGAAAATATGAAATAAAATACGAAAAAATAACCTTTGGATGGCGAAGAGCTTGGCCACGATGGCGGAGTGGTGGGAGGAGTAGAGCTTCACCGCGGTCGGTCGATGGTAGTTGAGGGCGGTGGTGGACGACGACGGCGGTGGCGGGCGGCGCTGGTGGCGGCGGCGGACGACGGCGGCGGCGGCGGACGGCGCTGGGGGCCGGCGCGCTGGCAGGGGCGAGTCGCGCTGGGGGCGGGCACACTGGCGGGCAGAGGCGGGCGTGTGGGCGGGCAGGGGCAGGCGGCGTGTGACCGGTGGCGACAGGCAGCACGGCGGGCAGGGGCCGGCGGCGGCGGGTGGTGCGTGGCGTGGTGCGGCCGCGGGAGCGAAACAGAGAGCGGCGCGGTGAGGAGAGAAAGAGAGAGAAGGAGTCGGGCTGCGATTTAAATAACTGTATTTTCGGCGGCTAGGGCTTGGCCACCGAAAATAAGGCCTTATTTTCGGCGGCTGTGTTAGTGGCAGCCGAAAATAAGGTTATTTTCAGCGGCCAAGCTTTGCTGCCGAAAATACTAACTTATTTTGGCGGCCAGGCCCTGGCCGTCGAAAATAACTTTGGCCGCCGAAAATCGTGCACAGTGCTATTATGTATGAATAGTTACAGGAAGCTTCGGCTTTGGGATGGCAAATTTCTCTTATAACAGAACGAAGGAAAATACAGAGTGGGCGACGAAGCTAGAAGCCAAAGGATTTCGGCTGAACATGTTGACAAAGCTCAAGTATGATAACGACTGAAAAAGGATAAAGACTATACAATCCTTAATAATTCTTGTTAATATTATAGATAGTTACCAGGGACATAAATGTACTTTTACTCGGGCTACGTCCTGTGCCTATAAATAGATGAATAGTAACACCGTACTGTTCACGCTAGATTGTAATCACTCTCGCGCCATCCTCGTTCTCTCACCTTTTGGCAAGCCGAAGGTATCAATGTAATATGAATATTGTTGATGTTTATTCATATTTATGGAATATAAGAATAAATGAATCATTGATACATAACTATTATTATCTTTATTCTTTTGTATTCCTTCGCTTTCTTATTTATATTTACGTTTATATGTTGAAATAATGAAGGTGTGTCCTTTATGAACTTCGTTTATAGATCATTATATATAAGTGGAAATAATGCTTCGAAGGACGAAGGTATTTAACCATTAACAATCGTGTTGGCTTGTTCTTGATTTGTAGCATTTGAGAACAAGTGGCCAATAGAAAGCCACAATGATTATGTACCAATAGGCTTTAACAAATAAAAAGGATAAGGTCTCGCTTGCGCCCAAGAAAGCTAGATAAGTCTGATCGTTGCCAAGCGGAGGTTAGAATGTGTTCAACCGTCACCTCTATATTTCTGTCCATATATCTCACTCACATGTCACGTCATCAATTCCTCTCTCCCTATATTTTCATCCTCTATAACGGTTCTATCTAAATTTCTCTCATGTACCATTACAAGCATAAAATATTATTTTTTGTACATACACGTCATCCATTATCATTATTTTTCAACTAACAAACATAGCCGCGCACGCAACCCGTGTGTAGCGAGCTGGCTGCCGCACCCCTAGATTTGTTGGTTTCCTGTAGAATCTCCTATGACTGTAGCACGTAGAGGGATGCAAGTGGCAGCGATGTGGGGGAAAGTGTGTCTCAGTAGCTGCTATGCAGAGGAGAGGGGGATGCTCGCGACAATGGCTGAATGCACTCTTAGCGCTATGACCAAGGATAGATTGCCAACCACAAAATCCGCTCGAGGTCATAGTGCAGTCCCAGAGCTTGGTCATTAGAACACCAACGCTGACAAAGAATGCCTGGATGCCACACCAAGAAAGTGAGTTTATAGCATGAGATATCAGTGTGCTGCCAAATTGTGCCGCTAGAGATGTGTTAATTAATTAATAACATGAATAAATTGAAACAAAATGGTATATAAAGTATGTTCTCTTGAGTGCATTCAGGAACTGACCTGTTCAACAGAAGTTATATTCAGTAACAACTTACGGATAAGAGTTACATAGCCGATGGCAATAATCTAAATAGCAGTACCAGTATTAGAAAATGTACGATCGACCAACAGAACAAGAAGGTGCCACATTTTGTAGGTGATGTGGCAGCCAATGGTAGAGTTATTTAATGATATACCCAATGTCGGTGTTTTGAACCCGAGGTCCTAACCATCTAGTAAATTTGTGCTGCGTGCCCTTGTCTTGGATGGTTGATGCAAGAAGATGCACAAGGTTTATTCTGGTTCAGGAAAGAGAAGGCCCTAAATCCAGTGGGGGAGGGATACTGGTATTATCTTGCACCTAAGTGCTTGTAGCAGGGGATACAAGCAGGTCGAGAGAGGGACTGAGTCCCAAGTATTTGAGTATGATTAAGGCGAGTGCCAATATCAGGAGTGGAGTGAGTAGTGAACGGTGAAGTCTCTTCTCCATAGAAGGCTCCGGGCTCCTCCTTTTATAGTCGCAAGGAGGAGGCTCAGGTGTACAAGTGTTGTTATGCTATTGTTGTCGTCTTTGGTTAGAGGAGGAGGAGGCCCATGTCAGAGGAGGTGTGTCTGAGCCCTATAGCGGTATGGTTGACAGGATGGCCCTTATCCTTGTTGTCGTCTTTGGTTAGAAAAAGGACACCCGATCCCTGTAGCCTGCTCCTTTGACTGGGTAGAGAGCCGAGGCTATGTTCAGGAACATGGGCGTGTATCTGAGCCCTAGCCTATACAGGGGTGCGGATGAGAGATTTCCAAGAGTGTCGAATCTGAGTGGTTGAAGCAGTGCTCGGCATCGTCTTCAGCGGGGTTCACGGGAGAGCAGATGGCATTTAATGCGTGTGCTTCCCTGTTGGGGAAATTTGCCGAGGCCGAGCTCAGGCGAGGCGAAGATTTCTTTCGAGGCAGAGATTACATGTTGCATGTAGTCACGCTTTGGGTGGTTGAAACAATGGTTGGAGTGGGGGGATAGTACCCGGTATTTACGTCCTGGCCACCGTTGTGGGCGGTAAAAGTAGATTAGACCGTGGTCGTGTTGTCCTATGTTGACTTTGGCACCTTCGGCGGGGCAGGTGGTCGTACGGACACTCGTTCTGGGATTGGAGTGGTTGGCCGAGGTGGACACGCCCCAGAGCGTTGCCCAAAACGCCCTCGGGTGAGTCGGAAATGTGTTTCCCACCCGAGGTTGGCCTTAGCCGAGCCATGAATGCGTTTCCCACTAGAAGTTGGCCTCAGGCGAGTCGTGACTGCGTTCCCCGCCCGTGGTTGGCCTCGGGCGAGTCGTGACTTAGGTTCTGTGTGCCTTGGTAAGGTTGGGAGCGTGTTTGCTTATGACTCCTTCTTACCCAAGCGTCTAGGCGCTTCAGTGGTTGCGATCTGAGTACCCCTAATTATGGTACCCAATAGTAGCCTCCGAGCCTTCAAGGGAGTGTAGGCACTTGCTTGGAGGTTCTGCTGAACCTTTTGGGCGCTTTGCCGGGTCTTTGAGAGTTGGTAGATTTCTTCCAATGGGTGGGCGAGAGCGCACCCGTCGGGTATATCCCTCGAGGCCTCGAAGGAGTGGTTACTCCTTTGAAGTCTTTATGTTCTTCTCTATGGACTTCGCAGGTCTGTTGATTCTACAAACAACTTGATCGCAGTCTAGGTGCAAGGGCAGCCCCCTAGCCTTTGAACAGGGCAAGAGAACAATTAGGGACTGCCTTGACTTTTGATGATACACCTCTTACTTTGCCTTTTCGCAAGGAGGAAGAGGGGGAAAGCGTCATGCTACCCTCGGTGGGTAACGAGCATGATGTTTCCTGGGCGAGCTATTAGCGGGTAGTCCGAGTGAAGGCCCGAGCCCCATATGATAGGGGTTGACTAGTAGTCCGGAGAAACACCCCAATGTATATGCAGGTGATTCAGTGATCTTGGACCCATTTGATAGGATACGAGGGCTCGGTGCCTCCCTTTGGTGGGATACCATTATGAATCATTCCTATAAGTCTCGGACATGTCCTAGGGTACCTCAGGATTATAGCCTAAGCCTCGTCCGTGTACAGACGTACCCACGTTCATCCCTGACTCTATACTCTAGGGTGGTCGTCGAACCCCATCGAGGGGACAAGCTTCAAACCCCTGAACGGTAAAGGGCTCGGAGCTCGTTCCCTTCGCTGGGAAGGAAACTCAAACAAATATTCTCTTTCCATCATCTGTAGAGTAGGAGAGAGAGAGGTAGGCTCTTTTAGGTGCTCGCCTAGGGGAGACAGAGCGACGTCTGTAGGTTTCATCAGTTGAACGAGACGTGTAGCCTGCGGGTGGGAGTTAATGTAACTGGACGTGATACCGGTCGGCAATCCGTCGACGTGTGCGTGCACGTGGGATTCGAGGAACAAAATCAGTTTTTTGATTTTTAAATGCAGGGAGTTCGGTTTCAATCTCGGTGGATTCGCTAGTTCCCCTTCCTCTTCTCCTCTATATATTTGGGAGGGGGCTAGTCGTGGCCTTCATCCCGCATTCACATTCTTAGCCTCATCCTCCTCTGTTTTTTTAGCCACGACCAAAGATCAAAATTGGAGCGAGAGGGGCGAAGAGAGGTTGAAGTAAGGGGATGCTTGGTGGTAGGGTAAGATCTGCGTACCTCGCCGTCATCGCCTTCTCATTTTCTCCATGGTCGAGAGAGTCGTCGTTACGCCCTGTGACCCATGGCCCTACTCCATCGTGTCCATGAAGGATATGCAGAATCTTGTTGATCGAGGTCTGCTTGATCCCTCCACCGTCGGGGTGTGCCTCGAATGGCTCACCCCTGAGGATGAGGAGGAGCCGAATTCGCCCGAGGGCTACGTCATCAGCTTTGTGTCGCTCCACGAGCGTGGGTTTGGGGTGCCGATGAGCCGCTTCATGCGAGCGCTCCCACACTACTAGGGGGTTGAACCCCACAACTACAACCCAAACTCCATCGCACAGGCGGCGATTTTCACAGAGGTTTGCGAGAGATACCTTGGGATCGACCCCCATTGGGATCTTGGGTCCACCTCTGATAGAAGACAAGGCTCGATGTTCTGTGAGGTACGATAACTTGATTGGGTGAAGATCTCGACGTTGATGTTCCAAGGCTCCAAGCGAACGGATCCTCACAATCAGTACACCACTACTCCATTGGTTATCACCTGTGACATGAGTGAACTTGCCATGAAGGCTTATTATCCCTGCAAGCGCAATCAAGAATAGGAAGAACGCAATCAAAACTGCATTGATCATGAGGTGGGGTTTCATAAACCGATGAACGACGATACTGTTCGATGACAGGTATGATCTAAGCAAAACCAAAACCCTAATTTGGTGGTGGCTACTGGTAAAATAGAGGTTAGGGGCATATAGAACCCCTGGTCTCACCCCGAATGGGCTCCAACACGATACACGGCCCAACAGCCTAACAGATGGTGTCACAGCACCAAAACAGAATATGAATGTTGACCTGTTTCGATGATTCCTGTTGACTCTCGATGAATTTTAAGGTCGTTCCAGTTGGGTTGAAAATCTTATATCCTTAGCTTTCCATCCATATAAAGCCCAACCTAATTGGAGTTCGGATGCGTCCTGGGCGTCGGTTTTAGTGCAGACTGGTCCGAAACTACGAGGTGGAGACGAAGTTGAGTCGGACTTGGATTTCTCTTGTTGTGAACGTTCTACTTCTCCTCCTTGATATCTTGGACTTTTATCAAGTCCTTGTTGGTCCTCTCAAAGGTTTCTAATCATCAAAACATCCATGGCACCAAGCATAAGCTCTAAAACATAATTGACTAGGTTAGAACGAACTTGGAGATTCAGTTGTGGTCCACCATGCATTGTTTGTACGGGAGCGATGTCCTCATCATCATTCCCTACTTAAATTGGAGTCGTCCTCGACTTAGGCGGTGGCCAAGGGGGTGGCCGAGCAACTCTAGGATGTACAAGGCCTTTAGGCCAAGAAACAGGGGTCGCTGATTTCTGGCAGATTCTGGAGGGCGTCTTGTTATGACGATTCTCATCAACTGCAAGCATATTTTAATGTGGGACTAGTTGGGTTGGAAAACTTATCTCCTTAGCTTTCCAACTGTATCTAGAACATCGAAAACAGAGTCCTATATGGTCTGAGCGTCTGTTTTCATGAGACTCACTCCTGCAATTCGAACTAGATCCACGAATAAACTTGACTTCGACTCTCCATGAGCTTGGGACTCCATGATTCATTGGGCTCTGACCATATAGTTGACATCCATGTACTCATGATTCTCCCCTTCTTGGTTTTGAGTTGTCCTCGACTCAAAGTTGTTGGTGCCTACATAAGGTGTTGTTGTAGGTCTCGACATCGTCCAGCCTTGCTCCCCTTCATGAATTTGACCCTATTGTTGCAAAATATACAAAGGAGAACAAATGGAACTGGGGGTGATATGGTTAGCTTTAACACAACCCTCTAATTGGTAATCTTGTTTCATGCCAAAAGGAGATTTCATATTTGAACAAATATATACTCGATGTACCATATAGTCTCCTTTCCAATTATATCTTCCAATAACATGATATGTATGTTTAGATAACCATGGCAAATCAGCACTAAAAGAAAGTTTCTCCTCTAAATTATTTAGATTACATAGAACATCAAATTCAATATAGCCCAAAGTATTTAAAGAAGACAACAATTTTAGCTCATCATGCACACTAGTTATAGGATTGAAAGTTCTTATTTCAGCACAACTAATAGGATTGGAAGAAACAATATCAAGTTTGTACTCAAGTTGTGGCATATAAGTAATAGAAGAATCATCACACAACTCTTTTTTATCACAAGAATTACTAGTACAATCATCATGTAATAAAGGTAACTCAAGTTTATTTGAAGGTACGACATCATCGGAAGAAACAATTCGTTCTCTCATAAGCATTTTCATATTAGCCCAAGTTTGTGGTTTATCAGATGGAGTTAAGGACTCCCACCAAGATAAAGCAGAATGGGTCAAAACACTAGTTGCCTTTTTGATATTTTTCCGTTCACACGTAAAATATTTTGCAAAAAGACAATCTATCTTAGTTTCCCACTCAATATATTTTTCAGCATCTATACCATCATAGGATGCATAAATAGAATCACTTGTGGAAGAAGTTGTAGGATGTGGTAGATGAGTCTCCATTGTGTAGTATATCTGTTCAACAAGTCCTGAAACTCTCTTCAACCTTTCAGTATTCATGTTGAGTGCATCACACATAGCTCTCATCATGTCACAGAGCTCTAGATGAAATGTTTATGTCATTGTTAGTACAAAGCAGAAACAAAGCAACAAGCAAAAGGTGTGAATCCTACAACTACTCTCAAGGATGGTGGTGGAACACAAGTTATGAAGTGTCTTACCCCGCTCTTACAAGGTTCTTACCAGCACTGCAGGTGGCAAACAGTTGTCGGTGTGATAGCCCAAAGAGTGTGGGTGTGATTGCAAAGGAGTACATGTTCTGCTCGAGAGAAAGGTGGAGTTTTGGGAAGACTCACTAAATATATATTTGTGGTATACAACTCAGTAACAGATAGCAATGTTGGATAAGTGTCCAAAGTACTCGTCCTAGCTGCTAGCCTAGAGAATGTATTAGAATAGTTGGAGGAAGACACAAAGGAAGTAACAAAGATCTAGGTACAACAAGAAAACAAGATGGAAATAAGATGAATCATAGAGGTGCACAGATCAATGGTATTCCTGCTTATGCACACACTTTTTTCTCTTTCTTTTGATTTTTTTTCTTTGTTTTGTGCGGTTTTTTTTGTGCACTTTCATTTTGTATTCTCTTTTTTTCACAAAAGTGCCACAAAAACAAGGTACAACTCAAGAGTATCAAAAAAATTCTCGTCTATTTGTTATAGATTTTCTTCTCTAACTTCAACAGTCTGTTTGACAAATATAGCGACCTCAAACGCAAAAAACTCACAACACGACAGTTGTAGATCTCGTTTTTCTCTTTTTTTAGATATATGGATTGTCTGTTTTGGATAAAGGAACTGCAAGATAATGACCCCGATAACAGACTAGTCCAAAATTTCAGGATCCCAAAAAGATTTAATTCCAATACAAATAACTCCTTGATAATAATGTTTTTTAGAAACCTCGTAAATACGAAAGTTGTAGATAAGTTTCTAAGCTTTCCATAAAGTATAAGAACACTAAATTCTGATTTCATATGCGAGAATTATGCTCAAAATACCAAACTAGACAGAAACTAATCTGATAAGGACGTGATGATGAGATAAAATAGGATCGGTTAGGATCGGTTTTGTAGATGGGATCTAATTTGGAGAACGATTTTGTAGGATGGAAGAGGATGGAAAGGATCAAACTGAACAAAAACAAATGTAAACCAGCAACAAGACCTTGACCTAGGACACAAACTCAATACGACGGAATCTGAAACCAAATTATGCAAAGGCTAAGGCGAAGTTTGTAGGTCGATGAAGTTTGTAGGTCAACACTGTTGTTTTTTTGGCCTTTTTGTGGGTTATGGGACGAACAAAATGAATATAAAGGTAGGATTATACCTCATGGGCAACCTAGATCTGATATCACTTGATAGAAGATAAGACCCGATATTTCGCAAGGTACGATAACTTGATAGGGTGAGGATCTCGACGTTGATGATCCAAGGCTCCAAGCGAATGGATCCTCGTAATCACTACACTAATGCTCCATTGGTTATCACCCATGACACATGAGTGACCTCGCCATGAAGGCTTATCCCTGCAAGCGCAATCAAGAACACAAGCAAGAACAAGAAGAACGCAATCAAAACTGCATTGATCATGAGGTGGGGTTTCACAAACCGATGAATGGCAACACTGTTCGATGATAGATATGATCTAAGCAAAATCCAAACCCTAATATGGCGGCATCTGCTGGTAAAATAGAGGTTAGGGGCGTGTGGGACCCCTAGTCTCACCCCTAATGGGCTCCAACACGATACACGGCCCAACAGTCCAACAGGCGGTGTCACATCACCAAAATAGAATCTGAATGCTGACTTGTTTCGAGGATTCCTGTTGACTCCGGATGAATTTTAAGGTAGTTCTTGTTGGGTTGGAAAGCTTATCTTCTTAGCTTTCCATCCATATAAAGCCCAACCTAATTGGAGTTCGGATGCGTCCTGGGCGTTCGTTTTAGTGCAGACTGGTCCTGAATTTCAAGGTGGAGACGAAGTTGAGTCGGACTTGGCTTTCTCTTGTTATGGACGTCCTAGCTTCTCCTCCTTGATATCTTGGCCTTTCTCAAGTCCTTGTTTGTCCTCTCCAAGGTTCCTAATCATCAAAACATCCATGGCACCAAGCGTAAGCTCTAAAACATAATTGACTAGGTTAGAACGAACCTGGAGATTTAACTATGGTGCACGTGCTCGTGTTGTCGATCCATGAATTGTTTGTATGGGAGTGATGTCCTCATCAACCTCTTCCGCATGGAGCCCTTTTCTCTGCCGATGGAGGTGAAGAAGGTCCACACTGCAATGAGGGCCGATGGTTGTATGCTTCAGCTACGGTCAGATCAGGCACATCTATATATACTGGCGTCCCTTACCTCTTCAAACAAGGGGTGGCAGAGTCATTGGTTTTACCTCCGCAACGACGAAGGCCGGCTGCCCCCACATACCAAGCAGGTTGTAACTGCTGTAGGGGATAACTGGTAGTGGGGCGTTGCGCGGGAGTATCAACCCAAGCTGGAGCCCCTCCTGGATACTATGCAATGGCTCCGTGACCATGGTCTTACCGCTATCGGGATCGTTGCCGCCTTTTACCGTCTAAGGGCGCTGCCATTGGTGGAGTGACGGCTACACCTACAAGAGATGGCGCCCGAGGCCGAGGTGGAGTGCTCTCAGATGTCATCGGCCACCCTCACCACTGCAACCTCCTCAAGCGAGTTAAGGGAACGGTGGGGAAGGCCGATTACAACATCCTTACTTAGCCCTAATGCACCCCGACCATGGTTATGTGTCTTTGGTAAGTCGTAGAGCTTGCCTCTGCTTTATCACCGTTTTGTAGGTTTCAACCTGATCATCCAAGGTTCTGTTTATTCCCAAGGGCTGAGGGGTTACATATCTGCCTTGCCTCCAGTCCAGGAGGAAGCGGCGGGCCGGGAGGCGTGCAAGTTCACCACAAAATAGCAAAAGAAGATGAAGGACGAGGAGAGGAAGCGAGCTCGCGAGAAGAGGGAGGCTTGTGACGAGCTAGAGAAGCACTGCCGAGTGCAGGAGAAGGAGGGACTGCCATGGGAGGTGTCTCCATACCTGATTGTGCATTCATCACTTTTGTGGGTTTTGGTGATATGGATAACAACACATTTAAAGGTCTAACAAGTTTGCTAAGTGTTGAATAGGAAATTCAGTATGATGAACATACTTGAAAAGTGTATAATGATCAATAAACAAAGGTTCAACACAAGGTTAAATAACCAATGAGACTATGCAAATGGATATAATATGGTCTCTATATTGGTTTGAATATATGGATAAGACCTGACAAATCACTATGCATAAATATGATCAGAATAGAGGTTGAAGTGATTAAGAGGATTGGCCAAGCCAAAGTGAATAAGATATGAGGAATCGTGAATTGGCTTGACCATATAACTATTAGTCCATATATGCTTCTATGAGAATCAAACTAGAGCTTGATTGATCTTAGCATTTATATCTAGATGGCATTCAAGCAAGGTTCACAATATTGAAGAAATGGTTCTCTCAATGGATGCTCAATATGATGTGACATAAGAATGGCTTGATAGGGTGAAGATAGCAAGGAAAGGGCTTCGAGGAACTAAGCGAAGGTGAAGGCCAAGCGATGGCTTGTGGACCGAAGTACTATTGCTAAGGTGAAGAAGAGAGTACTTGCACTAAGTTGATGAACTAATCAGCTATGAAGAGTTATATTGTAATGATGCATCAGTAAGGTGACTTGAAGCCATGATTTGAACTCATATATGGTGAGATGGTTCAAGTCACCGGGCTTGATTTGTCTTTGCTTCAAAAGGTGAGACAAAGATGTTTGTGATCCTTATGAAGCAACGCCATGGAGAAATCACACATGAGACACCAATGACTCAAGGAGTTTACTTAGTTATATTTTATTTAACTTGAGTATATGAATCGTCGTACTATCAAGGGGGATCCAAAAAGAACATTGGTGTTGGTACTAAAGCTCAAAATCTTGGATCCAAAACTTTTATTTTACCCTTGTTAATCCTTAGTGAAAGTATGTAGTACAACCTTTTTAAGATTATCTTGGCCAAATTGCTCTCTGGAAAATACTAGTTCAGCTAGGTTTTAGGCTAGTTCAGATGGTATTGAAATACTAGCTCAGCTTGTTTCTGGACCAGCTCAGCGGGTTTTCCCTTTAGTCCACTTTGCTACTCAGCCGTTGGGTCAGCCGGGATCTATTCCGCAGAAAATTGGCTCAGCCGATTTTTAATACCAGCTCAACCGGTTTTTGAGTAAAAAGGTCAAAACGGCTAGTTTTGGAGCCCCATCTATATATACTCACTCCTACCTCTCTCCCCCACACAAGTGCATGCACCAAACTCCATTTCTAACTTGAGAAACACCTCCCACTCTCTCTCACACACCTCTTGCCTCTCCCGTTTTAAATAATTGGAGAGAAATCTTTGAGTGAGATTGAAGAGCTGTGGTTTTTGTGCTTCATCTCCAAATCCTTCTTGCTCTTCTTGATTCGAGCTTTGGTACTACATCGAGTTCTTTGTGGATTCATTACTCTTGGAGCTTCTAGCTCCTAGACAACTAGGTGTCTCTTGTGAGTCTCCAAATCTTGTGGAAGACCACAAGAAAGTTTCTATTACCCACTCGTTTGAGCAAATATTAGTGTGTAGGCTTGACCTTTATGGTCGGCAAAGGGAGGATTAGGGTTGAAAGACACCCAGCTCTTTGTGGGCGACTCAACAAGGAAGTAGGGCACATTGGTGGTATGACTGAACCTCAGGACAAATCTTGTGTCTCTTGTGTTCTTGCTCATTGTGTTTGTTTGTGTTCTTCATTCTCTCACCATTCCGTGGAAGAATTGTTCATATCTTTTTGGTGTGTTGATTTTGAGAAGTGTTCTTCTTAGATCTACTACTTTGAACCCTATGGATCATCTAGGACATCCCATTTGCAAAGTTAACTGGGTAAATTTCGATATCACTTCAGTTTTGTATCTCATTCTTTAGTTGAGCTCGTGCAAACCGGTTAAACCGATATTGACACCAGTTGAACTGGTTTTACCAAGTTCGTTTCTAGTTTTTGTTGAAAAAATTTCCGCTTGCCTATTCACCCCCTCTAGGCAACTTTAAATTGGTAACAGAGCCTAATCCTTGTTCTAACGCTTAACCGTGTGAGGAAAAGATCATGTCGGGGGGACTAAGAAACAAAAGTGCTTATAAGCTTAAAAAAGTTGAGGTTGCCTCGACTTCATCTTTTGGTGCAGATGTTGATCCTAGGGCAATAGACCTTGCCATGAGAATCACCGAAAGGATGTTCCTCAAGATGAAGGAAGATGAGGCAAAGAACAAGATTGAAGAAGAAGAAAATGTTCGATGGAGACCAAACGATGAATCCACCTCTTCACAAGGTTCGTCTTTCAAATTCACTTCTCATATGTGCTTTGTCGCTAATGGGAGTGACAGTGAAAGTGAACATGAGGATGAGGAGAAGCATGAAAGTGATAGTGAAAATGAGAATGATCTTCAACAATTCTTTGCTCAGCTTAGCAAGAAAAACCGGATGAGCTTGCTTAAACTCATGAAAAGAGCGGAAGAACAAAAAGAAATGCTTCATAAGCAAGAAGATTTCCTCATCAGAAGAATCGAAGGCTTAGAGAAGTTGACCAAAGAGCATGAGAAGCTCTCATGATGATTTGGTCCAAAGGTATGAAGTCATTTCAATTTAGAAAATTAGAGCGTTAATCATTCATCATATATTGCTCAATTAGAAAATAAAAATGCTATGCTCAAGAACACGATAGAAAAGCTAAATATTAAAAATATAGCTTTGCAAGAAAAACATGATATGCTTATGTGCTCTCATAATAAATTTATGGATTCACATATCATGTTACAAATGGCTCATGAGGTTGTGTTAACTAATTTGAAATCATACCAACCTCACATGTGCACATGTGTTGAAATGGAAACTATATTACATGTGCTAACAATTGTTGTTGTCAAGCAAGCCAATCTTCCATTGAGCTAGAAATTTCAGGAATTAGTGATATTTCTATCACACAAGAAAATAAAGAGCTCAAGGAAAATAGTTGGAAGGCTAAGAAGGAGCTTAACTCTTTTGAAGGGAAAGTGTCATGCTCAACCTTCTCACGATAACAGTGATAACATGGTGAAGAAGCTTGAGAAGGGGACAACTGTAGCATGCACAAACCCCCTTCAAAAGAATGTTAAGTTCCCCTAGAAAGGCATGAGAAAACATCAAGAGAAGAAAGCTAAAGCTCATGACAAGTGCCTCAACCACGCCTCCACATGCTCCACACAAGGTAACAAACAGGCCACTCTTCCAAATAAGAGAAGATGCACTAGAAAGTGTTGTCAATGTAATGAGAAGGGACATGAGATTAAGTCATGTCCCTACATAAAAGATAGTGGTTTAACATTGGAAAGAAAGAGGCTCACTAACCATGTAGCAAACAAGAAGCAAGATAAGAAGGAGTCTTGCAAAATTAAAAATCAGATTTGGTACACTTGCCGAAGAAAGGGACACCTATGCAAGGATTGTCCCATGTGTGAGTATCCTAAGCCTACCACGTAAATTCATTCATATTCGCTTAGAGGACCCAAAAATGACACTTGTGCTAGAATGGTAATTAGTTCACCTAAAACTAGCATAAAGGCCATTTGGGTGCCTAAGTCCTTATTAGCTAACCTTGGTGGACCCATCCAAAAATGGGTACCAAAATATGTTTGAAACAATTTGTAGGTACCCAAAGATGATATCAAGCTTTGGGGTGCTTGAGTGGTTTAACTCAATTCTTATCTCAAGATATCAATCTTACATTGACTATTCTTTTAAGATTGGCACAAAGATTAATTGATTTGTTGTATCACTAACTTCATATTCATCTCTAGCAAGAACTTGTGTTGTAGGAAATAAGAATTAACCTTTGTGGAAATCAAGCAAAAGGTCTACAACTAAGATATATTCAAAGGATGGTAATAATTAAATCTTAAGTGCAGATTGCTTTTAATTAGTATATTCATTTGTGTCTTTTGTAGCCACATAGGAAAAATGAAGCACTTGAGAATGAACTTAAAATATTTTACCTTGTGTTGGAAAAGTTCCAATCATATGGTAGATTGCATATTTGTTATTCTTCTATGTGGCAATCTACATGCTTTAAATTGGTTATAAGTATCTCGTGGCATATTTCAAGTTAATTATCTTATTAATGCCATGATCTAGACATAAAGAGGATTATCCCAAGTTCTTAAATGAATAGGGTGCTAAGTAAGAAATTCAAATTCTAAGTGATTTATGTAAAGGGAAATTCTCTATATGACTAGAGTTATAAGACTAATGTTTTTATCTAAGTGATTTATGTAATTTCACAACATGAGAATGTGTTTCTCAAATGAAGTGTATCATTCAACATTAAAAGAAGATCAATCCAATACTATGTGATGTATTCCTTCTTGTTTAAATTGGTTTTCAGTCTTCTACATTAATCGCTCACATGCTATGAATTAAACTTGCCATGTAAACTCAATTAAATAATCATGCTATTTTCACCTTGTTTAAATTAGTGTTATGCATGATGCTTGTAAGGTTAATTTAGTTCATATCATGAGGTTTCCTTATTTTAGTAACCTTCTTGTCATTCATATACTATATGTTGCTAAATAGGAAACTATTGCTTATGTTTCTAATGCAATCTCTTTTAAGATATTTCATAGAAATTCATAAGTAGAGATTGTGCTCTTTTAATTGGTAAAATCACAAACATTAAAGGTTAATCTTCACATAAAATAAAGATTAGGAATGCTCAAGGCAAAGGTATGGAACTAGTCGTTTCATTTGGTATATGATCAATAGTAGTTCCTTTCAAGGGGCATTCTTTCAATTGGTAATAATCTATTCTATGGAAACAAATACCAATATGAAGGTTAAATTTATTTTGGCTTAAATTTGTAAATTGGTGTATATTGTTAATTCACCCCTCCATGTGCATTAACTTAAAAGGAATTTAATTTATGCCTTTATGCCTCATAAATGATGATTTGCTTGCAATTCATATCTAAAGATCACCATTCATTAAATACTTCCTTGTACTACTAATATCTATTTTCAAATTTCTTTTTCAACTAGTTTTAAAAGGAAAAGAGATAACTAGCTAAAGAAGGAAGTCTCCACAAATGAACAAAAGAAGAATACTTAGATGACACCATCTCATATAGTAAGATCTTTCAATTGATATAACAAATGGTACGTTCTAGATGGTGGTAAGTATTCTTAGACATAAGTTGATTCATTGCTAATTTGTCATGCCTTGACCAATATATGTAATGTACTACTCATGGCACTCTTAATTGAATTGAAAGTGTAATACCCAATTTATAATTTGTTAGAGATAATATAAAAGGAGATACAATTTCACTTCATCTATATGTGAGTTTGACCTTCATGCATCATCACATGTGAACACCTTCTTTGAAAACAAATCATTAAAAAATAAAGACCACTAAATTATGCATCATGCTGGATATTTTCTTTTGAGTGCATTATTTGTGACAATATAAAATAACATAAAAATAAGTATGTTAAAAAAATCCAAAGTAGAATTTAAATTCTAAAGGAAAATTCAAGAATTGAGAACAATCCGAAGAAAATAGGGGATAAATATTATGCAACACAAAATAAATTTTTAAATAAATAAATTTACCACATATTGGGCATGTCCAAATTGTGTTGTAAATCTGAGGATAATTTACCTAGGATTTGAATTTGAAAATTTGGAATTCAAAATAAAAAGAAAAAGAAAAAAAGGGAAAGGAACCTTACTGGGCCGGCTTATCCCTTTTTGGCCCAACTCCGAAATACCCCTGGGCGGCCCAAACTCCACACTCGCGGGCGCAGCCGCATCCACACTGCAACTGACCGGGTGGACCCCGCTGGTCATCACCTGCGTGCGAGTTGCGCAACTCGCTGGCGAGTGGGCCGTCCAATCTGTGGCTGCTCCGTGCCGTGGCTCCTCTCCGCCTGGCATGCGGGACCCACGTTGTCAGCGCCATCTTCTCCATCCGTGGCGGCGCATACGTGACCGATTCCACCGCCGGGGAAACAGGAACGGGCTGTTGAATCCGCGCGCTAACCCCGCACCCATATCTCCACCTCGCCTGGCGCTTCAAATGTGGACCGAGACCTTTCCGCCTTGTGCCTCCTTCTCGTTCCTCTTCTTACCGCCGCCATCTGCGAGGGACTCCGAGCGCCGCCATAGCCATATACAGCCGCCGTGTCCGTATAAACATCATGGTGCGCTTCCAGACTACCCTACGGTGGTGTGGAACCTGTTCCAGGGAGGAATTGGGCGGGTAATTCCGCGACGTGGGAGGAATTCTTCGTCGGCCTCTACCTCCCGCCGTGTAGCCGCCCCACGCCGTGGACAAGCTCGTCGTCTAATCAATCGTAAGTATCCACTCTGCCTCTGGATTCGCCGTTGCCCTAGCATTGATTAGCACCAAGTGTTGAGGGTAATCGCGCACCTGGGGTCAGCATAGGTTCGCTTGTCATGGCGCGCCGCCGTGGACTCAGCCATGGGTCGCCGGCGTTCAACCAGGTGAAGGAGGACTTTGCCTCGCTGTCGATCGCGTGATATAGGGCTGAGATTAGACTTCTGGATGTTGCGCGCCTGGGCCATTAGGTGGGTGATGTGCGGTATGGATCTGAATCCGCATAACGGTTCACGGGGCCGGTCTCGTGCCGTCCGATCCGATCGAACGGGATCGGAGTAAATGTATCATGGAGCCGTTGATCTCAAATCCAACGGTCGGCATAGCGTACCGGTTCGGGATAAGAGTGGATCTAATCAGAAGCGCTCATCTCAGATCAGACGGTCAAAGTTTACCCGCACCCCCCTTCGGCCTGTCTGTTTCGCAAAAGAGCCCCTGTTCTTTATTTAAATCAACCCGCCATCCACCTTCACTGCGCTCTGTGTCTATAGATTTTTACCCCGAGCCCCCTAGGTTTCTCTGGATTTGAGGCCCAGTCCAGAACACATTTAATTTGAATAAATGAAATAGAAAATGAATTTTTAATATGAAAATAATTACTAGAACTTTATAAATTCGTAGAAAATCCATTTTTAGTCCAAATTAGTCTGTTCCAGTTTCTAAAATTTTGTAATATTACTCTCTACCACTTAGAGCCTCTGTTTTGTCATGAAAATAGTAAGAAATTTAATTCCTCACTTAATCTATTTTAAACACATAAAACCTTTGAAAATCCATAACTTAAAATATATAACTCCAAAAATTATGATACCTGTTCCTAGAATTTTATTTTATTATGTAGAATATTTCTGTGTATTTTGTTCACATGCTTGGTGTAATGTTAATTTTCTCTATATCCTGTGCTTGTTTGTATTGTGGCGAGTAGAAGAGACCGTGACTAAGGATCCTGGTGAGCAGCAGATAGAAGTCGCTGAGCAGGAGCTCATTGAAGGCAAGTTGTGCCCTTGACCACTTTTTACCCAATAATGTTCTTTAATATCATTTATCCATGCATAGGTTAATTTTGATGGGACCCGACAGGTCATCCTAGATTGTTTATCTCATTACCTTGTTTACCCCTGAATCATTTGGGTAGTTTGCTATTGCTTTACATGGTTTTGGGATAATCATTTACTACATCTATGTTCCAATTCTTTTTGTTATTCTATTTATGTTCATGTTGAGATCATTAATGTTAATTGGAACATAGAGCTTAACTTGAGAACCACGTGCCACCACAAGGGTTTAATGGGACGCCCTTGGCTGACTAATTAGGAAAGCTAGTGGAAGACTACCTTACCCGAAAGGGGCAAGGGCAGTAGGGGAGTTGCATGCAAGGAGGTTCTCGGGTTGATTTTGCTGCGATGGCGGTCAGACGGGGGATTCTTGCAAGTGCTCTTCCCATAAACTGTAGCGGGTTTTCGGAAGCTAGTGGAACTTTGTAAAGGCCTTGTAGTGTTGCCCTGCCGCGCTTCCTAGGTAGAGGTGTATGGGAGTCGCGACCCCTTGGCAGATGGGTAACATGACTTGTGGGTAAAGGGTACAACCTCTGTAGAGTGTAAAACTGGTATACTAGCTGAGCTCACGGTCATGAGCGGCTCAGGACTCTCTGATGTTTAAATTATGGAACTTAACTTCAATTTTGTCATTTGCATTGCATGGGTTTATTATTAATTTGTTCAATTACTTTTATTATGGTTTGGTATTTACTTACACTTAGTAACTGCTAATAAAATTTTGACCAACTACTTAAAAGCAATGCTCAGCTTTAACCCCTATCATTGATTAGCCTTACACATCACATGAACTCACACCTTTGTGAGTTTATGTCCACTGGTTCCCCACAACTTGTTGAGCTATGATCATGTGTGAGCTCACCCTTGCTGTCTCACCCCCCCCACAGGAGAAGAGCAGGTGGTTCGGGAGGAGCCACAAGGCGAGGAGTATGATCTGATCTGATCTAGGTGGCGTTTCTCAGTTGACATTGGCGTCGACGATCCTTAGTTCGTTTCATCGTTATTATTTTATTTTGTAATAAGTCTTCCGCTATGTAATAAGTACTCTGATGTTTTATGACATTTATCTCTATACACTCTGTTATTATATATGTTGTCTTCTTGGTGCATGTATGAGATGCATCTGGCTTTGTTCCTTAAAGCCGGGTGTGACAGAAGTGGTATCAGAGGAAATGTTGACAGTAGGACGAAACCTAGATAGAAATGGACAACCCTCACTTACTTACCTTACTCTGATTCATTCTATACTCATCTCATCTTGATCTTGTCTCACCTTTTGCCACTCTACTCTGATTAATCTTATCTTTTCTACTCTAAGACAAGATGGATTTCACACCTTGGAATCCTACCACTATGATCTTTTTAAGAGATAGGGAACCTAAGACAAAATTTAAAACTATTTTCTTTATTTAAAGGATTGGTTGATTGTGCTGATGCTAAATGCCTGATTTGCTTTTTTGATTGATTGAATTATTACAGATGGACATCTTAGCATGTACCAACATAAGGTATTGAATTAGCTTTAGTAGGTGAAATATTAATCTACTTAGCTAATAAATCCCCCAAAGTAAAATGATTTGTAATTACTCGCCTTGTCTACAATTCTTCCTTTCTTACCCTATATTTCCAACACAGATGGACTACTCCTATAGTGTTAGAAGAGAGCACTATAGACGTGATCCTTGGTATGCCATGGTTAAGAAAGGCAAATGCAGTATATACACTGTGCTAAGGGAACCGTAGAGCTCACCAGTTCCAAAGGAAAAAGATTTGAAGTTGAAATTGCAGTAACTACCACCATCAGATTAGCGGCATTCTTAGTAGATGAGAAGTTTGTTGGTGACAACATCCGTGTGGTTAGAGATTTTCCGGATGTCTTCCCAGAGGAGTTACCAGGGATGCCACCTGATAGAGAAGTTGAGTTTGTTATTGATCTCCTACCTGGAACCGCCTCTATTTCTAAATGGCCATATAGGATGTTCGTAGAGGAGTTAAAGGAACTGAAGAAGCAGTTAACAGAGCTACAAGAGGCTGGGTACATTCATCCGAGTTCCTCACCTTGGAGAGCGCCGGTTCTGTTTGTACAGAAGAAGGATGGATCGCAGCAGATGTGTGTGGATTATAGATCTCTCAATGATGTTACTGTGAAGAATAAGTATCTGTTACCCCGTATTGAGGATTTATTTGATCAGATGAGAGGTGCTAGAGTATTTTCGAAGATTGATCTCCGATCGGGTTACCATCAGATGAGGATTAGACCATCGGATATTCCCAAGACGGCTTTCTCGACTTGATATGGATTATATGAGTTCACTGTGATGTCGTTTGGATTAACCAATGCACCAGCTTATTTTATGAACTTGATGAACAAGGTGTTTATGGAGTACTTGGACAGATTCGTCGTGGTATTCATCGACGATATTCTTATCTATTCCTAGAGTGATAGTGATCACGAGGAACATCTGAGGTTGGTGCTACAGAAGCTACGAGATGACCAGCTATATGCTAAGTTCAGCAAGTGCGAGTTTTGGATTGGCGAGGTGCCATTTCTTGGTCATATTATTTCTAATGGAGGAATTTCAGTGGATCCTGCTAAGGTTAAGGAGATAATGGAGTGGAGAGTACCCACTACAGTTACGGAGATTCGGAGTTTCTTGGGACTTGCTGGATATTATCAGAGATTTATTGAAGGATTTTCTAAGATTGCTAAGCCTATGACTTCACTTTTGGAGAAAGGAAGAGAATTTAAGTGGGACAAGAAGTGTCAAGACAGCTTTGATCTATTGAAGAAGAGGTTGATGTCACCACCAGTATTGATTATGCCAGACCTACAGAAAGGATTTGATATTTATTGTGATGCATGTGGCCAAGGCTTAGGATGTGTGCTCATGCAGGAAGGACATGTGATTGCCTATGCTTCTCGTCAGTTACGCAAACATGAATTGAACTACCCCACTCATGACTTGGAATTAGCAGCCGTTGTGCACGCGCTTAAGATTTGGAGACATTATATCATGGGGACCAAGTGCCAAGTATATACGGATCATAAGAGTCTGAAGTATATATTCACTCAGAAGGATCTCAACCTTAGGCAACACCGTTGGTTGGAGCTTATTAAGGATTATGATTTGGAGATTCACTATCACCCGGGTAAGGCGAATTTGGTTGCAGATGCCTTGAGTCGAAAGGAGCATGTTCATTCAGCTATGGTTGCCCAGCTACCCGATGAGATTGTTGAGGATTTTAGGAGACTTAACCTGGGGATAGTTACTCACACTGAAGGAGTTACTATTGATGTGGAACCTACTTTGGAGCAAGAAATCCGCAAAGGTCAACTTGATGATGCTAAAATAAAAGAGATTAAGGATCTGATTACTGAAGGTCGAGTTCCGGAATTCACGGTAGATGAGCAGGGCACTGTATGGTTCAAGGACAGGATGTGTGTTCCTGATATTGAAAGCCTTCGAGAGACTATTTTAAAGGAGGCCCATGACTCGGATTATTCTATTCATCCTGGTAGTACTAAGATGTATCAGGATTTGAAGCGGAAGTATTGGTGGTATGGATTGAAAAGAGATGTGGCTGCACATGTGGCTATGTGTGACGTATGTCAAAGAGTTAAGGCTGAACACCAGAGGCCAGCTGGACTACTGCACCCACTGAAGATACCCGAGTGGAAGTGGGAAGAGATTGGTATGGATTTTATTACTGGATTGCCTCGCACGCAGAAAGGATATGATGCTATATGGGTGATTGTGGATAGATTGACTAAAGTGGCTCACTTTATTCCTGTGAAGACTACTTATAAAGGTTCTCAGCTAGCAGAGTTATATATGACTCGGATTGTGTGTTTGCATGGAGTACTGAAGAAGATCTTGTCTGATCGAGGTTCGCAGTTTACCTCAAGATTTTGGAAAAGCTTTCATGAGAACATGAGCACGAAGTTGAATTTCAGTACGGCTTATCACCCTCAGACTGATGGACAGACTGAAAGGACTAATCAAGTATTGGAAGATATGTTGAGAGCATGTGCCCTTCAGCATGGAGGAAGTTGGGATAAGAGTCTACCTTATGCTGAATTCTCATACAATAATAGCTATCAGGCCAGCCTGAAGATGTCACCTTTTGAAGCTTTATATGGGAGAAAGTGCAGGACTCCTCTATATTGGGATCAAACTGGAGAGAGACAGTTCTTTGGGCCTGAACTGATTCAAGAAGCAGAAGATCAAGTTCGTATAATTCGAGAGAATTTGAGAGTGGCTCAAACCAGGCAAAAGAGTTATGCTGATAATAGAAGGAGGCCACTGGAATTTTAAGAAGGAGATTATGTGTATCTCAAGGTATCACCACTTCGTGGAATGAGGAGATTTAAGGTTAAGGGCAAATTGTCCCCTCGCTACATTGGACCATTCTTGATCTTTAGGCGAGTTGGGGAGATGGCATACCAACTCGAGTTACCAGATAGTCTATCGGATGTGCATAACGTGTTCCATATGTCTCAACTGAAGAAGTGTCTCCGTGTCCCTGAGGAACAGTTACCCATGGAAGAGCTCAGTGTTCAAGGTGATTTGACTTACACGGAGTACCCGATCAAGATTCTTGACACATTGACTCGAGTTACAAGAAATAAGGTGATAAAGATGTGCAAAGTGCAATGGAGTCACCATGGCGAAGATGAAGCAACTTGGGAAAGAGAAGAAGAGCTTCGCATAGATTTTCCCCACCTGTTCCCTAGATCTTCTTAAATCTCGAGGACGAGATTATTTTTAAGGGGGGTAGGATTTGTAATACCCAATTTATAATTTGTTAGAGATAATATAAAAGGAGACACAATTTCACTTCATCTATATGTGAGTTTGACCTTCATGCATCATCACATGTGAACACCTTCTTTGAAAACAAATCATTAAAAAAATAAAGACCACTAAATTATGCATCATGCTGGATATTTTCTTTTGAGTGCATTATTTGTGACAATATAAAATAACATAAAAATAAGTATGTTAAAAAAAATCCAAAGTAGAATTTAAATTCTAAAGGAAAATTCAAGAATTGAGAACAATCCGAAGAAAATAGGGGATAAATATTATGCAACACAAAATAAATTTTTAAATAAATAAATTTACCACATATTGGGCATGTCCAAATTGTGTTGTAAATCTGAGGATAATTTACCAAGGATTTGAATTTGAAAATTTGGAATTCAAAATAAAAAGAAAAAGAAAAAAAAGGGAAAGGAACCTTACTGGGCCGGCTTATCCCTTTTTGGCCCAACTCCAAAATACCCCCGGGCGGCCCAAACTCCACACTCGCGGGCGCGGCCGCATCCACACTGCAACTGACCGGGTGGACCCCGCTGGTCATCACTTGCGCGCGAGTTGCGCAACTCGCTGGCGAGTGGGCCGTCCAATCTGTGGCTGCTCCGTGCCGTGGCTCCTCTCCGCCTGGCATGCGGGACCCACGTTGTCAGCGCCATCTTCTCCATCCGTGGCGGCGCATGCGTGACCGATTCCACCGCCGGGGAAACAGGAACGGGCTGTTGAATCCGCGCGCTAACCCCGCACCCATATCTCCACCTCGCCTGGCGCTTCAAATGTGGACCGAGACCTTTCCCCCTTGTGCCTCCTTCTCGTTCCTCTTCTTATCGCCGCCATCTGCGAGGGACTCCGAGCGCCGCCGTAGCCATATACAGCCGCCGTGTCCGTATAAACATCGTCATGCACTTCCAGACTACCCTACGGTGGTGTGGAACCTGTTCCGGGGAGGAATTGGGCGGGTAATTCCGCGACGTGGGAGGAATTCTTCGTCGGCCTCTACCTCCCGCCGTGTAGCCGCCCCACGTCGTGGACAAGCTCGTCGTCTAATCAATCGTAAGTATCAACTCCGCCTCTAGATTCGCCATTGCCCTAGCATTGATTAGCACCAAGTGTTGAGGGTAATCGTGCACCTGGGGTCAGCATAGGTTCGCTGGTCATGGCGCGCCGCCGTGGACTCAGCCCTGGGTCGCCGGCGTTCAACCAGGTGAAGGAGGACTTTGCCTCGCCGTCGATCGTGTTATATAGGGCTGAGATTAGACTTCTGGATGCTGCGCGCCTGGGCCGTTAGGTGGGTGATGTGCGGTATGGATCGGAATCCGCATAACGGTTCGCGGGGCCGGTCTCGTGCCGTCCGATCCGATCGAACGGGATCGGAGTAAATGTATCATGGAGCCGTTGATCTCAAATCCAACGGTCGGCATAGCGTACCGGTTCGGGATAAGAGTGGATCTAATCAGAAGCGCTCATCTCAGATCAGACGGTCAAAGTTTACCCGCACCCCCCTTCGGCCTGTCTGTTTCGCAAAAGAGCCCCTGTTCTTTATTTAAATCAACCCGCCATCCACCTTCACTGCGCTCTGTGTCTATAGATTTTTACCCCGAGCCCCCTAGGTTTCTCTGGATTTGAGGCCCAGTCCAGAACCCATTTAATTTGAATAAATGAAATAGAAAATGAATTTTTAATATGAAAATAATTACTAGAACTTGATAAATTCGTAGAAAATCCATTTTTAGTCCAAATTAGTCCGTTCCAGTTTCTAAAATTTTGTAATATTACTCTCTACCACTTAGAGCCTCTGTTTTGTCATGAAAACAGTAAGAAATTTAATTCCTCACTTAATCTATTTTAAACACATAAAACCTTTGAAAATCCATAACTTAAAATATATAACTCCAAAAATTATGATACCTGTTCCTAGAATTTTATTTTATTATGTAGAATATTTCTATGTATTTTGTTCACATGCTTGGTGTAATGTTAATTTTCTCTATATCCTGTGCTTGTTTGTATTGTGGCGAGTAGAAGAGACCGTGACTGAGGATCCTGGTGAGCAGCAGATAGAAGTCGCTGAGCAGGAGCTCATTGAAGGCAAGTTGTGCCCTTGACCACTTTTTACCCAATAATGTTCTTTAATATCATTTATCCATGCATAGGTTAATTTTGATGGGACCCGACAGGTCATCCGAGATTGTTTATCTCATTACCTTGTTTACCCCTGAATCATTTGGGTAGTTTGTTATTGCTTTACATGGTTTTGGGATAATCATTTACTACATCTATGTTCCAATTCTTTTTGTTATTCTATTTATGTTCATGTTGAGATCATTAATGTTAATTGGAACATAGAGCTTAACTTGAGAACCACGTGCCACCACAAGGGTTTAATGGGACGCCCTTGGCTGACTAATTAGGAAAGCTAGTGGAAGACTACCTTACCCGAAAGGGGCAAGGGCAGTAGGGGAGTTGCATGCAAGGAGGTTCTCGGGTTGATTTTGCTGGGATGGCGGTCAGACGGGGGATTCTTGCAAGTGCTCTTCCCATAAACTGTAGCGGGTTTTCGGAAGCTAGTGGAACTTTGTAAAGGCCTTGTAGTGTTGCCCTGCCGCGCTTCCTAGGTAGAGGTGTATGGGAGTCGCGACCCCTTGGCAGATGTGTAACATGACTTGTGGGTAAATGGTACAACCTCTGCAGAGTGCAAAACTGGTATACTAGCCGAGCTCACGGTTATGAGCGGCTCAGGACTCTCTGATGTTTAAATTATGGAACTTAACTTCAATTTTGTCATTTGCATTGCATGGGTTTATTATTAATTTGTTCAATTACTTTTATTATGGTTTGGTATTTACTTACACTTAGTAACTGCTAATAAAATTTTGACCAACTACTTAAAAGCAATGCTCAGCTTTAACCCCTATCATTGATTAGCCTTACACATCACATGAACTCACACCTTTGTGAGTTTATGTCCACTGGTTCCCCACAACTTGTTGAGCTATGATCATGTGTGAGCTCACCCTTGCTGTCTCACCCCCCCCCACAGGAGAAGAGCAGGTGGTTCAGGAGGAGCCACAAGGCGAGGAGTATGATCTGATCTGATCTAGGTGGCGTTTCTCAGTTGACATTGGCGCCGATGATCCTTAGTTCGTTTCATCGTTATTATTTTATTTTTTAATAAGTCTTCCGCTATGTAATAAGTACTCTGATGTTTTATGACATTTATCTCTATACACTCTGTTATTATATATGTTGTCTTCTTGGTGCATGTATGAGATGCATCTGGCTTTGTTCCTTAAAGTCGGGTGTGACAGAAAGTGCATTTAACAAGTCATTCAAATACTTGATACACATATCTGGTGGGAGCACATTATATATCTTATGTCATAGAGAACAAGTTTCCCTTGAGTAAGCTATACGAAGACAATCCATAATTGTGAATTTGCATCTCATTCATATGGATTGTAATCTTTGATTTCTAAATAGCTACTCTTGATGCAGTTTCAAATTCTCTTGCCGTTAAAACTAAAAGTGCATATGAATCCTTTCTTTCAGTTGATATTCATCATGTGCGTATGTACTAACATGGATATGTTTTTTAAACTGTAAAAGGTGAAATTTGCGATCCATACTCTCTAAATTTTGGAAACCTACAAATTGATATCTTAGAAATCTACTTCAATTGGTATTCATATGCTTCACACTAGATTGAATCACTGAGTTGTAAATTCCATGCATAACTTGTCTTTATTAGTTAAGATATGATATGAATGCTTGTGCGACTAACCTTGATAAGCTAGGTGCACCCAAGTTCAAGCTTGGTACATCATCAAGAAGACGACCATCAAACAATGATGTATCAAGAAAAGGTAACGCCAAGTATAAGCCCCTAAGAAACAACCATGGAAGAAGGGCACTAGGCGGCAACCCATCCAAGCTCATAACAGGATCAACATGTGTTATTTGAAGAGCAACTTAAGAAAAATGATCATTCCTTCAATGGAACAAGCTAGGTGCTTGATAATGGATTTATAAATCATATTTGGAGTTAGTAGCAATGGTGGTAACAACTAAATCTTAAGTGTATATTATTTTCAAATCTTACCTCTTGTGTGACTTGTGTAGCCACTAAGGAAGACGAAACACTTGATGGTACACATCATTTGTTGATTCTGAAATTAAGATCTAGATGGAAGATAAATGAATCTTATCATATGGTCAATACTTCAAAACTATGTGATGTATTCTCGCTCTAGTTAATTTGGATTTGATTCTTACATATTAGACACTCACCATAATATGGCTTAAATTAGACCTTTGGACTTCATTGAATAACCATGAATATCTAAAACCATGACATTGAAAAATGTATTGTGCATAAGGGGTCAAGGGAAACTTAGTCCATATTATGAGGTTTTCTATTTTAGCAACTCACCTGCTTTCCACATAAAAAGGGTTGCCAAATGAGAAACTAATGCTTGTGCTACTAATGTCATCTTTTATGTTGATATTATCCATAGAAAATCTATAAAGAGATTGTGCTTGTTTAAGTGGATAAATCACAAGCTTAAAGGATACAATTCAACTAAAGTAAGATGAAGTTGATAAGAGGCCAAGGTATGAAAACTTTCTCTCCTTCAGTTGTTTTAGTATTCTATCCTTAGTGGGATGTACCATAGTATAGGTTAAATTAGTTGCAATATAAAATGATCAATAGTGCATATAACTTTGACATCAACCATATGTGTGCACTAAATTAAAGGAATTTAATCTATCCTTATGGGTTTCAAGAATGATGATTCAATTTCCATCCACATATAAGAATCATAATTTGTGAAACCCTCCCTTGTATTTTTAATGCTCTTTTTCTAAGTGTTTCAACAAGGTCCTTCCAAGTGCTTTCAAGATAGATTCAAAATCTATAAATATATGAGTCTTGGTTCTTTCAATCATTGAGTTTCAATTGGTCTCATATCAAGTATGATCGAATCAAGCAAAGATGAATGAATTTCAAGATCACTTGGTCGGATGAAATCATAAAGAGAAAAGAGATCACAGTGAATCAAGAAGGGAGTTGAACTATCCTTTAAACCAAATAGTGAAGATGTAGAGACATAATCATATAATATCCTTCAAGATGAGGTTTGAGGTTCATATTAGCACACTTTACCTTTCAGGACTTCAATTTATATACTTTCAGTTCTTAAACCTTCAATTGGTATAATTTTCATCATCTATGTAAAGCATGTGAAGATAAACCATTATATAGTGCAAACATCTCCTTTAACCCCGTATTGTTGATGTGCATCAGTGTACTTTGTGTACTCTTGCATGTACAAATTGAGGGAGAGTTTAGTCTATATCTTGTGAGACTAATGATTTATTTCAAGTTCATGTTGTGTAGTCTCACACCTTGGAGAACGTCAAATGAGGATGAATGGTTCCATAGAAATGGTCAAATATTTATCACATGCCACCCCATGGACCAGTTCTATTGAGGAATTAATGCATTTGTGTTGTTCTTTGAAGAAAATAAGTTTCTCTTGAACCTATCAATAAAATGAGTTTCTCTTGATCTTTTGAAGAGGATAAGTTTCTCTTTGAAATGTCAAGCCTATCAAAAGCAAAGATGGAAATTCATGATTATAATGGAGATCATGTGGCGTAGAACAAATGTGTGTCACTCTATGAACTGGTGTATTACATTTGTGTATTTAGGCTCTTACATGCTAGTGTGTGCATGTGTATGCAATATCTTAAGTCACACCACAAGGTTGCACTTGTGGTGACGATTAATGAATCTATAGATATTTGATTGATATCTCTTGTGGTGATGTCATGAGTTAGTCTTAAGTCATCTTAGTGAGGTATGAGACAAACATGCTAACTTCTCAAGAATCTAGGCTTCAAATATTGCATATCATGTCTATTAGTATAACTTTTGATTATGAGTAATTCCTTAAATTGGTACAATTGCACATTTTCATACTTTATCTGTACGAAGGTTCAAATTGTAGAACTTAATCCCCGGGCCTCACAAGTCCAAGTGCATTTGCTAAACAAATATGCATCACTTGTATGCACACAGGGGGAAAATGGTCTATAATTTGAATCTTTGAGACTAACTTCTTTTCCAAGTGTATTATATGTGTAGTCTCAAATTTAAAAGGAATTTTTGGGCGAAGACAATCGCTTCCACTGCAAATTTGATGGGTATCAAAGATTCTTTGCTCCAATAAATGTTTATTTTATACATTTCATAAGAGAATGAGTTTCTCTTGTATATGCTACTCCAATGTCATCTAACATTGGTAAATATGTATCACATCCTTTTGGACAAATGTCTAAAGTACACTACAGGAAACTGGTTAAAGAACGTGGGTGAAAAACCGTCGAACTTAATGTAATAAGCCGTCGAACTTACCGTAAGAACGTGGGTTTACCGACGAATATAGCCGACGGCGATTTTTGGACGAACTTAGAGAAGTCCCGTCGAACTTAACCTTAAGAACGTGGGTACCGTCGAACTTAACATTAAGAACGTGGGTACCGTCGAACTTAACATTAAGAACATGCGTTTTTAAGTTCGACGGGGGCCGTCGAATTTTTTCCATAAGTTCGACGGCACCCACGTTCTTAACCTTAAGAACATGGGCACCCACGTTCTTAACCCTGCGTGGGTCTACGAGGACTGCACAATAAGTTCGACGGTACCCACGTTCTTAACCTTAAGAACGTGGGTACCCACGTTCTTAACCTTAAGAACGTGGGTACCCACGTTCTTAACCCTTTTCCAGAAAAAAATAAAAAATACAAAAATGAAAAATTAGACACACATAATATCACATGCAACACAATATATCACATACAATACAGATTTCAAACACATTGATATATGTTCATATCACAAATTCACACAAGTCCAAATATATAAGTTCATAAATTCACATAAGTCCAAATACATAAGTTCACAAATTCACACAAGTTCACATCCATAGTTCACATTTTTAGTTCGCAAGTTCAAACACACAAGTTCAAACATTAACTCCATCGCTCTCGATCAGGACATCGGATTGTTGTTCGTAGCTCCACCACTAGAATTGAGACATCCGCAAAGTCAACGTGAGGGGGAGTCACTTGATGAGAGCTGGAATCCTACAAAATAAACCAAAATTCTCATAAATACACAACTGGCATTAAATCACGTGTACACAAAGATATAGGAAAGCATGATAAACATAAAATGTGGCTTCCATATTTGTGCATGAACATGAACATGAACATGAGAGTGAAAACAGACTTCATTTCGCAGCACCGTGTTATTTAAATGATGCATCGTGCAAAGGATCCGCGATGTTAACTGTCCAAGAAACTACTTTGGAAATTCAGACTTAGACGCTATTCCAAATCTAAAAATTCGGCCACCTACCAGTCCAAAGCATGTCACAACAAAACAGCTCTCACAACACTAAATTCTAAAGCCAGTTGTTCGGACTGCTGCAACTACAATACAGAGAGACAAAACACTGTATAAACAATAGAAGCTATTTTGGATTAAAGCCAAGTGAACAACTTGACTATATTGGTCCAAAAAAAACAGCTTGACTAATTCATTGGTGTATGGTCTAATGGAAAAAGGGTTAAGAGTCATAGCACGTACCTTTATTTGGCTTAGTGCTGATAGCTTCAAACCAGACACTTTTATGATTTTGGCTGTAGTTGTAGCCTACCAAACAAATAGCAAGCATCAGAGTAATTACCGAAGCTTTGTCATATGTGGTATGCCCAACACCAATGCCAAAAATTAGGAGACCCTGCCAATGACAGAAACAAAGAAAAAGAAAAAAATATTGGAACAAAGAAAGAAGAAAATTGCTAGAACTACGACATGCAACTTAACAATTGTGCTAGAAGGTTTGATAATATTTTTTGAAAATAAAAACTAAGAGTCTCGAGGAACACACATAGACTTTAGATATTTCAGCAGCAGCGAGGCGATGGATGCCAAGCCATTCTGTCAAAAAGTGTTTTGAACAATCAGTGGCATCATACACAATGAAAAAAACTAAAAGAACAGTCATCAGTCCAAACCTTTCAAAATAACCACTGAACAAATTGTACCACCATCGAAGTTGTATAGAAGAATCTACAAATAACATGTACACCATAAGACAAGGAAAAACATAACGTTGAATAGAAAACAGAAATCTGCATTCTTAATATAGAGGCGTCTCAAAGACCTAGTAGAAGAAGCTAGAGCAGCCATTCAATTTAGCACTTGACCGAGTAGGCATCTAGTAGCAACCTCGAGTAACATATTAGGCAGAACCCCTCACAGCATTTAACTGTATCAAGATATAGAGGAAAGTACGACGTTCACATAACACAAATAATTGCACATAGCATCCAAAAGAAAAACAATATGGAAGTTATGGCAGCAAGATCCAGCACAAAGGTTCTCCATGATAGCTGGTGATGTATAGTTGTAATCATTAACCTGCCATTACACTGAGAACCAAAAGACTCATTTCTTTCTCCCACCACGCTCCCTTAGTGTTAGATTGATCACAGGTGAGAAATATCAAGGCGAACCCAAAGCTTAAAGGTGAGAAATTATCACATAAGATCCTACAGTTCTTTCTAACAAAATATTGACAGGTCAACTGCAGTTATCACAGATGCCAAGTGAAAACATACCTATGATCCTACAGACCATAATAACCAAACAATGTCCAGTCAACTGCAGTTATCACAGTTCAAGTAATTATGACGCCATATCATACTTTGAAACTAGAGACCTTAATAACCCATGTTGCTGTTAGTAGGACATCATTCCGTGGAAGTTTGACAATCAATATAAGTTAACACTTTAACCTCTTCAGTGCGATCTTCATTCGTCATATTAACTTTCCTATTGAAAATTGAAAATCAAAGTACTCCGTATTAAGAATTTCAACAAGGAGATAGACGCATTAAGTCTAGAATATGGTAGCCTTAGAATATCAACAGTAAAAAGGCATGTCTAGTTCAAACACACAAATGACTGGCTCATAATCAATCCATATAGGGTAATGGTTCAACCAACAGATTTTATTATTGGAAGTAAACAGCTATACCTCCTTTGTGTATCCTAACAGGCCAATAAGTTGTGAATCACGTATTGATCTGTATAAATCTACTGGGGCTATAGGCCTCTACAGATGGACAGTGCAAACATTGATCAGAAAAAGAAAATGAATTTTGCTATACAAACAAACACAAATAGGCAGATTATTGAGAGTGGTATTGCTGCAATAATAAAATAAACAATCAAAATGAGAAATGATTAGGAGAGGACCAGAATCGTAGAACTTTAAGGGAACCTTCGTTAGCTTTCTGATTAACATATACAGTAATATCTGGAAGGATTAAATTCTAGACAAGATGACTCACCTCCAGCACACTATCAATTTCATTTTGAATCCTCCAATTCAAACATTCTACAATCTATAGAAACAAACATATTATTAATTAAATTCGTGGTCACTTCACCCACTGTTGAGAAACTTGTATGAAACGTTACCATTTTATGAGCCTTTGCTACATTCCACTCTCTAGCCTTAAGGAAACGCACCAGTGTTTCTTTGGGATAGCCCTGGTGCATATTCTGAAATAAACGAAGATATGCTCACATTGTTTCCCAAAATCCCTCAACAAGTTATAGTTTAAGTTGATGAACAAATAATCATGTATTACATATTTACATCTAACGATACTGAAGTGAAGGTAGTAATCAAACATTTTCAGAAATTTAATCATTCTATATAGTCAAGCTGCTAGTGTTTTGAGGCAGAAGACTGCCTCCAGGCTCCAGCCATATAAAGTGATAAAGAGTGGGAGCTGCAAAAGATACAATAAGACTTGAGATTGTACTCTTGCAACTTCACTGTAATCCAAAAATACATTAAGACCTGAGATTGGGAGCTGCAAAAGATGATCTGGCAAATAATCTTGAGTAATGGATCTGGAGCAAATAATCTTGAGTACTAGCAGTGAATTTCTGTAATGGATCTGTTGTATTCTCTTGGACTAAGCAAGACGATTCTAGAGAAGGGTGATTGGTTTGAACGCTTATATCAGGTGATTCTATAGAAGGGATCTGTTGTATTGTGATACACCATGTGCGGTGGCCAGTACAAGTGAAGTTCCAACTTGTACATCACCCTTGGCTGCTACCCCCGGGACGGACACGAAGGCCCTGTAGCCGCGGTGGCGGAGCGAGATTCTGGCCGTCGGTGGGTTGTGGAGCCTGCCAAAGCTCATCGTGACGGAGGCCCCCTCCCTGGCATTCGTCCTGCTGGCGCCCTCCACTCCGAGATCCAGCGTCCCGGCAACCCAATGACCCCATCGGTGGTGGTATTGAACAACAGGGAGATAGAGAGGGAGTGGGAGAGGGGAGAGGGGAGACGAGAGAGGAAGAGGTGGTCGTCACCGGCGATGAGCACCGTCGTCGACGGTCCTTGCAGGGCGGCGGTCGTCTTGCAGCTAGGGCTCTCGTCCTCCGGTCACATGAGGCGGCATGGGGAGCGGGATTGATTCACGCAATGCGGGGAGCGGTAATCAGACGCTACGGGTCCGTATCCGGTCACGATGCTATTGGAAACGGGTCGGCCCAACCAAACGCAGAACAACGGGACCAAATCACGGTGCAAATGGATCACGGGCGAAAAACGGCCGACCAAACAACTTCTAAAGTTCGACGGTGTCCACAAACCCGACGAACTTAACTTAAAAACGTGGGTACCCACGTTCCTAACTCGTTAAGTTCAACGGTTTTATCCAGGGCCTACGAACTTAACTTAAGAACGTGGGTACCCACGTTCTTAACTTAACCTATGAACTTAACTCAAGTAAGAACGTGGGTACCCACGTTCTTAATTTTACCCACGAACGTTTAACAGTTTCTTGTAGTGGTAGCATATATTATAAATTCTCTTGTCTAGAACTTAATTGATTAAATAGTGCACATGTTCCTTATGTTGCATGATTATGTTCAATTGATACTCCTTTTATGGCAATGGTACTTTAAATTGCAAACAAGTACTCTCAACAGGTATCAATTGAAATCATATATATGTGTGCACTAAAACTTGAGGAGAACTCAGTGTAATATGCAATTAGTAATCTACTTATCTATCGAATTGTATCAATTGGTGGTTTTCAATTGGTATTTCTTGTACATGGTCACTAGTTGTATAATTCATACTTGTACAATTTTCATGTTGCTTCTTGTTGTGATAAGAAAATACTAGGTGACATCTAGACTCCAGGTATCAAGATTCACCTTTGATTTAGTATGACAATCTTCATTTGATATCTTGGACCGATGTCACAACTATGCTAACAAGAGCTTGCAAATGAATTCTATATCCAACACAAGTCTAGAAACCCCTTGAAAAGGTAAAATGCAAAGGAACATCACTTCATGTCACTTCCACATTACCTTTGTGCCATCTGAGGACCCTTTTCATGGTAGTGTGTTCAAATCTTGCTTAATCATAATTTCTATCCTTCATATCCTTTGTATCCTTTTTGGAGGTTTATGGCAAAGGGGGAGAAATTGTGCATTACATCTTACATTTAATCTTTATGTAACTAAGTGTAAGAAGACCTTTTGATAAGGGGCAGAAATAATTGACAAAAGGGGGAGAATCATAAGTAAAAGATAAAATGTGGAAAATTGATGAGTGCATAGTATGTCATGAGCATCACGTTTATTTTATGACACAATGCTGCCATGAATAATATGATATAAGTTGTCTTCATACTTTGACCCAAATATGTTCTTTTGGCATTTGAGTACAAAATTGGTATTTTCTGAAATGCACATATTTAGGGAGGAAACTATACCATAGAATTCAAAATCTTATTTATCAAATCTTATGTAAGCTTTAAATGTGTTGTCATCAATCACCAAAAAGGGGGAGATTGAAAGTGCATTCATCCCTTTTGTGGGTTTTGGTGATATGGATAACAACACATTTAAAGGTCTAACAAGTTTGCTAATTGTTGAACATGAAATTCAGTGTGATGAAAATACTTGAAAAGTGTATAATGATCAGTAAACAAAGGTTCAACACAAGGTTAAATAACTAATGAGACAATGCAAATGGATATAATATGGTCTCTATATTGGTTTGAATATATGGACAAGACCTGAGAAATCACTATGCATAAATATGATCAAAATAGAGGTTGAAGTGATTAAGAGGATTGGTCAAGCCAAAGTGAATAAGATACGAGGAATCGTGAATTGGCTTGACCATATTACTATTAGTCCATATATGCTTCTATGAGAATCAAACTAGAGCTTGATTGATCTTAGCATTTATATCTAGATGGCATTCAAGCAAGGTTCACAATATTGAAGAAATGATTCTCTCAATGGATGCTCAATATGATGTGACTCAAGAATGGCTTGATAGGGTGAAGATAGCAAGGAAAGGGCTTCGAGGAACTAAGCAAAGGTGAAGGCCAAGCGACGGCTTGTGGACCAAGGTACCATTGCTAAGGTGAAGAAGAGAGTACTTGCACTAAGTCAATGAACTAATCAGCTATGAAGAGTTATATAGTATTGATGCATCAGTAAGGTGACTTGAAGCCATGATTTGAACTCATATATGGTGAGATGGTTCAAGTCACAGGGCTTGATTTGTCTTTGCTTCAAAAGGTGAGACAAAGATGTTTGTGATCCTTATGAAGCAATGCCATGGAGAAATCACACATGAGACACTAATGACTCAAGGAGTTTACTTAATTATATTTTATTTAACTTGAGTATAGGAATCATTGTACTATCAAAGGGGATCCAAAAAGAAGGATGGTGTTGGTACTAAAGCTCAAAATCATTGATCGAAAACTTCTAATTTACCCTTGTTAATACTTAGTGAAAGTATGTAGTACAAACTTTTCAAGATTATCTTGGACAAAATTGCTCTCTAGAAAATATTGGTTCAGCCGGGTTTCAGGCTGGTTCAGTGTAATACCCAAATTGTAAAGGAAAATAAAAAGAGGAATCAATTCCTTTGAATATGTGTGTATCTCCATTTATCAATACATGTGGCTACTCATGTCTAAAAATGAGTAAATCATTCATTACCAAGACACAAATAAATCGTTGCATCATATTGGATTTTGTTTGTGCATTTAAAACAATAATAATATGAATAAAAAAATATAAAAATAATAATGAGAAATTTGGGATGTAGCCTAAATTTAAATTCTAGAGATTGAGGAGAAGAGAGGAAGGAAATAAATAATTATGCCATACAAATTAGAATTTAATTACATGACTTCACCACATTTTGTATGACCAAAATTTATATTCAGTCTGTATACAAATGTGCCACAAAGTTTAAATTTAGTTTGAAGTTTGGAATTTGGAAAGAGGGGATAAAACAAAACAAAAAAAAGGAAAAGAAAAGAAAATGGCAAAACTCGAGATGGGCCCAAACCAAATGTTGGAACTTGCTCTCAACCGCAAGGGGGATCCAACACGGGTGAACGGTGATGGCAACAAGGCACTCGCGCGTGATGGCAAAATCTCTGTTGATCTGGCCTCTCACGGGCACTGTACAGGGGTATTTATAGGTACCTGAGCGCACAGCACCTCGAACTAAGGACGCATGTGCCCTCAGGCACCTAGGTTATCCCAAGAATATTCCCATAAAGCGGGGTTACAGACCGTAATTACAGGAATGCTTTTACAACATAGGCCCGTAACACAGGGCGGTCAAGCGGGGCCCGTTACGACGGGCCGGATTGTACGTGGGCCTCCGAGCTGGACGAGGCCGTGCCGTGGGATGCCCTTCGTCCCCAGTCTTCGCCTGGAACGGAAGGAGCGAAGGGTGTCCCCGCCTGTTTTGTTTCTGTCAGTTCGGCTGCTGCAGCGAAGACTTCGAGCGAAGGGTGGCGCCTTTGCCTTCGCCCCAACATTTGCCCTCCGAGGGACCAGTTCGACAAAGTCACCTGGTGCCGAAGACGTCGTTAGATGGCGGAGACGCTGCCCTCGCTCGAAGTGGTTCCGCGGGGGTTTTTGATGTGACCGTTGATTGACGGCGTACTGTTGGACTGCGGGTTTCCCGAAGCGCCGCGTCCTGTCTATAAAAGGGGGCGGGGGCGGCGCTTTTTGAAATTCACTTTCCGCGCTCCGCGAAAAAACCCTAGCCGCCTTTTCCGCCGACTTGCTGCTCGTCTGCCCGCCGCGGTCTTGTTCGCCGGAGATCTGGCTCGAGTGAAGCAGACCGCCCGCCGCCGCCGACGGTACGTTGCGATGCCGTCCTCGTCTTCTTCCGCTGCCGCTACGCCGCCGGCCGCCGCCGCCTCGTCTGAGGATACGCCGAGTAGCTTAATGGTGGAGGAGTTGCACGCCGGCGACTCTGTTGATTTCGGCGTGTCGCGGATCTCGTCGGCCCGCGTGCAAGATATGCAGCGGTTGGGTTACTTCGGCAGCGGAGTTGGTCGGGTCCCGGGGGCGGAGGAAGTCCCCGAGCCTGAGGGCGAGTTGGTCGTTTTCGAGGCATTCTTCGCCGCCGGGCTCCGCCTGCCTGCGCACCGGTTTGTTGGCGAAGTCCTGCGCAGGTTCAACGTTCAAATACATCAGCTGACACTGAATGCCATAGTGGCACTGTCGAAGTATGTCTGGGCGACGACTTCGTACGGCGGACAGCCGTCGGTGGAAGTTTTTGCGAAGTATTATTGTTTGCATTGGCAGAAGAGGGTGATTGGAGGCGAAGTCGCTCAGTTTGGATCCTGCACATTCACGCCGAAGACCGGCAAAACCACGATGCAGGTGGTCGAGTTGGTTCCTTGCGCCCGCAACAAGTGGGGCAACTGGAACGAATTTTGGTTTTACGTCACTGAGGGTACTGTCGAAGGCCATGAGGGACTCCCCGTGTCCGCGATGTGTTCTCATTTTTACTCAGCGTATCCGCCCTTTGAAGTGGCGGAGGAGGATGAGGACGAAGGGGCTCTTCGGTGCGCCGCCGGTTTGAGCAGTGGGCGCGACTTGGTTGAAGAGTTTGTGGCGTATGGGGTGTGGCCATTGGCGCATGGCTGGGCGTTGGGCGAAGTATGCCCTCGCCAGATGCCTTTTCATGGTGGAAGGGTGGTGCGGAGTCCCGCCTTCGCCCTGAATCTGCAAAGTCGCGATCCGGCCGCCGTTGTGCGTGAGGCAGAGGATGGGGCGGTGCGGCTTGTTGGACGCTACGTGCCGAGGACAGAGGGCCAGCGCAGCTGGGATATCCGCGGGTCGAATGACCGCTTGAACAGGGTGTTTGAATTAAATTAACTGCCGTATGACGGCTACCCTGGTCAAGACGATGTGGACTGCCGTGGGAAGAGACCGGCGGTGGAGACCGGAGACGACCCCGCGCCAGCGGCCGCCCCGTCCTCTAAAAGGAGAAAATTAGGTACTGCTATGGGAGGACTTGGGGTTTCTGATCGTTTTGCTAGAGAGTTGACGAAGACGTGCGCGGCCCCGGGGGAAAGGATGTCTTTGTCCGAGCTCTGGGAGTCTTCGGCTCGGATGCTGAGGGTTACCGGGGGTTGTTGGCCTAGGAATGTTCCTGTCCCCCGCGCGGCCGGCGAGGACTTTTTTACATCTCGCATGGTTCGTGCATGGAGGGTTTTTCCTTACGGGCGGAATATTGCTGCTGTTGTGTCAGCAGTGATGGACAAGGATCGCCAAGGAGCTGCACAAAAGCGCCCGGCGGCTATCAGGCTCGTTGAAGCCAGGCCGAAAAGGCAGCGGGGGACGGCGAAGGCTGCGGCGTCCGGCGGAGGCCGGCCGCCGCAGGCGGCGAAGTCAAGCGTCCCTGCATCTAGCAAGGCGCCGGAGGCAACGGCAGGCGCCGAAGGCCCGAAGTCGGCGAAGGCGGCGCCGCCGACTGGCGGAGTGGCGGAGGTCGCGAGGGCGGCCCGAGCGTTGCCGTTGGCGGGCAAACGTGTCGCCGACTTCGCCACTGATATTAGCGTGGACGACTATCTCGGTGGTAAGTCTTTTTTTTTGATCGTCTCATCGGTGCGCTGCAGGGTTGGGCGAAGGACAACTTGCTGTGGTTGTGCCTGGCGCGGCGGCCACGACGGCTGCCGCAGCGCCGAAGGCGAAGGGCGGGGTTCTGAGCGCCGGTGGCGAGGCGTCAGCCTTCGCGGTTGTCATGGATGAGGCGGGCGCTGCGTCCCGCCGGCTGGCGGAGGCGACGGAGGCGCTACGTCAGGTCCGTTGAGTTGGACCTCGTCCCCCCCGCTCTCTCTCTCTTTTTTTTCGCAGTCTTACGATTGTTCTGCAGGTGGCTGACTTCGCTAGCCGCACTGCGTCGGGGGCCCTCACGGCAGCCGTGGCTGCCGAATTCGAAAGGCTTCGGACGCAACACGCTGACGCCGTCCGCGAAAAATCGGCCGCCGACAGCAAGTGCCGCAAGCTGGCGGAGAAGGTGGCCACACTGGAGGACGAGAAGGCCACCCTCCGTTGCCAGCTGGCGGGGGAAAGGATGGAGGCCAATGAAGCCCTTGTCAAGGCGCAGGCTGCGCAGGCGGAGGCCAACCTGGCACGGGCGGAGGGCAACCTTGCCAGGGAGCGCGCCGAGCAGCTGCAGGAGCGGCTCACCGCCCTGGAGAGCCGCGTGACGGGGGCCGAGGCCGCGGCACGAGCGGAGGCAGAGCGGACGCGCCAGCTGCTCGTGGATACATACCGTGGCCTGGGCGCAGGTACCGGTGAATTCGAAGTACCGGACCGAGAGCCCGGACTTCGGTGCCTGGAGTGGGTGCAGGAGGAGCTGCAGGCGCTCCCCACCGTCGTGGAGGGTTTTATGGCGTATGCCTCCCTGGTCACCTGTGAGGGGGCGATGAACGCGCTCTCCCGCGAAGGGTGCCGGCACTTCGAGGTCTTCGACCAAATCGAAGAGGACTTTGAGCGAGATATCTTCAAGGTCGAGGACCCCGTAGTGAAGGATTCTGCCGGGGCTATCTTCGACCGGCTGTGGGGTCCGTACGGGAGCGATGTGGTCAGGGAGCGCGCCGCGACGGCGAGGGCTCAGGTAACGTTTACGCTTGTTTGGTATTTGTTGGACGTGGGCTATGTGTGTTTTTGATGAATTTTGTGTGTTTTGACTTAGGCGGTGCGTGGCGAGAGGGTCGACGACTTCGGGACGCTGAACAGCATGTTGGCTGACCCGGAGTCGGCCCCGGCGGAGGCTGTGTCCGAGGTCGCCCTGGCGCCGACCCCGGCCGCATCCGCTGCGGCCGGCGAAGGCCTGCCCCCAGAAGCCGCCGAAGGCGCGCCTGATGCGTCTGCAGCTGCCGCGCCGAGTGCTGAGGATCTCGCAGCAGTGGCGGTGGAGATGACAACGGAGACAGCGGCAGAGCCAACGGCGGAGGCACCCGCAACGTCAGGGCCGTCGCAGGTGGCATAGTAGGTGTAGAGGGTTGGGGAAGCTTGTACATGTTACTGAATTTTGGTTGCTGCGCAGGTTCAAGATTTTGGGCCTGCGCACGCAACCGCTACTACTAAATTTTTGGCGGCTACGACCGCGGAAGATGGTAATGAATGTGGTGGTTCTTCATCTGGGTTTTTTGATTGTGCTGACTCTGGGAGCTCGGTTGAGTGGACGGAGTCGTCGGAGGACTTGGACTACTTTGCGGCCTTGGATGTGGCTGCGATGGAGGCCTCGCCGCACGCCGCGGGTGCAGGAGATGCGCCTGGTCCTTGCACCGGGCGACGGCGGCGAAGGGCAGTTGCGAAACGTGTGGTTAGTGGGGCGGAGGGGGCTCGGCTTCGTGTGAGTGGGGCTGGTCGGCAGGAACTGTTATCTTTGCCGACCGCCGAGGGTATAGGTGAAGGGGAACTGCGAAGTCTTTTTGCGGGTGAGGAGCTCAGAATAATGTTATTTAATTATAGGGAGATGGGAATTATTCCTAAGGTTGAGCCGATGTAGGGGGTGGCGCCCTCGCTTGTGTATGTAGAGGCTTGTATGATGAAGTTGTGTGCCCTCGCGTGCGTGTGTGTGTGCGAAGGCGTTGTGTACTTTGTCTGGTTTGCTTTGTTGTGCTGTGTTGGCGTGATTATAGTTGGTCTTGGCGTGGGCGGCTTGATGTTGTCGTTTCAGCCTTTTGTTGAGCTAGTCCGGTCTTCTGCACAGATAGTCTTCGGTTTTTTCGCGTGTGTTGTGCTAATCCAGTTGCGCCCTTAGGCGACTTCTGCGCGGATAGTCTTCGCGACAGACTTAGATTTTTTTTCCCGCACTTGTCGTGCTGATCCGGCTGCACCCTTAGGCGACTTCTGCGCGGATAGTCTTCGCGACAGACTTAGATTTTTTTCCGCACTTGTTGTGCTAATCCGGCTGCACCCTTAGGCGACTTTTGCGCGGATAGTCTTCGCGATAGACTTAGATTTTTTTTTCGCACTTGTTGTGCTAATCCGGCTGCACCCTTAGGCGACTTTTGCGCGGATAGTCTTCGCGACAGACTTAGATTTTTTTTCCGCACTTGTTGTGCTAATCCGGCTGCACCCTTAGGCGACTTTTGCGCGGATAGTCTTCGCGACAGACTTAGATTTTTTTCCGCACTTGTTGTGCTAATCCGGCTGCACCCTTAGGCGACTTTTGCGCGGATAGTCTTCGCGACAGACTTAGATTTTTTTTCCGCACTTGTTGTGCTAATCCGGCTGCACCCTTAGGCGACTTTTGCGCGGATAGTCTTCGCGACAGACTTAGATTTTTTTTCCGCACTTGTTGTGCTAATCCGGCTGCACCCTTAGGCGACTTTTGCGCGGGTAGTCTTCGCGACAGACTTAGATTTTTTTTTCGCACTTGTTGTGCTAATCCGGCTGCACCCTTAGGCGACTTTTGCGCGGATTGGTCGCACGCGAGGGTAGCTATGCTTAGCCTCGCGGTGACCTCGTGGTGGTCGAATGTCGAAGACCGTCATCGCGGTCTTTTTCGACGCATGTCTTTGCGGGGGATTTTTCACGCATATATTACATGGCTCCGCCTCGTTAAAAACCTCACCCCCCGGGAGGAAAAGAGTGCGGGGCGCTGCAAGATTGTTTTTGCGAATTACAAGGGCGAAGACAGCCCTGAGGAGTCAAACAAAAAATTTGCGGAGGTTGTCGATGTTCAAGGAGTGCTCCAGGTCCTCGCCGTTCGGCGTTGTGAGCCTGTAAGCGCTGGGGGAAGCTTTTGTCTTGACGATGAAAGGGCCCTCCCACCTGGGCTCCAGCTTGCCCTTGGACTCCGTCCGAGCTGTTCGAATAAGTACGAGGTCCCCCTCGCTGAACTCCCTCGGGGTGACTGAATGGTCGCGCCATGCTTTGGTTTGGGCTTGATACTTGTTCAGGGCCTGTAGGGCGAAGACACGGTCTCCGTCGATGAGATCCTTTGAAGTTGGCTCGTCCACATCTGGGACGGCTGATGGAACTGTTCGCGGGGACCCGTGCTTTATTTCTTGCGGGGACATGGCCTCCGATCCGTATAGAAGACGGAAAGGAGTGAACCCGTTCGCCCTGCACTCAGTCGTGTTTAGTGCCCAGACTGCCTCTGGTAAGAAGTCGGTCCATCTGCCCTTTTTTTCATCAAGGAGCATTTTTTTGATAGCTGTGAAGATTTTTCCGTTGGCGCGCTCCACGACCCCGTTGGACTGCGGATGATAGACTGAGGCGAAGGCAAGCTTGGTGCCAATGGAGAAACAAAAATCCTTGAAGTCTTGGTTATCAAACTGCTTGCCGTTGTCGACAGTTAATTCGGACGGTAATCCGAAGCGGCAAACGATGTTCTGCCAGAAGAATTTTTGGGCAGTCTTTGATGTTATTGTAGAGACAGCCCGTGCCTCGATCCATTTGGTGAAGTACTCAACCGCGACGAAGGCGAACTTAAGGTTCCCCTGAGCGGTGGGCAGGGGTCCGACGATGTCGAGACCCCAGCGCTGGAGAGGCCATGTATGGGCGATCAGCTTTGTATACTGCGAAGGGCCGCCTGACCGAGGGGAAAACTTCTGGCAGGCTTCGCAGGATCGAGTGACCCGATTTGCGGCGCAGATCATTGCGGGTCAGTAAAAACCCTGGCGGATTACTTTAGCAGCTAGGGCCCTCGGCCCCGCGTGTGAGCCGCACGTGCCACTGTGGACCTCACGTAGAATCTGCATGCCTTCGGCCTCGGTGACGCACTTAAGCATTGGCTGACTGACCCCTTTTTTGTAGAGTTGGCCTTCAATCAGAGCGAAGTCTCGGCTTCGATGTCTGAGACGCTTGGCCTCACTGATGTCGGCTGGATGATAATACCCCTGCAGGAACAGGGTTATGGGTGCTCGCCAGTCTTCGGTCATGATGAGGTTGACAGTACGGTGGCCCTCGCTGTCATTGGTTATTTGGAGCCCTTCGGGGCTCCGGACTGCTGGCGTGCCGATGACATGGAAGAACACGTCGGAGGGCAGAGTTTCGCCCCTGGCCGCGGCCTTGGCCAATGCGTCGGCCTCCTCATTCTTGGCCCGGTCCACATGCTGCACGGTGAACCCCTTGAACTGCCTCTCGAGACTTCGGATGGCCGCGAGGTACTGCATGAGTGCGGGGTCCTTGGCTGCATAGTCTTTCTCGACCTGGCCGGCAACTACCTTGGAGTCTGTTTTGATGATGCAAGTGGTGACTCCGAGGGCCCTTAGCTTGCGGAGGCCGAGGATGACTGCTTCGTATTCTGCTATATTATTTGTGCATCTGTCGGATTCCAGATTGAAGCTGAGTCGTGCTGCATATCTGTGCTTGACCCCGACAGGTGAGGTTATGATTGCAGCGACGCCTGCCCCCGCATGGCACCATGCGCCGTCGCAATGGATCGTCCAAGTCTTCTCTGCGGACGGATCTGGCTGTGTAGTTGGCCCAGTCCAGTCGACGACGAAGTCTGCCAGGACTTGAGACTTAATAGCTGTCCTGGGCTCGAAGCAGATGTGGTAGCCGGAGAGTTCGGCCGCCCACTTGGCAATCCTTACCGACGCCTCCGGGTTTCTGAATAATTCGCCGAGCCCCCTGTTTGAGGTGACTCGGACCTTGAATGCTTCGAAGTAATGGCGCAGTTTGCGCGACGACATGACGACTGCGTAGGCAATCTTCTCCAGCTCTGTCATGTTACACTTGGACGGTGTCAGCACTTCAGAGACATAATACACGGGGCACTGCCGAACCACGCCCTCGACAGTCTGCTCCTGCACTAGGGCCGCGCTGACCGCGTGTGGTGAGGCCGCGACGTAGAGCAGCAAGGGGAGCGAGGGGTTGGGGCTGGTAAGGACGACCAACTCTGTCAGGTACTGCTTTAATGAGGCGAAGGCCGCCGCCTGCTCTGGTCCCCAAGCGAAGTCTTTTGCGCCGCGGAGTGTCTTGAGGAAGGGGAGACTTCGCTCGGCGGACCTGGATATGAATCTGTTGAGAGCGGCCAATCTGCCAGTCAAGCGCTGGACGTCCTTGACGGACTGCGGAGGCGTCATGTCCAAGATAGCCTGAATCTTGGTTGGGTTGGCCTCGATGCCACGGTGTGATACCAGATAGCCCAATATTTTGCCCTGGCGAACGCCGAAGACACACTTTTCCAGGTTTAGGCGGAGTTGTGCGTCCCGCATATTCGCGAATGTTTCGGCGAGGTCGGCGAGGTGGTCCTCCTTGCTCTTGCTGGCGACGACAATGTCGTCTACATATGTGAATATATTCCTGCCAACCTGCCCCTCGAGCACTGTTTTAGTGAGCCTGGAGAAGGTGGACCCGGCATTCTTGAGTCCCTCCGGCATTCTGATGAAGCAATATGTGCCGAAGGGTGTTATGAAGCTGGTGCTAGCCTTGTCCTCTTCCTTCATGTATATCTGGTGGTAACCGGAGAAGCAATCGAGGAGGGACATGACCTCGCATCCGGCCGCGCTATCGACTATTTTGTCGATCCGTGGCAACGGGAAATTGTCCTTTGGGCAGGCTTTATTGAGACTGGTGAAGTCGATGCACATTCGCCACTTCCCGCTCTTTTTCTGCACCATTACGACATTGGAGAGCCATGTGGGGTAAGCCACCGGCTCGATGAATTTGGCCTCCAGGAGGCGGTGCACCTCTGCCTTGGCGGCCTCCGTCTTTTCGTCGGACATCTTGTGAAGCCGCTGCTTTTTTGGCCGTACCGAAGGGTCGATTCCCAGACTATGCTCAATTATTGAACGGCTGACCCCGACCAGATCGAGGGCCGACCAAGCGAAGACATCTTTATTCTTGGACAGGCAGCAGAGGAGCTTTTCTTCTTCATGCGAAGTAAGGTCTTCGCTGATAGTGACTGTCTGCCTGGGCGTGGCCTGGTCGAGGGGGACAGTCTTGGTGCCGTCGTGGCTCTGCAGCTGCGCCTTGTCATGTTGCTTATTGGTTGGGCTGGCAGGCGCGGGGGCTTCGCGTTGGGCCGTGAGGCAGTGCACGTTTCTTTGACCGGGCACGAAGTCCCGCTCTATGTTACGCGCAGTCTGTTGATTGCCGAAGACTGTGATAACGCCTAACGGACCTGGTATCTTCATACATAGATACAGTCCGTGAATGGCTGCTTCGAACTTATTAATGGAGCCCCGGCCCATGATGGCATTGTAAGGGTACACCATATCCACAATGTCAAAGGTTATTTGCTCGCTTCGGGCATTGGGTGCTACACCGAAGGAGAGAGGCAGCTCTATTTTGCCGACTGGGAAGGTGCCTTTGCCGCCGAAGCCATACAACGGGTTGTCCGAAGGCTTCAGCAGGCTGTGGCTTATGCCCATGCGATCGAAGGCGTGGAGGAAGATGATGTCCGCCTGGCTGCCGTTGTCAACGAGGACCTTGTGCAGGTCCCAGCCTGCCACGCTGCAATTGTTGACCATGGCATCGCAATGGGGGGCGCTGCGCAAGTCGACGTCCCGTGCGTCGAAGGTTAGCGGTATATGGGACCACTTTGTCTGCACAACTGGGCCCGTGACGGCGACATGGTTGATGCTGCGGTAGTGGTCCCGCTTCTGCCGCTTGGTGTCGAAGTCGGTGCTGGACCCCCCAGTTATCATGTGGATGACTCCGCGATATGGTTGATCGGCGAAGTCTTCCTGCTTTGGGGCATGAGGGATGTTTTGGTGGTGTTGGTGTGGTGGTGGGGGTGGAGGAGGTACGATTTGTACTTCCTGATGGTGTTGGTAAGCGTGGTGCGGTGGATGCGGGGCGGGAGCGTGGATATATGGCGGAGGGGCTGCTGGTAATTGTGCGCGACAATTCTGGGATTGTCGGCTGGCTGCGCTCGTGCCATTCTGTCTCTGGTAGCTTTTGTTTCGGGGCAGTCTTTGGTTGGGTGGGCGCAGTCTTCGCCATGGAAAAGGCAGTAGAATCGGCGCGGCTGCTGCGCACGCCCTCGGCCCCTGCCACGAGTGCCGTTTCCGCGGCCTTGGGGGGATAGTCCTGGCGACGAGGGGGGTCGGCAGCGGGATGCTGGTTGGCGATGTTGTGCACCTGCTGCTGACCGCGGCCTCCGTCCCGACCGGAGTCTGGCTGCGGAGTCCTTGTCCACGTGCGGCTGGACTGTGGAGCATCTTTTGGCTTCCGCTGGGACTCGATCTTGCGCTGGTGGAGGTCTTCGGATTTGGCGTACTTTTCAAACAGCTGATATAACTCTTGGAGGTTCTTTGGCGGATCTCTGATGCAGTGGCTGTAAAGTACGCCGGCGCGAAGACCACTGATAGCATAGTGGATGGCAACCTGGTCGTCGACTGAGGGTAGCTGTGACTTGAGTGTCAGGAATTTGCGGTAATATTCCCTCAGGGTCTCCTTCTCTAGCTGCTTGCAGAGCGAGAGCTCGGCCAGGGCGTCGGTGTCTGGGCGGTACCCTTGGAAGTTGAGCAGGAACTTGTCCCGGAGACTTCTCCAGGAATCGATGGACAGCGGAGGCAACCTGGTGAACCAGGTGAGTGCGGGGCCCTCGAGGGCGATGATGAAAGACTTCGCCATTGTGGCGTCGTCCCCCCCGGACGATGCAACGGCGACCTGGTAGCTCATTATGTATTGAGCTGGGTCGGTGCTGCCGTTGTACTTGGGATAGGTCCCTACCTGGAAGTTGGCTGGCCACGGCGTCACTTGCAGGTGAGGCGCCAGGGGACTTCGCTCATCGAGATAGTTGACCCCTTGGAATGGCGCGGCGTGCGGGAAGGTGTAGTCGCGCTGAGGGAGACGCGGGTCCTCCGGTTGCGCGCGGTGTTGCAGGGGTGGCCCATGCTGCAGGCCGGGGTGGCCTTCGCGCGTGTCTTCGTCTTGTGCGTGCTGCTGGCCGAGGTGGCCTTCGCGCTGCATCTGCGCAATCTCCCGCTCGAGTTCCTGGGCCTTGTGCTCTTCGTCGCGTATCATCTGCCGCACTTTGGCGAGTGCGGACACACGTTGGCGCTTGGCCTCCAGTATCTCCTTCTGCCTCTGGAGGTTGCGGTTCTTGAGGCGCAGGGCGCGCAGCTGTAGCTGTTCTTCTGCTGAGACGCCGAGGACCTCACCGTCCTCGGCGAGGTCCGCGTCCTCCGGTGGTGCGACGTCTGAGGGTGTTGCGAAGCCTGAGGGTTGTCCCTCGGGGTCGCAGGTGCGAAGGGTGTCGTCTTCAGTGGCCTCTTGGTGGGTGGATTGGGTGAGGGCGAGGGCCTTGCCCTTTCTTGCGGCGAGCAGTGCTGCCTTCGCAGCCTCGTCGGCCTTCGGGTTAGCTCTCTTGGGTGCCATCGCGGGTGGTTTTCTCGTAGCACGAACGGTGGGCGCCAAATGTTGGAACTTGCTCTCAACCGCAAGGGGGATCCAACACGGGTGAACGGTGATGGCAACAAGGCACTCGCGTGTGATGGCAAAAGCTCTGTTGATCTGGCCTCTCACGGGCACTGTACAGGGGTATTTATAGGTACCTGAGCGCACAGCACCTCGAACTAAGGACGCATGTGCCCTCAGGCACCTAGGTTATCCCAAGAATATTCCCATAAAGCGGGGTTACAGACCGTAATTACAGGAATGCTTTTACAACATAGGCCCGTAACACAGGGCGGTCAAGCGGGGCCCGTTACGACGGGCCGGATTGTACGTGGGCCTCCGAGCTGGACGAGGCCGCGCCGTGGGATGCCCTTCGTCCCCAGTCTTCGCCTGGAACGGAAGGAGCGAAGGGTGTCCCCGCCTGTTTTGTTTCTGTCAGTTCGGCTGCTGCAGCGAAGACTTCGAGCGAAGGGTGGCGCCTTTGCCTTCGCCCCAACACCAAATCACGCGGCCCACTTAACCTCTAACCTGTGCTGCCCACGAACCTGTTGGCGCTGACGCTCGGACCCGCGGTGTCGGTCACCCGCGCGCCCATCCTAGACAACGCGTCCGCGTGTTGACTTGCGGACCCCACCATGTCAGCACCGTCGTCTTCACCGCGCAACCACATCTCCGAAAAATCCGAGCTGTCCAACTAACAACCGCCTGCGGCAACACTTCCTCGCGCGCGCTGCGCTGATGCCTCCCTGGCTGTGGGCCCCGTTGGTCGGCGCTACCGACTCCACGACTCCACCGAACCTCCGCACTGACCGCGGTTGCGGCGAGGGAATGCCACCGGTTGACTCGGAGTCCGCGGCACGTGCAGCCCCATGCTTTAAGGCCATGACTTCTTACTCGACCGCCTCGCTACCTCTCTGTTATTCTTGCCCTACTAGCCGCCGCTATACCCCTTTCGTATCTCGCCACCGCCGTGAGGACTGAAGCGCCATTACCGCATAGAGGGATACAGCCGCTGCCACCCACCAAGGTGTTCCAGTGCGTGCGCCGGTGATTGGTGGTCAATTGGAGACCGTGGGACCTCGACATCGTGCATGTTGTGTGTGTGTGGAGAATCATCGCCGGGGATCGTTCCGGCCGCCCATAATTGTTCGACGGTGTGCACCGGGTCCTCGCTGCCGCCCCTCTCCATGGTCGAGCGTCATTGTGCCTCGATCGACTGATGGTGAGCTTCCACCCTGTTCGTCGCCCCCTCCTCCATGATATGCTTTACTGAATCGAAGAATAGCGTAGCCGAGCCCTAGGATCATGGCGCTGGCATGGCGCCGCCGTGCCGAAGCGATGGCTCTGCCGCGGCTTGGGTCAGGATTGGGTGAACGCGCCAGGACCGTTGGATTGTGCGTGTGCGGGCGAGATTTAGGGTGGCTTACCGCTTCTCTTGCAATGTTGGATCGGCGATGGATGGATAGGATTAGAGCTCCGTTTCATTAAATCTTGGCCATTGGTCTCCGATCTGGTGGAGGGCATCGTGTACCGATTCAGTAAAAACGTAGATCTAATCCTATGCGCTAAACACTGATCCAACGGTCTGAAATCCGTGATACCCCTTCGGCCTGCACCTTTTGCTAAAGAGACCCTGTGGTTAAAAGAAATCAACCTGCACTCCAAGTGCCAGTGATCTGTGCCTTGGGAACAATTTTGGTTTTGCCCCTACACTTCCCTGTAATTGAGGCCCAGTCCTGATAGTTGATAAAACCAGGAAAACCATTTAGAAAATAGTTTTTAGTACAAATTTAATTGCAGAAATTTGTTTAATTGGTAGAAAATCCATATGAACTCCAATTTGGTCCATTCCAGTTCCTAAATTTTTGTAATATTATTGTCTAGTGCCACTGTTTTGGCATGAAAGACACATTAAAATTTATCTATCACTTAATCTTGTATTAAATGTATAAAACCTTTGGAAATTCATAACTTAAAATCTATAACTCCAAAATTAATAATTCCAGTTCCTATGATCTTATTTTAATGTCTAGATTATTACTATGTATTTTATTTACATGTTTGGTGTGATGTTAATTTTTTCTATACTATGTATTTATTGTATTGATGCGAGTAGACGAGCAAGCTATAGAGGATTCTGAGGTTCAGCTGGTAGAGACTACTGTGCAGGAGCTCGTTGAAGGCAAGTTGTGCCCTTGATCACTTCTTTTACCCATTCATGTTCTTATTAATCATAATGACCTGTATAGGTTAATTTTGCTAGGACCCAATAGGTTACCCTAGATTTGACTATCTTTATACCTTGTTTCACCACTGGTTTTACTACTAAATTTTTGGGTAGTACATGCTATTGCTTTATGTGGATTTGGATATAGAGATATTCATCACTCATGTTTATACTTTTTATTATATGTTTATTCTTTACTGTTCATGATAAGATCATTATGTTAATGGGAACATGGAGAACCACCCGGGAAAACAGTGCTACCACAAGGGTTTAATGGGACGCCCTTGGCTGATTAACTAGGAAAGCTAGTGGATGACTACCTTACCCGAAAGGGGCAAGGGCAGTAGGGGAGTGGTCAGTGTAGGGAGGTCCTTGGGTTGATTTTGCTGCGATGGCGGTCAGGCGAGGGATTCCTGCACTGGAGCTTCCTATAAACTGTAGTGGGTTTTCTGAAGCTAGTGGAACTTTGTAAAGGCCTCGTAGTGGTACCCTGCCTCGCTTCCTTGGTAGAGGTGTATGGGGTCTGATCAACTCCGTGGCAAATGGGTAACACGACTTGTGGGTAAAGATGTGCAACCTCTACAGAGTGTAAAACTGCTATACTAGCCGTGCTCACGGTCATGAGCGGCTCGGACACTCATATGATTAATTTATGGAACTTAAACTTAATTTGTCATATCATTGCATTTGGGATTATTTTATTATTACTTTACTTATTATTTCTAAGGTTTGGTATTTACTTACACTTAGTAACTGCTAATAAAATTTTGACCAACTTATAAAAGCAATGCTCAGCTTCAGCCTTTATTTTATTGATCGGCCTTACACTTCATGAACTCCCACCTTTGGTGAGTTCATGCCACATTATTCCTCACAACTTGTTGAGCGATGAACATATGTGAGCTCACTCTTGCTGTCTCACACCCCCCACAGGAGAAGAACAGGTGGTCGAAGAGGAGCCGCCTAACACTGAGGCTTTCGACTTGATCTAGGTGGCGTCTCCCAGTCAGCTTTCTGGTGCCAAGGATAAATTATAGTTCCTGCGATATTCATATTTTATTTTTGTAAGACTTCCGCTATGTAATAAGTACTCTGATTTTGTTGTCACATTTATCTCTACACACTCTGTTATTATATATGTTGTCTTCTTGGCGCATGTATGAGATGCACCCGGCTTTGTTCCTTAAAACCGGGTGTGACAGAAGTGGTATCAGAGCAAATGTTGACTGTAGGACGAAACCTAGATAGAAATGGACAAAACTCTTCACTACTTACCTTACTCTGATTCATTCTATACTTATCTTGATCCTGTCTCACCTTCTACTGTTCTACTCTGATCATTCTTATCTTCTCTATTCTCAGACAAGATGGATTTCACACTTTGGAATCCTACATTTATGACCTTCTTAGGAGATAGGAGGCCTAAGACAAAATTAAAACTATTTTTGCTATTTAAAAATGTTGTTTGATTGTTCTGATGATCAATGCCTGATTTGCTTCTTTGATTGATTGAAATAGTATAGACGGGCATCTTAGTATGTACCACTATAAGGTATTGAGTTAGCTATGGTAGATAAAACATTAAACTGCTTAGCTAATAAATCCCCCAAAGTAACATGATTCGTAATTACTGTCTTGTCTACTATTCTCTTACCATATGTATCTAACTCAGATGGTCAATACCAAGCGGGGTGGTGGAATTGATTTGCCTCCTAATCGACACACTCGGTGGATATATAGACAACCCCAGCCACAACCAGCAGAGATGAACCCTCCTAATCCTCCACTACGGAGTTGACCCACTGATTACAGCTCATATGAGGATGATGCAGCAAATGGCGGACACTATGGCAGATATGCGGGCTCAGATGCAGCAAGAACACCAGGAGATGCGTCAGGAAAGAGTAGAGATACGCCAAGAGTTGCGCCAGGAGCGAGAAGAGATACGCCAAGAGAGAAGGGCGCAACAATAGCTGCAACAGCAATTTCAACAACAACAGCAACAGCAGCAACAGCAACGAGTGCCATTGCCTCCACCACCACCATCAGTTCCACCTCGTGATAAGCACTAGGAATTTATGAGCCATAAGCCACCGACCTTTGCCAGTTCGCCAGATCCACTTGATGCAGATGATTGGTTGAAGTCAATTGAGAAGATGCTCAACATCGCCTAATGCTCAGACCGGGAGAAAGTTCTTTATGCCTCAGGTCGTCTGACAGGTCCTGATCCTGACTGGTGGGATTCTTATACTGCTGCCCATGAAGCTGCTGATACTATTACTTGGGCAGAGTTCAGTGCACAGTTCAGAAACTACCACATTCTAGCTGGTTTGATGAAGATCAAGAAGAAGGAGTTTCTGTCATTGAAGCAAGGCAACATGTCTGTCAACAAGTATAGAGATAAATTCATTCAGCTGTCGAGGTATGCTCCGGATGAGGTTGCTGAGGATGAGAGAAAGCAGGAGCACTTTATCAAAGGGCTTAATGGACCCCTACAGTATGCACTGGTTGCACACACATTTCCGTCATTTCAGAGGCTATTGGATAAGGCTCTTGCCATTGAACACAAGCGTCTTCAACTGGGAGACTTGAAGAGGAAGGATATCTCACAGGGACAGGGTAGCAGCAGTGTTCGTCCCCGCTACGTTTCGCCACAGGGTACACCTACTCGTCCAGAAGGAGGACCACGCCTAGCTCAAAACACTCCACAGGGGTCTCCACGGACACCTCCTACTCGGCAGGCTACTCCCACTGGCACCTCGACGAGGTCTGCAGGACAGAAGACCGGCCCTACATGCTTCAAGTGCAGTCAGATTGGGCACTATGCTAATGCTTGTCCGATGGGGAATTCTGGTACACCAGCTAAGAACAAGCAACAGACTCCTAGCAAGGGTTATTCTATAGCCAGGGTGAATCAAGTCAGTGTTGATGCTACTCCTGAAGGTGCTGACATCGTACTCGGTATGTTTTACGTTAATGCAATTCCTGCAACCATCTTATTTGATTCTGGTGCTACACATTCATTCATGTCTACTCATTATGCTAACACAAATGATATACCACTGCTAAATATGAGAAAACCAATGATAGTAATCACACCTAAAGGGCCTATTGAGGCAAATCAAATGACATGTAGATTGACATTAACCATTATGGGAAGAGAATTTGGAGCTACAGCTATAATATTAGAGGCCAGCAGTATAGATCTGATTCTTGGTATGTCATGGTTAAGGAAGGCAAAGGCCATTATAGCATGTGGTAGAGGTACTACAGAACTCACTAGCCCTAAAGGAGAAACGTTTCAAGTTCAAATTGCAGTAACCACCTCTTCCAAACGGGCTATATACTTTATAGCTGAGGAGTTTGTTGGTGACAACATCCGTGTGGTTAGAGATTTTCTGGATGTCTTTCCAAAGGAGTTACCAGGATGCCACCAGATAGGGAAGTTGAGTATGTCATTGATCTTTTACCTGGAACTGCCCCTATTTCTAAACGACCATACAGGATGGCTGTAGAAGAACTAAAGGAGCTTAAGAAGCAGTTAACAGAGTTACAAGAGGCTGGGTACATTTGTCCGAGTTCCTCACCACGGGGAGCACCGGTACTATTTGTACAGAAGAAGGATGGTTCGCAACGGATGTGTGTGGACTATAGATCACTTAATGATGTTACTGTGAAGAACAAGTATCCATTACCCCGTATTGAGGATTTGTTTGATCAGATGAGAGGTGCTAGGGTATTCTCGAAGATTGATCTCCGATCAGGATACCATCAAATGAAGATTAGACCATCGGATATTCCTAAGACGGCTTTCTCAACCCGATATGGGTTGTATGAGTTCACTGTTATGTCATTTGGATTAACCAATGCACCAGCTTATTTTATGATTTTGATGAATAAGGTGTTTATGGAGTATTTGGACAGATTCGTCGTGGTGTTCATTGATGATATTCTTATCTATTCTAAGAGTAATAGTGATCATGAAGAACATCTGAGGTTGGTGCTACAGAAGCTACGAGATAATCAACTCTACGCCAAGTTTAGCAAGTGCGAGTTTTGGATTGACAATGTGCCATTCCTGGGACATATTATTTCTAATGGAGGAATAACAGTGGATCTTGCTAAAGTGAAGGAGATAATGGAATGGGGCGTGCCCACTACCGTTACTGAGATTCAGAGTTTCTTGGGACTTGCAGGATATTATCGGAGATTTATTAAAGGATTCTCTAAGATTGCCAAGCCTATGACCTCGCTTCTAGAGAAAGGAAGAGAATTTAAGTGGGACGAGAAATGCCAAGACAGCTTCGATCAATTGAAGAAGAGATTGATGTCTCCACCAGTGTTGGTTATGCCAGATCTACAGAAGGGATTTGACATTTATTGTGATGCATGTGGCCAAGGATTGGGATGTGTGCTTATGCAAGAAGGACATGTGATCGCCTATGCGTCTCGTCAGTTGCAGAAACATGAATTGAACTACCCCACTCATGACTTGGAACTGGCAGCCGTTGTGCATGCACTTAAGATTTGGAGACACTACATTATGGGAACTAAGTGCCAAGTATACACGGATCATAAGAGTTTGAAGTATATATTCACTCAGAAGGATCTCAACCTTAGACAACATCGTTGGTTGGAGCTCATTAAGGATTATGATTTGGAGATTCATTATCACCCGGGCAAGGCGAATTTGGTTGCAGATGCCTTGAGTCGGAAAGAGCATGTTCACTCCGCTATTGTTGTCCAGCTACCCGATGAATTAGCAAAAGATTTTGAGAGACTCAACCTGGGAATTGTTACACATACGGAAGGAGTTACCATTGAATTGGAACCTACTTTGGAGCAAGAAATTCGTAAAGGTCAAGTTGGTGATGCTAAGATACAAGAGATTAAGGATCTTATTACTGAAGGTCGAGTTCCAGAGTTCACAGAGGATGAACAAGGCACGGTATGGTTCAAGGATCGGATATGTGTTCCGGAGATTGATAGCCTTCGTGAGACTATATTGAAGGAAGCCCATGATTCTGATTACTCTATACACCCTGGTAGCACTAAGATGTATTAGGATTTGAAGCAGAAGTATTGGTGGTATGGACTAAAAAGAGATGTTGCTGCACATGTGGCTAAGTGTGATGTGTGTCAAAGAGTTAAGGTCGAACATCAAAGACCAGCTAGACTATTGCACCCGCTTAAGATACCCGAGTGGAAATGGGAAGAAATTGGTATGGAATTCATTGTTGGACTACCCCGCACTCCAGCAAGATATGACTCTATTTGGGTAATTGTGGATAGATTGACAAAAGTGGCTCATTTCATACCTCTGAGGACTAATTATGTGGCGGAACTGCCCGAATTATTCCAACTTAAGTGCCTAAGCCCTGCCTAAGAGGCTAGACCACACTTAAATGGGAATAACCCGTCAATCCCTCGGATCTAGTCCGACACGGCCACTGACAGGATCAAGTACCACAATCTCACTCGATGGTGAGTCACAGAGCAAATACAATAAAGCATAAAACCATGCATGTGAGAGCATTAGATTATTACATCATCGTCATCGGAGTTTTTGCAAAAGTATCCATCATTGTTTGAAGTGCAGCAGAAATAAACTAACGGTAAGTAAACAGAGAGATGGGGAAGCCTGTCCCATCACTCCTCATGCTCCTCCTCAGCCGAGGCAGGGTCCCACTCGACAGTCCAACCCGGTGGTAAGGTGGACGGCCAAGTCACTCCAGCAACCATGTCCTCCAGAGAACCTGTAAAATTATGCCACAAGCAAGGCTGAGTATACTAATACTCAGCTAGACTTACCCGGTGTGAGGAGTCTACTCCTCTACCTCTAGACATGCAGCTGTTTGGCTGTGGGGTTTGGTTGCCAAAAGCACTAGCTGAGTTTCTAAATCAAGTTTTTAACTTTGTCAAAATTAAGTGTGACTCTCTTAAGGCTAAAAGTGTACTATCTACTCATACATAGTAGCAAGCATTATTAGCAATCAACATCTTATATCAACTCATCATATTTCCACTTGTTACCCAATGCAGTACAATGGATCAAGCAGTCTCATTAGCTGCGAGAAGCAGACGATTCGAATCGAGTTTTTATCCTTGCAAGGTAAACCTAAACACACGACGTGGCGAGGCACTCCGTCCCCACACACATCAACCGTCCCCATCGATTCCCCGTCAGCAGATCAGGGCTCACCGCCTTGGCGTACAATGCCCCACTGACCCCGACTGGCCGTCGTGCAGTGACCGCACTTGTACCCACCATAACCGGAATGGGAGACTACGTCTCAGGTCGCGTGAGGGGTAAAGTCCACTGCCAGGTTCAATCAGGTACTAGGCTTACCGATTTACCATATTTCTCGGCATATGTTTAGTACGTTCAAACGCTTGACACAGGTATCCGCACGTTAATCCTTATTCCCATTTTACCTCATAGACCACGTATCCCCATGGATCCGTGTCCACCAACCAACTATCAATGTGATAAGAAAAGTGGGTACAACCAATTCCTGACCTCGCGCGAGTGCTAGAAAAATCACTCAACTTCTACCGAGATCCCTAATTAGTAAAGCAGCTACTCGACCTAGCATACTAGTATCCATCTCAAAAAGGAATCCTGAGTTCATGCAACTAGGGTTTCAATCAACTCCTACACCTAAGTGCACAGTCAATCCTACAATCATTAAGTGAAGTAAAATAGCATAAATAACAGGTTATGCATAAACCGGGGCTTGCCTTCCAAGGCTGTGGCAGGCAGATCCTCTGGTGCAGACTCGGGTGCTGGATCTGGGGCTACCTCCTGAGCAGCTCCTTGCTCCGGCACGAGGATGTACTCTCCGTCAGCAAGGTTACGGTCTATCGAAATGCAATGAACATGTATGTCATGATTATGCAGGATTTAATAATATTATGCTAAAGAGAACTGAGTTAAGAAGTAACTTAGGGTTTCTTAGTCTTGCGGGGCTTCCAGTGGGTTAGGCTTATTACTCTTTAGGTTTGGGTTTTTTTAGTGAAGATAACATAGTGGATTGGTATTGTCTTGATACATTTTAGTGGACAGATTACAAAGGTTTTAGGATGACATTAATTTACATTATTCATTTTCCTTACTTTAACTCCCATTTAGGGTTTCTAGTGTAGGTTTGAACTACGACAGTGGGTTAACATTTTTCAAAAATTCTGTAAAAATTACAGTGGATTGCCATTGGTCATTATAGCCCAGTCTAGGAAATTGAGGTTAAAAATGAAAAGGATAAGCTTTAGACAAAAATAATAAGGGTGGTGTAAAATGGGCCACTTAACACTACACCTCATCATTAGAGTTGAGTTTCTTCCTAAGGGTCATTTTTGTTGGGATCTATCAGTAATACTAAACCTCTGTGCCAGAATTTACAGGAAGTTAATTGGTGATCATTTAGTTGTGATTTTCTAAAGTTTTATGCCAAAAAGGTACTTATAACTAACTTGTCATTTGAAAAATATCAAACAACAGATTTTGTATTTTTCCTGTGTTCATAATAACCAAATATTAGTTATCCTAAGGTTTGAGGGGTTTTCACCTTAGAGTTATTTTTGTAGGGTTTTTCTAAGTTATCCTTAGTTTATTAAAATAAAAGGTTTCCTACTTATTTTTTTTACTAAACTAGGGTATAATATATTTTTCCAGTGAACTACATTAAACAAGTATCCTAACAAAAATAGAGGTGCTCTCTGGTTCATTGTTTAAATTACATTTTCTATTTTTCTTAACCTTAAGAATATTGTAAAATAAGTGGTAAAAACAAACTTAATGGAGTGGAAATAGAGGTTTAACATTTTTAAACAGGTCAGTAGGTAGATACAAACTTCTCCAATTTTTCTTAACCCTAGTCAAATAATATAACTATTTTTCTTTCTATTATTGAGCTTTTGGCCAAAACTATAATTAAATCAGAGCTTTAAAGTTTTCTATAGTACATAGGGGGTTTTATATTTTTCTTAAGTAGGCTACATTATATAGGGTCTGACAAAATTGGTTTGACCAAATTTGGATGAACTAAACAGAAGTTATGAATTTTTAAAGTCTCTGTTCAATTAAAAACAGATTTAATTAAAAGTTTCCTGGAAAAGCAGTTTACACCGGGGTCCCTGGGTTTAAACTAAATCAACCTTCGCAGTTCTACCCTTGCGCCACTATTCCCCTGTGTCTCTGACATTTCACAAGACCCCCTGATCTTCTCTCCCTCTCACCCGCAGTCCTTCCCCTTACGCAAACAGTAACCGCACGAAAGAAAAGGGTGGCGCGGCTTACCGGCGGCGAGGGAGGTCCGGCGAAGGGTGGGGTTGGCTCGGGGAGACTCTGGCGGTCACGTCGAGGTACGACTTGACGTCGGGGATGGCCGGAATCGCCCGGTCCACGCGTGCAGGCGGGTGTTCTCGTCGGCGGCGAGTGTACCGGCCAAACTACGGCGAACTGGTTCAATCCAAGGGCATGGTGAGCTTTACGGGGTAACGTAGCGACTGTATGCACAAGGAATCGAAGGATGGTTGAGTGGATTACCCGGTCCACGTACTCCGGCGGGGTTTAGAGCTCCGGCGACCGTGGGCTGGTCTCTCCGGCGAAGCAAACTTCAATTCCTCACTCGGGGAGCTTCACCGGGGTGTGCTTAGTCTTCTCCGAGGGCTGGCCGGGGTTGGGAAGGGGTCTACTGGCCGGTCTACGGTGGCAAGGGGATCGAGCGGCCGCGGACAGGCTGCGCACGGGCAAACGGCGGCGAGCTGATCTCCGGTGAAGTTTGAGTGTGCGCGGAAGAGCACAGTCGAAGTCTGGGAGGGTTTTATAGGCGCGGGCGCGGGCCATGGCGCTGGCTTGGCTCGGGCGCGGCGCTGGTTATGCGGGGGCGCGCGCGAGCGTGCTCTGGCGCGGGCAGGAAGCGTCGAACATGTGGAGGTGTGTTTCTTCCATTGTTCAAACGTCTCCAGAGATCGCAAACGTGCGAATCTTGCCATGAATCCGGCGCAGACCTCTTCCTAGCACCTAGGGCTATCTCTCATGTGTGAGTTCCGATGGAGGATACGCCCTAGATCAGGAGATAGACGGGCGCCAAATCTGGCTTGTCTCACTGCCCACACCGCGACAAAACTGACGCCAAATCCTATCAAACGTCCAAGTCTCGGTGTCCACTTTTTCCAGGGTGTGCCTTAGGTGGTATGCCACATTTTTGGTATAGAACCTAAGTGGTTTTGGCGCCATCTTCAAAGTGAACACGGTTGATCTTTAGATTAGGGTTAAAAATTGGACTTAGAGAGAAATAGAGAGCTCTAGCTCTCTCTCCACTTGGAGATTTGAATAGGGGTTTCTCCAGGGGTCTTTTTGCAATATTTCCCTCCCCTAATTGTTGGTTATAAGGTTACTTAAGGTTTGGTTAAAATCTACCCATGCTTTGCACATTTGCTCACTTTCTTTCCCCTTTTAACCAGGGTTTTGGAAGATAGGGTTTAAGAGAGGTCTAGTCTAGGGTTCTTCCCTCCTCTCCCTTCCAAGGTAGTAAAGGTACAAAGAATTGAGTAATGCTTCTTAGGTCATTAACAAATTTTGATTAACACATGATCTCCATGTCCTTATGTGATTCCCTAAGCCTTTACCACATGTGATCACAGTCCTGAGTGTCAAGGTGTGCTCTAGCCATAGTAACACCTGAGGTGTTACAGCCCTCCCCCCTTAAAGGAATCTCGTCCTGAGATTTCAGGCTGAGCCCTCTAGAGGGGTGCTTGAAAGTGTGCTGGTGCTACTCTCTCTTTACACTCAAGTTACTCCTATTACTGCTCTTCGAATGTCATCCTCTTTGCAACTTCAGAAGGAAGCCCTTCTTAAGTTAATTCCACAACTTAGACTATCCTTGTTATCTAAGTTTTTCTTATAATTAAATTCAAAGGGCAGGTGGGGGTGGGGTTTTGGGGTTACGTACCGACTCCTTTGGGCAGAAAGTCGGGGAAGCGAGAGCGTAGAAAATCCTCAGTCTCCCACGTAGCTTCCTCTGCTGAATGGTGACTCCACTGAACTTTATACATTCTGACCGACCTTGCCCGAGTCGATCTTTCCTTTTGATCTAATATCTTGATGGGGTACTCCTGGTAGGACAAGTCTGGTTCTAACTCAATGTCTGGTTCCGGTAGCACTTCAGTGGGTAGGCGAACACATTTCCGCAGCTGAGATACATGGAACACATTATGAACTGCTGACATGTGAGGTGGTAAATCCAATTGGTAGGCTATGGGTCCACAACTTGCCTTGACCTCATAGGGTCCAATGTAGCGAGGGGCTAACTTTCCCTTGATCCCGAATCTCTGGACACCCTTGGTGGGTGATACCTTAAGATAGACATGATCTCCCACCTCAAACTGTAGAGGCTTCCGCCTCTTATCATGATAGCTCCTTTGCCTGGCCTGAGTAGCTTCCAAGTTCTTGGTAATAACCCTGACCTTTGCCTCTGCCTCGAGTACCAAATCTGGCCCAAAAATTTCCCTTTCTCCTGCTTGAGACCAATTTAGTGGGGTTCTACACCTTCTCCCATATAAGGCCTCAAAAGGTGCCATCTTCAGACTGGACTGATAGCTGTTATTGTAAGAAAACTCTGCTAAAGACAGACACTTGTCCCAATCCTTCCCATAGTGTAGAGCACATGCTCGCAACATGTCTTCCAAAATCTGATTCACCCTTTCTGTCTGGCCATCTGTTTGACGGTGATATGCTGAGCTTCGGATTACTTGGGTCCCAAGTGATTCTTGGAGTTTCTCCCAAAAGCGTGCCACAAACAGTGCTCCTCTGTCAGATACAATGGTCTTTGGAATACCATGCAACCTTATTATCTGATCAACATAAATTTCTGCGTACTTCTCTGTCTTGTGGGTGGTGTGCACCGGCAAGAAATGAGCAGTCTTGGTCAACCTGTCCACAATAACCCAAATGGAATCATGGTGCCTGGAGGTATTGGGCAATCCCACTATGAAGTCCATGCAAATGTCCTCCCATTTCCAAGATGGTATGGGAAGGGGTTGCAGAGGGCCTGCTGCCTTCAAATGACTAGCTTTGATCCTCTGGCAGGTGTCACACTCGGATAGGTACTTGGCAATTTCCCTTTTCATTCTAGTCCACCAATATAGAGATCTAAGATCATGGTACATCTTGTTGCTGCCCGGGTGCATAGAGAATTTGGAGAGGTGAGCTTCATCTAGTATCTTTTTTCTGAGCTCAGGGTCCTTGGGAACAACCAATCGATCTCCAAACCACAAAATTCCCTTGCTGTCCTGACGGAAACACTTGTACTTTTCCACTTTCTGCTTGAGCATGTCTTTGATAACCTGTACACCCTTATCCCCAATCTGCGCCTGGATTATTTGTTCTTGCAATGTGGGCTCTACCGAGATATAACTTAATTCACCGGAAAGAACAACTTCCAGGTTCAGCTTACACAACTCATCGCACAGGGTGGTGACTCTTGCATCCATGTTCATACAATTGCACTGGGCCTTTCTGCTCAAGGCATCTGCCACAACATTGGCCTTGCCATGTACTTCCAAATCATAATCCTTGATTAACTCTAACCATCTCCTTTGCCTCATGTTCAGGTCTGCCTGAGTGAAGATGTATTTGAGACTCTTGTGATCCGTGTAGATGTTACAGTGAGCTCCCATCAGGTAGTGTCTCCATATCTTGAGAGCATGAACCACAGCTGCCAACTCCAGATCATGTGTAGGGTAGTTCTGCTCATGGGGTCTGAGTGCTCGGGAAGCATAAGCAATCACTCTGTTCTCTTGCATCAAGACACATCCCAATCCCGTACTAGAGGCATCACAATAAACTTCAAAGGGCTTGGTGCTATCGAGTTGAGCCAGCACTGGGGCTGTTGTCAAATGCTGCCTCAAAGTATGAAAGGCATCTTCACACTTTTGGTTCCAATCATACTTGACTCCCTTCTTCAACAGTTCAGTCATTGGTTTGGCAATTCTGGAGAAATCCGGAATAAATCGTCGATAATACCCTGCCAATCCCAGAAAACTCCGAATCTGCCTCACTGTAGTTGGGGGTTTCCAATCCATTACCTCTTGTACCTTCTCAGGATCAACTGATATCCCATCCTGAGAAATGGTGTGACCCAAGAATTTGATCTCCTTCAGCCAGAATTCACATTTAGACAACTTAGCATAAAGGTGATGATCACGCAGCCGCTGAAGCACGATGTGCAGGTGCTCAGTATGTTCGTCCTCATTCTTGGAATAGACCAGAATATCATCAATGAAAACGACCACGAACTTATCCAATTCTGGCATGAACACTGAGTTCATCAGGTACATAAAATAAGCCGGGGCATTGGTCAGCCCAAAAGACATTACCAAAAACTCATACAGCCCATATCTGGTTGAGAAAGCCGTCTTGGGAATATCACTGGCACGGATCTTGATCTGATGGTAACCTGAGCGAAGGTCTATCTTGGAGAATACCTTGGCTCCTACTAATTGATCAAACAAGACATCAATGCGGGGCAGTGGGTATTTGTTCTTGATAGTCACCGCATTGAGAGGGCGGTAGTCAACACACATCCTCAAACTTTCATCCTTTTTCTTCACAAATAATGCTGGACATCCCCACGGTGAAGTACTGGGGCGAATAAACCCTTTGTCCAACAATTCTTACAGTTGCTTCTTCAGTTCTGCCAGTTCCGCGGGAGGCATCCTATAGGGTCTCTTGGAGATAGGAGCAGTCCCGGGTTGCAATTCAATTGCAAACTCGATGTCTCTGTCAGGTGGCATTCCTGGCAATTCATCCGGAAAAACATCTGGGTAGTCACAGACGACGGGGATCTTTTCCACTGGGGATTCTATCATAACAAAGGCACAAGAACGGGTGCAACCCTGATCGGGCAAATATAATGTGGTTTCACCACAGGTTGGTGAGTGCACTTCAATGGCCCTAGCTGCAATGTCAATAACTGCCCGATGCCTTGTTAACCAGTCAGCTCCTAATATGATATCCACGCTGTCCAAACCCAAAATGAGGAGGGTGGTTTTAATTATTAGACTACCAAACTTTATGGGCACATGCCTGCTGATTTGATTAGTGGCAATCCTGCCTCCTGGTGTTGAAATTGTGATTCCCCCATTGGTGTGGTGAAAAGGCAACTGGCACTTGGCACTAAATTTAGCACTGATAAAACTATGCGATGCACCAGAGTCAAAAAGAATAATAGCAGGATAATTTAAAACTGTAAAGATACCAGTCATGACGGGTGCTCCCTCTGGAATATCAGCCATGGTAGTGAAGTTTAGCCTGCCCTGCCTCACTTGCACCTTCTGCCTCTTGCCCTGGTTCTGGTTGACATTCTGCCCCTGCCTCTGCTGATTCCTAGGGCAATTCTTGGCATAATGCCCAGTGTTGCCACAGGTGAAACACCTGTTGTCATTAGCTTGGCGGTACTGCTGCTGCTGATTGTTCCTCTGAGCTGGAAACTGGGTGCGGTTGGGTGCCTGCTGCTGCTGCTGCTGTGGTGGTCTGATCACCCATCTCCCTTGCTGCTGCTGGGGTCCCCTGTTCTGCGTGTCGGACACAATCCTGAAGCGCTGTGGCTTAGCTGAGGGTCCTGCCACAGGGGTCTTCCTCTTCTTTTCTGCCTGTCGAGCTGTAATGCAGTCCTCCTGGGAGATAGCTATGTTGACCAACTCAATATAGCTGTTGGCCCTGACAGTGTTGAGACGATCACGAAGCTTAGTGCTGAGCCCCCGTCTGAACCTGTCCCTCTTCTTCTCGTCCGTGTCTGCATGGTACCCAACATACTGGCACAAGTCATTAAAGGCCTGGGCATACTGCAACACTGTCCTGTTGCCCTGAGTGAGTGCCAGAAACTCGTTGAGCTTTCGGTCCATGATGCCTGCGGGTATATGATGTCCCCTGAAAGCTGCCTTAAACTCTCTCCATTCCACTTCATGGTCAGCCGGTTGCATAGCAAGATAGTGGTCCCACCATGTCCGCGCGGGTCCGCGAAGCTGCTGAGTGGCGAACCGGACCTTAGTGACTTCTGAGCAAGCTCCATGGAGTAGTGGGAATTTGGATTCCACTACTCGCAACCACACATCTGCATCAAGGGGATCCTCTGCCCTTGTGAACAATGGGGGCTGGGTACTGAGGAAATCTTGGTAGGTAGCTGCCGCGGGGTGACGCTGATGGTCCCCACCACCATAGTGCTGAGGTGGTGGCTGACGCTGAGCTAGTTGCCTCAAGATCTCATTCTGCTGAGCCATGAGCTCCTGCAGAGTGGGAGGCGGTGGCGGTGGAGGAACGTGCTCATTCTGGCCACAACGCTGCCTCCCGGCCATCTGAAAAAACCACATACATGCTTAACACCACATCTCCAAGTTCAAGATTTCATTTTGCGAAGGAAAAAGTTAAAACAACATGATAGACTCTGGCTTCAACAAAAGGATTTTAAAAGGCACAAATTCTTCCTTCCAAATTTAAACTGATGACAGCATCCATCAAACAAGCTTTCAAGAGAGTTTAGCATGATTACATCAATTGTCCCAAAATGACTCAACTCTATCTAGCCTAGTACCCCAAGGGTGCAAAAGCTAAGCTAGCTGCGAGGAGTCCGACTATCCAACTTCTAAGCCTATCCTGAACGCCTAGTGAGCGAACGAAGCAACACTCGACTCAGGGGAAGGTGGTCTTCCCGAGCCAGCAGTGTCCACACTGGAGGCAGGCTCATCTCCTCCCTCGATGTCGACGTCCTCGTTGGCCTCCTGGTCCTGGATCTCCTGGTGATGCATGTCCAGGTGCTCGTTAGCCTCAGCAAGCTGCTGCTGAGTGTTAAGGAGCTGATCCTCTAGAACCTCGATGGTGTTCTCCCTGGTGCCCACTAGCTCCTCCAATTCTTGGATATCCATGGATAGCTGCTCCACCTGCAAGTCCTTCTCCACCATTTCTTGGGACAAGTCAACCACGAGCTCCTCTCTGTTGTCCAACGTAATCTTTGTTGCCTCCAGCAGTGCCATCAGATGGGACATCGCCTCACCACGCATCACCTGCAGACGGTATAGAGCATTCATGCACCGTACGGTTAAGTGCGCGGTCTGTCCTGGGTAGATGGCCCAGATATCCTTGGCATGCTCCACCCGATCCTTCCACATTGGGTCGTCCTCCCTCTCAGCGGGGAACAAGCCAATGGGGTGTGTAGCCAGCTCCAAAGGATGGAATCCGCAGAAAGTAGTCAATCCATGCAGAGCGATCGCCTCGATCGTATCCTCCGCTCGGTATCCGAAAGACTCGGAGTCCAAAGAGCGCCAGCCTGGCTGCAGGGGATGAGGCTCCAAAGTCATCCTCACTCTACAGCGAGGCACTCGGTGCTTCTCGAACTGCTGCACCGCGTACTGAGGGGGTGTCGTGTATCCGGCCCCCTGAAGTACCTCCCATAAAATACGGGGAAAGCCCTCTCGTGCAAGTCCGTCAGTGTGGGTCAGTGCATTTCCGTCATCGGAGGATCCGTGGGAAGTCATCTGTGTACGATTAAGCGTAAGTAAAAGAAAAAGAATTATAAAAAGAACAAGGAAAAATAAGACTCAGCCTTTCTCTAGTTAAATGAAAAGGCACTGGGGACCTAGTTGGTTGTTATCTTGTTTTTAAGTCCTTTTACTCAGTTATCCATTTGCTTAATTAAGAATGCATGCATGCTCGTCCTGAACGACCTCACAAGAAGATAAAAGGAACAGGGAAGAACTCCCATCCTGTAAAAGTGGCCTGTAGGGCCTAGTTACTTAGCCACCTAGCTACCCTTCTATGATCCTAAGGCTTCACGTCCTAGGTCTATCCTGCTCGTCCTACTATCTATCCAACATTGTTTCTATCAAATTTTACTTGGAAAATTGATGGTATTTACATTTTATTGATTCCTCTGTGGTGGTACAAGCTCCGATACCAGCTGTGGCGGAACTGCCCGAATTATTCCAACTTAAGTGCCTAAGCCCTGCCTAAGATGCTAGACCACACTTAAATGGGAATAACCCGTCAATCCCTCGGATCTAGTCCGACACGGCCACTGACAGGATCAAGTACCACAATCTCACTCGATGGTGAGTCACAGAGCAAATACAATAAAGCATAAAACCATGCATGTGAGAGCATTAGATTATTACATCATCGTCATCGGAGTTTTTGCAAAAGTAACCATCATTGTTCGAAGTGCAGCGGAAATAAACTAACGGTAAGTAAACAGAGAGATGGGGAAGCCTGTCCCATCACTCCTCATGCTCCTCCTCAGCCGAGGCAGGGTCCCACTCGACAGTCCAACCCGGTGGTAAGGTGGACGGCCAAGTCACTCCAGCAACCATGTCCTCCAGAGAACCTGTAAAATTATGCCACAAGCAAGGCTGAGTATACTAATACTCAGCTAGACTTACCCGGTGTGAGGAGTCTACTCCTCTACCTCTAGACATGCAGCTGTTTGGCTGTGGGGTTTGGTTGCCAAAAGCACTAGCTGAGTTTCTAAATCAAGTTTTTAACTTTGTCAAAATTAAGTGTGACTCTCTTAAGGCTAAAAGTGTACTATCTACTCATACATAGTAGCAAGCATTATTAGCAATCAACATCTTATATCAACTCATCATATTTCCACTTGTTACTCAATGCAGTACAATGGATCAAGCAGTCTCATTAGCTGCGAGAAGCAGACGATTCGAATCGAGTTTTTATCCTTGCAAGGTAAACCTAAACACACGACGTGGCGAGGCACTCCGTCCCCACACACATCAACCATCCCCATCGATTCCCCGTCAGCAGATCAGGGCTCACCGCCTTGGCGTACAATGCCCCACTGACCCCGACTGGCCGTCGTGCAGTGACCGCACTTGTACCCACCATAACCGGAATGGGAGACTACGTCTCAGTTCGCGTGAGGGGTAAAGTCCACTGCCAGGTTCAATCAGGTACTAGGCTTACCGATTTACCATATTTCTCGGCATATGTTTAGTACGTTCAAACGCTTGACACAGGTATCTGCACGTTAATCCTTATTCCCATTTTACCTCATAGACCACGTATCCCCATGGATCCGTGTCCACCAACCAACTATCAATGTGATAAGAAAAGTGGGTACAACCAATTCCTGACCTCGCGCGAGTGCTAGAAAAATCACTCGACTTCTACCGAGATCCCTAATTAGTAAAGCAGCTACTCGACCTAGCATACTAGTATCCATCTCAAAAAGGAATCCTGAGTTCATGCAACTAGGGTTTCAATCAACTCCTACACCTAAGTGCACAGTCAATCCTACAATCATTAAGTGAAGTAAAATAGCATAAATAACAGGTTATGCATAAACCGGGGCTTGCCTTCCAAGGCTGTGGCAGGCAGATCCTCTGGTGCAGACTCGGGTGCTGGATCTGGGGCTACCTCCTGAGCAGCTCCTTACTCCGGCACGAGGATGTACTCTCCGTCAGCAAGGTAGTCTATCGAAATGCAATGAACATGTATGTCATGATTATGCAGGATTCAATAATATTATGCTAAAGAGAACTGATTTAAGAAGTAACTTAGGGTTTCTTAGTCTTGCGGGGCTTCCAGTGGGTTAGGCTTATTACTCTTTAGGTTTGGGTTTTTTTAGTGAAGATAACATAGTGGATTGGTATTGTCTTGATACATTTTAGTGGACAGATTACAAAGGTTTTAGGATGACATTAATTTACATTATTCATTTTCCTTACTTTAACTCCCATTTAGGGTTTCTAGTGTAGGTTTGAACTACGACAGTGGGTTAACATTTTTCAAAAATTCTGTAAAAATTACAGTGGATTGCCATTGGTCATTATAGCCCATTCTAGGAAATTGAGGTTAAAAATGAAAAGGCTAAGCTTTAGACAAAAATAATAAGGGTGGTGTAAAATGGGCCACTTAACACTACACCTCATCATTAGAGTTGAGTTTCTTCCTAAGGGTCATTTTTGTTGGGATCTATCAGTAATACTAAACCTCTATGCCAGAATTTACAGGAAGTTAATTGGTGATCATTTAGTTGTGATTTTCTAAAGTTTTATGCCAAAAAGGTACTTATAACTAACTTGTCATTTGAAAAATATCAAACAACAGATTTTGTATTTTTCCTGTGTTCATAATAACCAAATATTAGTTATCCTAAGGTTTGAGGGGTTTTCACCTTAGAGTTATTTTTGTAGGGTTTTTCTAAGTTATCCTTAGTTTATTAAAATAAAAGGTTTCCTACTTATTTTTTTTACTAAACCAGGGTATGATATATTTTTCCAGTGAACTACATTAAACAAGTATCCTAACAAAAATAGAGGTGCTCTCTGGTTCATTGTTTAAATTACATTTTCTATTTTTCTTAACCTTAAGCATATTGTAAAATAAGTGGTAAAAACTAACTTAATGGAGTGGACAGAGAGGTTTAACATTTTTAAACAGGTCAGTAGGTAGATACAAACTTCTCCAATTTTTCTTAACCCTAGTCAAATAATATAACTATTTTTCTTTCTATTATTGAGCTTTTGGCCAAAACTATAATTAAATCAGAGCTTTAAAGTTTTCTATAGTACATAGGGGGTTTTATATTTTTCTTAAGTAGGCTACATTATATAGGGTCTGACAAAATTGGTTTGACCAAATTTGGATGAACTAAACAGAAGTTATGAATTTTTAAAGTCTCTGTTCAATTAAAAACAGATTTAATTAAAAGTTTCCTGGAAAAGCAGTTTACACCAGGGTCCCTGGGTTTAAACTAAATCAACCTTCGCAGTTCTACCCTTGTGCCACTATTCCCCTGTGTCTCTGACATTTCACAAGACCCCCTGATCTTCTCTCCCTCTCACCCGCAGTCCTTCCCCTTACGCAAACAGTAACCGCGGGAAAGAAAAGGGTGGCGCGGCTTACCGGCGGCGAGGGAGGTCCGGCGAAGGGTGGGGTTGGCTCGGGGAGACTCTGGCGGTCACGTCGAGGTACGGCTTGACGTCGGGGATGGCCGGAATCGCTCGGTCCACGCGTGCAGGCGGGTGTTCTCGTCGGCGGCGAGTGTACCGGCCAAACTACGGCGAACTGGTTCAATCCAAGGGCATGGTGAGCTTTACGGGGTAACGTAGCGACTGTATGCACAAGGAATCGAAGGATGGTTGAGTGGATTACCCGGTCCACGTACTCCGGCGGGGTTTAGAGCTCCGGCGACCATGGGCCGGCCTCTCCGGCGAAGCAAACTTCAATTCCTCGCTCGGGGAGCTTCACCGGGGTGTGCTCAGTCTTCTCCGAGGGCTGGCCGGGGTTGGGAAGGGGTCTACTGGCCGGTCTACGGTGGCAAGGGGATCGGGCGGCCACGGACACACTGCGCACGGGCAAACGGCGGCGAGCTGATCTCCGGTGAAGTTTGAGTGTGCGCGGAAGAGCACAGTCGAAGTCTGGGAGGGTTTTATAGGCGCGGGCGCGGGCCATGGCGCTGGCTTGGCTCGGGCGCGGCGCTGGGCATGCGGGGGCGCGCGCGAGCGTGCTCTGGCGCGGGCAGGAAGCGTCGAACACGTGGAGGTGTGTTTCTTCCATTGTTCAAACGTCTCCAGAGATCGCAAACGTGCGAATCTTGCCATGAATCCGGCGCAGACCTCTTCCTGGCACCTAGGGCTATCTCTCATGTGTGAGTTCCGATGGAGGATACGCCCTAGATCAGGAGATAGACGGGCGCCAAATCTGGCTTGTCTCACTGCCCACACCGCGAAAAACTGATGCCAAATCCTATCAAACGTCCAAGTCTCGGTGTCCACTTTTTGCAGGGTGTGCCTTAGGTGGTATGCCACATTTTTGGTATAGAACCTAAGTGGTTTTGGCGCCATCTTCAAAGTGAACACGGTTGATCTTTAGATTAGGGTTAAAAATTGGACTTAGAGAGAAATAGAGAGCTCTAGCTCTCTCTCCACTTGGAGATTTGAATAGGGGTTTCTCCAGGGGTCTTTTTGCAATATTTCCCTCCCCTAATTGCTGGTTATAAGGTTACTTAAGGTTTGGTTAAAATCTACCCATGCTTTGCACATTTGCTCACTTTCTTTCCCCTTTTAACCAGGGTTTTGGAAGATAGGGTTTAAGAGAGGTCTAGTCTAGGGTTCTTCCCTCCTCTCCCTTCCAAGGTAGTAAAGGTACAAAGAATTGAGTAATGCTTCTTAGGTCATTAACAAATTTTGATTAACACATGATCTCCAAGTCCTTATGTGATTCCCTAAGCCTTTACCACATGTGATCACAGTCCTGAGTGTCAAGGTGTGCTCTAGCCTTAGTAACACCTGAGGTGTTACAAATTACACGGGAGCCAAGCTAGCAGAATTGTATATGACTCGGATAGTTTGTCTACATGGAGTGCCTAAGAAGATCATGTCTGATCGAGGATCACAGTTTACTTCTCGATTTTGGAAGAAGTTGCATGAGAGCTTGGATACAAAGTTGAATTTTTGTTCAGCCTACCATCCTCAGACTGATGGGCAGATAGAGAGGACTAACCAAGTGCTGGAGGATATGTTAAGAGCTTGTGCTCTTAAACATGGTGGAAGTTGGGATAAGAGCTTACCATATGCGGAGTTCTCTTATAATAATAGCTACCAGGCTAGTTTGAAGATGTCACCGTTTGAGGCTCTGTATGGCAGAAAGTGCAGGACACCACTGTATTGGGATCAGACTAGAGAAAGACAGTTCTTTGGGCCTGAACTTATTCAAGAAGCAGAAGAACAAGTTCGAATGATAAGAGAAAAATTTGAGAATTGCACAATCAAGGCAAAAGAGTTATGCTGATAATAGGAGAAGACTACTAGAGTTTAAGGAGGGTGACCACGTGTATCTGAAGGTGTCACTGATCCAGGGTATGAGGAGATTTAAGGTTAAAGGAAAGTTGTCCCATCGCTTCATTGGACCTTTATTGATCTTAAAGCGAGTGGGAGAAGTTGCATATCAACTAGAATTACCCGACCATCTGGCAGATGTACATAATGTCTTCCACGTGTCACAACTAAAGAAGTGCCTCAGGGTACCTAAGGAGCAGCTACCAATGGAGGACCTTAGTGTTCAAGATGACCTGACTTATGTTGAGTACCCTATCAAGATTCTAGACACTTTGACTCGAGTTACAAGAAATAAGGTGATAAAGATGTGCAAAGTACAATGGAGTCACCACGGAGAAGATGAAGCTACTTGGGAGAGAGAAGAAGAGCTTCGCATAGACTTCCCCCATCTTTTCCCTAGATCTTCTTAAATCTCGAGGACGAGATTCTTTTTAAGGGGGTAGGATTTGTAATACCCAAATTGTAAAGGACAATAAAAAGAGGAATCATTTCCTTTGAATATGTGTGTATCTCCATTTATCAATACATGTGGCTACTCATGTCTAAAAATGAGTAAATCATTCATTACCAAGACACAAATAAATCGTTGCATCATATTGGATTTTGTTTGTGCATTTAAAACAATAATAATATGAATAAAAAATATAAAAATAATAATGAGAAATTTGGGATGTAGCCTAAATTTAAATTCTAGAGATTGAGGAGAAGAGAGGAAGGAAATAAATAATTATGCAATATAAATTAGAATTTAATTACATGACTTCACCACATTTTGTATGACCAAAATTTATATTCAGTCTATATACAAATGTGCCACAAAGTTTAAATTTAGTTTGAAGTTTGGAATTTGGAAAGAGGGGATAAAACAAAACAAAAAAAGGAAAAGAAAAGCAAATGGCAAAACTCGAGATGGGCCCAAACCAAATCACGCGGCCCACTTAACCTCTAACCCGCGTAGCCCACGAACCTGTTGGTGCTGACGCTCGGGCCCACGGTGTCGGTCACCCGCGCGCCCATCCCAGACAACGCGTCCACGTGTTGACTTATGGACCCCACCATGTCAGCGTCGTCGTCTTCACCGTGCAACCACATCTCCGAAAAATCCGAGCTGCCCATCTAACCACCGCCTGCGGCAACACTTCCTCGCGCGCGCTGCGCTGATGCCTCCCTGGCTGTGGGCCTCGTTGGTCGGCGCTACCGTCTCCACGACTCCACCGAACCTCCGCACTGACCGCGGTTGCGGTGAGGGAATGCTGCCGGTTGACTCGGAGTCCGTGGCACGTGTAGCCCCATGCTTTAAGGCCATGACTTCTTACTCAACCACATCGCTACCTCTCTGTTATTCTTGCCCTACTAGCCGCCGCTATACCCCTTTCATATCTCGCCACCGCCGTGAGGACTGAAGCGCCATTACGGCATAGAGGGATACAGCCGCTGCCACCCGCCATGGTGTTCCAGTGCGTGCGCCGGTGATTGGTGGTCAATTGGAGACCGTGGGACCTCGACATCGTGCACGTTGTGTGTGTGTCGAGAATTGTCACCGGGGATCGTTCCGACCGCCTAGAATTGTTCGACGGTGTGCACCGGGTCCTCTGAAAGTTGCCTAGAGGGGGTGAATAGGCGGAATCTGAAAATTATGAACTTAAGCACAACTACAAGCTGGGGTTAGCGTTATAAATATAATCAAGTCCGAAAGAGAGGGCGCAAACAAATCACAAGCAAATGAAGAGTGAGACGCAGTGATTTGTTTTACTGAGGTTCGGTTCTTGCAAACCTACTCGCCGTTGAGGTGGTCACAAAGACCGGGTCTCTTTCAACCCTTTCCCTCTCTCAAACGGTCACCTAGACCGAGTGAGCTTCTCTTCTCAATCACTTGGGACACTAAGTCCCCACAAGGACCACCACACAATTGGTGTCTCTTGCCTTGCTTACAATTGAGTTTGGAACAAGAAAGAAAGAAGAATAAAAGCGATCCAAGGGCAAGAACTCAAATGAGCACAAATGTCGTTCTCTCTAGTCACTATTTGATTGGAATGAACTTTGGACTTGGGAGAGGATTTGATCTCTTGTTTATGTCTTGGAATGAAGTCTAGAGCTCTTGTATTGAATGCAAATGGCTGAAACTTGGATGCAATGAAGTGTGGTGGTTGGGGGTATTTATAGCCCCAACCACCAATATGGTCGTTGGTGAAGGCTTCTGTCGTATGGCGCACCGGACAGTCCGGTGCGCCACCGGACACTGTCCGGTGCGCCAGCCACGTCACCAGGTCGTTGGGTTCCGACCGTTGGAGCTTCTGACAAATGGTGCACCGGACAGTCCGGTGGTGCACCGGACAGTCCGGTGGTGCACCGGACAGGTCCTGTAGACTGTCCGGTGCGCCTTCTGGGGCCTGCTCTGACTTCTGCGCGTGCAGGCATGCACTGTTTGCTTTTACTGTTCACTTGCAGGCGATCGTTGGCGCGAAGGAGTCGTTGCTCCGCTGGCACAACGGACAGTCCGGTGCTACACCGGACAGTCCGGTGAATTATAGCGGAGCGGCCTCCCAAATTCCTGAAGCTGGCAAGTTCAGAGTCGTTCCTCCCTGGTGCACCGGACACTGTCTGGTGGCACACCGGACAGTCCGGTGCGCCAGACCAGGGCTGCCTTCGGTATACTTTGCTCCTTTGTTTTGAACCCTTTCTTTTGACTTTGTATGGTTTGTTGTGAACTTTTGGCACCTGTAGAACATATTTTCTAGAGCAAACTAGCTAGTCCAATTGTTTGTGATGGGCAATTCAACCACCAAAATTCATATAGGAAAAGGTTTGACCCTATTTCCCTTTCAATCTCCCCCTTTTTGGTGATTGATGCCAACACAAACCAAAGCAAATATAAAAGTGCAGAATTAAACTAGTTTGCATAATGTAAGTGCAAAGGTTGCTTGGAATTGAAACCAATATACTTATTTCAATAGATATGCATGGATTATTTTTCTTCTTATTTAAAATGTTGGACCACACTTGCACCACTAGTTTTGTTTTTGCAAATCCTTTATAAAATTCTTTGCAAAACATTTTGCAAATAGTCAAAGGTACATGAATAAGATTGAAAGAAGCATTTTCAAGATTTGAAATTTTCTCCCCCTGTTTCAAATGCTTTTCCTTTGACTTAAACAAAACTCCCCCTAAATAAAATTCTCCTCTTAGTGTTCAAGAGGGTTTTGCAAGTTTTGAAAATACTACTTTCTCCCCTTTTTTGAACACAATAAGATATTAATTTGAAAAACTTCATTTTTAAAATTCGGTGGTGGTGTGGTCCTTTTGCTTTGGGCTCATACTTTCTCCCCCTTTGGCATGAATCGCCAAAAACGGATACTTGAGTGAAATATAAGCCCTTTAACTTTCTCCTCTAGTGGCAAACAAATAGATATGAGTGAAGATTATACCAAAGTGGAGAGTGATGCGGAGTACCGGCAAATACCAATGGAGTTGAGTGGAAGCGTCTTCTTTGCCGAATACTCCATTTCCCTTTCAATTCTATGACTAAGCATGAGAGTACACATGAAAATACATTAGTCATAGATATAAAAGAGATATTATCAAAGGTGTAAATGAGCTATGTGTGCAAAGAATCAATCAAAATTCCTAGAATCAAGAATATTTAGCTGATTCCTAAGTTTGGTAAAGGATTGCTCATCTAAAGGTTTGGTAAAGATATTGGCCAATTGATCTTTGGTGTTAATGTAGGCTATCTCGATATCCCCCTTTTGTTGGTGATCTCTCAAAAAGTGATACCGAATGACTATGTGCTTAGTGCGGCTGTGTTCAACAGGATTATTCGTCATGCGGATTGCACTCTCATTGTCACATAGGAGAGGAACTTTGCTAAATTTGTAGCCATAGTCCCTAAGGGTTTGCCTCATCCAAAGAAATTGCGCACAACAATGGCCTGCGGCAATGTACTCGACTTCGGCGGTAGAAAGAGCTACTGAGTTTTGTTTCTTTGAAGCCCAAGACACCAGGGATCTCCCCAGAAACTAACAAGTTCCTGATGTGCTCTTCCTATCAATCTTACACCCTACCCAATCAGCATCGAAATATCCTAATAAAGCAAATGAGGATCCCTTGGGGTACCAAAGACCAAACTTAGGTGTTTGAACTAAATATCTCAAGATTCTCTTCACGGCCCTAAGGTGAACTTCCTTAGGATCGGCTTGGAACCTTGCACATGCATACAGAAAGCATAATGTCTGGTCGAGATGCACATAAATAGAGTAAAGATCCTATCATCGACCGGTATACCTTTTGATCTACGGATTTACCTCCCGTGTCGAGGTCGAGATGCCCATTAGTTCCCATGGGTGTCTTGATGGGCTTGGCATCCTTCATTCCAAACTTGGTGAGTATATCTTGAATGTACTTCGTTTGGCTAATGAAGGTCCCCTCTTGGAGTTGCTTCACTTGAAATCCTAGAAAATACTTCAACTCCCCCATCATAGACATCTCGAATTTTTGAATCATGATCCTACTAAACTCTTCACAAATAGATTTGTTAGTAGACCCAAATATGATATCATCAACATAAATTTGGCATACAGACAAATCATTTTCAATTGTTTTAGTAAATATGGTAGGATCGGCCTTAACGACTTTGAAGCCATTAGTGATAAGAAAATCTCGAAGGCATTCATACCATGCTCTTGGGGCTTGCTTGAGCCCATAAAGCGCCTTTGAGAGTGTGGCGGAACCACCCGAGTTATTCCAACTTAAGTGCCTAAGTCACGCCCCAGGGGCCGCAACACACTTAAATCGGAATAACCCGTCAGTCCCTCAGATCTAGTCTGATAGAGCCACTTAACCAGGATCAAATTCCACAATCTCACTCGAAGGTGAGTCACAAAAGAGATACAATAAAACAGGAAACCTCAAATTAAGTACTGAATTATTGCATACATCGGAGTTTTTCGAGTAGCAAATAAGAGTTCATGAAATAAAATGTAGCGGATAATCGATGTCGTTGGTATTGAGGAAATGGGCAAGGCCTAGCCCACTACTCCTCGTGCTCCTCTCCTGCCGGAGCAACATCCCACTCGACCGTCCAACCCGGTGGCAGGGTGGTAGGCCAAGTCACACCATCAACCATATCCTAAATCGTACCTACAAAAATTATGCCACAAGCAAGGCTGAGTATACTAATACTCAGCTAGACTTACCTGGTGTGAGGAATCTACTCCTCTACCTCTAGACTATGCAGCTGTTTGGCTGAGGGGTTTGGTTTGCCAAAAGCACTAGCTGTTTCTAAAATCAATTCTTAGCTTTTCAAATTCTAGTATTATTATTTTAGCTACGTTTGCTCCTTCTATGCACACATGGTAACAAGCATTTAGTTCAATCAACAGATTGTCTCATGTAACCTCATTTCACTTCTTACTTGATGTAGTACAAGGGGTCAAGCAGTCTCACTAGCTACGAGAAGCAGATGATTCAAATCGAGTTTTATCCTTGTAAGGTAAACCTAAACACACGACACATCAGGGCATTCCGTCCCCACACATGTCAACCATCCCCATCGATTCCTCGTTCGCGTCCAGGCCTCACCGCCTTGGCATACAATGCTCCACTGACCCCGGCTGCCGCCGTGCAGTGACCGCACTTGTACCCACCATAGCTAGCATGGCAGACCCAGTCTCAGGTCACGTGAGGGATAAAGTCCGCGCCCGGCTTCACTTAGGTACTAGGTTTATTGGTTACCATATTTCCCGACATGTGCTTAGTACGTTCAAAAGCTTGACTTAGGTATCCACACATTAATCCTTAATTCCTTTTTCCCGTCTCATGGTCAAGGCATCCTCCCTGGATCCAAGTCCATAGACTAACATAGATCCCGTTATCAAGATGAATACAATCAATTACTGACCTCGCGCGAGTGCTAGAAAAATCACTCGACTTCTACCGAGATCCTGATTACCAAAGCATCTACTCGACCTAGCATACTAGTATTTATCTCAAAAAGGAATCCTAAGTTCATGCAACTAGAGGTTTCAAGCAACTCCTACACTTAAGTGCACATTACAATCCTACAAGCATTAAGTGTGGTAAAGTAGCATATAATAATATGGTTATGCATATAAACCGGGGCTTGCCTTCAATAGCTGGGGCTGCAGGGAGATCCTTGATAGCAGCCTCGAGAGCTTGCTCCTAGTCCTCCTCTTGGACAGTTCCTTGCTCGGGGATGAGCACGTACTCTTCGTCGGCGAGATTACAATCTAATGAATGCAATGCGTAAGATATATGCATGATATGATATGTGCTTTAGTAATTTAAACTTTTGATGGTGTATGATCTACTTGAGTTAGATAGAGCTAAATCTTGCTTACACGAGATTTTTGGTGGTATACTTGGTAAATTGGATCAAACTTAGCTAAGTTAAGTGGTAGGTTTATTTTTGGGGTTCCACTGAATTCTTTTTAAGGTCTTTAGTAAGAATTGCCAAGAATTCAAGTTGGACTTATTGGAGTGAGGTTTATCTTTCCTCCTTTTCCCTTGATCTTCTTTAGGGTTTTAGGGTGGGTTTGAACTACATGTCACCTTAATAAATTTCCAAAAATTCTGTAAAAATTGCAGTGGCTTATTACTGGTGTATGATTCTCTGTCTCAAAATTTAAGGTTCTATAAGTGAACAGTTTTCTCTGGACAAAATTGCCAAATTTTAGGGCAGAAGGGGTGATTTGAACTACAACTATCATTCAATAGTAGGTAATTCTCTAGGACTTATTTTTGCTGGCATTTAGATGCTATAGCTTGACTTGGTACAAATTTTTAGCCATTAATACACATTAGTTATTTTACTAGGATTTTCTAAAGTTTCTAGCCAAAGGGGTGCTTTCTACTACCACTATATTTGAAAAATATCAAACAACATATTTCTGATTTTTCCTAGCTTCTTCTTTACGCAAGAGCAATCATTCTGAAGTTTGGCATCTTTTTTCTTAAGGGAAGTGGTGGTATGCATTAATTGGATTAAATGGCCTTTTTTACAAAATATTGGCAATAGGTATTATTTTGCATCTTTCCAATGGGTTTGTATTTTTCTCTGGTGGCCTATCACATTATTGATCTAGCAAAATTTTACTTGCCCATTATTGAATTATTTTGGGTTACTCATGACTTATTTGGAATATGACTCATTATCATATTATATTTATTTACCTTACTTAAAATGATGGGCTTGGATGTCCATTATTTTTGCAGTGGGGTTTTGGTGGTTACAAGTCCACTGGATTTTTATTATCAATTTTGGGTCTGGTTTTGTATTTCTAATAATTGATTTCTAGTTGGAATAATGCTAAATAAAACATTTCACTTTGAATCTGATCTGGACTAAAGGTTCCTTTATTTTTCCTAGGTTCTTTGTTACTTAAGCAAACTAGGAAAATAATTTCGCCCACTGGTCATTAATTTCTAAGGCCTTTCTGATTTTCCTAAGGTTTGGGCAGAAATGGCTTTTAATGGATATCTACACTAAATTTTTCAATACTAGGGTTCTCACTATTTTTAAACAGTGTTTAAATGGGGTTTGAACATCTACAAATTTTCTTAGGTTCAGCACAGAAACATAACTAATTTTCCTTAATTAAACAAGGTTTGGTCAGTTTCTGTATTTAATTTTAAACTCTAAAAATTAGAACAGAAAGCATAGGGTTCAGTATTTTTAATTGATAGTTCATAATATTTAGAACTTAGCAAAATTGGTTTGATAATTTTTGGTGAAGTATTCATCACGTTATGAATTTTCTAAGTTCTCTGTTTATTAAAAAGATTAAACAAAAATGATTAAATGGAAAACTACTTTGCAACGGGGTCCCTGGCGGGTGTTTTAAGTTTTCCTTATAGACTAGTCCCTGGGCTACTATTCAATTGAGTCACTGACATCTCAGAAAACCCCCCTGGATTCTTCTAATCCTAACCCGAGGTCCTTCCCCCAATTTAAACAGTACCCACGGCGAAAGAAAGGGCGGAGGGGCTTACCGACGGTGAGACTTCTCCGGTGAGGTGGCCGAGGGTGTAGGGGAGGTCCTGAGGGTCACGGCGATGTGCGGGTCGCCATCGGGGATGGTCGGAGTCGGCCGGTCTGCATGCGCAGGCGGGGGAGCTCGTCGGCGCGCGAGGAATTGAAGAATGGCTCACCGGAGTGCCCAGTCTACGCGCGCAGGCGGGCGGCCGAAGTCCGGTGAGGTCGATCTTCGCCTTCCGGTGAAGTTCTGCCAGGTCCAAGGACTTGGAAAGCTTCACAAGCTAATGGCGAAGCTAACCGAAGCGCTGGCACGACTTGGGGGTGACTGGAGTGGGCTGGCCACGGTGGCCAAGGCTCTAGCGGCAATGGCGGGCAGAAAGGGGCTCGCCGGAGCTAAGGAGGGGCGTCTGGCCGGCGATGGTGAGCATGGGGTGAAGTGAGGTGCGTCCGAGGAGGCTTTATAGGCGCGGGCGAGCACAGCCGAGGGCGGGGCTCTGACAAGCGCTCAGGGCATGCGCGGCGAACGCCAGTGCGCGCTCTGGCGTCTGGCACAGCGTCGAGCACGAGGCAGCGCAGAGAGAGGTCGAGTTCAAGCGCGGATTGGCCCCAAATCTTTGAGATTATGGCCATGATCCCGTTGAGAGATCTCTTCCTCTCAGGTTCCTTTGTCGTTTGTGTGTGGAGGCTAGCAGGTTTGGCTGACTGGATTAAGAGATAGAGAGGGGAGAAATCTGGTTTGTCTCACTGCCGCACACAGGGGGAAGATCTCTGGTTTGATGTGTCCAAGGCATGCGTCCCGATGCCATCTTCTGGCATAAGACAGAGAGGTTAGTATGCATGTTTTTGTCAATGGGGCCATTAGGATTTGAGTTAGGGATCAAGGTGAACACGCTTGATCTTTGGCTCAAGGTCTAAAATTCAGAATTTTGAATTTCAGAATTCCCTAATAAAATCCCACTTGAGAAGCTTGTTTAGAGTTTTATTTAAATTGTTTTGGCCAAGCTTCCATGATCTTTGTTGTTGCTTATTTTGTATACTTTAATGTTTATAATTGGCCCAAGCCATGATTCTATATTTTTCATACCCTTTTCCCCTTTCTCTTGAATTTTGTTTATAGGGCTCAATTAGGGTTTTTATTGGGGTTGCAACATTTTACCCTTTTGAAAACCCATTTGTTTTGAACATGATACTTTTAAGTATAAGCTTAGTGTATCATTTATTCTTAAGTCAATTTGATGCTCATGCTCAATTTGGTTCACATAAAATGATGGTTCTTGGGTTAGCACTTGAGAGAAACCCTAGGTGACACTGGGGTGTCACAGCCTTCCCCCCTTAAAGGAATCTCGTCCCAAGATTCGGGTCAGAGTCCTCCCGGGGTGAAGCGAAGGGTAAGACTTATAGGAAGTGGGTGCTTATTGTTATTATTAGGGCAAACTGTTCTTCGAATGTCATTCTCTTTGCAACATCAGAAGGAAGTCCTTTTTAAATTTTGTTCCATGATTACTTCATTCTGATTTAAGATCATATTTCTGAATTTTAGATTCGAAGGGTAGGAGGAGGGGTTGGGAGTGATTACATACCAGTTCCCTTAGGTAGGCAATCAGGGAAGTTGGATCTCAAGAATTCCTCGGTCTCCCAAGTAGCTTCTTCCTCTAAGTGATTACTCCACTGGACCTTGTACATTTTGATCGATTTAGCCCGAGTTGATCTTTCTTTGCAATCTAGAATCTTGGAAGGATACTCTTGGTATGATAGATCTGGCTCTATCTCCAATTCTGGCTCTGCTATGATCTCGGTCGGCAATCGAACACACTTCTTCAGCTGAGATACATGGAACACACTGTGAATGGCAGACATTTTTGAAGGTAACTTCAGCTTATATGCCACGGGTCCACAGGCTTCTATGATCTCATAAGGTCCAATGTAACGAGGGGCTAGCTTGCCTTTGATTCCAAACCTCCGCACTCCCTTGGTGGGTGATACCTTGAGGTACACGAAATCTCCCACCTTGAACTGGAGAGGTTTCCTTCTTTTATCATGGTAACTCTTCTGCTTGGCCTGAGCAGCTTCTAGATTTTTCCTGATTAGTTTGACCTTCCTTTCGGCTTCAGTCACTAAGTCGGGTCCGAAAACTTCTCTTTCTCCAGGCTGAGACCAATTAAGTGGTGTGCTACACCTTCTTCCATAGAGGGCTTCAAAAGGTGCCATCCTTAGGCTGGATTGATAGCTGTTGTTATAAGCAAACTCTACCAAGGAGAGGTGCTTATCCCAGTTCTTGCCACAATCGATTGCACAAGCTCTCAGCATATCCTCCAGAATTTGGTTTACCCTTTCAGTCTGACCATCAGTCTGTGGGTGGTAAGCTGAACTTCTGATTAGCCTGGTTCCCAAAGACTCCTGCAATTGTTCCCAAAATCTGGCAACAAATTGGGCTCCTCAGTCAGAAACAATGGTTCGAGGTAATCCGTGCAAACACACGATCCGGTCAATGTAGAACTCTGCATACTTTTGAGCCTTATCAGTGGTGTGCACAGGGAGAAAATGTGCCACTTTCGTCAGTCAGTCCACAATAACCCAAATCGAATCATGATGACGAGAGGTGTTGGGTAGACCCACGATGAAATCCATGCTGATGTCATCCCATTTCCACGAAGGTATAGATAGGGGTTGCAAAGCTCCAGCTGATTTCAAGTGGCTTGCCTTTATCCTCTGACAGGTGTCACATTCCGATACATACTGGGCTATCTCCCTCTTCATTCTAGTCCACCAATACAAAGGCTTCAGATCATGGTGCATTTTGGTGCTTCCCGGATGCATAGAGAATTTGGAGAGATGAGCCTCGTCCAAGATTTTCTTCTTGAGGTCCCTATTTTTAGGAATCACCAATCTGCTTTTGAACCATAATACACCCTTTTCATCTTGGCGGAAGCAATTATACTTTTCAACCTTCTGATGGAGATTCTCCTTGATAATCTGCACTCCCTTGTCACTGAGCTGGGCCATGATGATCTGGTCTTGCAAAGCTAGCTCGACAGAAATGTGAGACAAAGCACCAGAAGGAATCACTTCAATTTGCATCTTGCTCAACTCATCGCACAAGGTGTTGATGCGAGAATCCATCAGAATGCAATTGCATTGCAACTTCCGGCTCAAGGCATCTGCTACCACATTGGCTTTCCCTGCGTGATAATGTACCTCCAGGTCATAATCCTTGATCAGCTCTAGCCATCTTCTCTGCCTCATGTTGAGATCAGCCTGAGTAAAGATGTACTTAAGGCTCTTATGATCAGTGAAGATGTTGCAGTGGGTTCCCATTAAATAGTGCCTCCACATTTTAATGCATGAACCACTGCTGCTAACTCGAGGTCATGAGTGGGGTAATTTTGCTCATGAGGCCTGAGTGCTCTTGAGGCGTAAGCAATGACTCGGTTGTCTTGCATTAAGACACATCCTAGTCCAGTGCCAGAGGCATCGCAATACACATCAAAAGGCTTGCTATTGTCGGGTTGCGCTAACACTGGTGCTGTGGTCAGATGCTTCCTTAATGCATGGAAGGCATCTTCGCACTTCTGACTCCAAACAAACTTGGCTTCTTTCTTCAGCAGCTCAGTTATAGGCTTCGCAATTCAAGAGAAATCCGGAATAAATCTTCGGTAATAACTAGCTAATCCCAGAAAACTCCAAATCTGACGGACAGTCATTGGTGGCTTCCAGTTCATCACCTCTTGCACCTTATCAGGATCAACAGCTATTCCTGCCTAAGAGATAGTGTGACCCAAGAATTTAATTTCCTTTAGCCAAAAATCACACTTGGACAACTTGGCATAAAGGTGGTGCTCTCGCAGACGTTGAAGCACTACATGCAAATGCCCGGCATGTTCTTCTTCGTTCTTAGAGTACACCAAGATATCATCGATAAACACCACTACGAATTTGTCCAATTCAGGCATGAAAACAGAATTCATCAGATACATGAAATATGCTAGTGCATTAGTCAGCCCGAAAGACATCACCAAGAATTCATATAGCCCATATCTGGTTGAGAATGCCGTCTTCGGAATATCGCTTGCTCGTATCTTGATCTGATGGTAGCCGGAGCGAAGGTCTATTTTGGAAAACACCTTGGCCCCGACCAACTGGTCAAAAATGACATCAATACGAGGCAAAGGATACTTGTTCTTGATAGTTACCGCATTAAGAGGGCAGTAATCTATACATAGCCTCAAGCTTTCATCCTTCTTCACAAACAGTGTTGGACATCCCTAAGGCGAAGTACTTGGGCAAATAAATCCCTTATCCAGCAACTCCTGCAATTGCTTCTTCAATTCTGCCAACTCAGCGGGTGGCATTCGGTAAGGCCTCTTGGAAATTGGTGTCATTCCCGGTTGCAACTCGATGGCAAATTCAATATCCCGGTCGGGTGGCATTCCTGGCAATTCATCAGGAAAGACATCTGCATACTCACAGACCACTGGGATCTTCTTTAGAGGTAACTCCGTCATAGAGAAAGCACATGACTGAGTAGAACCCTAACTGGGCAGAATTAAGGTGAAGTTCCCACAGAACGGAGAATTGATTTCCACGGTACGGCCGGCTACATCAAGCACAACTTGGTGCAGGGTCATCCAATTAGCTCCCAGAATAATGTCCACAATTTCCAAACCCAAAACAAGAAGGGTGGTTTTGACAATGTGGCTTCTCAGTTGAATAGGCACACTTTGGTTTAATTGATTAGTTGAAATTTTACCCCCAGGTGTGACTATCATAAATGACCCTTTTGAGTGAGAGAATGGCAGTTCACATTTAGCACTGAACTTTTGGCTAATGAAACTATGAGATGCACCAGAATCAAACAGAATTAAAGCAGGTTGATTATAAACTGAAAAGATATCGGTCATGATAGGAGCTCCCTTAGGTACTTCCTCCAGAGTAGTGAAGTTGAGCTTCCCTTGCCTGACTTGTACCTTCTGCTTTCTTCCCTTATCTTGACCTGGTGCTGACATCTGCCTTTGCTGGTTCCTGGGACAATTCTTGGCATAGTGGCCCACATTGCCACAAGTGAAACATTTGTTCCCATTGCCCTGGCGGAACTGCTGCTGCTGCGGAGGCTGATTGTTCCTTGGAGCAGGAGCTAGAAAGCGGTTGGGTGCCGGCTGCTGTTGCTGAGGTGGCCTGATCACCCATCTACCTGCCTGCTGCTGGAAACCCCTGCTCTGATTGTGAGAAACAATCCTGAACCTCTGGGCCTGAGCGGATGGTGCTGCCATTGGTGCCTTTCTCTTCTTCTCTGCCCGGTGGGCTACAATACAGTCCTCCTGAGAGATGGCCAGGTTGACCAACTCATTGAAGCTATCAGCCCAGACAGTGTTGAGTCGTTCCCGCAGCTTGGTGTTAAGACCCCTGCAGAAGCGGTCTCTCTTCTTCTCATCAGAATCAGCATGGTAACCTGCATACTGGCATAGGTCGTTGAAGGCCTGCGCATACTGCAGTACCATGCGGGTCCCTTGATTGAGTGTCAGAAACTCATTCAGCTTGCGATCAAGAATGCCAGCTGGGATGTGGTGCCCTCTGAAAGCAGTCTTGAATTCCTCCCAAGTCACTTCACGATCAGCGGGGAGCATAGCGTGAAAGTGGTCCCACCAAGTCCGAGCAGGGCCACGAAGCTATTGCGCGGCGAAGTGAGCCTTGGTTTCATTAGGGCAGTCTCCCGTGAGGAGGGGAAATTTGGACTCAACGACGCGGAGCCATACGTCGGCGTCCAATGGATCCTCTGCCTTGGTGAACGAGGGTGGCTGCATGCTCAGGAACTCCTGGTAGGTTGCTGCTGCCGGAGGTCGCTAATGCTGGCCTCCACCATGCTGCTGAGGGTGGGGCTGGCGCTGCAAGAGCTGTCGCAGAATCTCATTCTGCTAGGTCATCAGCTCCTGCACTATGGGAGCTAGAGGAGGTGGCGGTGGAACCTGCTCGTTATGCCCGCGACGCTGCCTAGCTGCCATCTGAAAACAGAGATTGATGCCATTTTATCCCAACTCACAATTTCGAACGACAAGATATCATCTCATATGGAAGGAAAAATGGCATAATCATAATATTAGGTTTGAAATGAAGATAACATGGTTACAAACATCCCACAGATTTCGAAAGTTCACAGGGTTACATAAACCAGGGGAAAGTACCCATAAGCCTAGTCCAAAATCTGACATTAACTAAGCTCGCATAGGTTTCTATCCGCCTAAAAGCGTCGAAGTGACTGATCAACCCTGAGCAATGGAAGCGACACTGGATACGGGTGAGGGAGGCATCGCGGAGGTAGTCCCATTGGCACCAGGGGCTGGTCCTAGCTCCTCGGGAGCCTCTTCTCCCTTGCTTCTGGCTTCATTGGCCTCCATCTCCAAGTGGTGCATGTCCAGGTGGGCATTTGCCTCTTCGAGTTCCCTCTGCACATCGTGGAGCTGGTTCTCCAAGACATCAATAGTGTTGTCTCGGATCTCCACCTGCTGCTCCAAGGTGGTAATGTGTTGGCTTAGCCTTTCCACCTACAGATCCTTCTCTACCAACTCGGAGGATAAATCGACCACAAAATCTTCTCGACTGTCGAGAGTGAGCTTGGTGGTTTGAGCGATGTTAGCAAGGTGTGCCATAGCGTCGCTCTGAAGGCCTGAAGGCGGTACAGCGCACTCATGCACTGAACGGTGACCCTCCCAACCAAGTCAGGATACATTGCCCACACATCCTTCACATGGCTCACGCGGTTACACCACATGGGGTCATCCTTCTTCTCAGCAGGGAAGAGTCCTAAGGGGTGCATCACCATCTCCAGGGGATGGTAGCCATAGAAAGTCGTCAGAGTCTTCATGGTTGCCGCTTCAGTGGTGTCGTCCGTCCTAAATCCAACTGTCTCGGAATCAAGAGAACGCCAACCCGGCTGAAGGGGATGAGCCTCTAAAGTCAGCCAGACCCAACAACAAGGTACCCGATGCTCCTCATACAACTGCACCGTGTACAAAGGGGGCATAGGGTAACTGGCGGAGTTAAGCACTTCCCACAAGATGGAAGGAAAGCCATCGTGAGAAAGGAAGTCAGAACTGAAACGGGTGTCTCCTCCACTGGCGGGGGTGGGTGAATTCATCTGCGGAAGGGTATCAAAGGTAAAGATTATGGTGGAAGGAAAAAAATAAAAGAGCCCAAATGGTTTTTAAAGGAAGTGGGTTACCTCAAGTTTTAATTCCCTTTTGTGTTTATAATGCATGCATGCTGGAAGTAACGTCTCCTCTCCAAATAATAGGGTGCTCTTAGGGCATCCTTAAAAAGTCTAAGTACTGGCCCACAGGGCCTACTTAATTAGCCACCTATTTCTCCCTCTATGCCTAAGGCCTTTTGTCCTAGGTCTAGCGGTCTAGTCCTGACGATCCGTAGCAGTTTCTAGGCAAGTTTTAAATTTTAAAAATGGTATTCATGGTTTATTGTCCTTTTCTATGGTGGAATTTGCTCTGATACCAGCTGTGGTGGAACCACCCGAATTATTCCAACTTAAGTGCCTAAGTCACGCCCCAGGGGCCGCAACACACTTAAATTGGAATATAACCCGTCAGTCCCTCAGATCTAGTCTGATAGAGCCACTTAACCAGGATCAAATTCCACAATCTCACTCGAAGGTGAGTCACAGAAGAGATACAATAAAACAGAAAACCTCAAATTAAGTACTGAATTATTACATAGATCAGAGTTTTTTGAGTAGCAAATAAGAGTTCATGAAATAAAATGCAGCGGATAATCGATGTCGTCGGTATTGAGGAAATGGGCAAGGCCTAGCCCACTACTCCTCGTGCTCCTCTCCTGCCGGAGCAACATCCCACTCGACCGTCCAACCCGGTGGCAAGGTGGTAGGCCAAGTCACACCATCAACCATATCCTGAATCGTACCTACAAAAATTATGCCACAAGCAAGGCTGAGTATATTAATACTCAGCAAGACTTACCCGGTGTGAGGAATCTACTCCTCCACCTCTAGACTATGCGGCTGTTTGGCTGAGGGGTTTGGTTTGCCAAAAGCACTAGCTGTTTCTAAAATCAATTCTTAGCTTTTCAAATTCTAGTATTATTATTTTAGCTACGTTTGCTCCTTCTATGCACACATGGTAACAAGCATTTAGTTCAATCAACAGATTGTCTCATGTAACCTCATTTCACTTCTTACTCGATGTAGTACAAGGGGTCAAGCAGTCTCATTAGCTGCGAGAAGCAGATGATTCGAATCGAGTTTTATCCTTGCAAGGTAAACCTAAACACACGACACGTCAGGGCATTCCGTCCCCACACATGTCAACCGTCCCCATCGATTCCCCGTTCGCGTCCAGGCCTCACCGCCTTGGCATACAATGCTCCACTGACCCCGGCTGCCGCCGTGCAGTGACCGCACTTGTACCCACCATACCTAGCATGGGAGACCCAGTCTCAGGTCGCATGAGGGATAAAGTCCGCGCCCGGCTTCACTCAGGTACTAGGTTTACCGGTTACCATATTTCCCGACATGTGCTTAGTACGTTCAAAAGCTTGACTCAGGAATCCACACATTATTCCTTAATTCCTTTTTCCCGTCTCATGGTCAAGGCATCCTCCCTTGATCCAAGTCCATAGACTAACATAGATCCCGTTATCAAGATGAATACAATCAATTCCTGACCTCGCGCGAGTGCTAGAAAAATCACTCGACTTCTACCGAGATCCTGATTACCAAAGCATCTACTAGACCTAGCATACTAGTATTCATCTCAAAAAGGAATCCTAAGTTCATGCAACTAGAGGTTTCAAGCAACTCCTACACTTAAGTGCACATTACAATCCTACAAGCATTAAGTGTGGTAAAGTAGCATATAATAATATGGTTATGCATATAAACTGGGGCTTGCCTTCAATAGCTGGGGCTGCGGGGAGATCCTCGATAGTAGCCTCGCGAGCTTGCTCCTGGTCCTCCTCTTGGACAGTTCCTTGCTCGGGGATGAGCACGTACTCTCCGTCGGCGAGATTACAATCTAATGAATGCAATGCGTAAGATATATATGCATGATATGATATGTGCTTTAGTAATTTAAACTTTTGATGTGTATGATCTACTTGAGTTAGATAGAGCTAAATCTTGCTTACACGAGATTTTTGGTGGTATACTTGGTAAATTGGATCAAACTTAGCTAAGTTAAGTGGTAGGTTTATTTTTGGGGTTCCACTGAATTCTTTTTAAGGTCTTTAGTAAGAATTGCCAAGAATTCAAGTTGGACTTATTGGAGTGAGGTTTATCTTTCCTCCTTTTCCCTTGATCTTCTTTAGGGTTTTAGGGTGGGTTTGAACTACAAGTCACCTTAATAAATTTCCAAAAATTCTGTAAAAATTGCAGTGGCTTATTACTGGTGTATGATTCTCTGTCTCAAAATTTAAGGTTCTAGAAGTGAACAGTTTTCTCTGGACAAAATTGCCAAATTTTAGGGCAGAAGGGGTGATTTGAACTACAACTATCATTCAATTGTAGGTAATTCTCTAGGAGTTATTTTTTCTGGTATTTAGATGCTATAACATGACTTGGTACAAATTTTTAGCCATTAATACGCATTAGTTATTTTACTAGGATTTTCTAAAGTTTCTAGCCAAAGGGGTGCTTTCTACTACCACTATATTTGAAAAATATCAAACAACAGATTTCTTATTTTTCCTAGCTTCTTCTTTGCGCAAAAGCAATCATTCTGAAGTTTGGCATCTTTTTGCTTAAGGGAAGTGGTGGTATGCATTAATTGGATTAAATGGCCTTTTTACAAAATATTGGCAATAGGTATTATTTTGCATCTTTCCAATGGGTTTGTATTTTTCTCTAGTGGCCTATCTCATTATTGATCTAGCAAAATTTTACTTGCCCATTATTGCATTATTTTGGGTTACTCATGACTTATTTGGAATATGACTCATTATCATATTATATTTATTTACCTTACTTAATATGATGGGCTTGGATGTCCATTATTTTTGCAGTGGGGTTTTGGTGGTTACAAGTCCACTGGATTTTTATTATCAATTTTGGGTCTGGTTTTGTATTTCTAATAATTGATTTCTAGTTGGAATAATGCTAAATAAAACATTTCACTTTGAATCTGATCTGGACTAGAGGTTCCTTTATTTTTCCTAGGTTCTTTGTTTCTTAGGCAAACTAGGAAAAATAATTTCATCCACTGGTCATTAATTTCTAAGGCCTTTCTGATTTTCCTAAGGTTTGGGCAGAAATGGCTTTTAATAGATATCTACACTAAATTTTTCAATACTGGGGTTCTCACTATTTTTAAACAGTGTTTAAATGGGGTTTGAACATCTACAAATTTTCTTAGGTTCATCACAGAAACATAACTAATTTTCCTTAATTAAACAAGGTTTGGTCAGTTTCTGTATTTAATTTTAAACTCTAAAAATTAGAACAGGAAGCATAAGGTTCAGTATTTTTAATTGATAGTTCATAATATTTAGAACTTAGCAAAATTGGTTTGATAATTTTTGGTTAAGTATTCATCACGTTATGAATTTTCTAAGTTCTCTGTTTATTAAAAGATTAAACAGAAATGATTAAATAGAAAACTACTTTGCAACGGTGTCCCTGGCGGGTGTTTTAAGTTTTCCTTACAGACTAGTCCCTGGGCAACTATTCAATTGAGTCACTGACATCTCAGAAAACCCCCTGGATTCTTCTAATCCTAACCTGAGGTCCTTCCCCCAATTTAAACAGTACCCACGACGGAAGAAAGGGCGAAGGGGCTTACCGGCAGCGAGACTGCTCCGGTGAGGTGGCCGAGGGTGTAGGGGAGGTCCTGAGGGTCACTGCGATGTGTGGGTCGCCATTGGGGATAGTCGGAGTCGGCCGGTCCGCGTGCGCAGGCAGGGGAGCTCGTCGGCGGCGAGGAGTCCAGCCTATCTAGGGCACAATTGACCAATCAAACGGGTTAGAGAGCTTCACCAGGGATCAAGGAAGGTGTGCGCGCGAGGAATTGAAGAATGGCTCACCGGAGTGCCCAGTCTACGCGCGCAGGCGGGCGACCGAAGTCCGGTGAGGTTGATCTTCGCCTTCCGGTGAAGTTCTGCCGGGTCCGAGGACTTGGAAAGCTTCACAAGCTAATGGCGAAGCTAACCGAAGCGCTGGCGCAACTTGGGGTGACTAGAGTGGGCTGGCCATGATGGCTGAGGCTCTAGCGGCAATGGCGGGGGAAAGGGGCTCACCGGAGCTAAGGAGGGGCGTCTGGCCGGCGATGGTGAGCACGGGGTGAAGTGAGGCGCGTCCGAGGAGGCTTTATAGGCGCGGGTGAGCATGGCCGAGGGCGGGGCTCTGACAAGCGCTCGGGGCGTGCGCGGCGAACGCCAGTGCGCGCTCTGGCGTCTGGCACAGCGTCGAGCACGAGGCAGCACAGAGAGAGGTCGAGTTCAAGCGCTGATTGGCCCCAAATCTTTGAGATTATGGCCATGATCCCATTGAGAGATCTCTTCCTCTCAGGTTCCTTTGTCGTTTGTGTGTGGAGGCTAGCAGGTTTGGCTGACTAGATTAAGAGATAGAGAGGGGAGAAATCTGGTTTGTCTCACTGCTGCACACAGGGGGAAGATCTCTGGTTTGACGTGTCCAAGGCACGCGTCCGGATGCCATCTTCTGGCATAAGACAGAGAGGTTAGTTATGCACGTTTTTGTCAATGGGGCCATTAGGATTTGAGTTAGGGATCAAGGTGAACACGCTTGATCTTTGGCTCAAGGTTTGAAATTCAGAATTCTGAATTTCAGAATTCCGTAATGAAATCCCACTTGAGAAGCTTGTTTAGAGTTTTATTTAAATTGTTTTGGCCAAGCTTCCGTGATCTTTGTTGTTGCTTATTTAGTATACTTTAATGTTTATAATTGGCCCAAGCCATGATTCTATATTTTTCATACCCTTTTCCCCTTTCTCTTGAATTTTGTTTATAGGGCTCAATTAGGGTTTTTATTGGGGTTGCAACATTTTGCCCTTTTGAAAACCCATTTGTTTTGAACATGATACTTTTAAGTATAAGCTTAGTGGATCCTTTATTCTTAAGTCAATTTGATGCTCATGCTCAATTTGGTTCACATAAAATGATGGTTCTTGGGTTAGCACTTGAGAGAAACCCTAGGTGACACTGGGGTGTCACAGAGAGTTTATATACATGGTTAGGATACTCACTATCTTCAAAGCCAGAAGGTTGCTCAACATAGACCTCTTCCTTGATAGGTCCATTGAGGAAGGCACTCTTCATGTCCATTTGATAAAGCTTAAAGCCATGGTAAGTAGCATAGGCAAGTAATATACGAATTGACTCAAGCCTAGCTACGGGTGCATAGGTTTCACCAAAATCCAAACCTTCGACTTGTGAATATCTCTTGGCCACAAGTCGTGCTTTGTTCCTAGTCACCACACCATGCTCATCTTGTTTGTTGCGGAAGACCCACTTGGTTCCTACAACATTTTGGTTAGGACGTGGAACCAAATGTCATACCTCATTCCTTGTGAAATTGTTGAGCTCCTCTTGCATCGCCAACACCCAATCCGAATCTTGAAGTGCTTCCTCTACCCTGTGTGGCTCGATAAAGGAAACAAAAGAGTAATGTTCACAAAAATGAGCAACACGAGATCGAGTGGTTACCCCCTTATGAATGTCTCCTAGGATGGTGTTCACGGGGTGATCTCGTTCGATTGCTTGGTGGACTCATGGGTGTGGCGGCCTTTGATCTTGCTCATCTTCCTTGTCTTGATCATTGGCATCTCCCCCTTGATCAATGTCCTCTTGAGGTGGCTCATCTTCTTGATCTTCTCCTTCATTATCTTGAGCCTCATCCTTATCTTGAGTTGGTGGAGATGCTTGCATGGAGGAAGATGGTTGATCTTGTGCTTGTGGAGGCTCTTCGGGTTCCTTAGGACACACATCCCCAATGGACATATTCCTTAGCGCGATGCACGGAGCCTCTTCATCATCTAGTTCATCAAGATCAACTTGCTCTACTTGAGAGCCGTTAGTCTCATCAAACACAATGTCACAAGAAACTTCAACTAGTCCAGTGGACTTGTTAAAGACTCTATATGCCCTTGTGTTTGAGTCATAACCAAGTAAAAAGCCTTCTACAGTCTTAGGAGCAAATTTAGATTTTCTACCTCTTTTAACAAGAATAAAGCATTTGCTACCAAAGACTCTAAAATATGAAACATTGGGCTTTTTACCGGTGAGGAGTTCATAGGATGTCTTCTTGAGGATTCGGTGTAGATACAACCGGTTGATGGCGTAGCAGGCGGTGTTGACCGCCTCGGCCCAAAACCGATCCGAAGTATTGTATTCATCAAGCATGGTTCTTGCCATGTCCAATAGAGTTCTATTCTTCCTCTCCACTACACCATTTTGTTGTGGCGTGTAGGGAGAAGAGAACTCATGCTTGATGCCCTCCTCCTCAAGGAAGCCTTCAATTTGAGAGTTCTTGAACTCCGTCCCGTTGTCGCTTCTTATTTTCTTGATCCTCAAGCCAAACTCATTTTGAGCCGTCTCAAGAATCCTTTCAAGGTCTCTTGGGTTTGAGATTTTTCCTGCAAAAAGAATACCCAGGTGAAGCGAGAATAATCATCCACAATAACTAGATAGTACTTACTCCCGCTGATGCTTATGTAAGCTATCGGGCCGAATAAATCCATGTGGAGTAGCTCCAGTGGCCTGTCAGTCATCATGATGTTCTTATGTGGATGATGAACACCAATTTGCTTCCCTGCTTGGCATGCACTACAAATCCTATCTTTCTCAAAATGAACATTTGTTGTCCCAAAATGTGCTCTCCCTTTAGAAGCTTGTGAAGATTCTTCATCCCAACGTGGGCTAGTCGGCGATGCCAGAGCCAACCCATGGTAGTCTTAGCAATTAAGCAAGTATCGAGTTCAGCTCTATTGAAATCAACTAAGTATAGCTGACCCTCTAATACTCCCTTAAATGCTACTGAATCATCACTTCTTCTAAAGACAGTAACACCTGTATCCGTAAAAAGACAGTTGTAACCCATTTTGCATAATTGAGAAACAGAAAGCAAGTTGTAATCTAATGAATCTACAAGAAAAACATTGGAAATAGAATGGTCAGGTGATATAGCAATTTTACCCAATCCTTTGACCAAACCTTGATTTCCATCCCTGAATGTGATAGCTTTTTGGGGATTTTCGTTTTTCTCATAGGAGGAGAACATCCTTTTCTCCCCAGTCATATGGTTTGTGCACCCGCTGTCAATGATCCAACTTGAGCCCCCGGATGCATAAACCTACAAAACAAATTTAGGCCTTGTTCTTAGGTACCCAAACGGTCTTGGGTCCTTTTACATTAGAAACAAGCACCTTGGGTACCCAAACACAAGTCTTGGAGCCCTTGTGTTTGCCCCCAACATATTTGGCAACTACCTTGCCTGATTTGTTAGTAAGCACATAAGAGGCATCAAAAGTTTTGAATGAAACATTATGATCATTTGATGCAGTAGGAGATTTTTTCTTAGGCATTTTAACATGTGTAGAACGCCTAGAGCTAGAAGCCTCATTCTTATAAATAAAAGCATGGTGAGAATGAGTCTTCTTGGCATGAATTCTCCTAACTTTATCTTCAGGATAACCAGCAGGGTACAAAATGTAACCCTCATTATCCTGGGGCATGGGAGCCTTGCCCTTAACGAAATTAGACAATCTTTTAGGAGGGGCATTAATCTTGACATTGTCTCTCTGTTGGAAGCCAATGCCATCCTTAACGCCAGGGCGTCTCCCACTATAAAGCATACTACGAGCAAATTTAAATTTCTCATTTTCTAGTTCATGCTCGGCAATTTTAGCATCTAATTGTGTTATATGATCATTTTGTTGTTTAATCGTAGCAAGGTGATCATGGATAGCATCTACATTAACATCTCTACATCTAGTACAAATAGAAACATGCTCAACGGTAGATGTAGAGGGTTTGCAATCATTTAATTCAACAATCTTAGCATGTAAAATGTCATTCTCATCTCTAAGATTGGAAATAGAAATATTGCAAACATCTAGTTCCTTAGACTTAGCAATCAATTTTTCATTCTCATTCCTAAGGCTAGCAAGAGAGGCATTCAATTGATCAATCTTAGCAATTAAACTAGCATTATCATTTCTAAGATTGACAATTGAATCATCACAAATATTTGACTTCTCAACCTTAGCAATCAAATTAGCATTCTCAATTCTAAGGTTGGAGATAGTGTCATGGCAACTACTTAGCTCACTAGTTAATTTTTCATTTTTCTCTACCTCCTGAGCATAAGCATTTTTAGTCTTAACATGCTTTTTGTTTTCTTTGATAAGGAAGTCCTCTTGGCTATCCAAGAGTTCATCCTTCTCATGAATGGCACTAATCAATTCATTTAATTTCTCTTTTTGTTGCATGTTAAGATTGGCAAAAAGAGTAAGCAAGTTATCTTCATCATCACTAGAATTATCCTCATCACTAGAAGTTGCATACTTAGTGGAGGATTTTGATTTTACCTTCTTCTTCTTGTCGTCCTTTGCCATGAGGCACTTGTGGCCAACGTTGGGGAAAAGGAGGCCTTTGTTGATGGTGATGTTGGCGGCGTCCTCGTCGAAGGAGGGGTCGGTGGAGCTCTCGTCGGAGTCCCACTCCCGGCAAACATGTGCGTCGCCACCCTTCTTCTTGTAATACTTCTTCTTTTCCTTCCTCTTTCCCCTCTTGTCGTTTTTCCTGTCACTATCACTAGACAATGGACATTTAGCATAAAATGACCGGGCTTACCACATTTGTAGCAAACCTTCTTGGAACGGGGCTTGTAATCTTTCCCCTTCCTTTGCTTGAGGATTTGGCGGAAGCTCTTGATGATGAGCGCCATCTCCTCATTGTCGAGCTTGGAGGCGTCGATGGGGACCCTACTCGGTGTAGAGTCTTCTTTCTTCTCCTCTATTGCCTTGAATGCAACGGGTTGTGCTTCGGGTACGGAGGAGGAGGCGCCTTGCTCGATGATCTTCTTGGAGCCTTTGATCATCAACTCAAAGCTCACAAATTTTCCTATTACTTCCTCGGGAGACATTAGTTTATATCTTGGATCACCACGAATTAATTGAACTTGAGTAGGGTTAAGAAATACGAGTGATCTAAGAATAACCTAGACCATCTCATGGTCATCCCACTTGGTGCTCCCGAGGTTGCGCACTTGGTTCACCAAGGTTTTTAGTCGGTTGTACATGGCATGCGGGTCTTTTCCTTGGTTGAGCATGAAGCGACCGAGCTCCCCCTCGATCGTTTCCCTCTTGGTGATCTTGGTCACCTCATCACCTTCGTGCGCGGTCTTGAGCACGTCCCAAATCTCTTTGGCACTCTTCAACCCTTGCACCTTATTATACTCCTCTTGACTTAGAGAGGTGAGGAGTATAGTAGTTGCTTGGGAGTTGAGGTGTTGGATTTGGGCAACTTCGTCTGCATCATAATCTTCATCCCCCACGGATGGTACCTGTGCTCCAAATTCAACAATGTCCCATAAGCTTGTGTGGAGTGAGGTTAGGTGACATTTCATCATTTCACTCCACCTAGAATAATCTTCACCATCGAAAGCTGGTGGTTTGCCTAATGGAACGGAAAGTAATGGAGTTTGTTTGGAAATGCGAGGATAGCGTAAGGGGATCTTACTAAACTTCTTGCGCTCATGGCGCTTAGAAGTTACGGACGGCGCGTCGGAGCCAGAGGTGGATGGCGACGAAGAATCGGTCTCGTAGTAGACCACCTTCTTCAACTTCTTTTTCTTCTCGCCACTCCGATGCGACTTGTGAGGAGGTGATTCCTCCTTCTTCTTGTTGCGGGACTCTCCCAATGGAGCCTTCCTGTGGCTTGTGGCGGGCTTCTCGCCGGTCACCATCTCCTTCTTGGCGTGTTCTCCCGACATCACTTCGAGCGGTTAAGCTCTAATGAAGCACCGTCCTCCGATACCAATTGAAAGTCGCCTAGAGGGGGGTGAATAGGCGGAATCTAAAAATTATAAACTTAAGCACAACTACAAGCTGGGGTTAGCGTTATAAATATAATCGAGTCCGAAAGAGAGGGGGCAAACAAATCACAAGCAAATGAAGAGTGAGACACGGTGATTTGTTTTACTGAGGTTCGGTTCTTGCAAACCTACTCCCCGTTGAGGTGGTCACAAAGACCGGGTCTCTTTCAACCCTTTCCCTCTCTCAAACGGTCACCTAGACCGAGTGAGCTTCTCTTCTCAATCACTTGGGACACTAAGTCCCCACAAGGACCACCACACAATTGGTGTCTCTTGCCTTGCTTACAATTGAGTTTGGAACAAGAAAGAAAGAAGAAGAAAAGCGATCCAAGTGCAAGAACTCAAATGAACACAAATGTTGCTCTCTCTAGTCACTATTTGATTGGAATGAACTTTGGACTTGGGAGAGGATTTGATCTCTTGTTTGTGTCTTGGAATGAAGTCTAGAGCTCTTGTATTGAATGCAAATGGCTGAAACTTGGATGCAATGAAGTGTGGTGGTTGGGGGGTATTTATAGCCCCAACCACCAATATGGCCGTTGGTGAAGGCTTCTGTCGTATGGCGCACCGGACAGTCTGGTGCACCACCGGACACTGTCCGGTGCACCACCGGACACTGTCTAGTGCGCCAACCACGTCACCAGGTCGTTGGGTTCCGACCGTTGGAGCTTCTGACAACTGGGCCACCGGACAGTCTGGTGGTGCACCGGACAGATCCTGTAGACTGTCTAGTGCGCCTTCTGGCGCCTGCTCTGACTTCTGCGCGCGCAGGCGCGCACTGTTTGCTTTTACTGTTCACTTGCAGGCGACCGTTGGCGAGAAGTAGCCGTTGCTCCGCTGGCACACCGGATAGTCTGGTGCTACACCGGACAGTCCAGTGAATTATAGCGGAGCGGCCTCCCAAATTCCCGAAGCTGGCAAGTTTAGAGTCGTTCCTCCCTGGTGCACCAGACACTGTCCGGTGGCACACCGGACAGTCCGGTGCGCCAGACCAGGGCTGCCTTCGGTATACTTTGCTCCTTTGTTTTGAACCCTTTCTTTTGACTTTGTATTGGTTTGTTGTGAAATTTGGCACCTGTAGAACATATTTTCTAGAGCAAACTAGTTAGTCCAATTGTTTGTGTTGGACAATTCAACCACCAAAATTCATACAGGAAAAGGTTTGACCATTTTTCCCTTTCATCCTCGCTGCCGCCCCTCTCCGTGGTCGGACGTCACCGTGCCTCGATCGACTAATGGTGAGCTTCCACCCTGTTCGTCGTCCCCTCCTCCACGATATGCTTTACTGAATCGAAGAATAGCGCAGCCGAGCCCTAGGATCATGGCGCAGGCATGGCGCCGCCGTGCCAGAGCGGGCGCTCCGCCGCAGCTTGGGTCAGGATTGGGTGAACGCGCCAGGACCATTGGATTGTGCGTGTGCGGGCGAGATTTAGGGTGGCTTATCGCTTCGCTTGCAACGTTGGATCGGCGATGGATGGATAGGATTAGAGCTCCGTTTCATTAAATCTTGGTCATCGATCTCTGATCTGGCGGAGGGCATCGCGTACCGATTCAGTAAAAACATAGATCTAATCCTACGTGCTAAACACTGATCCAACGGTCTGAAATCCGCGATACCCCTTCAGCCTGCACCTTTTGCTAAAGAGACCCTGTGGTTAAAAGAAATCAACCCACACTCCAAGTGCCAGTGATCTGTGCCTTGGGAAAAATTTTGGTTTTGCCCCTGCATTTCCCTGTAATTGAGGCCCAGTCCTGATAGTTGATAAAACCAGGAAAACCATTTAGAAAATAGTTTTTAGTACAAATTTAATTGCAGAAACTTGTTTAATTGGTAGAAAATCCATATGAACTCCAATTTGGTCCATTCCAGTTCCTAAATTTTTGTAATATTATTGTCTAGTGCCACTGTTTTGGCATGAAAGACACATTAAAATTTATCTATCACTTAATCTTGTATTAAATGTATAAAACCTTTGGAAATTCATAACTTAAAATCTATAACTCCAAAATTAATAATTCTAGTTCCTATGATCTTATTTTAATGTCTAGATTATTACTATGTATTTTATTTACATGTTTGGTGTGATGTTAATTTTTTCTATACTATGTATGTATTGTATTGATGCGAGTAGACGAGCAAGCTACAGAGGATTCTGAGGTTCAGCTGGTAGAGACTGCTGTGCAGGAGCTCGTTGAAGGCAAGTTGTGCCCTTGATCACTTCTTTTACCCATTCATGTTCTTATTAATCATAATGATCTGCATAGGTTAATTTTGTTGGGGCCCAATAGGTTACCCTAGATTTGACTATCTTTATACCTTGTTTCACCACTGGTTTTACTACTAAATTTTTGGGTAGTACATGCTATTGCTTTATGTGGATTTGGGTATAGAGATATTCATCACTCATGTTTATACTTTTTATTATATGTTTATTCTTTACTGTTCATGATAAGGTCATTATGTTAATGGGAACATGGAGAACCACCTGGGAAAATAGTGCTACCACAAGGGTTTAATGGGACTCCCTTGGCTGATTAACTAGGAAAGCTAGTGGATGACTACCTTACCCGAAAGGGGCAAGGGCATTAGGGGAGTGGTCAGTGTAGGGAGGTCCTTGGGTTGATTTTGCTGCGATGGCGGTCAGGCGAGGGATTCCTGCACTGGAGCTTCCTATAAACTGTAGCGGGTTTTCTAAAGCTAGTGGAACTTTGTAAAGGCCTCGTAGTGGTACCCTGCCTCGCTTCCTTGGTAGAGGTGTATGGGGTCTGATCAACTCCGTGGCAAATGGGTAACACGACTTGTGGGTAAAGATGCGCAACCTCTGCAGAGTGTAAAACTGGTATACTAGCCGTGCTCACGGTCATGAGCGGCTCGGACACTCACATGATTAATTTATGGAACTTAAACTTAATTTGTCATATCATTGCATTTGGGATTATTTTATTATTACTTTACTTATTATTTCTAAGGTTTGGTATTTACTTACACTTAGTAACTGCTAATAAAATTTTGACCAACTTATAAAAGCAATGCTCAGCTTCAGCCTTTATTTTATTGATCGGCCTTACACTTCATGAACTCCCACCTTTGGTGAGTTCATGCCACATTATTCCCCACAACTTGTTGAGCGATGAACATATGTGAGCTCACTCTTGCTGTCTCACACCCCCCCCACAGGAGAAGAACAGGTGGTCAAAGAGGAGCCGCCTAACACTGAGGCTTTCGACTTGATCTAGGTGGCGTCTCCCAGTCAGCTTTCTGGTGCCAAGGATAAATTTTAGTTCCTGCGATATTCATATTTTATTTTTGTAAGACTTCCGCTATGTAATAAGTACTCTGATTTTGTTGTGACATTTATCTCTATACACTCTGTTATTATATATGTTGTCTTCTTGGCGCATGTATGAGATGCACTCGGCTTTGTTCCTTAAAACCGGGTGTGACATTCAGCTAGTATTGAAATACCAGCTCAGCTGGTTTTTGGATCAGCTCAGCCGGTTTTCCCTCTTGTCCACATTGCTACTCACCCGGTGGGTCAGCCGGGATCTATTCTGCAGAAAATTGGCTCATCCAGTTTTTAATACTGGCTCAACCAGTTTTTGAACAGAAAGGTCAAAGCGGCTAGTTTTGGAGCCCCACCTATATATACTCACTCCTACCTCTCTCCCCCACACAAGAGCACGCACCAAACTCCATTTCTAACCAGAGAAACATCTCCCACTCTCTTTCACATACCTCTTGCCTCTCCTATTTCAAATCTTTGGAGAGAAATCTTTGAGTGTGATTGAAGAGTTGTGGTTTTTGTGCTTCATCTCCAAATCCTTCTTATTCTTCTTGATTCGAGCTTTGGTACTACATCGAGTTCTTTGTGGATTCATTACTCTTGGAGCTTCTAGCTCCTAGACAACTAGGTGTCTCTTGTGAGTCTCCAAAACTTGTGGAAGACCACAAGAAAGTTTGTTTACCGACTCATTTGAGCAAAGATTAGTGTGTGGGCTTGACCTTTGTGGTCGGCTAAGGGAGGATTAGGATTGAAAGAGACCCGACTCTTTGTGGGCGCCTCAACAAGGAAGTAAGGCACCTTTGTGGTGTCACCAAACCTCGGGATAAATCTTGTGTCTCTTGTGTTCTTACTCATTATGTTTGTATGTGTTCTTCATTCTCTCACCATTCTGTCAAAGAATTGTTCATATCTTTATGGTGTGTGGATTTTGAGAAGTGTCCTTCTCAGATCTACTACTTTGAACCCTGTGGATCATCTAGGACATCCTATTTGCAAAGTTAATTGGGTGAATTTTGAGATCAATTCAGTTTTATATCTCATTCTTTAGTTGAGATCGTGCAAACCGGTTGAACCGGTTTTGACACCGGTTGAACTGGTTTTACGAAGTTCGTTTCTAGTTTTTTGTAAAGCCCAAAATTAGTAGCAAGAAAAATATATATATATATATATATATATTTAAGTTAGTATTTAGGGATTTTTGAAACCTGTGGATGTATTTGATCTCCTCTGCTTTTGAATGTTCAATTAAATGGAATTAAGTTAGCCAAATAACAAAATAAATAAATACAAAAAAAAATATGAGCTTCATGATAAAGCTCTTGCATTTTGTATTGGCATTTAAATTGTGAGACAAGTCCAAAATTAGGAAAATTGGAAGTTGGAAACAGAAAATAAAAAAGAATAAAAGAAAAGGGGAATACCCTGGCGTCTGGGCCCAATTCCGCCTTCGGCCCACCTAGCTCCACCTCGTGCCAGCCCAATTCCTACACCCGCGCCCGCACTGCCATCTGGTCCCACCAGTCAACCTCACACACGTGCACTTAATTCGGCCCAACAGCTCCTTTACACCTGCGTGGCCCAACTGCTGATCGGGCGTCCTGCCGTGTGGGTCCTTTTGTTAGCCACTCTTCTCCACCCACTGCGGCGCACGCTTGGTCCATGACGTGTGGGCCTCGATCGGGCTCTGTCTTCTCCGCTAGGCTCGCGAACGCAGACAGGGGATCCCGCCGCCGGATGTTCTCGGGCGGGTCGATGCAGTCATCGTTAATCCCGCGCGCCAGAGTTTTCTTCCCCGCGAGAACCGGATCGCGCTGACCGGATCCTCCAGGATTACGCGAACTTCGGTCAGCTGGGGGTTTGTTGCAAGCCGCCGCCGGAGTTCTCGGGATTCCGTTTCGGCTGGACATCAATCGATCCCCTCTCGGATTTTTTCCTTGACTATAAACCCGACTGCATTCTCCTCTCCTTTATCCTCCAAACCAAGCGCCCTAGCCCACTGGCCTCCTCTAGCAGGATCGTCTTCTCCACGTCGCCGGGCGGCTCCATGTCTGCTCCGCGCCCAAATCCTCGGACCGCGCCCAGCCACCGCCGATGATCCCCGCCCCTGTTAGCGCATCGTCTTCGGAGATGGGTCAGGGGCCTCGCCACTTCGTGTGGGGTGCGAGTGCTGTGTTATTGGGATCGGAGGGTCGTCTGACCGTGGGTAATCGCTCACCGATGGCGAGGACCCGTGGACTTCTGCCATGCGCCATGGGCAGTGTTCTGCGATGTGCGATTAACGGTGAGACCTCTTCCTACGGTTAGCTTTGGCATGAGTTTTGTGTAGAGCGTTGCGGGTCGGGGAGTAGTGCACCAGAGCCATGGATCGCCGCACTCCGGCGATAGCTATGCCGTCGTTCACTGATGTGTTGTCGTGTTCAGGCTGGGGGATGAAGAACAGACGCGGAACCGTGGATCCACGGTTGGGCGGTCCAGATTAGTTCTAGCATACCGTCTGGGGCGTTGGACCTGTGCCGTTGGACCAGTATCCTACGGCTCGAAGCAGATCGCGTGCTATTAGGTTGTAGCCATTGATCATATATCTGGCGGCTGATAGCGTATACCAAATCAAGTTATGGGCGATCTAATTTGGGCCCTTGGATTTTGATCAAATGGCCCCGGTCTCACAATACCCCTTCACGGCGCAGGTTTTGCAAAAGAACCCTTACAGTTTTAGAAATCAACCCACCGTTCTGGCGTTGGTACTCTGTGTCTTGGGAATTCTTGCGCAGAAGACCCTGTCTTTTCCAGCATTTGACGCCCAGTCCAAAGACATAGGAAATTGAATAAATTAATACAGAAAATGCTTTTCTAGTATAAAAATAATTATAGATCTTGTTTAATTCCTAGAAAAATCATACTAACTCCTTTTTAGTCTATTCCAGTTCCTATAATTTTGTAATAATGTTGCTTATCACCCTGTGTCTCTGTTTTAACATGAAAATGGAACTAAAATTTATTTCTTAATTAATCTCGTATCAAATACATAAAACCTTAGGAAATTCATAACTCCCCCGTTTTAACTCCGTTTTGATCCGTTCAAGTTGTGTTAGTTTTGTATGAATATTTTCTACGTAGTAACAACATTGATTATACCATGTTTCATTCTTTTATAAATAGACCTTTATTTAAATTATGTTGGTTAGTCTCGTTAAATTGCTTATCATTATGGGTTACTAGAATATGATCTATGGTCAATTTATAACTTGGATTAAAGTTGAGATAATTATTTATAGAATAACCAATTATATGATTTATATTAACCAATTTTTAATATAGTTTAACATTTTGATCACATAAATCCTCCACGAAATCATAACCCCATAATCATAACTCTGATCTTAGTAGTTCTCGATCCTGCGATCTCGTAGCAACGCGTAGAATATTCTTATTCAGTATGTTCTTATGTTTGGTGTGATGTTAATTTTGTCTATACCATGTCTGTTTGTACTGCTACGATTAGCAACGAGGTTATGAGTTACTCGAAGAGCAAGTTGGTACCTGGAATCTCAAGTGTCAGGCAAGTTTTGCCCTTGATTCACTTTTGTTACCCAATAATGTTCTTTATAATCATTTACCATGCATAGGCTTAATTTTGATGGGACCCGATAGGTCACCCTAGATTGTTTATCTCTTTACCTTGTTATCCCTGAGTCACTTGGGTAGTTTTGCTATTGCTTTACATGGTTTTGGGATAATATTTTGTTATATCCATGTTCCAGTTATTCTGTTATTTTATTTATGTTCATGTCAAGATCATTATATTATTGTTAATTGGAACAAGGAGCTTAACTTGAGAAACACGTGCCACCACAAGGGAGGAATGAGACCACTTGGCTGACTAATTAGGAAAGCTAGTGGAAGACTACCTTACCCGAAAGGGGCAAGGGCAGTAGGGGAGTTGCATGCAAGGAGGTTATTGGGTTGATTTTGCTGCGATGGCGGTCAGACGGGGGATTCTTGCAAGTGCTCTTCCCATAAACTGTAGAGGGTTTTTGGAAGCTAGTGGAACTTTGTAAAGGCCTCGTAGTGGATCCCTAGCCATTCACCTTGGTAGTGTCTAAGGGCCTAGCTAGCCCTGGCGACATGGGAAACACGACTTGTGGGTAAAGGGTACAACCTCTGCAAAGTGTAAAACTAGTATACTAGCCGAGCTCACGGTCATGAGCAGCTCAGGACTCTCCGATGATTAAATTATGGAACCTAAACTCAATTTGTCATTTGCATATGCATGTGTTTATTATTAATTTTGTTCTATTACTTTATTTAAGGTTTGGTATTTACTTACACTTAGTAACTGCTAATAAAATATTGACCAACTACATAAAAGCAATGCTCAGCTTTAACCTCTATTGTTGATCAGCCTTACACTTCATGAACTCCCACCTTTGGTGAGTTCATGTCACATTATTCCCCACAACTTGTTGAGCGATGAACATGTGTGAGCTCACCCTTGCTGTCTCACACCCCCCTCCCCACAGGTCAAGAATAGGTATCACTGGTTGGCGCATGGTGGAGGTTGTGCTGTGTTTGTGAGAGGTCTAGGTCGTCGTCTCCCAGTTGACTTTATGGCGCCAAAGATGGATTTTAGATCCTGTTATGATTATCTTTTATTTTTGTAAGTCTTCCGCTATGTAATAAATACTCTGATTATTGTGACATTTATCTCTATACACTCTGTTATTATATGTGTTATCTTCTTTGGAGCATGTATGAGATGCACCCGGCTTTGTCCCTTAAAGCCTGGGTGTGACAGAAGTGGTATCAGAGGAATGTTGACTGTAGGACGAAACCTAGATAGAAATGGACAAAACCCTTACCTACTTATCTTACTCTGATTCTTTCTATACTCACCTTATCTTGATCATGTCTCACCTTTTGCTGTCATACTCTGATTTCTCTTATCTTTTCTACTCTAAGACAAGATGGATTTCACACCTTGAAATCCTACAATTATGAACTTTTTTAAGAGACAGGAGACCTAAGACAAAATTAAAACTATTTTCTCTATTAAAAAATGTTGGTTGATTGTTCTGATGATCAATGTCTGATTTTCTTCTTTGATTGATTGAAATAGTATAGACGGACATCTTAGCATGTACCACCATAAGGTAATGTATTAGCTTTAGTGGATAACACACTAATCTACTTAGCTAATAAATCCCCCCGTAGTAACATTCATCGTAATTACTCGCCTTGTCTACAATTCTTCCCTATGTTTCTAACCCAGATGGGCTACCCCTATACTGTTAGAAGAGAGCAGTATAGACTTGATCCTTGGTATGTCATGGTTAAGAAAGGGAAAGACAGTTTATACACTGTGCTAAGGGAACCGTAGAACTCACCAGTTCCAAAGGACAAAGATTTGAAGTTCAAGTTGCAGTAACTACCACCATCAGACTAGCGACATTCTTAGTAGATGAGAAGTTTGTGGGTGACAACATCCGTGCAGTTAGAGATTTTTCCGGATGTCTTTCCAGATGAGTTACCAGGGATGCCGCCAGATAGGGAAGTTGAGTTTGTTATTGATCTCTTACCTGGAACTACCCCTATTTCTAAACGACCATACAGGATGTTCGTAGAAGAACTAAAGGAACTTAAGAAGTAGCTAACAGAGTTACAAGAGGCTGGGTATATTCGTCCGAGTTCCTCACCTTGGGGAGCGCCGGTCTTGTTTGTACAAAAGGAAGATAGATCGCAAGGGATGTGTGTGGATTATAGGACCCTTAACGATGTCACTGTGAAAAACAAGTGTCCATTACCCCGCATTGAGGATTTATTTAATCGGATAAGAGGTGCAAGGGTATTCTCGAAGATTGATCTCTGATCGGGTTACCATCAAATGAAGATTAGGCCATCGGATATTCCCAAGACGGATTTCTCGACCCGATATGGTTTATATGAGTTCACTGTTATGTCATCTGGACTAACCAATGCACCAGCCTATTTTATGGATCTGAAGAATAAGGTGTTCATAATCTGGACAGATTCGTTGTGGTTTTCATCGACGATATTTTCCAAGAGTGATAGTGATCATGAGGAACGTCTATGATTGGTACTACAGAAGCTACGAGATAATCAACTCTACGCCAAGTACAGTAAATGCGAGTTCTGGATTGACGAGGTGTCATTCCTTGGACATATCATTTCTAATGGAGGGATATCAGTGGATCTCGCTAAGGTCAAGGAGATTATGGAGTGGAGCGTACCCACTACAGTTACTGAGGTCCGGAGTTTCTTGGGACTTGCAGGATATTATCGAAGATTTATTTAAGGATTTTCTAAGATTGCTAAGTCTATCACCTCACTTCTGGAGAAGGAAAGAGAGTTTAAGTGGGATGAGAAATGCCAAGATAGCTTTGACCAACTAAAGAAGAGATTGATGTCACCACCAGTGTTAGTTATGCCAAATCTACAGAAAGGATTCGACAGTTATTATGATGCATGTGGCCAAGGCTTGAGATGTGTGCTTATGCAAGAAGGACATGTGATCACCTACACGGAAACATGAGTTGAACTACCCCACTCATGACTTAGAACTGTCAGCCATTGTGTATGCACTTAAGATTTGGAGATATTATATTATGGGAACCAAGTGTCAAGTGTACACGGATCATAAGAGTTTGAAGTATATATTCACTCAGAAGGATCTCAACCTTAGGCAACGCCGTTGGTTGGAGCTTATTAAGGATTATAATTTGGAGACTCACTATCACCCGGGCAAGGCAAATTTGGTTGCAGATGCGTTGAGTCGAAAGGAGCATGTTCATTCAGCTGTTGTTGCCTAGCTACCCGATGAGATTGTTGAGGATTTCAGGATACTTAACCTGGGGATAGCTGCTCACACTGAAAAAGTTATTATTGATGTGGAACCTACCTTGGAGCAAGAATTCTGTAAAGGACAAATTGCTGATGCTAAAATGCAAGAGATTAAGGATTTGATTACTGAAGAACGAGGTCCGGAATTCACGGAAAATGAGCAAAGCACCGTGTGGTTCAAGAATAGGATATGTGTTCCTGATATTGAAAGCCTTCATGAGATTATTTTAAAGGAGGCCCATGACTCGGATTTTTCTATTCACCCTGGTAGTACCAAGATGTATCAGGATTTGAAGCGAAAGTGCTGGTGGTATGGACTGAAGAGAGATGTGGCTACACATGTGGCTATGTGCGACGTGTGTCAAAGAGTTAAGGCTGAACACCAAAGACTAGCTGGACTATTACACCCACTAAAGATACCCGAGTGGAAATGGAAAGAGATTGGTAAGGACTTCATTACTAGATTGTCTCGCACCTCGAAAGGATATGATTCTATATGGGTTATTATGGAAAGACTGACCAAAGTGGCTCACTTTATTCCTGTCAAGACTACTTATAAGGGATCTCAATTGGTAGAGTGATATATGGCTCGGATTGTGTCTCTACATGCTGCACCGAAGAAGATCATTTTGGATAGAGGATCACAGTTTACCTCCAGATTTTGGAAAAGTTTTCATGAGAATATGGATACGAAGTTGAATTTTAGTTTGGCCTACTATCCTCAGACTGATGGACGGACTGAAAGGACTAATCAAGTATTGAAGGACATGTTGAGAGCTTGTGCCCTTCAGCATGGTAGTAGTTGGGACAAGAGTCTACCTTATGCTGAGTTCTCATATAATAATAGTTACCAGGCCAGTCTGAAGATGTCACCGTTCGAGACTCTGCATGGCAGGAAATGCAGGACTCCTCTATATTGGGATAAGACTCGAGGAAGACAGCTCTTTGGGCCTAGACTTATTCAAGAGGTAGAAGAACAAGTTCGTATAATTCGAGAGAATTTGAGGGAGGAGATTATGTGTACCTCAAGGTGTCACCACTTCGTGGAGTGAGGAGATTCAAGATTAAGGGCAAATTGTCCCCTCGCTATATTGGACCATTCTGAGTTTTAGGCAAGTTGGAGAGATGGTCTATTAACTCGAACTACCTGATAATCTATCTGATGAGCATGATGTCTTCCATGTGTCTCAACTTAAGAAGTGTCTCCGTGTCCCTGAGGAACAGTTACCAATGGAAGAGCTCGGTGTTCAGGGAGATTTGACTTACATGGAGTATTCGGTCAAGATTCTTGATACATTGACTCGAGTTACAAGAAATAAGGCAAGCATGGTTGGAAAGACAACAACGACAACAACACCCTCCTCCACTACCACCAGCTCCACCAAGCTACATAAACATAAATATAAATTACTATTATTTGTAAGATCTAAGTGTCACCTTAGTTAGTAGTTGGTATGATACTATCCTAGGAGGAATAATAAGGTCTAGTTGACCCCATGTGTTGCTAATAAAGTATTATGCATCATGCCGAGACTTTTGTTTGTGCATATGTTCTGAGACGATATGAGTTTACATCCCTTTTCTTACAAATCTTGAGGACGAGATTTCTGTTAAGGGGGGTAGGATTTGTAAAGCCCAAAATTAGTAGCAAGAAAAATATATATATATATATATTTAAGTTAGTATTTAGGGATTTTGAAACTTGTGGATGTATTTGATCTCCTCTGCTTTTGAATGTTCAATTAAATGGAATTAAGTTAGCCAAATAACAAAATAAATAAATACAAAAAAATATGAGCTTCATGATAAAGCTCTTGCATTTTGTATTGGCATTTAAATTGTGAGACAAGTCCAAAATTAGGAAAATTGGAAGTTGGAAACAGAAAATAAAAAGAATAAAAGAAAAGGGGAATACCCTGGCGTCTGGGCCCAATTCCACCTTCGGCCCACCTGGCTCCACCTCGCGCTAGCCCAATTCCTACACCCGCGCCCGCACTGCCATCTGGTCCCACCAGTCAACCTCACACACGCGCACTTAACTCGGCCCAACAGCTCCTTTACACCCGCGTGGCCCAACTGCTGATCGGGCGTCCTGCCGTGTGGGTCCTTTTGTCAGCCACTCTTCCCCACCCATTGCGTCGCACGCTTGGTCCATGACGTGTGGGCCTCAATTGGGCTCTGTCTTCTCTGCTAGGCTCGCAAACGCAGGCAGGGGATCCCGCCGCCGGATGTTCTCGGGCGGGTCGATGCAGTCGCCGTTAATCCCGCGCGCCGGAGTTTTCTTCCCCGCGAGAACCGGATCGCGCTGACCGGATCCTCCAGGATTACGCGAACTTTAGTCAGCTGGGGGTTTGTTGCAAGCCGCCGCCGGAGTTCTCGGGATTCCATTTTGGCTGGACATCAATCGATCCCCTCTCGGATTTTTTCCTTGACTATAAACCCGACCGCATTCTCCTCTCCTTTATCCTCCAAACCAAGCGCCCCAGCCCACTGGCCTCCTCTGGCAGGATCGTCTTCTCCACGTCACCGGGCGGCTCCATGTCTGCTCCGTGCCCAAATCCTTGGACCGCGCCCAGCCGCCGCCGATGATCCCCGCCCCTGTTGGCGCATCATCTTTGGAGTTGGGTCAGGGGCCTCGCCACTTCGTGTGGGGTGCGAGTGCTGTGTTATTGGGATCGGAGGGCCGTCTGAGCGTGGGTAATCGCTCACCAACGGCGAGAACCCACGGACTTCCTCCATGCGCCATGGGCAGTGTTCTGCGCTGCGCGATTAACAGCGAGACCTCTTCCCTACGGTTAGCTTTAGCATGAGTTTTGTGTAGAGCGTTGCGGGTCGGGGAGTAGTGCACCAGAGCCACGGATCGCCGCACTCCGGCGATAGCTCCGCCGTCGTTCACTGGTGCGCCGCCGGGTTCAGGCTAGGGGATGAAGAACAGACGCGGAACCGTGGATCCACGGTTGGGCGGTCCAGATTAGTTCTAGCATACCGTATGGGGCGTTGGACCTGTGCCGTTGGACCAGTATCCTACGGCTCGAAGCAGATCGCGTGCTATTAGGTTGTAGCCGTTGATCTTCTATCTAGCGGCTGATAGCGTATACCAAATCAGGTTATGGGTGATCTAATTTGGGCCCTTGGATTTTGATCAAATGGCCCCGGTCGCACGATACCCCTTCACAGCACAGGTTTTGCAAAAGAACCCTTACAGTTTTAGAAATCAACCCACCGTTCTGGCGCTGGTACTCTGTGTCTTGGGAATTCTTGCGCAGAAGACCCTGTCTTTTCTAGCATTTGACGCCCAGTCCAGAGACATAGGAAATTGAATAAATTAATACAGAAAATGCTTTTCTAGTATAAAAATAATTATAGATCTTGTTTAATTCCTAGAAAATTCATACTAACTCATTTTTAGTCCATTCCAGTTCCTATAATTTTGTAATAATGTTGCTTATCACTCTGTGTCTTTGTTTTAACATGAAAATGGAATTAAAATTTATTTCTTAATTAATCTCGTATCAAATACATAAAACCTTAGGAAATTCATAACTCCCCCGTTTTAACTCCATTTTGATCCGTTCAAGTTGCTTTAGTCTTGTATGAATATTTTCTACGTAGTAACAACATTGATTATACCATGTTTCATTCTTTTATAAATAGACCTTTATTTAAATTATGTTGGTTAGTCTCGTTAAATTGCTTATCATTATGGGTTACTAGAATATGATCTATGGTCAATTTATAACTTGGATTAAAGTTGAGATAATTATTTATAGAATAACCTATTATATGATTTATTTTAACCAATTTATAATATAGTTTAACATTTTGATCACATAAATCCTCCATGAAATCATAACCCCTTAACCGTAACTTCGATCTTAGTAGTTCTCGATCCTGCGATCTCGTAGCAACGCGTAGAATATTCTTATTCAGTATGTTCTTATGTTTGGTGTGATGTTAATTTTGTCTATACCATGTCTGTTTGTACTGCTACGACTAGCAATGAGGTTATGAGTTACTCGAAGAGCAAGTTGGTACCTAGAATCTCAAGTGCCAGGCAAGTTGTGCCCTTGATTCACTTTTGTTACCCAATAATGTTCTTTATAATCAGTTACCATGCATAGGCTTAATTTTGATGGGACCCGATAGGTCACCCTAGATTGTTTATCTCTTTACCTTGTTATCCCTGAATCACTTGGGTAGTTTTGCTATTGCTTTACATGGTTTTGGGATAATATTTTGTTATATTCATGTTCCAGTTATTCTGTTATTTTATTTATGTTCTTGTCAAGATCATTATATTATTGTTAATTGGAACATGGAGCTTAACTTGAGAAACACGTGCCACCACAAGGGAGGAATGGGACCCCTTGGCTGACTAATTAGGAAAGCTAGTGGAAGACTACCTTACCCGAAAGGGGCAAGGGCAGTAGGGGAGTTGCATGCAAGGAGGTTCTCGGGTTGATTTTGCTGCGATGGCGGTCAGATGGGGGATTCTTGCAAGTGCTCTTCCCATAAACTGTAGCGGGTTTTCGGAAGCTAGTGGAACTTTGTAAAGGCCTCGTAGTGGATCCCTAGCCATTCACCTTGGTAGTGTCTAAGGGCCTAGCTAGCCCTGGCGACATGGGAAACACGACTTGTGGGTAAAGGGTACAACCTCTGCAGAGTGTAAAACTGGTATACTAGCCGAGCTCACGGTCATGAGCGGCTCAGGACTCTCCGATGATTAAATTATGGAACCTAAACTCAATTTGTCATTTGCATATGCATGGGTTTATTATTAATTTTGTTCTATTACTTTATTTAAGGTTTGGTATTTACTTACACTTAGTAACTGCTAATAAAATATTGACCAACTACATAAAAGCAATGCTCAGCTTTAACCTCTATTGTTGATCAGCCTTACACTTCATGAACTCCCACCTTTGGTGAGTTCATGTCACATTATTCCCCACAACTTGTTGAGCGATGAACATGTGTGAGCTCACCCTTGCTGCTCACACCCCCCCCCCCCCACAGGTCAAGAATAGGTATCACTGGTTGGCGCATGGTGGAGGTTGCGCTGTGTTTGTGAGAGGTCTAGGTCGTCGTCTCCCAGTTGACTTTCTGGCACCAAGGATGGATTTTAGATCCTGTTATGTTTATCTTTTATTTTTTTAAGTCTTTCGCTATGTAATAAATACTCTGATTATTGTGACATTTATCTCTATACACTCTGTTATTATATGTGTTGTCTTCTTTGGTGAATGTATGAGATGCACCCGGCTTTGTCCCTTAAAGCCCGGGTGTGACATTTTTGTTGAAAAAAATTTCGCTTGCCTATTCACCCCCCCCTATGCAACATTCAGTACCCATGCAGCGGCGATGACGATGGTGATGATGACAAAGATGGTGAGGGGATGGAGCTTTGGCTCGGCTTTAGCCCTGAGGTGAGGCCTCAATCAGAGCCATCCTTGACGGGGGCGTCGAACCATCCATGTGGCGAGCTAGAGGCATCGGCGCTTGGGCCCGAGGCGCAAATGCCGACCGAGCGGGTGATCATCCCTGCGACCTCGGAGGGTGGGATGAAGTCAGATCAGATTACCAAACTGTCTCCCCACACGTCCGAGGCGGAGGTGGTGACAAAGCGGGCTGCCGACCGACCCTAGACGTCGATTGCAAGAACCAGGGGCTTGAGGAGTTCTACGCCGAGGAGGCTGGCCATGCCTCGGTCCGGGTGAGTATTGTGAGATCAAGGGTAGTTCTCTTTGAATTTTGTGTAAGTTTTTGTTTTTGCATGCCTTTCTCAGCCAGAAGCACAAAGCGGGCACGCTGGTCTTGGCACCCACGAAGGTGCGACTTCAACGGCCAGAGCTACGGCCCGACACATCCCATGGGTCAATATTGCACGGGGTGCTCTCCAACAGGGGTCTAGGAGGCTTGGCTTGCTCTAGGAGAGTAGGCTTCTCGAGTGGATGCCCCTGTTGAGGCTACTCTGTCGTTGGGGGGAGTTTGTAACACCCCCGGTGTTACTCAGGGTTTCTCCTCAATACCTACATCTATGACCTGTTATCACATGTGGTTTAGTTTGATCAAAAGGCACCAAACTTGAGGAGCCGAGCCTTAATCAAGTCTTTATCACCCTAGAGATCATACCTTAACCATATCAAGCTTAGGGAAGAGGGTGAGGTGCAGAAACCCTAAAGTCACTCAAGTGGAAACTCAAACCAAAAACCCTACAAAAAATAGTAGTTGTCCCAAAAAATAGTAAGAGAGTTGTTCCAAAAAGGTTTTGCAAAACCCTCGAACAAGTCACTCAAGTGGAAACTCAAACCAAAACCAGGATTTTGATTTTCTGAAAACTAGGCACCTCACAAAGATCAAACGTGTTCACCCTGTTTCAAAACTCAAAACCACTTGGCCCAATTGACAATGTGGTGCCAAAAGGCCCCTAGAACACCCTGGTGAAGTTTGGAAGTGAACCAAATCCATTTGACATGATTTGGCAAGGATCCTTTCTCGGGATGGAGCAGACGGACAAACCTCTATCTGTGCTCCCATATCTCTTCGCTCAGTGTACAAAATCGTTGGTCCCCCATACCAAAGAGCTTGCTTAAGGTGAGAAGAGCATGCCATGTATAGAAGCTTGGACAAAATCTGGCGTGGAACAGTGCTTAACAGGCGAGGGAAGCGTGCAAAAGAAATGTCGCTACGTGTTCGACGTCGTGCTCAAGTGACCGGCCGCGCACTAGCCGTTCTCCATGCGCGCCCCGAGCGCCAGTCAACCCCACCGAGCGCTTGCACCCAGCCACGCCCGAGTGTGCCTATAAAACCTCTCCCATAGTGCATGGTCACCCCACCTCACTGAGAGCACCTAGAGGGCGGGTGAATAGGTGATCCTGTAAAAAAACTTGAAACTTAAAGCCACAAAACTTGATTAAGAGTTAGTAGACTAAATAGCGAGCTCTTGTGAACACAAGTATCACAGAAAAGCAATCACAAAAGACATGCGAGTTATCCCGTGGTTCGACAAGTACAACACTTGTCTACCTCCACGTTGTGGCGTCCCAAAGGACGAGGGTTGCACTCAACCCCTTTCAAGCGGTCCAAAGACCCACTTGAATACCACGGTGTTTCTCTTTGTTTCACTATATCCCGTTCGCGAGGAATCTCCACAACTTGGAGCCTCTCGCCCTTACAATTTGATGATCACAAAGAAGCACGGAAGTAACGGTGGGAAAAGCAACACACACAAGACTCAAAGCAAGAGCACAAACATGCACACTAGCCAACAACTTGAGCTCAAAGTTCACACACGGAGTTCTCGACTCAGAAGGAGCTCAAATTGCTATCACAATGAATCAAATGCATTAGAATGGAGTCTTGGTGCTTAGGGATGATCAAAGAATGCTTGGTGTACTCCTCCATGCGCCTAGGGGTCCCTTTTATAGCCCCAAGGCAGCTAGGAGCCGTTGGAAGCAATCTAGGAAGGCAATTCTTGCCTTCTGTTGGGTGGTGCACCGGACAATCTGGTGCACCACCGGATAGGCACTGTTCACAGTCCGGTGCAGATTGCTTTCCTAAATTGGCGCAGCCGACCGTTGAAGATTTGGAGCCGTTGGCGCACCGGACACTGTCTGGTGCACACCGGACAGTCCGGTGCCCCCATCCGACCGTTGGCTCGGCCACGGGTCGCGCGGATTGCGCAGTCGACCGTTGGTGCAGTCGATCGTTGGCTCACCGGACAGTCCGGTGCATCACCGGACAGTCCGGTGAATTTTAGCCGTACGCTGTTGACTGTTTCCCGAGAGCGGCGACTTCGCCGCAGACGACTCACCGGACAGTCCGGTGCACCACCAGACAGTCCGCTGATTCATAGCCGTACGCCGCCGTCGAGACCCGAGAGTAGGCTGTTCATCGGGACTGGTCTTGGCACACCGGACACTGTCCGGTGCACCCAGACCGAGCAGCCTTTTGGCTGAACATAGCCAACTTATCTCCAAAGTGATTTCTCCTGTTTCTAGCACTTAGACACAATTCATTAGTCTTCAAAACAATGGACTAAGTCTAGAAACATTCCTTTAATCTTGATTTGCGCTTCTCGAGTCTTTGGCACAAACATCACTCAAGGCATTTTTGTGTGGAGCACTTAATCACCAAAATCTTATAGAAATGGCCCAAGGGCACATTTCCCTTTCAATCTCCCCCTTTTTGGTGATTTATGCCAACACAACAAAAAGCAACTAGAAGAAGTGCACCATCAATGCAAATGAGAACAAAAAATTGTTTTTGATTCAAATTTGGCATATTTGGATCATTCTTTGCCACCACTTGGTTTGTTTTTGCAAATCAAACTCAATTTCCTATCTCTAAGTCAAAATCACTTGTTGAGGCATAGAGAGAGGTACTCCGAGAGAGATTGATCAAAGATTCAAAAACTCCCCCTTTTTTCATAATCAAACATTCTCCCCACAAGAGACCAACTTTTGACAATAAGAGACAATAAGAGTATTTTGACAAAACAAAAGCTCTAACTCTACTATTTTCAAAATTCTCAAGTGGTAGCTGATCCATTTCTTGCTTTGGCCTTAACTTCTCCCCCTTTGGCATTAAACACCAAAACAAAAACATTATTGGCCCTTAAACCCCATTGTCTCACCAAAATCTTCAATTAAGAGTAAAAAGGCAATAAGAGCACGGAGATGAACTTGGAGTAAATTACCCTCTCATCGGAGTGCAGTGGAAGTCTTGCATGGTCCAAGTTCACCTTTTCCCTTTCAATCCTCCTTTAAGACTAATTTAAGAAAACTCAAGCACACGGTTAGTTTCAAAGGGTCAGGTTGTAGCATTTCTCCCCCTAAGTATGTGCATCATTCACACATGGACTTGTGAGGTCGAGGGATCATGAGTACAACTTGAGCACCACAAATAAGCAATAAAATGCATAAAAGAACATGATCAAAGGCATAAGACACATGTATGCTCTATGTCAATCCAAGTCACACGAATCTAAGACATTTAGCTCACTACGCAGCCTGCAAAAGGTCTTCTCATCTAAAGGCTTGGTAAAGATATCGGCTAGCTGGTTCTCGGTGCTAACATAAAAGTTGGTATTGAGGAAATAAGAGTTTTTCGAGTAGCAAATAAGAGTTCATGAAATAAAATGCAGCGGATAATCGATGTCGTTGGTATTGAGGAAATGGGCAAGGCCTAGCCCACTACTCCTCGTGCTCCTCTCCTGCCGGAGCAACATCCCACTCGACCGTCCAACCCGGTGGCAGGGTGGTAGGCCAAGTCACACCATCAACCATATCCTAAATCGTACCTGCAAAAATTATGCCACAAGCAAGGCTGAGTATACTAATACTCAGCTAGACTTACCTGGTGTGAGGAATCTACTCCTCTACCTCTAGACTATGCAGCTGTTTGGCTGAGGGGTTTGGTTTGCCAAAAGCACTAGCTGTTTCTAAAATCAATTCTTAGCTTTTCAAATTCTAGTATTATTATTTTAGCTACGTTTGCTCCTTCTATGCACACATGGTAACAAGCATTTAGTTCAATCAACAGATTGTCTCATGTAACCTCATTTCACTTCTTACTTGATGTAGTACAAGGGGTCAAGCAGTCTCACTAGCTACGAGAAGCAGATGATTCAAATCGAGTTTTATCCTTGTAAGGTAAACCTAAACACACGACACATCAGGGCATTCCGTCCCCACACATGTCAACCGTCCCCATCGATTCCTCGTTCGCGTCCAGGCCTCACCGCCTTGGCATACAATGCTCCACTGACCCCGGCTGCCGCCGTGCAGTGACCGCACTTGTACCCACCATAGCTAGCATGGGAGACCCAGTCTCAGGTCACGTGAGGGATAAAGTCCGCGCCCGGCTTCACTTAGGTACTAGGTTTATCGGTTACCATATTTCCCGACATGTGCTTAGTACGTTCAAAAGCTTGACTTAGGTATCCACACATTAATCCTTAATTCCTTTTTCCCGTCTCATGGTCAAGGCATCCTCCCTGGATCCAAGTACATAGACTAACATAGATCCCGTTATCAAGATGAATACAATCAATTACTGACCTCGCGCGAGTGCTAGAAAAATCACTCGACTTCTACCGAGATCCTGATTACCAAAGCATCTACTCGACCTAGCATACTAGTATTTATCTCAAAAAGGAATCCTAGGTTCATGCAACTAGAGGTTTCAAGCAACTCCTACACTTAAGTGCACATTACAATCCTACGAGCATTAAGTGTGGTAAAGTAGCATATAATAATATGGTTATGCATATAAACCGGGGCTTGCCTTCAATAGCTGGGGCTGCAGGGAGATCCTTGATAGCAGCCTCGGGAGCTTGCTCCTAGTCCTCCTCTTGGACAGTTCCTTGCTCGGGGATGAGCACGTACTCTCCGTCGGCGAGATTACAATCTAATGAATGCAATGCGTAAGATATATGCATGATATGATATGTGCTTTAGTAATTTAAACTTTTGATGGTGTATGATCTACTTGAGTTAGATAGAGCTAAATCTTGCTTACACGAGATTTTTGGTGGTATACTTGGTAAGTTGGATCAAACTTAGCTAAGTTAAGTGGTAGGTTTATTTTTGGGGTTCCACTGAATTCTTTTTAAGGTCTTTAGTAAGAATTGCCAAGAATTCAAGTTGGACTTATTGGAGTGAGGTTTATCTTTCCTCCTTTTCCCTTGATCTTCTTTAGGGTTTTAGGGTGGGTTTGAACTACATGTCACCTTAATAAATTTCCAAAAATTCTGTAAAAATTGCAGTGGCTTATTACTGGTGTATGATTCTCTGTCTCAAAATTTAAGGTTCTAGAAGTGAACAGTTTTCTCTGGACAAAATTGCCAAATTTTAGGGCAGAAGGGGTGATTTGAACTACAACTATCATTCAATAGTAGGTAATTCTCTAGGACTTATTTTTGCTGGCATTTAGATGCTATAACATGACTTGGTACAAATTTTTAGCCATTAATACACATTAGTTATTTTACTAGGATTTTCTAAAGTTTCTAGCCAAAGGGGTGCTTTCTACTACCACTATATTTGAAAAATATCAAACAACATATTTCTGATTTTTCCTAGCTTCTTCTTTACGCAAGAGCAATCATTCTGAAGTTTGGCATCTTTTTGCTTAAGGGAAGTGGTGGTATGCATTAATTGGATTAAATGGCCTTTTTTACAAAATATTTGCAATAGGTATTATTTTGCATCTTTCCAATGGGTTTGTATTTTTCTCTGGTGGCCTATCTCATTATTGATCTAGCAAAATTTTACTTGCCCATTATTGAATTATTTTGGGTTACTCATGACTTATTTGGAATATGACTCATTATCATATTATATTTATTTACCTTACTTAAAATGATGGGCTTGGATGTCCATTATTTTTGCAGTGGGGTTTTGGTGGTTACAAGTCCACTGGATTTTTATTATCAATTTTGGGTCTGGTTTTGTATTTCTAATAATTGATTTCTAGTTGGAATAATGCTAAATAAAACATTTCACTTTGAATCTGATCTGGACTAAAGGTTCCTTTATTTTTCCTAGGTTCTTTGTTACTTAAGCAAACTAGGAAAATAATTTCACCCACTGGTCATTAATTTCTAAGGCCTTTCTGATTTTCCTAAGGTTTGGGCAGAAATGGCTTTTAATGGATATCTACACTAAATTTTTCAATACTAGGGTTCTCACTATTTTTAAACAGTGTTTAAATGGGGTTTGAACATCTACAAATTTTCTTAGGTTCAGCACAGAAACATAACTAATTTTCCTTAATTAAACAAGGTTTGGTCAGTTTCTGTATTTAATTTTAAACTCTAAAAATTAGAACAGAAAGCATAGGGTTCAGTATTTTTAATTGATAGTTCATAATATTTAGAACTTAGCAAAATTGGTTTGATAATTTTTGGTTAAGTATTCATCACGTTATGAATTTTCTAAGTTCTCTGTTTATTAAAAAGATTAAACAAAAATGATTAAATGGAAAACTACTTTGCAACGGGGTCCCTGGCGGGTGTTTTAAGTTTTCCTTATAGACTAGTCCCTGGGCTACTATTCAATTGAGTCACTGACATCTCAGAAAACCCCCTGGATTCTTCTAATCCTAACCCGAGGTCCTTCCCCCAATTTAAACAGTACCCACGGCGGAAGAAAGGGCGGAGGGGCTTACCGACGGTGAGACTTCTCCGGTGAGGTGGCCGAGGGTGTAGGGGAGGTCCTGAGGGTCACGGCGATGTGCGGGTCGCCATCGGGGATGGTCGGAGTCGGCCGGTCCGCATGCGCAGGCGGGGGAGCTCGTCGGCGGCGAGGAGTCCGGCCTATCCAGGGCACAATTGACCAATCAAACGGGTCAGAGAGCTTCACCAGGGATCAAGAAAGGTGTGCGCGCGAGGAATTGAAGAATGGCTCACCGGAGTGCCCAGTCTACGCGCGCAGGCGGGCGGCCGATGTCCGGTGAGGTCGATCTTTGCCTTCCGGTGAAGTTCTGCCAGGTCCAAGGACTTGGAAAGCTTCACAAGCTAATGGCGAAGCTAACCGAAGCGCTGGCACGACTTGGGGGTGACTGGAGTGGGCTAGCCACGGTGGCCAAGGCTCTGGCGGCAATGGCGGGCAGAAAGGGGCTCGCCGGAGCTAAGGAGGGGCGTCTGGCCGGCGATGGTGAGCATGGGGTGAAGTGAGGTGCGTCCGAGGAGGCTTTATAGGCGCGGGCGAGCACAGCCGAGGGCGGGGCTCTGACAAGCGCTCGGGGCATGCGCGGCGAACGCCAGTGCGTCTGGCACAGCGTCGAGCACGAGGCAGCGCAGAGAGAGGTCGAGTTCAAGCGCGGATTGGCCCCAAATCTTTGAGATTATGGCCATGATCCCGTTGAGATGTCTCTTCCTCTAAGGTTCCTTTGTCGTTTGTGTGTGGAGGCTAGCAGGTTTGGCTGACTGGATTAAGAGATAGAGAGGGGAGAAATCTGGTTTGTCTCACTGCCGCACACAGGGGGAAGATCTCTGGTTTGATGTGTCCAAGGCATGCGTCCCGATGCCATCTTCTGGCATAAGACAGAGAGGTTAGTATGCATGTTTTTGTCAATGGGGCCATTAGGATTTGAGTTAGGGATCAAGGTGAACACGCTTGATCTTTGGCTCAAGGTCTGAAATTCAGAATTTTGAATTTCAGAATTCCCTAATAAAATCCCACTTGAGAAGCTTGTTTAGAGTTTTATTTAAATTGTTTTGGCCAAGCTTCCATGATCTTTGTTGTTGCTTATTTTGTATACTTTAATGTTTATAATTGGCCCAAGCCATGATTCTATATTTTTCATACCCTTTTCCCCTTTCTCTTGAATTTTGTTTATAGGGCTCAATTAGGGTTTTTATTGGGGTTGCAACATTTTGCCCTTTTGAAAACCCATTTGTTTTGAACATGATACTTTTAAGTATAAGCTTAGTGTATCATTTATTCTTAAGTCAATTTGATGCTCATGCTCAATTTGGTTCACATAAAATGATGGTTCTTGGGTTAGCACTTGAGAGAAACCCTAGGTGACACTGGGGTGTCACAGCCTTCCCCCCTTAAAGGAATCTCGTCCCAAGATTCGGGTCAGAGTCCTCCCGGGGTGAAGCGAAGGGTAAGACTTATAAGAAGTGGGTGCTTATTGTTATTATTAGGGCAAACTGTTCTTCGAATGTCATTCTCTTTGCAACTTCAGAAGGAAGTCCTTTTTAAATTTTGTTCCATGATTACTTCATTCTGATTTAAGATCATATTTCTGAATTTTAGATTCGAAGGGTAGGAGGAGGGGTTGGGTGTGATTACATACCAGTTTCCTTAGGTAGGCAATCAGGGAAGTTGGATCTCAAGAATTCCTCGGTCTCCCAAGTAGCTTCTTCCTCTAAGTGATTACTCCACTGGACCTTGTACATTTTGATCGATTTAGCCCGAGTTGATCTTTCTTTGCAATCTAGAATCTTGGAAGGATACTCTTGGTATGATAGATCTGGCTCTATCTCCAATTCTGGCTCTGCTATGATCTCGGTCGGCAATCGAACACACTTCTTCAGCTGAGATACATGGAACACACTGTGAATGGCAGACATTTTTGAAGGTAACTTCAGCTTATATGCCACGGGTCCACAGGCTTCTATGATCTCATAAGGTCCAATGTAACGAGGGGCTAGCTTGCCTTTGATTCCAAACCTCTGCACTCCCTTGGTGGGTGATACCTTGAGGTACACGAAATCTCCCACCTTGAACTGGAGAGGTTTCCTTCTTTTATCATGGTAACTCTTCTGCTTGGCCTGAGCAGCTTCTAGATTTTTCCTGATTAGTTTGACCTTCCTTTCGGCTTCAGTCACTAAGTCGGGTCCGAAAACTTCTCTTTCTCTAGGCTGAGACCAATTAAGTGGTGTGCTACACCTTCTTCCATAGAGGGCTTCAAAAGGTGCCATCCTTAGGCTGGATTGATAGCTGTTGTTATAAGCAAACTCTACCAAGGAGAGGTGCTTATCCCAGTTCTTGCCACAATCGATTGCACAAGCTCTCAGCATATCCTCCAGAATTTGGTTTACCCTTTCAGTCTGACCATCAGTCTGTGGGTGGTAAGCTGAACTTCTGATTAGCCTGGTTCCCAAAGACTCCTGCAATTGTTCCCAAAATCTGGCAACAAATTGGGCTCCTCAGTCAGAAACAATGGTTCGAGGTAATCCGTGCAAACACACGATCCGGTCAATGTAGAACTCTGCATACTTTTGAGCCTTATCAGTGGTGTGCACAGGGAGAAAATGTGCCACTTTCGTCAGTCAGTCCACAATAACCCAAATCGAATCATGATGACGAGAGGTGTTGGGTAGACCCACGATGAAATCCATGCTGATGTCATCCCATTTCCATGAAGGTATAGATAGGGGTTGCAAAGCTCCAGCTGATTTCAAGTGGCTTGCCTTTATCCTCTGACAGGTGTCACATTCCGATACATACTGGGCTATCTCCCTCTTCATTCTAGTCCACCAATACAAAGGCTTCAGATCATGGTACATTTTGGTGCTTCCCAGATGCATAGAGAATTTGGAGAGATGAGCCTCGTCCAAGATTTTCTTCTTGAGGTCCCTATTTTTAGGAATCACCAATCTGCTTTTGAACCATAATACACCCTTTTCATCTTGGCGGAAGCAATTATACTTTTCAACCTTCTGATGGAGATTCTCCTTGATAATCTGCACTCCCTTGTCACTGAGCTGGGCCATGATGATCTGGTCTTGCAAAGCTAGCTCGACAGAAATGTGAGACAAAGCACCAGAAGGAATCACTTCAATTTGCATCTTGCTCAACTCATCGCACAAGGTGTTGATGCGAGAATCCATCAGAATGCAATTGCATTGCAACTTCCGGCTCAAGGCATCTGCTACCACATTGGCTTTCCCTGCGTGATAATGTACCTCCAGGTCATAATCCTTGATCAGCTCTAGCCATCTTCTCTGCCTCATGTTGAGATCAGCCTGAGTAAAGATGTACTTAAGGCTCTTATGATCAGTGAAGATGTTGCAGTGGGTTCCCATTAAATAGTGCCTCCACATTTTAATGCATGAACCACTGCTGCCAACTCGAGGTCATGAGTGGGGTAATTTTGCTCATGAGGCCTGAGTGCTCTTGAGGCGTAAGCAATGACTCGGTTGTCTTGCATTAAGACACATCCTAGTCCAGTGCCAGAGGCATCGCAATACACATCAAAAGGCTTGCTATTGTCGGGTTGCGCTAACACTGGTGCTGTGGTCAGATGCTTCCTTAATGCATGGAAGGCATCTTCGCACTTCTAACTCCAAACAAACTTGGCTTCTTTCTTCAGCAGCTCAGTTATAGGCTTCGCAATTCAAGAGAAATCCGGAATAAATCTTCGGTAATAACCAGCTAATCCCAGAAAACTCCAAATCTGACGGACAGTCATTGGTGGCTTCCAGTTCATCACCTCTTGCACCTTATCAGGTTCAACAGCTATTCCTGCCTAAGAGATAGTGTGACCCAAGAATTTGATTTCCTTTAGCCAAAAATCACACTTGGACAACTTGGCATAAAGGTGGTGCTCTCGCAGACGTTGAAGCACTACATGCAAATGCCCGGCATGTTCTTCTTCGTTCTTAGAGTACACCAAGATATCATCGATAAACACCACTACGAATTTGTCCAATTCAGGCATGAAAACAGAATTCATCAGATACATGAAATATGCTAGTGCATTAGTCAGCCCGAAAGACATCACCAAGAATTCATATAGCCCATATCTGGTTGAGAATGCCGTCTTCGGAATATCGCTTGCTCGTATCTTGATCTGATGGTAGCCGGAGCGAAGGTCTATTTTGGAAAACACCTTGGCCCCGACCAACTGGTCAAAAATGACATCAATACGAGGCAAAGGATACTTGTTCTTGATAGTTACCGCATTAAGAGGGCGGTAATCTATACATAGCCTCAAGCTTTCATCCTTCTTCACAAACAGTGCTGGACATCCCTAAGGCGAAGTACTTGGGCAAATAAATCCCTTATCCAGCAACTCCTGCAATTGCTTCTTCAATTCTGCCAACTCAGCGGGTGGCATTCGGTAAGGCCTCTTGGAAATTGGTGTCGTTCCCGGTTGCAACTCGATGGCAAATTCAATATCCCGGTCGGGTGGCATTCCTGGCAATTCATCAGGAAAGACATCTGCATACTCACAGACCACTGGGATCTTCTTTAGAGGTAACTCTGTCATAGAGAAAGCACATGACTGAGTAGAACCCTAACTGGGCAGAATTAAGGTGAAGTTCCCACAGAACGGAGAATTGATTTCCACGGTACGGCCGGCTACATCAAGCACAACTTGGTGCAGGGTCATCCAATTAGCTCCCAGAATAATGTCCACAATTTCCAAACCCAAAACAAGAAGGGTGGTTTTGACAATGTGGCTTCCCAGTTGAATAGGCACACTTTGGTTTAATTGATTAGTTGAAATTTTACCCCCAGGTGTGACTATCATAAATGACCCTTTTGAGTGAGAGAATGGCAGTTCACATTTAGCACTGAACTTTTGGCTAATGAAACTATGAGATGCACCAGAATCAAACAGAATTAAAGCAGGTTGATTATAAACTGAAAAGATATCGGTCATGATAGGAGCTCCCTTAGGTACTTCCTCCAGAGTAGTGAAGTTGAGCTTCCCTTGCCTGACTTGTACCTTCTGCTTTCTTCCCTTGTCTTGACTTGGTGCTAACATCTGCCTTTGCTGGTTCCTGGGACAATTCTTGGCATAGTGGCCCACATTGCCACAAGTGAAACATTTGTTCCCATTGCCCTGGCGGAACTGCTGCTGCTGCGGAGGCTGATTGTTCCTTGGAGCGGGAGCTAGAAAGCGGTTGGGTGCCGGCTGCTGTTGCTGAGGTGGCCTGATCACCCATCTACCTGCCTGCTGCTGGAAACCCCTGCTCTGATTGTGAGAAACAATCCTGAACCTCTGGGCCTGAGCGGATGGTGCTGCCATTGGTGCCTTTCTCTTCTTCTCTGCCCGGTGGGCTACAATACAGTCCTCCTGAGAGATGGCCAGGTTGACCAACTCATTGAAGCTATCAGCCCAGACAGTGTTGATTCGTTCCCGCAGCTTGGTGTTAAGACCCCTGCGGAAGCGGTCTCTCTTCTTCTCATCAGAATCAGCATGGTAACCTGCATACTGGCATAGGTCGTTGAAGGCCTGCGCATACTGCAGTACCATGCGGGTCCCTTGATTGAGTGTCAGAAACTCATTCAGCTTGCGATCAAGAATGCCAGCTGGGATGTGGTGCCCTCTGAAAGCAGTCTTGAATTCCTCCCAAGACACTTCACGATCAGCGGGGAGCATAGCGCGAAAGTGGTCCCACCAAGTCCGAGCAGGGCCACGAAGCTATTGCGCGGCGAAGTGAGCCTTGGTTTCATTAGGGCAGTCTCCCGTGAGGAGGGGAAATTTGGACTCAACGACGCGGAGCCATACGTCGGCGTCCAATGGATCCTCTGCCTTGGTGAACGAGGGTGGCTGCATGCTCAGGAACTCCTGGTAGGTTGCTGCTGCCGGAGGTCGCTAATGCTGGCCTCCACCATGCTGCTGAGGGTGGGGCTGGCGCTGCAAGAGCTATCGCAGAATCTCATTCTGCTAGGCCATCAGCTCCTGCACTGTGGGAGCTAGAGGAGGTGGCGGTGGAACCTGCTCGTTATGCCCGCGACGCTGCCTAGCTGCCATCTGAAAACAGAGATTGATGCCATTTTATCCCAACTCACAATTTCGAACGACAAGATATCATCTCATATGGAAGGAAAAATGCCATAATCATAATATTAGGTTTGAAATGAAGATAACATGGTTACAAACATCCCACAGATTTCGAAAGTTCACAGGGTTACATAAACCAGGGGAAAGTACCCTTAAGCCTAGTCCAAAATCTCACATTAACTAAGCTCGCATAGGTTTCTATCCGCCTAAAAGCGTCGAAGTGACTGATCAACCCTGAGCGGTGGAAGCGACACTGGATACGGGTGAGGGAGGCATCGCGGAGGTAGTCCCATTGGCACCAGGGGCTGGTCCTAGCTCCTCGGGAGCCTCTTCTCCCTTGCTTCTGGCTTCATTGGCCTCCATCTCCAAGTGGTGCATGTCCAGGTGGTCATTTGCCTCTTCAAGTTCCCTCTGCACATCGTGGAGCTGGTTCTCCAAGACATCAATAGTGTTGTCTCGGATCTCCACCTGCTGCTCCAAGGTGGTAATGTGTTGGCTTAGCCTTTCCACCTACAGATCCTTCTCTACCAACTCGGAGGATAAATCGACCACAAAATCTTCTCGACTGTCGAGAGTGAGCTTGGTGGTTTGAGCGATGTTAGCAAGGTGTGCCATAGCGTCGCTCTGAAGGCCTGAAGGCGGTACAGCGCACTCATGCACTGAACGGTGACCCTCCCAACCAAGTCAGGATACATTGCCCACACATCCTTCACATGGCTCACGCGGTTACACCACATGGGGTCATCCTTCTTCTCAGCAGGGAAGAGTCCTAAGGGGTGCATCACCATCTCGAGGGGATGGTAGCCATAGAAAGTCGTCAGAGTCTTCATGGTTGCCGCTTCAGTGGTGTCGTCCGTCCTAAATCCAACTGTCTCGGAATCAAGAGAACGCCAACCCGGCTGAAGGGGATGAGCCTCTAAAGTCAGCCAGACCCAACAATGAGGTACCCGATGCTCCTCATACAACTGCACCGTGTACAAAGGGGGCATAGGGTAACTGGCGGAGTTAAGCACTTCCCACAAGATGGAAGGAAAGCCATCGTGAGAAAGGAAGTCAGAACTGAAACGGGTGTCTCCTCCACTGGCGGGGGTGGGTGAATTCATCTGCGGAAGGGTATCAAAGGTAAAGATTATGGTGGAAGGAAAAAAATAAAAGAGCCCAAATGGTTTTTAAAGGAAGTGGGTTACCTCAAGTTTTAATTCCCTTTTGTGTTTATAATGCATGCATGCTGGAAGTAACGTCTCCTCTCCAAATAATAGGGTGCTCTTAGGGCATCCTTAAAAAGTCTAAGTACTGGCCCACAGGGCCTACTTAATTAACCACCTATTTCTCCCTCTATGCCTAAGGCCTTTTGTCCTAGGTCTAGCGGTCTAGTCCTGACGATCCGTAGTAGTTTCTAGGCAAGTTTTAAATTTTGAAAATGGTATTCATGGTTTCTTGTCCTTTTCTGTGGTGGAATTTGCTCTGATACCAGCTGTGGTGGAACCACCCGAATTATTCCAACTTAAGTGCCTAAGTCACGCCCCAGGGGCCGCAACACACTTAAATTGGAATATAACCCGTCAGTCCCTCAGATCTAGTCTGATAGAGCCACTTAACCAGGATCAAATTCCACAATCTCACTCGAAGGTGAGTCACAGAAGAGATACAATAAAACAGAAAACCTCAAATTAAGTACTGAATTATTACATAGATCAGAGTTTTTTGAGTAGCAAATAAGAGTTCATGAAATAAAATGCAGCGGATAATCGATGTCGTCGGTATTGAGGAAATGGGCAAGGCCTAGCCCACTACTCCTCGTGCTCCTCTCCTGCCGGAGCAACATCCCACTCGACCGTCCAACCCGGTGGCAAGGTGGTAGGCCAAGTCACACCATCAACCATATCCTGAATCGTACCTACAAAAATTATGCCACAAGCAAGGCTGAGTATATTAATACTCAGCAAGACTTACTCGGTGTGAGGAATCTACTCCTCCACCTCTAGACTATGCGGCTGTTTGGCTGAGGGGTTTGGTTTGCCAAAAGCACTAGCTGTTTCTAAAATCAATTCTTAGCTTTTCAAATTCTAGTATTATTATTTTAGCTACGTTTGCTCCTTCTATGCACACATGGTAACAAGCATTTAGTTCAATCAACAGATTGTCTCATGTAACCTCATTTCACTTCTTACTCGATGTAGTACAAGGGGTCAAGCAGTCTCATTAGTTGCGAGAAGCAGATGATTCGAATCGAGTTTTATCCTTGCAAGGTAAACATAAACACACGACACGTCAGGGCATTCCGTCCCCACACATGTCAACCGTCCCCATCGATTCCCCGTTCGCGTCCAGGCCTCACCGCCTTGGCATACAATGCTCCACTGACCCCGGCTGCCGCCGTGCAGTGACCGCACTTGTACCCACCATACCTAGCATGGGAGACCCAGTCTCAGGTCGCATGAGGGATAAAGTCCGCGCCCGGCTTCACTCAGGTACTAGGTTTACCGGTTACCATATTTCCCGACATGTGCTTAGTACGTTCAAAAGCTTGACTCAGGAATCCACACATTATTCCTTAATTCCTTTTTCCCGTCTCATGGTCAAGGCATCCTCCCTGGATCCAAGTCCATAGACTAACATAGATCCTGTTATCAAGATGAATACAATCAATTCCTGACCTCGCGCGAGTGCTAGAAAAATCACTCGACTTCTACCGAGATCCTGATTACCAAAGCATCTACTAGACCTAGCATACTAGTATTCATCTCAAAAAGGGATCCTAAGTTCATGCAACTAGAGGTTTCAAGCAACTCCTACACTTAAGTGCACATTACAATCCTACAAGCATTAAGTGTGGTAAAGTAGCATATAATAATACGGTTATGCATATAAACTGGGGCTTGCCTTCAATAGCTGGGGCTGCGGGGAGATCCTCGATAGTAGCCTCGGGAGCTTGCTCCTGGTCCTCCTCTTGGACAGTTCCTTGCTCGGGGATGAGCACGTACTCTCCGTCGGCGAGATTACAATCTAATGAATGCAATGCGTAAGATATATATGCATGATACGATATGTGCTTTAGTAATTTAAACTTTTGATGTGTATGATCTACTTGAGTTAGATAGAGCTAAATCTTGCTTACACGAGATTTTTGGTGGTATACTTGGTAAATTGGATCAAACTTAGCTAAGTTAAGTGGTAGGTTTATTTTTGGGGTTCCACTGAATTCTTTTTAAGGTCTTTAGTAAGAATTGCCAAGAATTCAAGTTGGACTTATTGGAGTGAGGTTTATCTTTCCTCCTTTTCCCTTGATCTTCTTTAGGGTTTTAGGGTGGGTTTGAACTACAAGTCACCTTAATAAATTTCCAAAAATTCTGTAAAAATTGCAGTGGCTTATTACTGGTGTATGATTCTCTGTCTCAAAATTTAAGGTTCTAGAAGTGAACAGTTTTCTCTGGACAAAATTGCCAAATTTTAGGGCAGAAGGGGTGATTTGAACTACAACTATCATTCAATTGTAGGTAATTCTCTAGGAGTTATTTTTTCTGGTATTTAGATGCTATAAAATGACTTGGTACAAATTTTTAGCCATTAATACGAATTAGTTATTTTACTAGGATTTTCTAAAGTTTCTAGCCAAAGGGGTGCTTTCTACTACCACTATATTTGAAAAATATCAAACAACAGATTTCTTATTTTTCCTAGCTTCTTCTTTGCGCAAAAGCAATCATTCTGAAGTTTGGCATCTTTTTGCTTAAGGGAAGTGGTGGTATGCATTAATTGGATTAAATGGCCTTTTTTACAAAATATTGGCAATAGGTATTATTTTGCATCTTTCCAATGGGTTTGTATTTTTCTCTGGTGGCCTATCTCATTATTGATCTAGCAAAATTTTACTTGCCCATTATTGCATTATTTTGGGTTACTCATGACTTATTTGGAATATGACTCATTATCATATTATATTTATTTACCTTACTTAATATGATGGGCTTGGATGTCCATTATTTTTGCAGTGGGGTTTTGGTGGTTACAAGTCCACTGGATTTTTATTATCAATTTTGGGTCTGGTTTTGTATTTCTAATAATTGATTTCTAGTTGGAATAATGCTAAATAAATCATTTCACTTTGAATCTGATTTGGACTAGAGGTTCCTTTATTTTTCCTAGGTTCTTTGTTACTTAGGCAAACTAGGAAAAATAATTTCATCCACTGGTCATTAATTTCTAAGGCCTTTCTGATTTTCCTAAGGTTTGAGCAGAAATGGCTTTTAATAGATATCTACACTAAATTTTTCAATACTGGGATTCTCACTATTTTTAAACAGTGTTTAAATGGGGTTTGAACATCTACAAATTTTCTTAGGTTCATCACAGAAACATAACTAATTTTCCTTAATTAAACAAGGTTTGGTAAGTTTCTGTATTTAATTTTAAACTCTAAAAATTAGAACAGAAAGCATAAGGTTCAGTATTTTTAATTGATAGTTCATAATATTTAGAACTTAGCAAAATTGGTTTGATAATTTTTGGTTAAGTATTCATCACGTTATGAATTTTCTAAGTTCTCTGTTTATTAAAAGATTAAACAGAAATGATTAAATAGAAAACTACTTTGCAACGGTGTCCCTGGCGGGTGTTTTAAGTTTTCCTTACAGACTAGTCCCTGGGCTACTATTTAATTGAGTCACTGACATCTCAGAAAACCCCCTGGATTCTTCTAATCCTAACCTGAGGTCCTTCCCCCAATTTAAACAGTACCCACGGCGGAAGAAAGGGCGAAGGGGCTTACCGGCGGCGGGACTACTCCGGTGAGGTGGCCGAGGGTGTAGGGGAGGTCCTGAGGGTCACTGCGATGTGCGGGTCGCCATTGGGGATGGTCGGAGTCGGCCGGTCCGCGTGCGCAGGCAGGGGAGCTCGTCGGCGGCGAGGAGTCCAGCCTATCTAGGGCACAATTGACCAATCAAACGGGTCAGAGAGCTTCACCAGGGATCAAGGAAGGTGTGCGCGCGAGGAATTGAAGAATGGCTCACCGGAGTGCCCAGTCTACGCGCGCAGGCGGGCGACCGAAGTCCGGTGAGGTTGATCTTCGCCTTCCGGTGAAGTTCTGCCGGGTCCGAGGACTTGGAAAGCTTCACAAGCTAATGGCGAAGCTAACCGAAGCGCTGGCGCAACTTGGGGTGACTAGAGTGGGCTGGCCATGATGGCTGAGGCTCTAGCGGCAATGGCGGGGGAAAGGGGCTCGCCGGAGCTAAGGAGGGGCGTCTGGCCGGCGATGGTGAGCACGGGGTGAAGTGAGGCGCGTCCGAGGAGGCTTTATAGGCGCGGGTGAGCACGGCCGAGGGCGGGGCTCTGACAAGCGCTCGGGGCGTGCGCGGCGAACGCCAGTGCGCGCTCTGGCGTCTGGCACAGCGTCGAGCACGAGGCAGCGCAGAGAGAGGTCGAGTTCAAGCGCTGATTGGCCCCAAATCTTTGAGATTATGGCCATGATCCCATTGAGAGATCTCTTCCTCTCAGGTTCCTTTGTCGTTTGTGTGTGGAGGCTAGCAGGTTTGGCTGACTAGATTAAGAGATAGAGAGGGGAGAAATCTGGTTTGTCTCACTGCTGCACACAGGGGGAAGATCTCTGGTTCGACGTGTCCAAGGCACGCGTCCGGATGCCATCTTCTGGCATAAGACAGAGAAGTTAGTTATGCACGTTTTTGTCAATGGGGCCATTAGGATTTGAGTTAGGGATCAAGGTGAACACGCTTGATCTTTGGCTCAAGGTCTGAAATTCAGAATTCTGAATTTCAGAATTCCCTAATGAAATCCCACTTGAGAAGCTTGTTTAGAGTTTTATTTAAATTGTTTTGGCCAAGCTTCCATGATCTTTGTTGTTGCTTATTTAGTATACTTTAATGTTTATAATTGGCCCAAGCCATGATTCTATATTTTTCATACCCTTTTCCCCTTTCTCTTGAATTTTGTTTATAGGGCTCAATTAGGGTTTTTATTGGGGTTGCAACATTTTGCCCTTTTGAAAACCCATTTGTTTTGAACATGATACTTTTAAGTATAAGCTTAGTGGATCCTTTATTCTTAAGTCAATTTGATGCTCATGCTCAATTTGGTTCACATAAAATGATGGTTCTTGGGTTAGCACTTGAGAGAAACCCTAGGTGACACTGGGGTGTCACAGAGAGTTTATATACATGGTTAGGATACTCACTATCTTCAAAGCCAGGAGGTTGCTCAACATAGCCCTCTTCCTTGATAGGTCCATTGAGGAAGGCACTCTTCATGTCCATTTGATAAAGCTTAAAGCCATGGTAAGTAGCATAGGCAAGTAATATACGAATTGACTCAAGCCTAGCTACGGGTGCATAGGTTTCACCAAAATCCAAACCTTCGACTTGTGAATATCTCTTGGCCACAAGTCGTGCTTTGTTCCTAGTCACCACACCATGCTCATCTTGTTTGTTGCGGAAGACCCACTTGGTTCCTACAACATTTTGGTTAGGACGTGGAACCAAATGTCATACCTCATTCCTTGTGAAATTGTTGAGCTCCTCTTGCATCGCCAACACCCAATCCGAATCTTGAAGTGCTTCCTCTACCCTGTGTGGCTCGATAAAGGAAACAAAAGAGTAATGTTCACAAAAATGAGCAACACGAGATCGAGTGGTTACCCCCTTATGAATGTCTCCTAGGATGGTGTTCACGGGGTGATCTCGTTCGATTGCTTGGTGGACTCATGGGTGTGGCGGCCTTTGATCTTGCTCATCTTCCTTGTCTTGATCATTGGCATCTCCCCCTTGATCAATGTCCTCTTGAGGTGGCTCATCTTCTTGATCTTCTCCTTCATTATCTTGAGCCTCATCCTTATCTTGAGTTGGTGGAGATGCTTGCATGGAGGAAGATGGTTGATCTTGTGCTTGTGGAGGCTCTTCGGGTTCCTTAGGACACACATCCCCAATGGACATATTCCTTAGCGCGATGCACGGAGCCTCTTCATCATCTAGTTCATCAAGATCAACTTGCTCTACTTGAGAGCCGTTAGTCTCATCAAACACAATGTCACAAGAAACTTCAACTAGTCTAGTGGACTTGTTAAAGACTCTATATGCCCTTGTGTTTGAGTCATAACCAAGTAAAAAGCCTTCTACAGCCTTAGGAGCAAATTTAGATTTTCTACCTCTTTTAACAAGAATAAAGCATTTGCTACCAAAGACTCTAAAATATGAAACATTGGGCTTTTTACCGGTGAGGAGTTCATAGGATGTCTTCTTGAGGATTCGGTGTAGATACAACCGGTTGATGGCGTAGCAGGCGGTGTTGACCGCCTCGGCCCAAAACCGATCCGAAGTATTGTATTCATCAAGCATGGTTCTTGCCATGTCCAATAGAGTTCTATTCTTCCTCTCCACTACACCATTTTGTTGTGGCGTGTAGGGAGAAGAGAACTCATGCTTGATGCCCTCCTCCTCAAGGAAGCCTTCAATTTGAGAGTTCTTGAACTCCGTCCCGTTGTCGCTTCTTATTTTCTTGATCCTCAAGCCAAACTCATTTTGAGCCGTCTCAAGAATCCTTTCAAGGTCTCTTGGGTTTGAGATTTTTCCTGCAAAAAGAATACCCAGGTGAAGCGAGAATAATCATCCACAATAACTAGATAGTACTTACTCCCGCTGATGCTTATGTAAGCTATCGGGCCGAATAAATCCATGTGGAGTAGCTCCAGTGGCCTGTCAGTCATCATGATGTTCTTATGTGGATGATGAACACCAACTTGCTTCCCTGCTTGGCATGCACTACAAATCCTATCTTTCTCAAAATGAACATTTGTTGTCCCAAAATGTGCTCTCCCTTTAGAAGCTTGTGAAGATTCTTCATCCCAACGTGGGCTAGTCGGCGATGCCAGAGCCAACCCATGGTAGTCTTAGCAATTAAGCAAGTATCGAGTTCAGCTCTATTGAAATCAACTAAGTATAGCTGACCCTCTAATACTCCCTTAAATGCTACTGAATCATCACTTCTTCTAAAGACAGTAACACCTGTATCCGTAAAAAGACAGTTGTAACCCATTTTGCATAATTGAGAAACAGAAAGCAAGTTGTAATCTAATGAATCTACAAGAAAAACATTGGAAATAGAATGGTCAGGTGATATAGCAATTTTACCCAATCCTTTGACCAAACCTTGATTTACATCCCTGATTGTGATAGCTTTTTGGGGATTTTCGTTTTTCTCATAGGAGGAGAACATCCTTTTCTTCCCAGTCATATGGTTTGTGCACCCGCTGTCAATGATCCAACTTGAGCCCCCGGATGCATAAACCTACAAAACAAATTTAGGCCTTGTTCTAAGGTACCCAAACGGTCTTGGGTCCTTTTACATTAGAAACAAGCACCTTGGGTACCCAAACACAAGTATTGGAGCCCTTGTGTTTGCCCCCAACATATTTGGCAACTACCTTGCCTAATTTGTTAGTAAACACATAAGAAGCATCAAAAGTTTTGAATGAAACATTATGATCATTTGATGTAGTAGGAGATTTTTTCTTAGGCATTTTAACATGTGTAGAACGCCTAGAGCTAGAAGCCTCATTCTTATAAATAAAAGCATGGTGAGAATGAGTCTTCTTGGCATGAATTCTCCTAACTTTATCTTCAGGATAACCAGCAGGGTACAAAATGTAACCCTCATTATCCTGGGGCATGGGAGCCTTGCCCTTAACGAAATTAGACAATCTTTTAGGAGGGGCATTAATCTTGACATTGTCTCTCTGTTGGAAGCCAATGCCATCCTTAACGCCAGAGCGTCTCGCACTATAAAGCATACTACGAGCAAATTTAAATTTCTCATTTTCTAGTTCATGCTCGGCAATTTTAGCATCTAATTGTGCTATATGATCATTTTGTTGTTTAATCGTAGCAAGGTGATCATGGATAGCATCTACATTAACATCTCTACATCTAGTACAAATAGAAACATGCTCAACGGTAGATGTAGAGGGTTTGCAATCATTTAATTCAACAATCTTAGCATGTAAAATGTCATTCTCATCTCTAAGATTGGAAATAGAAATATTGCAAACATCTAGTTCCTTAGACTTAGCAATCAATTTTTCATTCTCATTCCTAAGGCTAGCAAGAGAGGCATTCAATTGATCAATCTTAGCAATTAAACTAGCATTATCATTTCTAAGATTGACAATTGAATCATCACAAATATTTGACTTCTCAACCTTAGCAATCAAATTAGCATTCTCAATTCTAAGGTTGGAGATAGTGTCATGGCAACTACTTAGCTCACTAGTTAATTTTTCATTTTTCTCTACCTCCTGAGCATAAGCATTTTTAGTCTTAACATGCTTTTTGTTTTCTTTGATAAGGAAGTCCTCTTGGCTATCCAAGAGTTCATCCTTCTCATGAATGGCACTAATCAATTCATTTAATTTCTCTTTTTGTTGCATGTTAAGATTGGCAAAAAGAGTAAGCAAGTTATCTTCATCATCACTAGAATTATCCTCATCACTAGAAGTTGCATACTTAGTGGAGGATTTTGATTTTACCTTCTTCTTCTTGCCGTCCTTTGCCATGAGGCACTTGTGGCCAACATTGGGGAAAAGGAGGCCTTTGTTGATGGTGATGTTGGCGGCGTCCTCGTCGAAGGAGGGGTCGGTGAAGCTCTCGTCGGAGTCCCACTCCCGGCAAACATGTGCATCGCCACCCTTCTTCTTGTAATACTTCTTCTTTTCCTTCCTCTTTCCCCTCTTGTTGTTGTTCCTGTCACTATCACTAGACAATGGACATTTAGCATAAAATGACCGGGCTTACCACATTTGTAGCAAACCTTCTTGGAACGGGGCTTGTAATCTTTCCCCTTCCTTTGCTTGAGGATTTGGCGGAAGCTCTTGATGATGAGCGCCATCTCCTCATTGTCGAGCTTGGAGGCGTCGATGGGGACCCTACTCGGTGTAGAGTCTTCTTTCTTCTCCTCTATTGCCTTGAATGCAACGGGTTGTGCTTCGGGTACGGAGGAGGAGGCGCCTTGCTCGATGATCTTCTTGGAGCCTTTGATCATCAACTCAAAGCTCACAAATTTTCCTATTACTTCCTCGGGAGACATTAGTTTATATCTTGGATCACCACGAATTAATTGAACTTGAGTAGGGTTAAGAAATACGAGTGATCTAAGAATAACCTAGACCATCTCATGGTCATCCCACTTGGTGCTCCTGAGGTTGCGCACTTGGTTCACCAAGGTTTTTAGTCGGTTGTACATGGCATGCGGGTCTTTTCCTTGGTTGAGCATGAAGCGACCGAGCTCCCCCTCGATCGTTTCCCTCTTGGTGATCTTGGTCACCTCATCACCTTCGTGCGCGGTCTTGAGCACGTCCCAAATCTCTTTGGCACTCTTCAACCCTTGCACCTTATTATACTCCTCTTGACTTAGAGAGGTGAGGAGTATAGTAGTTGCTTGGGAGTTGAGGTGTTGGATTTGGGCAACTTCGTCTGCATCATAATCTTCATCCCCCACGGATGGTACCTGTGCTCCAAATTCAACAATGTCCCATATGCTTGTGTGGAGTGAGGTTAGGTGACATTTCATCATTTCACTCCACCTAGAATAATCTTCACCATCGAAAGCTGGTGGTTTGCCTAATGGAACGGAAAGTAATGGAGTTTGTTTGGAAATGCGAGGATAGCGTAAGGGGATCTTACTAAACTTCTTGCGCTCATGGCGCTTAGAAGTTACGGACGGCGCGTCGGAGCCAGAGGTGGATGGCGACGAAGAATCGGTCTCGTAGTAGACCACCTTCTTCATCTTCTTTTTCTTCTCGCCACTCCGATGCGACTTGTGAGGAGGTGATTCCTCCTTCTTCTTGTTGCGGGACTCTCCCAATGGAGCCTTCCTGTGGCTTGTGGCGGGCTTCTCGCTGGTCACCATCTCCTTCTTGGCGTGTTCTCCCGACATCACTTCGAGCGGTTAAGCTCTAATGAAGCACCGTCCTCCGATACCAATTGAAAGTCGCCTAGAGGGGGGTGAATAGGCGGAATCTAAAAATTATAAACTTAAGCACAACTACAAGCTGGGGTTAGCGTTATAAATATAATCGAGTCCGAAAGAGAGGGGGCAAACAAATCACAAGCAAATGAAGAGTGAGACACGGTGATTTGTTTTACTGAGGTTCGGTTCTTGCAAACCTACTCCCCATTGAGGTGGTCACAAAGACCGGGTCTCTTTCAACCCTTTCCCTCTCTCAAACGGTCACCTAGACCGAGTGAGCTTCTCTTCTCAATCACTTGGGACACTAAGTCCCCACAAGGACCACCACACAATTGGTGTCTTTTGCCTTGCTTACAATTGAGTTTGGAACAAGAAAGAAAGAAGAAGAAAAGCGATCCAAGTGCAAGAACTCAAATGAACACAAATGTTGCTCTCTCTAGTCACTATTTGATTGGAATGAACTTTGGACTTGGGAGAGGATTTGATCTCTTGTTTGTGTCTTGGAATGAAGTCTAGAGCTCTTGTATTGAATGCAAATGGCTGAAACTTGGATGCAATGAAGTGTGGTGGTTGGGGGGTATTTATAGCCCCAACCACCAATATGGCCGTTGGTGAAGGCTTCTGTCGTATGGCGCACCGGACAGTCTGGTGCACCACCGGACACTGTCCAGTGCGCCAACCACGTCACCAGGTCGTTGGGTTCCGACCGTTGGAGCTTCTGACAACTGGGCCACAGGACAGTCTGGTGGTGCACCGGACAGGTCCTGTAGACTGTCTGGTGCGCCTTCTGGCGCCTGCTCTGACTTCTGCGCGCGTAGGCGCGCACTGTTTGCTTTTACCGTTCACTTGCAGGCGACCGTTGGCGAGAAGTAGCCGTTGCTCCGCTGGCACACCGGATAGTCCGGTGCTACACCGGACAGTCCAGTGAATTATAGCGGAGTAGCCTCCCAAATTCCCGAAGCTGGCAAGTTTAGAGTCGTTCCTCCCTGGTGCACCGGACACTGTCCGGTGGCACATCGGACAGTCCGGTGCGCCAGACCAGGGCTGCCTTCGGTATACTTTGCTCCTTTGTTTTGAACCCTTTCTTTTGACTTTGTATTGGTTTGTTGTGAAATTTGGCACCTGTAGAACATATTTTCTAGAGCAAACTAGTTAGTCCAATTGTTTGTGTTGGACAATTCAACCACCAAAATTCATACAGGAAAAGGTTTGACCATTTTTCCCTTTCATCCTCGCTGCCGCCCCTCTCCGTGGTCGGACGTCACCGTGCCTCGATCGACTAATGGTGAGCTTCCACCCTGTTCGTCGTCCCCTCCTCCACGATATGCTTTACTGAATCGAAGAATAGCGCAGCCAAGCCCTAGGATCATGGCGCAGGCATGGCGCCGCCGTGCCAGAGCGGGCGCTCCGCCGCAGCTTGGGTCAGGATTGGGTGAACGCGCCAGGACCATTGGATTGTGCGTGTGCGGGCGAGATTTAGGGTGGCTTATCGCTTCGCTTGCAACGTTGGATCGGCGATGGATGGATAGGATTAGAGCTCCGTTTCATTAAATCTTGGTCATCGATCTCTGATCTGGCGGAGGGCATCGCGTACCGATTCAGTAAAAACATAGATCTAATCCTACGTGCTAAACACTGATCCAACGGTCTGAAATCCGCGATACCCCTTCAGCCTGCACCTTTTGCTAAAGAGACCCTGTGGTTAAAAGAAATCAACCCACACTCCAAGTGCCAGTGATCTGTGCCTTGGGAACAATTTTGGTTTTGCCCCTGCATTTCCCTGTAATTGAGGCCCAGTCTTGATAGTTGATAAAACCAGGAAAACCATTTAGAAAATAGTTTTTAGTACAAATTTAATTGCGGAAACTTGTTTAATTGGTAGAAAATCCATATGAACTCCAATTTGGTCCATTCCAGTTCCTAAATTTTTGTAATATTATTGTCTAGTGCCACTGTTTTGGCATGAAAGACACATTAAAATTTATCTATCACTTAATCTTGTATTAAATGTATAAAACCTTTGGAAATTCATAACTTAAAATCTATAACTCCAAAATTAATAATTCTAGTTCCTATGATCTTATTTTAATGTCTAGATTATTACTATGTATTTTATTTACATGTTTGGTGTGATGTTAATTTTTGCTATACTATGTATGTATTGTATTGATGCGAGTAGACGAGCAAGCTACAGAGGATTCTGAGGTTCAGCTGGTAGAGACTGCTGTGCAGGAGCTCGTTGAAGGCAAGTTGTGCCCTTGATCACTTCTTTTACCCATTCATGTTCTTATTAATCATAATGATCTGCATAGGTTAATTTTGTTGGGGCCCAATAGGTTACCCTAGATTTGACTATCTTTATACCTTGTTTCACCACTGGTTTTACTACTAAATTTTTGGGTAGTACATGCTATTGCTTTATGTGGATTTGGGTATAGAGATATTCATCACTCATGTTTATACTTTTTATTATATGTTTATTCTTTACTGTTCATGATAAGGTCATTATGTTAATGGGAACATGGAGAACCACCTGGGAAAATAGTGCTACCACAAGGGTTTAATGGGACGCCCTTGGCTGATTAACTAGGAAAGCTAGTGGATGACTACCTTACCCGAAAGGGGCAAGGGCATTAGGGGAGTGGTCAGTGTAGGGAGGTCCTTGGGTTGATTTTGCTGTGATGGCGGTCAGGCGAGGGATTCCTGCACTGGAGCTTCCTATAAACTGTAGCGGGTTTTCTGAAGCTAGTGGAACTTTGTAAAGGCCTCGTAGTGGTACCCTGCCTCGCTTCCTTGGTAGAGGTGTATGGGGTCTGATCAACTCTGTGGCAAATGGGTAACACGACTTGTGGGTAAAGATGCGCAACCTCTGCAGAGTGTAAAACTGGTATACTAGCCGTGCTCACGGTCATGAGCGGCTCGGACACTCACATGATTAATTTATGGAACTTAAACTTAATTTGTCATATCATTGCATTTGGGATTATTTTATTATTACTTTACTTATTATTTCTAAGGTTTGGTATTTACTTACACTTAGTAACTTCTAATAAAATTTTGACCAACTTATAAAAGCAATGCTCAGCTTCAGCCTTTATTTTATTGATCGGCCTTACACTTCATGAACTCCCACCTTTGGTGAGTTCATGCCACATTATTCCCCACAACTTGTTGAGCGATGAACATATGTGAGCTCACTCTTGCTGTCTCACACCCCCCCCCCCACAGGAGAAGAACAGGTGGTCAAAGAGGAGCCGCCTAACACTGAGGCTTTCGACTTGATCTAGGTGGCGTCTCCCAGTCAGCTTTCTGGTGCCAAGGATAAATTTTAGTTCCTGCGATATTCATATTTTATTTTTGTAAGACTTCCGCTATGTAATAAGTACTCTGATTTTGTTGTGACATTTATCTCTATACACTCTGTTATTATATATGTTGTCTTCTTGGCGCATGTATGAGATGCACTCGGCTTTGTTCCTTAAAACCGGGTGTGACATTCAGCTAGTATTGAAATACCAGCTCAGCTGGTTTTTGGATCAGCTCAGCCGGTTTTCCCTCTTGTCCACATTGCTACTCACCCGGTGGGTCAGCCGGGATCTATTCTGCAGAAAATTGGCTCATCCAGTTTTTAATACTGGCTCAACCAGTTTTTGAACAGAAAGGTCAAAGCGGCTAGTTTTGGAGCCCCACCTATATATACTCACTCCTACCTCTCTCCCCCACACAAGAGCACGCACCAAACTCCATTTCTAACCAGAGAAACATCTCCCACTCTCTTTCACATACCTCTTGCCTCTCCTATTTCAAATCTTTGGAGAGAAATCTTTGAGTGTGATTGAAGAGTTGTGGTTTTTGTGCTTCATCTCCAAATCCTTCTTATTCTTCTTGATTCGAGCTTTGGTACTACATCGAGTTCTTTGTGGATTCATTACTCTTGGAGCTTCTAGCTCCTAGACAACTAGGTGTCTCTTGTGAGTCTCCAAAACTTGTGGAAGACCACAAGAAAGTTTGTTTACCGACTCATTTGAGCAAAGATTAGTGTGTGGGCTTGACCTTTGTGGTCGGCTAAGGGAGGATTAGGATTGAAAGAGACCCGACTCTTTGTGGGCGCCTCAACAAGAAAGTAAGGCACCTTTGTGGTGTCACCAAACCTCGGGATAAATCTTGTGTCTCTTGTGTTCTTACTCATTGTGTTTGTATGTGTTCTTCATTCTCTCACCATTCTGTCAAAGAATTGTTCATATCTTTATGGTGTGTGGATTTTGAGAAGTGTCCTTCTCAGATCTACTACTTTGAACCCTGTGGATCATCTAGGACATCCTATTTGCAAAGTTAATTGGGTGAATTTTGAGATCAATTCAGTTTTATATCTCATTCTTTAGTTGAGATCGTGCAAACCGGTTGAACCGGTTTTGACACCGGTTGAACTGGTTTTACGAAGTTCGTTTCTAGTTTTTTGTAAAGCCCAAAATTAGTAGCAAGAAAAATATATATATATATATATATATTTAAGTTAGTATTTAGGGATTTTTGAAACCTGTGGATGTATTTGATCTCCTCTGCTTTTGAATGTTCAATTAAATGGAATTAAGTTAGCCAAATAACAAAATAAATAAATACAAAAAAAAATATGAGCTTCATGATAAAGCTCTTGCATTTTGTATTGGCATTTAAATTGTGAGACAAGTCCAAAATTAGGAAAATTGGAAGTTGGAAACAGAAAATAAAAAAGAATAAAAGAAAAGGGGAATACCCTGGCGTCTGGGCCCAATTCCGCCTTCGGCCCACCTAGCTCCACCTCGTGCCAGCCCAATTCCTACACCCGCGCCCGCACTGCCATCTGGTCCCACCAGTCAACCTCACACACGTGCACTTAATTCGGCCCAACAGCTCCTTTACACCTGCGTGGCCCAACTGCTGATCGGGCGTCCTGCCGTGTGGGTCCTTTTGTTAGCCACTCTTCCCCACCCACTGCGTCGCACGCTTGGTCCATGACGTGTGGGCCTCGATCGGGCTCTGTCTTCTCCGCTAGGCTCGCGAACGCAGACAGGGGATCCCGCCGCCGGATGTTCTCGGGCGGGTCGATGTAGTCATCGTTAATCCCGCGCGCCAGAGTTTTCTTCCCCGCGAGAACCGGATCGCGCTGACCGGATCCTCTAGGATTACGCGAACTTCGGTCAGCTGGGGGTTTGTTGCAAGCCGCCGCCGGAGTTCTCGGGATTCCGTTTCGGCTGGACATCAATCGATCCCCTCTCGGATTTTTTCCTTGACTGTAAACACGACTGCATTTTCCTCTCCTTTATCCTCCAAACCAAGCGCCCTAGCCCACTGGCCTCCTCTAGCAGGATCGTCTTCTCCACGTCGCCGGGCGGCTCCATGTCTGCTCCGCGCCCAAATCCTCGGACCGCGCCCAGCCACCGCCGATGATCCCCGCCCCTGTTAGCGCATCGTCTTCGGAGTTGGGTCAGGGGCCTCGCCACTTCGTGTGGGGTGCGAGTGCTGTGTTATTGGGATCGGAGGGTCGTCTGACCGTGGGTAATCGCTCACCGATGGCGAGGACCCGTGGACTTCTGCCATGCGCCATGGGCAGTGTTCTGCGATGTGCGATTAACGGTGAGACCTCTTCCCTACGGTTAGCTTTGGCATGAGTTTTGTGTAGAGCGTTGCGGGTCGGGGAGTAGTGCACCAGAGCCATGGATCACCGCACTCCGGCGATAGCTATGCCGTCGTTCACTGATGTGTCGTCGTGTTCAGGCTGGGGGATGAAGAACAGACGCGGAACCGTGGATCCACGGTTGGGCGGTCCAGATTAGTTCTAGCATACCGTCTGGGGCGTTGGACCTGTGCCGTTGGACCAGTATCCTACGGCTCGAAGCAGATCGCGTGCTATTAGGTTGTAGCCATTGATCATATATCTGGCGGCTGATAGCGTATACCAAATCAAGTTATGGGCGATCTAATTTGGGCCCTTGGATTTTGATCAAATGGCCCCGGTCTCACGATACCCCTTCACGGCGCAGGTTTTGCAAAAGAACCCTTACAGTTTTAGAAATCAACCCACCGTTCTGGCGTTGGTACTCTGTGTCTTGGGAATTCTTGCGCAGAAGACCCTGTCTTTTCCAGCATTTGACGCCCAGTCCAAAGACATAGGAAATTGAATAAATTAATACAGAAAATGCTTTTCTAGTATAAAAATAATTATAGATCTTGTTTAATTCCTAGAAAAATCATACTAACTCCTTTTTAGTCTATTCCAGTTCCTATAATTTTGTAATAATGTTGCTTATCACCCTGTGTCTCTATTTTAACATGAAAATGGAACTAAAATTTATTTCTTAATTAATCTCGTATCAAATACATAAAACCTTAGGAAATTCATAACTCCCCCGTTTTAACTCCGTTTTGATCCGTTCAAGTTGTGTTAGTTTTGTATGAATATTTTCTACGTAGTAACAACATTGATTATACCATGTTTCATTCTTTTATAAATAGACCTTTATTTAAATTATGTTGGTTAGTCTCGTTAAATTGCTTATCATTATGGGTTACTAGAATATGATCTATGGTCAATTTATAACTTGGATTAAAGTTGAGATAATTATTTATAGAATAACCAATTATATGATTTATATTAACCAATTTTTAATATAGTTTAACATTTTGATCACATAAATCCTCCACGAAATCATAACCCCTTAATCGTAACTCCGATCTTAGTAGTTCTCGATCCTGCGATCTCGTAGCAACGCGTAGAATATTCTTATTCAGTATGTTCTTATGTTTGGTGTGATGTTAATTTTGTCTATACCATGTCTGTTTGTACTGCTATGATTAGCAACGAGGTTATGAGTTACTCGAAGAGCAAGTTGGTACCTGGAATCTCAAGTGTCAGGCAAGTTGTGCCCTTGATTCACTTTTGTTACCCAATAATGTTCTTTATAATCAGTTACCATGCATAGGCTTAATTTTGATGGGACCCGATAGGTCACCCTAGATTGTTTATCTCTTTACCTTGTTATCCCTGAGTCACTTGGGTAGTTTTGCTATTGCTTTACATGGTTTTGGGATAATATTTTGTTATATCCATGTTCCAGTTATTCTGTTATTTTATTTATGTTCATGTCAAGATCATTATATTATTGTTAATTGGAACATGGAGCTTAACTTGAGAAACACGTGCCACCACAAGGGAGGAATGAGACCACTTGGCTGACTAATTAGGAAAGCTAGTGGAAGACTACCTTACCCGAAAGGGGCAAGGGCAGTAGGGGAGTTGCATGCAAGGAGGTTATTGGGTTGATTTTGCTGCGATGGCGGTCAGACGGGGGATTCTTGCAAGTGCTCTTCCCATAAACTGTAGAGGGTTTTCGGAAGCTAGTGGAACTTTGTAAAGGCCTCGTAGTGGATCCCTAGCCATTCACCTTGGTAGTGTCTAAGGGCCTAGCTAGCCCTGGCGACATGGGAAACACGACTTGTGGGTAAAGGGTACAACCTCTGCAAAGTGTAAAACTAGTATACTAGCCGAGCTCACGGTCATGAGCGGCTCAGGACTCTCCGATGATTAAATTATGGAACCTAAACTCAATTTGTCATTTGCATATGCATGTGTTTATTATTAATTTTGTTCTATTACTTTATTTAAGGTTTGGTATTTACTTACACTTAGTAACTGCTAATAAAATATTGACCAACTACATAAAAGCAATGCTCAGCTTTAACCTCTATTGTTGATCAGCCTTACACTTCATGAACTCCCACCTTTGGTGAGTTCATGTCACATTATTCCCCACAACTTGTTGAGCGATGAACATGTGTGAGCTCACCCTTGCTGTCTCACACCCCCCTCCCCACAGGTCAAGAATAGGTATCACTGGTTGGCGCATGGTGGAGGTTGCGCTGTGTTTGTGAGAGGTCTAGGTCGTCGTCTCCCAGTTGACTTTCTGGCGCCAAAGATGGATTTTAGATCCTGTTATGATTATCTTTTATTTTTGTAAGTCTTCCGCTATGTAATAAATACTCTGATTATTGTGACATTTATCTCTATACACTCTGTTATTATATGTGTTGTCTTCTTTGGAGCATGTATGAGATGCACCCGGCTTTGTCCCTTAAAGCCTGGGTGTGACAGAAGTGGTATCAGAGGAATGTTGACTGTAGGACGAAACCTAGATAGAAATGGACAAAACCCTTACCTACTTATCTTACTCTGATTCTTTCTATACTCACCTTATCTTGATCATGTCTCACCTTTTGCTGTCATACTCTGATTTCTCTTATCTTTTCTACTCTAAGACAAGATGGATTTCACACCTTGAAATCCTACAATTATGAACTTTTTTAAGAGACAGGAGACCTAAGACAAAATTAAAACTATTTTCTCTATTAAAAAATGTTGGTTGATTGTTCTGATGATCAATGTCTGATTTGCTTCTTTGATTGATTGAAATAGTATAGACGGACATCTTAGCATGTACCACCATAAGGTAATGTATTAGCTTTAGTGGATAACACACTAATCTACTTAGCTAATAAATCCCCCCGTAGTAACATTCATCGTAAATACTCGCCTTGTCTACAATTCTTCCCTATGTTTCTAACCCAGATGGGCTACCCCTATACTGTTAGAAGAGAGCAGTATAGACTTGATCCTTGGTATGTCATGGTTAAGAAAGGGAAAGACAGTTTATACACTGTGCTAAGGGAACCGTAGAACTCACCAGTTCCAAAGGACAAAGATTTGAAGTTCAAGTTGCAGTAACTACCACCATCAGACTAGCGACATTCTTAGTAGATGAGAAGTTTGTGGGTGACAACATCCGTGCAGTTAGAGATTTTTCCGGATGTCTTTCCAGATGAGTTACCAGGGATGCCGCCAGATAGGGAAGTTGAGTTTGTTATTGATCTCTTACCTGGAACTACCCCTATTTCTAAACGGCCATACAGGATGTTCGTAGAAGAACTAAAGGAACTTAAGAAGTAGCTAATAGAGTTACAAGAGGCTGGGTATATTCGTCCGAGTTCCTCACCTTGGGGAGCGCCGGTCTTGTTTGTACAAAAGGAAGATAGATCGCAAGGGATGTGTGTGGATTATAGGACCCTTAACGATGTCACTGTGAAAAACAAGTGTCCATTACCCCGCATTGAGGATTTATTTAATCGGATAAGAGGTGCAAGGGTATTCTCGAAGATTGATCTCCGATCGGGTTACCATCAAATGAAGATTAGGCCATCGGATATTCCCAAGACGGATTTCTCGACCCGATATGGTTTATATGAGTTCACTGTTATGTCATCTGGACTAACCAATGTACCAGCCTATTTTATGGATCTGAAGAATAAGGTGTTCATAATCTGGACAGATTCGTTGTGGTTTTCATCGACGATATTTTCCAAGAGTGATAGTGATCATGAGGAACGTCTGTGATTGGTACTACAGAAGCTACGAGATAATCAACTCTACGCCAAGTACAGTAAATGCGAGTTCTGGATTGACGAGGTGTCATTCCTTGGACATATCATTTCTAATGGAGGGATATCAGTGGATCTCGCTAAGGTCAAGGAGATTATGGAGTGGAGCGTACCCACTACAGTTACTGAGGTCCGGAGTTTCTTGGGACTTGCAGGATATTATCGAAGATTTATTTAAGGATTTTCTAAGATTGCTAAGTCTATCACCTCACTTCTTGAGAAGGAAAGAGAGTTTAAGTGGGATGAGAAATGCCAAGATAGCTTTGACCAACTAAAGAAGAGATTGATGTCACCACCAGTGTTAGTTATGCCAAATCTACAGAAAGGATTCGACAGTTATTATGATGCATGTGGCCAAGGCTTGAGATGTGTGCTTATGCAAGAAGGACATGTGATCACCTACACGGAAACATGAGTTGAACTACCCCACTCATGACTTAGAACTGTCAGCCATTGTGTATGCGCTTAAGATTTGGAGATATTATATTATGGGAACCAAGTGTCAAGTGTACACGGATCATAAGAGTTTGAAGTATATATTCACTCAGAAGGATCTCAACCTTAGGCAACGCCGTTGGTTGGAGCTTATTAAGGATTATAATTTGGAGACTCACTATCACCCGGGCAAGGCAAATTTGGTTGCAGATGCCTTGAGTCGAAAGGAGCATGTTCATTCAGCTGTTGTTGCGTAGCTACCCGATGAGATTGTTGAGGATTTCAGGATACTTAACCTGGGGATAGTTGCTCACACTGAAAAAGTTATTATTGATGTGGAACCTACCTTGGAGCAAGAATTCCGCAAAGGACAAATTGCTGATGCTAAAATGCAAGAGATTAAGGATTTGATTACTGAAGGACGAGGTCCGGAATTCACGGAAAATGAGCAAAGCACCGTGTGGTTCAAGAATAGGATATGTGTTCCTGATATTGAAAGCCTTCATGAGATTATTTTAAAGGAGGCCCATGACTCGGATTTTTCTATTCACCCTGGTAGTACCAAGATGTATCAGGATTTGAAGCGAAAGTGCTAGTGGTATGGACTGAAGAGAGATGTGGCTACACATGTGGCTATGTGCGACGTGTGTCAAAGAGTTAAGGCTGAACACCAAAGACTAGCTGGACTATTACACCCACTAAAGATACCCGAGTGGAAGTGGAAAGAGATTGGTAAGGACTTCATTACCAGATTGTCTCGCACCTCGAAAGGATATGATTCTATATGGGTTATTATGGAAAGACTGACCAAAGTGGCTCACTTTATTCCTGTCAAGACTACTTATAAGGGATCTCAATTGGTAGAGTGATATATGGCTCGGATTGTGTCTCTACATGGTGCACCGAAGAAGATCATTTTGGATAGAGGATCACAGTTTACCTCCAGATTTTGGAAAAGTTTTCATGAGAATATGGATACGAAGTTGAATTTTAGTTTGGCCTACTATCCTCAGACTGATGGACGGACTGAAAGGACTAATCAAGTATTGAAGGACATGTTGAGAGCTTGTGCCCTTCAGCATGGTAGTAGTTGGGACAGGAGTCTACCTTATGCTGAGTTCTCATATAATAATAGTTACCAGGCCAGTCTGAAGATGTCACCGTTCGAGACTCTGCATGGCAGGAAATGCAGGACTCCTCTATATTGGGATAAGACTCGAGGAAGACAGCTCTTTGGGCCTAGACTTATTCAAGAGGTAGAAGAACAAGTTCGTATAATTCGAGAGAATTTGAGGGAGGAGATTATGTGTACCTCAAGGTGTCACCACTTCGTGGAGTGAGGAGATTCAAGATTAAGGGCAAATTGTCCCCTCGCTATATTGGACCATTCTGAGTTTTAGGCAAGTTGGAGAGATGGTCTATTAACTCGAACTACCTGATAATCTATCTGATGAGCATGATGTCTTCCATGTGTCTCAACTTAAGAAGTGTCTCCGTGTCCCTGAGGAACAGTTACCAATGGAAGAGCTCGGTGTTAAGGGAGATTTGACTTACATGGAGTATTCGGTCAAGATTCTTGATACATTGACTCGAGTTACAAGAAATAAGGCAAGCATGGTTGGAAAGACAACAACGACAACAACACCCTCCTCCACTACCACCAGCTCCACCAAGCTACATAAACATAAATATAAATTACTATTATTTGTAAGATCTAAGTGTCACCTTAGTTAGTAGTTGGTATGATACTATCCTAGGAGGAATAATAAGGTATAGTTGACCCCATGTGTTGCTAATAAAGTATTATGCATCATGCCGAGACTTTTGTTTGTGCATATGTTCTGAGACGATATGAGTTTACATCCCTTTTCTTACAAATCTTGAGGACGAGATTTCTGTTAAGGGGGTAGGATTTGTAAAGCCCAAAATTAGTAGCAAGAAAAATATATATATATATATTTAAGTTAGTATTTAGGGATTTTGAAACTTGTGGATGTATTTGATCTCCTCTGCTTTTGAATGTTCAATTAAATGGAATTAAGTTAGCCAAATAACAAAATAAATAAATACAAAAAAATATGAGCTTCATGATAAAGCTCTTGCATTTTGTATTGGCATTTAAATTGTGAGACAAGTCCAAAATTAGGAAAATTGGAAGTTGGAAACAGAAAATAAAAAGAATAAAAGAAAAGGGGAATACCCTGGCGTCTGGGCCCAATTCCACCTTCGGCCCACCTGGCTCCACCTCGCGCTAGCCCAATTCCTACACCCGCGCCCGCACTGCCATCTGGTCCCACCAGTCAACCTCACACACGCGCACTTAACTCGGCCCAACAGCTCCTTTACACCCGCGTGGCCCAACTGCTGATCGGGCGTCCTGCCGTGTGGGTCCTTTTGTCAGCCACTCTTCCCCACCCATTGTGTCGCACGCTTGGTCCATGACGTGTGGGCCTCAATTGGGCTCTGTCTTCTCTGCTAGGCTCGCAAACGCAGGCAGGGGATCCCGCCGCCGGATGTTCTCGGGCGGGTCGATGCAGTCGCCGTTAATCCCGCGCGCCGGAGTTTTCTTCCCCGCGAGAACCGGATCGCGCTGACCGGATCCTCCAGGATTACGCGAACTTTAGTCAGCTGGGGGTTTGTTGCAAGCCGCCGCCGGAGTTCTCGGGATTCCATTTTGGCTGGACATCAATCGATCCCCTCTCGGATTTTTTCCTTGACTATAAACCCGACCGCATTCTCCTCTCCTTTATCCTCCAAACCAAGCGCCCCAGCCCACTGGCCTCCTCTGGCAGGATCGTCTTCTCCACGTCACCGGGCGGCTCCATGTCTGCTCCGTGCCCAAATCCTTGGACCGCGCCCAGCCGCCGCCGATGATCCCCGCCCCTGTTGGCGCATCATCTTCGGAGTTGGGTCAGGGGCCTCGCCACTTCGTGTGGGGTGCGAGTGCTGTGTTATTGGGATCGGAGGGCCGTCTGAGCGTGGGTAATCGCTCACCAACGGCGAGAACCCGCGGACTTCCTCCATGCGCCATGGGCAGTGTTCTGCGCTGCGCGATTAACAGCGAGACCTCTTCCCTACGGTTAGCTTTGGCATGAGTTTTGTGTAGAGCGTTGCGGGTCGGGGAGTAGTGCACCAGAGCCACGGATCGCCGCACTCCGGCGATAGCTCCGCCGTCGTTCACTGGTGCGCCGCCGTGTTCAGGCTAGGGGATGAAGAACAGACGCGGAACCGTGGATCCACGGTTGGGCGGTCCAGATTAGTTCTAGCATACCGTATGGGGCGTTGGACCTGTGCCGTTGGACCAGTATCCTACGGCTCGAAGCAGATCGCATGCTATTAGGTTGTAGCCGTTGATCTTCTATCTGGCGGCTGATAGCGTATACCAAATCAGGTTATGGGTGATCTAATTTGGGCCCTTGGATTTTGATCAAATGGCCCCGGTCGCACGATACCCCTTCACAGCACAGGTTTTGCAAAAGAACCCTTACAGTTTTAGAAATCAACCCACCGTTCTGGCGCTGGTACTCTGTGTCTTGGGAATTCTTGCGCAGAAGACCCTGTCTTTTCTAGCATTTGACGCCCAGTCCAGAGACATAGGAAATTGAATAAATTAATACAGAAAATGCTTTTCTAGTATAAAAATAATTATAGATCTTGTTTAATTCCTAGAAAATTCATACTAACTCATTTTTAGTCCATTCCAGTTCCTATAATTTTGTAATAATGTTGCTTATCACTCTGTGTCTTTGTTTTAACATGAAAATGGAATTAAAATTTATTTCTTAATTAATCTCGTATCAAATACATAAAACCTTAGGAAATTCATAACTCCCCCGTTTTAACTCCGTTTTGATCCGTTCAAGTTGCGTTAGTCTTGTATGAATATTTTCTACGTAGTAACAACATTGATTATACCATGTTTCATTCTTTTATAAATAGACCTTTATTTAAATTATGTTGGTTAGTCTCGTTAAATTGCTTATCATTATGGGTTACTAGAATATGATCTATGGTCAATTTATAACTTGGATTAAAGTTGAGATAATTATTTATAGAATAACCTATTATATGATTTATTTTAACCAATTTATAATATAGTTTAACATTTTGATCACATAAATCCTCCATGAAATCATAACCCCTTAACCGTAACTTCGATCTTAGTAGTTCTCGATCCTGCGATCTCGTAGCAACGCGTAGAATATTCTTATTCAGTATGTTCTTATGTTTGGTGTGATGTTAATTTTGTCTATACCATGTCTGTTTGTACTGCTACGACTAGCAATGAGGTTATGAGTTACTCGAAGAGCAAGTTGGTACCTAGAATCTCAAGTGCCAGGCAAGTTGTGCCCTTGATTCACTTTTGTTACCCAATAATGTTCTTTATAATCAGTTACCATGCATAGGCTTAATTTTGATGGGACCCGATAGGTCACCCTAGATTGTTTATCTCTTTACCTTGTTATCCCTGAATCACTTGGGTAGTTTTGCTATTGCTTTACATGGTTTTGGGATAATATTTTGTTATATTCATGTTCCAGTTATTCATCGGGACTGGTCTTGGCACACCAGACACTGTCCGGTGCACCACCGGACAGTCCGGTGCACCCAGACCGAGCAGCCTTTTGGCTGAACACAGCCAACTTATCTCGAAAGTGATTTCTCCTGTTTCTAGCACTTAGACACAATTCATTAGTCTTCAAAACAATGGACTAAGTCTAGAAACATACCTTTAATCTTGATTTGCGCTTCTCGAGTCTTTGGCACAAACATCACTCAAGACATTTTTGTGTGGAGCACTTAATCACCAAAATCTTATAGAAATGGCCCAAGGGCACATTTCCCTTTCACTCACTCCCTCAGACAAGCCCACGACTCCGGTGAACTCCACGCCACCCGCCAGAGCCGCCCGAGCCTCGGTCGCCGTGGCTAGCTCACCCCAGCCACCCCATCGCCCAACCAAGCTTGCCAGAGGCTCCCCTGCACCCTCCCGAAGCTTGTAGCTTCGCTCGATTGAACTCTGCCATGCCGAGGAGGCCTTGCCACTGCCCGCCACTCACTGCCTACTGCCGGAGTGCGAGGACCGGCCACTCAGAGCCTCCACCGCCCAATTTGAGCCCGGGAATAGCTTCACCAAGGCCCCGCCAAGCTCTCCGAGCGTTGCCGTGAAGCTCTACTGCACCAGGCCCCCGAATTAAAGCTCGCCGACGACCTACACCCGCATGCGCCCATGGACCGGCTTGCTCCACTCGTCTCCAGTCGATCACCGCCGCCCTCAAGTTCGCCTGACCAACCCGAAGCTCCACGACCCGGCCCCGGCACGCTACCATGCCAGGTGAGCCACAATTTCTCGCCGTACTCTAAGCACTATTCCGGCGAGGGGAGGAGGGAGCGCGGGTTGAGAACCTTAGAAACCTGAGGGCCTTTTTGCACTATTAGCGACCTAGGTGAATAGAAGCCTGAGGGCATAAGTGAAAGAGATAACAGTGGAAAAAGCCAGGGGGCTGAGCGCAAAATAGTGTTTCTTTTGCATTTTAATTGGAAATACCTTTTAATCCTGCATCAAGCTTCAAAAAAATTTGTAACTTAATGAATACTTACCCAAAGTTCATGAAACCAATTTTGTTAAACTTTGTGTACTGAAAGCTTTCAACCAAAAATATAAAATCACCTTTGTAAAGTAACTTGTTTTAAGGTTTTGATTTAAATAAGCAAACTGCCTAATCCAAGAAAAAGGAGACAAAAATAGAAAAGCTCTTATGCAGGAGTCAAGAAAATTTGTGGAGATACTTGTCAAGTAGTAGCACTATTTAAAAATGCTAAACACCATAGTCCACAAAGTGAAGCATGGTTTATTCACCAAGACCTATTTTTGCCCAAAACTTAGATAAAGGAAACTAAAAGTAGGAGCCAAAGAGCCACACTACTTTTCCCGGCATGCCTAAATGATAAAGTTCATGGGGAAAATATGTGGAACTGTAGTCCAGTACTGTTCTAGAGTTTATTGTTTAATTTAGGTATTGAGTAATTGAGTAAGATAATGGTTAAAAATAATAGGATATGCACTAATGTTAAGAAAATTTTGGTAGTCACTTAACCATTGTTATATCTCTACAAAAATATTAACCACCTCAGAACACCAAGGTAATTAGGTTAAACAAATAAACTTAGGTTTTTGCAAATACCTTTAGAAAATAAAAAGAGGAACCAAAAGTATAAAACAGTGAGCAACCTTATTTTCCCCTAAATAACTAAGCTATGTGCTATGTGAGAAAAATATAAAAATGGGGTAGTAGCACAGTAGAGCATGCCCCACCCCTGCCCCATGAGAAAGTTTATAAAACTTTAAGAAATCATACAACCCATCTCCTATGAGTAAAAATGACCAACTTTGGGAATGATTGCTCTTGCGCAAAGAAGAAACTAGAAAAATTGGGAAATCTGTTGTTTGACATTTTTTAAAAGGAGTGATAGTATAAGCACCCACTAAGCCCCCAAACTTTAGAAAATCGCCATTAAATAACCATTAGGTTCCCTTGTATGCAATTTGGCACAGAAGCATAATATTACCCATAAACATCAGCAAAAATAAGCTTTAGAGCATAAGTCACTTCTACACATGGGTTGTAGTTCAAAGTGCCCTTTCTGCCCTAAACCTTGTCATTTTTGTATAAGATAGCCCCCTTCTGCTCTACCTTCCAAACTTTTCAGAAAGCTTAATTAAGTTAGTAAGAAGCCACTGGAATTTTTTGTAGAATTTTTGGAAACCTCTAGAACAGGAACGTAGTTCAACCTACCCCCAAAAAAGCCTTTTAAGACAAGGGATGAAAGTAGGTTTTAATTCCTATCATGCACAAGGGATATATATATTGCATACATGCTTATGCATTTGCATTCATTAGATTGCAATCTCGCGGACGGAGAGTGCGTATTGATCTAAGAGCAAGATGCACAGCAAGAAGCCTGGGAACCAGCTCTCGAGCCCGTCGCCGAAGAACCTTCCGCCACACCCCCATTTGAAGGCAAGCCCTAGTTTTATGCATAACCGTTATATATGCTATTTGACTGCACTTAATGTTTGTAGGCTTGTATTGTGCACTTAAGTGTAGGATGCTTGAAACCCTAGTTGCATGAATTCAGGATTCCTTTGAGATGAATACTAGTATGCTAGGTCGAGTAGCTGCTATGCTAATGGAGGATCTCGGTAGAAGTCGATTGATTTTTCGAGCACTCTTGCGAGGTCAGGAATTGATTGTACTCATCTTGATAATGGGATCTATAATGGTCTATGGGCATGGATCCTAGGTGGATGCCTTGTCTATGAGACAGGAATGGACTTAAGGATTAATGTGTGGCTACCTGAGTCAAGTGTTTGAACATACTAAACACATATCAGGAAATATGGTAACTGATAAGCCTAGTACCTGATTGAACATGCCCGCAGACTTTATCCCTCATTGGACCTGAGACAGAGTCTCTCATGCTAGCTATGGTGGGTACAGTGCGGCCACTGCACGGCGGCGGCCGGGGACAATGGAGTATTGTACGTCAAGGCCGTGAAACCTAATCTGTTGATGGGGAATCGATGAGGACGGCTGATGTGTGTGGGGATGGAGTGCTCCTACATGTCGTGTGTTTATGTTTACCTTGCAAGGTTAAAACTCGGTTCGAATCGTCATCTTCTCGTAGCTAATGAGACTGCTTGACCCATTGTACTGCATCGAGTAAGAAGTGAAATGAGGTTTCTTGAGATAATATGTTGATTGCACTAAATGATTGTTACCATGTATTCTTATAAAGGAGCAAACCTAGTGTCAAAAAGTATGATAGAACTTGAAAAGCTAAAACTTGTTTTATACTCAACTAGTACTTTAGGCAAACCAAACCCCCCTCAGCCAAACAGCTTCATGGTCTAGAGGTAGAGGAGTAGACTCCTCACACCTAGTAAGTCTAGCTGAGTATTAGTATACTTAGCATTGCTTGTGGCATCATTTTTACAGGTTCACTGCAAGACATGGTTGATGGTGTGACTTGGCCAGCCACCCTGCCACCGGGTTGGACGGTCGAGTGGGATGCCGCGTCGGCAGGAGAGGACTAGGAGTAGTGGGCTAGGCCTTGCCCTATTCCTTGTTATCGATGTTATTCATCATCCGCTGCAATATTAAGAACATTGTTATCTTTTATCAAACTCTGGTTTATGTAATAACTTAAGTACTTTAACTTGTGGTTTCATGTTTATTGCATTCTCTCCGAGTCTCACCATCGAGTGAGCTAATGGTACTCGATGCTTGGTAAGTGGCTTATCAGACTAGATCCGAGGGACTGACGGGTTATTCCGATTTAAGTGTGGTGCTGCCTTCACGGCATGACTCAAACACTTGCCACAGCTGGTATCGGAGCGAATACCATTATAGAGGAGTCAATAAGTGATGAACACCAATATTTCAAAAATAAAACTTGCTTAGAAACCAGTGTTGGTTGGATCATCAGGACTAGAATGCTAGACCTAGGATGAAAGGCCTTAAGAATAGTGGGGTAGATAGGTGGCTATATATAAGTAGGCCATATAGGCTGACACTATAATAGAATGGATGCCCTAGGAGCACCCCTATGTTTGATGAGAGGACGTTCATACAAGCATGCATGCATAGTAGTAAATCAGGACTAAAAGGAAAAGTGATTAATTAAAAAGTTGAAGGGAATATATTAAAACTGTATTGACTCATGACCCCTAAAACTTTAGTTAAGAACGGGTAACAGGGAAGTAAGTTAAAATAGACTAATCCAACTAACCATCCTCTTTGGACTTAAGCACACTTTTCTCCTTACCGCGCTACCTTTAGCACTCACACTTACCCCTCTTACACAGATGGCTTCACCAACCCCCGCAAATGGTGGAGACAACCGCTTCAGCTTCGACTACCTTTCTCGAGAGGGTTTTCTCTCTATCTTGTGGGAGGTACTCTGTGTAGCTAGATACCCCACACCTCCTTTGTACACGGTGCAGCTGTACGAGGAGCACCGGGTGCCACACAGTAGGGTTTGGCTAACCCTGGAGCCTCACCCTTTGTAGCCTGGGTGGTGTTCGCTTGATTCTGAAACTATCGGATTTAGGGTGGATGACACCACTGAGGTTGCGGCACTGAAGGCCTTGATGACCTTCTGCGGATACCACCCACTGGAGATGATGATGCACCCACTCGGACTCTTCCCCGCTAAGAAGAGGGATGATCCGATGTGGTGCGACTGAGTGCGCCATGCCAAGGATGTGTAGGCCATGCACCCCGACCAGGTTGGGAGGATCACTGTCCAGTGCATGAGTGCACTGTACCACCTACAGGCCCAGCAAAGCAATGCTATGATGCACCTAACTGGGCTCGCTCAGACTGCAAAGACTACCCTTGATGATAGGGAGGTCTTCGTGGTCGATATGTCTTTAGAGTTGGTGGAGAAGGATCTCCAGATTGAGCAAATGAACAACCGCACCCAAGAGTTGGAGTAGTGAAAGTCGCCTAGAGGGGGGGGTGAATAGGGCGAAACTGAAATTCTCAAAAATAATCACAACTACAAGCCGAGTTAGCGTTAGAAATATAATCAAGTCCGCGAGAGAGGGTGCAAAACAAATCGCAATCAAATAATGGAGCAAGACACGCGGATTTGTTTTACCGAGGTTCGGTTCTCTCAAACCTACTCCCCGTTGAGGAGGCCACAAAGGCCGGGTCTCTTTCAACCCTTCCCTCTCTCAAACGGTCCCTCGGACCGAGTGAGCTTTCTCTTCTCAATCACTTGGAACACAAAGTTCCCGCAAGGACCACCACACGATTGGTGTCTCTTGCCTCAATTACAAGTGAGTGTTTGATCACAAGAAAGAATCAAGAAAGAAGAAAGCAATCCAAGCGCAAGAGCTCGAAAGAACACAAGCAAATCACTCTCTCTAATCACTAGGGCGTTGTGTGGAATTTGGAGAGGATTTGATCTCTTGGGTGTGTCTAGAATTGAATGCTAGAGCTCTTGTAAGTAGTTGAGAAGTGGAAAACTTGGATGCTGTGAATGGTGGGTGGTTGGGGGTATTTATAGCCCCAACCACCAAACTAGCCGTTTGGTGAGGCTGTCTGTTCGATGGCGCACCGGACAGTCCGGTGCACACCGGACATGTCCGGTGCGACAGCCACGTCACCAAAGCCGTTGCAATTTGACCGTTGGAGTTCTGACTTCAGGGCTCGCCTGGATGTCCGGTGCACACCGGACATGAACTGTAGATTGTCCGGTGCGCTGTTACACCGGACAGTCCGGTGAATTTTAGCGGAGCAGCCGAAGTGAAAACCCGAGGCTGGCGAGTTCTTGAGGCCGTACACCGGACATGTCCGGTGAATTATAGCAGAGTAGCCTTCGGAAATTCCCGAGAGTGAAGAGTTCTGTGCGCAGTTCCCTGGTGCACCGGACACTGTCCGGTGCGCCACCGGACAGTCCGGTGCGCCAGACCAGGGAGCCTTTCGGGATGCCTTTAGCTTTCTAATTTGAACCCAACTTTGGTCTTTTTAATTGGCTTGTTGTGAACCTTTGACACATGTATAACTTATACACTGGAGCAAACTAGTTAGTCCAATTGTTTGTGTTGGGCAATTCAACCACCAAAATTAATTAGGGACTAGGTGTAAGCCTAATTCCCTTTCAATCTCCCCCTTTTTGGTGATTGATGCCAACACAAACCAAAGCAAATATAAAAGTGCATAATTGAACTAGTTTGCATAATGTAGGTGCAAAGGGTTCTTGGAATTGAGCCAATATAAATACTTACATGATGTGCATGGATTGTTTCTTTATTTTTAACATTTTGGACCACATTTGCACCACATGTTTTGTTTTTGCAAATCCTTTTGTAAATTCTTTTCAAAGTCCTTTTGCAAGATAGTCAAAGGTAAATGAATAAGAATTTTGAGAAGCATTTTCAAGTTTTGAAATTTTCTCCCTTTGATCCAAATGCTTTTCCTTTGACTAAACAAAACTCCCCCTAAATGAGATCCTCCTCTTAGTGTTCAAGAGGGTTTTGATATACCATTTTTGAAATACTACTTCCTCCCCCTTTTGAACATAGTAAGATATTAATTTGAAATTGACCAATTTAAAATCTCCAAATTTTTAAAATTAGGTGGTGGTGCGGTCCTTTTGCTTTGGGCTCATATTTTCTCCCCCTTTGGCATGAATCGCCAAAAACGGAATTATTAGAGCCCAACGAAGTACTTGCTCCTCCTTAGGTCATAAAATAAATGAGTGAAGATTATACCAAAGTTGGAGAGATGCTCGGAGTGACGGCGAAGGATGAGTAGTAGAGTGGAGTGGAAGCCTTTGTCTTCGCCGAAGACTCCAATTCCCTTTCAATATACTTATGACTTGGTTTGAAATACCCTTGAAAACACATTAGTCATAGCATATATAAAAGAGACATGATCAAAGGTATACTTGTGTGCTAAGTGTGCAAATTAGCAAAAGAAATTCCTAGAATCAAGAATATTTAGCTCATGCCTAAGTTTGGTAAAAGTTTGTTCATCAAGAGGCTTGGTAAAGATATCGGCTAATTGATCTTTAGTGTTAATGTAAGAAATCTCGATATCCCCCTTTTGTTGGTGATCCCGAAGAAAATGATACCGAATGGCTATGTGTTTAGTGCGGCTATGCTCAACGGGATTATCCGCCATGCGGATTGCACTCTCATTATCACATAGAAGGGGAACTTTGGTTAGTTTGTAACCGTAGTCCCGCAGGGTTTGCCTCATCCAAAGCAATTGCGCGCAACAATGGCCTGCGGCAATGTACTCGGCTTCGGCGGTAGAAAGAGCGACCGAATTTTGCTTCTTTGAAGCCCAAGACACCAAGGATCTTCCCAAGAACTGGCAAGTCCCCGATGTGCTCTTCCTATTAATCTTACACCCTGCCCAATCGGCATCCGAATAACCAATCAAATCAAATGTGGATCCCCGAGGGTACCAAAGCCCAAACTTAGGAGTATAAGCCAAGTATCTCAAGATTCGTTTTACGGCCGTAAGGTGTGATTCCTTAGGGTCAGCTTGGAATCTTGCACACATGCAAACGGAAAGCATAATGTCCGGTCGAGATGCACATAAATAAAGCAATGAGCCAATCATCGATTGGTATACCTTTTGATCCACGGACTTACCTCCCGTGTCGAGGTCGAGATGCCCATTTGTTCCCATGGGTGTCTTGATGGGCTTGGCATCCTTCATTCCAAACTTGGTTAGGATGTCTTGAGTATACTTCGTTTGGCTAATGAAGGTGCCCTCTTGGAGTTGCTTGACTTGGAATCCTAGAAAATAGTTCAACTCCCCCATCATCGACATCTCGAATTTCTTTGTCATGATCCTACTAAATTCTTCACATGTAGATTCGTTAGTAGACCCAAATATGATATCATCAACATAAATTTGGCATACGAACAAATCATTGTCAAGAGTTTTTGTGAATAAAGTAGGATCGGCTTTGCCGACTTTGAAGCCATTAGTAATAAGGAAATCTCTAAGGCATTCATACCATGCTCTTGGGGCTTGCTTGAGCCCATAAAGCGCCTTAGAGAGCCTATAAACATGGTTAGGGTACTCACTATCTTCAAAGCCGGGAGGTTGCTCAACATAGACCTCCTTCTTGATTGGTCCGTTGAGGAAGGCACTCTTCACGTCCATTTGATAAAGCTTGAAGCCATGGTAAGTAGCATAGGCTAATAATATGCGAATGGACTCAAGCCTAGCTACGGGTGCATAGGTTTCACCAAAATCCAAACCTTTGACTTGTGAATACCCCTTGGCCACGAGTCGAGCTTTGTTCCTTGTCACCACACCATGCTCGTCTTGTTTGTTGCGGAAGACCCACTTGGTTCCTACAACATTTTGGTTAGGACGTGGAACCAAATGCCATACCTCGTTCCTCATGAAATTGTTGAGCTCCTCTTGCATCGACATCACCCAATCTGAATCTTGGAGTGCTTCCTCTACCCTGTGTGGCTCAATAGAGGAAACAAAAGAGTAATGCTCACAAAAATGTGCAACACGAGATCGAGTGGTTACCCCCTTATGAATGTCGCCGAGGATGGTGTCGACGGGGTGATCTCGTTGAATTGCTTGGTGGACTCTTGGGTGTGGCAGCCTTGGTTGTTCATCCTCCTTATCTTCATCATTTGCATCTCCCCCTTGATCGTTGCCGTCATTTTGAGGTGGCTCATCTTCTTGATCAACATCTTGAGCCTCATCCTCAATTTGAGTTGGTGGAGATGCTTGCGTGGAGGAGGATGGTTGATCTTGTGCATGTGGAGGCTCTTCGGACTCCTTAGGACACACATCCCCAATGGACATGTTCCTTAGCGCTATGTATGGAGCCTGTTCTTCACCTATATCATCAAGATCAACTTGCTCCACTTGAGAGCCGTTAGTCTCATCAAACACAATGTCACAAGAGACTTCAACAAGTCCTGAGGACTTGTTAAAGACTCTATATGCCCTTGTGTTTGAGTCATATCCTAGTAAAAAGCCTTCTACAGTTTTAGGAGCAAATTTAGATTTTCTACCTCTCTTAACAAGAATAAAGCATTTGCTACCAAAAACTCTAAAATATGAAATATTTGGCTTTTTACCGGTTAGGAGTTCATAAGATGTCTTCTTGAGGATTCGGTGAAGATATAACCGGTTGATGGCGTAGCAGGCGGTGCTGACCGCCTCGGCCCAAAACCGATCCGGTGTCTTGTATTCATCAAGCATGGTTCTTGCCATGTCCAATAGAGTTCGATTCTTCCTCTCCACTATACCATTTTGTTATGGAGTGTAGGGAGAAGAGAACTCATGCTTGATGCCCTCCTCCTCAAGGAAGCTTTCAATTTGAGAGTTCTTGAACTCTGTCCAATTGTCGCTTCTAATTTTCTTGATCCTTAAGCCGAACTCATTTTGAGCCCGTCTCAAGAATCCCTTTAAGGTCTCTTGGGTATGAGATTTGTCCTGCAAAAAGAACACCCAAGTGAAGCGAGAATAATCATCCACAATAACTAGACAGTACTTACTCCCGCCGATGCTTATGTAAGCGATCGGGCCGAATAAATCCATGTGTAGGAGCTCCAGTGGCCTGTCACTAGTCATGATGTTCTTGTGTGGATGATGAGTGCCAACTTGCTTCCCGGCTTGGCATGCGCTACAAATCCTGTCTTTCTCAAAATGAACATTGGTTAGTCCTAATATGTGTTCCCCCTTTAGAAGCTTATGAAGATTCTTCATTCCAACATGGGCTAGTCGGCGGTGCCAGAGCCAACCCAAGTTAGTCTTAGCAACTAAGCAAGTGTCGAGTTCAGCTCTATCAAAATCTACCAAGTATAGCTGACCCTCTAACACTCCCTTAAATGCTATTGAATCATCACTTCTTCTAAAGACAGTAACACCTACATCAGTAAACAGACAGTTGTAGCCCATTTGACATAATTGGGATACGGAAAGCAAATTGTAATCTAAAGAATCTACAAGAAAAACATTGGAAATAGTATGGTCAGGTGATATAGCAATTTTACCCAATCCTTTGACCAAACCTTGATTTCCATCCCCGAATGTGATAGCTCGTTGGGGATCTTGGTTTTTCTCATATGAGAAGAACATCTTTTTCTCCCCTGTCATGTGGTTTGTGCACCCGCTGTCGAGTATCCAACTTGAGCCCCCGGATGCATAAACCTACAAAACAATTTTAGTTCTTGACTTTAGGTACCCAAACGGTTTTGGGTCCTTTGGCATTAGAAACAAGAACTTTGGGCACCCAAACACAAGTCTTGGAGCCCTTGTGTTTGCCCCCAACAAACTTGGCAACTACTTTGCCGGATTTGTTAGTCAAGACATAAGATGCATCAAAAGTTTTAAATGAAATGCTATGATCATTTGATGCATTAGGAGTTTTCTTTCTAGGCAACTTAGCACGGGTTGGTTGCCTAGAACTAGATGTCTCACCCTTATACATAAAAGCATGGTTAGGGCCAGAGTGAGACTTCCTAGAATGAATTTTCTTGATTTTGCTCTCGGGATAACCGGCAGGGTACAAAATGTAACCCTCGTTATCCTGAGGCATGGGAGCTTTGCCCTTAACAAAGTTAGACAAGTTCTTAGGAGGGGCATTAAGTTTGACATTGTCTCCCCTTTGGAAGCCAATGCCATCCTTGATGCCAGGGCGTCTCCCATTATAGAGCATACTTCTAGCAAATTTAAACTTTTCATTTTCTAAGTTATGCTCGGCAATTTTAGCGTCTAATAATGCTATATGATCATTTTGTTGTTTGATTAAAGCCATGTGATCATGAATAGCATTGATATCAACATCTCTACATCTAGTGCAAATAGAAGTGTGCTCAACGGTAGATGTAGATGGTTTGCAAGATTTTAATTCTACAACCTTAGCATGCAACATATCATTCTTAGTTCTAAGGTCGGAAATTGTAGCTTTGCAAACATCAAAATCCTTAGCCTTAGCAAGCAATTTTTCATTCTCAATCTTAAGGCTAGCAATAGAAACATTCAACTCATCAATCCTAGCAAGCAAATCAACATTATCATTTCTAGGATAGGAAGTTGAATCAATACAAACATGAGAATCAACCTTAGCAATTAATTTAGCATTTTCATTTCTAAGGTTGGCAATTGTGTCATGGCATGTGCTTAGCTCACTAGATAATTTGTCACATTTTTCTATCTCTAGAGCGTAAGCATTCTTAACCTTAACATGTTTCTTATTTTCCTTGATTAGGAAGTCCTCTTGGGAGTCCAAGAGATCATCCTTTTCATGGATGGCACTAATTAGCTCATTCAATTTTTCTTTTTGTTCCATGTTAAGGTTGGCAAAAAGGATACGCAAATTATCTTCCTCACCACTAGCATTATCATCACTAGAAGATTCATATTTAGTGGAGGAGTTAGATTTAACCTTCTTCCTTTTGCCGTCCTTTGCCATGAGGCACTTGTGGCCGACGTTGGGGAAGAGGAGTCCCTTGGTGACGGCGATGTTGGCGGCGTTCTCGTCGTCAGAGGAGGAGTCAGTGGAGCTTTCGTCGGAGTTCCACTCGCGGCACACGTGGGCATCGCCGCCCTTCTTCTTGTGATACCTCTTCTTTTCTCTCCTCTTGCCCTTCTTGTCGTTGTCCCTGTCACTGTCACTTGATAATGGACATTTAGCAATAAAGTGACCGGGCTTACCACACTTGTAGCAAACCTTCTTGGAACGGGATTTGTAATCCTTCCCCTTCCGTTGCTTGAGGATTTGCCGAAAGCTTTTGATGATTAAGGCCATCTCCTCATTGTCGAGCTTGGAGGCGTCAATTGGTTGTCTACTTGGTGTAGACTCCTCCTCCTTCTCCTCCGTTGCCTTGAAGGCCACCGGTTGCGCCTCGGATGTGGAAGGTTCGTCAAGCTCGTTGATCTTCTTTGAGCCTTTAATCATGCATTCAAAGCTCACAAAATTCCCGATAACTTCCTCGGGGGTCATTAGTGGATATCTAGGATTACCACGAATTAATTGAACTTGAGTGGAGTTAAGGAAAATAAGAGCTCTTAAAATAACCTTAACCACCTCGTGGTCATCCCACTTTTTGCTCCCGAGGTTGCGCACTTGGTTCACCAAGGTCTTGAGCCGATTGTACATATCTTGTGGCTCCTCCCCTTGGCGAAGACGGAAGCGACCGAGCTCCCCCTCGATCGTTTCCCTCTTGGTGATCTTGGTGAGTTCATCACCCTCGTGCGCGGTCTTGAGCAGGTCCCAAATCTCCTTTGCATTCTTTAACCCTTGCACTTTGGTGTATTCCTCCTTGCTTAGAGAGGCGAGGAGTATGGTTGTAGCTTGGGAGTTGAAGTGCTCGATTTGGGCCACTTCGTCCGTATCATAATCCTCATCCCCTATGGATGGTACCTGTGCTCCAAACTCAACAACATTCCATAAACTTTTGTGGAGTGAGGTTAGATGAAATTTCATTAAATCACTCCACCTAGCATAATCTTCGCCATCAAAAGTTGGCGGTTTGCCTAATGGAACGGAAAGTAATGGAGTATGTCTAGGTGTACGGGGATAGTGTAAAGGGATCTTACTAAACTTCTTGCGCTCTTGGCGCTTAGAAGTTATGGACAGCGCATCGGAGTCGGAGGTCGATGTTGATGAAGTGTCGGTCTCGTAGTAGACCACCTTCCTCATCCTCTTGTGCTTGTCGCCTTTCCGATGCGACTTGTGAGAAGAAGATTTTTCCTTCTTCTCTTTGTGGTGAGAAGAGGAAGATCTTTTCTCCTTCCGTTTGGAGGAGTCCTTCTTCTTCTCCCTCCTCTTGGTGCGGGACTCTTCCGATGAAGTGCTCCCTTGGCTTGTAGTGGGCTTGTCGCCGGTCTCCATCTCCCTCTTGGTGTGATCTCCCGACATCACTTCGAGCGGTTAGGCTCTAATGAAGCACCGGGCTCTGATACCAATTGAAAGTCGCCTAGAGGGGGGTGAATAGGGCGAAACTGAAATTCTCAAAAATAATCACAACTACAAGCCGAGTTAGCATTAGAAATATAATCAAGTCCGCGAGAGAGGGTGCAAAACAAATCGCAATCAAATAATGGAGCGAGACACGCGGATTTGTTTTACCGAGGTTCGGTTCTCTCAAACCTACTCCTCGTTGAGGAGGCCACAAAGGCCGGGTCTCTTTCGACCCTTCCCTCTCTCAAACGGTCCCTCGGACCGAGTGAGCTTTCTCTTCTCAATCACTTGGAACACAAAGTTCCCGCAAGGACCACCACACGATTGGTGTCTCTTGCCTCAATTACAAGTGAGTGTTTGATCACAAGAAAGAATCAAGAAAGAAGAAAGCAATCCAAGCGCAAGAGCTCGAAAGAACACAAGCAAATCACTCTCTCTAATCACTAGGGCGTTGTGTGGAATTTGGAGAGGATTTGATCTCTTGGGTGTGTCTAGAATTGAATGCTAGAGCTCTTGTAAGTAGTTGAGAAGTGGAAAACTTGGATGCTATGAATGGTGGGTGGTTGGGGGTATTTATAGCCCCAACCACCAAACTAGCCGTTTGGTGAGGCTGTCTGTTCGATGGCGCACCGGACAGTCCGGTGCACACCGGACATGTCCGGTGCGACAGCCACGTCACCAAAGCCGTTGCAATTTGACCGTTGGAGTTCTGACTTTAGGGCTCGCCTGGATGTCCGGTGCACACCGGACATGAACTGTAGATTGTCCGGTGCGCTGTTACACCGGACAGTCCGGTGTACACCGGACAGTCCGGTGAATTTTAGCGGAGCAGCCGAAGTGAAAACCCGAGGCTGGCAAGTTCCTGAGGCCGCTCTTCCTTGGAGCACCGGACATGTCCGGTGTACACCGGACAGTCCGGTGAATTATAGCGGAGTAGCCTTCGGAAATTCCCGAGAGTGAAGAGTTCTGTGCGCAGTTCCCTGGTGCACCGGACACTGTCCGGTGCGCCACCGGACAGTCCGGTGCGCCACCGGACAGTCTGGTGCGCCAGACTAGGGAGCCTTTCGGGATGCCTTTAGCTTTCTAATTTGAACCCAAATTTGGTCTTTTTAATTGGCTTGTTGTGAACCTTTGACACCTGTATAACTTATACACTGGAGCAAACTAGTTAGTCCAATTGTTTGTGTTGGGCAATTCAACCACCAAAATTAATTAGGGACTAGGTGTAAGCCTAATTCCCTTTCAAGTAGCAGGTGGAAATCCAGGACAACACCATTGAAGTCTTTTAAAATCAACTCCATGATGTGCAAGAGGAGCTAGATGAGGCCAACGCTCATCTAGAAATGCACCACCAGGACATGAACCAAGCAATGGAGGCAGACGGAAACAGCAAGGAGGAGGAGGATCCTGAGGAAATTGAGCCAGCTTCCATTCTAGACACGGCTTACTTCATAGTACCCCCTACACCTGCGGCCAGTGCTGCCTCTGCTACTCAGGGTTAGATGGGTCAAAATTAAACATGTTAGGAGGATCAAAAGACCACATAAGCTTAGCTTTTGACACCAACTATTGAACTAGGCTATAAGGTGGATCTCATAATATGTTGTAACCTGGAAAAACCTGTATGAGCAATGAAAGATGAATGAATGATTATCTTCTTTTGGTTTGATATAATTTTGTGTCGCTATCTCCTCATGATATGAAGTCACTACTTGAAATCTTTGGGCTTAAGTAACAGCGGCAAATTCCTATTTTTCCGATGGCAGCTAGACCCTGTCGTGGGCAAAACGAGCAGGTTCCCCCACCATCGCCCCCAGCTCCAATGATGCAGGAATTAATTGCTCAATAGAATGAAATCCTACAATAGCTGGTGCAACGTCAGCCCCACCCTCAGCAGTTTGGTGGAGGGCAACAGCAACGCCCACCGGCTGCAGCTACCTACCAAGAGTTCTTGAGCACTCAACCGCCGCTGTTCACCAAGGCGGAAGATCCACTGGACGTCGACGTGTGGCTCAAGGCAGTGGAATCCAAGTTTCCCCTTCTCATGGGAGCTGTTGGGGGCTTGTTCTCAAATGCTTCGGTTTGGTGGAAGGCAAAAATACAAGCGTGACGCACGAGCGAATACAAGTCAGCGTGAACAGTACGGTGGTACTGTTCATCTATTTATAGACACAGGACACAGCCTGTGAAGAATTACAATTATGCCCCTCATAAAAGTTTACAACATTGACTCAGACCTTTATGGACTGAAAGGTCATTCTATCTTTAAGTCGGTTTGTAATACCGAAGCTTCATGAAGAGGAACCTTCAGTCATCTCCTGCGGACAGCTTCAGCCGAAGCTGCTTCTTCCTACAAGACCTTCGGCGCGACGAAGCATAGCCCCAACAGTAGCCCCTTTCGCGGCGCTAGATCGTTTTTCGTAACGAGCTTGATCCGTGAAAAAAAAAGTCTCTTAAGCTTCGGGAAGCCGAAGGTCCAAAAAACACCTTCCCTGAGCTCGTTGTCGAGAAACGATTCAGTTTTTGAGCGCGTAGCGGTCCCACCTTGCAGAGTTACTGTTTGGTCTCTGCGGTCCACCGCGCAGCGAGTGCAAGCGGCTGTCCGCCTGGTGTAAAAAATCCTGGTGTTTCGCCTTCTTACCTGCAACACTATATAAACAGGCAAGTAGGTGTGAAGTTACCACAGCATTCATTGCTATGTGCACTGTTTCGCTGCCAAAATTTTTAACCAACGCCGAAGCTTGATTCTCGGAATCGAACGAAGCTCCAACTTGAAGCCTGCTTCGTCAGAAGGAAAGACTTCGGAAGAAAAAAGTATTTAATTTCCACAAACTCAGAATTAGATGGCCAGAGTGCGATCTACCGCTAGGGTTGAGCGTGAGGGGGGCGAAGTTGAAGGTTCGGAGACTGTTCCCATCTCCGAAGCAATGCAACGATCCGGACTGGTAACTTCGGAAGGAACCCCCACTGTTGAAGCAGAACAAGCAACTGCCGAAGCAGAGGAAGAGAACGTTGAAGAAACTGATCCCGAAGATGATTATCGTATTGCCATGCCCAGTAAGCCCAGCCACTTGGACTTCAGAAAGTCTACTGTTTCGAAGGCTGATCTTTCCAAAATGGTAAAGTCGGGCTTTTTCAATGAGAGTCAGAAGAAGCTGTTACGCTTCGGGGGAGAAGAGACTACCCCAAAGCCGGAGAAGGATGAAATTGTCATTTTCAAGAGTTTTCTAAAGGCTGGGTTAAGATCCCCCCTACATGAGATTATTGCAGAGGTACTGAAGAGGTTTGGTATCTACTTTCATCAGTTAACTCCTAACGCTATTGTTAGGCTTAGCGTTTATATCTGGGCCCTCCGAAGCCAAGCGGTGGAGCCGTTTGCAGACAGTTTCTGTCGAGTTCACGAACTACACTATCAGACGAAGGCTAGAAAAGATGGATTGCATGACAATTTTGGTTGCTATAATTTTGCTTATCGGAAAACCACAAAGTTTCCTGTAATCTGCTACCGAAGCAAATGGCCGGCAGGCTGGAAATCAGAATGGTTCTATGTCAAGGTTGATGACGACAAGGAGAAGCTTGTGCAAAGTCCACTCGAACTGATCTTCGGAGAAACCCGTCCTCGCTGCAACATGACACCAGAAGGTCCAACACAACAGGCAATGGATGAATTTAGAACTATTGCATAGCATATTAGTACAAGAGACCTGGTTCAGGAGTTCTTGGCCTTCAGGGTTTTTCCTACTTTAAAAGAATGGGAAATGCCGAAGCTAGAGGGGGAGAAGAAAGAAGGTGAACTTGTGCGTTTACCTTACTATTTCAAGTTTAAGAAATACTTTAAAACACCTTGTCAAGAGTGGCTGGATACAATTGAAGTAATGTGCAACGAAATACTTGGCAATTACTCCAAAAAAGAAGATCAATTGATGACCGCGGCCTTCGGCACCCGTCCAAAGCGAAGACTGAATCGAGTGCTGGACGCCCTGGGTTTTGAATACCCTGACTATGAAAATCTGAACAAAGGTGTCGGGGGCCAGAAAAGGAAAAGGACAACTGAAGCCTTAAATGAAGATGAGAAAGAACCATCAAAGAAGAGAATTCCGAAGAAGAGGAAAGTGTCTTCTCCGAAGCAAAAAAATATCTGAAGAAGAAGAAACCCCCGCATCACCCTCTGCCACTGACGTGGAGGAAATTTTGAAGGTAATGACTGAATCCCTGCCTGCAAAGCTAAGTCCATTGGGGCCTCAACTGACAAAGTTTTTTCAGAAGGAAAGGGAGCCCGAAAAAACGAAGAAGACGACTAAAGTAAAGAGGCAAAGAATTATCACTGTGACAGAGGTTATTGACAAGACACCGCCAAGAGCTTCGGCTCAGAAGACACTAGCGGCTGAGGAAAGAACAAATATTGAAATCACACCTTCGGAGGTCGCAGCTGCCGAAGCTGCCTCAACTGAAGATGTGAACCTGGAAAGCACAATCGAACACATCAACAAAATACTGCTAGACATGGCCACAGAAGAAGCTACCGCTGCCGCCGAAGAGGCCGTGGCCGCAGCGTCGGGGAAAGGAAAGGAAATTGCTGACGAAGCTTCAGAGAACGAAGCCTTCATGTTTCAAAATTTAATTGGAGAAAAATTGTCAAAACCCGAAATAGAAGAGCTTAAAGAGTATGCCAAATCTTGCGGGTACAAACCAGGAGCACTCCTCTTCGGAGGTATTGATGATGAAAAATTAGATTGTATCCGAAACCAAACTGGAGCCAAAGTTATCAGTACTCTGTCAAAGAGTATTGGTTTTCCGAAGCTGGAAATGGACATTAGCCGCTACCGACGACAACATATCGTTGGTAGTTTATTTTATTCCAATTTCAAGGTGAACTACTATTCCCTTGACTTTTATTGTTTTTAATAATGAAAACATGTCTAACGAAGGTTGTTTTCGTGCAGAGCATGCTGTTGAGCAAGGCCTTGAAAATGCAGCAAGATTTTGAAGACAAGAAACACGAAGTTATAATTGAAAATTTAGAAAACAAAATAAAGGAGCAATCAGCTGACATTGAGAAGAAAAACTTTGAGCTCCAGGTAACTGAAGGTTCATTGGCGGAAGCCGAAGCAAAAATAACAGAACTGAACACGAAGCTTCTTTGCCAATCTAAACAGTTTGAACAAGAAAAGCAAGAACTTAAGGCAAAACTTGAAGCCGAAGCTCAACAGAATTCAGATTTGAAAAAACTATTGGCGGACCTTCAAGAAAAATGTTTGGAATTTAGCAACAAATGCATTCAACGACTAAGAAAAATTTTTCACTCAGTTGGAGCCAGCAGTGAGAAATTCACACCCTCAGCTGATGATTTGCCGAAGACCTTCGAACATATTGAGGGTGAAATTGACGAGCTCGACGAAGTTATAGCTGGGCATGGTGACTTCTGTGCCTGGGTAGCTTCTCGGGGCACTGCTGCAGCTTTCCTAAAAGCTGGCTGCGACCATGGAAAGATTGTCAATAGGCCCAATTTCACTTTATCACCATCAATCCTAGATGACATCCCTGATCTCGCCCGAAGTATTTCCAATAGATTTATAAAAATGATATGGACAAAAGGCGGGCGAGAAAAGGCTGGAGATGAAGCTCGGAGTCATCTTGAACCAGTAAGAAATCTTACCTTGCGCTTACCTCGTCCTTCAAGCTCGATTTTGATTTATAACTACTTAATTCATGTAGGATGACGAAGCCGAAGTCGATGATTGAAAAGTGACGCCGAAGCTAAAATCCTTCGAAGATTAAGTAGGAGTAGACTGTAAACAGACTCAGGAAACTTTTGAGATAACTTGTGTAAATGTAACTAAACTTGTCTTTAATGAGTTCTGTTCATACCTTGTATTATGCTCTTGCCCTTCTATTAATGTATGTGAAGTGCTTTGTTGTGGACGAAATTATGCTTTTTTTAGCCGAAGGCGAAAAAACACCTTCCCTTCTTTTCGTACACAGCGAAGCATAGAAAACAATATTTCCCTTTCTTCCGAAGCTCTCCTTTTTGTACGCGAAGAAGCTCTTCTTTTATGCCGAAGCAACCACTTATGCCATGATGATGATTATCCTACATATGCCTGAATGAATGCTTACGAATGCAAATGCTATGATGTAATGTGATGTGCGAATGAATGTCCAAACACATATCCGAAGCCATACCCTCAGCCATTATTTCCTTAGAAACAATCAGCTCTGCGTTCCCTTAGGAACGACTTTGGAGCTTCTTCGCCTTTTACTTTCGGCGGAATCAGCGTTGACTTTTCGCTGTAAGCTCTGCATTCCCTTAGGAACGACTTTGGAGCTTCTTCGCCTTTTACTTTCGGCGGAATCAGCGTTGACTTTTCGCTGTAAGCTCTGCATTCCCTTAGGAACGACTTTGGAGCTTCTTCGCCTTTTACTTTCGGCGGAATCAGCGTTGACTTTTCGCTGTAAGCTCTGCATTCCCTTAGGAACGACTTTGGAGCTTCTTCGCTTTTTTAGTTTTCGGCACTCAATGGTGCGTTCTCAGCTTTTACATTTACATTCCTTGGGGGATTTTGCTCTTATAGAACTAAAAAAGGAAATTACATATGATGGCCCCATTAAAAACCTTTCTCCCCCTTTAGAAAGGAAAAGGGTGCCATGAAAAAGAAAAAACATAAAAAGTTACATCAAGTTACACATAATATCGTCGAAGCTCATCCGCATTCCAAGATCTAGGAATGTCGTTGCCGTCCATGTCCTTCAATCTGTATGAACCAGGTCTTGACGAAGATGCTACTAAGAAAGGTCCCTCCCATTTCAACTGTAACTTGCCCACTGTGTCTGGGTTGGCCACTCTCCGAAGCACCAAGTGTCCTGGCTCAATATTCTTTAGCCGAACTTTTCTATCTCACCATTTGACTGTTTCGGCTTGGTATTTATTGATATTTTCCACAGCTTGAAGCCTGATCCGTTCTAAAGCATCTTTTTCCACAAAACAAGCATCTTCAGGACCTGATTCTGTCGAAGCTACTACTCTTATTGATCCAGTTTTAGCTTCTTCCGGAGTTATTGCTTTGTCACCGAATAATAACTTGAATGGAGTAAAGCCTGTAGACCTTGATGTTGTTGTATTGTGGCTCCACACCACTTTGGTTAACTGATCTGGCCACTTTCCCCTGGGTTGATTGAAGATTAACTTCATTATTCCTGTCATTATAATGCCGTTGACTCTTTCAACGAGCCCATTTGACTCCGGATGCCTGACTGATGCAAAATGGATCTTCGTACCAATTTGGTCACAGAAATCTCTGAAAGCTTCGGAGTCGAATTGTGTTCCATTATCTACAGTGATGGCCTTTGGTACCCCGAAACGACAAACAATATTCTGCCAGAAAAACTTTTGGACAGTGGCCGAAGTTATTGTGGCTAATGGCTTTGCCTCAATCCATTTAGAAAAATACTCCACAGCCACTACAACATATCTTAAATTCCCTTGAGCCGGTGGTAATGGACCTAACAAGTCAAGGCCCCACCTTTGCAATGGCCAGATGAGTTGTATGAGCTGTGTTAAAGACGAAGGTTGTTTTTGATCTCTTGCACATTTCTGACAGCCTTCGCACTTTTGAACTAATTCCGCTGCATCCGAAGCTGCCTTCGGCCAATAAAACCCTTGGCGGAAAACTTTTCCAAGTAACGGCCTAGATCCAATGTGAGATCCACACAGGCCTGCATGTATTTCTTTCATCAACTCTATACCTTCGGTTCTAGATAAACACTTGAGTAGCGGAGCGCAAACTCCATGCTTGTACAACTCCCCTTCTATCATGACATATGGACGAGCTCTTGCTTCAATCCTCCTGTTATAAGCTTCATCATCTGAAAGGAACTTACCCTGAACGTAAGAGATGATCTCAGTTCTCCAATCTTCGCTATAAACAGGAGATATATTGAGGACTGCTCTTTCAAGGAGTTCTACTGAAGGTGCCTTTATTGTTTCGAAGAACACATCCGAAGGTAAAGGCAGCCCCTGTGCTGCTGACTTAGCTAGCAAATCAGCATGCTCATTTTGCCCTCGAGGGATATTTTTGACAGAAAATCCTTCGAAGGAAGCTTCGATTCTTCGGACCGTGTCTAGATATTTTTCAAGCTTCGAATCTTTAACCTTGCAACTCTTGTCGATATGACCCGAAACAACCTGGGAATCAGTTTTAAGGATGGCCCTTCTGATTCCCATTGCTTTTAATTTCCGAAGGCCCAAAAGCAGTGCTTCGTACTCAGTAATATTGTTTGTACAGCTAAAATCGAGTCTTGCTGCATAACAAGTTTTAACTTTGGATGGTGAGACCAACACAGCGGCTGCTCCTGCTCCGAAGGTTCCCCAAGACCCATCGCAAAACACTGTCCACACTTCGGCATCTTTATTTGTTTCTTCATCCTGAGCCCCTGGCGTCCAATCGGCAATGAAATCTGCCAACGCTTGAGACTGGATCGAGGATCTATGCACATAATCAATGTAAAATTCATTGAGCTCTGCAACCCATTTTCCAATCTGTCCAGTAGCTTCTCTATTTCTCATAATATCCTTCAACGGCTGCGAAGAAGGAACAACAATATTGTATGCTTGAAAATAATGCCTAAGCTTCCTGGATGCCATCAAAACAGCATATAATACCTTCTCCAATTCTGTATAGTTTTTCTTTGATACACTAAGAACTTCAGATACAAAATACACTGGAACCTGCTTCTTGACTTGGCCATCAAGCTTCTCCTAGACAAGTGCTGCACTTACCGCTGAGTGCGAAGCTGCCACGTATAACAACAAAGGAGCCCCTGGCGTTGGTGGAGTTAATGTTGTTAAATCTATCAAATATTGCTTCAGCTCTTCAAAGGCTTTTTGTTGGCTTGGTCCCCATTGAAGGACTTCGGCTGATTTCAGCACTTCGAAGAATGGTAAATTTCTTTCTACTGATCTGGATATGAACCTATTGAGAGATGCCAGCCTCCCTGTCAATCTTTGGGCCCCCTTTCTTGTAGTTGGTGGCTCCATTCGAAGTATAGCTTCAATTTTACTTGGATTAGCTTCAATTCCCTTTGTTGAAACCAAGCATCCAAGAAATTTCCCCTTCTTTACTCTGAAGACACATTTTTCTGGATTCAACTTTAAGCCAGCTTGTCTGAAACTGGCGAAGGTCTCCTGCAAATCAGCAATATGATTTTCTTGTTTCGTGCTTTTTACAATGATGTCATCAACATAAGTTAGCACATTTTTGCCTATCTGAGACTGGAGAACCTTCACAGTCATTCTGCTGAAACTTCCTCCAGCGTTTTTGAGCCCCTCAGGCATCCGAAGATAGCAATATGTGCCACTTGGGGTTATGAAGCTAGTCTTCAGCTCATCTTCCTTCTTCATCCAGATTTGGTGATAACCTGAGTAACAGTCTAGCAGACTCATGAGCTCTGAAGAAGCTGCTGCATCAACTAAAGAGTCTATCCTTGGCAATGGGAATTCGTCCTTCGGACAAGCCTTGTTGAGATCTGTAAAATCGATACACATTCGCCACTTGCCATTGGCCTTTTTTACCATAACAGTGTTAGCTAGCCATTCTGGGTAATTTACTTCTCTGATAACTCCTGCACTGAGGAGTCTTTTGACTTCATTACGAGCACCTTCGGCCTTTTCATCAGACATTTTCCGAAGCCTCTGCTTTCTGGGTCTGAAGGATGGGTCAACATTGAGCGAATGTTCAATAACATCCCTATTTACTCCGCAGAGGTCATTAGCTGACCATGCAAAAACATCTTTGTTGTTGAACAAAAACCTTATCAAGGTTTTCTCCTGCTCTTCGGATAATTGAGAGCCCAGCAGCACCTTTTGCTCTGCTATGTCCTCACATAAAAGCATGGGCTTCGGCTGATCTGCTGAAGCTGCTTTCTCCCTTCTGAATTTGTACTGTTCACAAACTTCAGCTCCATCTATGTTATGGATTGCTTTTGAGTCAGTCCAGTTTCCTTCGGCCCTTCTGGCAGCTTCCTGACTTCCATGAATAGCGATGGGTCCTTGATCCGAAGGTATCTTCATGCAAAGATAGGCAGGATGAAGAATTGCTTCAAAAGCATTGAGGGTGCCACGACCAATAATTGCATTGTAAGGGTATTCCATGTCAACAATGTCAAACACAACTTGCTCAGTTCTAGTGTTGTTGATGAACCCGAAGGTCACTGACATGGTGATCTTGCCCAACGCTACAATCTGTCTTCCTCCAAAGCCACAGAGAGGGTGCGTAGCATCATGAATCTTATCTTCTGGCTCTTGCATTTGCCTGAAGGCCTTAGCAAATATGATATCAGCTGCACTGCCTGTATCAACCAAGACATTGTGGACCAGAAATCCTTTGATAACACAAGAGATAACCATGGCATCGTTGTGTGGGTAATCCTTGAGTTGAAGGTCCTCTTGGGAGAAGGTAATAGGAATGTGAGACCATCTCGACTTGATGAAGGGTCCTTGCACCCCAACATGATGTACCCTTCTCTGTGCTTCCTTCTTCTGCTTCTTGTTGGCTGGCTCTGAACATGAACCGCCTGTTATCGGGAGTAGCAGCTTCGGAGCCGAAGCAGCTCCAGCTTGATCGTTGAACGAAGCCATCAGCTCAAAAAAAAGTGGAAGTGAGTTCACCGGAGGTGGGCGCCAATGTTGGGGGCTTGTTCTCAAATGATTTGGTTTGGTGGAAGGCAAAAATACAAGCATGACGCACGAGCGAATACAAGTCAGCGTGAACAGTACGGTGGTACTGTTCATCTATTTATAGACACAGGACACAGCCTGTGAAGAATTACAATTATGCCCCTCATAAAAGTTTACAACATTGACTCAGACCTTTATGGACTGAAAGGTCATTCTATCTTTAAGTCGGTTTGTAATACCGAAGCTTCATGAAGAGGAACCTTCAGTCATCTCCTGCGGACAGCTTCAGCCGAAGCTGCTTCTTCCTACAAGACCTTCGGCGCGACGAAGCATAGCCCCAACAGGAGCTTAACCTGATGCCGCAAAAGCTCGCTTCGCTGCACAGCAGCTCCTTCGACCTGCAAGGACATGGTGGGACCATTTTCTCACCATGCTGCCCACCGACCACATGGTGACGTGGGAGGAATTCAAGAATGCATTCAAGGGACATCACATTCCTGTGGGCATATTGGACCGCAAGCTAAATGAGTTTCTGGCACTAACCCAGGGGACTCGCACAGTGCTGCAATATGCCTAGACCTTCAACGACATGTGCTAATATGCGAGTTACCATGCAGACTCTGATGAGAAGAAGAGGGACTGCTTCGGAAGGGGACTCAGCACCAAACTCTGCGAGCACCTTAACACTGTTCGAGCCAACAACTACAATGAACTGGTCAACCTGGCCATCTCACAGGAAGACTGCATCTTAGCCCACCGAGAAGAGAAGAAGAGGAAGGCACCAATGACAGGGTCCTCGGCCCCACCTCAGAGGTTCCGGATTGTCTCCAACAATCAAAGCAGGGGATCCCAACAACAGGCAGGAAGATGGGTAATCAGGCCGCCTCAGCAACAGCAAGCACCCAACCATCTTCCCGCCCCCGCTCTAAGAAATAATCTGCCTCCGTGACAGCAACAGCAGCAGCAGTTCTGATAAGGAAACAGGAACAGATGCTTCACGTGTGGTAACACCAGCCACTACACTAAGGATTTGCCCGTGGAACCAACCAAGACAGGTGCCAGCTGCTAACCAAGAAAAGGGAAAGAAGCAAAAAGTGCAAGTCAAGCAAGGGAGGCTAAATTTCACCACTCTGGAGGAGTTACCCGGAGGAGCCCATGTCATGACTAGTACCTTCTCAGTTTTTAATCAACCGGCTTTAATTCTTTTTGACTTCGGTGCATCACATAGTTTCATTAGCCCAAAATTTAGTGTCAAATTCCAACTACCCTTTTATCATACCCAAGGGGCTTTTATGATTGCAACACCTGGGGGCAAGATTGAACATCCTAAGATGCCTAGACTCCGCAAGCACGCATCTGGATCATTACGATTGAGATTTGAGCACTTGTCGAGTTGTGAACTCGTTGCGCTGTGTTTTGTGTGCTCGTGTCTTGACTTGTGTGTGTGACTTTGCTAAGACTCTAGCTTCTGCGTGTGTTTCTTTCCCTCCCTTACTCTTGTGATTTCCATTGTGATCAACTTTGTAAGGGTGAGAGACTCCAACTTGTGGAGATTCCTCACAAGGGAAACATTGACTATAAGAAAGAAGACCATGGTATTCAAGTAGACCATTGGATCGCTTGAAAGGGGTTGAGTGCAACCCTCGTCCATTGGGACGCCACAACATGGAAGTAGGCAAGTGTTCTACTTGGACGAACCACGGGATAAAAATCGTTGTGTCACCTGAGTTTATTCTTGTGCGATCTTCCACTCACTTGATAATTGCTCTAAGTTTAACACTCACTTTGTACAGAGCAATTAAGTGAAGAAGCCATCTCCTTCTCTCTAGACATAGTACCTTGGTTTTGATTTCACTAACATTTCATAAAACCAAGTTTGTGCTATTTAGTGTTGATTTTTACAGGATCACCTATTCACCCCCCCCCCCCTCTAGGTGCTCTCAATTGGTATCGAAACCGTACTCTTCATTAAGGGACTAACCGCCCGAAGAGATGGATCCTAAAGGAAAGGGTATGGTGATCAACGACAAGGAGAAGGAGACCCTCTACGAGCCAAAAGACGACAAACCCACTAACTCAGGCTCGAGTCACAAGAAGAGGAATGGAAAGAAGAAGAGGCGCATAAAGAAGATCATCTACTATGACAGTGACACCTCCTCTTCTTCACCAAGGGATGATGACGACGAAGACTCTTCGTCAAAAAAGAAAACGGTTAATCAAAACTATTCTTTTGATTATTCTCGCATCCCTTATAATTCAAATGCCCATTTACTATCTATTCCACTTGGAAAACCCCCACACTTTGATGGAGAGGACTATTCATTTTGGAGTCATAAAATGCGTAGTCACTTATTTTCCTTCCATCCTAGTATTTGGGAAAATGTTGAAAATGGAATGCATTTCGATAGCACTGATAATCCTGTATTCATAAATGAGCAAATACATAAAAATGCCCAAGCCACTACTGTTTTGCTAACATCTCTATGCAGGGATGAATACTACAAAGTGAGCGGCTTGGACAATGCCAAGCAAATATGGGATACCCTCAAGATCTCTCACGAGGGTAATGATGCCACCATGATCACCAAGATGGAACTGGCGGAAGGTGAGCTGGGGAGGTTCGCCATGATAAGGGGAGAGGAGCCAACTCAAACTTACAACAGGCTCAAGACCCTTGTCAACAAGATTCGAAGCTATGGGAGTACAAGATGGATGGATCATGATGTCGTCTGACTCATGGTAAGGTCATTTACCGTTATCGATCCTCATCTTGTAAATCTTATTTGTGAGGACTCCAGGTACATCAAGATGACGCCAAGGAAATTCTCGGAAAATTCGTGAGCGGGTGCATGATGGTGAAGGAAGCGAGGTATGTGGACGATGCTTTAAATGGACCGGTTCCTCTCTACGAGTCACAGCCTATTGCTCTCAAAGCAACCAGCAGCAAGGAGGCGCTACCTAGCAAGGTAGCACAAGTGGAGGCTGCCGGGCTCAACGAGGATGAAATGGTGCTTATAATCAAGCGCTTCAAGACCGCCTTAAAGGGACGCAAGGAGTACCCCAACAAGAATAAGTCAAGGGGAAGCGCTCCCTCTTTAAGTGCAGTAAGTCTGGTCATTTCATAGCACAATGTCCCAATAATGACAATGACCAGGCACAAGAAAAGAAAGGGAAGAAGGAAAGGAAGAAGAACTACAGGAAGGCGAAGGGCGAGGTGCACATTGGAAAAGAATGGGACTCTGACTGTTCTTCATCCGACTCCCATGATGAAGGACTAGCTGCCTCGGCCTTCGACAAATCCTCCCTCTTCACCAACGAACAACACACATGCCTCATGGCTAAGGAGAAGAAGGTACATATACGAGATACACCTAAGTACACTTCTTCTAGTGATGAGGAATCTTCTGACGATGAAGTAGATTATAGTGATTTATTTAAAGGGTTAGATATAACTAAGGTAGATAAAATAAATGAATTAATTGATGCTCTTAATGAAAAGGATAGGTTGCTAGAAAAGCAAGAAGATATTCTGTATGAGGAACATGATAAATTTATTAATGTTCAAAAATCTCTTGCTCTAGAAATTAAGAAAAATGAAATATTGTCTTCTGAGCTGTCTACCTGCCATAATTCTATTTCTAGCCTCAAAACTTTGAACGATGATTTAAATACAAAGCTAGAAAAATTGAATGTGGCTAGTTCATCTGTAGAGCATGCTGTTATCTGCAATAGATGTAAAGATTTTAATATTGATGCTTGCAATGAACATGCCTCTACCATTCTTAAGTTAAACAATGATGTTGCAAGTCTTAATGCTCAACTTAATACTTGCAAGGATAATTATGAGAAACTAAAATTTGCTAGGGAAGCCTACACCATTGGTAGACACCCCTCTATTAAGGATGTACTTGGTTTCCAAAAGGAGACTAAGAACTTAACAAGCCAAAGGACTTACAATCTCAACAAAGAGAAAGGGAAAGCTCCCGTGGCTAGTAGCTCTAAAAAGAACCATGACTATCTTTATGACAAGAGATTTACTAGTATTGTTCATCATGATAAGTGTTATGATCATGCTGTTTCTCATGTATGTCATGATGACACATTTAGTTCTCATGCCATGTTTGCATCTGGCTCTTCATATGCTCATGGTAGAAATAGGCCTAGGTGCCATCATGCTGCTTCTCATGCGCCTAGGAAAGCATCAACTAGGCTAACTATGCTTTATCAAACATGTGATGCTTCATTTGTTCTTACATGCAAAAATGATAAAGTAGTTGCTAGAAGTTTGGGACCTAAGTGCAAGAGAGACAAAACTTGTATCTGGGTTCCAAAGTCTGTTGTAACTAACCTTGTAGGACCCAACAAGAGTTGGGTACCTAAAACCCAAGCTTAATTACCTTGCAGGTTTATGCATCCGGGGGCTCAAGCTGGATTATTGATAGTGGATGATGCACAGACCACATGACGGGGGAGAAGAAAATGTTTATCTCCTACGTCAAGAACAGGGATTCCCAAGACACTATCATCTTTGGAGATGGGAACCAAGGCAAGGTTAAGGGCTTAGGCAAAATGATCAATTTTACCATCGAAAACTCAACAAACATGTAACGTCACAAAATAGCTGCCAAATAAGTCAAGCATAGTAATTTTGGAGCTGAAGCAAACTTTTATTCATGCAACATAATTTGAAGAAATGTATAATGATAATTGTTGCTGTAAAATATGCCTTAATACTTTTGGTCAAATATGTTTGGTACATTTTAGTAAAAAAAATGGAAATATTGGCATCTGTGAAAGGGAATTAGTTAAAAGTATGAGCACTCCAACTGCCAGGCCTTGCTAGATATCAAGATTCTGCAGTACCACACAAGAAACATATACAATTATCAGAAATGTCACATGTCTGAATTCCAAAGGACTAAAAATTGGCTGCTGCTTAGAAGTAGCATAAGTAAATGAAGTTTTGGTCTTAATGAAACTTAAAGACTCCATATCTTCGTAAAACTTTCACATCCACAACTAATACCGAACCTAGCAGTTCTAAAATTCTTACACCCAGTTAGCTTCTTGAATAACCGAATCTATTCATACAAAACTTTACCTTTTCATGTGTTGAATAGCAGTGGCAATACCAATACCATAACACCGACGAGAAAGGCTCTTGTGAGGATTTTTTCCATATCGGGTGTAGCCTCAACTCAAGTCACATAGTGTAGCTTGGGGAACATCTCTTCTACCAAAATAACATGCATGGAGTCAAATTTCATATAAAAAATAAATTTGCGCTGTAAATAGCGGCAGCATAACAGCTTTTGAGTGCCGCCGGCCGCTGTGACCACTTCTAAGGAAAGAGCAAATTGTAGCAACACTATCAGCGTTTTGAGAAGGCTATCACTAAATCCAATAGTCTGTTATTCACAATAATGAATTCAATTATTCAGTATGTTTCTTAAACAATACCTTCATTTGATTGCTTCCACAACCATTCTGACACCGCAGAATCATAAGAGGTGACATGCTGCATGGCTTTCCATATCAACATCCTAGGGAACCGCTGATCATCTTGCTTTCCTTTAAGGTACTACAATAATCAGGATAATCATTATGATCCACCACAATAGGAACATCCTTATGGTTCAATCAGAACATAGAGCAGTTACCACAAGAAGGAATTAAGAAAGAGAATGAAAAAAAGTTATTGCTAGAAATAAAAGCCTGAGATACAGAAACAATATAATACTATAAGCTACACCTTTTAGCCATGTATGGCTTGCGTTCACACAAAGCAACTTTCTATAAAGCACTGATTTTATAGCACATGTTCATTGGAACATATATGTCCCGTCGAGCAATGTTGACACAACCCACACGCGTCGAAATCCTACACATCAGAAACTTATATCCTCTTCGAAAAAACTTCTTGGAGTAAGATGTCAGCTTTTATAATTTGATGTTGAAAGTATTTATCCCGAGGACATGGGTGCTTGTATCATCATCATGTCAGACTAATCTAACTCAGCAAAGCACGACAAAGTTTGCTGCAATGTGGAGTAAGATGCTCAGCCGAATTCTAACGTTACATTTTTAGTGGAGCACTTCTTTGAGCTTGAAATTCACATAGAGCACGACGAGCTGACGCACGACATAGAATCAATTAATCTCAAAACCATCGAATCGCAAGGCAAAGGGAGTAGAATCTCTACTGAAGCAGGCACCTGCAGGTTATAGCTGTACGCTTGTAACTTCTGGAACTGGATGTTCACCATGTGCGATTGTACGCCAACGCCCCATCAGACCTGAAACCAAATCACAGATTCTAAAAACTTTGGCCTTCTAGCTTCAACTAATTCAATAAAGAACAAAAGTGATGAGCGGTTGTCACTAACTGTCGGCAGGTGTCATGGTTGTTGTCGCGCAGGGCCGCAATGTCGTTGCCATCCCTGTAGGAACTGACGCTCCACGTGGACGTCTTCGCTATATCTCGCATGTCCGCATCCATAGTCATCTTTGGGCTCTCCTTCACTCGCCCATCTGTCACACCCGGTTTTAGAAGGCAAACCGAATGCGAACCATGTACGTGCCAGGATCAGTTATTCACGTACACAGCAGTTACATAACATGGACATCATCACACAGTGCTCAAAATAGTATTAAAAGGGAAATAGTCGATTACATCATACGTCTGAGACGTCCATGTACTCCTTACAATAAATCAAAGTGCGAAAACGAAACGTAGATAACCGCGGCCTTCACAGGCAGCCGACTGGGGGTTGCCGCTAACCCACACCTAGAACTCGTCGTAGTCTTGGAACTCCTGGAAGTCTCCTTCCACAGCTTCATCTTCTCCTGAGCAGTGGTTGCAATGCTGACAACCTGGGGATGGGGGGGTTTGGTGTGTAGAGCAAGAGTGAGTACACATCAACATACTCAGCAAGTATCCTGTTTGGCTGTAGTGGACTAGCTTTATGTGGGGGTAAGTCAAGCAGTTGCTTTTAGTTGGTCAGGTTATTATTTACTAGTAGAAAGCCAGGTTTTAACATTAACCCAAGTTATTAGCCCGATGTACCCTTTCCAAACGGAAAGAATACCACTTACCAGCACCATAGACATAACCAAAACCATCAGTCTCATTGCCACCTGTAAACCAAAATGTCTCTGATCAAGTACCACTAATCACTGGAGCTCCCTTGGCCGCTCATAACCGCGAGCACGGCTGATATATCAGTTTTCAAACACTCTGCAGAGGTTGCGCACATTACCCATGAGCCGTGATTCCCTTTTTGCCCGGAGAGAGCTGCTCCCCATTGACCACTACCTAGGTGGTCCAGCAGGGCATCACTACGTAGCCTTTACAAAGATTCCTGAAAGGGAATTAGGCTTACACCTAGTCCCTAAATAATTTTGGTGGTTGAATTGCCCAACACAAATATTGGACTAACTAGTTTGCTCTAGTGTATAAGTTATACAGGTGCAAAAGGTTCACACTCAGCCAATAAAAAGATCAAGTTTTGGATTCAACAAAGGAGCAAAGAGGCAACCGAAGGCACCTCTGGTCCGGAGGCACCGGACTGTCCGGTGTACACCGGACAGTGTCCGGTGCGCCACCAGAGGACTCCAACTCGAACTCGCCACCTCCGGGAATTTCTCAGGCCGCTTCGCTATAATTCACCGGACTGTCCGGTGTACACCGGACAGTGTCCGGTGCTCCATGGAAGCGCGGCCTCCTCAACTCGCCAGCCTCGGGTTCGCGCAGCAGCCGCTCCGCTATAATTCACCAGACATGTCCGGTGTGCACCGGACTGTCCGGTGTAACCCCGGAGCAACGGCTATTTCGGCGCCAACGGCTCCCTGCAGCGCATTTAATGCGCGCTCTGCGCGCGCAGACGTCAGGCGCGCCCATACCGGCGCACCGGACAATGAACAGGTGATGTCCGGTGTGCACCGGACATCCAGGCGGGCCCAGAAGTCAGAAGCTCCAACGGTCAGAATCCAACGGCACTGATGACGTGGCGGGGGCACCGGACATGTCCGGTGTGCACCGGACTGTCCGGTGCGCCATCGACAGACAGCCTCCACCAACGGTCAAGTTTGGTGGTTGGGGCTATAAATACCCCAACCACCCCACCATTCATTGCATCCAAGTTTTCCAACTTCCAACCACTATACAAGAGCTAGCATTCATTGCAAAGCACACCAAAATAGATCAAATCCTCTCCCAACTCCACACAAAGCCCTAGTGACTAGAGAGAGTGATTTGTTGTGTTCATTTGAGCTCTTGCGCTTGGATCGCTTCTTTTTCTTTGGCCTTCTTTCTTGAGATCAAACACTCACTTGTAATTGAGGCAAGAGACACCAATTGTGTGGTGGTCCTTGCGGGAAGTTTGATTCCCAGGTGATTTGAGAAAGAGAAGCTCACTCGGTCCGAGGGACCGTTTGAGAGAGGGAAGGGTTGAAAGAGACCCGGCCTTTGTGGCCTCCTCAACGGGGAGTAGGTTTGAGAGAACCGAACCTCGGTAAAACAAATCCGTGTGTCTCACTTCTTTATTCACTTGCGATTTGTTTTGCACCCTCTCTCGCGGACTCTATTATATTTCTAACGCTAACCCGGCTCGTAGTTGTGATTATTTTTGTGATTTTCAGTTTCGCCCTATTCACCCCCCCCCCCCTCTAGGCGACTTTCAATTGGTATCAGAGCCCGGTGCTTCATTAGAGCCTAACCGCTCGAAGTGATGTCGGGAGATCACACCAAGAGGGAGATGGAGACCGGCGACAAGCCCACTACAAGCCAAGGGAGCACTTCATCGGAAGAGTCCCGCACCAAGAGAAGGGAGAAGAAGAAGAACTCCTCCAAGCGGAAGGAGAAAAGATCTTCCTCTTCTCACCACAAGGAGAAGAAGGAAAAATCTTCTTCTCACAAGCCGCATCGGAGTGGGGACAAGCACAAGAGGATGAGGAAGGTGGTCTACTACGAGACCGACACTTCATCAACATCCACCTCCGACTCCGATGCACCGTCCGTAACTTCTAAGCGCCAAGAGCGCAAGAAGTTTAGTAAGATCCCCTTACACTATCCCCGTACATCTAGACATACTCCTTTACTTTCCGTTCCATTAGGCAAACCGCCGACTTTTGATGGCGAAGATTATGCTAGGTGGAGTGATTTAATGAAATTTCATCTAACCTCACTCCACAAAAGTATATGGAATGTTGTTGAGTTTGGAGCACAGGTACCATCAATAGGGGATGAGGATTATGACACGGACGAAGTAGCCCAAATCGAGCACTTCAACTCCCAAGCCACAACCATTCTCCTCGCCTCACTAAGCAAGGAGGAATACAACAAAGTGCAAGGGTTGAAGAATGCAAAGGAAATTTGGGACCTACTCAAGACGGCGCACGAGGGTGATGAACTCACCAAGATCACCAAGCGGGAAATGATCGAGGGGGAGCTCGGTCGCTTTCGTCTTCGCCAAGGGGAGGAGCCACAAGATATGTACAACCGGCTCAAGACCTTGGTGAACCAAGTGCGCAACCTCGGGAGCAAAAAGTGGGATGACCACGAGGTGGTTAAGGTTATTTTAAGAGCTCTTATTTTCCTTAACCCCACTCAAGTTCAATTAATTCGTGGTAATCCTAGATATCCACTAATGACCCCCGAGGAAGTTATCGGGAATTTTGTGAGCTTTGAATGCATGATTAAAGGCTCAAAGAAGATCAACGAGCTTGATGAACCTTCCACATCCGAGGCGCAACCGGTGGCCTTCAAGGCAACGGAGGAGAAGAAGGAGGAGTCTACACCAAGTAGACAACCAATTGACGCCTCCAAGCTCGACAATGAGGAGATGGCTTTAATCATCAAAAGCTTTCGCCAAATCCTCAAGCAACGGAGGGGGAAGGACTACAAACCCCGCTCCAAGAAAGTGTGCTACAAATGTGGTAAGCCCGGTCATTTTATTGCAAAATGTCCTATGTCTAGTGACAGTGACAGGGGCGACGACAAGAAGGGAAAGAGGAGAGAAAAGAAGAAATACTACAAGAAGAAGGGCGGCGATGCCCATGTTTGCCGGGAGTGGAACTCCGACGAGAGCTCCACCGACTCCTCCTCCGACGACGAGGACGCCACCAACATCGCCGTCACCAAAGGCCTTCTCTTCCCCAACGTCGGCCACAAGTGTCTCATGGCCAAGGACGGCAAAAAGAAGGTAAAATCAAGGTCCTCCACTAAATATGAAACATCTAGTGATGAGGATGATGATAAAAATGAGGAGGATAACTTGCGCATTCTTTTTGCTAACCTCAACATGCAACAAAAAGAAAAATTAAATGAATTGATTAGTGCTATACATGAGAAGGATGATCTCTTGGATTCTCAAGAAGAATTCCTTATTAAAGAAAATAAGAAGCATGTTAAGGTCAAGAATGCTTATGCTTTAGAAATTGAAAAATGTGAGAAATTAACTAGTGAGCTAAGCACATGCCATGACACTATTGCCAACCTTAGAAATGAAAATGCTAGATTAATTGCTAAGGTTGATTCTCATGTTTGCAATGTTTCAACTTCCAATTCTAAAGATGATAATATTGATTTACTTGCTAGAATTGATGAGTTGAATGTTTCTCTTGCTAGCCTTAAGACTGAGAATGAAAAATTGCTTGCTAAGGCTAAGGATTTTGATGTTTGCAATGCCACTATTTCCGACCTTAGAACTAAAAATGATTTATTACATGCTAAGGTTATTGAACTAAAATCTTGTAAACCCTCTACCTCTAATGTTGAGCATGTTTCTATTTGTACTAGATGTAGAGATGTTGATATCAATGCTATTCATGATCACATGGCTTTAATTAAACAACAAAATGATCATATAGCATTATTAGACGCTAAAATTGCCGAACATAACTTGGAAAATGAAAAGTTTAAATTTGCTAGAAGTATGCTCTATAATGGGAGACGCCCGGGCATCAAGGATGGCATTGGCTTCCAAAAGGGAGACAATGTCAAAATTAATGCCCCTCCAAAGAATTTATCTAACTTTGTTAAGGGCAAGGCTCCCATGCCTCAGGATAACGAGGGTTACATTTTGTACCCTGCCGGCTATCCTGAGAGCAAAATTAGGAGAACTCATTCTAGGAAGTCTCACTCTGGCCCTAAGCATGCTTTTATGTATAAGGGTGAGACATCTAGCTCTAGGCAAACAACCCGTGCCAAATTGCCTAGAAAGAAAACTCCTAATGCATCAAATGATCATGCTATTTCATTTAAGACTTTTGATGCTTCTTATGTGCTTACTAGCAAATCCGGCAAGGTAGTTGCCAAGATTGTTGGGGGCAAACACAAGGGCTCCAAGACTTGTGTTTGGGTACCCAAAGTTCTTGTTTCTAATGCCAAAGGACCCAAAACCGTTTGGGTACCTAAAGACAAGAACTAAATTTGTTTTGTAGGTTTATGCATCCGGGGGCTCAAGTTGGATACTCGACAGCGGGTGCACAAACCACATGACTGGGGAGAAAAAGATGTTCTCCTCATATGAGAAAAACCAAGATCCCCAAAGAGCTATCACATTCGGGGATGGAAATCAAGGTTTGGTCAAAGGTTTGGGTAAAATTGCTATATCACCTGACCATACTATTTCCAATGTTTTTCTTGTAGATTCTTTAGATTACAATTTGCTTTCTGTATCCCAATTGTGTCAAATGGGCTACAACTGTCTATTTACTGATATAGGTGTTACTGTCTTTAGAAGAAGTGATGATTCAATAGCATTTAAGGGAGTGTTAGAGGGTCAGCTATACTTGGTAGATTTTGATAGAGCTGAACTCGACACTTGCTTGGTTGCTAAGACTAACTTGTGTTGGCTCTGGCACCGCCGACTAGCCCATGTTGGAATGAAGAATCTTCACAAGCTTCTAAAGGGAGAACACATTTTAGGACTAACCAATGTTCATTTTGAGAAAGACAGGATTTGTAGCGCATGCCAAGCCGGGAAGCAAGTTGGCACTCATCATCCACACAAGAACATCATGACTAGTGACAGGCCACTGGAGCTCCTACACATGGATTTATTCGGCCCGATCGCTTACATAAGCATCGGCGGGAGTAAGTACTGTCTAGTTATTGTGGATGATTATTCTCGCTTCACTTGGGTGTTCTTTTTGCAGGATAAATCTCATACCCAAGAGACATTAAAGGGATTCTTGAGACGGGCTCAAAATGAGTTCGACTTAAGGATCAAGAAAATTAGAAGCGACAATGGGACGGAGTTCAAGAACTCTCAAATCGAAGGCTTCCTTGAGGAGGAGGGCATCAAGCATGAGTTCTCTTCTCCCTACACTCAACAACAAAATGGTGTAGTGGAGAGGAAGAATCGAACTCTATTGGACATGGCAAGAACCATGCTTGATGAGTACAAGACACCGGATCGGTTTTGGGCCGAAGCAGTCAACACCGCTTGCTACGCCATCAACCGGTTATATCTTCACCGAATCCTCAAGAAGACATCCTATGAACTCCTAACCGGTAAAAAGCCAAATATTTCATATTTTAGAGTTTTTGGTAGCAAATGTTTTATTCTTGTCAAAAGAGGTAGAAAATCTAAATTTGCTCCTAAAACTGTAGAAGGCTTTTTACTAGGATATGACTCAAACACAAGGGCATATAGAGTCTTTAACAAGTCCTCAGGACTTGTTGAAGTTTCTTGTGACGTTGTGTTTGATGAGACTAACGGCTCTCAAGTAGAGCAAGTTGATCTTGATGAGATAGGTGAAGAACAGGCTCCATGCTTAGCGCTAAGGAACATGTCCATTGGGGATGTGTGTCCTAAGGAATCCGAAGAGCCTCCACATACACAAGATCAACCATCCTCCTCCATGCAAGCATCTCCACCAACTCAAATTGAGGATGAGGCTCAAGATGTTGAACAAGAAGATCAAGAAGATGAGCCACCTCAAAATGACGGCAACGATCAAGGGGGAGATGCAAATGATGAAGACAAGGAGGATGAACGACCAAGGCCGCCACACCCAAGAGTCCACAAAGCAATACAAAGAGATCACCCCGTCGACACCATCCTCGGCGACATTCATAAGGGGGTAACTACTCGATCTCGTGTTGCACATTTTTGTGAACATTACTCTTTTGTTTCCTCTATTGAGCCACACAGGGTAGAGGAAGCACTTCAAGATTCGGATTGGGTGATGGCGATGCAAGAGGAGCTCAACAATTTCACAAGGAACGAGGTATGGCACTTAGTTCCACGTCCTAATCAAAATGTTGTAGGAACCAAGTGGGTCTTCCGCAACAAGCAAGACGAGCATGGTGTGGTGACAAGGAACAAAGCTCGACTCGTGGCCAAGGGATATTCACAAGTCGAAGGTTTGGATTTTGGTGAAACCTATGCACCCGTAGCTAGGCTTGAGTCAATTCGCATATTATTAGCCTATGCTACTTACCATGGCTTCAAGCTTTATCAAATGGACGTGAAGAGTGCCTTCCTCAATGGACCAATCAAGGAGGAGGTCTATGTTGAGCAACCTCCCGGCTTTGAAGACAGTGAGTACCCTAACCATGTTTATAGGCTCTCTAAGGCGCTTTATGGGCTCAAGCAAGCCCCAAGAGCATGGTATGAATGCCTTAGAGATTTCCTTATTGCAAATGGCTTCAAAGTCGGCAAAGCCGATCCTACTTTATTCACCAAAACACTTGATAATGATTTGTTTGTATGCCAAATTTATGTTGATGATATTATATTTGGGTCTACTAACAAATCTACATGTGAAGAATTTAGTAGGATCATGACACAGAAATTCGAGATGTCTATGATGGGGGAGTTGAAATATTTCCTAGGATTTCAAGTCAAGCAACTCCAAGAGGGCACTTTCATTAGCCAAACAAAGTATACTCAAGACATTCTAAGCAAGTTTGGAATGAAGGATGCCAAGCCCATCAAGACTCCCATGGGAACAAATGGGCATCTCGACCTCGACACGGGAGGTAAGTCCGTGGATCAAAAGGTATACCGGTCGATGATTGGTTCATTGCTTTATTTATGTGCATCTCGACCGGATATTATGCTTTCCGTATGCATGTGTGCAAGATTCCAAGCCGACCCTAAGGAATCACACCTTACGGCCGTAAAACGAATCTTGAGATATTTGGCTTATACTCCTAAGTTTGGGCTTTGGTACCCTCGGGGATCCACTTTTGATTTAATTGGTTATTCGGATGCCGATTGGGCGGGGTGTAAGATTAATAGAAAGAGCACATCGGGGACTTGCCAGTTCTTGGGAAGATCCTTGGTGTCATGGGCTTCAAAGAAGCAAAATTCGGTCGCTCTTCCTACCGCCGAAGCCGAATATATTGCCGCAGGCCATTGTTGCGCGCAATTGCTTTGGATGAGGCAAACCCTGCGGGACTATGGTTACAAATTAACCAAAGTTCCTCTTCTATGTGATAATGAGAGTGCAATCCGCATGGCGGACAATCCCGTTGAGCATAGCCGCACTAAACACATAGCCATTCGGTATCATTTTCTTCGGGATCACCAACAAAAGGGGGATATCGAGATTTCATACATTAACACTAAAGATCAATTAGCCGATATCTTTACCAAGCCACTTGATGAACAATCTTTTACCAGACTTAGGCATGAGCTTAATATTCTTGATTCTAGGAATTTCTTTTGCTAAACTTGCACACATAGCTCACATGTATACCTTTGATCATATCTCTTTTATATATGCTATGACTAATGTGTTTTCAAGTGTATTCCAAACCAAGTCATAGGTATATTGAAAGGGAATTGGAGTCTTCGGCAAAGACAAGGCTTCCACTCCACTCTACTACTCATCCTTCGCCGTCGCTCCGCATCACTTTCCAACTTTGGTATAATCTTCACTCATTTATTTTATGACCAAAGGAGAAAAAGGGCTTATATATCACTCAAAGTATCCGTTTTTGGCGATTCATGCCAAAGGGGGAGAAAATATGAGCCCAAAGCAAAAGGACCGCACCACAACCGCACCACCACCCTAATTTTTAAAATCGATGATTTTCAATTGGTAAATTTCAAAATTGGTATCTCTTTGTGTTCAAAAGGGGAGTAAGTAGTATTTTCAAATTTGATGTCTTAAAACCCTCTTGAACACTAAGAGGAGACTTTATTTGAGGGGGAGTTTTGTTTAGTCAAAGGGAAAGCATTTTGAACAAAGGAAGAAAATTTCAAAAACTTGAAAATGCCTTGCAAAATCTTATTTATCTACCTTTGACTATCTTGCAAAAGGACTTTGAAAAGAATTTACAAAAGAGTTTGCAAAAACAAAACTTTTGGTGCAAATGTGGTCCAATATGTCAAAAACAAAGAAAACAATCCATGCGCATCATGTAAGCATTTATATTGGCTCAATTCCAAGCAACCTTTGCACTTACATTATGCAAACTAGTTCAATTATGCACTTCTAGATTTGCTTTGGTTTGTGTTGGCATCAATCACCAAAAAGGGGGAGATTGAAAGGGAATTAGGCTTACACCTAGTCCCTAAATAATTTTGGTGGTTGAATTGCCCAACACAAATATTGGACTAACTAGTTTGCTCTAGTGTATAAGTTATACAGGTGCAAAAGGTTCACACTCAGCCAATAAAAAGATCAAGTTTTGGATTCAACAAAGGAGCAAAGAGGCAACCGAAGGCACCTCTGGTCCGGAGGCACCGGACTGTCCGGTGTACACCGAACAGTGTCCGGTGCGCCACCAGAGGACTCCAACTCGAACTCGCCACCTCCGGGAATTTCTCAGGCCGCTTCGCTATAATTCACCGGACAGTGTCCGGTGCTCCATGGAAGCGCGGCCTCCTCAACTCGCCAGCCTCGGGTTCGCGCAGCAGCCGCTCCGCTATAATTCACCAGACATGTCCGGTGTGCACCGGACTGTCCGGTGTAACCCCGGAGCAACGGCTATTTCGGCGCCAACGGCTCCCTGCAGCGCATTTAATGCACGCTCTGCGCGCGCAGACGTCAGGCGCGCCGATACCGGCGCACCGGACAATGAACAGGTGATGTCCGGTGTGCACCGGACATCCAGGCGGGCCCAGAAGTCAGAAGCTCCAACGGTCAGAATCCAACGGCACTGATGACGTGGCGGGGGCACCGGACATGTCCGGTGTGCACCGGACTGTCCGGTGCGCAATCGACAGACAGCCTCCACCAACGGTCAAGTTTGGTGGTTGGGGCTATAAATACCCCAACCACCCCACCATTCATTGCATCCAAGTTTTCCAACTTCCAACCACTATACAAGAGCTAGCATTCATTGCAAAGCACACCAAAAGAGATCAAATCCTCTCCCAACTCCACACAAAGCCCTAGTGACTAGAGAGAGTGATTTGTTGTGTTCATTTGAGCTCTTGCGCTTGGATCGCTTCTTTTTCTTTGGTCTTCTTTCTTGAGATCAAACACTCACTTGTAATTGAGGCAAGAGACACCAATTGTGTGGTGGTCCTTGCGGGAAGTTTGATTCCCAAGTGATTTGAGAAAGAGAAGCTCACTCGGTCCGAGGGACCGTTTGAGAGAGGGAAGGGTTGAAAGAGACCCGGCCTTTGTGGCCTCCTCAACGGGGAGTAGGTTTGAGAGAACCGAACCTCGGTAAAACAAATCCGCGTGTCTCACTTCTTTATTCACTTGCGATTTGTTTTGCACCCTCTCTCGCGGACTCTATTATATTTCTAACGCTAACCCGGCTCGTAGTTGTGATTATTTTGTGATTTTCAGTTTCGCCCTATTCACCCCCCCCCCCTCTAGGCGACTTTCAATTCCCCGAGGCTGTAGCCGCCCGTTAGGTTTCCTAAATGTACCGCACTCCTCCCTAAGGGACAAATCAACCTTGGCAGAGCGAGCCGCATACACCGAGCCCTATTGACGGCACGACGGCTAAGCGAACTACACCTCGGTTCCTCTAATTACTCAGCTAAGGGCGTCCCACTCCACCCTCATGGTTGCACTGTTTTCCCGGGTGGTCATCCATAGAACAGGTCCTTACGGAGAGGCACTCGAGAAACCGCTCGAGCCCCCTTGAAGGTCACAAGTATAACATCTTAATAAAAGAGGGGAAAATAGCGTATCATAAATAATTCTCATCATGTTCATTGATTAATGTTCAGCAATAGCATAAAGCTAACCAATAATAATCCGACCCAAATAGGTAAACAAGGACATGGATAACAAAAGCTAGTCGATCCTTAAGTATAAATGTGTAATGCGGGAGGTGAATTAAAGAATGGATAGGACAGAGATAGGTCAAAGGACACTTGCCTCCACCAACCGACTGCTGCTCAGGGGCTTCTCCTGCGAGTTCTTCGGGCTCTCCAACCGGATCGTTCTCTATGCGATTGCAAGCATACATACATCCATCCATTCAAATTAGGAAACAAACAGTACACCATACAAGAGAACAAATAAAGTAAATATGCATAGAATATCACATACGATGATAAATTTACCATGGTTAGAAAGAGGCGGGGAAAGGTCTCGCGAGAGTTAAAGCTTATGCCCGAGACGCACTACGGGTTGATGAACAGCTAGACGTTACGTGCTCTAGTTCCAATTGGTTCCAACAAAAGGGTTAGCTACATGCACTAATGTAAACGTGACCGCTTTTAGTAGATTAACATTGAATGAGTTAGACGATTAGCTATACAAATTAACTAACGTAACCAATTTCCAAATTGAGACTCGTACCTTATTAATATAAACAACGGGATTAACGCGCATAGGATAGGGGGGTAGACGGGGCGTCTGGGGGTAGACGGGGGCACGACGGGTCGCGCCAAGGCACTGCGCACTATGCGGGCACGCGCGCGAGGCCGCATGCACGCGCCGCGAACTAACCATGCGCACGTCGGGGCCGCGCGCTAGCCGAGCTCAAGGCCGCGCGCCCTAGGCACGCTGGGCCGAACTCGAGGCCACGCCGGGGCCGACACGACGCGAGCAAGGCACGGCGAGGCGAGCGGGCAAGCACGGCGCACGGGCGGGGCGAAGCACGGGCAGGGCGGGGGCACGGCCGAGGCCGAGAGCGGGGGCGGCCGAGGCCGGGGCGGGGGCGGCCGAGCCGGGGCACGGGGCGGTCGGGCCGGTGGCGGCCGAGCCGGGGCGGGGGCGGGCGGTTGAGCCAGGGGGGGCGGCCGAGCCGGGGCACGGCGGGGCCAGCCGAGCCGGGGCGGGGGCGGCCGAGCCGGGGCGGGGAACGCCGGGGCGGGGGCGGCCGAGGCCGGGCGCGGGGCAGTTGAGCCGGGGGGGCGGCCGAGCTCGCCGGGAGGCGAGCGGCCGAGCCGGGGCGGGGGCGCGGTTGAGCCGGGGCACGGGGCGGGCGGCGCGGGGTGGCCGGGCGCGGGGCGGTTGAGCCAGGGGGGCGGCCGAGCTCGCCGGGAGGCGGGCGGCCGAGCCGGGGCGGCCGAGGGCCGGGGCCGAGCCGAGGCGGGCGGCGCGGGGCGCGGGCGACCGGAGGGCAGGGTCGGGGGCGACCGAGGCCGGGGTGGCCGGGCGCGGGGCGGCCGAGGGCCGGGGCCGAGCCGAGCTCGCCGAGGGCGGCCGAGCTCGCCGGGGCCGGGGCCGAGCGCGCCCATGGGGAGAGCGTCGGAGGGAGGGGAGGGAGGAGGGAGGAGGGAGGAGGAAGATAGGAGGGAGAGAGGAGGGAGAGAGGAGGGAGGGCCTCACCGGAGGGGGAGGACGGCGGCGGCGGCGCCGGGGAGGGGCGGCGGCGGCGCGGGTGAGGGGCGGCGACGGCTAGGGTTAGGGTGAGGGTGAGGGTGAGGGAGAGAGAGAGAGGGGATTTTTGGAAAAAGAGAAAAAAAAGAAAAGGGAGGGGGCGGTTGGGCCGGCTGGGCCCAAAGGAGGGGGAGGGGGCGCGCGGCTGGGCCGCCAGGCCGGCCCACGGCGGGGGAGGGGCGGCTGGGCCGCATGGGCCAAGGGGAAGGTGGGCGGCTGGGCCAAAAGGGGAGAAGGGAGGGGAGAGAGAAAAGAAAAGGCTTTTCTTTTTCTAAAATCTATTTTCCTCTAGATGAAAGCATTCACATTTTTAATCAATCAAAAGTATGCATGGTTCGGCATGGTGCATCACACAAAATAAAGTACTTTAAGGTTTTGCTTTACACGAGGTCTAAAGCCAAAACCCGCTATGACTTTGGAAAAGATCAAGGTTTAGCGAGGGGAAAAGGGAAAAGAAAAGGGTAACGCCTGAATTTGGTGAGAGAAAAGAAGAAAAAAATTCTACCCCCCAAATTCAGGGCGTTACACCATCGCCTGGTGCCCCCGACGCTAATGGGGTCATCGGTCGCCGCCTCCTCCTCCTCAACGCCGGATTCCATCGGACGAATGCGAGGGGAGGAATTGGAAAAGCAGTGAAGCACACTCACCACGGCGAACTCAAAGTCTCGAACTATTAGATAGGATAGAGTGAGAGACAGTGTGAAGGGAATCGAGACTGGGTGGCGCTTGACGCCTTGGCGCGGTGCCTGAAGAAGGCGAGAGCTTGGTGTACCTGGAAGAAGGCGAGCAGTGAGCAGAGCTTCTCCTCGACGTTGTGGAACAAGATCTGGGGAACATGGCAATGGCATGCGCCACCTCGCCTAGCCTGGCCTCCTTGCGGTGGGAGGAGCTCCAGGCAGGCGATGGAAGCATCGTGGTCAGGGCGTGCATGGTGCCTCATCCATCGTCGCGCCACCAGGAAGACGCTCGCGATGCTTAGGCCAAGCAGTACCCAGAGGTTAGCGATGGACCCTGAGGATGCCATGGTTGATGGGAATGGGCTCGGGCTCGTCTACTCCGCGCGGGCAAGGGGGATTCGAGGGCTAGGGTTTTAGCACGCCGCTAGGGGGTTTTGAGGTGAGTGTATAGGTGCAGAGGAGGACGGATGGCGGGAGCTCGAAGAAAACGTCGAGCGGAGTGAGAGGAGGTCGTGCGGTGGATGGATAATACCCCAGGCGATTGGCTTTCTCGCAGACCAAAAATTATGACCATGCCGGGCAATGTTGAGCCAAGCGACATTGTCCTCGTGAGGACGGTCACTGCTCAAGACCATGCCGGTTACTGTTGAGTCATGCGATGTTGTCCTCGGCGATGACGGGCACTGCTCCCATCCCACCTATAGCCGACCGAGAACAACGAACAAAGGTGTGGGTTCTCGCTGCATTGTGGGGGCGAATGGAAAGTGCAGGCAAGCCTAGATGTGTCTGTGCAGCTGTGGAGAGCTCCACGCGTCACGCGGCGGAAGTGCACTCGCTAGCGTGAAGCGCGGGCGTGCGCCGAAAAGGGGTCAGGTTTTAATAGAAGAGACTAGCTAATAATACATTTATATAGTATTTTCCAAATTTTATAGGGGTTGGCTAGCTGACCCTAACAATTGCATGTAGCTTCCCGATCATGTAGTTCCGCACTTGTCCATATCCAACTATTCTTCCTCTAGCAATGTGAATGAGGACACGTAAAATGAGCGTCGGCCATATGGTACTTTATTTTTATGGGTTATTTTTCTCATATGTGGATGTATATATATAGGGCTAGATATCGAGCCAGCTCGGCTCGACTTGTTCGAGTTTGAGGTGGTTTGTTAAGCTAACGAGTGCTGCTCAGCTTGGCTTATTAAGCTAATGAGCCACAGAGTCAGCTCTACTCGATTCATTTATGAGCTTGAGCTGGATTGTTTAGCTCGCGAATCACAACAAGAAAAAATTATATATATATAATCAATTTATAATAAATTTCAAACCAATTTAACAATAGAAGACAATAATTATACTTATAGTTTTACATATCATATCAATGTAACACTAAATTAAACAACTCATCCCTTATCAATTCACAATTCACGCACATGTTCATCAGTTTAATTCACAGTCATAATTGCACAGACCAATTTAACACATAGATATAGTTCATCAATCATTAGTTTAACTTATTGGTTATAAACACCACACGTACATATAGTATGTTCATCAATTAATGCGTGAATGAAATGCATATAGTTTCGTTTTACTGAAATGTGATAGCTCGTTTAGCTCACGAGCTGGCTCGTTGACAAACCAAACTGGCTCATTAATGAACTAAGTTAACAAACTGAGCTAGTTTATTAACGACCAAGTTAGTATGTTCAACACCTCTACTGTCCCATCTTCTATCACATCTTCTATTTTAAACTGTGCTTTATAAATAATACTACATCCGATTTTTTATTTGACATTGCTTAGTTCAAATTCAAACTATATAGCATCAAATGTTAACGAACGGAAGGAGTACATTTTACAAAATAAAACAATATTTCGAACGACCATATCCAGCCAGAGACGGCTATAGGTGTACATTCGGGTCGCTCGGCCTGGCACGGCCTAAGCCCGAAAAGACCCGTATTGTTTGAATTTCGGGTCATGCCGGGCCGGCCCACGGGCCTAGCCCTCGGCCCACGGACCGACACGTAATTGCTTAAACGTGCCAGACTCATTTCGGGCGGTCGGAAATTCAATTTTGGCCCGAAATTCAATTTTTGGCCTAAAATTCACATCAGGGTCCGAAATTTACATTAGAGCCCTAAATTCAAAACAAATTTAATAAAACAAATAAAAGATAAGATAAATAAATTTGACCAAAAGCAAACTTAATATTTGTATTAAGTTACCAGAGCTATGCAATGACTACCTCGTTTACAAATCATTTTGTTAGAAGGAAAAAGGGTATAATCAGTTTTATACAAAGTTCGTAAGTTCAGTTCATTATCTAATGTTCATAACAAAAGTAAAATTACATCACATATTCTAATTTAAGGCTACAAAAAACATCTAACTAGCATTATCTCTAGCTACAAAAGTGTGGAATGAAGTGTAGTTTTAATAAATACTAGTCGGTTGCCCGTGCTTTGCGACGGGTTACAACAATACCCACGTAAACTATCCACCCAAAAAATCTCAAGATTTTTTTATTGATTGTCTCCACTCTCCGAATAATATTTTGATTTGGCTAACTGATGTTATTGTTTACTTCGTCCCATATGTTTTGGTACAACACGGCCAATGAAGTGAACGATTAGAAGAGAGTTCACAACGACTGACTGAACAAACAAAGATTATAGAATGACATAATTCCACCATACCGAGACCAAATAAGAGAAAGTATGTGAGCTCAAGTTTCTAAAATAAGTCACATGAACTCAAACTTATAAAAAAGATAGATCAAAATATGGAGTGGTTGCTAAAGTAAGGTGTTGGGGGCCTTCGTCTTCCGAAGGTCCTCAAAAACATGACTAACAATGTTCCCCAAGTGTAATATATGTTCAGGAACCTTCGGACTCGGGATAAAGCTGTACACAATATGAAAAGCAAGGTCAGGACGAAGGATGAACCAGTTCCGAAGCTATACGCAGGGAAGCTTCGGCTCAACGGCAAAAAAGGGAACCGACTTAAAGGGGTAAAGGCTATCGAGTCCTTGTTGGATTGTCATTAAGTCAATAGTAAAAAGGGCATGAATGTAATTTTACACAGGCTGCGCCCTGTGCCTATAAATAGATGAACAGTGCTCCCGTACTGTTCACGCTGACTTGTACTCGCTTGTGCGTCATGCTTGTACCTTTGCCTTCAATCAAGCCGAAGGTACAAATGTAATTTGATATTGTTCTTATTCATTTCGGATTATATAAAAGAAAGATATATTATGATGTCATGTAATTATCCATGTTACTATGTTTCATATGCTTCGTCTTTTATTGATTTATGTTGCAATGATGAAGGTACGTCCTTCATAACCTTCGTCCGAAGATTGTTATATCCCTAGGGAAATAATGCTTCGAAGGACGAAGGGCATTAAACATTAACCTATTTTTGTGTTGCCTTGTTCTTAATTCATAGCATTCGAGAGCAAGTCACCAACATTGGCGCCCACCTCTGGTGTACTCACTTCCACAACCTTTGGCAAAGCACTGACCTTCGTTATGCCGCCGAAGAAGATAACAGCGCCAGGGGCTGCTACACTGCTGCCACTGGACACAAACCAGGAGACTCTCTCTCTCCAAGAGGTTCAAAGCCAAAAGAGAAAGGCCACCAGTCCAACATTCTAGGAGAAGTTGGACCAAGAGATCAGGGACATGGAAATCATCCATCAACAAGTGCAAAGGAAAAAAGAGAAGATGGCTCGACTGGCCGATCTTCAAAGGAAGATCGATGAAGCTACTGAGGAAGTGCGTCATCTTACTCAAGATGACCAAGACCGAAGGCCTCAATACAGGGAGCTTCGTCAAGAGGGCTTATTCAACGAAGATGGATGGTATGATGATTTTAATCATGATACTTTTACTTTTGATGATGCTTCTTCCTTGGCAGCAGAATTGCAGGCTATCCCATGGCTACAATCCTACAAGCTACCCCAGCTACCCATGTACGATGGGCACTTGGACCCAAAGCGATTTTTGATGAGCTATGAGGTAACAATATCCTCATACGGAGGCAATGCAGCTGTCATGGCAAAGTCCTTTGTCATGATAGTCCAGAACGTAGCCCAGACATGATATTCTTCTCTTCGACCAGGGACAATCACGTCATGGCAGAAGCTCAAGGATATGCTGGTTACCAGTTTCCAAGGCTTTCAAACGAAGCCAGTCACAGCTTAGGCTTTGTTCTAGTGCACGCAAGACCATGAGGAATACCTTCAGGCATATGTCTGAAGGTTCTTGCGGCTGAGGGCACAAGCACCCACAGTGCCCAATGAAATTGTTATTGAGGCCATGATCAAGGGTCTTCGGCCAGGACCTACGGCTCAATACTTCACCAGGAAGCCCTCACAAACTTTGGAGAAGCTGCTTCAGAAGATGGATGAGTATATCCAGGCTGACAATGACTTCCGCCAAAGAAGGGAGGAAGCTTACAGATTCTCTGAGATGACCAGGGGCTTCAGAGGAAGAATCCACCCTAGGCATGTCAGATCAATCCACAGCTCCAGTCAGAATAACGACAAAGGAAGCCAGCTTCAGAGGCCACAGTACACCTCACAATATTTGGGGCAGCAGCAAAGCTCCTTTAGGCCACCAGCTCCAAGGGGCAGAGTGTGGCGGAACCGCCCGAATTATTCCAACTTAAGTGCCTAAGTCCCACCTTAAAGGCTAGACCACACTTAAATGGGAATAACCCGTCAATCCCTCGGATCTAGTCCGACGAGGCCACTGACAGGATCAAGTACCACAATCTCACTCGAAGGTGAGTCACAGAGCAATTACAATAAAGCATAAAACCATGCATGTAAGAGTATTAAAATTATTACATCACCATCGGAGTTTTGCAAAAGTAGTCATCATTGTTCGAGGTGCAGTGGACTAAACTAACGATAAATAAATAGAGAGATGGGGAAGCCTGTCCCATCACTCCTCATGCTCCTCCTCAGCCGAGGTAGGGTCCCATTCGACATTCCAACCCGGTGGTAAGGTGGACGGCCAAGTCACTCCAGCAACCATGTCCTCCAGAGAACCTATAAAATTATGCCACAAGCAAGGCTAAGTATACTAATACTCAGCTAGACTTACCCGGTGTGAGGAGTCTACTCCTCTACCTCTAGACATGCAGCTGTTTGGTTGTGGGGTTTGGTCGCCAAAAGCACTAGCTGAGTTTCTAAATCAAGTTTTAACTTTGTCAAATTTAAGTGTGACTCTCTTAAGGCTAAATATGTACTATCTACTCATACATAGTAGCAAACATTTTTAGCAATCAACATCTTGTATCAACTCATCACATTTCCACTTGTTACTCAATGCAGTACAATGGATCAAGCAGTCTCATTAGCTGCGAGAAGCAGACGATTCGAATCGAGCTTTTATCCTTGCAAGGTAAACCTAAACACACGACGTGGCGAGGCACTCCGTCCCCACACACATCAACCGTCCCCATCGATTCCCTGGCAACAGATCAGGGCTCACCGCCTTGGCGTACAATGCCTCACTGACCCCGACTGCCGTCGTGCAGTGACCGCACTTGTACCCACCATAACCGGAATGGGAGACCACGTCTCACGTCGCGTGAGGGGCAAAGTCTGCGGGCAGGTTCACTTAGGTACTAGGCTTACCGATTTACCATATTTCTCGGTATGTGTTTAGTACGTTCAAACGCTTGACACAGGTATCCGCACGTTAATCCTTATTCCATTTTCCCATCTCGTAAACAACCAATCCCCATGGATTGTTGTCTACAACTAGTATCATAATAGTATGAAGGTGGGTACAACCAATTCCTGATCTCGCACGAGTACTGGAAAAATCACTCGTCTTCTACCGAGATCCTAATTAAATAAAGCAACTACTCGACCTATCATACTAGTATTCATCTCAAAAGGATTCCTGAGATCATGCAACTAGGGTTTCAAACAACTCCTACACCTAAGTGCACATTCAGTCCTACAATCATTAAGTATAGTAAAATAGCATAAATAACAGGTTATGCATAAACCGGGGCTTGCCTTCCAAGGCTGTGGCAGGCAGATCCTCTGATGCAGACCCGGGTGCTGGATCTGGGGCTACCTCCTGAGCAGCTCCTTGCTCCGGCACGAGGACGTACTCTCTGTCAGCAAGGTTACAGTCTATCGAAATGCAATGAACATGTATGTCATGATTATGCAGGATTTAATAACATTATGCTAAGAGAAGAAAAACTAAGTTAATGAGTAACTTAGGGTTTCCGGATCATATGTGGCTTTTAATGGTTTATGCTTATCACTTCTAGGTCTAGGTTTTGCTAGGGATAGGCATAGGTAATTAGTATTGCCTTTATATATCTCAGTGGACAAGTTATAAAGAGTTTTAGGATGACACTAATTTTATATTATTCATACTTCCCTTTCTTTATTCTCTATTTGTGGTTTCTAGTGTAGGTTTGAACTACGACAGTGGTTTAATATTTTCCAAAAATTCTGTAAAAATTACAGTGGGCTGCTATCTGCTATTCCAGCCTGTTTTAAGAATTTGAGGCTTAAAATATAAAGACTATGTTTTAGACAAAATTAACAAGAGTTGTGCAAAATGGCCCCCTTTACACTACACCTCTTCATTAGAGTTGAGTTCCTTCCTAAGGGTTATTTTTGTTGGGATCTACCAGTAATAATAAACCTCTGTACCAAAATTCACAAAAAGTTAATTGGTGATTAATTAGTTGTGATTTTCTAAAGTTTTATGTCCAAAAGGTGCTTATAACTAACTTGTCATTTGAAAAATATCAAACAACAGATTTTGTATTTTTCTTATGTTCATAATAACAAAACATTAGTTATCCCAAGGGTTGGGGTGTTTTCACCTTAGGGTTATTTTTGTAGGGTTTTTCTAAGCTTTCCTTGTTTTCTTAAAATAAAAGGGATCCTACTTATTTTATGCTAAACAGGGTATGATAGATTTTTCCAGTGAACTACATTGAATAAGTACCCTAACAAAAATAGAGGTGCCTTCTGGTTCATTATTTAAATCACATTTTCTATTTTTCTTAACCTTAAGCATATTGTAAAATAAGTGGTAAAAACTAACTTAATGGGGTGGGCAGAGAGATTCAACATTTTTAATTAGGTCAGTAGGTGGACATATACTTCTCCAAAATTTTCTAACCCCAGCCAAATAGCACAACTATTTTTCTTTCTATTATTGAGCTTTTGGCCAAAACTATAATTAAATCAGAACCTTAAAGTTTTCCATAGTACATAGGAGGTTTATATTTTTCTTAAGTAGGTTACATTATTTAGAGTCTAACAAAATTTGTTTGACCAAATTTGGATGAACTAAACAGAAGTTATGGATTTTCAAAGTTTCTGCTCAATTTAAAAACAGATTTAATAAGAGTTTCCTGGAAAAACAGTTTACACCGAGGTCCCTGGGTTTAAACTAAATCAACTCGCAAAATCTACCCCTGCGCCACTATTCCCCTAGGTCGCTGATAGTTCAAAAAGCCCCCTGACCTTTCCTCCTTCTTCCCCGAGGTCCTTCCCCCATTGTAAACAGTACCCGCGGGAAAGAAAAGGATGGCGCGGCTTACCGGCGGCGAGATAGGTCCGGCGAAGGGTAGGGTTGGCTCGAGCAGGCTCTGGCGGTCACAGCGAGGTGCGGCTCGACGGCGGGGATGGCCGGAATCGCCCGGTCCACGCGCGCAGGCGGGTGTTCTCGTCGGCGGCGAGTGTACCGGCCGAACCACGGCGATCTGGTTCAATCCAAGGGCACGGTGAGCTTCACGGGGTAACATAGTGATCGTGTGCACGAGGAATCGGAAAGTGGTTGAGCGGATTACCCGGTCCACGTACTCCGGCGGGGTTGTGAGCTCCAGCGACCGTGGACTGGCCTCTCCGGCGAAGCAGGCTTCGATTCCTCGCTCGAGGAGCTTCACTGAGTTGTGCACATTCGTCTCCAAGGGTTGGACGGGGTTGGGGAAAGCTGAGCTGGCCGGTCTACGGCGGTAGTGGCTCGGGTGGCCGCGGACACGCCGCGCACGGGCAAACGGCGGTGGACTGAGCTCCGGTGAGGCTTGAGGGTGCGCGGAAGAGTGCAGTCGACGCCCGAGCGGGCTTTATAGGCGCGGGCACGGGCCATGGCGTCGTCTGGCCGTTTGGCGCGACGCGGGGCACGCGGGGGCGCGCGTGGGCGTGCTCTAGCGAGCTCAGAGCGCGTCGAACACGTGGCTCGTTGCTTCTGCCCGTGTTCAACGGCCTGTTTGGGCGCCTTAGCGTGCAGATCTTGGCCAACGTCCCGTACACAATCTCTTCTCTGCACCATATCCTACCTTTTTGCTATGAGTTCCAAGTCAAGATATGGTCGGGGTAGGGAGATAGAGGGGTGAGAAGTTGGCTATGTGAGACATGTCCAAACCGAGCCAAAAATGGTGCCAAGTCGTGTCAAATGCCCTAGGGTAGGTGTCACCTATTTCCAGGGCATTCTAGGGTTAATTTGGTGCCACTTTGTCAATTGGGTCGAAGTGTTTTGAATTTTGGATTAAGGTGAACATGTGGGATCTTTGCTCAAGGGTTAGTTTTTAGACTTAGGCAAATTCTGAATTTTCCCTTGTGCTCAACCCTTGGTGAACTTTTTGGGGCCTTTCTGAAATCTTTTTGGGGGTACTTTCTGACTATTATTTGTAGGTTATGAAGCATACTACAACTTTTATATTTGGCTCAAGCCATGATCATAAGGTTTACATGACCTTTTGATCCTAGCTTCAATTAGGGTTCCTATGGCTCAAGAGGGGTTTGCTTTAGGGTTTTGGAAAAACTCCCCTCTCAGATGTGCATGACAAACTAGGGCATGATATCCAAGATGGTTGGCACTTGTTTAGGACCTTGAATTCCAAGTTTGATGCACTTTGCCCAAACCAATGACATGTGCTAATAGGTTAAAAGGGGTAGCCCTGGGTGGACACCCTGAGTAACACCTAGGGTGTTACAGCCCTCCCCCCTTAAAGGAATCTCGTCCCGAGATTTTAGGTAGAGTTCCTTGGAGGGGTGCTTGAAGGTGTGCTAGTGTGCTATTCTTTCTTATATCCGAGTTTCTCTTGTTAACTGTTCTTCGAATGTCATCCTCTTTGCAACTTCAGAAGGAAGCCCTTTTTAAGTCAAATCCACAACTTAGACTATCCTTGTTATCTAAGTTTTTCTTATAATTATTTTCAAAGGGCAGGTGGGGGTGGGGTTTTGTGGTTACGTACCGACTCCTTTGGGCAGAAAGTCGGGGAAGCGAGAGCGTAGAAAATCCTCAGTCTCCCATGTAGCTTCTTCTATTGAATGGTGACTCCATTGAACTTTATACATCCTGATTGACCTTGCCCGAGTTGATCTCTCCTTTTGATCTAATACCTTGACGGGGTACTCTTGATAGGACAAGTCTGGTTCTATCTCAATGTCTGGTTCCGGTAGCACTTCAGTGGGTAGGCGAACACATTTCCGTAGCTGAGATACATGGAACACATCGTGAACAGCTGACATGCTGGGTGGCAACTCCAACTGATAGGCTACGGGTCCACAACTTGCTTTGATTTCATAGGGTCCAATGTAGCGAGGAGCTAACTTGCCCTTGATCCCGAATCTCTGGATACCCTTGGTGGGTGACACCTTAAGGTAAACATGATCTCCCACCTCAAACTGTAGAGGCTTCCGCCTCTTGTCATGATAGCTCTTTTGCCTGGCCTGAGCAGCTTCTAAGTTCCTTGTAATAATTCTGACCTTTTCCTCTGCTTCAAGTACCAAATCTGGCCCAAATATTTCCCTTTCTCCTACTTGAGACCAATTCAGCGGGGTCCTACACCTTCTCCCATATAAGGCTTCAAAAGGTGCCATCTTCAGACTGGACTGATAGCTGTTATTGTAAGAAAATTCTGCCAAGGAAAGACACTTGTCCCAATCCTTTCCGTAGTGCAGTGCACATGCTCGCAACATGTCCTCAAAAATCTGGTTCACCCTTTCTGTCTGGCCATCTGTTTGGGGATGGTATGCTGAGCTTCGTATTACTTGGGTCCCAAGTGATTCTTGCAACTGTTCCCAAAAGCGTGCCACAAACAGTGCTCCTCTGTCAGATATGATGGTCTTTGGAATACCATGCAATCGCACTATTTGATCAACATAAATTTCTGCATACTTCTCTGTCTTGTGGGTGGTGTGCACTGGTAAGAAATGAGCGGTCTTGGTCAACCTGTCCACGATAACCCAGATAGAATCATGGTGCCTGGAGGTATTGGGCAATCCCACTATAAAGTCCATGCAAATGTCCTCCCATTTCCAAGATGGTATGGGAAGGGGTTGCAAAGGGCCTGCTGCCTTCAAATGACTAGCTTTGATTCTCTGACAGGTATCGCACTCGGATATGTACTTGGCAATTTCCCTCTTCATTCTAGTCCACCAATACAAAGATCTGAGATCGTGGTACATCTTGTTGCTACCAGGGTGCATGGAGAATTTGGAAAGGTGAGCTTCATTCAATATCTTCTTTCTGAGCTCAGGGTCCTTGGGAACAACTAATCGATCTCCAAACCATAGAATTCCCTTGCTGTCCTGACGGAAGCACTTGTATTTTTCTGCCTTTTGCTTGATCATTTCCTTGATTATCTGAACACCTTTATCTTCAATCTGTGCCCTGACTATTGCTCTTGCAATGTGGGCTCCACTGAGATGTAGCTTAGGTCACCGGAAGAAACAACTTCCAGGTTCAGCTTGCACAGCTCATCGCACAGGGTGGTAACTCTTGCATCCATGCTCATACAATTGCACTGGGCCTTTCTGCTCATGGCATCGGCCACAACATTGGCTTTGTCAGGATGGTAATGCACTTCCGAATCATAATCCTTGATTAACTCCAACCATCTCCTCTGTCTCATGTTCAGATCTGCCTGAGTGAAGATGTATTTGAGACTCTTGTGATTCGTGTAGATGTTACAGTGAGCTCCCATCAGGTAGTGTCTCCATATCTTAAGAGCATGAACCACTGCTGCCAATTCCAGATCATGCGTAGGGTAGTTCTGCTCATGGGGTCTGAGTGCTCGGGAAGCATAAGCAATGACTTTGTTCTCTTGCATCAAGACACATCCCAAACCTGTACCAGAAGCATCACAATAAACTTCAAATGGCTTGGTGTTGTCAGGTTGAGCCAGCACTGGGGCTGTTGTCAAATGCTGCCTCAAAGTATGAAAGGCATCTTCACACCTTTGGCTCCAATCATACTTGACTCCCTTTTTCAACATTTCAGTCATTGGTTTGGCAATCCTGGAGAAATCCGGAATAAATCGTCGATAATACCCGGCCAAACCCAGAAAACTTCGAATTTGCTTCACTGTAGTTGGGGGTTTCCAATCCATCACCTCTTGTACCTTCTCAGGATCAACTGATATCCCATCCTGGGAAATGGTGTGTCCCAAGAATTTAATCTCCTTCAGCCAGAATTCACATTTAGACAACTTGGCATACAATCGATGGTCACGCAGTCTCTGAAGCACAGTATGCAAATGTTTGGTGTGCTCGGCTTCATTCTTGGAATAGACCAGAATATCATCAATGAAAACGACCACAAATTTGTCTAACTCTGGCATAAACACTGAGTTCATCAGGTACATGAAATAAGCCGGGGCATTGGTCAGCCCAAAAGACATCACCAAAAACTCATACAGCCCATATCTGGTTGAGAAGGCCGTCTTGGGAATATCGCTGGCACGGATCTTGATCTGATGGTACCCTGAACGAAGATCTATCTTGGAGAATACCTTGGCTCCTACCAACTGATCAAACAGAACATCAATGCGGGGCAGTGGGTATTTGTTCTTGACGGTCACCGCATTGAGAGGACGGTAGTCAACACACATTCTCAAACTTTCATCCTTTTTCTTCACAAATAACGCTGGACATCCCCATGGTGAAGTACTTGGGCGAATAAACCCCTTGTCTAACAACTCTTGCAATTGCTTTTTCAGTTCTGCCAATTCCGCGGGAGGCATCCTATAGGGTCTCTTGGAGATAGGAGCAGTCCCGGGTTGTAGCTCGATTGCGAACTCAATGTCTCTGTCAGGTGGCATCCCTGGCAACTCATCCGGAAACACATCCGGGTAGTCACAGACCACTGGGATCTTTTCCACTGGGGACTCTATCATAACGAAGGCACAAGAACGGGTACAACCCTGGTCGGGTAGATACAAGGTAATCTCGCCATCCAAAGGAGAGTGAATCTCTATGGCTCTAGCTGCGACATCAATCACCGCGTGGTGCCGTGATAACCAATCAGTCCCTAGGATGATATCCACACTATCCAACCCCATTATCAGGAGAGTGGTTTTGAAAATGAAACTACCCAGCTTAATTGGAACGTGTCTATTGATCTGATGGTGGCAACCCTGCCTCCTGGTGTTGAGATTGTAATGCCCCCATTGGTGTGGTGAAAAGGCAATTGACACTTGGCACTAAATTTGGTACTGATAAAACTGTGTGATGCACCAGAATCAAAAAGAACAATAGCAGGATCATTCAAAACTATAAAGAAACCAGTCAAGACGGGTGCTCCCTCTGGAATATCAGCCATGGTGGTGAAGTTTAGCCTGCCCTGCCTCACTTGCACCTCTTGCCTCTTGCTCTGGTTCTGATTGACATTCTGCCCCTGCTTCTGCTGGTTCCGGGGGCAGTTCTTGGCATAGTGCCCGGTGTTGCCACACGTGAAACACCTATTGTCATTCGCCTGGCGGTACTGCTGCTGCTGATTGTTCCTCTGAGCTGGAAACTGGGTGCGGTTGGGTGCCTGCTACTGCTGCTGTGGTGGCATCACCCATCTTCCTTGCTGCTGCTGGGGTCCCCTGTTCTGTGTGTCGGACACAATCCTGAAGCGCTATGGCTGAGCTGAGGGTCCTGCCACAGGGGTCTTCCTCTTCTTCTCTGCCTGACGAGCTGTGATACAGTCCTCCTGGGAGATGGCCATGTTGACCAACTCATTGTAGCTGTTAGCCCTGACGGTGTTGAGACGGTCACGGAGCTTAGTGCTGAGCCGCCGTCTGAACCTGTCTTGCTTCTTCTCGTCCGTATCTTCATGGTATCCAGCATACTGGCACAGGTCATTAAAAGCCTGAGCATACTGCAACACTGTCCTGTTGCCCTGAGTGAGTGCCAGAAACTCGTTGAGTTTACGGTCCATGATGCCAGCTGGGATATGGTGTCCTCTGAAAGCTGCCTTGAACTCTCTCCAATCCACTTCATGGTCCGCCGGTTGCATAGCGAGATAGTGGTCCCACCACGTCCGCGCGGGTCTGCGAAGCTGCTGGGTGGCGAACCGGACCTTTGTCACCTCAGAACAAGCTCCATTGAGTAGTGGGAATTTAGATTCCACTACCCTTAGCCATACATCAGCATCAAGTGGATCCTCCGCCCTGGTGAACAACGGTGGCTGGGTACTAAGGAACTCCTGGTAGGTAGCTGTCGCGGGGTGACGCTGATGGTCCCCACCACCATAGTGCTGAGGTGGTGGCTGACGCTGAGCCAGCTGCCTCAAGATCTCATCCTGCTGAGCCATTAGCTCCTGCAGAGTGGGAGGCGGTGGCGGCGGTGGAGGAATGCGCTCATTCTGGCCACGGCGCGCTCTCCCAGCCATCTGAAAAACCACATATATTCTCAATAACACATCTTCAAGTTTAAGGTTTAATCGCGGCGAAAGAGTCAAGGGCGAATTGATAGATTTCGACATAAATAAAAAGGATTCTGAAAAGACATAAATTTTTCTTCTAAGTTAAGAACTAAAAGCATCCATCAATCATGCTTCCAAAAGAGTTTATCACGGTTACATCAGTGTCCCCAAAAGACTCAAGTCTACCTAGCCTAGTACCCCAAGGGTGCAAAAGCTAAGCTAGCTGTGAGGAGTCCTACATTACCAATCTCTATTCCTACTCCGGCACCTAATGAGCGAATGAGGCGACACTCGACTCGGGGGAAGGTGGCCTCCCTGAGCCAGCAATGTCTACGCTGGAAGCAGGCTCCTCCCCTCCCTCAATGTCGACGTCCTCGTCAGCCTCCCCATCATGGATCTCCTGATGATGCATATCCAGGTGCTCATTAGCCTCTGCGAGCTGCTGCTGGGTGTTGAGGAGCTGATCTTCGAGAACCTCGATGGTGTTCTCCCTCGTCCCTACCAATTCCTCCAGCTCATGGATCTCATCAGACAACTGCTCCACTTGTAAATCTTTTTCTACCAGCTCCTGGGACAAGTCAACCACGAGCTCCTCCCTATTGTCCAGGGTGATCTTGGTTGCCTCCAATAATGCCATCAGATGAGACATTGCCTCTCCACGCATCACTTGCAGACGATACAGGGCGTTCATGCATCGTACCGACAAGTGAGCAGTGTGGCCTGGGTAGAGAGCCCAGATGTCCTTGGCATGCTCCACCCGATCCTTCCACATCGGGTCGTCCTCCTTTTCCGCGGGGAACAAGCCAATGGGGTGGGTAGCCAGCTCTAAAGGATGGAATCCGTAGAAAGTGGTCAACCCGTGCAGAGCGATCGCCTCGATCGTGTCCTCCGCCCGGTATCCGAAAGACTCGGAGTCCAATGAACGCCAGCCTGGCGACAGGGGATGAGGCTCCAAGGTCATCCTCACCCTACAGCGGGGCACCCGGTGCTTCTCGAACTGCTGCACCGCGTACTGAGGGGGTGTTAGGTACCCGGCCCCTTGAAGTACCTCCCACAAAATGCGGGGAAAGCCCTCTCGTGCAAGCCCGTCAGTGTGGGACAGTGCATTTCCGTCCTCTGAGGATCCGTGGGAAGTCATCTGTGTACGGTTAAGCATAAGTAAAAGAAGAAGAATTATGAAAAGAACAAGGAAAAAAATAAAACTCAGCCTTTCTCTAGTTAAATAGAAAGGTACTGGAGACTTAGTTGGTTATCATCTTGTTTTTTTTGTCTTTACTCAATTGTCCATTTGTTTAATTTAACAATGTATGCATGCTCGTCCTGAACGACCTCACCGACATAAGGGGATAGGGAAGGACTCCCATCCCTTAAGGTGGCCTGTAGGGCCTAATTACATAGCCACCTAGCTACCCTTCTAGCACCCTAAGGCTTCACGTCCTAGGTCTATCCTGCTCGTCCTACTATTTATCCAACATTGTTTCTATCAAGTTTTTATTTTGGAAAAATGATGGTATTCACATTTTATTGATTCCTCTGTGGTGGTACAAGCTCCGATACCAGCTGTGGCGGAACCGCCCGAATTATTCCAACTTAAGTGCCTAAGTCCCAGCTTAAAGGCTAGACCACACTTAAATGGGAATAACCCGTCAATCCCTCGGATCTAGTCCGACAAGGCCACTGACAGGATCAAGTACCACAATCTCACTCGAAGGTGAGTCACAGAGCAATTACAATAAAGCATAAAACCATGCATGTAAGAGTATTAAAATTATTACATCACCATCGGAGTTTTGCAAAAGTAGTCATCATTGTTCGAGGTGCAGTGGACTAAACTAACGATAAATAAATAGAGAGATGGGGAAGCCTGTCCCATCACTCCTCATGCTCCTCCTCAGCCGAGGTAGGGTCCCATTCGACAGTCCAACCCGGTGGTAAGGTGGACGGCCAAGTCACTCCAGCAACCATGTCCTCCAGAGAACCTATAAAATTATGCCACAAGCAAGGCTGAGTATACTAATACTCAGCTAGACTTACCCGGTGTGAGGAGTCTACTCCTCTACCTCTATACATGCAGCTGTTTGGCTGTGGGGTTTGGTCGCCAAAAGCACTAGCTGAGTTTCTAAATCAAGTTTTAACTTTGTCAAATTTAAGTGTGACTCTCTTAAGGCTAAATATGTACTATCTACTCATACATAGTAGCAAACATTTTAGCAATCAACATCTTGTATCAACTCATCACATTTCCACTTGTTACTCAATGCAGTACAATGGATCAAGCAGTCTCATTAGCTGCGAGAAGCAGACGATTCGAATTGAGTTTTTATCCTTGCAAGGTAAACCTAAACACACGACATGGCGAGGCACTCCATCCCCACACACATCAACCGTCCCCGTCGATTCCCTGGCAACAGATCAGGGCTCACCGCCTTGGCGTACAATGCCTCACTGACCCCGACTGCCGTCGTGCAGTGACCGCACTTGTACCCACCATAACCGGAATGGGAGACCATGTCTCACGTCGCGTGAGGGGCAAAGTCTGCCGGCAGGTTCACTTAGGTACTAGGCTTACCGATTTACCATATTTCTCGGTATGTGTTTAGTACGTTCAAACGCTTGACACAGGTATCCGCACGTTAATCCTTATTCCATTTTCCCATCTCGTAAACAACCAATCCCCATGGATTGTTGTCTACAACTAGTATCATAATAGTATGAAGGTGGGTACAACCAATTCCTGATCTCGCACGAGTACTGGAAAAATCACTCGTCTTCTACCGAGATCCTAATTAAATAAAGCAACTACTCGACCTATCATACTAGTATTCATCTCAAAAGGATTCCTGAGATCATGCAACTAGGGTTTCAAACAACTCCTACACCTAAGTGCACATTCAGTCCTACAATCATTAAGTATAGTAAAATAGCATAAATAACAGGTTATGCATAAACCGGGGCTTGCCTTCCAAGGCTGTGGCAGGCAGATCCTCTGATGCAGACCCGGGTGCAGGATCTGGGGCTACCTCCTGAGCAGCTCCTTGCTCCGGCACGAGGACGTACTCTCTGTCAGCAAGGTTACAGTCTATCGAAATGCAATGAACATGTATGTCATGATTATGCAGGATTTAATAACATTATGCTAAGAGAAGAAAAACTAAGTTAATGAGTAACTTAGGGTTTCCGGATCATATGTGGCTTTTAATGGTTTATGCTTATCACTTCTAGGTCTAGGTTTTGCTAGGGATAGGCATAGGTAATTAGTATTGCCTTTATATATCTCAGTGGACAAGTTATAAAGAGTTTTAGGATGACACTAATTTTATATTATTCATACTTCCCTTTCTTTATTCTCTATTTGTGGTTTCTAGTGTAGGTTTGAACTACGACAGTGGTTTAATATTTTCCAAAAATTCTGTAAAAATTACAGTGGGCTGCTATCTGCTATTCCAGCCTATTTTAAGAATTTGAGGCTTAAAATATAAAGACTATGTTTTAGACAAAATTAACAAGAGTTGTGCAAAATGGCCCCCTTTACACTACACCTCTTCATTAGAGTTGAGTTCCTTCCTAAGGGTTATTTTTGTTGGGATCTACCAGTAATAATAAACCTCTGTAGCAAAATTCACAAAAAGTTAATTGGTGATTAATTAGTTGTGATTTTCTAAAGTTTTATGTCCAAAAGGTGCTTATAACTAACTTGTCATTTGAAAAATATCAAACAACAGATTTTGTATTTTTCTTATGTTCATAATAACAAAACATTAGTTATCCTAAGGGTTGGGATGTTTTCACCTTAGGGTTATTTTTGTAGGGTTTTTTTAAGCTTTCCTTGTTTTCTTAAAATAAAAGGGATCCTACTTATTTTATACTAAACAGGGTATGATAGATTTTTCCAGTGAACTATATTGAATAAGTACCCTAACAAAATAGAGGTGCCCTCTGGTTCATTATTTAAATCACATTTTCTATTTTTCTTAACCTTAAGCATATTGTAAAATAAGTGGTAAAAACTAACTTAATGGGGTGGGCAGAGAGATTCAACATTTTTAATTAGGTCAGTAGGTGGACATAGACTTCTCCAAATTTTTCTAACCCTAGCCAAATAGCACAACTATTTTTCTTTCTATTATTGAGCTTTTGGCCAGAACTATATTTAAATCAGAACCTTAAAGTTTTCCATAGTACATAGGGGGTTTATATTTTTCTTAAGTAGGTTACATTATTTAGAGTCTGACAAAATTTGTTTGACCAAATTTGGATGAACTAAACAGAAGTTATGGATTTTCAAAGTTTCTGCTCAATTTAAAAACAGATTTAATAAGAGTTTCCTGGAAAAACAGTTTACACCGAGGTCCCTGGGTTTAAACTAAATCAACTCGCACAAATCTACCCCTGCGCCACTATTCCCCTGGGTCGCTGACAGTTCAAAAAGCCCCCTGACCTTTCCTCCTTCTTCCCCGAGGTCCTTCCCCCATTGTAAACAGTACTCGCGGGAAAGAAAAGGATGGCGCGGCTTACCGGCGGCGAGATAGGTCCGGCGAAGGGCAGGGTTGGCTCGAGGAGGCTCTGGCGGTCACAGCGAGGTGCGGCTCGACGGCGGGGATGGCCGGAATCGCCCGGTCCACGCGCGCAGGCGGGTGTTCTCGTCGGCGGCGAGTGTATCGGCCGAACCACGGCGATCTGGTTCAATCCAAGGGCACGGTGAGCTTCACGGGGTAACGTAGTGACCGTGTGCACGAGGAATCGGAAAGTGGTTGAGCGGATTACCCGGTCCACGTACTCCGGCGGGGTTGTGAGCTCCGGCAACCGTGGACTGGCCTCTCCGGCGAAGCAGGCTTCGATTCCTCGCTCGAGGAGCTTCACTGAGTTGTGCACATTCGTCTCCAAGGGTTGGACGGGGTTAGGGAAAGCTGAGCTGGCCGGTCTACGGCGGCAGTGGCTCGGGTGGCCGCGGACACGCCGCGCACGGGCAAACGGCGGTGGACTGAGCTCCGGTGAGGCTTGAGGGTGCGCGAAAGAGTGCAGTCGACGCCCGAGCGGGCTTTATAGCCGCGGGCGCGGGCCATGGCGTCGTCTGGCCGTTTAGCGCGACGCGGGGCACGCGGGGGCGCGCTCGGGCGTGCTCTGGCGAGCTCAGAGCGCGTCGAACACGTGGCTCGTTGCTTCTGCCCGTGTTCAACGGCCTGTTTGGGCGCCTTAGCGTGGAGATCTTGGCCAACGTCCCATACACAATCTCTTCTCTGCACCATATCCTACCTTTTTGCTGTGAGTTCCAAGTCAAGATATGGTCGGGGTAGGGAGATAGAGGGGTGAGAAGTTGGTTGTGTCAGACATGTCCAAACCGAGCCAAAAATGGTGCGAAGTCGTGTCAAACGCCCTAGGGTAGGTGTCACCTATTTCCAGGGCATTCTAGGGTTAATTTGGCGCCACTTTGTCAATTGGGTTGAAGTGTTTTGAATTTTGGATTAAGGTGAACATGTGGGATCTTTGCTCAAGGGTTAGTTTTTAGACTTAGGCAAATTCTGAATTTTCCCTTGTGCTCAACCCTTGGTGAACTTTTTGGGGCCTTTCTGAAATCTTTTTGGGGGTACTTTCTTACTATTATTTGTAGGTTATGAAGCATACTACAACTTTTATATTTGGCCCAAGCCATGATCATAAGGTTTACATGACCTTTTGATCCTAGCTTCAATTAGGGTTCCTATGGCTCAAGAGGGGTTTGCTTTAGGGTTTTGGAAAAACTCCCCTCTCAGATGTGCATGACAAACTAGGGCATGATATCCAAGATGGTTGGCACTTGTTTAGGACCTTGAATTCCAAGTTTGATGTACTTTGCCCAAACCAATGACATGTGCTAATAGGTTAAAAGGGGTAGCCCTGGGTGGACACCCTGAGTAACACCTAGGGTGTTACACAGAGGCGCCAGGGGCTTCGGAGGAAGATATGGGGATCAGCCCAGGAAAATGTATTGCCTATTCTGTGGTGAGGATAAGGGCCATACTACAAGAATATGCCAAATCACTATCCAAAAGAAAAAGGAGATCACAGAAGCCGAAGCTCGACAGAATTAGCCGAAGCAGGTCTTACACACTGCTTCGTGCCACTCTCCCTACATACCAGAATATGTGGGCAATCATCCTGCAGCCGCTGTTGCTTCGGCTAGCCATTCTCAGGCTTCTTGGCCTCAGCTTCCACTGCCACCACCACTGCAACCTACACATTCCCGAAGCCAGCAGCCAGAAGGGCGCCAGCACTCTCAACAGCAACGCGAATTCAGGGAGGAATCCAAAGCTCGTACAGTCAACAGTACTGTGCCGGAATCAAAGCACATTTATTGAGCGATATCCTCCCTCTGAAATACTTTTATGTTCTATGTCATTTTGTTTTTTAATAAGGAATAAACAATGTAAATCTAGTTTTAAGTTCTTGTAATAATTTTTGCTTCTATCGAGATGGAATATATCTTCTTCACAGACTTACAAAACCTAAAAATTATCGAAGCTCAAAAGTCGTTCCTAAGAGAATACAGAGCTAAAAATTGCCAAAGCTACAAAAAGTTGTTCCTAAGGGAGCACAGCGTAAGTTTTGTCGAATCTACAAAAAAGTTGTTCCTAAGGGAGTGCAGTGTAAGTTTTTTGCTCAAAAGTCGTTCCAAAGGGAATGCAGAGCCAAATACCGCTGAAATATAAGGCGAAGAAGTTCAAAAGTCGTTCCTAAGGGGATGTAGAACTTATACCACCAAAATAGAAGGCGAAGAAGTTCAAAAGACGTTCCTAAGGGGATGTAGAACTTACACCGAAAAATAAATGGTGAAGCCGAAAAATAAACGACAAAGAGATTCCAGTCGTTCCTAAGGGAATGCAGAGATTGTGTGTTCCAGTGTGGGAGTGTGAGTATGTGTCCTCGGCATCATTATCATTTTGCATCATATCATCACATCATTTCGCATAGCATCACATCATACATCATATTGCATCAATGACACAAGAATGGAATACGGAGCCGATTTTCGGAAAATATTCTGTCAAAGTTACATGAAGTAAGCTTCGAATTACAGCCTCATCAGCCTACACGTAAAAGAGGGATCTCTCTTTGCGAAGCAAGGATATCTTTATTTTTGCGAACCATGGATCTTCTTTCTTCACGAAGCATGAAAAGAAGGGAAGGTGTTTTTTCGCCGAAGGCTCAAAAAAGGTATGTATGAAAGTTTCATGCATCGTAAAGAAATAAATTACAATAATTTACATATTCAATCCAAAGTTACACACGTCAAATATTATAGCTTCGTTACAATAAAAGCACAATGTCTATTCTAGTGTCTCTTGCATTGACCATTTAAAAATGTTTTCTCAATAAGTGCTAGTCTTCTTTTAGGACTTTCTCTGCAATTTCATTTAGCAACTTATTGACGACTTCGTCAACGATAGATTCAGCCATATTAATGATCTTTAGTGCTTCCTTTGTTTCTGGATCGGCCAGGGGATCGAATGGTTCCGGTGGCGGAGATAATTCAGCTGAAGTGGGAAAAATTAATTAGTCTGAAGCCACAGAAACAAATGCCGAAGATGAACATCAAAAGATATTACCTATACGTCTTTCACGCTCTGCAGCTTCTTCAGCTTGTCTCGCTTTTATCCGGGCGTCATGGGTGTCTTTTTCACTTTTCTTTATAGTTTCATGAGCCATCTCTCGACCACCATTCACCCAGACATCATTATAGAATTTTCTGCCCATTAAGGTCGCTTCAGCTGAAGGATCCTTTGTGTCATCTGCGGAGAAGGCAGCTTCGGCCTGGACCATGGCCTTGATGTGATCACATCCTGCCTTCTCCAAGATAGCCGAAATCCCCCGCGCACCGGAAAATGCACAGACATCCCCGTGATCACTCATGATTTCTTCAAAGGTCTCAGCCTCCCCACTTATCCATTCAATAACACCTTCGGGGTCGCCTCGTATGAAGTTTTCTTCGGTAGAATAGGCACCCACGTTGGCGAAACTGCCTTTTATTTTCTTCACACACTCCAAGGATTTTTCAAAGCATCTTTCCTTAGATGTGCGAAGTTCTTCAACATTTTTCTCTAAATAATTTTTCTAATATTCGCTGATATCTCGGTTAGCTTCTGTGAGTGCGCATTTTTCTTTAGCTTCTGCCAGCTGTTTCCGAAGGTCTTCAATTTCAGTCTTTTGGATTTCGGCCTGAGCCTTGTAACTAGCTTCGTCTTCTTTCATTTTGTTTACCAATGAAATTAAGATTTTGTCTTTTTCAAGACCTTCGTTTCTTAATTCGATCACCTATGAACGAAGGTTGTTCCGAGCCATCGTATAGCCTTCATCTTCAATATCTTTCTGTGCCCTAAGCGCATTGCTAAGAATTAAGCCCTGCAAGAGGGGGACAGAATTGAGTATAGCACAAAAAATATTTCATCTTCAAATACAAAATTAGCTTTTATACCTTTATGCTATTGTACGCTAGGCTGTCAGCAAGTTTGTCCTTCGATAAAATCGAAAGATCGTCTTCCAACTTCGGGAATCTGATGCTTTTACCTATCTCCAGGCAAACAGATATTTATTTGTTATCCGGAAGACGGTACAAAAAGTCTTCTTCGCCACTCCCATTAAACACTAGCGCCCCCTTCGGATATTTCAATTTTTGGGCATAGTGTTGCGCTTCTAACATCTCTTCTTGGGATAGTACCTTTCCCGAAGCATGACGAATAATGTAGTCAATACTTTTGTTTGAAGCTTCAGGAGCAGGAGTTTCGATTTTTTCAGTTGCAATCCGCCCTGTTGATTTTTCCTTGGGGTCAGCAGGCTCCATCTCGGTGGGCGCTGAAGGCCCAGCTTCGGTTTCAGCCTGAATTGTTACAGTTTCGACTTCTTCCTGCTTAGTATCAGCTTTGGGTTGCGCTTTGGCAATTTCGACAATTTTCTTTGTGGGAGCGGGACTCAAGGTTTTTGTTGTTTCTAACACAACATCCAGCACATTCTCCATCCTTCTCATCTTAGGAGTTACGGCGGAACCCTTTTGCGCCTTCGGCACTGTTGCCTCTGTTGGAGGGCTCAAAATCTCTGGCATTTTCGTTATTTCTTCAATTTTTGGCCCTTTAGCCTTATCAGCCTTCATCTCAACTAGCTCGACTGAAGGTAACTTCGGTATTACAGCCGGCTCTTCAGTGCTCTGCGTAGACGGAACAGTTTCTTTTGTTTTGGCAGCTGAAGTGGCCCCTTTGCCAAATTCAGGTATCGCGGGCGGTTCAATGTAACGCGGCCGGTGAGTCAGAACCTTCATCTTCTTGCCCTTCGGCTCAGCTGTGATCGCCGAAGCAGCAACTTTTCCTGAAGCAGCAATCTTTCTTTTTACCCCTTGCCCTCGCAACGGGTAACAATAGTCAGGGTATACGAAGCTAATAGCATCGAATACCCTGTTCAATCTTTTCTTACTCCGACCCCAGAAGGCTGCGGACAAGGCATTGTCCTCGGTCTTGGAATACGCCCCAAGTAACTCGTCGGTAGTAATTTCAATGCACTTCAGCCAGTCATCATTTGGTTCATCAAACTTATCCCCAAATCTGAAGGTATACTTCAGCCGAACCAAACCACCTTCGCTAGAGTCAGTGATGGTCTCCTTCGGCATTTCCCAGCTTTCCACAAGCGGCCATACCCTGAAGGCTATATGTTTTTGAATTAAATCTCTTGTGCCAATGAAGGAGCAAACAGTGCTGAAGGCCTTTTGACTCGCTTTGGTGGTGCCATCAATTTCGACCTTCGGCCTTCGGAGGCCGAAGCGGGACCAGATGGGGCGCATGATGATTTCTTTTATGTCTTCTCTCGTCTTCAGATCATTCTTCACATAAAACCACTCTTCCATCCAGGCCCTGGGCCATCTCTTCTAAAATGTTGGCACTGGGTGGCTTGCGTTGGGACGAGCAATGAATCCATAACAACCAAAGTTGTTGTGGTACTGCTCTTTACCAATGGCCTTCGTCTCATATAAAAGTTTGTGCATGTTGCAGAAGCATTTCGCGCTTGGCTCTAGCCCTTGACTCCTTACTGCCCAGACAAAAAGCCTATCCTTATTATGGCTTCGGGGGTGATCTTATGGAGGAAGATCTGGTAGGTTCTCAACACTTCAACTACAAACTTGCTCAAAGGGAACCGAAGTCCAGCCTTGAAGAAGCTTCGGTAAATTACAACTTCGTTTTCCTCAGGGGCAGGGACGTTGTTGTCTCCGCCAGCCCTCACAATAGACATGTCCCGAAAGTACCTTCCTCTCATGTTCTCAAGATGACTCTGCTTAATGGTCGATTTTCCGAAGACAGAATGGCTTGGCCGCCAGGGCCGATCTTCAGAATCTTCATCCCCACTTTCCACATCATAGCTATCGCTATCACCAGTATCTTCAGATAAACCTTCCAGTATCTCCTTAGTAATCTTCTCTATGTTTGTCTTTGCCACCGACTCGACGAATCTAGCAATATAAGGATCCACAACCTTCTTCTCCTCAAACAGCTTCGTCTCTTCAGTCAACTTCGTCTTCACAACAACCTTCTTTTCCTTGGATATTTTTTCCTCAGACACGGTGAAAACGTGACTTTAAACCGAAGCTCAAGAAGCTTGGAAATCAGGCGAGAGCTAGTGAGCACGAGCTAAAAAGTTTGAGAAAATAACGCAAATAGTGGCAATAGCGTACCAAATGCTGTTGCTATGGTTTATATTTATATGCCCAGTGCGTTGCAACTTGGTGGGCTCTGTCTGTCATTGGCTATTGCTATTCTAGCAAAGGGAAAGTGTTTTTTCGGACCTTCGGCTTAAGGCCTTCATTCATGTCGCAGTCTGAATTCGTTGTTCTAATAAATTAATACTGCGAGAGGCTACTGTTGGGGGCCTTCGTCTTCCGAAGGTCCTAAAAACATGACTAACAATGTTCCCCAAGTGTAATATATGTTCAGGAACCTTCGGACTCGGGATAAAGCGGTACACAATATGAAAAGCAGGGTCAGGACGAAGGATGAACCAGTTCCGAAGCTATGCGCAGGGAAGCTTCGACTCGACGACAGAAAAGGGAACCGACTTAAAGGGGAAAAGGTTATCTAGTCCTCGTTGGATTGTCATTAAGTCAATAGTAAAAAGGGCATGAATGTAATTTTACACAGGCTGCGCCCTGTGCCTATAAATAGATGAACAGTGCTCCTGTATTGTTCACGCTGACTTGTATTCGCTTGTGCGTCACGCTTGTATCTTTGCCTTCAATCAATCCGAAGGTACAAATGTAATTTGATATTGTTCTTATTCATTTCTGATTATATAAAAGAAAGATATATTATGATGTCATGTAATTATCCATGTTACTATATTTTATATGCTTCGTCTTTCATTGATTTATGGTGCAATGATGAAGGTACGTCCTTCATAACCTTCGTCCGAAGATTATTATATCCCCAGGGAAATAATGCTTCGAATGACGAAGGGCATTAAACATTAACCTATTTTTGTGTTGCCTTGTTCTTAATTCATAGCATTCGAGAGCAAGTCACCAACATAAGGCATCACTAAAAATTGGATGTGCTCTATATAAATTATGCTACTTCGTAGCAATTACTAGCTTTTAAAACCAACAAATAACCTTTTATTTTACTGTTAGTGTGACAAATCATTGTTGCTCCATCCAATTCAGCAACCTCAAACATCATGGAGTCCATTGCGCCAATGTGGTCTCAGAAACGACCTAATACTTGCAAGAGCCAAGAACGTTGTACCGTGCTTGGCTGTAGCCTCGACCCGTAGTGCTGGCCAGCCCGACACGATTCTATTTTTTTTATTTTACAAAAAATGTATATACATATATACAATTTATATTCAATATTAAAAACATTTGAGTATGATGTTCTACTGGTTAGACAGCTTCACTCAGTGTCTCTTGCCCTTTTTCCGTTAGGGCATGGGTTCGAACCCTACCTCATGGGCCGCTGTGGTCCACGGGCGCTCCTGCACCGTTTTTTAACATTTTACGCTGATTTAATCAAATAGGTCGACAGGCTAACGAGCCACTGTGGCCCACGGGGTGTCTGGCCCATGCCAGGCCGCCGTTTGGCCATCTATATGTGGAGGTGTGTTATGAGACGTGGAGGTTGGTTGCGCGGACCGGACGTACGTGCAGCGGATTAATTTGAAATAGCTGTGAGGGGTTATTTGTAAAAAGATGACGCAAGATGACCGTTAAAACTAGTGCTTTAAGTATACTAGTCGGTTGCCCGTGCGTTGCGACGGCTTATAACAATACCCACGTAAATTATACATCAAAAAAATTTCAAATTTTTTTATTGATTGTCTCCGCTCTCTGTATAATATATTTTTTGATTTGGCTAACTGATGTTATTGTTTACTCAATGCAAATATGTCTTGGTATAACACGACCAATGAAGTGAGCGATTAGAAGAGAGTTCACAACGATTGACTGAATGAACAGAGATTATAAAATGACAAAATTTCATCATACAGAGACCAAATAAGAGAAAGTTTATGAGATCAAGTTTCTAAAATAAGTTCCATGAAGTCAAACTTATAAAAAAGATAGATCAAAATATGGAGTGATTGCTAAAGTCAGGCATCAATAAAACTGGATACGCTCCATATAAATTATGCTACTTCGTAGCAATTACTAACGTTTAAAACCAACAAATAACCTTTCATTTTGCTGTTAGTGTGATAAATCATTGCTGCTCCATCCAATTCAGCAACCTCAAACACCATGTATTCTATTGCGCCAATGTGGTCTCAGAAACGACCTAATGCTTGCAAGAGCCAACAACGTCGTGTCGTGCTTGGGCTGTAGCCTCGGCCCGTAGTGCTGGCCCCGCCCGACACGATTATTTTTTTTATTTTACAAAAAAGTATATACCTATATACAATTTATATTCAATATTAAAAATATCTTAGCGTGATGTTCTAGTGGTTAGACAATTTCACCCAGTGTCTCCTGCCCTTCTTCTATCAGGGCATGGGTTCAAACCCCACCTCCTGCACCATTTTTAATATTTTACGATGATTTAATTAAATGGATCAACGGGCTGGCCCGACACAGTTAGCAGGCCGGCATGAAGTGTCTGTGCCATAGTTGTGGCCCGTGTCGGGCGTCGTTATGCTGATTTAATTAAATGGATAGACGGGCTAACGGGCTGGCCTTACACAGTTAGCAGACTGACATGACGTGCCTGTGCTATAGTTGTGGCCCGCGTGCATCTAGCCCGTATCGGGTGTCGTTTGGCATTTATAGTCGTGCAGCGGATTAATTTGAAATAACTGTGAGGGGTTATTTGTAAAAAAATGACGCATGACGACCGTTGAAACTGGTGCTTTAAGTATAGTATAGAATAGAGATAGAGATATGAGTCTTTTCGTGCCTCTATATAGGCCATTTCGTATCTATCTTAAATGGGTCGTGCTCATGCCCGCCCATGGGTCGCGACCTCGGCTCAACCCGACCTGATATATCAAGCTGCACCGGTCCAGCACTAAAATATTTTAGACCGTACCGTATCTGGACCGTGCTTTTTTTATATGCTTTGGGCTAGTCCATCAGGTTGGGCCTAAATGTACACGCCATAAACTTTTAGCATTTGTGCACCAATGTCAAAGAGGGAATATAACTCGGAGCCTGAGGTCCTCGTTGGATTGCTTTGAGATTCGCGCAACATCTCTATGAGGAGTCGTGACGGAGGGAAGAAGGGGGCAATCTCCGGCGCCGTCAAACCCGCGACGCTAGCAAAGGTGAGCTTCGACCCGAAGCCGAACCGATCCAGAGGCCCAGCCGCCGCAACCGGAGGAGGGAGAGGGAGAGAGAGAGAGGCGGATACACAAACACGAAACCCTAGCAAGGAAGCCCTCCACGCACAGTCAAGAAGGCAGGGGGAGGCGATGGAGTACCCGGCAACGGCCGCCGGATCGGGGGGGCATAAGTACTACTACCCGCAGCAGCACTCGCACTCACAGCCGCAGGCGCTTCGCCGCCCGCCGCGCCCCGCCGCTCGGTGGATCAAGCAATGGTGCGTTCTTAACTTCCCTCCCTCTCCCTGAAATAAGAGAATTTCCGCTTCTTCTGACTGGAATTAACCTGAGCTAATCCATTGCGTGCGGTGGCCATTGGTTTCGGGTGCGCTTCGTTTCCCAGGATCCCGCAGGATCTCGCGTCCTCCGGCGGCAAATGCTCGCTCTTCAAGTGGGTCAGAGGTACTAACTGTCTGTTCGTACTGAATCCCCCCTCCCCCCGTTCCCCTAGTTGAATCCCACCTCTTACCGAGGTTGTAAGGTACGTTAGGTTCTTTCATCTGTGACAAGAGGCTAGGTCTAGATGTCCATGATACTCATGAGCAGTAGCTAAGTGCAGATTTGTGGTAGTCTGCAGCAGCCGGTGATTACAAGTTACAACCCCTTTCTTTGCCTGTGTGCAGAGGATGGGTACAGAAACTCCAAGGACAACCCCAGAGTGTTAGATGTAGAAGCCCCCAAGCCTGAACCCACCACGGAGATCCTCTTCCTCTGCAGCTACGAGAACTGCGGCAAGACCTTTGTTGATGTCAGCGCGCTCCGCAAGCATGCTAGCGTGCACAACGAGAAGCAGTATATATGCAACGAGCCCAACTGTGGGAAGGTATCTCTGCCTGGATTGGAACTAGCATCAGTACCACATACTCTTTGTTTGTTGTTGCAATAAAAATATGCACTTGGGCCTTACTGTACTTATCTGCTTGCAAACACAAAACATCTCGAGATGTTCTTGTTTAACTGAATATGTCTACTGCTCCCTATTCCTTATACTGAATATGTCTACCTCTACCACTCAGGATGTACTCGTCCAGTCTTTAACTGAGTTCCTGAGCAGTCCTGTTATTTTTAACTGTATTGTTTTTCTAGATTAGTTTGCAACCAATGACAAAGTAAATCATAACTGAATTTGATGGTACCTATCATACTACGAAGCCATAAATGAAAAGTATGCATTTAACTTTTCATCCCTTTTGCCCTGTCTTGTCTTAAATACTTATAAACCACACATCAGATATTGTATTGTTCCTGAGCAGTCTTGTTATTTATAATTGTATTGTTTTTCTAAGATTTAATTCTTAATTACATTGGAACCAATGGCAAAGTAAATCATAACTGAATTTGATGGTGCCTATCATACTACGAAACCGTAAATGAAAACTATACATTCCACTTTTCAGCCCTTTTGCCCTGTGTTGTCTTAAATACTTATAAACCACACATCATATATTGTATATGTCGTAAGCTTTAAAACTATCATTGCAGACACTAACTACTTTGTGGTTCTTCTATCTGGCAGAAATTTGTTGATAGCTCCAAGTTGAAGAGGCATTATCTTACCCACACAGGACAAAAGGATTTTGTCTGTCCGCATCCAGGCTGTGGTAAGGTAATCACCTCATCCCTGTCTAGCAATGAACTTATAAGGTATCATGGATTTCTAGTGCACTATGTCTCTTTTGCTTTCAACCATCACCATACCCCTTGTCTTTATGGAGTTATAGTCTTAAAGATATCCATGCACAGCAAATGTTATATCGAATGGTGAACTGTCATATGATATTTTATTTCTCTGTAATTCAAGATTTTCGTTTGATGTTTCGTTCGGCCTAATCCAATTTCATTGGATCCATCCAATCCCATTGTATGTTTCTATGCTCAAGTACTCAGTTACTGTGTTCCTAAACTTGTGGCTAAATTTTGAGCTTCATACAATGAAAAGCTTCCAATGTGCACATCCTGTCATCCATGACTCCATGAATGATTTCTTTGAAGTAATTGTTTTCCTTTAAAAATAGGCCTTAGCCCAGCCTTGTTTTTTTCCTGGGTTATCGGTGTCAGGCCTAGTTCGTCCTTATTCAAAGGCCATTTTGGGAACAATAGGATGGTGGCCTGAACCAAAACATTCTAGTGAACTTGTCCTTGGCAGTTCTTTTCTTTTAACTTGAATGCGAAAGGGCCTCTAGCCGAGTTGGCTAGGTGGTCTGAGTAGCACTCCTCATGTCCTGGGTTCGACTCCCGTGAGAGCGAATTTTGGGCTATGGTTAAAACAATCCCCTTGTCTGTCTCACGCCAAATCACAGGTCTAAGGCTCAACCCCGGTCGTGGTCGTTCTCACATTGGCTTCGGAGCCGCTGTGTATGGGTGGGGCAGGGGTTCGGGGGTTTTCTCGACCTGTGTGAGGTCTTCTTAAAAAAAATCTCGAGGCCTGTCTTACCCCCTCCGCAGGTCGAGTTTTTTTTAACGTTAATGGATATCTTTTTCTTGGAGTCTCGTGTCTTTGGCTATAGTGCATTTACATTTTCAAACAAACAAACGTTTTGAATTTCAGGCCTTCTCATTGGATTTTAACCTACGGTCACACCTAAAAACACATGCATTGGAGAATTATCACATATGCCCTTTCCCAGCATGTGGCAAAAGATTTACAAGTGACTTCAAACTAGGAGCACATGTCAAGTCACATGAAAAGGTATGCTGCTATTGTGCTTAAACTTATGTAATCATCATTCAAGCTGCATTTACCCTTGTGGTTGATTGTTAATATCGATATTACTGTTCTTCTATACGATAACTAAATTACATCCTCAGTCCTAGATCTCCGTGAGAAACATGTAAAACATTGACAAATAACTAAATTACATCCTCAATCCTAGATCCACGTGAGAAATATATAAAAAATTGATAAAAATTCTCTTAACTAAACATTTTGTAGACCGTGGTGCTGGCATGCCAGACTTTGCAGTATGGCTCTATGCAACTGTTCAGTTTGCCCTTGTGTTGTATGTTGTGCTTATAATATAATTCTTTCCTGTCAACCTATTGAGCCCCCTTGGTGGTACATACATCTGTTTTATCAGGTGAATGATAATACCGTTGCATTGACATGTAGGTAGGTGAAGGGGGTTTTGTTGCTGACATCCATGGTCCATGGATGTTTTTTTTACTATTCTGCAGGAATAACTGACTAGCTATATATAACGATTATACATCAAAACTTTAATTGCAATAACCACATTACATGAGTTTTTCAGGTAATATGTTATCAATTTTCTGTAGCTAAATCTTACCAAGCAATCAAAGTTGCAGTGTCTGTTATATAAAATTCACATTATTATTAATACAAAGTTCGCACACACTCATGGACTCATGGCTCTTTTAAAAAATTTACGATTTTTCAGCAAGTTTAACTGATGAACTGTATATTAGAGTTACATTCATTAGTTAACTATCTTTGATTATAATGCATAACTAGTCAGATTAATTTACTATAACTAAACAAAGTAAATAATAATTCTTTAGAAAGTTTCATAGCGTTAAATTATAAATATATTGCACTTGACCACTTGTCAATACAAACTCTATACTTTTCCCTTGTGTAATTTATTCTGTCTATTGGGCCATGGTGCAGACTGGAACTCCTATTGCAGTGCAGCATGCGCCAGCGCCACCAGCAGAAAAACCGCGTGTCGCCCCAAAGCCTCCGACTCCAGCAACCACAAGCTATGCTGATCGGCCTTATGTCTGCCCCTATGAAGGTTGTGACAAAGCATACATTCACAGTTACAAATTGAACCTTCATCTAAAAACTCAGCACCCTGAACACGGTCAAGAGGAAAACGGGAAGGTTGGTGCTTCTGGTGGGCAGCATGCTGCGAACGAACACACTTACCAGTATAGCTATGCCGAGGTTGGCGAGATTGCACCAAACCCCAAAAGGAGCAAGACGAATCATGGGCACAAGGTCCACTCATCCAAAGCCTACAATGCCAAGGTTTCGAGAGCAATGCCTTCTGACATCAGTGGCGTCAGGAACCAGTGGCCAGGTAAAGCTACGTACCAAGATGATAGTGAAGAGACGGAAGAAGATGGAGGCAACAACATTGAAGATGGCTGGAGATATGGCAACAATTATGACGATGAGGAAACACCAGATGAAGATTGACCTTTATTTAGGTTTGGATATGTAGATATACGAGGGTGATCTGTTGTCCTTTAGTTTCAATGCAGTCATGGGGAAGTTCAAGTTCAAGCTTTAACCTTAGGTAGTTCATTCAGATGGTGCATGGATATATTGTACTCAGTTACCTGCTCCTAAATGCTTTCACTCCCCTATCTTCCAGAGCCACATGTATTTTAGATAGTTTGGATATGTTTGCCTTGGAATAAATTTTCATTTGAAATGTTAGTATGTTACTCAACTAAATTGTTTTTATCAGATGAACTAGGTAGTTGAAAAAAAAAACCAATCCAGGTAGACATGCAGTTTAGCCATAACAAACATGTTTTGCTTACAACAATCTGCTCATTTTTTTTCTGGCAAATCACTCGGTGTATCAAAAACTTTAGAGCTATGTAGTTGAAAGACTAATCAACACGCAGTTTAACCATGAGCAAGCTTTGTTTAATTATTACAGTCTACGAGTACTTATTCAGGCAGGTCACTCTGAGGTTGTGCCTACTGTTGGGCGCTGCCAGCCTGACCTTGTTGGTAGCTGCCACTGGCAGCAGGAGTAAGCACAGCCAGCTCATGCTTCCTACCGTTCTTGAGCTCTGCAGCTTCCTCCATGGAGATGGCATACGAGCTGGCGATGACGGCGGCTGGCAAGTCGCTCAGGACGGAGTTCTTCCCGGCAACGTGGCTGACCATGGTGTCAGGGTTCGTCTCGAAGGCGATGTACTGGAAGCCTTCTCCCTGCGCCTTGGTGGCGACGAGGTAGCCCTGGGGTACGATGAGCAGCTGCCCCGCACGGAGCACGTCGTCGAACACCGTCGTCCCGTTGTCGCTGGCGACCTGGACCCTTGCACAGCCCCTGATGCCGTACATGGCGCTGTGGGCGTTGAAGTTCCAGAACGGCGACATGATGGCGTCCTGGTACAGGTCTACCCGCACCGCGCTCATCTGTACGAGGTTGAGGACGGGGAACTTGTGGCTGGTGAGGCGTGTGATCCTCCCAGCCCCAGGGCTGTAGACGTCGGCCTGGTCCAGCCGTTCGACGCTGTGCCTCACCTCCATGGCGCAGACGTTGTGCCTGTCGACGTCGCGCTGGCACGTTTGGTACTGGCCTTGTGACGATGGGAACGAAAACGACGGCGACGGATTCAGCAGGTGAAAGCCGTGCTCCGGCTCCACGCGGACGATCTCGCCTCGCTGGTCACGCCGGCTCTGCAGCTTCTCGGCGACGTACATGCTGACGCCCAGGGCTTCGCTCAGGAACCGGGCGTCGATCCCTTTGAAGATGTTCTCGGCGAAGTGAGGCTGCCCCTTGCTGAAGCCCCCAGCCAGCAAGAATTTCTGCGAATCTCACAACGACGACAGATTCATTAGTCGAGTTTTATCGAAATGTAAGGGTGTAGCTGCTAGCAGAGAGTAGCAGTACCCTCATGGAAGGCTCGAGCTGGTTGATGTTGTTGTTCGTGTCGAAGACGTAGACCGCCACAAGCGGCGCGTCGCCGTCGTTGTACAGCCAGTGCTGGGCGCCGGCCGGCATGGCCACCACGTCGCCCTGCTCGAATCGGTGGATCTTGTGGTGGTCATGCTGATGGTGATGGTGTCCATATCCATATCCGTATCCATACTGCTGCTGCTGGGTCTCCTCTTGGCATCCCGGAAACGAGAACCCAATGATCCCTCTCCCTACATATACACTGGATTAGTGGTGATTCATACGCCAAAATCTGTAGTCGAGCTGAGCCACATGCATTGCAGCACTAGAATCTAGCCAAGAACCTTGGACGATGTAGACAAGCGAATGGACGTTGGAGTATCGAGGGAGCAGGAGGCCCATGGCGTCGACCACGACGCGGACGGCGAAGATGCCGGCGCAGGTGAGCTCCCGGTCGGCTTCGTTGAACCGGCTGAAGTACTGGACGGAGCCGGCCTCAGACTGCACCTTGTGGCGCGGCTCCAGGGCCTCCAGCTTGCCATCGAAGCCGCACTCCCTGGCGGCTCCTCCCCGGGACGTGCTCCATCCCCACGAGGCGCCGGAGCAGCACAGGAGGAGGAGCAGCAGCAGCAGGCACAGGGGCAGCGACGAGGGAAGCGGCCGCACCTGGCCGGAGAGTACTATTGCCGCCGCCATTGCTGCCTCTGCTCGCTCGCTCACTCTCTTGGCAGTGAATGCTGTTGCCGTGGTGTGCACTGCTGATGGTGTGCAATTAAGTAAGTGAAACGAGAAGGATGCAAAGCTAAAAAGAACAAAAAGTGTTTGTTGCACCTGGGAACAAATTCAGGCCTTGTCCTCGTACGCTGCTGGTGCTTTGCTTTGCCGTGATAGGAGCTGTGCACGTTGGTTGGGAAGAACCTGACAAGCTAGCGATCGATCAGCAGTAGGATGTCGACTTGGATGGATCGTGTGCTCAACAGTTTGGACTTGTTGCTTGTGCTGACAGTCACAAAAGGGCAAAGGCCGCTTCAGTTTTGTACTGACTAGCGACTCCAACAGTTTGTTGCGCCTTTTTAGTTCGTTCACGCACAGTCCGATTACGACTGTCCAGGTGCACGCATTAGCGACCAGCCTTGCCTACTACACTTCTCTACGGTTTGGTTGCTTGCATGTTTTTGCTAGAGTACTCTAGATCGTCAACAAAATGATTAATGAGGCAGCCTTGACAAATGCTATGGAAATCATAAAGTTTTCGGGGTTCGGACTAGTGCTAGAAGAATGGACCGGTCTTTTTGGTAGGACTAGACAAAATACTCGTGGCTCGTGAAATCGCTCGGCTCATGGTAAGCTCGACTTAATTCAGCTCAGCTCATTTTGATTTTGTCACGAGCTAAGCTAGTATCTCAGCAAAATTTGTTAACAAGTCAGCTCGAGCTGTGTTCGAGCCAGCTCTTTAGCTTGAACGAGCAACCATTTGTCAGAAAAACAAAGCACTTGTGTTGGATGAATTAATAAGTGATAAACTTTGTTAATTTGGTGTTATATTGACATGATATGTGAAAGTGTGAGTATTGTTACTCTTTTTTAGTGTTAAATAGGTGTAGAATTAACTAATAATTGGTTATACTATTTTATATATGTGTATATTGTTTTTTAGCTCGCGAGAGCTCGAACTCACAAATGAGACAAGTTGGTTCTCTTGTTCGGTTCCTTAACATGTCGAACCGAGACAGTTCAAGCTTGGTCAAGTTGAGCTGGCTCGATATCTAACCCTATTTTTGGGTTAGTATGGGCACAACCACGATCTGAAATCAGTAGCCAAAGCAAAGCCTAAAACATTTAGTAATTTAGACCGGGCTAGGACGATCGAAGACCGGCCTAGACCGAGCCTTAGATATTGGCCTGCTAGGCCCGACACAGCCCGCACGTATGAGCTGGATCTAGATCAGCTCGACAGAAAAAAAAACCCGTAAAACATGAAATTGGCACAATTATACACACGCAACCGAGGCCGGCCTTAACCCTGACGCCCATGCAAAGGCATGCCGCCTCACTCGTTCAGTCCATCAGCGACTCAGCCTGCGAGTATACGACAGCGATATGAATATGAGCATAGGCCCGTGCCCTGCGCCCAGGCCTAGGCAGCCCTCCGATCCACGATACAGCGATGCAAAGAACTGAAGAAGCTAACCTTGGTGTCGCCGCCCCGCTGTTCCTCACTTTTAAGCCCTCCGCCGTGCAGACGCCGCCGCGCGCCGCAGCAGGTGAGCTCCCCAGGACCGGGATGCAGCTTGGGGTCGGGTGCGTAACAGTGAATATAATAAAGGAAGAAGTATTCAGTACTCGTATACTGGTAGTATATGTACATAATACATGTAGTGGTGTGCGTATACATTCAGTTGGTCGTATAGTCGACCTGCTAGCAGGAGACCATATATACTGTAATGTTTGGAGGAGAAGGGAAAAAGGATAGGAACACAAATCACTTGCCTAACGAATTGGAGTTCCATCTCCCAGCGGTTGCTCACGTCTCGTTCTCTCGCCGGGGCCAAGGGCCATAACATGCTCGAAAGTTGAACACTAGTCGCCTAGCCGCCTCTCGCAATCCTGTCGATCCATGGCCCGTCTGACCTCTGAAGCATGGACATATATGGTAGTATATGTAGTAATATGTAGTAATGACTCTTATGATCTTCTACAGATATGAAGAATTTGTTGTTGCAACCATTTTAGCAAGTTCTAGGTGTTGTGTAAGGTTGTTCACTTGTTTGTGAGTTCGTAACTGAGTATATGTAGTATGTGTAGATGTAATGTAGGTATTGGTAGAACTTGTTCTAATAGAGTAGTAGTAGGTGCTGGTAGTATATATGTAGCTGTGAAATGTAGCAGTACTGCGGTAGCACTACTGTAATTGTATTCGGTATATGTTGAAATACTATCAATTGAAATATTGTTATTTGTAGTTGTGTTGTGTTATGTATATATCCTTGAATAATGCCAGTTGAAATGTGGGACGAGTTTTGGGCTAGTATGATCGAGTGAAGGCCCAATGTGTTTTAGAGCTAGGCTAGACCACTGTTTTTGTTCTTTGGACTGGCACGACACAACTCGATTTTTTTGGGCCTTCTCCGTCCAAGCTTGTTTGGCCCGAAGCATGATGGGTTTGGGCTAGCATCGCCCAATTCTCAGCACTAGTTAGGACTAACTTAGGACTAACTACTGCCATGCTTCCCAATTGAATCCAATAGTACACCACTAGTATACCAGTTAGAGAATTCCAACAAGGTATTAAACGTGCATTGTACTTTGAAATATAGGACTTCAAAACTAAAAATATGTTCTAATAGGGGTTCTATTTCACAAAAAAAAATCATCAAATAGTTGCAGGACTCGGCCTCTTGAGTCCTAAATATAGGACCCATACGAAGCAGTGGCGGACCTACATGCAAGCAAGAGTATTCAATTGAATACCTATTATTTTTGGCAAAACAATTATATATACATGTATATATTATGTATATAAGCTAAAATATTATAAAAAAACATAAAATTATACTATTTTACAGCTATTTTGTCTAAACTTTGGTTTTCACTAGCCCTCTTTATTTCTCTATCGTACAACCGATCGTAAAGTACAATCGTGTGATTTTAGATTGTCAAAAAATTATGTTCTACCAAAATTTCAAATACCCATACTTCAAATCCTGGGCCCGCCACGAAGGAGCACTATCCTCGTTTTATACACTATTTGTAACCTTTTATTTTATAAATTACATGATCTATTTCCTAATAATATGATATAGGACTCAATTATTAGAGATGTAAATGTTATTTGACCCTAAACACTTCAGAATTAGATCCTATTTTATTTTTTAAGACTCAAATATAGGACTCATTGTTGAAGATACAAAGCTTAAATTTCAAAGACATTGACGATAACGATGCTGTCGGGTACCGTAATTAGGGGTACCCCTAACACTCCTAAACACGGCTGGTAAGCACCCTCAGCACAAACTGCAAAGACTGATGGGCACAGTTCAGGTCAAGGCCTCGTCTACCAAGGGACGCAATCTCGCCTCGCCTGAGCCCGGCCTCAGCCGAGAACAGTAGTCCCGGACGAATTCACGCCTCGCCCGAGGGCCTCCTCAGGCAGTGGGCGCACCCTCGGCTTGCCCGAGGCCCAGCTCGGGCAGGCTTCGTCGAGAAGCAACCTTGGCCAAATCGCCTCACCAACCGACCGTATCACAGGCACATTTAATGCAAGGATCGCCTGACACCTTATCCTAACACGCGCGCCTCAGTCGGCAAGGTCGAAGTGACCACAGTCACTTCGCCCTTTCACTGACTGATCTGACGGGAAAACAGCGCCGCTCACCCCGCTTCGACTGCTGTGCCAGCCACCCGGGCAAGGCTGACAACAGCAAGTTCAGCCTCGGGCGCAACAGGAAGCTCCGCCTCGCCCGACCTTAGGCCTCGGCCTCGGGAGGAGGTCTCCGCCTCGTCCGACCCCAAGACTCGCCCTCAGCCTCGGCCTCGGGAGGAATCGCGTCCTCGCCCGACCTTGGGCTCGGACTGACCGCGCCACAGGGGATACATCATTACCCTACCCCTAGCTAGCTCAGGCTACGAGGGAACAAGACCGGCGTCCCATCTGGCTCGCCCCGATAACAGGTAATGATGGTTCCCCGCGTGCGTCCATGACGCCAGTGGTTCTCAGCCCCCTACGGAAGCAAGGAGACGTCAGCAGGATCCCAGCCGCACCGCCAGCTGTGCTTCTACAGGGCTTAGGCACTTCTCCGACGACCACATTATCGCGTAAACAGGGCTCTAGCACCTCTCCGACAGCCACGTTGGCATGTACACATGGCTCAGGCACCTCTCTGCCAAACACGTTAGCGCATAGCTACACCCCCCATTGTACACCTGGACCCTCTCCTTGCATCTATAAAAGGGAGGTCCAGAGCCTTCCTGTGGGAGGGTCGCGCGGAGGGACAAGCAAACGAACAGGCTCACACTCCCTCTCTCTCGCGAACGCTTGTAACCCCTACTACGAGCACCCCCCTGGTGCGAGATAACACGAGCCGCATTTCCCTCTTGTGTTCCATCTTGCGCCAACCCATCTGGGCTAGGGCACGCAGCGACAAAATTCACTGGTCGGCCCGGTTGAGGGTCCCCCAGGGTCCGAAACGCCGACAGATGCCAAAAAGAGGGTTGGATTAGTTTTTTGGTGAAAAATGAAGCCCTATCTGCAAAGTTAATTTGATATGAGTGTCTAATATGTGAAAAAAATTTGTATCCTAATATCAATCATATACTATCATGGAAATTCTAAGAATAAAAACATATTAAAGTAAATTGGTCAAATGAAAATATGGTAAAGTATTTTGGCAAGGTCCTAGAGAGTCGACACTTCCCACTAATCCTCATTGTAGAACTCACACAATGGTGTCGCTCCCCTTGGACCATGCAAAGATCAAGTGCTCTCTACAAGTTGGTTCTTAGCTGCTCTGGTATGGTCAACCGCTCACAACTGTATACAATTATTGAGCCGAGTCATCTGCAAACTCTATGAGTGAACACTCTATGAGTGAACACCGCACTCTCGATCACCACCGAACTGTCTAAACGATGTCGATCACCAAGAGTAATAAACATGATCTCTCACTTGACATTACCAAGCTCAATAAGATCAATGGGTGCATTAAATTACTCCCTTATGCGCTAATGGGTCTCCTTAAGTCTATAAGCATGACTCCGACTACAATAGCGGCTCTGATGCTAGCTTTAGCCTTCTACTCACTAGTTTGTCTTGCCAGATCCCTAGATCTAGAGATGTCAATGGAGACCCGATACCCGCTAACCCATGGGGAATTCCCCTATTAAGGTTAGGGTATGGAACAAAAATTGTTCCCATGGGTATAAATATGGGACAAAATCCTCACCCATTGGGTAAGAGAGTACGAGTTTGGGAAGCAATCATCTAAACTCGATTACCCATGGGTAATATCCACCCAGTAAAATTAGGCGTGTAACCTAATAGGCAATAAGCGCAACAACTAAGACAACATCGTCCAACCATTTTAAATACTCATCCACCCAACCTAGGCGACCAACCACCAGCCATCCCACCCACCAGTCTATGTGTCACTTTATGTTTTGCTATTTTGTATGGTTAAATAATGTTTTTCTTGGTATATGTTAGATCTATTGGTGATGTATTTGTTGGGGCGAAGGCGAAGACGCCACCCTTCGCTCGATGCCTTCGTCGTCCTCGCTGTACCAACGGAGACAAGACAACGGGCAGACTAACCCTTCGTCCCATACGTCACCGGACGAAGGCCTGTGACGAGGTCGTCTCATCTTGCGACCTCGTCCAGCATAGAGGCCCACGTGTGATCCGGCCCATTGTAACAGGCCCTGTGTGGCCGCTGCGCATTACGGGCCTAATTTGTAAAGGCATCCCTGTAATTACGGTCTGTAACCCCGCTTTATGGGAATATTCCGGGGATAACCTAGGTGTCTGAGGGCACATGCGTCCTTAACACAGGATGCTGGGCACACAGATACCTATAAATACCCCCGCACAGTGCCCTTGATAGACTAGATTAACAGAGCTATTGCCATCTCGTGCAAAAACCCTGTTTGCATTACTACACTCCCCCATTGGATCAACTTGCGCCGGAGAGCAAGTTCCAACATTTGGCGCCCACCGTTCGTGCTACGAAAAAACCACCCGCGATGGCACCCAAGAAAGCTAGCTCGAAGGCTGACGAGGCTGCGAAGGCAGCACTGCTGGCCGCAAAAAAGGGCAAAGCCCTCGCCCTCACCCACTCCACCCACCAAGAGGCCACTGAAGACGACGTTCTCCGCACCTGCGAAGACGACGCTCTCCGCACCTGCGGCCCTGAAGGACAGCCGCAACCTCCCCCAGGCTTCACTCCACCAGAGGGCATGGACTTCACCGAAGACGGCGAAGTCATCGGTGTCTCAGCAGAAGAACAGCTATAGCTGCGCGCCCTGCGCATAAAGAACCGCAATCTCCAGAAGCAAAAAGAGATACTTGAGGCCAAGCGCCAACGTGTGTCTGCACAAGCCAAGGTGCGGCAAATGATACGCGACGAAGAGCAGAAGGCCCAGGAGCTCGAGCAAGAGATCGCGCTAATGCAGCGCGAAGGCCACTTCGGCCTACAACACGGGCCACCCCTGCAACAGCGCGCACAAGTCGAAGACCTGCACTTTCCCCACCGCGATCACGCCATCCCACACGCTGCGGCATTCCAAGGTGTCAACTACCTCGACGAGCGAAGTCCCCTGGTGCCACACCTGCAAGTGACACCCTGGCCTGCCAACTTCCGGGCAGGGACCTATCCCAAGTACAACGGCAGTACTGACCCAGCACAGTACATCATGAGTTATCAGGTCGCTGTTGCATCTTCCGGAGGGGACGACGCCACGATGGCCAAGTCTTTCATCATTGCCCTCGAGGGCCCAGCTCTCACCTGGTTCACCAGATTGCCCCCGTTGTCTATTGACTCCTGGAGAAGCCTCCGGGACAAATTCCTGCTCAACTTCCAAGGGTACCGCCCAGACACCGACGCCCTGGCCGAACTCTCACTCTGCAAGCAGCTGGAAAAGGAGACTCTGCGGGAGTACTACCGCAAGTTTCTGACACTCAAGTCACAGTTACCCTCGGTCGATGACCAAATCGCCATCCACTATGCCAAGTGGCCTTCGGGCCGGCGTCCTCTACAGCCACTGCATCAGGGACCCGCCCAAGAACCTCCAGGAGTTGTATCAGCTATTTGAAAAATATGCCAAATCCGAAGAGCTCCACCAGCGCAAAATTGAGTCTCAGAGGAAACCCAAAGATGCTCCACAGTCCAGCCGCACATGGACGAGGACTCCGCAGCCAGACTCCGGTCGGGACGGCCGCAATCTGCAGCAGGTGCACAACATCGCCAACCAGCACCCCGCTGGTGAGGCCCCTCGCCGCCAGGAATATCCCCCCGAGGGCCGCGGAAACGGAACTCGCGGACGGGGCCGGGGACGTGCGCAACCGCCTTGCCGATTTTACTGCCTGTTTCACGGCGAAGACTGCGCCCACCAAACCAGAGATTGCCCAGAGACGAAGGCCACCAGAGACAGGATGGCACAGGCGCAACCAGCCGACAACCCTAGAGTTGTCGCACACACATATCAGCAGCCCCCTCCACCATACATCCACGCCCCCACTCCGCATCCACCGCACCACGCATACCAACACCACCAGGAAGTACAAATTGTACCTCCCCCACCCCCACCTCCTCATCAGCAACAACAAAACATCCACCACCCTCATGCCCCAAAACAAGAGGACTTCACCGATCAGTCGTATCGCGGAGTCATTCACATGATCACTGGGGGGTCCAGCACCGACTTCGACACGAAGCGGCAGAAGCGGGACCACTACCACAGCATCAACCACGTCGCCATCACCGGTCCGGTCGTGCAGACGAAGTGGTCCCATGTGCCACTAACCTTCGACGCCCGAGACGTCGATCTGCGCAGCGCCCCCCACATCGACGCCATGGTTATCAACTGCAGCGTGGCAGGCTGGGACCTACACAAAGTCCTGGTCGATAATGGCAGTCAAGCAGACATCATTTTCCTCCATGCCTTCGACCGCATGGGCATAAGCCACAGCCTGCTCAAGCCTTCGGACAACCCGTTGTATGGTTTCGGCGGCAAGGGCACATTTCCCGTCGGCAAAATAGAGTTGCCTCTCTCCTTCGGTGTAGCACCCAATGTCCGAAGTGAGCAAGTGACCTTCGATATCGTCGATATGGTGTATCCGTACAACGCCATTATGGGCCGGGGCTCCATCAACAAGTTTGAGGCAGCCATTCACGAACTTTACCTGTGCCTGAAGATACCAGGTCCGTTAGGTGCCATCACGGTCTACGACAACCAGCAGACTGCGCGCAACATAGAGCGGGACTTCGTCCCCGGGCAAAGAAACGTGCACTGCCTCACGGCCCAGCGCGAGGTCCCTGCGTTCGCCAACCCAACTGACAAAGAACACGACAAAGCACAGCTACAGAGCAACGACGGGACCAAGACTGTTCCCCTCGACCAGGCCACGCCCAAGCAGACAGTCACCATCAGCGAAGACCTCACTTCGCATGACGAGGAGAAACTCCTCTGCTGCTTGTCCAAGAACAAAGACGTCTTCGCCTGGTCCGCCCTTGACCTGGTCGGGGTCAGCCGATCCATAATTGAGCATAGCATGGGAATCGACCCTTCGGTGAGACCGAAAAAATAGCGGCTCCACAAAATGTCTGACGAGAAGACAGAAGCCGCCAAGGCCGAGGTACATCGCCTCCTGGAGGCCAAATTTATCGAGCCAGTGGCTTACCCCACGTGGCTCGCCAACGTTGTGATGGTGCAGAAAAAGAGCGGCAAGTGGCGGATGTGCATCGACTTCACCAGTCTCAACAAGGCCTGCCCAAAGGACAACTTCCCGCTGCCTCGGATCGACAAAATAGTCGATAGCGTGGCCAGGTGCGAAGTCATGTCACTCCTCGACTGCTTCTCCGGTTACCATCAAATATATATGAAGGAGGAGGACAAGGCCAGCACCAGCTTCATAACACCCTTCGGCACATATTGCTTCATCAAAATGCCGGAGGGACTCAAGAACGCCGGGTCCACTTTCTCCCGGCTTACCAAAACGGTGCTCGAGGGGCAAGTCGGCAGAAATATATTCACATATGTGGACGACATCGTCTCGCCAGCAGGAGCAAGGAGGACCATCTTGCTGACCTTGCTGAGACATTTGCGAACATGCGGGACGCACGACTTCGCCTAAACCCCGAAAAGTGCGTCTTCGGCGTTCGCCAGGGGAAAATATTGGGCTACCTAGTATCACACCGTGGCATCGAGGCCAACCCAACCAAAATTCAGGCCATCATCAACATGATGCCCCCGCAGTCAGCCAGAGACGTCCAGCGCCTGACGGGCAGATTGGCCGCCCTTAACAGATTCATCTCCAAATCCGCAGAGCAAAGTCTCCCCTTCCTCAAAACTCTTCGCGGCGCAAAAGACTTCGCTTGGGGACCAGAGCAGGCGGCGGCCTTCGCCTCATTGAAACAATACCTGTCGGAATTGGCGGTTCTTACAAGCCCCGACTCTTCGCTACCCCTGTTGCTTTATGTTGCGGCCTCGCCGCACGCGGTCAGCGCGGCACTGGTTCAGGAGCAGACAGTAGAGGGCGTGATCAGGTAGTGTCCAGTTTATTACGTCTCCGAAGTGCTCACACCATCAAAATGTAACATGATGGAACTGGAAAAGATTGCTTATGCAATTGTTATGTCTTCGCGCAAATTGCGCCACTATTTTGAAGCATTCAAGGTCCGAGTCACCTCAGATAGGGGACTCGGCGAATTGTTCAGAAACCCGGAGGCATCGGTACGGATCGCCAAATGGGCGGCCGAACTCTCCGGCTACCACATCACTTTCGAGCCCAGGACAGCCATCAAGTCACAAGTTCTAGCAGACTTCATCGTCGACTGGACTGGGCCAATAACACAGCCGGACCCGTCCGCAGAGAAAGTTTGGACAATCCACTGCGACGGCGCATGGTGCCATGCGGGGGCAGGCGCTGCTGCAGTCATCACCTCACTCGCCGGGGTCAAGCACAGATACGCGGCCTCAACAACATAGCAGAATACGAAGCTATCATCCTCGGCCTCCGCAAGCTAAGGGCCCTTGGTGTTGTGGGGGATAGATATCCCCCGGGTCCACTAAAGGAGTAAAAGACCTCACGAAAGGCCCAAGGGCCCAATAAATCGTAAGGTCATTCTTTCGTGGGCCTGGGGAGAAATAACCAGCGAAGCAGAACGACATGAGGCCGGATTGGTACAAGCCCGGACGGCCCACAGCATCGAGCGAATGACCGCAACAGAGATCTGACTTTCCCGCGCTGGAGCCTCCATGCAACGAAGCCATGCGAGGATAAGTCGGCGAGGGTTACGTAGGGATAATCTCAAGAGGTTCACTATCTTTTAGCTACTTGTTGTTATCTTACCCACGTGTACTGCCCCACGGTCGAGTATATAAGGCCTAGGGGGCACCCCTTCAGAACGATCGACCCCTTCACTTAGCCACCCGCGTCAACTCTCTGTATTCTCAATCCAGAGAGCTCTCTTGTAACCCCATTCACCAAGCATACTCATCAGGACGTAGGGTATTACGCATCTCTAAGCGGCCCGAACCTGTAAACCTTGTCCACCGTCCCTCGTGCGATCGGCACGAACCATTTTGCTACAGTTGTCGACACCGTCCTACTCCTAAAACACCTTGAGGGGCAACCCCGGGTGTGCGGTCGGACCCAAAACACCGACAGCTGGCGCGCCAGGTAGGGGGTGTGTCGACAATCCAAGCTAGCTCAATGGCCGTCACCTTCTACAGCAAGATCACCCTGCGCCCCGGATCCGTGTTCTGCTTCGGAACAATTTCATTTGTAGCAGATGAAGAAGGAATACTGCATCGTATCGCGGATCCGCCGGAAAAGGAATCTCCCCCAACGAACTCCAAAAATACCGGAGAAGCGCAACCTCCAGCTCTCCGAATGAGGATCATCTCCGGAAAGCCGGGGGCCGAGGGCTCGCTGACCCGGAGAACTCCGCTGCCTACTTCTCCAACAAAAGAATGGACACAGATCGCAAGAAAGAAGGTAACCGGGGAGAAGCAAGTTGCTCTTTCCGTCCCTCATGCCTCAAAGGGGGCAGGAAGAAGATCACCACGACAGCAGCACCGTTCTACCCTGACGTCCTCTTCATCAGGAGAGCGGAGTCGCCCATCATCTCCGACGACGAGCCGACTGTACCCGGGGAGGACCCGCCTCAACGAGAGTCCCGTCGACGGAGGAACCGGCGCAGGAACGTTCGACGACATCACGCAGCCGGAGAGCGGAATCCAGAACAGCCTGTCTCGCGAGACGAGGTCTCGGAGGTAGGAGAAACTCCGGAAGAACGCGTCTTCAGAGAACGAAGGAACTCCCGACGACGTGATCGCCGACGAGCTCAGGAACAGGCTGAGCAGGATGCAAGGCAGCGTCGAGAGAATCCATTCTTCGGGCGCAACCTGAACCCCGACTTCGCCCGGGCTATGAACACGCCGAGCGAAGTCGGAGGGGTACTGGCTCGGATAGCTGAGGGACTTCCTCGGACTCCTGACGCCGATGGCTACCGACGACTGTTCACCCAGGCGGCCAACCATCTTCTACCGCTTGCTCACCTGCCGAACGATCTACGACACGCCATCAACAGTCGCCGAGACGCGCGAAGCTCCATCAATGCTTCGCGCGAGCGGCGGCATGAGAACGAGATTCGCCGTCGGGAGGAGTATGACAGGGATCATGGCATCCCGACTCAGAGCCAAACTACCAGGACTGAGTCGGCAACGACTTCAACTAGCGGAACCACCCGGGGACGGTCGAGGAATCACAATCACAACTCCCCTCCCCGGGACAGACATCGTCCCCGACAGCAGGAGGACACATGCGGAGTGTCCGCTCTTACTCCGCGCCTTAGGGCCATCCAATGGCCTCCCAACTTCAAGGTATCCAATGTTGACAAATATGAACCTAAGCAGGATCCATGGGGTTGGCTAGCCGTCTACACCACCGCTGCTCGAGCTACCGGGGCGTCCGAAGACGTGATGACCGCATACTTACCCATTGTCCTTGGGCAAGACGCGCTGCAATGGCTGCGACATCTACCCCGACACTGCATCGATGTTTGGGGCGACTTCAGTCGACGCTTCACCGCCAACTTCCAGTCCCTCTCCGACAAGCCGGCGCAACCGTGGGACCTCAAATCCATCAAGCGCCGGGGGGACGAGACTCTTCGGTCGTACCTCAAAAGGTTTCAGACCATGAGAAATCGTATCCCTGAGGTCACGGAGGCGGCCGTGATTGAGGACTTCTACAGAGGCTCCAATGACTCGGTTTTCGTCCGAGCCATACTACAGAGGGCACCGACTACCTCCGAGGAGCTGTTCCGGGAAGCCGACCTCTACATCACCGCCGATGAGCGAGCCCAGGACCTCATCGGAGGAGCAAAGCCCATATCGGCAGCACCACAACGCGACACGAACCAGCAACCCGACAAACGATGGGAGAAGAGGCCTCGCGAAGAAGTGCACGCTGCCGGACCACCTGCCTCTCGCGCCCGAGGAGGACCTCGTGGAGGCGAACGCACGTTGGACGACATCCTCGACGCCCTGTGCCCGTACCACAAGGACATGCGCCACACTCTTCGTAACTGCCGAGACTTCAAGCATTCCGTCGGACACGGCCGACCCTTCCAACCTCTACCTCCTTCTCCGCCGAGGGGAGGACCAGATGAACCACGACAACCCCATCGGCAGGAGGAGGGAGGAGGAGGAGCCTTCCCACGCGTTGACAGGGAGGTCAACGTCATCTTCGACGGACACGGATCGCAGGAGAACAGAAGACAGCAAAAGCTCAACGATCGCCAGATACTGGTGGCGACCACCGGCCCTCCCGCCCCATACCGGTGGTCGGAGCATCCGATCACCTTCACTCGGGCAGATCAATGGCTCAACTTCGACCATCCGGGCAAATACCCGCTTCTCGTCGATCCGGTGATCCGAGAGAGCCGGGTGAAGAAGGTGTTAGTGGACGGGGGGAGCAGCATCAACGTCACCTTCCCCCGGACACTCCAAGGCTTGGGAGTTCACCTCAGAGAGCTCCACGAGTCGGACACTCCTTTCTTCGGCATCGTGCCGACGGAAGGGGAATACCCGTTGGGCCACATCTACATGCCAGTCACCTTCGGAACTCCGGAGAACTACAAAACCGAGTTCCTGAGGTTTGAAGTGGCGAACTTCGACTGCGGGTACAACGCCATCATTGGGAGGCCTGGATTGGCCAAGTTCATGGCCATTCCGCATTACACATACATGATACTGAAGATGCCAGGACCGCAAGGGATCATAACTGTGCGCGCCGACTTCCAAGGCGCCGCAGAGTGTTTTCGAGTGGCTATTCAAGCAGCCCTCACCGCCAAGCCATCGATGGCTCCCTCCACACTGGCGAACTCTAAGCCTGAGGAGGACCTCGCAGTACCGGCGAGCGAAGCTCAGACCGCGACCTCTATGCGGCCGACTGAAGAAACCAAGAGAATCAACCTGGGGTTCGCTGATGAGCGCAAGACAGCCATCATCAGCTCCAGCTTGGATGACAAATAGGAAAGCGCGCTCGTCCGGTTTCTGCAAGATAACCGAGATGTATTCGCATGGCAACCTGTGGATATGCCGGGAGTCCCAAGAGAACTGGCCGAGCACAAACTGAAGGTTTATCCCCAGGCAAGGCCGATTCGGCAAAAACTACGTCGTTTCACGCCTGACAAGAGAGAGACCATTCGCACTGAGTTAGCTCGCTTGGTCGCAGCTGGATTCATTAGAGAAGTATTACATCCCGAGTGGTTAGCCAACCCTGTTCTTGTACTCAAAAAGAATAAAGTGGATTGGCGCATGTGTGTTGATTATACTGATCTCAACAAACACTGTCCGAAGGATCCTTTCGGGCTCCCAAGGATAGATCAGGTGGTGGACTCCACCGCTAGATGTTCTATGCTGTCTTTCCTGGATTGCTATTCTGGATACCATCAGATTAGTCTGGCAAAGGAAGATGAAGAAAAAACGGCATTCATTACTCCGTTTGGTGCTTTCTGTTATACCTCCATGCCGTTTGGCCTCAAAAACGCTGGAGCAACTTACCAGAGAGCCATTCAAACATGCTTAGCCGATCACTGGGGCAAGCGTGTGGAAGCCTATGTGGATGATGTGGTAATCAAAACACAGGACTCAAAAGACTTCATCGAAGACTTGCAACTGGTTTTCAACAGTCTGAGGCGGTATAGATGGAAGCTTAATCCCGAGAAATGTGTTTTCGGGGTACCAGCCGGAAAGTTGCTCGGGTTTATTGTCAGCCACTGGGGAATTGAAGCTAATCCAGATAAGATTGAAGCTATCATGAAGATGGAAGCACCTCGATCGCAGAAGAAGGTTCAGCGGCTTACTGGATGTATGGCAGCTCTAAGCAGATTTATATCCAGGCTGGGAGAAAAAGGTCTGCCATTTTACAAGTTACTCAAAAAGGTGGATAAGTTTCAATGGACTTCAGAAGCGCAAGAAGCTCTAGATGCTCTAAAAAAATTCTTGACAACACCACCAGTACTGAAACCACCTCGGCGAGCCACGTCAACTCAACCAGCTGAAGATTTGCTACTGTATATCTCTTGCACGACTCATGTGGTAAGCACCGCGTTAGTAGTCGAGCAGTTTTGAGGTACAGCTAGGGATAAAACTTTCTGTCTACTTCATTAGCGAAGTCCTAGGCCCCTCGAAGAAAAAGTACCCTCAAGTTCAGAAGCTATTGTACGCAGTACTTCTAACTGCCCGCAAGCTGCGTCACTACTTTGACGACCACAAAGTCATAGTAGTCACAAGTTTTCTGATAGGGGATATTCTTCACAACAAGGAAGCCGTCGGTCGAATAGCCAAGTGGGCTTGTGAGCTGGGATCTCATGACATCGAGTTCCGACCTAACACTGCCATCAAAACTCAAGCACTGGTTGATTTCGTATCGGAGTGGACTGAACAACAAGTACCAGACAACCCGGAGACTGCAGAAGTATGGCGAATGTATTTTGATGGCTCACTAAAGCTGCAGGGAGCAGGAGCAGGGATTCTCTTCACTGCGCCTGGAGGCGAACACCTCAAATACGCCCTCCAGTTGCTATTCCCAGCCTCCAACAATGCAGCCGAGTATGAAGCTTTGATCCATGGATTGAACATTGCCATATCGTTGGGCGTCAAAAGATTAATGGTATACGGAGACTCTCTGGTAGTCATCAGCCAGATAAACAAGGAGTGGGATTGCTCAAACGATTCAATGGGAAAATACTGTACTGCCGTCCGAAAGCTGGAAGATAAATTCGAGGGTCTAGAATTTCATCATGTAGAAAGATATCGGAACACAACAGCCGATGTACTGTCCAAACTGGGGTCCGGTCGAACTCAGGTCCCACCTGGAGTTTTCGTGCAAGAAATTCTGCGGCCAAGTATCTCAATGGATCAGACAGAAGAATGCAACATCATAGATCAACCCGAGTCAGACCCTGATGACTGGAGGAGGCCGATCATTAAGTATATAAAGAATGAAGAGGAACCAGACGACAAAAATTTGGCAGAACGCATTGCAAGACAGTCGGCTCACTATACACTTATTGGGGAGACATTATACAGAAGGGGTGCATCAGGCGTCTTCATGAAGTGCATTCTCCCATCCACTGGAAAGCAACTTCTGGAGGAAGTCCATGCCGGGCAATGTGGAATACATGCAGCCTCCAGAACACTAGTCGGGAAGGTCTTCAGGTCAGGATTCTATTGGCCAACAGCAAAGAACGATGCAGCCGAGTTAGTTCGAAGGTGCGAGGCCTGCCAATACTTGTCAAGGCAACAACACATGCCAGCACAGCAACTGCAGACCATACCAGTAACTTGGCCTTTCGCATGCTGGGGACTAGATATGATTGGACCTTTCAAGAAAGCTCAAGGGGGATACACTCATATATTGGTAGCAATTGACAAGTTCACTAAATGGATAGAATTCAAGCCCATTGCCTCCCTAACCTCTGCTAAGGCCGTGGAATTCATACAAGACATAATATTCAGATTCGGGATACCAAACAGCATCATAACTGATTTAGGATCCAACTTCACAAGTTCAGAATTCTTTGACTTCTACGAGCAAAAGAGCATTCAGATCAAGTATGCATCTGTATCCCATCCAAGAGCCAACGGGCAAGTTGAGCGAGCCAACGGGATGATATTGGATGCACTCAGGAAAAAGATCTTCGATAAGAACGAAAAATTCGCAGGAAAGTGGATAAGGGAATTGCCCTATGTTGTTTGGAGCCTAAGAACCCAACCTAGCCGAGCTTTGCATGGAAACACTCCTTTCTTCATGGTCTATGGGTCGGAGGCAGTGCTACCTGCTGATCTCAAGTTTGGGGCGCCAAGGCTGATCTTTGAAAGCATAGCAGAAGCTGAGACCACCAGGCTGGAGGACATAGACGTACTCGAGGAAGAACGGTTAAACGCAGTAATCCAATCAGCAAGGTACCAGCAGACTCTAAGGCGCTATCATGACAAGGCTGTGCGACAACGATTCTTCTCAGTAGGAGATCTCGTCCTCCGCCGAATTCTAACGGGAGAGGGACGACACAAGTTATCACCCTTATGGGAAGGACCCTTCGTGGTAGCAGAAGTCACTCGGCCCGGATCGTATCGCCTCACTCAGATGGATGGCACAGAAGTTGGGAACTCCTGGAACATAGAACACCTCAGAAAGTTTTATCCCTAGCTGTACCTCAAAACTGCTGGGATGATGATGAACACCTCAGAAAGTTTTATCCCTAGCTGCACCAGCTTCTGGGAGAGGCGCCACCGCTAATGTCCCAGCAGGAGTAGCATCAGAAGAATCTTCAGCCAGCATATCAAGCATAGCACTTATTTCTGCATCATTAGGATCCAAAGGCACCTCGAAATGGACTAGTCGTTCGTCATCAGGAATCTCCCCAAGCGAGGCAACCAAAGCACTGACTTCTTCATCAGAGGGTCGCGTTCTAAGGCCCAAATTGCCATCAGTCGCAGGTGGATTTGACACGAAAAGAGTGAAGACTTTGGCAGGAGGCAAATTCCAGGCCGAGTACGCCACCGGAGCACCAACATTGGACACTTTGCCCCTGAGAATCATTTCCAGTCGGCTCACCAAGTCTGCAGAAGGGATTCTCCTGTTGGTAACCCGAGTTGAGTCGGCTAGCCCTCGATACAGATAAGCTGGGTGGACCCTATCTTTTAGTGGCTGAATGTTCTTGAAAACGAAGTCAGCAACCACAGCTTCAGCAGTTAGACCTCTCTCTTTCAGCAGTCCAACTTCAGCTAGCAACACACCCGCTTCAGCTACCTCCTCATCTGTGGGAGACTCGGTCCAGCTTGGGGTGCGAACGTTCGGCTGTCTTCCCGACCGGGGGGGGAGAGAATTTCCATAATTATCAACTATGAACCACTCTAGACGCCATCCCTTAATGCTGTCTTTAAGGGGAATCTCAAGATATTCAGTCTTCCGTCCCCGGCGCATCTCCAAACTAGCACCCCCAACCAACTGATGTTGTCCCCCGGCCATCCCAGGGCGACAATGATACAGGTATTTCCATAAGCCGAAATGCGGCAGCACGCCAAGAAAGGCTTCGCATAAGTGAACGAAGATGGAGATTTGCAGAATTGAGTTAGGGTTCAGATGGGTCAGGTTAATGTGGTAGAAATCAAGGAGACCACGGAAAAAGGGAGAGATGGGAAGGCCAAGGCCGCGGAGAAGAAAAGGAGCGTAAACTACAGACTCGTGGGTATCCTCTGTCGGGACAGTAGTCCCGTGGCAAATCCGCCAAGAACAGAGTTCCCGCGGAGGAAGAACCCCGATGGACACGAGGTGGAGGAGTTCAGTTTCGGAAATGATGGACATGTGGTTACCTGAAAAGGCAACTGGCTGTTGGGATCGATTGGAGGAATCACCACAGCGGACGAGCTCGCGATTTTCCTCTTGGGCGCCATCTCGATTCTACCAGCGAGCAGATTGGAGGCGAGCGGCAGAGAGGATTCGGAAGCGGGAATGCAAGAACTAGGGCACGGAAAGCAAAGGCGGCTAAAAGCGCAGCTCTTATGGGATATTCTCGAGCCAGATACCGTTTCAAAAAGTGCCCAGTCATCACCCGGCGGTTATTTCCAAAACCCCAGCATGCCACGTGGTCATTCGGCAGTTATTTCCAAAAAGCCGATGGGCCACCTCATCACTCGGTTATCATCCTCAAAATAGCTCATGCGGCCTACTATCACTCGGCGTTGCCTCTAAAACGCTGGTCTCGTGTTCGATCGCTCGGCATTATCTCTAAAATGCCGACGTCGACCTGCTCTCACTCGGCGTTGACTCTAAAACGCTGATTTCATATTCAGTCGCTCGGCATTACCTCTAAAGTACCGACGTCACCATCCAGTCACTCGGCGTTGCCTCTAAAACGCTGATCTCGTGTTCAATCGCTCGGCGTTACTTCCAAAATGCCGACGGCGACCTTCAATCACTCGGCGTTGCCTCTAAAACGCTGATCTCATGTTCAATCGCTCGGCATTACCTCTAAAGTGCCGACGCCACCATCCAATCACTCGGCGTTGCCTCTAAAACACTGATCTCGTGTTCAATCGCTCGACGTTACTTCAAAAATGCCGACGGCGACCTTCAATCACTCGGCGTTGCCTCTAAAACGCTGATCTCGTGTTCAATCGCTCGGCGTTACTTCAAAAATGCCGACGGCGACCTTCAATCACTCGGCGTTGCCTCTAAAACGCTGATCTCATGTTCAATCGCTCGACATTACTTCTAAGATGCCGACGTCGACCTTCAATCACTCGGCACTGCCTCTAAGACGCTGGTATAGCGTTCAGTCGCTCGGCATTAATTCTAAAACGTCGATACAGACTACAAGATTACTCGGCGGCTACTTCTGGAAGCGTCAGTATGATGTCCAAGTTATTCGTCTACTGTCTCAAAAGAATCAGTTTTATAATCAAGCAAAACAAGTCATCAAGAAGAAGCTAACGTCATTCTTTCATTAAGGGAAGACAATAAGCTTACAAATCAACTCTTTGCGAGTTGATGCTTCCCTACTATTACTACATTACATTACTACTACTACTATACTACGCTATACTACTCTACATTACTACTACATTATTCTAACTACACTATACTAATATCTAAAGACCAGTGGCGTTTAGCCACTGGCCTTGCTGCTGCTGCTGCCGCCGCCGCCCTTGGTGCTGCCCTTGCTGCTGCCGCCTTTGGTGCTGCCCCTGCTGCCGCCGCCGTCACCGTCCCTGCCGCCGTCGCCGCTGCCCCTGCCACTGCCGCTGCCGTCGCCATCACCACCGTCGTCGCCGTCGTCGTCGTCGTCGTCCTCGTCCTCGCCGCCGCCGTCCGAGTCCTCCTCATCCGAGGAGTACTCCGACTCATCCGAGCCCTCGAGCCCGGAGCGCTCGACGGCCCGGATGTATGTCCAGACTTCCGCGGCTATCCCCTGGGAGTCGTCCGAGTCATCGGACGACGCCGGGGGAGAGACGGGAGCCGGAGATCCCTCGGACTCGGAGGAGAACTCCTCCTCCGAGTATTCCGAGTCACCGAAATCCTCCGATGGAGGAGTCGGTTCGCGCTTGCGCTTGTTGCTCTTGCCCATGGCGGAAGCAGACGGGAGAGAAGAGAAGGAAGCAGTAAAGAACAGCGAAGAGATGTGGAAAAACCAGAGGGGCAACAGCATTATTTATAGAAGGGAAAGGCAACCGCTCACCTCCAACCGCGGTCACTGAACAGTCGCAAAGCATTCAATAAGCACTTCCACCCGTCTGGAGACATGTCAGGCGGCTGACGCCGTTTCATGCAACACTACACCCATTGGGACTCCAGTCAACAGCGCAAAGGATATGATTACACTCGCCGTCCCATCACATTACTACTCAGAAGCAGCCGGCTAAAACACTCAGCGTACCAAGCCGTCCCTTGCCCACACCCATTGGGGGGGACGCCCAGGAATTATCAGTATATTTCTCAAAATGGTCACATCTGTGCAGGGCACGCAGTGAATGCCTCAAGACAAAAATGAGATATCAGCGAGAGTTAGAGGGAAGCCAAATATAGCCAGTAGAGTGCAAAATATGGTCGACAGACACGACTTGAAGACTAGACAGAGAACGTCCATCAAATGTCCAATCAGTCACAGAGCAAATAAATTACACTACCTAGCAAGATATGGTTGGATTGCGAACTAGGCTGCAAAAGACAAAATACGTGCTGACCTCTGAAGCATAATATCGATGACATAGCGCGGATGACATCATGCCAACTTTTTTACAGGCAGAAAGGATAATCTTCAGCAAAAGGACATAAAAAGAAGACCTTCGAGTGAATTGTTCTCAAAAAATCCACTCGAAGCTCGGGGGCTACACCCATTGGGTGCACCTCCGGTGCACCCCATGGATTATCATTCCAAGCCGAGATAGTGCCGATTTCTAAAAGCGTGGGACAAGATTAAAAAAGCCAACCCTCAACCAAAATGAGTGAACACAAATGGAAATGATCTCTACTGAAGACCTTCGAGTAGATTACTTTCTAAAATCTACTCGAAGCTCGGGGGCTACACCCATTGGGTGCACCTCCGGTGCACCCAATGAAGTTCAGAATCCTACAAATTGGAATGCCGACCTCTAAGGCACAGGCACGAAACCAGGTTTTGGTCAACGAGTGATCGGAGCAGGAGAAGACAACAGGAAGCCATCTTTCTTCAAATTACCTGCAAGCTGGACCTGAGATCTTCGGGTTGATTACCTCTAAATTAACCCAAAGATCGGGGGCTTGTGGGGGATAGATATCCCCCGGGTCCACTAAAGGAGTAAAAGACCTCACGAAAGGCCCAAGGGCCCAATAAATCGTAAGGTCATTCTTTCGTGGGCCTGGGGAGAAACAACCAGCGAAGCAGAACGACATGAGGCCGGATTGGTACAAGCCCGGACGGCCCACAGCATCGAGCGAATGACCGCAACAGAGATCCGACTTTCCCGCACTGGAGCCTCCATGCAACGAAGCCATGCGAGGATAAGTCGGCGAGGGTTACGTAGGGATAATCTCAAGAGGTTCACTATCTTTTAGCTACTTGTTGTTATCTTACCCACGTGTACTGCCCCACGGTCGAGTATATAAGGCCTAGGGGGCACCCCTTCAGAACGATCGACCCCTTCACTTAGCCACCCGCGTCAACTCTCTGTATTCTCAATCCAGAGAGCTCTCTTGTAACCCCATTCACCAAGCATACTCATCAGGACGTAGGGTATTACGCATCTCTAAGCGGCCCGAACCTGTAAACCTTGTCCACCGTCCCTCGTGCGATCGGCACGAACCATTTTGCTACAGTTGTCGACACCGTCCTACTCCTAAAACACCTTGAGGGGCAACCCCGGGTGTGCGGTCGGACCCAAAACACCGACAGGTGTCACCACCTGCATTGTCAGAACAGACTCCAAGGTAGTCGCCGGCCAAGTCGAGAAAGACTATGCAGCAAAGGACCCCGCACTTATGCAATACCTCGCGGCCATCCGAAGTCTCGAGAGACAATTCAAGGGATTCACCTTGCAGCATGTGGACCGGGCCAAGAATGAAGAAGCCGACGCATTGGCCAAGGCTGCCGCCAGAGGCGAGTCCCTGCCCTCTGACGTGTTCTACCATGTTATCGGCACGCCAGCAGTCCGGAGCCCTGAAGGGCTCCAAATAACCAATGACAGCGAGGGCCACCGCATAGTCAACCTTATTATGACCGAAGACTGGCGGGCACCAATAACCCTGTTCCTACAGGGGTACTACCACCCAACCGACATCAACGAGGCCAAGCGCCTCAAACATCGAAGCCGGGACTTCGCACTGATTGAGGGCCAGCTTTACAAGAAGGGGGTTAGTCAGCCAATGCTTAAATGTGTCACCGAGACCGAAGGCGTCCAAATCCTGCGCGAAGTCCATAGCGGTACTTGCGGCTCCCACGCAGGGCCAAGGGCCCTAGCCGCAAAGGTGATCCGTCAAGGTTTCTACTGGCCCGCAATGATCTGCGCCGCAAATCGGGTCACAAGGTCCTGCGAAGCTTGCCAGAAGTTTTCTCCTCGATCAGGCAGCCCTTCGCAATTCACAAAACTGATCGCCCACACATGGCCTCTCCAGCGCTGGGGCCTGGACATTGTCGGGCCCCTGCCCACGGCTCAGGGGAACCTCAAGTTCACCTTCGTCGCTGTCGAGTATTTTACCAAATGGATCGAGGCGAGGGCTGTTTCCACAATAACATCAAAAACTGCACAGAAATTCTTCTGGCAAAACATTGTTTGTCGCTTCGGAGTACCGTCCGAACTCACAGCTGACAACGGCAAGCAGTTTGACAGCCAAGACTTCAAGGATTTCTGCTTCTCTATTGGCACCAAGCTTGCCTTCGCCTCAGTATACCACCCGCAGTCCAATGGAGTTGTGGAACGTGCCAATGGAAAAATTTTCACAGCTGTCAAGAAGATGCTCCTCGACGAAAAAAGGACAGGTGGGCCGATTTGTTACCTGAAGCGGTCTGGGCGCTAAACACGACTGAGTGCAGGGCGACTGGGTTCACCTCTTTCCGCCTTCTATATGGATCGGAGGCCATGACCCCGCAAGAAATAAAACATGGGTCCCCGCGGACAGTCTCGTCAGCTGTCCTCGACGTGGACGAACCCACTTCGAAGGATCTTATCGACGGAGACCGCGTCTTCGCTCTACAAGCTCTAAATAAATACCAAGCCCAGACAAAAGCATGGCGCGACCACGCAGTCATCCCAAGGGAATTCAGCGAAGGGGACCTCGTACTCGTCCGAACAGCTCGGACAGAGTCCAGGGGCAAGCTAGAGCCCAAGTGGGAGGGCCCTTTCATTGTCAAGACGAAGGCATCCCCCAGCGCATACAGGCTCGCAACGCCAAACGACGAAGACTTGGAGCATTCCTGGAACATCGATAATCTCCGCAGATTTTTTGTTTGACTCATCAGGGCCAGCTCGCCCTTGTAATTCACAAAAACAATTCTATTCTGGCCCGCACTCTTTTCCTCCCGGGGGGTGAGGTTTTTAACGAGGCGGAGTCATGTAATATACAAGTGAAAAATCCCCCGCAAAAATTTACGTCGAAAAAAGACCGCGCCGACGGTCTTCGACATTTGACCAATACAAAGTCACCGCGAGGCCCAGCGCTAGCTACCCTCGCGTGCGACACTCCGCGCAAAAGTGGCCTAAGGGTGCAGCCGGACTAGCACAACAAGTGCGAAAAATCGAAGTCTTCCTCAAAAAGACTATCCGTGCAAAAGTCGCCTAAGGGTGCAGCCGGACTAGCACAGCAAGTGCGAAAAATCGAAGTCTTCCTCAAAAAGACTATCCGTGCAAAAGTCGCCTAAGGGTGCAGCCGGACTAGCACAACAAGTGTGAAAAATCGAAGTCTTCCTCAAAAAGACTATCCGTGCAAAAGTCGCCTAAGGGTGCAGCCGGATTAGCACAGCAAGTGCGAAAAATCGAAGTCTTCCTCAAAAAGACTATATGTGCAAAAGTCGCCTAAGGGTGCAGCCGGACTAGCACAACAAGTGCGAAAAATCGAAGTCTTCCTCAAAAAGACTATTCGTGCAAAAGTCGCCTAAGGGTGCAGCCGGACTAGCACAACAAGTGCAAAAAATCGAAGTCTTCCTCAAAAAAAAAACTGTTCGTGCAAAAGTCGCCTAAGGGTGCAGCCGGACCAAGCACAACAAGTGCGGAAAAGACTACACCAAACTGTTCGCGCAAAGACCGACTACACACGCGCCAGACCGACATAACACACCAGACCAAGTGCGCAACGCCTTCGTGAGCATAGCCAAATGTGAGAAGGTACACAACCTCATCATACAAGCCATTACATATGTACAGCGAGGGCATCACACTTCACATCAGTTCAACCTTCGGAATGATTCCCATCTCCCTATAGTTAAATAGCATTATCCTCAGCTCCTCACCCTCAAAAAGACTTCGCAGCTCCCCCTCACCTACACTATCGGCGGCCGGCAAGGACAACAGTTCCTGCCTGCCAGCCCTGCCCACACGAAGCCGCCTGCCGCCCGCCTCACTCACTCTACGCTTCGCAACCGCCCTTCGCCGCCTACGCCCAGCACTTGGACCAGGCACAACTTCAGCATCCGCAGCACGCGACGAAGCCTCCGCCGCTGCCACATCCAAGGCCGCAAAGTAATCCAAGTCCTCATCCGACGACTCCTTATTCCACTCAACCGAACTCCCAGAGTCACCAAAATCAGAAAACTTAGACGCAGATTCATCCGATTCATTCCCATCATCCACAGTCGAAGCCGCCAAAAAATTAGCAGTAGCGGTTGCGTGCGCAGGCCCAAAATCTTGAACCTGCGCAGCAACCAAGGTTCAGCAACATATACAAAATTCCCTAACTACCCACACCCACTAAGACACCTGCGAAGACCCAGCCGCCGCGGGATCCTCCGCTGCCGGCTCCGCCTAGGGATGAAAACGGTCGGAAACGGTATTTATTCGGTAATCAGTTTTTTCTTTGATTACGAATAAATATGATATAGAATATACAATACAAATTTGTATTCTTATTTTTAACATCCAGCTTGTTAAGATTTATAAAAGGTAAATCTCAAATTTATCCTACATTTTCTCAAATAATAGATATAAACTTCGGTATGGATTCGGAAACAAATTCGGTAATTTTTTCAACTTTTTGTGTTGTAGAGAGCAAATAATACATAAAACAACTTATATAATATTTTATTCATATTTGTACTAATGTGCTTGATAACATAAGAAAAGATCAACATCAAAGTTTATACATATCTATTTTAAAATATTAAATTTGTTCTATCAGTTCGGATTACCACTTTCATCCCTAGCTCCACCGCCGTCTTCACAGGATCCTCAGCCCTCGGTAGGGATGTTCCTAAAACATCCGAATTGTATCACAAATCTAATATTTTAGCATAGGTATACATATAATTTAAAGCTAATTTTTGGCAATGTTATGAAGAATATTATGAAGTATTTAAGTAAATTTTTGTATAATTTTTTATGTACATTATTTTCTCCATACAACAAAAAAGATGAAAAAACATCCGAATCCGTATTCGGATAGACATCCGAATTTTATATCAATTATTTAAAAATATCTAGAACGAATTTAATGTTTATTTTTTGTGAAGATTAATAGCTTCAATGTTAAAAACAAGAATATAAATTTACATATCAAATTATATATGTTATTTGTTCACAATCGAAGAAAGAAGACAAAAAATTGACATCCGAATAAATATCCGGATCCATCCCTAGCCCTCGGCGCAGCGGTTGGCGACGAGCGACCGCCGACCGCAGTGGCTGCGGGGGCATCAGGGGCGCCTTCGACGGTTTCTGGGGGCGGCACCAGAGCGACCTCGGGCCCAGCCGCCACCAGGTTCGACTCTGCCTCAGGCCGCGCGCCGTTCAAAGCCCCGAAGTCATCCACTTCCTCGTCACGCGCCGCTTGAAACACAGCACATAGATTCAGCAAGCCCACATATAACCCACATTCAACAACACCAGACAAAAATCAAACATTACCTGACCCCTCGTTGTGTCGGACCGCTCCCTGACCACCTCCCGATCGTGGGGGCCCCACATCCAGTCAAAGAGGGCTCCCGCGGATTCCTTCACCACAGGGTCCTCAACCTTGTAAATCTCGCGTTCGAAATCCTCATCAGATCGGTCGAAGACCTCATAGTGACGGCACCCTTCGCGGGACAGCGCGTTCATCGCCCCTTCGCAGGTGACCAGGGAGGCATAGGACATAAATCCCTCCACAATGGTCGGGAGCGCCAGCAACTCCTCTTGCAGCCACTCGAGGCACCAAAGGCCTGACTCTCGGTCAGGCACTTCGAAGTCAGCGATCCGCGCGCCCAGCTCGTGGTATGAGTCCATAAGCTGCTTGCGCGTCCGCTCAGCCTCCGAGCGCGTCGAAGCCTCGGCCCTCTCCACGCGGGCCTGCAGAGCGTTGAACCGCTCCTCCCACTCCTCGGCGCGTTGCCTGGCGAGGCTACCCTCCACCCGCGCCACATTGGCCTCCGCCTGCGCAGACTGCGCCTTGGCGAGGGCCTGATTGGCTTCCCTCCTCTCCTCCGCCAGCTGGCGCCGGAGCTCAGTCCTCTCGCCCTCCAGCACGGCCACCTTCTCCGCCAATTTGCGGCACTTGCTATCAGCGGCCGACTTTTCCCGGACGGCCTCAGCATGTTGCGCCCAAAGTCTCTCGACTTCGGCAGACACAACTGTCGTGAGGGCCCCCGACGCCACGCGGTCAGCGAAGTCAGCCGCCTAAAAGACACACATAAGACAACAATCCCAACGAAACCGGTAAAAACCGAAGTCTAGCTCAACTTACCTGACTTAGCCGCTGCGACGCCTCCTTCAGCCGGCGGGACACAGCGCCCGCCTCGTCCTTGACGGCAGCGAGCGCCGAAATCTCACCGCCAGCGCTGAGAGCGCCACCCTTCGCCACAGGCACTGTGGCAGACACCGTTGTCGCCACCGCAGGTGGAACAACAACCAGTTGCCCTTCGCCCAATCCAGCGACGCATCAACAGTCAAAAAAAAACTGGGCCAACGACTTACCAGTGAGATAATCATCTACACTAATATCAGTGCTGAAATCTGCAATGCGCTTTCCCGGCGGAGGCAATTCTCGGGCCTTCGCGGCTTCGGCCGAGGTAGACTTGGCTCCGCCGGCGCCAGCTGCCTTCACGACATCCGACACCTTGCTGGACCTAGGGCCGGCCGACTTTGCCGCCAGCGTCGGCTGGCTACCGCCGGGGGCGGCAGCCTTCGCGGTCCCCGTGCCCTCTTCGGCCTAGCCTCGGGCAGCCTGACGACCGCCCGACGCTTTTGCGCAGCTTCCTGACGATCCTTATCCATCACTGCTGACACAACACCAGCAATATTGCGTCCATAAGGAAACACTCTGAAGTCACGAACCATGCGAGATGTAAAAAAGTCTTCGCTCGCCGCGCGGGGGATCGGAACGTTCTTAGGCCACCAACCCCCGGTAACCTTCAGCATCCGCGCCGAAGACTCCCGGAGCTCGGGCGAAGACATCCTCCCCCCGGGGGTCGCGCATGTCCCCATCAACTCCATAGCAAAGCTATCCGAGACCCCAGTCCTCCCATAGAAGTACCTAGCTTCCTCTTCTTAGAGGATGGGCGGCTACCGGCGCGGGGTCGTCTCCGGTCTCTGCCGCCGGTTTCTTCCCGCGACGGTCGACATCGTCCTGCCCGGGATAACCGCCATACGACAGACGGTTCAACTCGAAGACCCTGTTCAAGCGATCGTTGGACCCGCGAATATCCCAACTACGCTGGCCCTCCGTCCTTGGCACGTACTGACCAACGATCCGCACTGCCCCATCCTCCGCCTCACGCACGAATGCGGCGGGATCGCGGCTATGCAAATCCAGTGCGAAGGCAGGACTTCGCACCAGCATCCCACCACGGGAAGGCATCTGGCGAGGGCATACTTCGCCCAGCGCCCAGCCATGCGCCAAGGGCCACACCCTATACACAACAAATTCCTCAACCAGATCCCACCCGCTACTCAGGCCGGCCGCGCATCGCAGAGCCCCTTCGTCTGCATCCTCCTCCGCCACTTCAAACTGCGGGTATGCTGAGTAATAATGCGAGCACATCTCGGCCACGGGGAGCCCCGGATGGTCTTCGACTGTGCCCTCGGCAACGTAGAACCAAAACTCCCACCAGTTGCCCCATTTGTTGCGGGCGCAAGGAACCAACTCAACGACTTCCATCGAAGTCTTGCCGGTCTTCGGCGTAAATGTACAGGACCCAAATTGGGCAATCTTATCTCCGATCATCCTTTTCTGCTAATGCAGACAATAATACTTCGCGAAGACTTCGACCGATGTCTGCTCACCGTATGAAGTCATTGCCCAGACATATTTTGACAAGGCCACCACGACATTCGGCGTCAGCTGGACTTCTCCAACGAATCGATGCGCGGGCAGACGAAGACCAACGGCGAAGAACGCCTCGAAGACAACCAACTCGCCTTCTGGCTCAGGGACCTCCTCCGCCCCCGGGACACGAGCCACTCCGCCGCCAAAATAACCAAGCCGCTGCATGTCTTGCATGCGAACCGAGGACATCCGTGATGCGCCGAAATCCACCGTGTCGCCGGCGCGCAACTCCTCCGCCGCCACGATGCTTAGTGTCTCCTCAGACGACGCGTCGGCCGGCGGCGTAGCGGCAGCAGAAGAAGAAGAGGACGACATCGCTACGTACCGTCGGCGGCGGCGGGCGGTCTGCTTCACACGGGCCAGATCTCCGACGAGCAAGAGCAAGGTGGCAGACGAGCAGCAAGCGGTTTTAGAAGGCAGTTAGGGTTTTTGCGGAGCGCGGAAAGATAAAGTTCAAAACGCGCCGCCCCCCGGCCCCTTTTATACACAGGGCGCGGCGCTTCGGGAAACCCGCAATCCCACAGTACGGCGTCAATCAACGGTCATGTCAAAAACCCCCGCGGAACCACTTCGAGCGAGGGCAGCATCTCCGCCATCTAGCGACGTCTTCGGCACCAGATGACTTAGTCGAACTGGTCCCTCGGAGGGCAAATGTTGGGGCGAAGGCGAAGACGCCACCCTTCGCTCGATGCCTTCGTCGTCCTCGCTGCACCAACGGAGACAAGACAACGGGCAGACTAACCCTTCGTCCCATACGTCACCGGACGAAGGCCTGTGACGAGGTCGTCTCATCTTGTGACCTCGTCCAGTATGGAGGCCCACATGTGATCCGGCCCATTGTAACAGGCCCTGCGTGGCCGCTGCGCATTACAGGCCTAATTTGTAAAGGCATCCCTGTAATTACGGTCTGTAACCCCGCTTTATGGGAATATTCCGGGGATAATCTAGGTGTCTGAGGGCACATGCGTCCTTAACACAGGATGCTGGGCACACAGATACCTATAAATACCCACGCACAGTGCTCTTGAGAGGCTAGATTAACAGAGCTATTGCCATCTCGTGCAAAACCCCTGTTTGCGTTACTACACTCCCCCGTTGGATCAACTTGCGCCGGAGAGCAAGTTCCAACAGTATTGTTTTTGGGTATTGTGTGGCTGTTAATGACATATAAAATATAATGTGATAATGCTTTTTTTGTCGCGATAAAGACCCAATACCTAAATGGGGATGAGTATGTGATGAATCTTATACCCATGATAGGTACGTGTATAGAGATGTGGATGAGTACAACTTCATGAGGATGGGTATAAGGTGTTTAAACCCGATGAAAAATTACCCATTGACACCTCTACCTAGATCATTAAACACTCACAAAACCAAGAATGAACACTAGAAAGATACACTTATCCTTTTTTTTACTGCCAAACTACACCGCTATAGCAAATATATTATGTTGTTTTGTTTATATACACAATTAAAGTGGCTAAAAAGAAATTATCCAATTAGCTAAAAAATAAAACTAATCAATCTATACTTACTCTATTAAGAACCTAATGTGGGCACATGTGCTACCACGACTTCACCCTCCGCGCTGACACTCTGAACCTGCCCCACGCGTTCCGATTGGTTCTCACCGCGCAAAAAAAGTATAGAGCAAACACTCAGAACCTACCTATACCCGTCTGCTCTAGAAATTTGGGAATAACCAACAAACCACACATACAACAACAGTAGCAAAGCAGAACAATGACTAGTGAAATAAGAAAAATTAATAAATCAAGCTAGATTATACAATTCCTTTTAACCTCGAACCTCTAATTGCAGTGAACCTCATTGGAAAAGAACCCAATGTGTTCCCTAATAGTAGCAGGGTTCCTACATTTCTCTTGAACTCTCAGTCTCTCACTGCTTCAGACCCAATCAAACTCAGTTCATCAACCAAATTAAGAAAATGGAAGCAGTTCATCCACCAAATTAACAAAATAGAAGGAAAAAAAAAATTGGAGATGCGGGGGGATCGAACCTCGTGGAAGCAGTTCATCCACCAAACTAAAAAAATAGAAGAAAAACAAAAAAAAGATTGGAAATGCGGGGGATCGAACCCCGTGCCTCTCGCATGCAAAGCGAGCGCTCTACCATTTGAGCTACATCCCCAACGATGCTATTTGTAACTAGACAACAAATTAAACACGTGTAATACTGTACGCATGCATCATTCCGTTAAACCCCGTCAAGCCGTATGAACATCGATGATGCTATGTCCTACATCTATACCGTCGGCTGCAGATCCAACGTCAGGACTGCCGCGCGACTCGGCTCTCGCTTCCCCTATCGATAGCGAGCGGCCCGCCCGCGCAGACGCAGAGACACGAATGCCTCCTCGAGCGGGAGCCATGGCGGCGGCGGCGGCGAGGGCAAGGGCGGCGCTGCTGCTCTCCTCCCCCTCCCCCTCCCCATCGCCGCTGTTCCGCCTCCCGCGCTGCTTCCTTTCACTCACCGCGACTCGCTACCCTCTCTACTACGACCTCATCGTGCATCGCCCCGCGGACCCCAATCCCCCCAAATCCTCCGCCGCCGGGGCCGACCGGCAGCCGCAGCCAGCCCCCGAAGAGCAGACGCTCGACCGCGCAAAGCGCCGGTACCTCCGCAAGCGCCGCAGCCGCCTACTCCCCGACCCTGACGCCACCACCACCACTAAGCCCTCCTCCTTGTCGTCGGAGTTCGTCGAGCTCAGGCCGGAGGTGGTGGACTTCCCGCGCCTGCACGCGCGCGAGGAGGCGCTCTACTTCCACGACACCTTCGCAATGCCGTGGGAGAAGGACAAGCACTACCGCATGCTCTACCGCCTCGAGAAGAAGTACTTCCCCCACCAGTCGCTCGACAACGCGTTCGTCTCCGCCGACGCCGCCCCGGCCTCCGACGCCGACAGGGGGCTCGTATTCTTTGACGACGAGAAGAAGGAAAACGAGGGAGAGGAGCGGGCGGTCAGTGACAAGGGCGCCAACAAAGGGGAGGTGCTGGAGAGGAAGGTGGAGGATTTCTTCAGGTCTCTCAAGAAGGGTCCCGGCCAAGTCGACACCAAAGCCAAGAGACCGGGAACGGAGCCGCAGCAGCAGGTGAAGCGCGAAGTGCGGAGGGAGGAGGAGCGGCCGCAGCCGTACCTCGTCACTAGGACCACGGAGCTGCCGCCGAGGTGGGACGGCCCTGCCGGGACCGTCGTGCTCATCGACAAGCCCAAAGGTGATGCCTTCCCCCTACCCTCTGGCACATTGCAAGTTCTACATTGCCGTCTGTGAGCTTAAGACAACACTAATATTTCTTAGCTACTTTTATCTGATGTACCACTGGAAAGCTCATTTTATGAAATGTGAGCGATTATCACAACAGTTAGATGTCAGCCAGGTAGTGTGGCACTACTGCAGCTTTGCCTGAAGACAGGGTTCTTTACTGTTTTTCCTATCAGGGCAGATAAATAATTAGTTAATGTGCGGACAGGATTAGGTTCGAACTGTGTTTTATTAAATTTGCTCTACTGCCTTCCATCCTAAACTATTCATCTGAACTCATCTTTCTTCTGGTATCAGGATGGACTTCGTTTACTGTCTGTGGAAAGTTACGGCGCTTGGTGAAAGTACAAAAGGTGATATCAGGGCCTTTTCACTGTATCTGAATGTAGCATTAGCCCTTAGCATTAAGTACATGTTTTGCAATATTTGTGTGGTCTCAGGTTGGACATGCTGGAACTCTGGACCCAATGGCAACTGGATTGTTGATTGTTTGTGTAGGAAAAGCAACCAAAATAGTTGACAGGTAACATCGTATAATCTTTTGGGAAAAGCTTATTCTTGTGGATGCTGGAGCAGTTGTCCTCTGGCTTATGCTTATCCTAGAATTTGCTCGAGTATAGACTGTATAGTAGGCTATGTGGGGAAAAATATGATGGACTGAAATAATTGTTTTGCATACTATCGCTACTTATCATCCCTCCATCTCTAGCACTTGCTGTACATTCTATTCTGAATGATCTCATGCTTCTGAAGCTACCAAGGAATGGTTAAGGGCTATAGCGGTGTTTTCCGACTTGGAGAAGCCACATCAACCTGGGATGCAGATTCACCAGTATGTATCCTAGCATCTCTACAATGGTCTGCTGAACATTCTTCTATTCAGGGGTTGCAAAATGGATCTGCATTATTGTAGGCATTTGGGGAAGCATCACCAGATAACAACTTATTAGTTTCACAGATAGTTATGTTTCTGTTCAATGTTGTTGGGAAATCACATTGAAAATCTATCCTGAAAAGAGGTTCATCGCCTTATCAGCATATGTAGCCTACATATTATTTAATTAGTGACTGTTAACTCTATTTTCACAGTTAATTATGCTTGTGTGCAATGTTGTTGAGAAATCGTATTTAAATATTCGATCCTAAAAAGTAAAATGAGGTTCGTCACCTTATTCACACATATAGTTTAGTAGGTGACTGTAAATTCTGCAAGAAGCGAAATGGGCTCTAGCTGAGTTGGTTAGGTGGTCTGAGTAGCACTCCTCTGGTCTTGGGTTCGATTCCCCGTGGGAGCGATTTTTAGGCCGTGGTTAAAAAATCTCCTCGTCTATCCCACGCCAAAGCATAGGTCTAAGGCAGTAAGGCCCTGTCCCGGTCACGGTTATTCATACATAGGCTACGGTGCCGTTGTGTATGGGTGGGACAGTGGTTCGGGAGTTTTCTCGACTTGTGTGAGAAGGTCTTCTTAATACAATGTCCGGGGGCCGTCTTACCCTCCGCAGGTCGAGTTTTTTTTTAAAATTCTGCAAGAATTTGGTGATCCTATCTTTACAAGTCTCAGAAATTACAAACTCTATTTTCAGATCTCAATAGTTGATTGTGTGCAATCTTAACCTTTTCTTGAAATAATTAATTAAATCACTTGTGCTTTCCCAAATCTGATCCAGTATAGTTAATTTTTATATTAACTTTCATTTAATTTTTTTGTATCTCTACAATTCTGCTTAGATAACAATAATGCTTACCATACTTCTATGATCAGATTATCCAGAGGGAACCATGGGAACACATCAAAGATGAAAATATTAGAAAGGCAGCAGCATCATTCATGGGTGAGATATGGCAAGTTCCTCCAATGTTTTCTGCCATTAAGGTACACTATTCTTGTACCTGAAGCGAATTTTCCACGTAATTTATTTAAAAGAATGCTGCTAGAGTTGTCCATGGGATTTGCTGACTATCTCTTATGCATGCACGATAATCCTTTTACACTTTTGGATAATATAAACTACAAACCACTCGAAGTATATCGTTAATTCTATCAAGATAAAAAAGGGAAATAGAAAGATAAGCTGAATAAAGGTTACTGTTGTCACACTATCTCAATTCTCCGGACTTGTTTGTGTTCTGCACTTTCTGTAAATAATGACATAAGGATATAGTTGGATTTGGTCATAATATATAATACAATTTGGTAATACTGTTAGATCTTCCATCTGTTGTCACACTGCCTTTTACTCAATTAATCAACCATGAAATCACAAGTTCACAAGTTGTATTATTTCCAAAATATGCATGACAAATTTCACAAGCACACGATGTTAACCAACTATGAAATCAGGTTGGCGGTGAAAAGATGTATGACAAAGCAAGGAAGGGTGAAACAGTAGAGCTTTCACCAAGACGTATATCGATATACCAATTTGATATTGAGCGCAGTTTGGAAGACAGGTATTACATTCCTCTTTTCCTAACTTTAAATTCATAGCGGATGATAAATATCTGGTCAGTGTTCATATGATTACCTGTACTCCTCTTGATTATGTTTTCTTTTGGGTTGCATTCTACAGACAGAATTTGATATTTCGAGTTACTTGCTCAAAAGGAACATACATTCGGTCCCTATGTGCGGACTTGGGTAAAGCACTTGGAAGGTTTGTGCACCTATTCTTGTGTTAGCGTTATTTTCTCTCTCTTTTCTTTCTGTGTGTGCAGTCTGCATAAATGAACATCAGCATGTAATGAGCTCTAAGTGATATAGTGTAATGAGCCCTATGTGTCTTGGGTCTATGCTTATGCACCCTGCTTATACTTGCTGTGTCAAAGATTTAACCCAGTGTACCATCTTGACCATTTGGCATACATAGTAATAGTACTCGCTTGGAAATTACCCTTTCTAACATGCCCAAAAGTTTGATATTTTATATTTCACAAGTATTATCATGTATTTGGACTGGAAGTTCTGTTTTTTTTGAATAAAAACTAACTTAGCTATTTAATGAAGTTGGCTAGTTTCATGTGTTTGTTGCACTGAACCCAAACACTTGTTTATCCTCTGTTTCTGGATGTAGTTTAAGATAGTACTCTTGTCGTTTGATCGTAGAATGACCCCCATACTCCTTTTCCTCCATTTTCATTCCAATTACTGTTCTTGTCCATCGACATCTCTTTTGTGTTAATATATATTCCGGTGACCAAATTCAGTCTATACATTTTCCTGCAGCTGTGCTCATTTAACTGCCTTGCGGAGAGACTCGATAGGTAATTTTCTGTGCTGTGCCTCTTGGATGGTGTCTACATGGTCCAGCTGTAATTCTATTCTGGTGAAAAAAAAATCTTGCTACTTGGGAAGGCTTCTGAGGCTTACTCTTTTTTGCAGGTGAATACTCGGTCAATGATGCTTGGAACTTCGATGAGCTTGAAGAACAAATCACCAAGGGGTATTTATGAGCATGCCAGTGAGCCGAGCTAGGTTATATGCGGCTTGCAACCAGTGGCATCCGTGCTGCCATGTCAGTCCCAAAGCTGTCAACATGGGCTTCAGTGAAGAGATGCAAATCCAGTTCAGTTCATCCTCAACCTTTTGTCATATAGAGGAACACGAAGCTCCGTCAGTTGTATGTGTTGTGGGTTTCAATTGATCTCGGTATTGAATCGATTGTCAGTAATGATGAATACCATTGTTGGTCAGGTCTTTTGATTGCCTTGCCATGTAATTTTGCTGGGAGCATATTAAATTTATAATCTAAAGACTATGTGTTAAAAGTAGTGAAATTTATAATCTAATGACGAACACAAGCTGGCGTTAAGTCCACCCCTTTTTCTTCTCTAGACCCTCGACGCTCCTCAGAGCATGAACAGTGCTACCATCTGAATCATCCCTTTATCGAATATTGCTTGTAATGTTATTCATCTGAATCATTCCTTTATCTATGTACTTATAGATGGTATCAAATATGAGAGTCTGATCTTAAGAACATGACGAATGATTCATATCCCCACAGCTATTTGAGAAAATCCACTGTCGAAAGGGAGTATTTGTTTGCTTCTTTGCATAGAAGATACTACGCCCTCTATTTCAAATTAAATTTCGTTTTTGTTTTTTAATAGGATCATATAATAATTAATATATGTGTTTGTATATATGTTTGGATTCATCATCATCCATTGGAGCTCAAATGGGACGGGGGCAGTAATAAGTTACTCACGCGGAGGGAAAGGGTTAGAAATTTAATTTACGTATATATTTTGGTGTTCTGGGCTCTTACATCAAAGAAAATATATAATTTAAGATCTTAAACTGACTCCTTGTTGTGTGAATTTTAATTTTTGTATAGGTTATTTTATGCAATGTCATCAAAGCCTGCCTAGCTAAATTGGTAGAGCGCAAGATTCTTAACTTTGTGGTCGTTTGTAATTTTGTTGTCTTTCTAATTTTTGCCAGCTAGAAGCTGATTTGTTCTCTGCAATTTTTGCCCGTCCAGTCTCTCTGATTTGGTTATTATTGCAATTTGTTCTCTGTTATTATAATTTTTGCCAGCCAAAAACTGATTCATCGCACTTGGCGCCTTCACTGCAAAGTCCATGATTTTTGTTCGTCATGCGCTTTCCATCATTTCCAATTGGCAAATGAGTATCCTCAAATTGCTACATTTTTCCATGCATATATAAATACATACTAAGGTCTAGTTTAGAAACCCTAATTTTCTAAGGGATTTTTCCAACAGAAATTAGCTCATTTATCCTTGAGAAAATAAAAATTCCCTGTAAAAATGAAGTTGCCAAATTAGCCATAAATCTTGAGTGTATACGAACCAGACTTTTTAGACGGGAAAAGATCTAGATGAAAAGACAACTTTTTCTGTTAGGGCTAGTTTGTAAACTCAAATCTCATCTAGGATTAGAAAAGAAATGAACTAATTTCTTCTTCAATCCTCTTCAATCTCGGAGGGGAGTTGAGTTTCCAAACTTGCCATTAGGAGTTGCTGATTTAACACATGTTCAATGTCACGAAAATTGACTTCTTATGAGTATGTCCACTCCAGATTTCCAGTGTATCTACAATTATATTGGAGTTTGGCTCTCTACCATTTTGTTGGAACTTGCTCTCAGGCGCAAGGGGATCCAACAAGGGTGAACAGTGATGACAACAGGGCACTCGCGCTAGATGGCAAAAGCTCTGTTAATCTGGCCTCTCACGGGCACTGTACAGGGGTATTTATAGGTACCTGAGCGCGCAGCACCTCGGGCTAAGGACGCATATGCCCTCAGGCACCTAGGTTATCCCAAGAATATTCCCATAAAGCGGGGTTACAGACCGTAATTACAGGAATGCTTTTACAACATAGGCCCGTAACACAGGGCGGCCAAGCGGGGCCCGTTATGACGGGCCGGATTGTACGTGGGCTTCCGAGCCGGACGAGGCCGCGCCGTGGGATGCCCTTCGTCGCCAGTCTTCGCCTGGAACGGAAGGAGCGAAGGGTGTCCCCGCCTGTTTTGTTTCTGTCAGTTCGGCTGCATCAGCGAAGACTTCGAGCGAAGGGTGGCGCCTTTGCCTTCGCCCCAACATTTGCCCTCCGAGGGACTAGTTCGACAAAGTCACCTGGTGCCGAAGACGTCGTTAGATGGCGGAGACGCTGCCCTCGCTCGAAGTGGTTCCGCGGGGGTTTTTGATGTGACCGTTGATTGACGGCGTACTGTTTGATTGCGGGTTTCCCGAAGCGTCGCGTCCTGTCTATAAAAGGGGGCGGGGGCGGCGCTTTTTGAAATTCACTTTCCGCGCTCCGCGAAAAAACCCTAGCCGCCCTTTCCGCCGACTTGCTGCTCGTCTTCCCGCCGCGGTCTTGTTCGCCGGAGATCTGGCTCGAGTGAAGCAGACCGCCCGCCGCCGCCGACGGTACGTTGCGATGCCGTCCTCGTCTTCTTCCGCTGCCGCTACGCCGCCGGCCGTTCCCTCGCCGCCGGCCGCCGCCTCGTCTGAGGATACGCCGAGTAGCTTGATGGTGGAGGAGTTGCACGCCGGCGACTCTGTTGATTTCGGCGTGTCGCGGATCTCGTCGGCCCGCGTGCAAGATATGCAGCGGTTGGGTTACTTCGGCAGCGGAGTTGGTCGGGTCCCGGGGGCGGAGGAAGTCCCCGAGCCAGAGGGCGAGTTGGTCGTTTTCGAGGCATTCTTCGCCGCCGGGCTCCGCCTGCCTGCGCACCGGTTTGTTAGCGAAGTCCTGCGCAAGTTCAACGTTCAGATACATCAGCTGACACCGAATGCCATAGTGGCACTGTCGAAGTATGTCTGGGCGATGACTTCGTACGGCGGACAGCCGTCGGTGGAAGTTTTTGCGAAGTATTATTGTTTGCATTGGTAGAAGAGGGTGATTGGAGGCGAAGTCGCTCAGTTTGGATCCTGCACATTCACGCCGAAGACCGGTAAAACCACGATGCATGTGGTCGAGTTGGTTCCTTGCGCCCGCAACAAGTGGGGCAACTGGAACGAATTTTGGTTTTACGTCACTGAGAGTACTGTCGAAGGCCATGAGGGACTCCCCGTGTCCGCGATGTGTTCTCATTTTTACTCAGCGTATCCGCCCTTTGAAGTGGCGGAGGAGGATGAGGACGAAGGGGCTCTTCGGTGCGCCGCCGGTTTGAGCAGTGGGCGCGACTTGGTTGAAGAGTTTGTGGCGTATGGGGTGTGGCCATTGGCGCGTGGCTGGGCGTTGGGCGAAGTATGCCCTCGCCAGATGCCTTTTCATGGTGGAAGGGTGGTGCGGAGTCCCGCCTTCGCCCTGAATTTGCAAAGTCGCGATCCGGCCGCCGTTGTGCGTGAGGCGGAGGATGGGGCGATGCGGCTTGTTGGACGCTACGTGCCGAGGACAGAGGGCCAGCGCAGCTGGGATATCCGCGGGTCGAATGACCGCTTGAACAGGGTGTTCGAATTAAATCAACTGCCGTATGACGGCTACCCTGGTCAAGACGATGTGGACCGCCGTGGGAAGAGACCGGCGGTGGAGACCGGAGACGACCCCGCGCCGGCGGCCGCCCCGTCCTCTAAAAAGAGAAAATTAGGTACTGCTATGGGAGGACTTGGGGTTTCTGATCGTTTTGCTAGAGAGTTGACGAAGACGTGCGCGGCCCCGGGGGAAAGGATGTCTTCGCCCGAGCTCCGGGAGTCTTCGGCTCGGATGCTGAGGGTTACCGGGGGTTGCTGGCCTAGGAATGTTCCTGTCCCCCGCGCGGCCGGCGAGGACTTTTTTACATCTCGCATGGTTCGTGCATGGAGGGTTTTTCCTTACGGGCGGAATATTGCTGCTGTTGTGTCAGCAGTGATGGACAAGGATCGCCAAGGAGCTGCACAAAAGCGCCCGGCGGCTATCAGGCTCGTTGAAGCCAGGCCGAAACGGCAGCGGGGGACGGCGAAGGCTGCGGCGTCCGGCGGAGGCCGGCCGCCGCAGGCGGCGAAGTCAAGCGTCCCTGCATCTAGCAAGGCGCCGGAGGCAACGGCAGGCGCCGAAGGCTCGAAGTCGGCGAAGGCGGTGCCGCCGACTGGCGGAGTGGCGGAGGTCGCGAGGGCGGCTCGAGCGTTGCCGTTGGCGGGCAAACGCGTCGCCGACTTCGCCACTGATATTAGCGTGGAGGACTATCTTGGTGGTAAGTCTCTCTTCTCTTTTTTTTTGATCGGTTCATCGGTACGCTGCAGGGTTGGGCGAAGGCCAACTTGCTGTGGTTGCGCCTGGCGCGGCGGCCACGACGGCCGGGGCAGCGCCGAAGGCGAAGGGCGGGGTTCTGAGCGCCGGTGGCGAGGCGTCGGCCCTCGCGGTTGTCATGGATGAGGCTGGCGCTGCGTCCCGCCGGCTGGCGGAGGCGACGGAGGCGCTACGTCAGGTCTGCTGAGTTGGACCTCGTCCCCCTCCCCCTTTTTTTTTTACACCGCAGTCTTGTGACTGTTCTGCAGGTGGCTGACTTCGCTAGGCGCACTGTGTCGGGGGCCCTCACGGCAGCCGTGGCTGCCGAAGTCGAAAGGCTTCGGACGCAACACGCTGACGCCGTCCGCGAAAAATCGGCCGCCGACAGCAAGTGCCGCAAGCTGGCGGAGAAGGTGGCCACACTGGAGGACGAGAAGGCCGCCCTCCGTCGCCAGCTGGCGGGGGAAAGGAGGGAGGCCAATGAAGCCCTTGTCAAGGCGCAGGCTGCGCAGGCGGAGGCCAACCTGGCACGGGCGGAGGGCAACCTTGCCAGGGAGCGCGCCGAGCAGCTGCAGGAGCGGCTCACCGCCCTGGAGAGCCGCGTGACGGGGGCCGAGGCCACGGCACGAGTGGAGGCAGAGCGGACGCGCCAGCTGCTCGTGGATACATATCGTGGCCTGGGCGCGGGTACCGGTGATTTCGAAGTACCGGACTGAGAGCCCGGACTTCGGTGCCTGGAGTGGGTGCAGGAGGAGCTGCAGGCGCTCCCCACCGTCGTGGAGGGTTTTATGGCGTATGCCTCCCTGGTCACCTGCGAGGGGGCGATGAACGCGCTCTCCCGCGAAGGGTGCCGGCACTTCGAGGTCTTCGACCAAATCGAAGAGGACTTTGAGCGAGATATCTTCAAGGTCAAGGACCCCGTGGTGAAGGATTCTACCGGGGCTATCTTCGACCGGCTGTGGGGGACATATGGGAGCGATGTGGTCAGGGAGCGCGCCGCGACGGCGAGGGCTCAGGTAACGTTTACGCTTGTTTGGTATTTGTTGGACGTGGGCTGTGTGCGTGTTTGATGAATTTTGTGTATTTTGGCTTAGGCGATGCGTGGCGAGAGGGTCGACGACTTCGGGGCGCTGAACAGCATGCTGGCTGACCCGGAGTCGGCCCCGGCGGAGGCTGTGTCCGAGGTCGCCCTGGCACCGACCCCGGCCGCATCCGCTGCGGCCGGCGAAGGCCTGCCCCCAGAAGCCGCCGAAGGCGCGCCTGATGCGTCTGCAGCTGCCGCGCCGAGTGCTGAGGATCTCGCAGCGGCGGCGGTGGAGATAACAACGGAGGCAGCGGCAGAGCCAACGGCGGAGGCACCCGCAACGTCAGGGCCGTCGCAGGTGGCATAGTAGGTGTAGAGGGTTGGGGAAGTTTGTACATGTTACTGAGTTTTGGTTGCTGCGCAGGTTCAAGATTTTGGGCCTGCGCACGCAACCGCTACTAAATTTTTGGCGGCTACGACTGCGGAAGATGGTAATGAATGTGGTGGTTCTTTATCTGGGTTTTTTGATTGTGCTGACTCTGGGAGCTCGGTTGAGTGGACGGAGTCGTCGGAGGACTTGGACTACTTTGCGGCCTTGGATGTGGCTGCGATGGAGGCCTCGCCGCACGCCGCGGGTGCAGGAGATGCACCTGGTCCTTGCACCGGGCGACGGCGGCGAAGGGCAGTTGTGAAACGTGTGGTTAGTGGGGCGGAGGGGGCTCGGCTTCGTGTGAGTGGGGCTGGTCGGCAGGAACTGTTATCTTTGCCGACCGCCGAGGGTATAGGTGAAGGGAAACTGCGAAGTCTCTTTGCGGGTGAGGAGCTCAGGATAATGTTATTTAATTATAGGGAGATGGGAATTATTCCTAAGGTTGAGCCGATGTAGAGGGTGGCGTCCTCGCTTGTATATGTAGAGGCTTGTATGATGAAGTTGTGTGCCCTCGCGTGCGTGTGTGTGTGCGAAGGCGTTGTGTACTTTGTCTGGTTTGTTTGGTTGTGCTGTGTTGGCGTGATTATAGTCGGTCTTGGTGTGGGCGGCTTGATGCTGTCGTTTCAGCCTTTTGTTGAGCTAGTCCGGTCTTCTGCACAGATAGTCTTCGGTTTTTTCGCGCTTGTTGTGCTAATCCAGCTGCGCCCTTAGGCTTCTGCGCGGATAGTCTTCGCGATAGACTTATATATTTTTTTCGCACTTGTAGTGCTGATCCGGCTGCACCCTTAGGCGACTTCTGCGCGGATAGTCTTCGCGATAGACTTAGATTTTTTTCGCACTTGTTGTGCTAAGCCGGCTGCACCCTTAGTCGACTTTTGCGCGGATAGTCTTCGCGATAGACTTATATATTTTTTCGCACTTGTTGTGCTAATCCGGCTGCACCCTTAGGCGACTTTTGCGCGGATAGTCTTCGCGATAGACTTAGATTTTTTTTCGCACTTGTTGTGCTAATCCGGCTGCACCCTTAGGCGACTTTTGCGCGGATAGTCTTCGCGATAGACTTAGATTTTTTTCGCACTTGTTGTGCTAATCCGGCTGCACCCTTAGGCGACTTTTGCGCGGATAGTCTTCGCGATAGACTTATATATTTTTTCGCACTTGTTGTGCTAATCCGGTTGCACCCTTAGGCGACTTTTGCGCGGATTGGTCGCACGCGAGGGTAGCTAGCGCTTAGCCTCGCGGTGACCTCATGGTGGTCGAATGTCGAAGACCGTCATCGCGGTCTTTTTCGACGCATGTCTTTGCGGGGGATTTTTCACGCATATATTACATGGCTCCGCCTCGTTAAAAACCTCACCCCCCGGGAGGAAAAGAGTGCGGGCCGCTGCAAGATTGTTTTTGCGAATTACAAGGGCGAAGACAGCCCTGAGTCAAACAAAAAATTTGCGGAGGTTGTCGATGTTCCAGGAGTGCTCCAGGTCCTCGCCGGTTGGCGTTGTGAGCCTGTAAGCGCTGGGGGAAGCTTTTGTCTTGACGATGAAAGGGCCCTCCCACCTGGGCTCCAGCTTGCCCTTGGACTCCGTCTGAGCTGTTCGAATGAGTACGAGGCCCCCCTCGCTGAACTCCCTCGGGGTGACTGAATGGTCGCGCCATGCTTTGGTCTGGGCTTGATACTTGTTCAGGGCCTGTAGGGCGAAGACACGGTCTCCGTCGATGAGATCCTTTGAAGTTGGCTCGTCCACATCTGGGACGGCTGACGGAACTGTTCGCGGGGACCCGTGCTTTATTTCTTGCGGGGACATGGCCTCCGATCCGTATAGAAGACGGAAGGGAGTGAACCCGGTCGCCCTGCACTCAGTCGTGTTTAGTGCCCAGACTGCCTCAGGTAAGAAATCGGTCCATCTGCCCTTTTTTTCATCAAGGAGCATTTTTTTGATAGCTGTGAAGATTTTCCCGTTGGCGCGCTCCACGACCCCGTTGGACTGCGGATGATAGACTGAGGCGAAGGCAAGCTTGGTGCCAATGGAGAAACAAAAATCCTTGAAGTCTTGGTTATCGAACTGCTTGCCGTTGTCGACTGTTAATTCGGACGGCACTCCGAAGCGGCAAACGATGTTCTGCCAGAAAAATTTTTGGGCAGTCTTTGATGTTATTGTAGAGACAGCCCGTGCCTCGATCCATTTGGTGAAGTACTCGACCACGACGAAGGCAAACTTAAGGTTCCCCTGAGCGGTGGGCAGGGGTCCGACGATGTCAAAACCCCAGCGCTGGAGAGGCCATGTATGGGCGATCAGCTTTGTATACTGCGAAGGGCCGCCTGACCGAGGGGAGAACTTCTGGCAGGCTTCGCAGGATCGAGTGACCCAATTTGCGGCGCAGATCATTGCGGGCCAGTAAAAACCCTGGCGGATTACTTTAGCAGCTAGGGCCCTCGGTCCCGCGTGTGAGCCGCACGTGCCACTGTGGACCTCACGTAGAATCTGCATGCCTTCGGCCTCGGTGACGCACTTAAGCATTGGCTGACTGACCCCTTTTTTGTAGAGTTGGCCTTCAATCAGAGCGAAGTCTCGGCTTCGATGTCTGAGACGCTTGGCCTCACTGATGTCGGCTGGATGATAATACCCCTGCAGGAACATGGTTATGGGTGCTCGCCAGTCTTCGGTCATGATGAGGTTGACTGTGCGGTGGCCCTCGCTGTCATTGGTTATTTGGAGCCCTTCGGGGCTCCGGACTGCTGGCGTGCCGATGACATGGAAGAACACGTCGGAGGGCAGAGTTTCGCCCCTGGCCGCGGCCTTAGCCAAAGCGTTGGCCTCCTCATTCTTGGCCCGGTCCACATGCTGCACGGTGAACCCCTTGAACTGCCTCTCGAGACTTCGGATGGCCGCGAGGTACTGCATGAGTGCGGGGTCCTTGGCTGCATAGTCTTTCTCGACTTGGCCGGCAACTACCTTGGAGTCTGTTTTGATGATACAAGTGGTGACTCCGAGGGCCCTTAGCTTGCGGAGGCCAAGGATGACTGCTTCGTATTCTGCTATATTATTTGTGCATCTGTCGGATTCCAGATTGAAGCTGAGTCGTGCTGCATATCTGTGCTTGACCCCGACTGGTGAGGTTATGATTGCAGCGACGCCTGCCCCCGCATGGCACCATGCGCCGTCGCAATGGATCGTCCAAGTCTTCTCTGCGGATGGATCCGGCTGTGTAGTTGGCCCAGTCCAGTCGACGACAAAGTCTGCCAGGACTTGAGACTTAATAGCTGTCCTGGGCTCGAAGCAGATGTGGTAGCCGGAGAGTTCGGCCGCCCACTTGGCAATCCTTACCGACGCCTCCGGGTTTCTGAATAATTCGCCGAGCCCCCTGTTTGAGGTGACTCGGACCTTGAATGCTTCGAAGTAATGGAGCAGTTTGCGCGACGACATGACGACTGCGTAGGCAATCTTCTCCAGCTCTGTCATGTTACACTTGGACGGTGTCAGCACTTCAGAGACATAATACACGGGGCATTGCCGAATCACGCCCTCGACAGCCTGCTCCTGCACTAGGGCCGCGCTGACCGCGTGTGGCGAGGCCGCGACGTAGAGCAGCAAGGGGAGCGAGGGGTCGGGGCTGGTAAGGACGGCCAACTCTGTCAGGTACTGTTTTAATGAGGCGAAGGCCGCCGCCTGCTCTGGTCCCCAAGCGAAGTCTTTTGCGCCGTGGAGTGTCTTGAGGAAGGGGAGACTTCGCTCGACGGACCTGGATATGAATCTGTTGAGAGCGGCCAATCTGCCTGTCAGGCGCTGGACGTCCCTGACGGACTGCGGAGGCGTCATGTCCAAGATAGCCTGAATCTTGGTTGGGTTGGCCTCGATGCCGCGGTGTGATACCAGATAGCCCAATATCTTGCCCTGGCGAACGCCGAAGACACACTTTTCCGGGTTTAGGCGGAGTTGTGCGTCCCGCATGTTCGCGAATGTTTCGGCGAGGTCGGCGAGGTGGTCCTCCTTGCTCTTGCTGGCGACGACAATGTCGTCTACATATGTGAATATATTCCTGCCGACCTGCCCCTCGAGCACTGTTTTAGTGAGCCTGGAGAAGGTGGACCCGGCATTCTTGAGTCCCTCCAGCATTCTGATGAAGCAATATGTGCCGAAGGGTGTTATGAAGCTGGTGCTAGCCTTGTCCTCTTCCTTCATGTATATCTGGTGGTAACCGGAGAAGCAATCGAGGAGGGACATGACCTCGCATCCGGCCGCGCTATCGACTATTTTGTCGATCCGTGGCAACGGGAAATTGTCCTTTGGGCAGGCTTTATTGAGGCTGGTGAAGTCGATGCACATTCGCCACTTCCCGCTCTTTTTCTGCACCATTACGACATTGGAGAGCCATGTGGGGTAAGCCACCGGCTCGATGAATTTGGCCTCCAGGAGGCGGTGCACCTCTGCCTTGGCGGCCTCCGTCTTTTCGTCGGACATCTTGCGAAGCCGCTGCTTTTTTGGCCGTACCGAAGGGTCGATTCCCAGACTATGCTCAATTATTGAACGGCTGACCCCGACCAGATCGAGGGCCGACCAGGCGAAGACATCTTTGTTCTTGGACAGGCAGCAGAGGAGCATTTCTTCTTCATGCGAAGTAAGGTCTTCGCTGATAGTGACTGTCTGCCTGGGTGTGGCCTGGTCGAGGGGGACAGTCTTGGTGCCATCGTGGCTCTGCAGCTGCGCCTTGTCATGTTGCTTATTGGTTGGGCTGGCAGGCGCGGGGGCTTCGCGTTGGGCCGTGAGGCAGTGCACGTTTCTTTGACCGGGCACGAAGTCCCGCTCTATGTTACGCGCAGTCTGTTGATTGCCGAAGACTGTGATAACGCCTAACGGACCTGGTATCTTCATACATAGATACAGTCCGTGAATGGCTGCTTCGAACTTATTAATGGAGCCCCGGCCCATGATGGCATTGTAAGGGTACACCATATCCACAATGTCAAAGGTTATTTGCTCGCTTCGGGCATTGGGTGCTACACCGAAGGAGAGAGGGAGCTCTATCTTGCCGACGGGGAAGGTGCCTTTGCCGCCGAAGCCATACAACGGGTTGTCCGAAGGCTTAAGCAGGCTGTGGCTTATGCCCATGCGATCGAAGGCGTGGAGGAAGATGATGTCCGCCTGGCTGCCGTTGTCAACGAGGACCTTGTGCAGGTCCCAGCCTGCCACGCTGCAATTGATGACCATGGCATCGCAATGGGGGGCGCTGCGCAAGTCGACGTCCCGTGCGTCGAAGGTTAGCGATATATGGGACCACTTTGTCTGCACAACTGGGCCTGTGACGGCGACATGGTTGATGCTGCGGTAGTGGTCCCGCTTCTGCCGTTTGGTGTCGAAGTCGGTGCTGGACCCCCCAGTTATCATGTGGATGACTCCGCGATATGGTTGATCGGCGAAGTCTTCTTGCTTTGGGGCATGAGGGATGTTTTGGTGGTGTGGTGGTGGGGGTGGAGGAGGTACGATTTGTACTTCCTGATGGTGTTGGTAAGCGTGGTGCGGTGGATGCGGGGCGGGAGCGTGGATGTATGGTGGAGGGGGCTGCTGGTAATTGTGCGCGACAATTCTGGGATTGTCGGCTGGCTGCGCTCGTGCCATTCTATCTCTGGTAGCCTTTGTTTCAGGGCAGTCTTTGGTTGGGTGGGCGCAGTCTTCGCCATGGAAAAGGCAGTAGAATCGGCGCGGCTGCTGCGCACGCCCTCGGCCCCTGCCACGAGTGCCGTTTCCGCGGCCCTGGGGGGGATAGTCCTGGCGACGAGGGGGGTCGGCAGCGGGATGCTGGTTGGCGATGTTGTGCACCTGCTGCTGTCCGCGGCCCCCGTCTCGGCCGGAGTCTGGCTGCGGAGTCCTTGTCCACGTGCGGCTGGACTGTGGAGCATCTTTTGGCTTCCGCTGGGACTCGATCTTGCGCTGGTGGAGGTCTTCGGATCTGGCGTACTTTTCAAACAACTGATATAACTCTTGGAGGTTCTTTGGCGGATCTCTGATGCAGTGGCTGTAAAGTACGCCGGCGCGAAGACCACTGATAGCATAGTGGATGGCAACCTGGTCGTCGACTGAGGGTAGCTGTGACTTGAGTGTCAGGAATTTGCGGTAATATTCCCTTAGGGTCTCCTTCTCTAGCTGCTTGCAGAGCGAGAGCTCGGCCAGGGCATCGGTGTCTGGGCGGTACCCCTGGAAGTTGAGCAGGAACTTGTCCCGGAGACTTCTCCAGGAATCGATGGATAGCGGAGGCAGCCTGGTGAACCAGGTGAGTGCGGGGCCCTCGAGGGTGATGATGAAAGACTTCGCCATTGTGGCGTCGTCCCCCCCGGACGATGCGACGGCGACCTGGTAACTCATTATGTATTGAGCTGGGTCGGTGCTGCCGTTGTACTTGGGATAAGTCCCTGCGCGGAAGTTAGCTGGCCACGGCGTCACTTGCAGGTGAGGCGCCAGGGGACTTCGCTCATCGAGATAATTGACCCCCTGGAATGGCGCGGCGTGCTGGAAGGTGTGGTCGCGTTGAGGGAAACGCGGGTCCTCTGGCTGCGCGCGGTGTTGCAGGGGTGGCTCATGCTGCAGGCCGGGGTGGCCTTCGCGCGTGTCGTCGTTGTGTGCGCGCTGCTAGAGGGGTGACTCGATCTGCAGGCCGAGGTGGCCTTCGCGCTGCATCAGCGCGATCTCCCGCTCGAGCTCCTGGGCCTTGTGCTCTTCGTCGCGTATCATTTGCCGCACTTTGGCTAGTGCGGACACGCGTTGGCGCTTGGCCTCCAGTATCTCCTTCTGCCTCTGGAGATTGCGGGTCTTGAGGCGCAGGGCGCGCAGCTGTAGCTGTTCTTCTGCCGAGACGCCGAGGACTTCACCGTCCTCGGCGAGGTCCGCGCCTTCTGGTGGTGCGAAGCCTGAGGGTGGCTGCGGTTGTCCCTCAGGGTCGCAGGTGCGGAGGGTGTCGTCTTCAGTGGGCTCTTGGTGGGTGGATTGGGTGAGGGCGAGGGCCTTGCCCTTTCTTGCGGCGAGCAGTGCTGCCTTCGCAGCCTCGTCAGCCTTCGGGTTAGCTCTCTTGGGTGCCATCGCGGGTGGTTTTTCTCGTAGCACGAACGGTGGGCGCCAAATGTTGGAACTTGCTCTCAGGCGCAAGGGGATCCAACAAGGGTGAACAGTGATGACAACAGGGCACTCGCGCTAGATGGCAAAAGCTCTGTTAATCTGGCCTCTCACGGGCACTGTACAGGGGTATTTATAGGTACCTGAGCGCGCAGCACCTCGGGCTAAGGACGCATGTGCCCTCAGGCACCTAGGTTATCCCAAGAATATTCCCATAAAGCGGGGTTACAAACCGTAATTACAGGAATGCTTTTACAACATAGGCCCGTAACACAGGGTGGCCAAGCGGGGCCCATTATGACGGGCCGGATTGTACGTGGGCTTCCGAGCCGGACGAGGCCGCGCCGTGGGATGCCCTTCGTCGCCAGTCTTCGCCTGGAACGGAAGGAGCGAAGGGTGTCCCCGCCTGTTTTGTTTCTGTCAGTTCGGCTGCATCAGCGAAGACTTCGAGCGAAGGGTGGCGCCTTTGCCTTCGCCCCAACACATTTGTTCTTCTCTTCTGCACGATTTTCGAGAAAAGCCACTGCAGGTTAAGGCTGTGATCAAACCAATCTTTGGAGCTGGAGAATTTGCGCAACTGTTGTGATGCTTACAAAGTTTCGTATGAGATAAAAAGTGTTGGACATGGAGCGGATAACGTTTTAAACTGACAACAATAAGCTTGTTGTTTCAAATTCAGGCGTGGGCATGGAAAGCGATGACCCTCGACGGCATGTAAAGCTAGCTCCAACGACACACAGGCCCCTCCTTGTGTCCCCCCACCGGTGTCCGAATAGGGTGTTGGCCATTCCAACGGCGTCCCCTGTTGTGCCCCCACGCGAGCGGGAGGATGACTGATGTATCAAATTCAGGCGTGGGCATGGGAAGCGATGCGCCGATGCCCCTCGACGGCGTGTAAGGCTTGCTCCTGTTGGGCGCCAAAATAGGACGACCGGACGATCCGCACTGGTGGTGTGGACGGTCCGCATGCGCACAAAATTAGTTAGGGTTCCTAGTTTCTTGCGGGATTTGTTAGCGAAAACCGCGGATTTAGCTCGTGATATAGATTGTAACGGGTCCAGACTTCCCCTCTATATATACATAGAGGACTATGGCCGATTAATCATCAACAATCGAACCTACAATCAATACAATTCGCATTTTATCTTGCACATTTAGGAGTAGTTCTGGTTTAGTTCTAGTTTAGCCTCTCAATCCTCAAATTCTTCGCTTCTCTTCGGCTCTATGTCGATTAGAGGTGTCTAGGTCAGCCTACCGACTATAGACAAAGCCTAGGACCTCTCTTCCTTGACAGGGTCCCTCCCGGGAGTGAGATCCAGGCGCTACCAGCGAACTCCGCCGCCCCTGCGTATGCGCGGACCGTCCGGCCTACAGACACGGACCGTCCGGATCATCCAGCAGCAACGCCAGCCTCTGTGCTAGGTCACGGATCGTCCAGCCCCTGGCCGTGGACCGTTCGCGCCTACACAGGGTGCACCGCCGCCGATTCTCAACGCAGTGATTGGTGCCCGGATCGGTGCCAGCACACTTTTTGGCGACTCCGCTGGGGAGATCACATATAGACCTATCAGATCGACCCTCAATGACCGGTTCAAGGGATAACTCTGACGTCTCCCCCAGCAATATCATCGAGCCGACTTGGAAAACCTTGCCGGCTGAAGAACAACTCCAGTTCGAGGAGCACAAGGAGCAGCTGATCCTGGAAGCAAAAGCAAAATTCCTGGCCAACTTCAAGGTGGGCAGGAACGACAAAGTGGTTCAGCAACGGGCGACAGATCTGGCTACGCTCTGACCTACTACGACTACCCCCGAGGTGAGCGACACAAACGAGCTCCAATCTCTTAAAAATTATATAGATGAGCAGCGAGACCAAATACAAAATATCATAGGGGGTATGCAAAAAGATTTTAGATGGCTAGTACGTGCATTTGACAAACCTACTATTGCAAAATTTTCTTTGCACGAGGTTGAATTAGGGGAAAACACGCGTGATTCATCGGCTATAGGTCGTCACGACCAGTCACAACCCCTTTATGTGATGCCGATAGACACGTACCCTGGGCAACCACAGCCTCCCACGCACATCGATGATAAATTCGCTAATCTACACATGTCTGGACCGTCTGCACGTGAGTGCGGATCGTCCGGGCCAGCGACGGCCGATCCTATTTTTAATGAATTATCAAGACATGCGTCCAAGCCGCCACGTAATGTACAAACCCTAAACTACCCAGTCGAACCGTCCGCATGTAGCGACGGATGGTCCACATACAACGGATGGTCTAGCCATATGGCCGGACAGTCCACACACACAGCCGGACGGTCCGCGTATCTAACCGGACGGTCGGGCACAGAGTTTTTCGATGAGTATTGTTACCCAAATCCTCATCCATCCCTGCTAAACGTCCCTTCATATGCTACAGCACACGAGCACCACAATACAACATTTCAAACACACGAGGGTGAGTACTTTCCGGCCCATAGAAGGTCGAAAAGAGGCGACCGGTCCTATGAGCCACATAGGGCCAATATTAATACGCCACAAAACCCAAACCAATGGGGGGGAGACAATATGCCAATATCCAAACAATCCCACCCATGTCAGACCAAAGAGTCGGTGGTCTCTCACCGACTGCTATCGATATAGTAAGGGAAGAAATAGCCGGGGCATTCTGAGATAAGTTTGGAGTTAGCATGATCCCTAGGGGCAAACATATCGGAGACCTTATGACAACCGATTTAACCACTACCCATACCCACAGGGAACTAGGATACCCGAATTCGCAATTTTTTCGGGTGACTAAGGAAAAAGCACACACGAACACATAGGCCAGTTTTTAGCGCAATAGGAGAATTGGCTGACACCGAGGCGTTCCACATCCATTTATTTTCATTATCTTTAATAGGAACCGCATTCGCATGGTATGCCACACTACCCCCCTAACTCAATTTTGTCATGGGAAGATTTAGAACAAAAATTCCATGATTACTTCTTTTCCTGTGACTATGAGCTAGATCTGGTAGATTTAGTGGCCCTGCGACAAGGTAAAGATGAATCAGTTAATGATTACATCTGGATATTCCAGGATACAAGAAACCGATGCTTTCAAATTCATTTGGCAGAAAACAGCTAGCAAGATTAGTGAAAGGGAAATAGGGTCAAACCTTTTCCTAAATGATTTTGGTGGTTGAATTGCCCAACACAAATAATTGGACTAACTAGTTTGCTCTAGATTATAAGTTCTACAGGTGCCAAAGGTTCAATACAAACCAATAAAAAGTCCAAGATAGGGTTCAAAAAGAAAGGAGCAAAACCAACCGAAGGCTGCCCTGGTCTGGCGCACCGGACTGTCCGGTGCACCAGGGAGATCAACTTTGAACTGCTCAGCTTCGGGTTTCTAGAAAAGCCACTCCGCTATAATTCACCGGACTGTCCAGTGTGGCACCGGACTGTCCGGTGTGCCAGCGGAGCAACGGCTACTGCGCAACGGTCGACTCCAACGGAAACCTGTAAAAGCGCTACAGTGCGCGGACAGTGCTCGCAGAGTCAGAGCAGGCGCTAGAAGGCGCACCGGACAGTGAACAGTACCTGTCTGGTGCTCCAGTCTGACAGAGCTCCAACGGTCGAACCCTAACGGTTGGGTGATGTGGCTGGCGCATCGGACTTTCCAGTGCGCCCATCGATAGACAGCATACCCAACGACCATTTTGGTGGTTGGGGCTATAAATACCCCCAACCACTACACTTCAAGACATCCAAGTTTTCAGCCATTGCATTTAATACAAGAGCTCTAGACTTCACTCCAAGACACAAAACAAAAGATCAAATCCTCTCCAAGTCCCAAACTCATTCCAAAGACTTAGTGGCTTGTGAGAGAGAAACATTTGTGTTCATTTGAGTTCTTGTCGCTTGGATCGCTTTTCTTCTTCCCCATTCTTGTTATCAACACCATTGTAATCAAAGCAAGAGACACCAATTGTGTGGTGGTCCTTGTGGGGTCTAAGTGACCCAATTGATTGAGGAGAAAAGCTCACTCGATCTAGGTGACCGTTTGAGAGAGGGAAAGGGTTGAAAGAGACCCGGTCTTTGTGACCACCTCAACGGGAGTAGGTTTGCAAGAACTGAACCTTGGTAAAACAAATCATCATGTCATCCGCTTTCATTTGCTTATAATTTGTTTTCGCCCTCTCTTTCGGACTTGACTTTATTTCTAACGCTAACCCCGGCTTGTAGATTATCTTTTAAGTTATAAATTTCAGATTTGCCTATTCACCCTCTCTAGGCGACTTTCAATTGGTATCAGAGCCCGGTATTTCATTAGAGTCTAACCACTCGAAGTGATGCCGGGAGCATCCGCCAAGAGGGAGATTGGGACCGACGGCGACAAGTCCGCAAGCTCGAGGAGAACACACTCGAGGGAATCTGACCACAAGCACAAGGAGGAATCCTCTTCCTCCATCAAGACACAACGAAGAGGTGACAAGAAGAAGATGAAGAAGGTGGTCTACTACGAGACCGACTCTTCGTCACCCTCCACCTCCGGCTCTGAATCGGCATCCGCCTCTTCTAAGCGCCATGAGCGCAAGAAGTATAGTAAGATGCCCCTCCGCTATCCTCGCATTTCCAAACGTACTCCATTACTTTCCGTCCCATTAGGCAAACCACCGGTTTTTGACGGTGAAGATTATTCTATGTGGAGTGATAAAATGAGGCATCACCTAACCTCACTCCACAAAAGCATATGGGATATTGTTGAGTATGGAGCGCAGGTACCGAAGGAAGAGGACAAGGACTATGATTCGGAGGAGGTCGACCAAATCCGGCACTTCAACTCCCAAGCCACTACTATACTCCTTGCCTCTCTAAGTCGATAGGAGTATAATAAGGTGCAAGGGTTGAAGAGTGCCAAAGAGATTTGGGACGTGCTCAAGGCCGTGCACGAAGGAGATGAGGTGACCAAGATCACCAAGCGGGAAACGATCGAGGGGGAGCTCGGTCAATTTATGCTCAACCAAGGAGAGGAGCCATAAGCCATGTACAACCGGCTCAAGACCTTGGTGAACCAAGTGCGCAACCTCAGGAACACAAAATGGGATGACCATGAGATGGTCAAGGTTATTCTAAGATCACTCGTTTTTCTTAATCCTACACAAGTTCAATTAATTCGTGGTGATCCTAGATACAAGCTAATGTCTCCCAAGGAGGTCATAGGAAAGTTTGTGAGCTTTGAATTGATGATCAAAGGCTCCAAACAAATCATCGAGCGAGGCGCCACCTCCACACCCGAGGTGCAACCCGTCGCATTCAAAGCGACGAAGGAGAAGAAAGAAGAGTCTACATCAAGTAGGCTCCCCATCGACGCCTCCAAGCTCGACAACGAGGAAATGACGCTCATCATCAAGAGCTTCCGCCAAATCCTCAAGCAAAGGAGGGGGAAGGATTACAAGCCCTGCTCTAAGAAAGTTTGCTACAAGTGTGGTAAGCCCAGTCATTTTATTGCAAAATGTCCTATGTCAAGTGATAGTGATAGGGGCGACAACAAGAAGGGGAGAAGGAAGGAAAAGAAGAAGTACTACAAGAAGAAGGGCGGCGATGCCCATGTGTGTCGGGAATGGGACTCCGATGAGAGCTCCACCGACTCCTCTGACGAGGACGCTGCCAACATCGCCGTCACAAAAGGCCTATCTTCCTCAATGTCGGCCACAAGTGCCTCATGGCAAAGGACGACAAAAAGAAGAAGGTAAAATCTAGAGCTTCCACTAAATATGCAACATCTAGTGATGAGGCTAGCTCTAGTGATGATGAGGATGACTTGCTCACTCTTTTTGCCAACCTAAACATGCAACAAAAGGAAAAATTGAATGAATTAATTAGTGCTATTCATGAGAAGGATGAACTCTTGGATAGCCAAGAGGACTTCCTTATTAAGGAAAACAAGAAGCATGTTAAGGTTAAAAATGCTTATGCTCAGGAGATAGAAAAATGTGAAAAATTGAGTAGTGAGCTTAGCATTTGCCATGATACTATCTCCAACCTTAGAAATGAGAATGTTAAATTAATTGCTAAGGTTGAGAAGTTAAATGTTTGTGATGATTCTCTTGTCAATCTCAAAAATGATAATGCTAGCTTGATTTCTAAAATTGACAAGTTGAATGAATCACTTTGTAGCCTTAAGATTGAGAATGATAATTTAATTGCTAAGGCTAAGGATTTAAACGTTTGCAATAATTCTATTTCCAATCTTAGAAATGATAATATCATGTTACATGCTAAGATTGATGAATCAAATGCTTGCAAACCCTCTAATCTACTGTTAGCCATGTTTCCATTTATACTAGATGTAGAGACATTAATGTTGATGCTATCCATGATCACCTAGCTTTAATTAAACAACAAAATGATCACATAGCTCAACTTAGTGCTAAAATTAATGAGCATGACTTAGAAAATGAAAAATTTAAATTTGCTAGAAGTATGCTCTATAGTGGGAGACGCCCTGGCATTAAGGATGGCATTGGCTTCCAACAGGGAGACAATGTCAAGCTTAATGCCCCTAAGAAATTGTCTAATTTTGTTAAGGGTAAGGCTCCCATGGTTCAGGATAACGAGGGCTATATTTTATATCCTGCTAGTTATCCTGAACATAAGATTAGGAGAATTCATTCTAGGAAGTCTCACTCTGTCTCTCATCATGCTTTTATGTATAAGAGTGAGGCATCTAGTTCTAGGCAATCCACTCATGTTAAATTGCCTAAAAAGAAATCTCCTATTGCATCAAATGAACCCAATGTTTCATTTAAAACTTTTGATGCTTCTTATGTGCTTACTAACAAATCCGGCTAGGTAGTTGCCAAATATGTTGGGGCCAAACACAAGGGCTCAAAGACTTGTGTTTGGATACCCAAGATGCTTGTTTCTAATGTCAAAGGACCCAAGACCGTTTGGGTACCTAAGAACAAGGCCTAAACTTGTTTTGTAGGTTTATGCATCTGGGGGCTCAAGTTGGATAACTGATAGCGGGTGCACAAACCACATGACTGGGGAGAAAAGGATGTTCTCCTCCTATGAGAAAAACGAAGATCCCCAATGAGCTATCACATTCGGGGATGGAAATCAAGGTTTGGTCAAAGGACTTGGTAAAATTGCTATATCTCCTGACCACCCTATTTCTAATGTTTTTCTTATAGATTCTTTAGATTACAATTTGCTTTTAGTTTCTCAATTATGCAAAATGGGTTACAACTGTCTTTTTACGGATATAGGTGTTACTGTCTGTAGAAGAAGTGATGATTCAGTAGCATGTAAGGGAGTATTAGAGGGTTAGCTATACTTAGTTGATTTTAATAGAGCTGAACTCGATACTTGCTTAATTGCTAAGACTAATATGGGTTGGCTCTGGCATCCCCGACTAGCCCACGTTGGGATGAAGAATCTTCACAAGCTTTTAAAGGGAGAACACATTTTGGGACTAACCAATGTTCATTTTGAGAAAGACAGGATTTGTAGTGCATGTCAAGCAGGAAAGCAAGTTGGTACCCATCATCGACATAAGAACATCATGACTACCGACAGGTCGCTTGAGCTACTTCACATGGATTTATTCAGCCTGATAGCTTACATAAGCATCGACGGGAGTAAGTATTGTCTTGTAATTGCGGATGATTATTCTCGCTTCACTTGGGTTTTCCTTTTGCAGGATAAATCTCAAACCCAAGAGACCTTAAAGGGATTCTTGAAACAGGCTCAAAATGAGTTTGTCTTAAGGATAAAAAAGATTAGATGCGACAACGGGACGGAGTTCAAGAACTCTCAAATTGAAGGCTTCCTTGAGGAGGAGGGCATCAAGCATGAGTTCTCTTCTCCCTACACACGAACAACAAAATGGTGTAGTGGAGAGGAAGAATATAACTCTACTTGACATGGCGAGGACCATGCTTGATGAGTACAAGACTTCGGACCGGTTTTGGGCGGAAGCAATCAACACCGCTTGCTACGCCATCAACCGTCTCTACCTTCACCGAATCCTCAAGAAGACATCCTATGAACTCCTAACCGGTAAAAAGCCCAATGTTTCATATTTTAGAGTCTTTGGTAGCAAATGTTTTATTCTTGTTAAAAGAGGTAGAAAATCTAAATTTGCTCCTAAGGCTATAGAAAGCTTTTTACTAGGATATGATTCAAACACAAGGGCATATAGAGTCTTTAACAAGTCCACTGGACTAGTTGATGTTTCTTGTGACATTGTGTTTGATGAGACTAACGGCTCTCAAGTAGAGCAAGTTGATATTGATGAGCTAGATGATGAAGTGGCTCCATGCGTCGCACTAAGGAACATGTCCATTGGGGATGTGTGTCCTAAGGAATCCGAAGAGCCCACACAAGCACAAGATCAACCGTCATCTTCCATGCAAGCATCTCCACCAACCCAAGATGAGGATCAAGCTCAAGATGATGAAAATGAAGATCAAGAAGAGCCACCTCAAGAGGAGGACAATGATCAAGGGGAGATACCAATGATCAAGACAAGGAAGATGATCAGGGTCCAAGACCGCCACACCCAAGAGTCCTCCAAGCGATACAACGAGATCACCCCGTGAACTCCATCCTCGGCGATATTTATAAGGGGGTAACCACTCGATCTCGCGTCGCTCATTTTTGTGAACATTACTCCTTTGTGTCTTCTATTGAGCCATACAGGGTGGAAGACGCATTAAGGGATTCGAATTGGGTGTTGGCAATGCAAGAGGAACTCAACAACTTCACGAGAAATGAGGTATGGCATCTTGTTCCACGTCCTAATCAAAATGTTGTAGGAACCAAGTGGGTTTTCTGCAACAAGCAAGATGAGCATGGTGTGGTGATAAGGAACAAAGCCCGACTTGTAGCCAAGGGATATTCACAAGTCGAAGGTTTAGATTTCGGAGAAACCTATGCACCCGTAGCTAGGCTTGAGTCAATTTGTATATTACTTGCCTATGCTACTTACCATGGCTTTAAGCTTTACCAAATGGACGTGAAAAGTGCCTTCCTCAATGGACCAATCAAGGAGGAGGTCTATGTTGAGCAACCTCCCGACTTTGAAGATAGTGAGTACCCTAACCATGTGTATAAACTCTCTAAGGCGCTTTATGGGCTCAAGCAAGCCCCAAGAGCATGGTATGAATGCCTAAGAGATTTCCTTATCACTAATGGCTTCAAAGTCGGAAAATCTGATCCTACTCTCTTTACTAAAACAATTGCAAATGATTTGTTTGTATGCCAAATTTATGTTGATGATATCATATTTGGGTCTACTAACAAATCTACTTGTGAAGAGTTAAGTAGGATCATGATTCAAAAATTAGAGATGTCTATGATGGGGGAGTTGAAGTATTTCTTAGGATTTCAAGTCAAGCAACTCCAAGAGGGCACCTTCATTAGCCAAACAAAGTACACTCAAGACATACTCACCAAATTTGGAATGAAGGATGCCAAGCCCATCAAGACACCCATGGGAACCAATGGGCATCTCGACCTCGACACGAGAGGTAAATCCGTAGATCAAAAGGTATACCGGTCGATGATAGGATCTCTACTCTATTTATGTGCATCTCGACCGGATATTATGCTTTCTGTATGCATGTGTGCAAGATTTCAAGCCGATCCTAAGAAAGTTCACCTTAGGGCCGTGAAAAGAATCTTGAGATATTTAGTTCATACACCTAAGTTTGGTCTTTGGTACCCCAAGGGATCCACCTTTGATTTAATAGGTTATTCAGATGCTGATTGGGCAGGGTGTAAAATTGATAGAAAGAGCACATCAGGGACTTGTCAGTTCTTGGGAAGATCCATGGTGTCTTGGGCTTCAAAGAAACAAAATTCAGTAGCTCTTTCTACCGTCGGAGCCGAGTACATTGTCGCAGACCATTGTTGCGCGCAATTGCTTTGGATGAGGCAAACCCTTAGGGACTATAGCTACAAATTGACCAAAGTCCCTCTCCTATGTGATAATGAGAGTGCAATCCGCATGGCGAATAATCCCGTTGAGCACAGCCACACTAAGCACATAGCCATTCGGTATCACTTTTTGAGGGATCACCAACAAAGGGGGGATATCGAGATTGCTTATGTTAGCACCAAAGAACAATTAACTGATATCTTTACCAAACCACTAGATAGGCATTCCACTCATGTTAAAATGCCTAAAAAGAAAATTCCTAATGCATCAAATGAGCATAATGTATCATTTAAGACTTTTGATGCTTCTTATGTGCTAACAAACAAATCAGGCAAAGTAGTTGCCAAATATGTTGGGGGCAAACACAAGAGTCCAAAAACTTATGTTTGGGTACCCAAGGTGCTTGTTTCTAATGTGAAAAGACCCAAGACCGTTTGGGTACCTAAGAATAAGGCCTAAACTTGTTTTGTATGTTTATGCATCCGGTGGATCAAGTTGGATAATCGATAGCGGGTGCACAAACCACATGACAGGGGAGAAAAGGATGTTCTCCTCGTATGAGAAAAATGAAGATCCCTAAAGAGCTATCACATTCGGGGATGGAAATCAAGGTTTGGTCAAAGGTTTGGGTAAAATAGCTATATCTCCTGACCATTCTATTTCAAATGTTTTTCTCGTAGATTCATTAGATTACAACTTGCTTTCTGTTTCTCAATTATGCAAAATGGGCTACAATTTTCTATTTATTGATGTAGGTGTTACTTTCTTTAGAAGAAGTGATGATTCAATAGCATTTAAGGGAGTGCTAGATGGTCAGCTATACTTAGTTGATTTTAATGATAATCAAGCTAAACTAGACACTTGCTTAATTGCTAAGATTAATATGGGCTGGCTCTGGCATCGCCGACTTGCCCATGTTGGAATGAAGAATATTCACAAGCTTCTAAAGGGAGAACACATTTTAGGACTAACAAATGTTCATTTTGAGAAAGACAAGATTTCTAGCGCATGCCAAGCAGGTAAGCAAATTGGAGTCCATCATCCACACAAAAACATCATGACGACTGACAGGCCGCTCAAGCTACTCCACATGGATCTTTTTGGCCCGATCGCTTACATAAGCATCGCCGGGAGTAAGTACTATCTAGTTATTGTGGATGATTATTCTCGCTTCACTTGGGTATTCTTTTTGCAGGATAAATCTCAAACCCAAGAGACCTTAAAGAGATTCTTAAGATGGGCTCAAAATGAGTTCGGATTGAGAATAAAAAAGATAAGAAGCGACAATGGAACGGAGTTCAAGAATTCCCAAATTGAATGATTTCTTGAGGAGGAGGGCATCAAGCATGAGTTCTCTTCTCCCTATACACCTCAGCAAAATGGTGTAGTAGAGAGGAAGAATAGAACTCTACTGGACGTGGCAAGGACTATGCTTGATGAGTACAAGACACCGGACCGATTTTGGGCAGACAATTAACACTGCCTGCTACTCCATAACCCGGTTATATCTTCACTGAATCCTCAAGAAGACATCATATGAACTCCTTACTGGTAAAAGCCCAATTTCTCATATTTTAGAGTCTTTGGGAGCAAATGCTTTATTCTTATTAAGAGATGTAGAAGTTCTAAATTTGCTCCTAAAGTAGTAGAAGGTTTTTTACTAGGTTATGACTCAAACACAAGGGCATATAGAGTCTTCAACAAATCCACTGGACTAGTTGAAGTTTCTTGTGACATTGTGTTTGATGAGACTAATGGCTCCCAAGTGGAGCAAGTTGATCTTGATGAACTAGATGATGAAGAAGCTCCGTGCGTCGTGCTAAGGAACATGTCCATTAGTGACGTGTGTCCAAAAGAATCCGAGGAGCCCACACAAGCACAAGATCAACCATCATCTTCCATGCAAGCATCTCCACCAACTCAAGATGAGGACGAGGCTCAAGAAGAAGAGGATAAAGATGAAGACAATGAGCCACCTCAAGAGGAGGACATTGATCAAGGGGGAGATGGCAATGAAGACAAGGAAGATGACCAAAAAATTTGGGATCAAAGACCGCCACACCCAAGAGTCCACCAAGCAATTCAAATAGATCACCCCGTCAACTCCATTCTTGGTGACATTCACAAAGGGGTAACCACTAGATCTCGAGTTGCACATTTTTTGTGAACATTACTCTTTTGTGTCTTCTATTGAGCCTTACAGGATAGAGGATGCATTAAGAGATCCGGATTGGGTGGTGGCAATGCAAGAGGAGCTCAACAACTTCACAAGGAATGAGGTATGGCATTTAGTTTCACGTCCTAATCAAAATGTTGTAGATACCAAATGGGTATTCTGCAACAAGCAAGATGAGCATGGTGTGGTGACAAGGAACAAAGCCCGACTTGTGGCCAAAGGTTACTCACAAGTCGAAGGTTTAGATTTCGATGAAACTTATGCACCCGTAGCTAGGCTTGAATCAATTCGCATATTACTTGCCTATGCTACTTACCATGGCTTCAAGCTTTATCAAACGGACGTGAAGAGTGCCTTCCTGAATGGACCTATCAAGGAAGAGGTCTATGTTGAGCAACCTCCCGGCTTTGAAGATAGTGGGTACCCTAACCATGTGTATAAGCTATCAAAGGTGCTTTATGGGCTCAAGCAAGCCCCAAGAGCATGGTATGAATGCCTACGAGACTTTCTTATCACTAATGGCTTCAAAGTTGGAAAGGTCGATCCTACTCTCTTTACTAAAACTGTTGCAAAGGACTTGTTTATGTGCCAAATTTATGTTGATCATATTATATTTGGTTCTACTAACAAATAAACTTGTGAAGAGTTAAGTAGGATCATGATACAAAAATTTGAGATGTCTATGATGGGGGAGTTGAAGTATTTCCTTGGATTTCAAATCAAGAAACTCCAAGAGGGCACCTTCATCAGCCAAACTAAGTACATTCAAGACATACTTAAGAAATTTGGGATGAAGAATGGCAAACCCATCAAGACACCCATGGGAACCAATGGGCATCTCGACCTTGACACGAGAGGTAAATCTATAGATCAAAAGGTGTACCGGTCAATGATAGGATCTTTACTCTATTTATGTGCTTCACAACCGGATATTATGTTGTCTTTATGCATGTGTGCAAGGTTCCAGGCAAATCCTAAGGTAGTTCACCTTAGGGTCGTGAAAAGAATCATGCGATATTTAGTTTACACTCCTAAGTTTAGGCTTTGGTACCCTAAGGGATCTACCTTTGATTTAATTGGGTATTCTGATGCCAATTATGCTGGATGTAAAATTGACAGGAAGAGCACTTCAGGGACTTGTCAGTTTCTGGGAAGATCCCTGGTGTCTTGGGCTTCAAAGTAACAAAACTCCGTAGCTCTTCCCACTGCCGAAGCCGAGTATATTACTGCATGCCATTGCTGTGCACAATTGCTTTGGAATAGGCAAACCCTTAGGGACTATGGCTACAAATTGAGCAAAGTCCCTCTCCTATGTGATAATGAGAGTGCAATCCGCATGGCGGATAATCCCGATGAACACAGCCGCACTAAGCACATAGACATCCAATATCACTTTTTGAGAGATCACCAACAAAAGGGGGATATCGAAATTGCTTATGTTAATACCCGAAAACTTAGGAATGAACTAAATATACTTGATTCTCGGAACTTTGATTGAAACATTGCACACATAGCTCATGTATACCTTTGATCATATCTCTTTCATTTGGTACAAATGCACATTTCTTATTCTTCTTGTGCCAAAGCTAAGACTAATGTGCTTTCAAGTATATTTTCATCCTTAGTCTTAGATTCAAAGGGAAATGAAGTATTCAGCAAAGACAAGGCTTCCACTCCAACTCTGACGGTATCACTTACCCTTTACCGTTACTCATGTCACTCTCAATGGTATGACCCTTCACTCGTATTTATATTACCATTTGGGAGAAGGTATTAGGCCCTAAAGGGGGAGAAAAATGACCTAGGGCTCTCAAGTTCTCCATTTTTGGCGCTTAATGCCAAAGGGGGAGAAAGAATTAAGCCCAAAGCAAAAGGACCACACCACCACCATTTCAAAAACTTCACAAATAAGTATTTCAATTGGTATTTGATCAAAATGAATTTTCAATTGGTATGTGAAGTGAATTTCTCAATTGGCATCTTCAAAACTTCACATTAAGTATGAAAGAATTTGAATTGGTATAATTTCACTTGGTATATATTTCAAAACCCTCTTGAAAGCTAAGAGGAGAATTTCATTCGGGGGAGCTTTTATTTAGTCAAAGGAAAAGCATTTGAATAGGGGGAGGAATTTCAAATCTTAAAAATGCTTCTTGCAATCTTATTCCTATACCTTTGACTATTTGCAAAAGATTTTTCAAAATATTTTTACAAAAGATTTGCAAAAATAAACACGTGGTGCAAATGTGGTCCAAAATGTTAAATAAGGAAAAGCAATCCATTCATTCTTAGTCATATGTTTAAAATCTTTCAATTGGTATAAATTCTAAGTAACCTATGCACATCTATCTCAATTGCAAACTAGTTACATTTCTACACTTCATATTTTCTTTGGTTAGTGTTGGCATCAATCACTAAAAAGGGGGAGATTGAAAGGGAAATAGGGTTAACCATTTCCTATAAATAGATTTTGGTGGTTGACGACCAACACAAACCATGTGGACTAACTAGTTTGGCTAGATGTGATTTATCTCAGGTGCATAAGGTTCAACGCAAACCAAGAAAGAATTCAGTTAGGGGACACAATTTATTTAGAGCAAAAAGGACTTAAGTGTGCTGGAACTTGGCGCACCGGACAGTGTCCGGCGCGCCAGTAGAGTGATAGAGCTGGAGTGCCCGATCTTTCGGTGAGTGGTGTTGGGGACTTGTTCTCAAATGCTTCGGATTAAGAACAAGACAACATAAAAAGTGTTAAATGTTAAGGTCCTTCGTCCCTCGAAACATTATTTCCTTTCAGGATATAATGTGCTCCGGACGAAGGTCACAAATAGAATACCTTCGTAAGTGCGATCAGTTATGACGAAGGACTTATGAGCAACATCAAAAGTAATATAAACATTTAAACTTTATTATCATGTCATTTCTATTTTATTATCGTATAACAATAGAAATGACTTCAAATTACAAGTGTACCTTCGGATTGCAGGAAGACAAAAGTACAAGGGTGACGCAAAAGCAAATACCAAGTCAGCGTGAACAGTACGGGAGTACTGTTCATCTATTTATAGACGCGGGACGCAGCCCACGTAAAATTACATTCATGTCCATTACATTTGCCAATGACTTATGGAAATCTGTCAAGGCCCAGGTGGTCTTTTCATCTTTAAGTCGGTTCCCCTCTCTGCTATCGCGACGAAGCTTCCCTGCGCACAGCTTCGGCTGTGCACCATCCTTCGTGGAGCTTGGTAATCAGCCCGTCCTCCATTTTAATCCCCCTTTGTCTAGTTCAGGCTTCGTCCTGACCGTACTTCATGTTCATAATTCTGAGTCCAAAGATACCTGTTCACATAATCCACTTGGAAAACATTGTCAAATCATGTTTTTGAGGACCTTCGGAGGACGAAGGCCCCCAACAGTAGCCCCTCGCAATATTAATTTGTTAATGATAAATTCAGATTGCGATATGGACGAAGGCCTTGAGCCGAAGGTCCGAAAAAACACCTTCCCTTTGCTAGAATAGCAACATTCACTGACAAGCGGGGCTTTTCAATTTTCAACGCCCTGGGGGTATAAATAAGATCATACCGCAAACTTATTTGGTACGCACACTTGCCATCTGCTTTGGCCCACTAAATTTTTAGCTCTTGTGCACTAAGATTTGCTGATCTTTTTGATTTTGAAGCTTCGGCCTTGAAAACAGTTTTTTAGCGTTTCCGAAGATGTCTGAAGGTAAGAAGATCCCTGCTGAGACGAAGCTGAGTCTCGACGAAGAGAAGAACTTGGGGTTCCTTATAGCGATGGCGGAGACCAATACGGAGAAAATCACCAAGGAGATTCTTGAAGGTTTGTCCGAAGATACTGGTGACAGCGACAGTTATGATGTAGAAAGTGGTGGGGAAGAGTCCGAAGATCGACCATGGCAGCCAAGTCACACGGTTTTCGGGAAAACCACTATTAAGCAGAATCATATTGATAATATGAGGGGGAGGTATTTTCGAGATATATCTATTGTGAGGGTTGATGCTGGAGAAAAGACTTCTCCCACCCCCGAAGAAGATGAAGTCGTAATCTTCCGAAGCTTTCTCAAGGCTGGGCTTCGATTCCCCCTAAGCAACTTTGTTGTTGAAGTCCTGAAGACATTTCAAGTCTACCTTCATCAAATTACTCCCGAAGCTATCATAAGAATGGGGATGTTTGTCTGGGCTGCGAGAAGCCAAGGTTTAGAACCAAATGCTAAAAGCTTTTGCAACATTCATGAGTTGTTATATGAGACGAAGCCCTGGGGGAAAGAACAATATCACAACAACTTTGGGTGTTACAGCTCTGGTGCCCGCTCCGGGTCAAGCCGCCCTGTGCCGACCTTTCGGAAGAGGTGGCCCAGAGCCTGGATGACTGAATGGTTCTATGTAAAGAATGACTTAACAGCGCAAGAAGATGTCAAGAGTATCATTCTGCGCCCCATCTGGCAACGCTTCGGACTTCGAAGGCCGAAGATTGAAATGGATGAAGCAGCCGAGGAATGCCAAAGAACCTTCGGCGTAGTCTGCTCTTTTATTGGGACAAGGGACTTGATTCAAGAACATATTGCCTTCAGGGTGTGGCCACTTGCAGGAAAGTGGGAAATGCCGAAGGAGACCATCAAAGAGTCCGACGAAGGCGGACTGGTCAGACTGAAATACACATTCAAATACGGGGATAAATTTGTTGAACCTGATGACGACTGGTTGAAAAACATTGAAACATTAAGTGACGAACTGCTTGGGGTGTACTCGAAGGCCGAGAACACTGCGTTATCAGCAGCCTTCGGAGGCCGAAAGAAGAAAAGGCTCAACCGGGTATTTGACGCAGTCGGGTTTGTCTACCCTGACTATCACTATCCGGTGTCGGGTCGCAAAAGAAAAAATACTTCTCCTGCGACAGAAGCTACCACGAGTGCCACTAGCGAGCCAGCGCCGCAAAGGAAAAAGATAAAGGTGCTCACTCACCGAGCGCGTTTTATTGAGCCGGCCACAGTGCCAGAATTTATTGGTGAAGTCTCTTTGGCCTCTGAAGCTACAGAACCAGCTCCAGTGCCGAAGATGGAAGAAAAGACTGAAGCGCCTTCAGCAGAAAAAACAGAGAAACCGAAGATTGAAGAGCCAAAAATATCGGAAATCTTAAGTCCTTCAGCAAATGTCGAAACAATAAAAAATCAAAAGGGCCCATCGGTGACCCCGAAAAGAAAAAGAATGGTGAACGTGCTAGATGTTTTGGAGACAATTAAGTCTTCAAGCACAACTCCAAAAAAGACTATTGAAGTTGCTGAAGTGTCTACCGAAGCTGTAATTGCTGAAACTTCGAAGCAACAACCTGAAGCTGAAGCTGGGCCTTCAGAGCCCACCAAGGAACAATCTTTGGAAACAAAAATACCAGAACCAAATTTGGTTGAAGGAATTGACACTGCCGCCCCGAAGCTCCTTCCAGCATATGCGATTACATCGTACGACATGCTTCGGGGAAGAAATTATCTGAAGAAGAGATTTACGAAGCCAACTACTATGCCAGAGAGCTAAAATATCCGAAGGGGGCAGTAGTGTTTAATGGGACAAATGAAGATGACTTCCTGTACTGCCTTCCTGATAATAAAGAACTATCTGTCTGCCGAGAGATGGCTAGAAGTATGGGGTTCCCGAAGCTCGAAGCTGGATTATGTGCTATGACAAAGGAGGATCTCGCGGACAGTCTTGCGTACAATAGCCTAAAGGTATGGGAATTAGACGCTTGAAAAAATTTTTTAATACGTAATTCATTCTTTTATTCTTATATGGATTCTTTTTCGTATAGGGCTTAATCCTAAGCAACGCATTAAGAGCACAAAAGAGTGCCGAAGATGAGAGCTATGAAATTGCGTTCAACAATTTACGCTCAGAAGTTATTAAACTGAGAAACGAAGCTCTGGAAAAAGATAAAATTCTGCTTACATTAGTAGACAAAATAAAAAAGGATGAAGCTGCTGCAAAGGTTCAGGCCGAAGTTCAGAAACGCGAAATTAAAGATCTTCAGAAGCAATTGGCCCGGGCGAAAGAAGAACGCATACTTGAAGAAACAAGACGAGAATGCAGCGACCAATGGGCTGATCATTTGGAAGCAACCGTGGAAGAGCTTCGGTCTTCTAAGAAAAAATGCTTCGAAAAATCCATGGAATGCGTAAAGAAAATTAAAACCAGCTTCGCCAGCGTGGGCGCATTTTCCAGTGAAGAGAATTTCTCAAGAGGCAATCCCGAAGGTCCAATAGAATGGATCAGTCACGAAGCAGAGGCCTTCGAGGAAATCCTGAGTAGCCGCGGTGACATCTGCGCTTTTTCGGGCGCCAGGGGAGTTGCTACTGTCTTGGAGAAGAAAGGTTGTGAACATGTAAAATCTTTAGCTCAGTCCAAAGCTGCCTTATCCTCCGAAGACATCAAAGACCCCTCGGTCGAAGCAAGCATGGTTGGTGGCAAATTCTTTACTGATGTCTGGGACAACGGCGGCCGAGAAATGGCGCAAGAAATCATTCAAAGGAGTGAAAAAGGCATCCATGATGCTAGGAAAGTGACAGAAGTTGCCGAAGGGCAAATAGGTATTAATTAGTCGCTCTTATTGTGTTGTAATTTTTATTTCAAACTTTGCTCGCGGTTTGTAATAGTAATGCAGAAATATTCTCTTCCCTCAGAACCTGCTGGATCGTCTGGTGACCCTCACACAAAAGGGGATGACGAAATTAAACAAATGGCCGAAGCTATCATGGATAAAGTTGTTGAACAACTTCTAAATGAGGCTGCCGAAGTAGTATTAAGAGAAGACTAGGTGTTATTAGAAAAAACATTTGAAGTGTGATCTATGTAATATTTTGTACATTTGAATGTAATATACAAGTCTCTTTTCATTATTCAATTCTTTACGATGCATGAAATTCTACATACATACCATTTTTGAGCCTTCGGCGAAAAAACACCTTCCCTTCTTTTCATGCTTCGTGAAGAAGACATTCTCCGTTAAAACTATTCTGATGAATCACATCCACGCTTCGTGAAAACATTCTCCGAAGCTGTACAATTTCGATATTACTCTGATGAAGCTCATCCATGCTTCGTAAAAACATTCTCCGAAGCTGTACAATTTCGATAGTCTGATGAAGCTCATCCATGCTTCGTAAAAACATTCTCCGAAGCTGTATTCCGAAGATTATCATTGTATTCCCTCGTGACTTTGCCATATACAATTTGCACTTTCTCAAAGCGTCCTTTCGAAGGTTGATACTGTGTTCCCTTCTTTTGCCATATGCAACATGATGTATGATGCTTATGCTATGCAAAATGATGTGATGATGTTATGTTATGCAAATGACGTTTGTTCCGAAGATACACACAAAATATCTTTGTAAGCTCTGCATTCCCTTAGGAACGTCTTTGGAGCTTCTTCGCCTTTTACTTAGGCGGTATCAGCGTTGACTTTTCGCTGTAAGCTCTGCATTCTCTTGGGAACGTCTTTGGAGCTTCTTCGCCTTTTACTTTAGGCGGTATCAGCGTTGACTTTTCGCTGTATGCTCTGCATTCCCTTAGGAACGTCTTTGGAGCAAAAAACTTACACTGCGCTCCCTTTGGAACGGCTTTTTGTAACTTCAGCAACTTACTCTGCGTTCCTTAGAACGACTTTTTGTTGCTTCGAAGGATTTTTAATAATTCGAAGGTCCTCCTTGTTACCGCAAATTTTTAAGCTTCAGCAACTTAAGCCTGTGGAGAAGATAGGTTTTCCTCATAATCAACCACAAAACTATTACATGAAAACTGAAATGTTCTTTATTACACAGAAAATAGAACTAAACGGAAAAGACTGTTGTCAAAGTAGGATATTTGTCAATAAATGTGCTTCGACTCTGGCACAGTACTATTGACTATGCGAGCTTCAGATTGCTCTCTGAGATCCCTTTGGTGCGGAACATATTGACTCCCTTCTGGCTGTTGGCCTTGTTGCAGCGGAGGTGGAGGCGGGGGCTGTTGCCATGAAGCTTGAGGTTGACTCGCCGAAGCTACGGAAACTGCAGGGTGGTTGCCCACGTATTCCGGGATGTAAGGCTGATGGTACGAAGCAGTATGCATGACCTGCTTCGGCTGGCCCTGTTGCGCTGCAGCTTCAGCTAGCTCCTTTTGTTTCTGGATAGTAACATGGCACATCCTGGTGGTATGGCCCTTGTTTTCACCACAGAATAAGCAAAATACCCTCCTTGGTTGATCTCCAAATCTTCCGCCGAAGCCCCTGGCGCCTCTGCCTCTTGGAGCTGGTGGCCGGAAGAAAGTTTGCTGTTGCCCCGAAGCCTGTGAGGAGCACTGCGGTCTGTTCTGCTGACTCCCCTTATCATCATTTTGAGTGGAGTTGTGGATGGACCTGACATGCCTCGGATAGAATCTTCCTCCGAAGCCCCTGGTTATTTCAGAAAATCTGAAGGCCTCCTCCCTTCTTTGGCGAAAGTCATTATCGGCACGAATGTACTCGTCCATCTTTTGGAGCAGCTTCTCCAGAGTCTGAGGAGGCTTCCTAGCAAAGTATTGAGCTGCAGGTCCAGGACGAAGCCCCTTGATCATGGCTTCGATAACAATTTCATTGGGCACCGTTGGTGCCTGCGCCCTCAAACGCAAGAACCTTCTGACATACGCCTGAAGGTATTCTTCATGATCCTGAGTGCACTGGAACAAGGCTTGAGCAGTGACCGGCTTCGTCTGAAATCCTTGAAAGCTGGTTAACAACATATCCTTCAGCTTCTGCCATGAAGTGATCGTTCCTGGTCGAAGGGAGGAATACCAGGTCTGAGCAACACTCCTGACGGCCATAACGAAAGACTTTGCCATGACTGCAGCATTGCCACCATATGAAGACACTGTTGCTTCGTAGCTCATCAAGAACTGCTTCGGGTCTGAGTGGCCGTCAAACATGGGAAGCTGGGGTGGCTTATAGGACGGAGGCCAGGGTGTAGCCTGCAGCTCAGCGGACAGGGGAGAGGCATCATCGAAAACAAAATTTCCATGATGGAAATTGTCATACCAGTCATCTTCGTTGAAGAAGCCCTCCTGATGAAGGTCTTTTGGTTGAGGCCTTCGATTCTGCTCATCGTGGGTAAGATGACGAACTTCTTCAGAAGCTTCGTCTATCTGCCTTTGCAGCTCAGCTAGCCTGGCTATCTTTTCCTTTTTCCTCTGCACCTGTTGATGAAGCATCTCCATATCCCTGATCTCTTGGTCTAGTTCATCCTCCTGAAGCGTTGGGCTGACGGCCTTCCTCTTCTGGCTTCAGGCCTCCCGAAGGGAGACGGTCTCCTGGTTGGGGTCCAGCGGTTGCAGTGCTGTAGCCCCAGTCGCTGAAGCTTTCTTCGGCGCCATAGCGAGGGTCTATAGCTTCCGAAGGTGTTCAAAAAACTCGAAGTGGAAGTGAGTTCACCGGAGGTGGGCGCCAATGTTGGGGACTTGTTCTCAAATGCTTCGGATTAAGAACAAGGCAACATAAAAAGTGTTAAATGTTAAGGTCCTTCGTCCCTCGAAACATTATTTCCTTTCAGGATATAATGTGCTCCGGACGAAGGTCACAAATAGAATACCTTCGTAAGTGCGATCAGTTATGACGAAGGACTTATGAGCAACATCAAAAGTAATATAAACATTTAAACTTTATTATCATGTCATTTCTATTTTATTATCGTATAACAATAGAAATGACTTCAAATTACAAGTGTACCTTCGGATTGCAGGAAGACAAAAGTACAAGGGTGACGCAAAAGCAAATACCAAGTCAGCGTGAACAGTACGGGAGTACTGTTCATCTATTTATAGACGCGGGATGCAGCCCACGTAAAATTACATTCATGTCCATTACATTTGCCAATGACTTATGGAAATCTGTCAAGGCCCAGGTGGTCTTTTCATCTTTAAGTCGGTTCCCCTCTCTGCTATCGCGACGAAGCTTCCCTGCGCACAGCTTCGGCTGTGCACCATCCTTCGTGGAGCTTGGTAATCAGCCCGTCCTCCATTTTAATCCCCCTTCGTCTGGTTCAGGCTTCGTCCTGACCGTACTTCATGTTCATAATTCTGAGTCCAAAGATACCTGTTCACATAATCCACTTGGAAAACATTGTCAAATCATGTTTTTGAGGACCTTCGGAGGACGAAGGCCCCCAACAAGTGGAGATAATTCTGATTTGGTGGAAGTAGACCCTCACGATCCGACTACGACGAGTGATCCCGAAGCGCCAATGCAATCGCTAAACCAACTTCCAATGGATACCGACCTTGCTGATGCGAGATCGGCCTGATCACAAAGATCGTTTCCTGTGCGCAATCGAAGAACGAACAAGAAAAAGATGCGAGCAATCTTAATATTACTCGAGGTGGAGTTCTGAATCACAGAGGACAACACGTATTTGTGCGTGTTCTGGGGTAGCTAAAGCTAGATGTAAAACAAAACTCGAAGAACAAAGGAGGCGCATCTCCTATATAAATAGAGAGAGGGGGCGCAGCCCCTAGGGGCGGCCAACCCTAGGTCGTCCACTATGGGCCGCATTTGGGCTGGTCGTCTATTCTTCTGGGCCCTCATTCTTCAGTAGCACGACGAAGTTAAGATCTCTGGCACGGGCTCGAGTGATTGGCCTAGCTAATGAAGGAAGTGGCGCTTGATGTGGAGGTGCTGCTGGTGTAGTCGTACTCATAGTGATGTCCTCATCATCCTCCCCTTCTTGAAGTGAAGTCTTCCTCGACGGCAACTCCTCATCCTCGGCCATATATGGTTTCAAATTTGCAACATTAAAACTAGTGGAAACACCAAATTTCGTAGGTAGGTCAAGGATATAAGCATTATCATTAATCTTTGTTAGCACCTTAAAAGGACCAGCAGCACGAGGCATTAATTTAGAACGGCGCAAAGTAGGAAACCGATCCTTTCTCAAGTGCAACCAAACCATATCACATGGCTCAAAAGTAACAAGTTTTCTTCCTTTACTACCAGCAACCTGATTTTTTGCATTAGTAGCAGCAATGTTTTGTTGAGTTTGTTCATGGAGGTTAATCATTTGTTCAACATGTGCAACAACATCTATGTGTGGGGCGTCCGCAGCATCAAGCGAAAACAAAGCAATAGGCGCCCTAGGAATGTAACCATAAACAATTTGAAAAGGGCACATCTTTGTAGAAGAATGTGTTGCATGATTATAAGCAAACTCAACATGAGGCAAGCATTCCTCCCAACGTTTCAATTTTTTGTCTAAAACAGCCCTAAGCATGGTAGACAAAGTGCGATTAACTACCTCAGTTTGACCATCAGTCTGAGGGTGACAAGTGGTGCTAAACAGCAATTTAGTTCCCAATTTATTCCATAGAGATCTCCAAAAATGACTAAGAAATTTAGCATCACGATCCGAGACTATTGTATTGGGAATACCGTGCAAACGAATAATCTCTCTAAAAAACAATTCAGCAACATTGCTAGCATCATCGGTCTTATGACAAGGTATGAAATGAGCCATTTTGGAGAATCGATCAACAACCACAAAAATGCTATCCCTCCCCTTCTTAGTTCTAGGCAATCCCAAAACAAAATCCATCGAAATATCAATCCAAGGGGAAGTAGGAACAGGCAAAGGCATATACGAACCGTGGTTGTTCAACCGTGACTTAGCTTTCTGACAAGTAGTGCAGCGTGCAACAAGGCGCTCAACATCAGCGCGCATCCGAGGCCAAAAGAAGTGGGCAGCCAACACCTCATGTGTCTTGTAGACGCCAAAGTGCCCCATGAGACCGCCTCCATGCGCTTCCTGTAACAACAAAAGACGAACCGAGCTAGCTGGAACACACAGCTTGTTAGCGCGAAACAGGAACCCATCCTGTATGTGAAATTTGCCCCATGGTTTCCCAGTAATACAATGGCCGAAAGCATCTTTAAAATCAGCATCGTCAACATATTGATCTTTCACAGTGTGCACACCAAAGATTTTAAAATCTAACTGTGACAGCATGGTATAGCGACGAGACAAAGCATCAGCAATAACATTGTCCTTCCCGTTCTTGTGTTTAATAATGTAAGGAAAAGACTCAATGAATTCTACCCATTTAGCATGACGACAGTTCAGATTTGTTTGGGTACGAATATGTTTTAAAGCCTCATGATCAGAATGAATTATGAACTCACGATGCCAAAGATAGTGCTGCCATGTATGCAAAGTGCGCACTAAAGCATAAAGCTCCTTATCATAAGTAGAATATTTTAGACTAGCACCACTTAATTTTTCACTAAAATAAGCAACTGGTTTTCCTTCTTGTAACAAAACAACACCTAGCCCAATACCGCTAGCATCGCATTCAAGCTCAAACACTTCATTAAAATCAGGCAATTGCAATAGGGGAGCTTGGGTTAACTTATCTTTCAAAGTGTTGAACGCTTCCTCCTGCGAATCACTCCAAGCAAACGGCACATCTTTCTTTGTAAGCTCATGTAGAGGCGCTGCAATGGAGCTAAAATCACGAACAAATCTGCGGTAGAAACCGACAAGTCCAATAAAGCTCTGAATTTGTGTGACCATCGTCGGTGTAGGCCACTCCCGAATGGCAGCAATCTTGCTGCTATCCACCTCAATGCCCTGTGGAGTAACAACATAACCAAGAAACGAGACACGTCGTGTGCAAAAGATGCATTTTTCCATGTTAGCAAATAACTGGGCAGCATGCAATGCATCAAAAACAGCACTTAAATGTTCCAAATGCTCTTTCTTAGATTTGCTGTAAATAAGGATATCATCAAAATAAACAACCACAAACAATCCTATGAAGGGCCTCAGAACTTCATTCATCACTCGCATAAAAGTGCTGGGAGCATTAGTCAATCCAAACGGCATAACCAACCATTCATATAAACCAAATTTCGTTTTAAAAGCCGTTTTCCATTCATCACCCAGTTTCATTCTAATCTGGTGGTAACCACTACGCAAATCAATCTTAGTGAAAATAATGGCACCACTAAGCTCATCTAGCATATCATCAAGGCGTGGTATAGGATATCGATAACGAATAGTGATGTTATTAATAGAACGACAGTCTACACACATATGCCATGACCCATCTTTCTTGGGAATAAGTAACACAGGAACAGAGCAAGGGCTAAGAGACTCACGAATGTATCCCTTGTCAAGCAACGCCTGTACCTGGCCCTTCATCTCATCCGGATTTGTACGGTACGGTGCGCAGTTTGGAAGCTGTGCGCCGGGGATGAGGTCGATCTGATGCTCAATGCCACGAGGCGGTGGGAGACCCGGTGGTAAGTCTTTAGGAAAGACATCAGCGTACTCCTGCAAAAGGTTAGCAACCATAGGGAGAATAGCCAAAGATGGTGCATCATCAAGTGAAATGAGGACACTAGAGCATACAAGTGCATAGCATGGCAAATGAGCACCGTGTAGATCATCAAAATCAGCACGTGTAGCAAGTAAAACAGGAGCCTTCAACTTGATTTCAAAAGGAACAGAGGGTGATGGATCAAGTTGTTTAGCAGTTATAGTAGCTCGGGCAAGATCATCTTTAACAATTTGTTCAGGTGTCATTGGATGTATAATTATTTTCTGACCCTTAAAAATGAAAGAATAATGATTCGAACGACCATGATGCAAGCTATCAGTATCATATTGCCAAGGTCGACCAAGTAACAAAGAGCATGCTTCCATGGGAATAACATCACAATCAACAAAATCAGAATAAGCACCCATGGAGAAAGGAACATGCACGGAACGCGTGATTTTTATTTTACCACCATCATTAAGCCATTGAATGTGATATGGGTTTGGATGCTTACGAGTGGGTAACGACAACTTTTCGACCAACATGGTACTCGCCAAATTGTTGCAACTGCCGCTGTCGATAATGATGCGAATTGACCGCTCCTGCACAACACCCTTTGTATGGAACAGAGTGTGTCGCTGATTCTTCTCGGGCAAAGCGACCTGTGTACTAAGAACACGCTGCACAACAAGACTTTCATACCTATCAGCGTCGCCCAGGTTGACATGTACCTCCGCCTGAGCTACATGGTTAGTGGCAAGTAGTGCATGTTCAATTTCTTCAGAATCACTAGCGGAAGAGTACTCACCATCGTCACGAATGAGCAAAGTGCGCTTGTTTGGGCAGTCTCGAATCACATGGCCAAATCCTCTACAACGATGACACTGAATATCTCGTGTACGACCTGTGGGTGGGGCAGTGCTGGCTGGTTTGGTCGTCTTCTCGCGTGGAGTAGTGGTGGACGTGGATGGCGTAGGGGAAACTGGTGCTGAGGTGGATGTCGAGCTTCGTCCTGCAAAAGGGTTAGAATATGTCTTCGAGCGGCGTCCCTGCACTTCACGTTCAGCTTTGCAAGCATATTCAAATAAAGTAGTCATATCATAATATTCCTTATAATCAAGTATATCCTGGATTTCGTGGTTTAAACCACCACGAAAACGTGCCATAGCAGCGTCGTTGTCCTCCAATATCCCACAACGAATCATACCTTTTTGTAACTCCTGGAAATAGTCCTCAACAGATTGAGAACCTTGCTGAAAACACTGCATTTTATTAAGCAAATCACGAGCATAATATGAAGGCACAAATCGATGTCGCATCGCAGCTTTCAATTGATCCCAAGTGGTTGGAATGGCAGTGGGATGTTTCATTTTATACTCACGCCACCAAATTAAAGCAAAATCAGTAAATTCACTAATAGCAGCTTTAACCTGAGAATGTGCAGCAATATCATGGCATGAAAATTTTTGTTCAACCTCTAACTCCCAATCAAGATATGCAACAGGATCATATTTGCCATTAAAAGGTGAAATTTTAAATTTAATCTTAGAAAATAAGTCATTAGGGGGATGACGAACCACACAGCGTGCACGACCATGGCGATCTCCATCGTCCTGCTCAGTGTCACCGCCGTAGTCCTGCTCCATCTTTGTGGTCAACGCATCAAGGCATGCCAGGATGGTGTCGAGTGTGGTGCGAGTCGCCGTTTGAGCAAGGTGAAGCTGGTTGAAACGCTCGGTCGTCGAAGTGACCGTCGAATCAAGCCGTTCATGCATCGTCCTAATGTCAGCAGCAAGTCCATCAACTTGTCCCCTTACTTCCAGCAACTGGGCATCCACCGTGTCGTGTGCTCCTGCAATAGTTAGCGCAAACACCAAAACACCAAAAGGAGAAAAACCGACGACAACAGGGAAATGGTGGTGACAACTCGCTCAATGAAATGCTGTTATCAAATTCTTATCCGTTCTTACCAAGCCACAGTGGTGAACTGCAATCAACAGGTGGAACTGGTGAAAGATTGGATGAGCGATTGCGTGGAGAAACAGAAACCTGCTCGTCGTAGAAATATGTGGAGTTCTGGGTAGGCTGCACTCAAGTCAAGGATTAGCACGATCAAACAATAATGCAAAGTTGAATTATAGTGCAAAACACGAAACTATATTGCTGGCCACAAGTGCAAAGGACGGATGGAAATAGCAGAATGGCAGTAGCGTAAATATTGTACTAGCGAGGCCAAAAAGGCACTAGTAGGAATCACATGTGATTTTGTTTTTCTTTTTTGTATGATTTTTTGATATTTTTCTCAGCACAAGGAGCAACAAAATAGGAGCTACACGAAATTTCACCTAAAACAGAGTTCAGATGTGGTCTACAGAAAATCAGGAAGTTCTTTGAAAAGCGTGCGAGAACTTTGACGAATTTTTTTCTTTATTTTCCTGAATTTTTTTGACAATTTTGTCGAAACCCAAACAGACCGTAGGTGAGTTTGGCCGGCCTCAGAATGGTGTCAACAAGCTCCTGTAAAAATTTCAGATTTTTTGAACAACCGAGCGAAAAGTTATGCCCGGTTTAAGGAAGGTATGTTTAAAACGACCGAGATGAAACAACCGCTTTATATCCTTTCTCCTTCGTTTTCTTTGTTTTTTTTGTTTCTGTTTTTTTGACGTAACCGAAGGAGAAAAACAAGAAAGCGACGTTGACTCGGTTTGTTTTTTTTTCTGTTTTTTTTAACGTAACCGAAGGAGAAAAATAAGGAAGCGGCGTTGACTTGGTTTGTGGCGTTGGCTCGATTTGATGTAACCGAAGGAGAGAAACAAGGAAGATGGTTGCGGTGCGCTAGGGTTTGATGTAACTGAAGGAGAAAAACAAGGAATATGGTTGCGGCGCGCTAGGGTTTGATGTAACCGAAGGAGAAAAACAAGGAAGAAAGAAGGATGGTGAGAAAAAAAAACACAATGCGACTAGCAACAAATGACGCAAAAGCACACAAATTCAACAATGCAGATTATTGAAAGAAGGTGCGAGGCTCAAAAGGGTGCTGGTATAATGTCTAACCTAAATTTTTATGTGGTTTTGTGGACTGTAGGAGAAAAAAAACACTCGATAAACTCACCGATCAACCTGAAAATCTGATACCACTTGATAGAGCTGGAGTGCCCGATCTTTCGGTAAGTGGAGATAATTCCGATTTGGTGGAAGTAGACCCTCACGATCCGACTACGACGAGCGATCCCGAAGCGCCAATGCAATCGCTGAACCAACTTCCAATGGATACCGACCTTGCTGATGCGAGATCGGCCTGATCACGAAGATCGTTTCCTGTGCGCAATCGAAGAACGAACAAGAAAAAGATGCGAGCAATCTTAATATCACTCGAGGTGGAGTTCTGAATCACAGAGGACAACATGTATTTGTGCGTGTTCTAGGGTAGCTAAAGCTAGATGTAAAACAAAACTCGAAGAACAAAGGAGGCACAACTCCTATATAAATAGAGAGAGGGGGCGCAGCCCCTAGGGGCGGCCAACCCTAGGTCGTCCACTATGGGCCACAGTTGGGCTGGTCGTCTATTCTTCTGGGCCCTCATTCTTTAGTAGCACGACGAAGTTAAGATCTCTGGCACGGGCCCGAGTGATTGGCCCAGCTAATGAAGGAAGTGGCGCTTGATGTGGAGGTGCTGCTGGTGTAGTCGTACTCATAGTGATGTCCTCATCATAGAGGCAGCCAGCAAACCAGCCACTCTCGAGTTTCTACCAAGCGCGCTCCACTATAATTCACCAGACTGTCCGATGTGCCACCGGACTGTCCGATGTGCCACCGGACTGTCCGATGTGCCACCGGACTGTCCGGTGAGCCAGCGGAGCAACGACTCCCTGCGCGCCAACGGTCGACTGTGCAGAGCTACAGTGATGAACAGTGTCATGTCAGAAGTCAGAGCACAGAGGTCAGAGGTCATAGGACTATCCGGTGCAGCAAGACGACAAGCGACTCCAATGGTCAACTGCTCTGAACCCTAATGGTTGCGCTGACGTGGCGCGCACCGGACAATGCACAGTGGCTGTCCGGTGGCACACCGGACTGTCCGGTGTGCCCATCGCTAGCAGCCTTTACCAACGGCTAGGAAGTGGTTGGGGGCTATAAATACCCCCAATCACCTCATTCATTGGCATCCAAGCCTTCTGAAATATTCATTCATTGCAAGAGCAAAGTCCAACACTCCAAGACACATTCAAAGCAATCAATCCACTCCAAGTTCCCAAAATCAACTCTAGTGCTTAAGGGCTTGTGAGAGGATCACTTGTGTTCTTTTTGTTGCTCTTGTCGTTTGGATTGCCTTCTTCCTTTCTCATTCTATTTCTCAAGTGGTTTGTAAAGCTAAGCAAGAGACACCAAGTGTGTGGTGGTCCTTGCGGGGTCTTAGTGACTCGTATGATTAAGGGAAGGCTCACTCGGTCTAAGTGACCGTTTGAGAGAGAGGGAAAGGGTTGAAATAGACCCGGCCTTTGTGGCCTCCTCAACGAGGATTAGGTTCTTTGGAACTGAACCTCGGTAAAACAAATCACCGTGTCTACTCGCTTTGATTCTCGTTTGATTTGTTTGCCCTCTTTCCTCTCTCTAACGTTTCCTTGCTAGTATTAATTTGAGATTGCTCCCATACAACATCTGCATCCTTTGAGCAACTCTTAGCAAGAGAAACATTCTTTCGGACTTGATTTTAATTCTAACGCTAACCTCAGCCTTAGTGTGTGTTTAAGCTTATAAATTTCAGGTTTCGCCTATTCACCCCCCTTTAGACGACTTTCAATGGTACAAACTAGTCACTAAGGTTTTCTAGCTAGGTATTCCTTTAGGGTTAGTATTAAGTAATTAATCCTATGAAGCTAGTTATTGGGTTTCTGGTCAAACAGTGTCCAAACTATCTCAAACTTCACTTAGGGGCTCTAATCATCATATTAATCCTACCCAAAAAGTTTTATGATTTTTTGGAATTATTAAACTATTTCTAAAATTCTAAAAGGCTTGGTTTAAGTACCTTTAAATGCTACATACTTCCAGGTTTGGGATAAAAATCTTGGAATTATTTTTATTAAATACTACTTGATTTTAGAAATCTAGCAAAATTGGTCTCATGATTTTACTAATTATCTACTATTTCCTATGAATTTCTCAAGATGACAGTAAAAAGAAAAGAAGAAATCATGAATAGTAACGGGCCGTATCCAGCCCGACCGGCCCACGGACAAGTGGAACGCGCCCGCGCGTTCGGTTTTGCGCAAAGGTCCCTGTCCATTTGAAGAACCAGTAAAGAGTCCCTGAACACTATTCCTATGTCTCACTGACAATCGCAAATAGGCCCCCGGACTTCTATTTCTTCACGATTCAAGTCCCTGGCCACGCACAGATCGAATACATGGCCGGAGTCGCGTGTACTCGTCGGCGGTGACGTGCTCCGATGGTGTCGAGCACACGGACACCATCACGGATGCAACCCGAACACACTCACAGGCTTAATTCGACTACAACATCATTAATTCGTAGCTGCCCGCGACAACAGCGAAGCAAGATCACCGGCGTGCCCTTACCGGTTTACTCGAGCCGGTCGAGTTTAATCCAGGGACTCGGAATGAATCAGGGACCTACTAGGATTATGGTGCTCGTGCAAACTTGGACGGAGACAACCAGGAACAACCGGTCGACGTGAGCTATGTCCTCGACGACGTTCCCGGACGACAACGCGACGTTCCTTAAGCTACGGTACGGTAGCATCCAATTGGTCTAGACTGGAGGTTTCACTAGCACCAGTGGATATATAAACATGGACCAGAGGGACGTGAACTGACTTGAGGACGGCTGGCCACGGTGTGATGCCTCACGGCAGCGTTCCGTCCGATTTGGGGAAAATTTGGAATTCACGAGCTATGGTCGATGATGTAAGGCAAGGAGTGGTGCGTTGGGTTCATAACAAGAGAGTGGACCAGAGAGAGGCATTAATTTATAGGGATCGACCACCGGTGCCACAAATTTGGGCAAGGTTGAGTCTACGGCGGTGAGTGGATGAGTCACCAGAGCTCATTCACCGTGGCACATGATTGAGCAATGGCCAAGGGCAGTAACTGGCTACCCTCCATGACCTATTTCGACGCGATAGCGCACTCTAGCATGTGGCACGACTATGAGGAGCGGTGGACTCTGGTGATGGCATCTCGGTTGATCGTGCAGCAAGTGGCGCAGTGAATAGTCCGATGATAAGGCTCGAGCTCCCCCCTATGTCGAAATCTTTTACCCCTCTTGCGTTGTTTGTGCTATCGCAGCGTGAATCTCCCAGGCGAGCCTGAATCATGGTGCGGAGATCATCGGCGACAAGGTTCAGAGAACATGAGATCTTCTTCAGTCCACTGTTCATCACTGAATGGCTCATTCACCGGCCTGACAGAGCAACTTGAGCTCTATTGTTCGATTTTCATGTGATGAACTACCAATCTGACAACATCAAAGTTGTTGCCCTATATACTAGCTTCATTTTGGTCATATGGATCCTGGTCATTTGCTCACTAAATCTACCATAATATGGCTTCAATGTTGATCCAATACAACTGATAGTCTGATTTCAGAGTAGCACTCGATTGACAGCCCAACTTCTAGGGCATTTTATTCCAATTTCTGTACAGTTCTAGGGCTTAATCACTTAATCAAACTTGGACAACTATAGTAACTCTACAACTTTGTTGTGGTGACTTATGGCAAAATCCTCATAGATCAGGAGATATAAAGACTTGAAATTGGCCTGACAACACTGTTTTCAGAGTTAAGCATATGGGTATCCTTGGTTCTTTTGCAATTGACCCCAATTTGCTTCACAAAACATGGAAATCCCCAAACATGAAAGTTGCTGAACTTTTGTTACTCTATCACTTTGATACATACACTTTTGGCTAAAAGTGCATAGAACTCAAAATCACCCAATAGGGCACTAATTAGGTTTAGGGTTTCAATTTGGGTTTTGAGTGTTCTAGGGTTCAAATGGCACTTAAACTCTCTAAGCTTAATCTTTCTTGAACATTTCTACTAACGTTTGAGATCATCCTTTAGCATTCAATTCCCAAGGCCATAGGTCTCTAATCCTTAAAGAGAGATACTCTAGCCTAGGGCCAGGAATCCCTTTTTACCGAGTCAAATCATCACATCACATGTTTGTATTGAAATTTTTGCCTAGTGGATGCAAACTAGGTGTAGCATACATAATGAAATTTCAATGCATATGATGTCATGCCAAGTTTTATTTTTCGTAACACCAGGGGTGTTACATCGTTCCCCCATAAAAGAATCTCGTCCCGAGATTTAAGGCTCTAGGGTAAGTAATGGAAAAGGAAACACATCATAACTTTATTTCCTATTTTCTCTTACAAAGCAGGGGGTGGGTCTGGGGTTTATTCTAACTTTACAATAAATTACATGAACTTTAAAGGTTATATGAGGCTATAAACTTAGGAAATTGTTTTTCTAAGAAATTTTTAGTCTCCCAGGTAGCTTCTTCTTCGGTGTGTTGGTTCCACTTTACTTTATAAAACTTGGGAGTCCTTTTTCGAGTAACTCGGTCTTTTTGATCCAAAACTCGGATGGGATGTTCTGAATAAGTTAAGTCTGGTCCAAATTAACATCAGCCACATCCATAGTTTGATCAGGGATCTGAAGACAGTTCTTGACTTGGGATACGTGGAACACATTATGCACAGTCGATAGTGATGCTGGCAGCTCAAGTCTGTACGCAACCTGCCCACATCGTTCAAGAATAGGGAACATGCTAATGTACTAGGGTGCTAACTTTCCTTTAACCCCGAATCGACTAACACCCTTCATCGGTGATACTTTCAAGTATACATGATCTCCGACTTAAAAAATCAGTGGTCGACGTCGTTTATCCGCATAATTCTTCTGTCGTGCTCGAGCTTCTCTCATGTGATGTCTTATGCGGTGGACCTTTTCTTCTGTTTCTTTAACTAAATAAGGCCTAAAAAACCACCATTCTCCTAGTTCTGACCAATTCAAGGCTGTTCTACATCGTCGTCCGTACAGAGCTTCAAACGGTGCCATTTTAATACTCTCTTGGCAACTATTATTATAGGAACATTCTGCCAATGACAGATAGTCATCCCACTTTTGTGGAAATTCCAAGACACGGGCTCGTAGCATATCTTCCAGTATTTGATTTACCCTTTCTGTTTGTCGTGCGGCCCAGAGGCCTTACGTCAGGCTCCGCCCGTTGGCTTACGTCACGTGTAGTAGGCCACATGGCAGCATCAGGTCTCCGCCTGGGCAGGGAGCGGAGGCGTACATGATAAGGTCCGGACACGTGTCGGCTCTGGACCCCCGCCTGTCCTTGATTAAGGCCTGGGTATTCTCTGTCCCAGAGTCCCGGGATCCCGCTGTGGGCAGCCCGGACCCCATACAGAGGGGTCCGAATCCCATCCGAGAGGTCCGGCTTGCCCATGTGGAGGTCCGGCACTTTCCCACGGGGGTCCGGACCCACTGTTGATACTTTGGAGTATATCGTCTTCTCTGGCCACGTGGCGGCCTCGGAGCCGTCCACGTGGTGGGGTCGGATGCTGTTCACCACGAGACTAGAGATAGTCGCGTGGGCACCACGTCTTCATACTATAGTAAGGGGTACCCTAGTTTCAGGGTACCTACAGTGGCCCCTGGGCCCACCTCAGGGGAGGATACGAGCCTGCAGGTGGGGCCAAAGCTTGATTGGCGAATGGCGTGCCGCCTCCGTGCGTTTGCTGACGTGATCACCGCCAATCCGCCTTCGGTCACGCTAACTGCCATGTCTGTCCCCGCGGCTGACTGACCCACGGCCCCCATGCCTGACAGTTTCGCCGGGCCACACGCGAGGTGCCTCAGTACCACTGCATTTGTTTAAAAAATCACCTTCTCTGTCTTCTGCCGTGGCCCCGAGGAAGTGCGCTTCCGGCGCGTGCAGCGGTTCGCCTTTTCTATACCCGGGAACTGACACCCAAGGAGTATTACTCGTGGGCCCAGGCCCCCACGTTAGAGACTGGGCTGTTGTTTCTTACGGCGGAGATGGAGAGGCGCGCTACCGCGGGTGGCGGTTCGCTTTTCGAGCATGCGCAGTAGTTCGCTTTTCCCGCACTAGGAGTTCAGCGCGCAATCCGTATGACTTGTGGACCTGGGCCCCCATGTCATAGACTGGGTTGCCTGGGCGTCTGGTGTGCGCCGATCGGGATTTCCTGTAGCGTCTCAGGGCACGAGCGGGAGAGTCTGCCTTGAAGAGGGATTCACCCCGCGAGTAGCAGTTATGCTTTCGCATTCTCTCCCAATTGTTGCGCCCTTTCGCCTTCGAGCTCTCTACGCCCCTTTGCATTCGCGCTCTTCTGCTTTCCGCCGCCGTAGTCGCCATGGCCTCGCTAGTCCATCCCGAGCGTTTCTAGTCTGAGGGGGCACTCAACCTGGTGCGCAACCTACTCGGATGGGGCGCGCCGGCGTTCGCCGGAAGGATCCGCACCGGCGCCACTCCCCTCGGCGATCTCGCCGCCAGGGAGTTCGTTCTCTTCGTCTCCTACCTCTCCTACGGGTTGGCGCTGCCGATCTCGCCCTTCTTCCTGCTGCTGCTGGAAGAGCTCGGCCTCGAGCTTCAGCACCTCACGCCCCACTCCATCCTCCAGGAGGCCATCTTCGCCCACCTTTGCGAGATGTTTGGGGGGGTGGCCCCCAGCACCTTCCTCTTCCGCTATTTCTTCGTGCTGGTGAAGTATGGGAAGGCTAAGGACCACCTCAACGCCTACTACTTCCAGACAAGGTCGGATTCGGCCAGGGCCTACATCCCCACCCTTGGCGGCGCAAGGTGGGAGCACTGACGCGGCGACTGGGTGATCGCCAGCGTGGAGGCCAACGAACGCCTCGCCCTGCCAAGCGACGGGCCAAGACTTGACCAGAAGCAGTGGAGGGCCAAGCCATCCCTAGCACCGGAGTTCCAGCTCATACTGGACAGGATCAAGAGCTTGGCGGCGGGCGGCCTGACGTCGATGCACGTGGTCAGAGTCTTCCTGAAGCGCCGGATCGCGCCGCTGCAGCAGAGGACACGCCTATGTTGTTGGTTCACCTGCTCAAATGACATCGGCCGGGTCCAGCGCATGCCAGGGACCAACCTGTCCTAGGACAAGCTGGAAGTCCTGGTGAAGGGGATTACCGGTGAGTCCTTTATTATTGAGTCCCTGATCCTCCCCCAGGGCATCTCTGCACTCTGCGATGATCCAGGGCTGAGGACGACGATCTTGGCCACGCTGCCGACCCTCGACGAGAGCGGCGTGGCGGTTCGCCAGACCGACGGTCGGGATCCCCACCGCAGGATCCGGATCTCCGACGCGCCAGCTGGAGGCCCCCAGTTTTCCAGCGTGGCTCCCAGCGCCCCCGTCGTGGCTCCTAGTGCCCCTGCCGCGGCCCCCCGCCCCTTGGAAAAGGGCAAGGGAGCTACAGGCAGTTCCTCCGCCCCAGGTGGCACCGGAGGGTCGGAGGAAGAGAGGTGGCGCCGACTTCACCTCGCCGACATGTCACTTATCTCGGACCTCCCTAGAAGCGTCAGAGGACTGCTGGTGGGGCCAAGGAGACCGGTTCCCGTGCCTAGGGCGCGCAGAGGTGCGTCAGTCCTCCACCACCACCACCATCGGGTCGGCCGCCACCACAACCACCACCACCACCGTCGGGTCCGCCGCCGCCACCACCACCTGGGGGTGATCTCCCCCAGGGGCACCAGCAGCAGCAACAACAACAGCAGTGGTCGCCCCGCTTCTAGGGTCACTGGAAGGTGCAGGGCCCCAAGTGAGTGTAACCCCTTTTTTTCATTAGTCTGTTTATCATGCCGACGGGTCTTAACCCATCCTTTGCTTGTTAGGGCTTCCCCCTCTCTGCTCCCAAGGTCGTGCATCCCCCACCTCTGGCTGCTGCCGCCGAGACAGTGCCACCGGGCTCCCATGCTCCAGCTGGGGGTCCGGTAGCGGCGGCGCCAACACTAAGCGGCACCGCAGCGGCGGAGGGGGTTCCAACTGCTCCGACGGCTACCTTAGCCTCAACGACGGTGATGCCGTCGAGTACACCGTCTGCAGCGGTAGAGGAGGCCCCCAATGTGCCCGCCCCTGCCACCAAGGTCGACACAGGGGGTGCGTCCAGCTCCATCCCACCGCCCACTCCGGAGGAGATGGAGGTAGTTTTTGGGCTGTGGCTCCGGTCTGGCGCCGAGCCAGACGTAGCGCTGGTTCCCCTCCCCCGAGTGCTGTCTCGTGCCCATCAGTCTCTTCATGAGACTGAGGCGGCGATCCTGCAGGAGTGGGAGGCACTGGAGGTCGAACACCAGCGCCTCAGCGACTGGCGTACCCAGCTAGAGGAGCGCACCAAGACGGCTTCCCGTGAAGCGCCCCGATCCTTTGGGACTCAAATGTGATACAATTACTAGTCCCAGGAGGCTAGTAACCACATTCCTTACTTCAAATAGTACAAAGTTTGAATAAATGTTATTACAATACTAGAGTACAAGCTCGAGAGAGAGAGCCAGAAATATGAAGCACAATAGAAGATAAACTAGCCCAAGCTACATGCAGAACTGGGTGCAGACACAGCCCCCTCAATCAAGCATAGCAGAAAAGAAGTCTTCAACTGCTGAAAAACATAAATAAATCTGGGTGAATACACTAGGTATTCCGCAAGCCCCCTCCGCTCCCGTAAAGAGAAAGGGACCTATATCATACATGCTTTATATGGTGGAGTTGAAGTCACTCTTCTTTTTCTCAGAGAAAGGCAGTACTTTTAGGGTTTTTCCCGAAGAAATAGCAATAACACATTGCTCAACCACCACTGAGCTTCCCGCTCCCGTGGCATCATTTTCTTTTCCAAAGACACACTCACACATTTCCCTGTTCATGGAGGTTGTAAAACACTAATTGTCATACCACACCAGACTCATCCATTCCAGTAGACACGGACTATTCGAATAGGTTTGAACTCTGCGCAGAGGGGTACACTTTACCCACTAGTCCGGCTCTGCGATCTCATGGCCAATGAGATCCGAATCCGAATCTCTTTCCTTCCTCACACATCCTAACCTTATTGGTTATACCGGAAAGAGTCAGGCCACCGCCATGTCCAAACCGGACAAAACATTCCCCCTCCTTATCCTCCCGGTGCTCCCCAGCCTTCATAACCCTAGGGTTGGACCGTACGAGTTCAGATTAAGTGACTGCCCATACAGTCTCGAGTGGTTGTACTTTTCATGAGTACAGGTAGTGAAGGATGACAAACCGGTCCTTATATGAGGGGACAATCCTTCTGCTCACACCTAAACCAGCTGAGCCAACACCTTAGGCCCAACCCTAAACCAGGGAGTCCCTGATCATCCCACTCACAAGGTGATGAGGGTGAATACCCTTCATCGCACACTTTTTGAAAGCATTGTTTGGTCAAAACCACTGCCCTTTTTCCCATCCCACACTTTGTGCCCAAAAGATGTTTGTTAATGCGGGCTATCTCTCTGCTCACAATGCAATTATTCCATCCCTTAATCCTGGCTTAGGTAGTGGTAGAGAGAATAGGTAAATTATGCATCAAGGGAAAGATGGACTTGCCTTCGTCAAAGCTTTCCTGGCACAAAAGATTTATCTCAGAGGGGTTGGGTTCCTGCCCTTCTTCCGGAGCTACAAATTCTGGAGGATCGGATCCCTCTTCCGCTAACAAACACAGATAAGGAACAATACATCAATCATGGTGACTTGGTGGGGTGTGCCAGCTATTATACATTATTATTTTTGTGCCCTATAATTTATTTAAACTATTTTTGGTGCATAAAATATCAGCATATAAATATAGGTATGAAAATGGGAAAAGGAAAAAGAAAAGGAATTCCAAGCTAACTGGGCCGGGGGGGATTTTAGCCTGGTCGGGCGCGAGCGCGCGGCGTCGCGGCCAAATGGGCCCAGACGGCCCACGAGGAGCGGGGACAGCGTGGCGAACACCGTGGGTGCGGGCCCACGCGCCAGAGAGGAAAATGGGAGACGACGTCATGGGGGGGAGGAGGAGGGCGGTCCGCGGCGGGGGAGAACCGGTCGCCTGTGAACCCGACGGCGGTTCTTCACCGGTGGTCCGGTTATGAGTGGACGGAATGGTGGCAAAGCACGAGCGGGGGAAGGGGGTCACGGAGGTGGAGTCAATTTGGCCGGTGGATGCCTGGGGTGGCCGGTCCACGATGGGTGGCGGGCGCTCGCGGCGGTGAAGTCGCCGGCGAGGCTACTGGGCGCAATAAGCGACGAGGAGGTGTGTGCTAGGCTTGCGACAGAGAGGCGGAGCTTAAGAGCTAAAGCAATTTGATCATAAGCCACTATAGAGAGGAGGGCGGAGCTCACCGGAGAGGGGAGGGACGACGGCGCCGAGTTCGATTGGGCCCGAGGGAGGGAGGTGGAGTGGCTGAGGCCTGGTGTGGTGGAACAAGGGGCTCGGGCAGTCCTTTTATAGGTGGCCGGGGAGGGGGAAGGGAGGAGGGGTGGCGAGCACCGGCAAGCTTGCCATGACGGTGGTGATGGCACAAAATGGCGACGGGACGACTCGGGCAGGCGGGGGTGAAGGGACGGCTCGAGCACAGTGAGCGGGGGCGCATGGTGCCAACCGAGCTGGTGAGCGCGTTAATGGCGAGGAGATGGGGCAGACGGTGGCCGGCGGCGAACGCGCCGGTAGCCTGGTCATGAGCGAGGGGAGGGAGCTGACAGGCGGGGCCCGCCTGCTAGAGAGGGGCGGTCACGAGGGAGGGGAGCATGACTGACAGGTGGGGTCGGGGTGTTAGTGGGGGAGGGAGTAGCGCGGGCGCGCGGGAGATGGGCCGCGTGGGCCACGAGGGAGGGGAGGAGCGCGAGCGCGCGGGGAGGAGAGGTGGGCTGGATCTGGCCCAGCCGAGGGGCGGGGGGGGGAGATTTCCTTTTTTTTCTTTTTCTATTCTATTTCTATTTCTTTTTCTTTTTTTTTTCTTTAATCTCCTTTTTCTTTTGAATAAATATTTATCTATGTTTCTTGGGTGTCAAAAATATTCTATGTGAGGTGCTACTAACGACCATGGTGTATGCATATGATGAATGAGGAGTCTTATGAGGTGGGGGCCTTAAGAGATAATTATAAGGGGGGAGTTTAGGAGTTTTAGGGTTTCTAACCTTGGGGTAAAAACTAGGATGTTACAAACCTACCCCACTTAAAGGAATCTCGCCCTCGAGATTTAGACTGGGTTTGAGAAAAGGTAAGGGTATTCCCTCCTTAAAGAGTCCTCACTTTCCCAGGTAGCTTCCTCTTCTCCTTCTCTACTCCACTGAACTTTACAGAGTCTCACTTCTGAGTTGCGGGTCTTCCGGACTGCTGAGTCAAGAATCTTTATTGACTTCTCTCGATACTGAAGATATTTCTGAATCTGGATTGCCTCTTCTTCGATGTGACTTTCTGGTACTTGCAGGCATTTGCGGAGCTGGGACACATGAAACACATTGTGAATATCAGACATAGATTCTGGTAATTCAAGACGGTACGCTGCGGGTCCCACTCTACCAACGATGGGATAAGGGCCAACGAATCGTAGTGCTAGCTTTCCTTTCACTTGGAACCTTCTGACACCATGCATCGAGGAGACCTTAAGGTAGACGAAGTCTCCTTCCTCAAATCTGAGTTCTCTCCACCTGTTGTTCACATAACTTTTCTGCCGACTCTGAGCTTCAAGTAATCTTTTGAGGAGTCTTATGAGGTGGGAGCCTTAAGAGATAATTAGAAGGGGGGTTTAGGAGTTTTAGGGTTTCTAACCTTGGGGTAAAAACTAGGATGTTACATCCCGCCAGTTCGCCTTCGAGCGGTCCGAGCTTGAGCGGGACCGCAAGGACTACAAGAAGGACCTCTAGAAGGTGTACGCCCGGGAGCTGGAGGTGGCCCAGAAGGAGAAGAGGTTGGCCAAGAAGGAGGAGCACTTGAACCAGAGGGAGGAGGTCGTCACGGAGCTCCAGGCCAAGCTGAGTGCCTTCAACAAAATCCTAGAGGAGCAGCGGGTCGAGCAGATCGCGGCTGTGGAGTCGCTGCAGAGGCTGCAGCGAGAGCTCGAGGGCAAGGCCCGCGACGCCGCCCTTGCCGAAGAAAAGCTTAAAGCGCAAGGAGAATCCTTGGACAGGCAGGAGACGGACCTCGCCAGGCAGGAGGCGGACCTCGCTAGGCGGGAGAAGGATCTCGCCTTCAAGGAGGAAATGCTTGAAAGGCGGGAGAAGTCACTGGCCGAGCATGAGCTCGAGGCGGAGGAGAAGGAGCAGACGCTGGAGGAGCGGGTCCCCCAGTTCCAGGCTGCGCAGGCGACGCAGGCAGCACCGGGCCCCCAGGCGGTGGAGGCGATGAAGAAAACACTTGAAGATCTCCAGGCAGAGCATCACGCCGGGGTGCAGCGCATCGCCGCATGGGCCGGCGAGGTGAGTACGGCGCTGGTGCCGCTAGGGGTGAGTCCCATCTCGGTGTCGGAGCCACCAACGTCCATCTCCGACGCGCTCCCGGTGCTGGACTCCGCCGCCGACCACCTCCGACGCTTAGACGAGATCCTTGGCGCCCGCCTGGAGGCCGAAGGCGGCAGGCTCTGCCGGGCGGTGATCGAATACATCCTAACGTGATTCCGGAGCCACGACCCGGCCATCTCCTTGGAGCCGGTGATCGCTAGTCCGGTGGCCAACACTGAAGACGCCGCCCGGGAGGCCATACAAGATGTCGTGGAACTGGTGGCCGAACGTTTCCAGCTGGATCCTACTGATGATGAGTAGCTAGATCTACAGAGAGAAGGCAAGGGTCCCGCTGGGAAGCGGCTTTGTAATATTTTTTGGTCTTTGTAAGATACTTTTGAGTACTATTTATCGAGCAGTATTGGCACTTAATTGTATGCTATTTGTCCTTGCTGTGTGTGACGTTACCAACTCCTCCCTGGTACTTGGCCCCCCTAGGATGTAGGCTCGACGTGTCGAGGCTAGATACCAGTATACCTAAGAAAGAGTTGGCAACGGCCCCAGGAGGTAGCCTTGACTGGGACCTGGACCTGTACACAGCTTCGGCTAGGAAGTGTTAGTAGCACACCCATAGGACCCATCGTCTGGTATCAGCGATCCTTTGATTCATGCAACAGGACCTGCAGGATTGAGTCTGGGAAGCCAAGCCTCATGTCTAGACCTACGGGATCACAACTCCAAATACTAGGGCACCCATTGCAGAGTGGTGGAGGTGCAGGCTTAGGGTACAGGACCAGGCTAAGTGGCTACATAGCTCCGGACCACTCCAGGAAACAAGCACCCGTTCTCTAGAACCGGATCCGCAGGTTGTCGGACCCCCTGTAACAGGATAGGGGTCCCGAACTGCAAGCCTGGCTTACTCAATTCGGATGTCATCATATCAGCAAGGGTGGGAACTATATGGATGGGTAAGATAAAAAATAATATCTAGAAAGTGTAGCAGAATAAAACTATCACAAAAGCACATCTGGGGGCGTAAATGCATTCTTTATAACTTGATATGCATGGGTGGAGGCCAACAAGCCGGGCTTATGAGGGCGGACCTCACCGGGCTGACGTACACACATGCACAACCTAGTTACAAAAGAGAAGGAACCTTAACCCCTCAGACTTGCCCCTATGGATAGAACTTACGGAGGTGCTCTATGTTCCAGGGATTGGGAAGAGGCACTCCTTCAGTTGTGGCAAGGCGGACACACCCGGGTAGGCATACTTCTGTCACCTTGAAGGGTCCTTCCCAACTGGGGGAGAGTTTGTGGATCCCTTCTCAGTTCAGTACTCGCCTTAGGACTAGGTCCCCGACCCCGAGCTCCCTACTATGCACGAATCGTTGGTGGTAGCGCCTGGTTGTACCGTGCATTTTGGATTGCCGCTTGCCATCTGCGCTCGTCGATGAAGTCCACGTCTTCACACCGTAGCTGTTCCTGCATAGACTCATCAAACGACTGGACCCGTGGGGAGCCCATAAGGATTTCCAGAGGAAGGCAGGCTTCGGCCCCGTAGACCAGGAAGAACGAGGTCTCCCCGGTAGTTCGGCTAGGTGTGGTCCGGTTCCCCCATAGTACGGACGGAAGCTCGCTGACCTAATTTGCACCATGCTTTTTCAAGAAGTCGTAGGTGCGTGCCTTGAGTCCCTGAGGATTTTTGCATTTGCCCTCTCCACTTGGCCGTTGCTCCTTGGATGAGCCACGGACGCAAAGCAGAGCTGGGTGCCGATGTCCTCGCAATACTTCTGGAAGATCCGACTTGTAAACTGGGTCCCATTGTCCGTAATGATACGACTTGGGACCCCAAATCTACAGACGATCGACTTGAGGAAAGCGACAGCAGCACCCTGGGTGATATTGACCACAGAGGTGGCCTCTGGCCACTTTGTGAACTTGTCGATGTAGACGAAGAGGAACTGGTACCCGCCGACGGCCTTGGGGAATGGTCCCAGGATATCCACCCCCCATACGGCGAATGGCCAGGAGGGTGGAATCATCTACAGAGCCTGAGCTGGTGTGTGTATCTGCTTTGCGTGGAACTGGCACGCCTTGCAGGACTTTACCATCTCAGCTGCATCCTGGAGAGCGGTTGGCCAGTAAAAACCATACCGGAAGGCCTTATCGACCAGCGTGTGGGATGATGAATGACTTTCGCACTCTCCTCCATGGATCTCCGTGAGCAACTCACGGCCCTCCTCCTAGGTAATGCACCGCATGAGAATGTCGTTGGCGACACGACGGTAGAATTCCCTTCCACCACCGCGTAGCGTTTAGCCAACCGCACTATTAGCTCTGTGGACACATGGTCTTCAGGAAGGATATTTTCCTTCAGGTAGTCCCGGATCTCGGAGATCCATGCATCAGGACCACTCTGAGATATTGGCTGTGGCGCTAAGGGACTGGCAGGATCTCCTATAACACACATAGTCTTCGGTGGGTTCTGTAGATGGGACGCCACCAGGACCGCTAGCTTCGAGGTGCTAGTCTCGCCCCCTTCGCCCAGTTCGGCCGGCTAGGCGGTGGGTCTCAGCAGCCGTCTTTCGAAGACGCCCTCGGTCATGGGTGCCCAAGTTGATGCCCTCACGGAGAGGTCATATGCAGCCAAGTTGTCAGCCCGAGGAACATGTTGCAGTTCCAGGGCAGTGAAGTCCTTTTCCAGCTTCCTCACGTGAAGAAGGTATGCTGCGAGCCTGGGCTCGTTGCAGCTACACTCCCCGCGGACTTGCTTGATGATCAGCTTGGAGTCCCCCTTCACCAGGAGCTGGCGGATCCCTAGGGATAGGGCCACTGACAAGCCGAAGATCAGTGCTTCGTACTCCGCCATGTTGTTGGTGGCCTTGAACTCAAGGTGCACCATGTACTTCACTTGATCTCTGCTTGGGTCGATGAGGACCACTCCAGCTCCGCCAACTTGCTGACGGGCGGATCCGTCGAAGAAGAGCATCCAGTGAGGCTTGGTGAAGACCAGACCCCTGGGCTCCGCAGGTGTAGGGTCCGAATTGGGATCCGGACCCCCAGGAGCGCTCGGGGGAGGCGTCCACTCCACAATGAAGTCAGCCAGGACCTGGCTCTTGATGGCATGGCGAGGCTGGAAGTCCAGCTGGAACTCAGCGAGCTCCTCGGCCCACATGGCGATGTTGCCTGTGGCGTTAGAGTTGTGGAGGATGGCCCTTAACGGAAAGGAGGTCACCACCACGACCATGTGTGCCTGGAAATAGTGGTGCAGCATCCTGGATGCAACATGCATGGCATAGAGTAGTTTGTGCATCTCAAGGTACCTGGTCTTCGCCTCGTGGAGGACTTCACTGACGTAGTAGACCGGCCTCTGAACGGTCTGGACCCCGACAGCTGGTCCTGAGTCCTCAGGTTCCTGGCCTTCTTGTGCCGTCCTTTCGACGACCGGTACCATGCTCACCGCTTCCGCAGCCACCGCGATGTATAAATACAATGGCTCTTCAGGCTCTAGGGCTACCAGTATTGGTAGGGACACCAGGTGCTGCTTCAACTCTTGGAAGGCTTGTTCTGCCTCTTCGGTCCAAGAGAATGGGCCGGACTTTCGCAACAACATGAAGAAGGGTAGCGCCCTCTCAGCCAGCCTTGAAATGAAATGGCTAAGGGCGTCTAATGACCCCGTAAGCTTCTGGACGTCCCTGATACGGGTCGGAGGCCTCATTGCCTCAATCACCTTGATTTTCTCTGGGTTTGCTTCGATGCTCCGGTACGAAACCAGGAACCCCAGCAACTTCCCTGCGGAGACACCAAAGACGCACTTGTCCGAGTTTAGCTTTGTGCGGGTTGCCCGCAGCTTGTCGAAGACCAGTGTTAAGTCTTCCACTAGGGTCGACCCTCTCTTAGTCTTGACCATGATGTCATCGACGTATACTTCCACCTTGTCCCTAATCAGGTCCCCGAAAGTCTTACTCATCGCCCACACAAATGTTGGCAAGGCGTTTTTTAGACCGTAAGGCATTACGACATAGCAGTAAAGCCCATCCACTGTTACAAAAGCGGTATGCTTCCTATCTTCCCTAGACATCTGTATTTGATGGAAACCAGAGTAAGCATCTAAGAAGGACAAGAGGTCGCACCCGGAGGTAGAGTCCTCGATTTGATCTATCCGTGGAAGTGGGTACGGGTCCTTGGGACAAGCCTTATTAAGGCTAGTGTAGTCGATGCATATCCGAAGCTTCCCATTCGCCTAGGGGACGATGACTGGGTTGGCCAGCCACACTGGGTGATGAACCTCTTCGATGAAGCCGGCGTCTAGCAGCTTCCAGACCTTCTTTTGGATGAAGTCCTGCCGCTCAACGTACTATCTCTGAGGCTTCTGACTCACCGGTCTGGCGTCAGGGTTGATGTTCAGATGGTGCTCGATCACCTCCCTGGGGATACAGGCATCTGCGATGGCTCCCATGCGAAGATGTCGGCATTTGCCTGGAGGAAGGCGACGAGCGTGAGTTCCTATTTTTCCTCCAGATCACCTGCAATGTGAGTGGTCTGGGGGAATCCACGCAGAGCCAGACGGCCTTGACGGGGACGTCGTCCGCTCCGGATGGCCACACCTTCGACACCTTGGTAGGCGCCTTGGTCCCGGAGGTCGAGGGGTTCCTCCCTCTGTCATCCGGGCGAGCAGCTTCAGCCGCCAGGGCGTGTAGCTTTTCCATAGCTGCAAGCGCAGCGGCGCGGTCGCCCTGCACGGTGAGGACCCCGGCCGGAGATGACATCTTGAGGACCAAATACCCGTAATGGGCAATGGCCATGAACCGGTACAAGGTCGGCCTACCGATGATGGCGTTGAAGGGGAGGTTAACCTCCACGACATCGAACTGGACGTTCTCCGTGCGGAAGTTCTCCTCGGTCCTGAATGTTACCGGGAGTTTGATGCTCCCAAGGGGATACACCGTTTGTGGGCTCACTCCGGAGAATGGGCGAGAGGGTCCTAGCCAGGACCCTGGGATCTGCAGCTACTTGAATGCAGCATGACCGATGACGTTGAGGCCGACCCCTCCATCAATCAGAACATGGTGCAACCGCATGTTGGCGATGACAGGGGCAGTGATGAGCGGTAGTACACTGGCCCCTTCCATGTTTTCGGGGCAGTCGGATGCCCCGAAGGAGATAGTGGTGCTCCTCCACCACTGATGTGGAGCAGCCTTCGGGACCCCCGGGACCGCCGAAAGGACCTCTCGGCGCAGGGACTTGACGTTCCTGCAGGAGGCAAGCTCCCTACTCCCACCGTACATCACGTACAGCTTCTTGCGGCGGTCGCCGTCGTCACCGGAGTCGGAGTCTCCAGCGAAGATGTCCTTGAGGGCCCCCTCAGGTGACTGATACCCGAGTTCTCATTCCCCTGCGGCCACATCACCGTCGTCGACCCTCTCCTTGCTAGGCCTGCGATGGGGTGGGGAGCCATCCTTGGAGGTCTGCTCACGCCGTTCACTGACGCGCTTCATGAGCTTGATGATCTCGCGGCACTCCGAGGCGCTGTGGCGACTGTTGGGGTGCAAAGGGCATGTGCCGCTGTTGCCTCCCTGTGGCCGGGGGGCGCTTGTTGCGCTCGCTTCGACCCCCAGTCGCAGCTGCGACGATCAGAGCGACAGACTGCGGCTTCTCATGGCCGCGGTTCTTCTTCTTCTTCTTCTTTTTGCCGTCCTGGATGATGGCACCCGAGCCACCCGTCTGGGCAACCCCGGTCAGTGGTGCCGAGTGCCATGCACGGCCCTCTGCAGCTCTGGCAGACTTGTCAGCCAGAGCGAAGAGTGTGATGATAGTTTCCACGTCATGCATGGCTAACTTCTCTAACATCTTTTCATCACGTACTCCCTGGCGGAAAGCGGTGATGATGGAAGCATTGGAAATACGAGGTATCGTGCCTCGTACCTTGGTGAAGTGGGAGATAAACGCCCGGAGAGTTTCCCCGGGCTCTTGCCTCACTGCATGGAGGTGGGCCTCCACGCCATGCTGTTGATAAGTGCTGGCGAAGTTTGCCGTGAACCGCGTGCAGAGCTCTTCCCAGGAGTAGATCGATCCTGGGGTAAGGTTCATGAGCCATGTCTGGGCTGGCCCAGACAGGGCTACATGGAATTACGTCGCCATTACAGTAGTGTCTCCACCTGCTACCGTAATAGCGATGACGTATACCTGCAAGAATTCCGACGGATTTGACGTACTGTCGTACTTTTCTGGCAGGTGTGGCCGGAACTTGGATGGCCAAGTCATTGCGCGGAGATGATCCGCCAGTGCGGCGTAGCCTACGCCAGCCAGTGGAACGCCCGCATGGATCCGGGTGCCCGTTGGAGTTTGCGGTGCGACCGCAGCAACGTCGTAGTCGAGGTTGCGACCCTCAAAGTTTAGCCGGCGCTCACGCGCCCTTTCTAGAGAGACGCGGGCATCCTCGCTCGCACGCCTGCGGTTGAGTTCTGCCCGTAGGTCATTAGGCCTCTCCAGAGAGACAGGAGCGTCCTCTCCCGCACGCTTGCGGTTGAGCTCCGCCCGCAGGTCCTCAGTCAGTGCAGCCCTCACCGAGGGTGAGCGCACTAACGCCGATGCCTCATGTTGACACCGGGATGACCGAGGCCTGGGTCTAGCTGAGCCAGAATGCGCCATGCCGAGCAGACGGTCGACATCGTCTCGCCACTGCTTCATGGCCCTCGGCGAGGCCGTGGAGCTAGGAGGGTGGTGTAGCAACTCCCTGGCTGCGGACAAGGCCCTAGGCGCAGCCCTTGACGCTCTGGACATCTGCGCAGGAGTGTGCTGCCACGCAGAGCGCACAGCAGCAGCTCCAAGCACAGGGCAGCTGGCAGCCCATGGCATGGAAGACGCAGCCTCTTCCTCCATCGGGAAGTCCTCGGGAATGAAGTCGTGGTGCTCAATGATCTAGACCATGGTGTCGAGCAGGAAAACAAGCAAAAACCTAAAGCCAAAGCCCCCTACCTGGCGTGCCAAATGTCGGAGAGGAAATTCTTCGGCCGGGTGGTGGAACGCACCTGCCCTAAATCCTAAGATGAGGAGGGGGCCTAAGCGTTTTGCCTGCTAGATGGATTCGGGATGAACACAAGAACACACAAGAGTTTAGAGTGGTTCAGGCCGCCGGAGCGTAATACCCTACTCCACTGTTCGTGTATTGTATGAGAGTCTGGGAGCGTGAGAGCTCGTATGAACTTGTGAGTCTGAGAGTCTAAGTGAAGATGCCTTGTAACATCGTGTGCCCTCCCTTTTATAGCTCAAGGGAGCACGTACAAGGATACTGTCGGTACCCTGAAACAGGGGTACCCCTTACTACAGTAAGAAGGCACGATGCTCGTGCGGCTATCTCTAGTCACGCGGTAAACAGTACCCGACCCCACCACGTGGATGGCTCTGGGGTCGCCACGTGGCCAGGGAAGACAATATCCTCTAAGGTATCAACGGTGGGTCCGGACCCCATGGGAAAGTGCCGGACCCCTGCATATCCGGACCGGACCTCCGGGCAGGGTCCAGGACCTTCGCAGGTACAAACCGGACCCCCAAGACGGGTCCCGGACCTCTCTATGTAGGGTCCGAGCCACCCTCAGTAGGGTCCCGGGATTCTAGGACAAAGAATACCCAGGGCTTAATCAAGGCCAGGCGGGGGTCCGGAGCCAACATATGTCCGGACCATACCATGCACACTTCTGCTCCCCGCTCAGGCGTAGACCCGATGCTGCCACATGGACTACTGCCCATGACGTAAGCCAGCGGGCGGAGCCTGACTAAGGCCTCTGGGCCGCGCGATGCTGCATTCATTGCGGATAAGGCATGCCTCCTGTCTATTCCACTGGCAGGTGATGTGCCGCCTCGGTATTTAATGAGCCCTGCCACTCCACTGGCAGGTGATGTGCCACCTCAGCATTTAATGTGCCCTGTCCATTCCGCTGACGGGTGGCGACTAGGCCATCCTGCAGGTGGCGTGCCTGTCCATTCCGTTGGTAGACAGTACGCCCGTGCTGCGGCATACACTATGCTTATCATCACTCGCACGTTACCAAGGAAGCAGCGCAAGATATCAATACCGTATGCACTATGGACATTATGGCGCTGGGAGATCTTCTGGGCGACACAGGCATTGGATATTTCTATATTATTCCCTCCATTTTGCCCCTAGGCCCGCATGTCGGGGCTCAGCACCCTTGTACGTGCCCCCTTCATCTATAAAAGGGGAGGCACGCAACGAGGCTGACTCAAGCACACTTAGACGCTCACAAGTTCATACAAGCTCTCAAGCTCAATACATCACACAGTGGAGTAGGGTGTTACGCTCCGGCGGCCTGAACCACTCTAAATCTTTGTGTGTTCTTGTGTTCTCCCCATTTTCCAACTAACAAGAAAAACGCTTAGGCCCCTCCTCATCTTAGGCCAGAGAGTTGTTGCGCCACCCTCCTAGGTCCATGGCCTCCCCGGGGGCCATGAAGCAGTGGCACGACGACGTCGATCGCCTGCTTGGCATGGCGCACTCTGGATCAACCAGGCCAAGGCCTCGGTCATCTCAGCACCAACACGATTCGTCGGCATCAGTGCGCTCTCCCTCGGTGAGGGCTGCACCGACTGAGGACCTACGGGCGGAGCTCAACCGCCGGCGAGCGGGCGAGGACGCCCTAGTCTCTATGGAGAAGTCTAACGACCTGCGGGCAGAAGTCAACCACAGGCGTGCGGGCAAGGATGGCCGCGTCTCTCTGGAGAGGGCGCGTGAGCGTCGACAAAATGTCGAGGGCCGCAACCTCGACTACGACTTCGCTGCGGTTGCACCACAGACCCAACGGGCGCCTGGATTCAGACGGGTGTCCCATTGGACGGCGTGGCTGCGCCGCGCTGGCAGATCACCTCCACACGGCGAGCTGGCCATCCAAGTTCCGACCACACCTGCCGGAGAAGTACGACGGTACAACAAATCCGTCAGAATTCTTGCAGGTTTACGTCACCGACATTACAACAACCAATGGAGACACCACCGTAGTGGCGACATACTTCCATGTTGCCTTGTCTGGGCCGGCCCGGACTTGGCTCATGAACCTTTCTCCAGGATTGATCTACTCCTAGGAAGAGCTCTGTGCGTGGTTCATGGCCAACTTCATCAGTGCTTACCAGCAGCATGGCGTGGAGGCCCACCTCCACGCAGTGAGGCAGGAGCCCGGGGAAACTCTCCGGGCCTTCATCTCCCGCTTCACCAAGGTACGGGGCACCATACCTCATATATCAGATGCTTCCATCATCACTGCTTTCCGCCAGGGGGTATGCGATGAAAAGATGTTGGAGAAGTTAGCCACACACGACGTGGAAACTGTCTCCACTCTCTTCACTCTGGCCGACAAGTGCGCCAGAGCTGCTGAGGGCCGTGCATGGCACTCGGCACCACAAACCGGAGTCGCCCAGACGGAAGGCTCCAGAGCCATCGCCTAGGATGGCAAAAAGAAGAAGAAGAACCGCGGCCATGAGAAGTCGCGGTCTACCGCTCCGATTTTCGCAGCCGCGACTGGGGGCTAGAGCGAGCGCAACAAGCGCCCCCGGCCACAGGGAGGCAACAGCGGCTCGTGCCCTATGCACCCCAACGCTCGCCATAGCGCCTCGGAGTGCCGTGAGATCATCAAGCTCGCGAAGCGCATCAGCAAGCGACGCGAACAGTCGTCCAAGGACAGCTCCCCACCTCGTCGTCGGTCTGGTAAGGAAAGGTCCAACGACGGTGAGGTGGCCGCGAGAGAACGAGAACTCATGTATCAGTCACCCGAGGGGGACCTCAAGGACGTCTTCACCGAAGATTCCGACTCCGGGGATGACAATGACTGCCGCAAGAAGCTGTACGTCATGTACGGCGGGAGCTGGGAGCTCACCTCCCGCAGGAACGTCAAGTCCCTGTGCCGTGAGGTCCTATCAGCGACTCCGAGGGTCCTGAAGGCTGCTCCACATCAACGGTGGAGGAGCACCACCATCTCCTTCGGGGCATCCGACTGCCCCGACAACATAGCAGGGGCCGGTGTGCTACCACTCATCACCGCCCCTGTCATCGCCAACATGCGGCTGCATCATGTGTTGATTGACGGTGGGGCAGGCCTCAATGTCATCAGCCATGCTGCATTTAAACAGTTGCAGATCTCGGGGTCCCGTATGGGACCCTCTTGCCCATTCTCCGGAATGGGCCCACATCCGGTGTATCCCCTTGGGAGCATCGCTCTCCCGGTTACATTCAGGACCGAGGAGAACTTCCGCACGGATAACGTCGTGTTCGACATCGCGGAGGTTAACCTCCCCTTCAATGCCATCATCGGCAGGCCAACCCTATACCGGTTCATGGCCATTGCCCATTACGGGTATTTGGTCCTCAAGATGTCGTCTCCAACCTGGGTCCTCACCGTGCGGGACGACCGTGCCGCCGCGCTTGCGGCCGTAGAGAAGCTGCACGCCCTGGCGGCAGAGACTGCTCGCCCGGACGACAGATTGGGGGAACCCCTCAACCCCTGGTACCAAGGCACTCCTCAATGTGCCAAAGGTGCAACCATCCGGGGCAGACGACGTCCCCGTTAAAGCCATCCGGCTTACTGCGGATTCCACCCAGACTACTCGCATTGCGGGAGATCTGGGTGAAAAATAGGAACTCGCGCTCGTCACCTTCCTCCAGGCAAATGCCGACGTGTTCGCATGGGAGCCGTCGCAGATGCCTGGGATCCCCAGGGAGGTGATCGAGCACCATCTGAAGATCAACCCCGACGCCAGACCGGTGAGTCAGAAATCTCGCAGGTAGTCCGTTGAATGGCAGGACTTCATCCGAAAGGAGGTCCAGAAGCTGCTAGACACCGGCTTCATCGAAGAGGTTCATCACCCAGTGTGGCTGGCCAACCCAGTCATCATCCCCAAGGCGAATGGGAAGCTTCAGATGTGCATCGACTACACCAGCCTGAATAAGGCCTGTCCCAAGGACCCGTATCCACTTCCACGTATAGATCAAATCATGGATTCTACCTCCGGGTGTGACCTATTGTCATTCTTAGATGCTTACTCTAGTTTCCATCAAATCCAGATGTCTAGGGAAGATAAGAAGCATACCACTTTTGTAACAGTGGACGAGCTTTACTGCTATGTTGTTATGCCTTACGGTCTGAAAAACGCCTTGCCAACATTTGTGCGGGCGATGAGTAAGACTTTCGGGGACCTAATTAGGGACAAAGTAGAAGTCTACGTCGATGACATCGTGGTCAAGACAAAGAGAGGGTCTACCCTAGTGGAAGACTTAACCTGGTCTTCGATAAGCTGCGGGCAACCCGCACGAAGCTGAACCCGGACAAATGCGTCTTTGGTGTCTTCGCTGGGAAGTTGCTGGGGTTCCTGATTTCGTACCGGGGCATTGAAGCAAACCCGGAGAAGATCAAAGCGATCGAGGCGATGAGGCCTCCGGCCCGTATCAAGGACGTTCAGAAGCTTACGGGGTCATTAGCCACCCTTAGTCGCTTCATTTCGAGGTTGGCTGAGAGGGCGCTGCCCTTCTTCAAGTTGCTGCGGAAGTCCAGGCCCTTCTCTTGGACCGAAGAGGCGGAACAAGCCTTCTAGGAGTTGAAGCAGCACCTGGTGTCCCTACCAATACTGGTATCTCCAGAACCAGCGGAGCCGCTATACTTATACATCGCGGCGGCCGCAGAAGCGGTGAGCATGGTGCTGGTCGTCGAAAGGATGGCACCAGAAGGCCAGGAGCCTGAGGACTCGAGACCGGCTACAGGGGTCCGGACCGTTTAGAAGCCGGTCTTGATAGGAACTAGGGTGCCCGATCTTCCGTCAGGTGAAGGTAACTATCGATTTGGTGGAGATGTCACACAAACGATCCAACTTCCAATCAACACGACTAGAACCCCGCAATTGCAGCACCACTTCTCCTCTGGTTATCAACCATGCGTTGCATGATTGACCTCGCCATGAAGGCTAATCCTTGCCTGCGAATCGAAGACACAAGCAAGAACAAGAAAGAACACAATCTAGAATATTGCGAATGAATGATTAAGCTCACAAGTTGGGGTCTCACAAACCGATCTACGGTGACTGTTCTCGATAGATCTAAATTTAAGCAAAACTCAACCCTAATGTGGCGGCGGCTACTGAATAAATAGAGTATTAGGGCGTGCGTGACCCCTAGACGCGCCCCTAATGGGCTCCGACGCGATACATGGCCCAACGGCCCAATAGACGGTGTCGCAGCACCAAAACAGAATCTGAACGCTGACTTGTTTCGACGATTCCCGTTGACTCTGGACGAATTTTAGGGTGGAACCAGTTGGGTTGGTTATATAATCTCCTTATCTTTTGAACCATATCAAGTCCATTGCAATCAGAGTCCGGATGCATCTTGGGAGTCCATTTTAGTGCAGACTGGTCCTGGAACCCGAGATGGAGTCGCAGCCGAGTCGAACTTGATCTCCTTCCTGTTGTGGTTCCCTGGCTCCTCCTCCTCAACACCTAGGCCTTTCCCAAGTCCTTGCTGGTCCTCTCTAAGGTTGCTAATCATCAAAACATCCATGGTCCCAAGCGTAAGCTCTGCAACACAATTGACTAGGGTAGAACGTACCAGGAGATTTAGCTGTCGTGCACGCGATCGTGTTATCGGTCCATTCATTGTATGTATAGAAGTGATGTCCTCATCATCCCCCTCCTTTTGAATTGGAGTCGTCCTTGACTCGATATCATCTTCGTCACCCATATATGGCTTCAAATCTGAAATGTTAAAGGTGGGACTAACTCGAAAATCTAGAGGCAACTCAGGTGGTAATCCAGGGGGTATCTCAGAGGGAAACACATCCATGTCCTCATCATCCTCCCCCTCTTGAAGTGGAGTCGCCTCGACTCAAGCTCATCTTCTTTTCCCAAATATGAGTTTAAATCTGAAATAATAAATGGTCCAGCAGTATGGTTGGGCAAGCTCGCTCCAGGAATCAAATCAATCTGGTGCTCAATCCCACGAATGGGAGGAAGTCCTGGAGGTAACTCAGAGGGAAAAACATCTCGGAACTGCTGCAAAAGGTTAGTCACAGATGCAGGCAAAGTGCTAGCAATATCATCAATAGAAAATAAAGCATCTTTGCAAACCAAGGCATAGCAACAAGCATCAGTAGCATGATTTTCAAGAAGATTAGTGTTGGGGGCCTTCGGCTTTTGAAGGTCCTCAAAAACATGATTTGACAATGTTTTCCAAGTGAAATATGTGAACAGGTATCTTCGGAATCGGGTCATGAGTATACAAGAGCATGGTCAGGACGAAACCTGAGCGAAACGAAAGGTGATTATGACGAAGGATAAGGTGATCACGAAGCTGTGCGTAGAAAAGCTTCGGCATAACAGCAGAGAAGGGGAACCGACTTAAAGATGAAAAGGCAAATTAGACCTCGAAGAATTACTATAGAGTTATTGATAAATGTAAAGGGCATGAATGTAATTCTACATGGGCTGCGTCCCTTGCCTATAAATAGATGAACAGTACTCCTGTACTGTTCACGCTGACTCAGCATTCGCCCTCGCGTCACGCCTGTACTTTTACTTTCCTTCAAACCGAAGGTACATTTATAATTTGTTATCCTGGATATGGTAATGCATATAAAAATAAGTTGATAATAATGTTTATGTTATTCTTTGTATTTTGTACATGTATTCTTCCTTATCATTTATGGTGCTTACGAAGGTTTTTTCCTTCACAACCTTCGCCCGAAATTCATTATATCTGAAGGGACATAATGTCTTGAAGGACGAAGGACTATAATATTTGACACTTTTTATGTTGCCTTGTTCTTAACTTTTAGCATTTGAGAACAAGTCCCCAACATTGGCGTCCACCTCCGGTGAACTCACTTCCATTTTTTGAGTTTTGAACACCTTCGGCAAGCATCACCTTCGTCATGCCGCCGAAGAAAGCTTCAGCAACAGGGGCTGCCGCTTTGCAGCCGCTGGATCCCAATCAGGATGTCCTTTCTCTTAGGGAGGCCCGAAGCCAGAAGAGGAAGGCCACCAGTCCAACGCCTCCGGAGGACGACTTGGATCAAGAAATCCAAAACTTGGAGATGCTCCATCAACAGGTCCAACGGAAGAAGGAAAAGATGGCTCGTCTAGCTGACCTCCAAAGGCAGATAGACGAAGCCTCTGAAGAAGTTCGTCATCTTGCTCAAGATGACCAGAACCGAAGGCCTCCGCACAGAGAGCTTCATCAGGAGGGAGGCAGATAGACGAAGCCTCTGAAGAAGTTCGTCATCTTGCTCAAGATGACCAGAACCGAAGGCCTCCGCACAGAGAGCTTCATCAGGAGGGTTTCTACAACGAGGATGACTGGTATGAAGATTTCCATCATGGAAATTTTGCTTTTGATGATACTTCTCCTCTGTCAACAGAACTGCAGGCTACACCTTGGCCCCAGTCTTACAAGCCACCCCAGCTCCCCATGTACGACGGCCATTCAGACCCGAAGCAATTCTTGATGAGTTATGAAGCAACCGTATCTTCGTATGGTGGCAATACTGCAGTCATGGCAAAGTCTTTCGTCATGGCTGTCAAGAGTGTTGCACAAACCTGGTACTCCTCTCTTTGGCCAGGAACAATCACCTCATGGCAAAAGCTGAAGGACATGCTGATAACCAGCTTCCAAGGGTTTCAAACGAAGCCGGTCACTGCTCAAGCTTTATTCCAGTGCACCCAGGACCACGAAGAATACCTTCAGGCGTATGTCCGAAGGTTCCTGCGTTTGAGGGCACAGGCACCAACAGTGCCCAATGAAATTGTCATTGAGGCCATGATTAAGGGGCTTTGGCTGGGACCTTCAGCCCAATACTTTGCCAGGAAGCCTCCTCAAACTTTGGAGAAGCTGCTCCAGAAGATGAACGAGTATATTCGAGCTGACAATGACTTCTGCCAAAGAAGGGAGGAAGCATACAGGTTCTCTGAAATGACCAGGGGCTTCAGAGGAAGATTCCACCCGAGGCACGTCAGGTCAATTCACAACTCTACTCAGAGTGATGATAGAGGGAGTCAACAGCAAAGGCCACAGTACTCCTCGCAAGCTTCGGGGCAGCAGCAAAGCTCTTTCCGGCCGCCAGCGCCAAGGGGCAGAGGCGCCAGGGGCTTCGGAGGAAGATTTGGGGATCAGTCAAGGAAAATTTACTGTCTATTATGTGGTGAGGACAAGGGCCATACCACCAGGATGTGCCATGTTACCATCCAGAAGCAAAAGGAGATAGCAGAAGCTGCAGCGCAATAGAGTCAGCCGAAGCAAGTCATGCATACTGCTTCGTACCATTCGCCTTACATTCCAGAATATGTAGGCAACCACCCTGCAGCTTCTGTTGCTTCGGCAAGCCAACCCCAAGCATCTTGGCAACAGCCTCCACCTCCACCACCAACGCAATGAGGCCAGTAGCCAGAAGGGAGTCAGCACACTCACCTCCAACGGGACTTCAGAGAAGAGTCCGAAGCTCGCACAGTCAATAGCACTGTGCCAGAGTCGAAGCATATTTACTGACAAATATCCTACCCCGACAGCAGCTTTTCGCATTCAGTATTATTTTCTTTTTAAAAATGAACAATTATGGGAGGTTTAAGTGCTTTTTGTCGTTTTCAATCTCTTGTAATAGTTTCGCTTTTTACCATAATGAAAATATATCTTCTTCATAGGCTTAAGTTGCCGAAGCATAAGAATTTATGGTGGCAAGGAGGACCTTCGAATTATCAAAAATTTGTTCTAAGGAACGCAGTGTAATTTCTTCGAAGCAGCAAAAAGTCGTTCCTAAGGGAGCGCAGTGTAAGTTTTCTGCTCAAAAGTCGTTCCGAAGGGAATGCAGAGCTTACAACGAAAAATAAACGCTGATTCCTCTGAAAGTAAAAGGCGAAGAAGCTCCTAAGGGAGGCTTACAGCGAAAAATAAACGCTGATTCCGCTGAAAGTAAAAGGCAAAGAAGCTCCTAAGGGAGGCTTACAACGAAAAATAAACGTTGATTCCGCTGAAGTAAAAGGCGAAGAAGCTCCTAAGGGAGGCTTGCAGTGAAAAAACGTCGATCTTTGGCAAATATCATTTTGCATAACATCACATCATTACATCATTTGCACAAGCATAACATCATACATCATATTGCATCAACAACGCAAGAAGGGGGTCTCAGTATTCATATTCGAAGATTGTTTCGAAGAAACAGTGACAGGGCATAAAAACAGCTATCGAGGAATTATACCTTCGTCAAACTCTGAAATGAAAAGATCTATTGATTATTGATTTTACGAGGATTGGTTATTGATTTTATGAGAACACGGATATTATTTACGAAGCATGAAAAGAAGGGAAGGTGTTTTTTCGCCGAAGGCTCAAAAACGGTATGTATATGAAGTTTCATACATCATAAAGAATAGAACCATAAATAGCTAATATATTATATTCAAAGTTACAAAATATTACACATGTTTCTCAACAAGCATTATATTCTAAATGTTTTTACAACATCATTTAATCTTCCCTTAGAACTACTTCTGCAGCTTCGTTTAGTAGCTGATCAACAACTTTATCCATGATGGCTTCGGCCATTTTCCTAATTTCATCGTCCCCCTTCGCGTGGGGGTCCGCAGTGGGCTCGACAGGTTCTGAGGGAGGAGAAGATACGGCTATATTACTATTACAAACTGTGAACAAGTTCCAAATCAAAAAATTACAACAAAGAGCCAAAAACCACTAGTCAATACCTATTTGCCCTTCGGGCTCTGCACTTTTCTCAGCGGCCTCTGCTACTTTTCTAGCGTCATGAATGCCTTTTTCGCTTTTTCGTATAATTTCTTGGGCCATTTCCCGGCCACCATTGTCCCATATGTCGGTGAAAAATTTTCCACCGACCTGGCTCGCTTCGGCCGAGGGGTCTTTTATATCTTCAGAGGATAAGGCGGCTTCGGATTGTGCCAAGAATTTCATGTGGTCACAGCCTTTCCTCTCCAAAATGGTAGCAATCCCCCTGGCACCCGAAAAGGCACATATGTCTCCACGACTATTCAAAATTTCTTCAAAGGCTTTAGCTTCGTGGCTGATCCATTCAATTGGGCCTTCGGGGTCACCCCTTATGAATTTCTCTTCACTTGAGAAAGCGCCAACGCTGGCGAAGCTGGTTCTTACTTTCTTAGCACATTCTATAGATTTTTCATAGCATCTTTTCTTAGATGCACGAAGCTCTTCAACGTTTTTTTCCAAATGATTTGCCCATTGTTCACTAATTTCTCATTTTGTTTCTTCAAGTGCGCGTTCCTCTTTAACTCTGGCTAGTTGTTTTCGAAGATCTTCAATTTCACGCTTCTGAGCCTCAGCTTGAGCTTTAAAAGTACCTTCGTCTTCTTTTATTCTATTTATCAATGAATGTAATATTTTATCTTTTTCGAGACCTTCGTTCCTTAGTTCAATTACTTCAGAACGAAGGTTGCTCAGGGCCATAACACACCCTTCGTCTTCAGCATCTTTTTGTGCCCTGAGGGCGTTGCTTAGTATAAGACCCTGCAAAAATCGTGTGTGTGTCAATAAATTTAAGCAAATGAAAAATTTTGATTTCAAGAAATAATACAAAGACCTTCATTTTCGCACCTTTAAACTATTATACGCCAGGCTGTCGGCCAGCTCATCTTTTGATAACACCGAGAGCCCGTTTTCTAATGTTGGGAATCTGAAGCTCTTGCTCATCTCCCAACAGACAGAAATCTCCTTGTTGTCAGGGAGACAATACAAGAAGTCTTCTTCTCCGCTGCCGTTGAATATCAATGCACCCTTTGGATATTTCAGTTTTTGGGCATAAAACTGAGCCTCTTGCTTTTCTTTTGCAGTCAATTCTTTCCCCGAAGCATGTTGTAAAATATAATCGAAAGCTTCGGAAAATGCTTCGGGGGCGGCAGTGCCAGTTTCTTCAGCCAAAATTTGTTCTGTTGTTTCTATTTCTTCGGCTTCCAAGGATTTCACCTTGGCGGGCTCTGAAAGCCCAGCTTCAGTTTCAGCTTGGTGCTTTGAAGCTTCAGCACCCAAGGCTTTGATTTGCACTTCGGAAGTCTCACCAAATTTCTTCGGAGTAGTACTCGAAGACTTTATTGTCTCCAATACATCCAGTACATTAACCATTCTTTTTCTCTTGGGGGTCGTCATTGGCATTGGCATTGGCACCTCAATTTTTACTGAAGGACTTAGAATTTCCGATGTCTTTGTTTCTTTAGCCCTCGGTTCTTCTATTGTTTCCGTCACCGGCACTTCGACCAACCCTTCAATATTCGGCAGGGGAGTTGGCTCTTTAGCTTCGGTGGCCGAAGAGGTCTCACCGACAAACTCAGGCACTGTGGCTGGTTCAATATAGCGTGGCCGGTGTGTGAGAACCTTTATCCTTTTCCTCTTCGGCGCCGGCTCGCTAGGAGCGGCTGGAGCAACTTCCTTCGCAGAAGATGTATTCTTTCTTTTTTGACCCTGCGCTGGGTAACGGTAGTCGGGGTAGACAAACCCAATTGCATCAAATACTCGGTTGAGTCTTTTCTTTTTTCGGCCTCCGAAGGCCGCTGACAGAGCAGTGTCTTCAGCCTTCGAGTATGGTCCAAGCAGGTCATCGCTTATGGCCTCAATACTTTTCAACCAGTCATCATCTGGCTCAACGAACTTATCTCCGTATTTGAATGTCTATTTTAGCCTGACTAGTCCACCTTCGTCAGGTTCCCTGACGGTTTCCTTCGGCATTTCCCATTTATCTGCAAGTGGCCATACTCTGAAGGCAATGTGTTCTTGCATCAAATCCCTTGTCCCAATAAAAGAGCAAACCGCGTCGAAGGCTCTCTGGCATTCTTCGGCTACTTCATCCATTTCCACCTTCGGCCTTCGAAGGCCGAAGCGTTGCCAGATAGGGCGCATAATGATATCTTTAATATCTTCCTGTGTTTTCAAATCATTCTTCACATAAAACCATTCCGTCATCCAGTCGCCGGGCCATCTTTTTCGAAAGGTTGGCACGGGACAGCTTGACCCAGACCGGGCCCTGAAGCTGTAGCAGCCAAAATTATTGTGATATGCTCTTTACCCCAGGGTTTTGTCTCATACAATAGCTCATGTATGTTGCAGAAACTTTTTGCATTCGGTTCTAAACCTTGGCTCCTCACGGCCCAGATGAAGATGCCCATCCTTATGATTGCTTCGGGGGTAATTTGATGAAGGCAGATTTCAAATATCTTCAGTATTTCCACGACAAAACTGCTCAAAGGAAACCGCAGCCCAGCCTTTAAGAAGCTTCGGAATATCACGACTTCATTCTCCTCGGGAGTCGGACAAGTTTTCTCTCCTTCGTCAGCCCTCACAATAGACAAGTCCCAAAAATATCTACCCCTCATATTGGCAAGATGGCTTTTTTTAATACTTGATTTCCCAAAAACAGCATGGCTTGGTCGCCAAGGTCGATCTTCGGAATCTTCACCACCACTATCCACATCATAGATGTCACTGTCGCCAGTGTCTTCAGATAAACCCTCTAAAATCTCCTTGGTAATCTTTTATGTATTTGTCTTTGCCATTGATTGAAGAAAGCCAAGATGCATCTCCTCGGAAAGGCTTAGCTTCGATTCAGCAACAGCTTTCTTATCTTCAGACATCTTCGAAAATGCTGAGAAAGTGCTCTCGTAACCGAAGCTTAAAAATTTAAAAAGCCAAGCAAGAGTTGTTGCACAAGGGCTAAAAGTCAAGTGAGTAAGAGCAGATGGCAAGAAAGCGTGCCAAATGAACTCGTGGTGAGCTCTTATTTATACACCTAGTGCGTTAAAAACTGGAGGGTCCCGCTTGTCAATGACTGTTGCTATTCTAGCAAAGGGAAGGTGTTTTTTCGGACCTTCGGCTTAAGGCCTTCGTCCATGTCGCAACATGAATTTATCACTAATAAATTAATATTGCGAGGGGCTACTGTTGGGGGCCTTCGGCTTCTGAAGGTCCTCAAAAACATGATTTGACAATGTTTTCCAAGTGAAATATGTGAACAGGTATCTTCGGAATCGGGTCATGAGTATACAAGAGCATGGTCAGGACGAAGCCTGAGCGAGACGAAAGGTGATTATGATGAAGGATAAGGTGATCACGAAGCTGTGCGTAGAAAAGCTTCGGCATAACAGCAGAGAAGGGGAACCGACTTAAAGATGAAATGGCAAATTAGACCTCGAAGAATTACTATAGAGTTATTGATAAATGTAAAGGGCATGAATCTAATTCTACATGGGCTGCGTCCCTTGCCTATAAATAGATGAACAGTACTCCCGTACTGTTCACGCTGACTCAGCATTCGCCCTCGCGTCACGCCTGTACTTTTACTTTCCTTCAAACCGAAGGTACATTTATAATTTGTTATCCTGGATATGGTAATGCATATAAAAATAAGTTGATAATAATGTTTATGTTATTCTTCGTATTTTGTACATGTATTCTTTCTTATCATTTATGGTGCTTACGAAGGTTTTTTCCTTCACAACCTTCGCCCGAAATTCATTATATCCGAAGGGACATAATGTCTAGAAGGACAGAGGACTATAATATTTGACACTTTTTATGTTGCCTTGTTCTTAACTTTTAGCATTTGAGAACAAGTCCCCAACAATTAGATTTAGTAGCAAGCATGACAGTAGCTTTCAATTTAATTTGTTGCTGAATTTCTGTCTCATTAGTTGGTTCCTTATGGGTACTTGCAGCTCTATCTTTATCAGCTTGTACAATTTCAGTAAGAGTCAAAGGTAGCAAAGTAATGTTTTTATCTTTATGCCTAAAAGTGTATGTATTACTCCTACCATAGTGACATGCATCAGTATCATATTCCCAAGGTCTACCCAACAAAAGAGAACAAGCTTCCATAGGTACTACATCGCAATCTGCATAATCAGAATACATACCAATGGAGAAATGCACTCGTACCATGTGTGTTACCTTAACCTTGCCTGAATCATTGATCCACTGAATGTGGTATGGATGTGGCCGTGGACGTGTGGTCAAGCCAAGCTTCTTGACCAAATCTGAACTCACCAAATTATTGTAGCTTCCACCATCAATAATAACACGTGCACGCCGATTCTCGATGGAGAAGAAAGTCTGGAACAAATTATGGCGTTGCTGCTTCTCTGATGGTTCAGGCTGAGAACTAAGAACACGCTGCACCATGATGCTTTGAGGGTTCACCGTAGCATCAGCACCAAGTATGGCATCATCATTAGCAACAACATCACTGGAGTCATCATCGTCACCCTCACCGTCGGAAGCAATAATGTAGCCATCATCCGTAGCAATGTATGTTCGCTGACTCGGGCAATCCTTTTTCACGTGACCAATCCCATGGCAGCGGTGGCAAACAATACCCGAAGAACGACCACTGGAAGGTGCTGCAGGTGCTGGTGAATTATGTTTCTTGGCAGGTACCTGCAAAGGAAGGTTACCAACATGTGCAGCAGGTGTAGAGGGAGTATGACTCGAGGTAGGTGTGTGCGTCTGTGATGCAGATGAGGCGCCAAAAGTAACCCTAGGTTGATGTTGGCGTCCCTACAATTCCTTCTCTGCAAGCATAGCAAACTGGAACAACTTGTTGACAGTGTTAAATTCTTTGTAATCTACAATGTCCTGAATGTCACGCCGCAAACCAGAATAAAAACGGCAAAGAGCGTCCTCATGTCCCTCTACTATCCCACAATGCTGCAATCCCTTCTGAAGCTCAGCATAATAATCTTGAACAGATTTATCCCCTTGCTCTAAATGCAGCAATTTCTTACGCAATTCTCTATGATAAGATGGGGGAACAAATCTATCGCGCATAGCCACCTTAAGATCTTCCCAAGTTGTAGGTGCTCTACCGTCCCCAACTAGACCAGTCCACCAGACAATAGCAAAATTTTTAAATTCACTAGTGGCTTGTCTAACTTGATGTCGTTTAGGTACAAGGTGGGTAGCAAATTTCTGTTCTATCGTCATCTCCCAATCAAAATATCCCTCAGCATCATAATGACCCAAAAAAGATGGTATAGAAAATTTAATCGTAGCATAAGGGTCGTCAGGAGCACGATTGTTATTACCTTGCTGGCGGTGTTGGCGTGGCATACCTTCTGTGTTTTGATGAAGACAGCGACGTAGGCGCAAATCTCTGGTGGCCGCTTCAAACACGACATCATCGGGAAGACGTGGACGAGGAGGTGGTGGTGACGGCGGTGCTTGTTGTTGCGTCTCCAAACAGCGAGTCTGTCGACGATCTAGGACAATCGTCGATCCAGCCTCTCGTAAGTCTTGCCAAGGTTCATGTCAATGAAGGCAGCATGCACTGACTTGTGGACCGTCTCCTCCATTTGTTCCTTTAGGAGCTTGTTGTTTGCCTCAAGATCTTGGCGGCTAACATATTCATCAAAGTCTGTAGGGATCCTTGCTTCCTCGTCGTCGCCTGCCATCGAAACACAAAAACAAGAAACAAATAGTGACGGTTATCCCTAATAATCTCACTACACGCTCCTCTCAGGTGGAACACAAGAACACACTCTAATGTATCTTACCAAGCTCTTACAAGTGTGTAACGAAATACAAGCAAAGGATGGTACAATCGGAGGCTGGCTCGTGATACTTACCAAGAGGTAGTGAAACCGCGATTGCAAGGGTCAAATCTGTATTGATCAGAAGATATAGTATGTGGAGCTATAGGACATGCACAATATGTATGTGAATGTGGAACAAAATCGAGTGCAGATTAGCGAAGTTCAATAAGTGTCCAAAGCACAAGTCACAATTGCTGGCTAAGACGTACCCTATCAAGCACAACAAGATAAAAGTAACAAACTATCAGAATGGCAGTTCTGTAAATAGCGCAGATTTTTTAGCACTAGTAGAAATTAAAGGCACGTTTCCAAAGGAGTACCAGCAAACGAGCTCGAAATATTCTGAATTTTTTATCACTGATCCAAAATCACAAAAGATGGAAGCACACAAAATTTCACTTGAAACAGAGTTGTATTGTTGCCTAGAGAAAATCACAAAGGATCTCTAAAATTCTTGAAAACACTTAAACAATTTTTTTAATTATCTTCCTGACTTTTTTTGAATTTTTTGACCAAACCAAACAGGCCTTAGGCCAGATTGGGTCACCCCAGAATGGAGTCAGGAATCTGCTGCAAAAATTTGAGCTCAAACGGAGCACCGAGCGAAAAGTTATGCCCATTTTATGGAAGGTACCTCAATTTATGGTTTTCAAGGGCACAAATTGGTAGGAACCGTAGCAGCAGCTATAGAGCACAGGGGCACAAACCTCCCTGGTATAAGCAATAGGTAAGCGCCAGATGATGAAACAAGGAGGGGCTGCAATGCAATGCGGCTTGCAACCTAATCTAGGGCTAGCGTGGCGAGAGTTCACACAAGGCGGCTAGCGAGGGCAAATCGAGTAATGTGGTGTCTCGACTTGTAATCAGGGAAAGGTGGATGGGATAGTGGCGGAAACAAATAACAACGATGGAGCGGTTGAACTACGATTACGACACGACCTAAACCAGCAACAAGACTCGACACTGACACAAACTCAACAAAGCAATCTGAAACGAAATTGCAAGGCTAAACAAGGGTTCTAGTACAGTGGAATATATTTTTTTATATGGCAATTATCTGGAGTTATAGGATAAAAAACCTAAACTATACTAGGGTAAGCCTGACGGTAATACCTGAGTCTTTGAATACCAGTTGATAGGAACGGGGGTGCCCGATCTTCCGTCAGATGAAGGTAACTATCGATTTGGTGGAGATGTCACACAGACGATCCAGCTTCCAATCAACACGACTAGAACCCCGCAATCGCAGCACCACTTCTCCTCTGGTTATCAACCGTGCGTTGCGCGATTGACCTCGTCACAAAGGATAATCCTTGCCTGCGAATCCAAGACACAAGCAAGAACAAGAAAGAACACAATCTAGAATATTGCGGATGAATGATTAAGCTCACAAGTTGGGGCCTCACAAACTGATCTAAGGCGACTGTTCTCGACAGATCTAAACTTAAGCAAAACCCAACCCTAATGTGGCAGCGTCTACTGAATAAATAGAGTATTAGGGCGTGCGTGACCCCTGGACGCGCCCCTAATGAGCTCCGACGCGATACACGGCCCAACGGCCCAATAGACGGTGTCGCAGCACCAAAACAGAATCTGAACGCTGACTTGTTTCGACGATTCCTGTTGACTCTGGACGAATTTTAGGGTGGAACCAATTGGGTTGATTAGATAATCTCCTTATCTTTCGAACCATATCAAGTCCATCACAATCGGAGTCTGGATGCATCTTGGGCGTCCATTTTAGTGCAGACTGGTCCTGGAACCCGAGATGGAGTCGCAGCCGAGTCGGACTTGATCTCCTTCCTGTTGTGGTGCCCTTGCTGCTCCTCCTCAACACCTAGGCCTTTTCCAAGTCCTTTTTGGTCCTCTCCAAGGTTCCTAATCATCAAAACATCCATGGTACCAAGCGTAAGCTCTGAAACACAATTGACTAGGGTAGAACGTACCAGGAGATTTAGCTGTCGTGCACGCGATCGTGTTATCGGTCCATTCATTGTATGTATAGAAGTGATGTCCTCATCATCCTGCTCCTCTTGAATTGGAGTTGTCCTCGACTCGATCTCATCTACATCACCCATATATGGCTTCAAATCTGAAATGTTAAAGGTGGGACTAACTCGAAAATCTAGAGGCAACTCAGGTGGTAATCCAGTGGGTATCTCAGAGGGAAACACATCCATGTCCTCATCAGGTCTACTACGTCAGCGAGGTCCTTCATGAGGCGAAAACTAGGTATCTTGAGACGCACAAACTCCTCTATGTTGTGCTGGTTGCGTCCAGGAAGTTGTGCCATTATTTCTAGGCACATAGGGTGGTGGTGGTGACCTCCTTTCCGTTATGGGCCATCCTCCACAACTCTAACGCCACAGGCAACATCGCCAAGTGGGCTACAGAGCTCGCTGAGTTCCAGCTAGACTTCCAACCTCACCACGCCATCAAGAGCCAGGTCCTGGCTGACTTCATCGTAGAGTGGACGCCTCCCCCGAGCGTCCCTGGGGGTCCAGATCCTGATTCGGACCCCACACCTACGGAGCTCAGGGGTCCGGTCTTCATCGAGCCCCACTGGACACTCTACTTCGATGGGTCTGCCCGCCAACAAGTTGGCGGGGCCGGGTGATCCTTATTGATCCAAGCGGAGATCAAGTGAAGTACATGGTGCACCTTGAGTTCAAGGCCACCAACAACATGGCAGAATATGAGGCGATGATCTTTGTCTTGTCGGCAGCCCTATCCCTAGGGATTCACCAACTCCTGGTGAAGGGAGACTCCCAGCTGATCATCAAGCAAGTCCGCGGGGAGTGTAGCTGCAATGAGCCTAGGCTCGCAGCCTACCTTCTTCACATGAGGAAGCTAGAGAAAGACTTCATAGCCCTGGAACTGCAACATGTTCCCCGGGCTGACAACTCGGTGGTAGATGACCTCTCTGTGAAGGCATCAACCTGGGCACCCGTGCCCGAGGGTGTCTTCGAAAGACGGCTGCTGAGACCCACTGCCCAGCCTGCCGAACTAGGCGAAGGGGGCAAGACTAGCACCTCGAAGCTAGCGGTCCTGGTGGCGTTCCAAAACCCACCAAAGACTGTGTGTGCCATAGGGGGGCCTGCCAGCCCCTTAGCATCGCAGACAATTTCTTAGAGAGGTCCCGATGCATGGATCTCTGAGATCTGGGACTACCTGAAGGAGAAAATCCTTCCTGAAGACCATGTGTCCGCAGAGCGCATAGTGCGGTTGGCTAAACACTACACGGTGGTGGAAGGGGATCTCTACCACCGCGGTGCCAACGGCATTCACATGCTGTGTATTACCCAGGAGGAGGGCCGTGAGTTGCTTACGGAGATCCATGGAGGAGAATGCGGAAGTCATTCATCATCCCGCACACTGGTCGGTAAGGCCTTCCAGCATGGCTTCTACTGGCCAACCGCTGTCTAGGATGCAGCTAAGATGGTAAAGTCCTGCAAGGCGTGTCAATTCCACGCAAAGTAGATACACACACCAGCTCAGGCTCTGCAAATGATTCCGCCCTCCTGGCCATTTGCCGTATGGGGGATGGATATCCTGGGACCATTTCCCAGGGCCATTGGCGGGTACTGGTACCTCTTCGTTGCCATTGACAAGTTCATCAAGTGGCCAGAGGCCACCCCTGTGGTCAACATCACCCAGGATGCTGCTGTCACCTTCCTCAAGTCCATCGTCTGTAGATTTGGGGTCCCAAGCCGTATCATTACGGACAACGAAACCCAGTTTACAAGTCGGATCTTCCAGGAGTAATGGCCAAGTGGAAAGGGCAAATGCAGAGATCCTCAGGGGACTCAAGACGTGCACCTACGACTGCTTGAAGAAGCATGGTGCAAATTGGGTCAGTGAGCTTCCGTCCGTGCTATGGGGAAACCAAACAACACCTAGCTGAGCCACCGGGGAGACCCCGTTCTTCCTGGTCTACGGGGCTAAAGCCTGTCTTCCCCCAGAAATCATCATGGGCTCCCCACGGGTCCATGCTTTCGATGAGTCTATGCAGGGACAACTGCGGCGTGAAGACATGGACTTCATCGATGAGCACAGATGGCATGCGGCAATCCAAAATGCGCGGTACAACCAAGTGCTCAGGCGCTACCACCAACGGTTCGTGCATAGTAGGGAGCTCAGGGTCGGGGACCTAGTCCTGAGGCGAGTACTGAACCGAGAAGGGCTCCATAAACTCTCCCCAACTGGGAAGGACCCTTCAAGGTGACGGAAGTATGCCGACCCGGGTGTGTCCGCCTTGCCACAACTGAAGGAGAGCCTCTGCCCAATCCCTGGAACATAGAGCACCTCCGTAAGTTCTTCCCATAAAAGCAAAGCTAGGGAATTCAGTTTTCTTCCTTTGTAACTAGGTAGCGCATATATGTACGCCAGCCCGGTGAGGTCCGCCCTCATAAACCTGGTCTGTTGGTTTACACTCATGAATATCAAGTTATGAAGAGAGGATTCCCCCTGGATTTGCTTTGTGATGGTTTATTCTGCTTAAGTTTACAACCATAATTTTTATCTAACCCACCCATACGATTTCCCCCGTTGCTGGTATATTAACATCCGCATTGAGTAGCCAGGTCCTGTAGCCTAGGGGCCAGTCCAAGAGAACGGATAATTGTCTCCTAGGATGGTCCGGAGCTGTGCGGCCGCTTAGCTTGGTCCCGTACCCAAAGGCCGCACGCTTCACCACTCTGTGACGGGTATCCTAATATTTGGAACTATAGTCCTGTGGGTCCGGAGACCTGGGGTTCGGTTCTAAAGAAAGGACACTCGTCTCCTGGGGAGGTCTGGAGCTGCATAGTAGCTTAGCCTGGTCCCATACCGTAAGCCTACGCACTCCACCACCCTGCGACGAGTACCCTAGTATTTGGAGCCGTGATCCAGGGGGTCCGGACACATGGGTTGGCTTCCCAGTCTAAACCCTATAGGTCTTGTTGCGTAAATCAAAGGATAAAAGACACCAGTTAGTGGGTCCTATGGGTGTGCTGCTAAAACTTCCTAGCTAAGGCTGTGTGCAGGTCCGGGTCCCAATCAAGATTACCTCCTGGGAACCAGGTCACCAATTCTTTCTTAAATATACTGGCATCCAGCCTCGACAAGTCGAGCCTACATCCCAGGGAGGCCAAGTACTAGGGAAGAAGTTGGCAACGACGCACACAACAAAGGGAAAGTAGCATGCAGATAAGTTGTAATATTGCTTGATAAGTAGTACTTAAAAGTATCTTACAAAATCAAAATATATTATAAGCCGCTTCCCAGCGGAACCCTTGCTTTCTCCCCGCAGATCCAACTACTCATCATCAGCGAGATCCCGCTGGAAGCGCTCGACCACCACATCTACAACATCTTGTACGCTCCCCTAGGCGGCGTCTTCGGCGTCGGCCACCGGACCTGCGATCACCGGCTCCAAGGAGATGGTCGGGTCGTGGCTCTGGAAGCACGTCAGAATGTACTCTATTACCGCCCGGCAGAGACTTCTGCCCTCAGCCTCCAGGCGGGTGCCAAGGATCTGGTCTAGGCGTCGGAGGCGGTCGGCGGCGGAATCCAGCACTGGGAGCACATCGGAAATGGACACCGATTGCTTCGACACTGGGATGGGGCTCACCCCCAGTGGCACCAGCGCCGAGCTTGCCTCATCGGCCCATGCGGCGATACGCTGGACCCCGATGCGATGCTCCGTCCGGAGATCTTCAAGGGTCCCCTTATCGCCTCCACCGCCTGGGAGCCCAGAGTCGCCTACGCTGCCTGGGATACCTGCGCTGCCAGCGTCGCCTGGAACCGGCGGACCCGCTCCTCCAGTGTCTGCTCCTTCTCCTCCAGTTTCTTCTCCTTCTCCTTTGCCTCGAGCTCATGATCGGCCAGCAACTTGTCCCGCCTTTCCCACATCTCCTCCCTGAAGGCGAGGTCCTTCTCCTGCCAGGCGAGATCCGTCGCCCGCTCCTCCAGGGAGGCACCCTTCGCCTTGTGGTTCTCCTCGGCGAGAGCGATGTTGCTGGCCCTGTCATCGAGCTCCCGCTGCAGCTTTTGCAGGCTCACCACAACCGCGGTCTACTCGTCCCGCTGTTTCTCCAGCATCACATTTTAGGCCTTCAGCTTTTTCTAGAGCGCCGTGATGACCTCCTCCATCTGGTCCAGGTGCTCCCCCTTCTTGGCCAGCCTCTTCTCCTTCTGGGTCACCTCCCACTCCTGACCAAACACCTTTTGGAGGTCCTCCTTGTAGTCCTCATGCTCCTGCACAAGCTCGAACCGCTCCAAGGCGAATTGGTGGGACGCAGCCTTGGTGCGCTCCTCCAGCTGGGCGCGCCAATCACCGAGGCGCTGGTGCTCGATCGCGAGTGCCTCCCACTCCCGCAGGATCGCCGCCTTGGTCTCCCGGATAGCCTGATATGCGTGGGAAAGTGCCACTTCTGGCTCAACGCCGGACCGGAGCCATCGTCCAAGAATAACCTCCGGCTCCTCTGGAGTGGGCGGCGGGATGGAGCTGGACGTGCCCCCCGCGTCTTCCGCCGTTGCCGATGGTGTATTCGACAACATCACCGCCGTTGGGTCCGCAGTAGCCGTCAACGGCGCTACTGCCTCCGGACCTCTAGCTAGAACCTGGGGGCCCGACGGCGCTGCCTCGGTAGTGGCAGGCGGAGGTAGGTCGCCGGCACCACTCCCAGCGGACGCCTACTGTAGGGAGCCGGATTCACCGGTGGGAGCGACTTTGGGAGCAGAGGGGGAGGAGGCCCTGATAAGCAGAGGATGGGTTAATACCCGTCGATATGATAACTAAACCAGTGAAAAAATAAAAAAGGGGCACACTTACTTGGGGCCCTGGACCTTCCAGCGACCCTGGAAGCGGGATGTTCGCTGCCCCAGCTGCTGCTGCTACTGTTGCTGCTGTTGATTCTGCTGCTGCCCCTGGGGTGGTGGCGGCGAACCTGATGGTGGTGGCGGTAGCGGTGGCGGCAGGTCTGATGATGGTGGAGGAGGAGGACTGACGCGCCTCTGTGCGCCCTGGGCCTGGGAGCCAGCATCCATGGTCCCGCCAGTCGTCCTCTGACGCTTCTGGGGGGTTCGAATCAAGAGGTGGGTCCAAGACAAAAGACCCGTCGGCGCGGCTCAGTCGGTGTCGCCTCTGCCGCTCCGACCTCCCAGTGGCGCCCGGAGAGGAAGAGCTACTCGCAGCCCCTTTGCCCTTGTCCGAGGAGTTGGGGCCGCTGGGGGAGCTCTGGAGCCCGCATCAGCAGGCTGGGAACCTCCGGCCGGTACACCGGGAATACGGATCCCCCGGTGGGGGTCTTGACTGTCGGTTTAGCGGACCGCCACGCCGCTCTCATCGAGGGTCGGCAGCCAGGACAACACCGCCAACCGCAACCCTGGATCATCGCAGAGCGGCGGAATGCCCTGAGGAGGTATCAAGGATTCGGGGATAAAGGCCTCACCAGTGATCCCCTTCACTGAAATCTCTAGCAGCTCCTAGGTCAGGTCGGTCTCCGACCCACGCTGAATCCTGCCAATGTCATTGGGGCCAGTGTACTAGCAACACAAACGTGGCCTCCCCTGCAACGGCATGACCCGGCACTTCAGGAAATCGCCGACTACGTGCATCGAGGTCAAACCACCGGCCGCCAGTTCCTTGATCCTGTCCAGTACGGGCTTGAACTCCGGTGCAAGGGATGGTTTGGCCCTCCATTGCTTCCGGTCAAGTCTTGGTCTGTCATTCGGCAGGGCAAGGCGGTCGTTGGCCTCTGCACTGGCGATCACCCAGTCATTGCGCTAGTTCTCCCACCTCGCACCGCCAAGGGTGGCGATGTAGGCCACGGTTGGATCTGACCTTGTCTGGAAATAGTAAGCACCGAGGTGGTCCTTGCCCTTCCCAGATCTCACCAGCATGAAGAATTGGCGAAAGAGGGAAGTGCAGGCTGCCACCCCCACGAACATCTCGCAGAGGTGGACGAAGATGGCCACCTAGATTATGGAGTGGGGCGTGAGGTGCTGGAGCTGGAGTCCAAACTCCTCCAGCAGCAGCAAGAAGAATGGCGAGATCAGCAGCGCCAACCCGCAGGAGAGGTAGGAGTCGAAGAGCATGAACTCCCCAACGACGAGGTCATCGAGGAGGGTGGTGTCGGCCTGGATCCTCCCGGCGAACGCCGGCGCGCTCCATCCGAGCAGGCGGTGCACCATGTCGAGCGCCTCCTCGGTCTGGAAATGCTCAGGATGAACCAGCGAGGCCATGGCGACTGCAGCGAAGGAAAGCAGAAGAGCGCGAGTATAGAGAAGCGCAGAGGGCTCGGAGACGAAAGGGCGCAACGGTTGGAGAGAATGCAAAAGCGTGACTGATGGCCGCGGGGTGAATCCCTTTTCAGGGAAGGCTCTCCCGCTCGCACCCCTGGAAATCCCGTCCAACACGCGCCTAGCGCCCGCTGCGACCTAGTCCCCGACACGCGGGCTCGGGTCCACATGTCATACACCTGGAGTACTGGTCTCCAAGTGCGGAGAAGACGGACCGCGGTGCGGGTAACGATCCACCGCACGATCGCACGCCGCTTCGGGGCTACTACGGGAAGATATTGTTTCTAACCGAGGCGGCGGTAACGAGGCACCCCGCGCATGACCCGATGGAACCGCCAGACGTGGGAGCGTGGGTCAGTCAGCCGCGGGGACAGATGTGGCAGTTGGCATGACCGAGGGTAGACTAACGGCGCGTATGTCACCAGTCATACCACGTCGAAGCAAGATACAAGTTTTGGCCCCACCTGCAGGCTCGTATCCTCCCCTGAGGTGGGCCCGAGGGCCACTGTCGGTACCTTGAAACAGGGGTACCCCTTACTACAGTAAGAAGGCATGGTGCCCGCGCAGCTATCTCAAGTCGCACGGTAAATAGTACCCGACCCCACCACGTGGACGGCTCCAGGGTCGCCACGTGGCCAGGGAAGACAATATCCTCCAAGGTATCGACGGTGGGTCCGGACCCCCATGGGAAAGTGTTGGACCCCTGCATATCTGGACCGGACCTCCGGGCAGGGTCCAGGACCTCCGCAGGTACAGACCGGACCCTTGGGACGGGTCCCGGACCTCTCTGTGTAGGGTCCTGGCCACCCTTAGCAGGGTCCCAGGATTCTGGGACAAATAATACACAGGGCTTAATCAAGGCCAGGTGGGGGTCCAGAGCCGACACATGTTCGGACCACACCATGTACACTTCTGCTCCCTGCTCAGGCGAAGACCCGATGCTGCCACGTGGCCTACTGCCCATGACGTAAGCCAGCGAGTGGAGCCTTACGTAAGGCCTCTAGGCTGTGCGGCGCTACATTTATTGCGGATAAGGCGCGCCTCCTGTCTATTCCACTGGTAGGTGATGTGCCGCTTCGGCATTTAATGAGCCCTGCCACTCCACTGGCAGGCGATGTGCCGCCTCAGCATTTAATGTGCCCTATCCACTCCGCTGACAGGCGGCAACCAGGCCATCCTGCAGGCGGCGTGCCTGTCCATTCCGTTGGCAGGCAGTATGCCCGTGCTGCGGCATACACTATGCTCATCATCACTCGCACGTTACCGAGGAAGCAGCGCAGGATATCAATACCGTATGCACTATGGACATTATGGCGTTGGGAGATCTTCTGGGCGACATTGGCATTGGATATTTCTATATTATTCCCTCTGTTTTGCCCCTGGGCCTGCATGTCGGGGCTCAGCACCCTTGTATGTGCCCCCCTTCAGCTATAAAAGGGGAGGCACACAATGAGGCTGACTCAAGCACACTTAGACGCTCACAAGTTCATACAAGCTCTCAAGCTCAATACATCACATAGTGGAGTAGGGTGTTACGCTCCGGCGGCCCGAACCACTCTAAATCTTTGTGTGTTCTTGTGTTCTCCCCATTTTCAACTAACAAGCAAAACACTTAGGCCCCTCCTCATCTTAGGATTTAGGGCAGGTGCATTCCGCCACTCGGCCGGAGATTTCCTCTCCGACAGATACTGAACCTCGACATGTGGGCCCAGGGGCAAAATGGAAGGAAATAACTAATGCCTGTAACGCCTGGGCGGACTCTGAGCGCCATAATGTCTATAGTCTATACAGTATTGATATGTCACGGCTGCTTCCTCGGTAACACGCGAGTCATGATGAGTGTAGCGCATGCGGTAGTATGGACGTGCCGCCTGCCAATGGAATGGATAGGCACGCCGCCTACGGGATGGTCTGGTCGTCGTCTGCCAGTGGAGTGACAGGGCTCATTAAATGCTGAGGCGGCACATCGCCTGCCAGTGGAATGGATACGGCTCATTAAATGCCGAGGCGGCACATCACCTGCCAGTGGAATGGACAGGCGGTGCGCCTTATCCTCAATAAATGCAGAGGCCGCACGACCTAGAGGCCTTATGTCAGGCTCCGCCCGTTGACTTACGTCACGTGTAGTAGGCCACGTGGCAGCATCAGGTCTCCACCTGGGCAAGGAGCGGAAGCGTACATGATAAGGTACAGACACGTGTCGGCTCCGGACCCCCGCCTGTCCTTGATTAAGGCTTGGGTATTCTCTGTCCCAGAGTCCCAGGATCCCGCTGTGGGCGGCTCGGACCCCATACAGAGGGATCCGGATCCCATATGAGAGGTCCGGCTTGCCCACGTGGAGGTCCTGGACCATACCCGGAGTCCTGGATTTGTATATATAGGGGTCCGGCACTTTCCGACGGGGTCCGGACCCACTGTTGATACTTTGGAGTATATCGTCTTCTCTGGCCACGTGGCGGCCTCGGAGCCGTCCACGTGGTGGGGTCGGGTGCTGTTCACCACGAGACTAGAGATAGCCGCGTGGGCACCGTGTCTTCATACTGTAGTAAGGGGTACCCTAGTTTCAGGGTACCGACAGTCACATTTTGCCACATAGCGAGCGATTTCAATCTTCATTTTGGTCCACCAATAATGCTATTTCAAATCTTGGTACATCTTAGTACTTCCAGGATGAATAGAATACCGACTAAGATGGGCTTCATCCAAGATTTGTTAACAGAGTTCAGTATTCTTAGGTTCCACGATGCGGTCTTTAAACCATAATACTCCTTGGTTATCTTTCCTAAAACAAATAGCTTTGTCGTCTTCTATTTTCTCCTGAATATGCTTCATACCCTTATCAATCCTTTGAGCATCAATAATCTTTTGTTGAATAACTGACTCAAGCTTCAAATGCATCAAGGTTCCTTGTTGCACTATCCCTAGATTTAATCTTTCCATTTCCTAACATAAGGTGGTGTCAGGCAATCCCACAGTGAGGCAATGACAAAAGGCTTTACGACTTAAAGCATCAGCCACCACATTAGCCTTTCCTGTGACTTGTTTGCATAAATCCAAAGTTAGGCCATGTCTTTGTTTAGTAAACCATGACCCAAATCCGCGTCACTTCTCTAAAATCCTTCCAAGTTTCCAAACATGGATGAATTTGAAGTTTCAATTATCATTTCATAACCAAGCTCACATAAATAGATGTTTAGATAATCTGTTTGTTCGACATAAGATGCACACAGACTTAAAACAAGGATCTCGAGTCCGTGTTCTAGACAATAATATGTTACTCTTTTGTAATCATATTTCCATCCTAAATTATGCCTTTGTTCGATTGGTGCAAGCTAATGTTTCTATTCCACTTTGCCTCTTCTTGCGGATCATGTTGTATTTTATCAACTTAACCCAGGAAAGACATGTCCGATCAATTTCTTGAGTTTGATGCCTTTGGTTTCCTCATATCTATCGAAGGCATACCAACTTGATCTTATGATTGTTTTCCCTCCGTATCTAATCAGATACTAATCCTTGACCTTGTAATCTCTGTGATGGGCATAGAAATATGCTTGGGCTAAATTAATAGTCTCCCATCGTACTCCCTTCATCATCCAATTTAGGCTTTGGCCATGATCTTTTTGACTCTCTACTTGTAATCATCTCTTTATATATTGTCACCCTTGCTCAATCCATTTGTGTCACACGAGATTTCTTATTGGTTACGTCTGGTAATAGTGTTATGACTAAAACCGATGGTGCCACGACGAAACCGAGGGCCTCATGTGAATGTACACACATGGTTGTGCTGCTCGGCACGTGCTGGTATCATGGTTAGTAGTTGTAATCCATTATGAGACTATATCGATATGTTATCTCTACACAAATTGTTCTTACCAAGTGAGATTCCTTATTGGTGCCAGTTCGGTGATGGTGTCATGATTAAGGACTTATGGTGCCGCAGCGGAATTGAGAGCCCCTTGTGATTGTACACGCAAGGTTATGTTGTTTGGCGCATGCTGGTATCGAGGTCTCTAGTCATGATCCATTATGGAACTACCCTAATATGTTATCTTCCGTAGATCTCTTCCTTGAAACAATTTCTATGTTGTTTGTGAAATGATCAAGCATCATCTGTCATATCTGTTGAATCAAAAAGAGCATGTCGGGTTGATGTGTTCTTTAATAGGTTTGATACCAATTCAAAAGTCTCCTTCAAAAAAATCAATCAGAACCCACCTATGTCAAATCGTGGGATAAGAATCACCTCTTTTATGTGTGGTCTCTTCCCTCTTGACTTTGGTGGTGACTGCTCACATACAAGTTCCCTTTGCATCCTTTGTGTAAAAGGTGAAGACTTGGAGCTTTTTATTGTTGAGAGACACCTGATTAGTTCTCAAATCGAGATTTATTTCCTATGATGCTGAGATACATAAGTTTCTTCATTCACTCCTTTGTTTGATCCATGCATTTTCAACCTAGTTGGTTTATCTCGCATGGAAGAAATAGATGAACAACCAAATTGAATAAAACTTTTGGATTGTCGATGGATAATAAGAGGACTTGCTCAATGTCAAAAGTAGTTCAACAAGTTGGTTTTACCAACTTGTAATTGTATCATGAACTGAGGTTGAGTTTACAGATCATTTTATCGAGTTGTCTGAACTCACTTTAGTTCAACCCATCCTAAGGAAGTACTTGCAAGAATCAAGTTGAATCTTCTGGCAGCCACCTTATTCTCAGTCTAGTCACGCCTCGATCGTCTCCCATGTGATTATCCATCATGTGTGGTTAGGCGGAGTCGCACTAGCGCCAGATGAGGTTGGGTCATCGTGAAGTCAACATCTATGGATCCCTTCATTGATGTTTTATCAGACTTCTATCACCTTCCTAAAACTTGGATTCCCTGACTAACCATGAGTAGTCTGTGAAGTTGTTCGACATCCACATCCATCTCATGTGTCATGGATTTTTCAATGCCGACTTATCGACAAACCTCTTTCTGTGTGTTTTACCCAAGAGGTTGCATCCAATTTGTTTTGAACAATTATTATCTACCCGACCACCGCTCGCTCAACAAGCTCATGTTATCAAAAGAAGCAAACTACACACATGGAACCTTATGTGTTCTTCTATTGGATATCATCTCTGTTGTTGACATTTCTAATTGGTTTAAAGTGATACATGCTACATCCACTAGAGAAACAACCTCCTGAGACACTCACTTTTGCTTGGAACTGCCTTATGTTATCGCTGATATGGACAGGAGTTACATGCTTCTCTACTCTTAAAAGTCTTTCGCTCCGAATCTCGGGACAAGATTCTTTTAAGGGGGGAGGGCTGTAACACCCCAGGTGTTACTATACGTTTAACAGCGACTATGGACGCACGCACGAGATATCAGTAAGAATAATAGTCTCTATATCCTAATCATATTTGTCTATCAGTATTCTGGTATCACTTCATCTATGTCTATCGGGACTGTCCAAAATATTTCATGAAATTCAGACTTTAGTAACCTTCAAAAAAATGCCGAGTCCGATGCTGTTTAGACTGGTCGAGAGTGTGAATGCGATTTTGGAAATAGTTTGAGTTTATAATTTTGACCATGTTCATGTCCTAGAAATATAAGGCGTAGAGTTATTAATTGAATTGCTCTCTAGTCGAATATTCGGATAGCGGGCAAAATTCGTCTAACTGTAACCGAAACGAATGCAAATTCAAATTAATAGATTAAGGCAATTGGAAACATCACTTAATTATTTCGCTCTTGTTCGAGCGATCTCTACAAATTCGGTAGACAATAATAAGGGCAGGCTATTTAAATAAAATGAACCTGAACTAAATGAAACCAGAAAAACGGTTGGCCAAATCAGTTTCCTATTCCAGAATCCGAGAAAATAATATCATATCCTGACAGCATTTTGGTCCTATCTGTTTGCGTCTTGCTCAGATCCGAATCCATAAACACGAATATGTATGTATTCTTTTGTAGATGAAAAAGAAAATATCTTTTATCCTTTATCCAACCCACCTCAATAATATCCCAGGCCATTGGCCTTATCTGCCGCCCCCTTCTGATATTTTTCATCACGCAGAGCCATTGGTGTAACACCCCTTGTGTTACTGGCACTAAAATTTGAGCACAACATAATGTGCATTGACGTTTCATATTGTTTATCACACCTAGAATGCATTCACTAGGTAAAAATTTGAAAAGAAGTTGTGATGAGGTGACTTGATGTGTGATCAACCCTAGGGTAGGGAACTTAACCCTGGGATTAGGGCATGAGGGTAGTAGTAAGCCCAAAATGATAAAAACCTCAAAAGTCATTAGAAATGTTCATAAAATATCTAGAGTGTTAGGTTTGAGTGGCACAAAAACCCTAAACTACTCAAAACCCTAAAAGAAACCTTAGAAAACCCTAATTGGAACCCTAGGGGGTAAATGTAAATTCTAGGCACTTTTGGACCAAAGTGCAAATATCAAAGTGATAAAACATCACAAACCAAGTAACTTTTACATTGGAGGATTTTCAAGTAGTGTGGAGGAATTTGGACTTATTTGTAAAAGCACCCCATGAACACTATAGGGTTAAGTCTGAATTTCAATGAAATGAGGTCAACCTTGGAGCTCTATATCTCTAAATCTACAAGGATTTTGCCCTAGGTCAACACATAAAATTTGTAGAGCTATTATAGGAGTATAAATTTGCTTAAGTGACTAAGCCTTGATCACATACAAACTTTGGAGTAAAATGGACTCAAAGTTGGGTTGTCAGTCTCTACTGCAGACTGAATTATGGCCACCAGTGAACTTCAAAGAACATGGAGATCAATTTTGAATGGGATCCATTGATTGATTGGGTATGGTTGCTATAACAAAAACAAATATGGATATGGGACAACATTTTTGCTGCAGACAGATGACCAAGTTGCCACACAAAAATTGGAGAACCAAGGCCTCTAACTTGCTCTATCAGATGCTCTGATGATGATCACCATGGTACAGTACTGAAAAAGATCAGCAGATGCAGTGCACCTTGCCGCCGGTGACCCCGCGCCTAGATTCGTGCCGGCCGCCACGATTCGTGCCTCAGATAAGTGGATTACGCTCGGTAGTGAAAAGATCTTCACCGTGGATGAGTTTGGGGCACTGTGGCCGCCTTGTCGCCATGCGCACTTGCCCGGCGACCTGGCCGCACGGTCATCGCTGAGGCTGCCGCCGTTTTCCTCGGTTGCACCATGCCTTAGGTAGTTTACCACGTCGCTTTTCACCATGGAGGTTAACGAGTGATAGCCATCCGCCTATGTCCAGTGAACGCCATGATAGAACACTGCGGTGATTCAGTCCCTTTTCTCGGCCGCCAGCGCGATTTCTTCAAATTGGGCGCCACTGCTGATGAACCCTATAAATCAATGCCCTAGTGAGCTCTGCTAGGTTGTTATGCATCCAAAGCACTAGCTCCCGCCTCTGATCGTCCACCAGAGCCTCCCAATTTCCCATTTTCCCGAAATCGGTCAGAACGCCATCGTGAGACATCTCACCGTGGCCAGTCGTCTACGGGTTAGTTCATGCCCTTCTGTGTGATGTTCTAGCTTCCGTCATGTTCCCTGTTGCTCATAGACCCGCTTGATTGAACTAGACCACATTGAATCGCCTAGAACACCTTGGTTTGTCTCCGGTTTTCGCTGTTGTCGTGAGAGATTTTGGCCCGGATTAGTGCAATTAGTTGAGGGATTAGTGTCGCCAAGGGTAGAATTAGGCGTCATCTAAGCTAGGGCGTTGGTCATTGAGTGTCTCGGTCGGTACAGGTTCGCCGGAAGACGTGCTCACCGGCGATCACCATCGGGCACTGGAGTTTGCGAAGATAAGAAAGAGGAAGGGTCTAAGTGCAAACGGCAGTGAGAGAAGGAAATAGTGCCCAGGGTTCTTTACTATTTGTTCAAAAAGTCGATGTCTTCTGTGTAAAGCCGCCAATGCGGGCACGCGCACGGGCGCGTTTCGCCTGGACGTGGGCCGAATCAGGCTAGATAGGGCCTGTTACTATTCATTCTTTTTCTTTTTCTACCAGGCTTAGGGAATTTATAGAAAATTCTAGCAAAATGATAAAAATATGAGACCAATTTTACTAGACTCCTAAAATCCACTAGTATTTAATAAAAATAGTTCCAAGATTTTTAGTCCCAACTATGAATTATTTAGTATTTAAAAGAGCCTAAACCTAGACTTTTGGAATTTTAGAAATTACTAAATAGCTCCAAAAATCATAAAACTTTTTGAGTAAGCTTAATTTGATAATTAGAACCCTTGGGTGAAGTTGGACATGTTTTGGACATTACTTGATCCCAAAACCCCAAAACCCTAGTTTCTTAGAATAGAACTGCCTAACCCTACTAGGGTGTTAACTCAGAAAACCCTAGTTTCCCTAGTGTACCATGAAGGAAAGTTGTATTCAAGATACAACTTGATGTATCTCTATTATAGTTGCATATTCATAGCATCACATAAGCATTCATATCTATGTATGGTTATGTATAGAAAACGAAGAAGAAGTAAGTGTCGAAGAAGAAGAGACTGCACCACCAACTGAGACTCCACCTGTCGAGAATTGTTTTTATTTTGATATCTGTGGGACAGATCCCGAATCCCCTACAACACAAGGCAAGCCCCGGTGCATTTACCTTTAACCTTGTGATTTGAAACTCTTTATCACTTGAATGATGCATTAGGTGATAAGAGTTGGGTGCTGAACCAATTGCTGCATTTCCTTCCTTGGAACTGTTTACCATTCCTTGATTACCTGTTTTATTAAAAGGTTTCTCATACTTAGTCTTGCTTTAGAAAACAAAAATGTTTTGGTTTTAACAAAAGATGATGCTTCAGATGGAATGGGATGTTTTCAAAAATAAAACTTGATGGTGGATCCATCATGGTCGTGATGGGTTCAACATCGGAAAAGATGTACCTCTGTCAGGTACCAAATTTTGGGATTGAAAATGATAAAGACGAGACCAGGCGGGTGACATGCACGAGAAGGAAGTCTCGGTGTAGTGTCTCCGCCTAAGTCGCTTAAGGACCGTACCGATGTGGGCCTGCTGACCGAGGACCCTTTATCTGGTCACATGCCTTGTCATGGGTAAGCTTTGCCTCGGGCAGACCAATACCAGAAAGGCCAACACACAATGGGAGTGGAGAGATGGCGAGAGTAGCGTGTACCCTCCGTGGCAAGAAGCTGGACGGCGGTGTATCTGTGCTCTCGGTTGGCATGAACCCGGTCTGGTCTTGAGAACCCTGATGGTGAGTTGACATATGCAAGGGTTAAGTGCTACATATGTCGTGTGATTGGAGATCCTCAGCTAATTATTAATAGATTCGGATCGCCGTTACTTCTCGGACATGAACACTTGGTCACTGACTTACACGTAGCAATCCAGTAAAGTAAAAAGGGATGATAAAAGATGGCTAATATAGGTCAAGTGCTTGAACTAGGGTAGAAAGAACTATAACTGCAGGTAATGACTTAACTTGAAAATAAAACATGATTTTTAAGGATCCACTGTTAGTAAGCATTTCTGCGAATAGTGTCTTTGATTCTTGAATAGCCTTACCTTGACTCCCTCAAGCCAGCATATCCTTGAGAGTCTTTTCTTTTGTCGGGTAAGACTTGCGAAAGTACACTCCGTACTCAGGGTTTTCGAACCCATGTTTTTGTAGGTGAGGAAACATCAGACTTTTGTTGTTTCTGTTCAAAGGTGGTTCCCATGGAAGAGCCCCAGCAGTGAAGTGGTCGCGGGAGGATGTTGACCTCCCACTTTAAAAAAATAAACTTTTGTGCGGGAGGGTGTTTTGCCTCCCTTGTCTGTAATAATAATACTTTATGCACTCTTAATACCCTGGTATTGTAATAATAATAATACTCTCTCTATATATTGGATGAATGTAAATTAAGTTATTGTAATTTGCTTCCACTTATTCTTTCCTCCGATGTGATGTAATATCTGCGTAACGGGTGAAGTGCTCTTGGGCGAATTGATAAGGATACAGTTGCCGAACTTGTCGAGTGATTAAGTGCATCTACAGGGTTGTTCAAGGTCCTTAGGACAAGGACAACTGTAGGTGGGCCTAATACCTTGGGAGGTTCTGTCATAGCTGGTATCGGAGCGAAACCCATCTCTCCAGATATTACGCAGTACTTCAAAAGAATTTTCAAATACTCACCTAGAAATATTCTTTCATTCTTATCTTACCACTAATTGGTAGTCCCTTATCTTATAAGGTCAGGGTAATAGAGTGCAATATATAAGAAATTGGGAATCAACGAAGGTTGATTCCATAATTATTAGAATATGCATGCATCATGTTAAGTATATACTAATAAATCTTCCCCTCTTATGGAGATATGGCACGTACAAGGAAAACAACACGTAAATCTACTGGACCTTTTGGCGTGCCTCGCCATCAGCTAGCCCCCATACATGAAGGGAGTAGTAGTGGCAGCAATGACCCAATTGGAGACTTGGAAGCCAAGGTGGAACAACTTCGGTCAGAGCTACGTCACTGGAATAGGGCATGGGCGCATGACAGCCAGCGTATAGCTGAATTGTCAGCTGACGTCAGCAGCTTGCAATATGAGATATCAGAACAGGATTCGGCCATTGATTGGGCCGTCAACTCGCGTTCGATCGCTTGGGACCGCAAAGCAAAAGCTCGAGCTCGTGTGGCAGAGCTTAGTGCGGCCCTCGATAGCCTGCAAGTGTACTGTAATACTTTACATGAAGAAGTACATGTACGGTATGCTCGACTGCACCCGGACGTACCTTCCGACGCTGCTGCAATGGGAGCCGGACCATCAGGAACAGCAAATGAAGGACCTGATGGGGAGTTGGACCTTTTTAGGCCCCTCCTTCCATGAACCTTGCTAACGAATGGTCTCCTGCAGCAGGAAATGAAGCAACTAAGGATGACGAAGACTAGAATAGAATAGTTTAAATGTTATACTTATGTAAAATAAGTAATGAAGTCAAGTTGTACGCTGGAGTCTGTATAATTACATTTTGGTAATGTAATATGATGGTGTATGCTGGCATGTTATATTTTCCCAAATGTTTTTTTGCCTCAGATGCTATCACAGACTCGCGCACATGATGGTGCGGGGACTTCCCGCGGTAGGGAAGATACTCCCAACCCGCCACCAGCGACATTGACTTTGGCCGAGGCTATCGCTGCCTTGGTCAATGCCACTGCAGATAATACGCACTTCTTGCGCGAAATGGCGGGCAATAAGTTCCAACAGCATGGTGGGAGAGCTCCTCCACAAGGACCGCGTGAAACTACATACTTGGAATTCTCTGAGACTCGACCCCCGCTCTTCATCAAAGCAGAAGAACCTCTAGAAGCCGATGAGTGGGTAAGAGTGATGGAACAAAAGTTTGGGTTGCTTCGCTGCACAGAGACGCAGAAGCCATTGTTTGCTTCACAACAGCTAAGAGGGTCTGCCAGTACTTGGTGGGCAAATTTTGCAGCAGTCCAACCGGCTGGACACCAGATCACCTGGGAGGATTCAAGCTAGCATTCCATGAGCACTATGTTCCAGAGGGAGTGCTCCATATGAAACAAGAAGAATTTATCCGGTTAAAGCAAGGGGGAAATACTGTAATGTAGTATCTCAATAAATTCAACCATCTCTCCCAGTATGCCATTGACCAAGTGAATACAGATCTGAAGAAAAAGAATTGTTTTTGAGGGGACTCAATGACAGGTTCCAGCGGAAAATGGCAACCTGCTTGGATCTCACCTACAATAGGGCTGTCAGTACAGCACTGGCAGTGGAAGCCAAAAATACAGGACATGGAAAATCAAAGGGGTTTGGAGGAGAAAGGTCAAATCAAGGGCCTGAGAAGAGAACCAGGTTGGTGATCCGACCTTTTAATCAAAATCATTCTTTGCCTCGCCCACCTTCATGTCCATTCAAGCAGCCTGTTTTTATTCGTCCCACTACTGCCCCCGCTCCTACCAATCAGCCGAGTGCCCCTGGTACTTGTTTCCCTGCTCTCCCTAGTTCTTGCACTAGTTGCTTAAATTGTGGAAAGTCCGGACACTTCATCAAGGACTGCCCATACCCGAAGCAAAATAAAACCAATTTCCAACAGAACTCTAGGAACTCCAACCAAGGAAAGGGGAACGCGACTAATAATCCAACGGGCAAGAATTTCAAGAAAACCGGACGAATTTATTATACCCAAGTGGCTACAACATTGGAGGGCGAGCCGGTAATGATGGGTACGTTCCTTGTTGCCAATTACCCAGCCGTTATTCTCTTCGATTCTGGTGCATCACACACCTTCGTAAGCAAAAATTTTGTGGAAAAGCATTGCATTCCTTGCACTGAATCAAGGGAAGGATTTATTATCCATTCACCTGGGGGATGGATATTTACTAAGGAAGTAGCCTTCCACATATCAGTAACGTTGGCCGGACGGCCATTTCCTACCAACATGATTGTTTTAAAGGGCCAAGACATAGATGTAATTCTGGGCATGAATTGGTTAGCCCAGCATAAGGCCATCATCAATACAGACTTAAGGACCATTAAGTTGAGTCATGGCCATGAAGAGATTCAATTGTCCATCCCTGTAGCTGTCCCAGCCAAACTATCTGGACAAGTTTATGAATCTATCATACCAGAAATCCAGGATATTCCGGTGGTATGTGAATTCCCGGATGTCTTTCCTGAAGACTTGCATGGGTTACCTCCAGAAAGGGATGTGGAATTTGTGATTGAATTAAAGCCCGGTACGGCTCCTATTTCTAGAAGGTCGTACCGAATGCCACCTAATGAATTGGCAGAACTCAAGACTCAACTCCAAGACCTGCTTGAGAAGGGGTTCATTAGGTCTAGTTCATCACCATGGGGATGTCCAGCAATTTTCGTTAAGAAGAAAGATCAGACACTTCGAATGTGTGTGGACTACAGACCCCTTAATGAGGTCATTATCAAGAACAAGTACCATCTTCCCCAGATCGATATCTTATTCGATCAACTTACTGGAGCTCGGGTATTCTCCAATATTGACCTCAGGTCAAGTTATCATCAGATCCGTATTCGGCTCGAAGATATACCCAAGACCGCATTCACTATGCGGTATGGATTATTTGAATATTTGGTCATGTCTTACGGATTGACAAATGCTCCAGCCCACTTCACATACTTAATGAACTCGGTATTCATGCCTGAGTTAGATAAATTTGTGGTGGTCTTCATTGATGACATCTTGATCTATTCCAAAAATGAAGAGCAGCATGCTAAGCACTTATGGATTGTGCTAACGCGCTTAAGGGAGCACCAGTTGTATGCTAAGTTCAGCAAATGCGCGTTTTGGTTGGAGGAAATCTAGTTTCTGGGACATGTATTATCTGCAAAAGGAATTGCAGTCGATCCTAGCAAAGTCAAGGATATTCTAGAATGGAAACCGCCAACTACAGTACATCAAGTCCGAAGTTTCCTTGGACTAGCTGGATACTACCGCAGGTTCATTCCGGATTTCTCCAAAATTGTTAAACCTATTACAGGTTTATTGAAGAATGATACCAAGTTTGACTGGTCCTCAAAATGCAATGAAGCCTTCGAGCAGTTGAAGGTGTTATTAACCACTGCTCCGGTAATGGCTCAACCGGACATTGAAAAACCTTTTGATGTGTATTGTGACGCATCAGGTAGTGGACTCGGATGTGTCCTAATGCAAGAGGGCCGAGCCATAGCTTATGCCTCAAGACAACTACGCCGGCATGAGGAGCACTATCCAACTCATGACTTGGAATTAGCTGCAGTTGTTCATGCCCTCAAGATATGGTGTCATTATCTGCTGGGGAATATATGTCATATATATACAGATCATAAAAGTCCGAAATATATCTTTACCCAGTCAGAACTGAACATGAGGCAGAGAAGATGGCTTGAGATGATTAAAGAATATGACTTGGAAATCCACTATCACCCAGGAAAAGCCAATGTGGTGGCAGATGCACTGAGTCGCAAAGCTTCTTGTCATTGTCTTACTGTAAGGGCCTCTGACACCACACTATGTCAAGAAATGGAAAAGTTGAACCTGGGAATGGTACAACATGGAACTTTGACACAATTAAAGCTTGAGTCAGTTCTTCTACAGAGAATTATTGATGCCCAAAGAACCAACAAGTGTATGAAGTACATTCATGAGAAAATAGAAGCCGGCAAAGCTAATTGCTTCAGAAAAGATGACCAAGGAATAATATGGTTTAATGATGGCATAGTTGTGCCTAAAGATGCTGATGTCCGCCAACAAATTTTGGATGAAGCTCATCTTAGTCGATATTCCATTCATCCTGGAAGTACTAAGATGTATCAAGACTTAAAGCAACACTATTGGTGGACAAAGATGGAAATTGAGATTGCACATTATGTGGCAAGATGTGACACCTGTAGACGCGTCAAGGCAGTGCACATGAAGATAGCTGGACCACTACAATTTTTACCCATCCCAACTTGGAAATGGGAGGATATTAGTATGGACTTTATTGTGGGATTGCCCTAGACAGCAAAGGGATTAGATTCTATCTGGGTTATAGTTGATCGGCTTACCAAGATAGCACATTTTCTGCCCGTCAAGACCGATCACCCAGTTGTTGTCTATGCCCAGTTATACATTGCTCGTATTCTTAGTTTGCACGGAGTTCCAAAAAACGATAGTGTCGGTTCGTGGACCACAATTTGTATCCAAATTTTGGAGTGAACTGCATAAATTCTTGGGTACTAAACTGCTCCACAGCTCGACATATCATCCTCAAACAAGTGGACAAACTGAGAGAGTAAATCAAATACTTGAAGACATGTTGTGGGCATGTGTCCTAGAGTTTCTGCAAAAATGGGATGAATGTCTGCCATTGGCAGAATTTTCTTATAATAATAGCTATCAAGAGAGCATTAAGATGACACCATTCGAAGCACTGTATGGACGACAGTGCGGGACACCCTTAAATTGGTCTGAACCCTGTAATACCCATTTTGTAAGAAAATCCGAAAGAGGAAATTATAGTCCTTTATACATGCGAGTGTTATCTCTATTTACCAATTCATGTTGACACCTCACTTAAACGAATAAATAATTAACAAAAGACACACAAATAACTTGTGCATCATATTGGAGTTTTTGTTTGCTTGTGCATTTAAATAATAACTACAATGATATTAGTAGAAATAAAATAATGGCTTTAGATGAAGAGTGAATCCTAAATTGAGAATTGGGGTTTGAAAATTGAGAAGGAAAGAGAAAAAAATACTATACAATACCAAAATAAATTTATAAAAGAATAAATTTATTCAAATCATACAATAAAAAATTTGGTTACAAATTCGCCACAAATGTGGAATTCAAATGTGAGGTTCAAATTGGAAAGAAGAGAGAAAAGGAAAGAAAGCATAAAAGAAAAAGAAAAAAAAGAGAGAAAACCATGCGCCTGGGCCGGCTCTACTCCTTTCGGCCCATCTAGCGATTCTCCAGCGCAGCCCATTCTCGCCCGCGCCCTCTCCGTCATCTCATTGGCATGTGGGCCCCGCTCTCCAACTCTCCCTTGTGCACCTTTGTGCCATCTTCCAGTCGCTGTGCGGTGGGGTCGGGTCGTCAGGAGCGTCTTCCTAACAGACTACGCCGATCTCCCGCCCATGGATCTCGCATCTCCCTCAACCCCCTTCCCCTACTTCTCGGGCCACCACGTGATTATCCTGGGGACTTAAGTCAGCTCCCCATACTCCTCCGCATCCTGTCCTTCCCACGCCACGCAACCGTGAGAGCTAAGAGCCGCCATGGGGGAGAGCGTGGTGGAAGTCGCTCCATGCTGCCATCGATTGTGAGCCGCTGTTGGCTTCGGTGCTTGGCTGGGAGATAGGGTGAATCACCGGCCCGTTTGGATGCTTGGCGGCGCTCTCTGGGAACTTCTAGTGCCCGCGGCTGGCTGGGTTGTGTGCTGGATGTCCGGAGATTCCTCGCCGAAGTGGATGCACCACCGCCGTGCTGTACCGCACCGTCGACCGGCTCCGCCTTCATCCCTACCCTCGGTGAGACACCTTCCTCGAGTTCACGTTAGCTCCCGCTTTCTCTTACACTAGTCTACGATTGGAAGTGCACATCTGACCACCGGGTGGGGTTTGGCCGGCCATGGCCACCGCCGCCTGGGTGTTGTGCGCCGCCGCCTGGGTGTTGTGCGCCGCCGCCTGGCTCGGTCTCGCGGGAAGGGGCGATCAGGTGACCGCCGATTTCGTTATGGACGCGCGAGATCTGAACGCGTAGTAGTGAACACAGGCCGTTGGATCGAAAGCGATAGGATCAGCTCGTGGTGCCGTTTCGGCTGAATTAACTAGGAGCGTTGGATTCGGATCCAGCGTCTAGAGTTTGATATCGCGTATGTTGAATCCGAGCCATCGGTCGCGAATCCATCGACTAAGATTACGTACCCGTTCGTGTGGATGCGTTTCTAATTTGGGCCGTTCAGCCGAGATCGGACGGCTCAGATACCCCCATACCCCCTTCGGCCATCCGTTTTGTACAAGAGCCCCTCTGTTTTTACAGAATTAACCTACAGTCCTCCACGAGTAGGTCCTGAGTCTTGGGAGCATTTGCATATTAAACCCTGAGTTATCTATTTTTAGCGCGCGCAGTCCAGTATTGTGAGAAAATAAGAAAAAGGGTTTAGAAAAATGGATTTCTAGTGCCAAAATAATTCCAGAACTTGTTTAATCTCTAGAAAATACATATTCAGTCCAAATGAGTCCATTCCAATTTCTATAATTATATAATATTATTGTTTATCATATAGTACCTCTGTTTTGACATGAAAGTCACATTAAAATTTATATCCTATTTAATCTTGTACAAAACACATAGAATCTTTAGAAATTCATAACTTAAAATCTATAACTCCGATTTGATCCGTTCTAGTTGTGTTAGTCCCGTAGCGAAGCATAGATCATTATTATGCAGTATGTTCTTATGTTTGGTGTGATGTTAATTTTGTCTATATCATGTCTGTTTGTATTGCTACGACTAGCAGTGAGGTTACGAGGATCTGAAGTTCATCCTGTCACCTGGAATCTCAAGTGCTAGGCAAGTTGTGCCCTTGATTCACTTTAGTTACCCAATAATGTTCTTTATAATCATCTACCATGCATAGGTTTAATTTTGATGGGACCCAATAGGTCACCCTAGATTGATATTCCATTTTACCTTGTTATCCCTGAATCACTTGGATAGTTTTGCTATTGCTTTACATGGTTTTGGGATAATATTTTATTATATCCATGTTCCAGTTATTTTGTTATTCTATTTATGTTCATGTCAAGATCATTAATGTTAATTGGAACATGGAGCTTAACTTGAGAAACACGTGCCACCACAAGGGTTTAATGGGACGCCCTTGGCCAACTAACTAGGAAAGCTAGTGGAAGACTACCTTACCCGAAAGGGGCAATGGCAGTAGGGGATTGCATGCAAGGAGGTTCTCGGGTTGATTTTGCTACGATGGCGGTCAGACGAGGGATTCTTGCAAGTGCTCTTCCCATAAACTGTAGCGGGTTTTCGGAAGCTAGTGGAACTTTGTAAAGGCCTCGTAGTGGATCCCTAGCCATTCACCTCGGTAGTGTCTAAGGGCCTAGCTAACCCTGGCGACATGGGAAACACGACTTGTGGGTAAAGGGTACAACCTCTGCAGAGTGTAAAACTGGTATACTAGCCGAGCTCACGGTCATGAGCAGCTCAGGACTCTCTGATGATTAAATTATGGAACTTAAATTCAATTTGTCATTTGAATTTGCATGGGATTTGTTAATAATTTTGTTCTATTATTTTATTAAGGTTTGGTATTCACTTACACTTAGTAACTGCTAATAAAATTTTGACCAACTTATAAAAGCAATGCTCAGCTTTAACCTCTATTGTTGATCAGCCTTACACTTCATGAACTCCCACCTTTGGTGAGTTTATGCCACATTATTCCCCACAACTTGTTGAGCGATGAACATGTGTGAGCTCACCCTTGCTGTCTCACACCCCCCCCCACAGGAGAAGAATAGGTGGTTCAAGTGGAGCCACGTATCGAGGAGTTCGATTCGATCTAGGTGGCGTCTCCCAGTTGACTTTCTGGCGCCAAGGATTGATTTTAGATCCTGTTATATTTATCTTTTATTTTGTAAGACTTCTGCTTTGTAATAAATACTCTGATTATTGTGACATTTATCTCTATACACTCTGTTATTATATATGTTGTCTTCTTGGCGCATGTATGAGATGCACCTGGCTTTTTTCCTTAAAGCCAGGTGTGACAAACCCAGAGAAAGATGGTTTTTCAGGCCCGACATGGTTAAAGAGACAGAAGAAAAAGTCCAACAAATCATACACAACTTGAAAGAGGCACAAGCTCGGCAAAAGAATTATGCGGATAAGCGACGTCAACCTTTGGTCTTTCAAGTCAATGATCATGTATACTTGAAAGTATCACCAATGAAAGGTGTGAACCATTTCGGGGTAAAAGGAAAACTGGCACCTCGGTATATTGGCCCGTTTCTTATTCTTGAATGATACAGACTAGTAGCATACCGACTTCAACTACCCGAAACATTGTCTGCAGTGCATAATGTGTTCCATGTATCTCAATTGAAGAAGTGCCTTCGAGTTCCTGATCGAATCATCGACGTGGTAGATGTTGCCTTGGAACCAAACTTAACTTATTCAAAACATCCCATTCGAGTTTTAGATCAGAAGGACAGGGTCACCCGAAAAAGGACTCTTAAATTCTATAAGGTACAATGGAACCAGCATACTAAAGGTGAAGCTACCTGGGAGACTCAAGACTTCTTGGAAAAGAACTTCCCTGGGTTTTTAGCTTCATGTTACCTGTAAGATAGGTACATTTGTTTGTAAAGTTGGAATAAACCCCATACCACCCCTACTCTGTAAGACAAAGAAGGAAATAAAGATGTGATGTGTTTCCTTTTCCATTACTTACATTAGGTCCTTCAATCTTGGGACGAGATTCTTTTATGGGGGAAGGATGTAACACCTCTGGTGTTACTGGCACTAAAATTTGAGCATAACATCATGTGCATTGACATTTCATGTTGTTTATCACACCTACAATGCATTCACTACGTAAAATTTTGAAAAGAAGTTGTGATGAGGTGACTTGATGTGTGATCAACCCTAGGGTAGGGTACTTAACCCTAGGATTAGGGCATGAGGGTAGTAGTAAGCCCAAAATGAGAAAAACCTTAAAAGTCATTAGAAATTTTCATAAGATATCTAGAGTGTTGGGTTTGAGTGGCACAAAAACCCTAAACTACTCAAAACCCTAAAAGAAACCTTAGAAAACCCTAATTGGAACCCTAGGGGGGGTAAATGTAAATTCTAGGCACTTTTGGACCAAAGTGCAAATATCAAAGTGATAAAACATCACAAACCAAGTAACTTTTACATTGGAGGATTTTCAAGTAGTGTGGAGGAATTTGGACTTATTTGCAAAAGTACCCCATGAACACTATAGGGTTAAGTCTGAATTTCGGTGAAATGAGGTCAACCTTGGAGCTCTAAATCTACAAGGATTTTGCCCTAGGTCAACACATCAAATTTGTAGAGCTATGATAGGAGTATAACTTTACTTAAGTGACTAAGCCTTGATCACATACAAACTTTGGAGTAAAATGGACTCAAAGTTGGGCTGTCAGTCGCTACTGCAGACTGAATTATGGCCACCAGTGAACTTGGAAGAACTTGGAGATCAATTTTGAATGGGATCCAGTGATTGATTGGGTATGGTTGCTATAACAAAAACAAAGATGGATTATGGGACAACATTTTTGCTGCTGACAGATGATCAAGTTGCTACACAAAAATTGGAGAACTAAGGCCTCTAACTTGCGCTGTCAGATGCTCTCATGATGATAACCATGGTACAGTACTGAAAAAGATCAACAGATGCAGTGCACCTCGTCGCTGGTGACCCCGCGCCTGGATTCGCGCCGGCCGCCATGATTCGTGCCTCGGATAAGTGGATTACGCTCGGCAGTGAAAAGATCTTCACCGTGGATGAGTTTGGGGCACTGTGGCCGCCCTGTCGCCGTGCCTACTTGCCCGACGACGTGGCCGCACGGTCATCGCCGAGGCTACCGCCGTTTTCCCTAGTTGCGCCATGCCTTAGGTAGTTTACCACGTCGCTTTGCACCATGGAGGTTAACCAGTGATAGCCATCCACCTATGTCCAGTGAACGCCACGATATAATGTCGTGGTGACTCAGTCCCTTTTCTCGGCCGCCAGCGTGATTTCTTCAAATTGGGTGCCACCGCTGATGGACCCTATAAATCAATGCCCCAGTGAGCTCTGCTAGGTTGTTACGCATCTAAAGCACCAGCTCTCGCCTCTGATCATCCACCAGAGCCTCCCAATTTCCCATTTCCGCCAAATCAGTCAGAACGCCGCCGTGAGACATCTCGCCGTGGCCAGTCGTCTACGGGTTCGTTCATGCCCTTCTGTGTGATGTTCTAGCTTCCCTCATGTTCCCTGTTGCTCACAGACCCGTTTGATTGAACTAGACCGCATTGAATCGCCTAGAACACCCTAGTTTGTCTCCAGTTTTCGCCGTCGTCGTGGACAGAGAGATTTCGGCCCGGATTAGTGCTATTATTTGAGGGATTAGTCGGGGACTGGAATTTGCGAAGATAAGAAAGAGGAAGGGTCTAAGTGCAAACGTCAGTGAGACAAGGAAATAGTGCCCAGGGTTCTTTACTGTTTGTTCAAAAAGTCGAGGTCTTCTGTGTAAAGCCGCCAATGCGGACGCGTTTCGTGTGGACGTGGGCCGAATCAGGCTTGATAGGGCACGTTACTATTCATTCTTTTTCTTTTTCTGCCAGGCTTACGGAATTTATAGAAAATTCTAGCAAAAATGATAAAAATATGAGACCAATTTTACTAGACTCCTAAAATCCTCTAGTATTTAATAAAAATAGTTCCAAGATTTTTAGTCCCAACTATGAATTATTTAGTATTTAAAAGAGCCTAAACCTAGACTTTTGGAATTTTAGAAATTACTAAATAGCTCCAAAAATCATAAAACTATTTGAGTAAGCTTAATTTGATAATTAGAGCCCTTGGGTGAAGTTGGACATGTTTTGGACATTACTTGATCCCAAAACCCCAAAACCCTAGTTTCTTAGAATAGAACTGCCTAACCCTACTAGGGTGTTAACTCAGAAAACCCTAGTTTCCCTGGTGTACCATGAAGGAAAGTTGTATTCAAGATACAACTTGATGTATCTCTATTATAGTTGCATATTCATAGCATCACATGAGCATTCATATCTATGTATGGTTATGTATAGAAAATGAAGAAGAAGTAAGTGTCGAAGAAGAAGAGACTGCACCACCAACTAAGACTCCACCTGTCGGGAATTGTTTTTATTTTGATATCTATGGGACAAATCCTGAATCCCCTACGACACAAGGCAAGCCCCAGTGCATTTACCTTTTCCTTGTGATTTTAAACTCTTTATCACTTGAATGATGCATTAGGTGAAAGGAGTTGGGTGCTGAACCAATTGTTGTATTTCCTTTCTTGGAACTGTTTACCATTCTTTGATTACCTGTTTTATTAAAAGGTTTTCTGATGCTTAGTCTTGCTTTAGAAAACAAAAATGTTTTGGTTTTCACAAAAGATGATGCTTCAGATGGAATGGGATGTTTTTAAAAATAAAACTTGATGGTGGATCCATCCCCGACGATGACCCGCACATCGTCGTGATCCTCAAGACCTCCCCTGCGTCCTCAACCACCTCACCGGAGCAGCCTTGCCGCCGGTAAGCCCCTCCGCCTCTTTCTTTCTCTGTAGCCACTGTTCCATTAGGGAGGGACCACGAGTTCGATTTCTAGAAACCCTAGGGGGTTTTTTGCAGAGCCGTACACTCAAATGAATAGTGCCCCGGGGACCTGTCTGTAATTCCCTAGAGATCTTTCGCCAGGGACCCCAGCGGAAAACTGCTTTTCTTTAAACCATTTCTAATTAATCTTTTATTATTCAGCAAGAGGACTTAGAAAATTCATAACTTGAGAAATATTTAACCAAAATTTGTCGAACTAATTTTGCTGGATTCTAAATATTATGGACTATCAATTAAAAATACTGAATCCTATGCTTTCTGTTTTAAATTTTAGAGTTTGAAATTAATTAGAGAAACTGACCAAACCTTATTTAATTAAAGAAAATTTGTTATGCTTCTGTGCTAGGCTTGAGAAAATTTGTAGATGTTCAAACCCCAATTAGACACTGTTTAAAAATACTAGACACCTTAGTATTGGAAGTTTAAGTATAGTTATCCAATAAAAGCCATTTTTGCCCAAAACTTAAGAAAATCAGAGAAATATTAGAAAATAAGGAACAATGAATGCAATTATTTTTCCTAGCCTACTTAAGTAATAGAGAACCTAGGAAAAATAAAATGACCCCTAGTCCAGAACAAAATCAATGTGAAATGTTTTATTTAGCACTATTCCAACTAGAAAACAATTATTGGAATTATGAAAACAAATCCAAAATTGTCAATAAAAATCCAGTGGACTTATAACCACTAGAACTCCACTACAAAAATGATAACCACCCTAGCCCATCATTTTAAGTAGGGTAAACAAATAAAACTTGATATTGGGTCCTATTCCAAATAAATCATGAGCAACCCAAAAATAATGCAATAATGGGTAAATAAAATTATACTAGATCAATGATGAGATAAGCCACCAGAGAAAAATGCAAAACCCAATTGAAGGCTGCAAAATAATACCCATTGCCAATACTTCATGAAAAAGGCCATTTAATCCAAATAATTCCTACCACCTTTCCCTTAAACAAAAAGATACCAAACTTCAGAATGATTGCTCTTGCACAAAGAAGAAGCTAGGAAAAATCAGAAATCTGTTGTTTGATATTTTTCAAATGTAGTGGTAGTAGAAAGCACCCCTTTGGCTAGAAAATTTGGAAAATCATAATAAAATAACTGGTAAGTATTAATGGCTAGAAATTTGTGAAAAGTCATGTTATAACATCTAGATGCCAGAAAAAATATGTCTTAAGAAATAACCCTCTGTTAAAAAAGGAGCCATAGTTCAAAACACCCTCTCTGTCCTAATAATTGATAATTTTATACAGAGAAAACCACTTACTTTTTAAACCCTAAATTTTGAGACAGAGAATTATACACCAGTAAGAAGCCACTGTAGTTTTTTCAAAATTTTTGGAAATTTATTAATATAACTTGTAATTCAAACCCACCTTAAAAGCATAAAGGAAATAAGAAGAAGAAAGGAAAATAATAAACCTCGCTCTAATAAGTTCAACTAGAAATCTTATTAAGTTCTCACCAAGACATTAAAAGGAAATCAGTGGAACACCAAAATAGACTTACCACTTAGTTTAACTAAGCTTGACCCAAATTTGCCAAGTATACCACAAGAATCTTTTGTAGCAAGATTAAACTCTACCTGATTTAAGTAGATTAGTCGCCATCAAAGTTTAATTGCCAAATTACATACCATATCATGCATGTGTCTTACTCATTGCATTCATTAGACTGCAATCTAGCTGACGGAGAGTACGTGCTCATCCCCGAGCAAGGAGCTGTCCACGAGGAAGACCAGGAGCAAGCTCCCGAGGCTGCCACTAAGGATCTCCCCGCAGCCCCAGCATTTGAAGGCAAGCCCCGGTTTTATGCATAAGCGTTTATATATGCTATTTTACTACACTTAATGATTATAGGCTTGTAATGTGCACTTAAGTGTAGGAATTGCTTGAAACATGTAGTTGCATGAACTTAGGATTCCTTTTTGAGATGACTACTAGTATGCTAGGTCGAGTAGTTCTTGCTAAACAGGATCTCGGTAGAAGTCGAGTGTTTTTTCTAGCACTCGCGCGAGGTCAGGAATTGATTGTATTCATCTTGATAACGGGATCTATGATGGTCTATGGACTTGGATCTAGGGAGGATGCCTTGTCCATGAGACGGGAAAAGAAATTAAGGATTAATGTGTGGATACCTGAGTCAAGCGTTTGAACGTACTAAGCACATGTCGGGAAATATGGTAACCGGTAAACCTAGTACCTGAGTGAAGCCGGGCGCGGACTTTATCCCTCACGCGACCTGAGACTGGGTCTCCCATGCTAGCTATGGTGGGCACAAGTGCGGTCACTACACGGCGGCAGCCGGGGTAAGTGGAGCATTGTATGCCAAGGCGGTGAACCCTGGCCACGAACGGGGAATCGATGGGGACGGTTGACATGTGTGGGGACGGAGTGCCTTGACATGTCGGGTGTTTAGGTTTACCTTGCAAGGATAAAACTCGATTTGAATCGTCTGCTTCTCGTAGCTAATGAGACTGCTTGACCCCTTGTACTACATTGAGTAAGAAGTGAAATGAGGTTTACATGAGATAACTTGTTGATTGTACTAAATGCTTGTTACCATGTATGCCTAGAAGGAGCAAATTTAGCTAAGATAATGATGCTAGAATTTGAAAAGCTAAAAATTGATTTTAGACACAGCTAGTGCTTTTGGCAAACCAAACCCCTCAGCCAAACAACTGCATGGTCTAGAGGTAGAGGAGTAGTTTCCTCACACCGAGTAAGTCTAGCTAAGTATTAGTATACTCAGCCTTGCTTGTGGCATAATTTTTGCAGGTACACTTCAGGATATGGTTGATGGTGTGACTTGGCCTACCACCCTGCCACCGGGTTGGACGGTCGAGTGGGATACTGCTCCCACGGGAGAGGAGCAAGAGGAGTAGTGGGCTAGGCCTTGCCCGATTCCTCGCTACCAACGATATCGATTATCTGCTGTATTTTATTTTGTGAACTTTTATCAGCTACTTGAAAAACTCCGATCTATGTAATAATTCAGTACTTTAATTTGAGGTATTTCTGATTTATCGTATTTCTTCTGTGACTCACCTTCATGTGAGATTGTGGTATTTGATCCTGGTTAAATGGCTTTATCAGACTAGATCTGAGGGACTGACGGGTTATTCCGATTTAAGTGTGTTATGGCCCCTAAGGCGTGACTTAGGCACTTATGTTGGAATAATTCAGGCGGTTCTGCCACAAGGAGTTTGACAGATTGAGTCTCGGATTTCTGAACAACACCCAAGGGGTGACAATTGAGTTGGATCCCACTCTAAAGCAAGACATCAGGAAAGGTCAGAAGAATGATGAGAAGATCAACGAGATCCAGCAGTTGATCATAGATGGAAAAGGCAAGGATTTCCATGAAGATGCAGAAGGAGTGGTATGGTTCAAGGACAAACTGTGTGTTCCCGACATCAAATCGATTCGGGAACTGATTCTCAAGGAAGCTCATGAGACAGCATACTCTATACACCCTGGTAGTGAGAAAATGTACCAAGACCTAAAGAAAAGATTCTGGTGGTACGGGATGAAAAGGGAGATAGTAGAGTATGTGGCTGTGTGTGACAGTTGTCAGAGGATTAAAGCAGAACATCAGAGACCTACAGGTTTGTTGTAACCATTGCAGATTCCTTAATGGAAATGGAATGAGATCGGGATGGACTTTATAGTCGGTTTGCCTCGCACTCGTACTAGTTATGACTCCATCTGGGTAGTATTGGACCGTTTGACAAAGGCAACCTGTTTCATACCAGTCAAGACCACCTACAACAGTGCAGTGTTGGCCGAACTATACATGTCTTGGATTGTGTGCTTGCATGGCGTTCCGAAGAAGATAGTATTAGATAGAGGCACCCAGTTCACCTCTCGTTTTTCGCAGCAGTTGCATGAGGCTTTGGGCACACAGTTGAAGTTCAGCTCAGCATACCACCCACAGACAGATGGTCAAACAGAGAGAACCAATCAGATTCTGGAGGATATGTTGAGGGCTTGTGATTTGCAAGATAAAATGGGTTGGGACAAGAGATTACCATATGCAGAATTCTCTTACAACAACAGCTATCAGGCCAGTCTGAAGATGTCACCATTCGAAGCGCTCTATGGGAGGAATTGCAGAACTCCATTGCATTGGGACTGACCTGGTGAAAGACAGGTGTTCGGTCTAGATATTTTGCTTGAAGCCGAAGAGAACATCAGAATGGTCCGAGAGAATTTAAAGGTAGCACAGTCCAGACAGCGAAGCTATGCTGACACCAGAAGAAGGGAACATAGTTTTGAAGTGGGAGAATATGTCTATTTGAAGGTGTCGCCCATCAGAGGAACCAAAAGGTTTGGAGTCAAAGGCAAGCTAGCACCTCGATACATTGGGCCGTATCAGGTTCAAGCAAGACGTGGAGAAGTGGCTTATCAACTCAGCTTACCAGAGAATCTGTCCGCTGTGCACGATGTGTTCCATGTATCTCAGTTGAGGAAATGCTTGAGAGTGCCAGAAGAGCAGTTGCCAGCAGAGGATCTTGAAGTTCAAGAGGATCTGACCTATATTGAGAAGCCAACTCAAATTTTGGAGATAGCAGATCAGGTCACCCGGAGAAGTACCATCAGGATGTGCAAAGTCAAATGGGGTCACCACTCAGAAGAAGAAGCAACCTCGGAAAGAGAAGACAATTTGAAAGCCAAGTACCCTGAGCTCTTTTCTAGCCAGCCCTGAATCTCGAGGGTGAGATTCTTTTAAGGGGGGTAGGTCTGTAACACCCTGAATTTGGGGGTATAAAATTTCTTTCTAATTATCACCCAAATTCATGTGTTACTCTTCTCTCTCTCTCACTCTAGGTTTTATCTCTCTCTAGATCCTCTCTTCCTTTTTTCCTTTTAGGTAGAATTATGTAACACCCCAGGTGTTACCAAAGGCCCTAACTCCTTACATACACTTATGACCTATTGTCTTATCAAGAGCACCCCGTCAAGGTATTAGACCAAAAGGAGAGATCGCCTCGGGCAAGGTCAATCAAGATGTATAAGGTTCAGTGGAGCCATCATTCAGTAGAAGAGGCTACATCAGAGACTGAGGATTTTCTACGTTCTCGCTTCCCCAACTTTCTGCCCAAAGGAGTCGGTATGTAACCCAAAACCCCACCCCCACCTACCCTTTGAATCTAAATATAAGAAAAACTTAGTTGTTAAGGGAAAAGTAAGCCTTGACAATAATTTTAAAAGGATTTCCTTCTGAAGTTGCAAAGAGAATGACATTCGAAGAGCAGTTAACTAGAGAAACTTGGCTAAAGGAAAATGCAACATGCCAGCACACCTTCTTGGTACCCCTCTAAAGGATCCCTACCCAAATCTCGGGGCGAGATTCCTTTAAGGGGGGAGGGCTATAACACCCTAGGTGTTACCCAAGGCCCTAACTCCCTACATACACTTATGACCTGTTATCACATGTGTTTAAGTGGAGGAGAAGGAGCACCAAAACTTTGGAAACCATGGGTTTAACTAAGGAAGGTTCATGACAAAAACATTACCCAAACATTTTATGCAATGGTCACCTTGGACAAAAGAGGATTAAACCCTAGACCCCCTTAAAGCACTAGACCTCCAAGCAAGAGATTAGTGGGAAAGCTAATCAAATGGCCAATGCTTGTCTTTAACCCTTAACCAAAATTTAAGTACACTAATGTATCTACAAAAATAGTAAGGGAAACATTACAAAAAGGCCCCTTAAAGACCCCAAATCAATTCATTAAGTAGAGAGCACACTACAGCTCTCCACTTTTCTCTAAGTCCAAAATCAACCTTAAGCTAAAGATTAGAAATGTTCACCTAGTTAATTGCGCCAAAACCACTTGGTCTAAATATCAAAAAGGAGCCAAACTACCTAAGGAACCCACTGGAAAATTTTGAACCCGAGCCAAAACCATTTGACATCCCTTTTGTCTCGGGGTGAACAGTGTGACAACCCCGATTTGGCGTCCGCATATCTCCCAAGCCAGGGCATATCTCCCCTTGGAACTCACATGAACTAGGTAGCCCTAAGTGCAAGGAAGAGATCTCACAAAAGTCTTACGGTGAGATTCGCACGTTTGGCTGCTCAGCAGGCGCAAGAACAGAGGCAGAATAACACAGCCACGTGTTCGACGCGCCCTGGCATCGCCAGAGCACGCCCCGGCGCTCGACCCCGCACGCACCGCGCCTCGCCCAGCCAAACTCGTGCCCCCGTCTGCGCCTATAAAGCCAACCGAGGCTTCAAACGTACGCCCCCGCTCGCTCTCAACCTCGCCGGAGCGCCAGTTCACCGGTGATTGCTCTACGCACGGTGTGCCAGCGGCCACCCGAGAACCGACCACCGTAGACTGGCCATCCTAGCCATTCCCCGCCCCGTCCGACCTTCGAGAGAGTCTCCACGTGTCTCAGTGAAGCTCCCAAAGCCAGGAATCGAACTCTACCTCGCCGGAGACACCGGATCAACGTTGCCGGACTTCACCAGATCGCCGGTGTACGTAGACCGAGCTCCACGGTGAGTCTTTCTTCGATTCCTTGCACGGGTCGACTCCTTAGCACCCCGTCAAGCTCCCCGTGCCCTTGGATTGAATTGTATCGCCGTGAGCAGGCCAGAGCACACGCCACCAATGAGCCCGACCGCCTACGCACGTGGCCCGGCCGATTCCGGCCATCACCGATGACGAGCCGTACCTCGACGTGACCGCAAGGACTTCCCGGAGCTAACCCCACCCTTTGCCGGACCTCCCTCGCCGCTGGTAAGCCGCGCCGCCCTGTTTACTTCCGCGAGTACTATTTAAAAGGGGGGAGGGACCTCAGGGAGGAAGGAAAAGAAGTCAGGGGGGTTTTTGAATGGTCAGAGACTCAGGTGAATAGTTGCGTAGGGGCATAAGTTAAAGGATTGTTTTAGGAAAAACCTAGGGTCCTCGGTGTAAACTGGTTTTCAGAAAACCTTTAAAACATTATTCATTTAAATACAAACAAAGCTTGTAAAATCCATAACTTCAGTTTTATTCAACCAAATTTAGTCAAACCAACTTTGCTAGGTTCTAAATAATGTAAACTACTTAGGAAAAATACAAAACCTTCTAAGTATTGCAGAAGATTTTAAAGTTTTGAATTAAATAATATTCTGGCCAAAAGCTAAATAAAAGTGGTAAAATAGCTACACTGTTAGACTGGGGTTAAGCAAATTAGAGAAGTACTTAACTATTCCCTAATCTGTTTAAAAATAGTACACCCCTCAGTACACCAAATGAAGGAAGGGTTTACCATTTAAACTCATTTTGGCCCAAATTTAAAGAAAATAGAAAAGGTAGTTTAAAATAAGAACCAGGGGCAACCACATTTTTGCTAGCTCACTTATCCAACATAGTTCACTGGAAAATTTTGTTAGACCCTCTGTTAGTACAAAAGAAATGCACTACTTTTTATTTTGTTAAAATAATGAAAACTTAGAAAAACCTTAGAAAAATAATCCTAAGGAGAAACCACCCAAACCTTAGGATAACTAATAATATGTTATTATGAATCTAGGAAAAATATAACTTTTGTTGTTTGACATTTTTCAAATGACAAGTTAGTTATAAGTAACTTTTTGGCATTAAATTTTAGAAAATTACAACTAAATATCCAGTAAGCCTTTCTCTGTGATTTTTAAAACAAATACCTATTATTCCCTAGGATTCTTGGCAAAAATAAATGTTGATCCAGAAACCTCACAGAGATTAGAGCTGTAGTGTAAAGTGCCCTTTTTCCCTTACCTCTGTTAATTTTGCACAAGGAGCATCTGAATTAATTTCAACCTCAAATTTTTAGAATAACCCAAAGATGTAAATGTTTACCCACTGTAATTTTTATAATATTTTTGGAAAATGTTAACTGACCATGATAGTTCAAAATGCTTAATAAGAAGCACAATATATAAAAAAGGGATTTTTGGGAGAATTAGATAATGTACAACCAAAACCTTCCAAGGATCTCATGAAACATAAAAATATAATTAAAAAGTGTAAGTTCATTCAAAATACCAAAGGTGAAGGTATAAAACCCTTAAGTATAACCAAAGGAAACCCTAGAGTACCACTAAGTTTAGTACTGTTTTACTATGCATAGCCTCTACAAATTACCATGTCATTAATATGCATATATCTTCTTCATTGCATTCGATAGACTATAATCTCGCTGACGGGGAGTACATCCTCGTTCCGGAGCAAGGAGTTGCTCAGGAGGTAGCCCAGGATCCAGCACCAGAGCCTGCCATCGAGGATCTGCCTACCACCCGGGTTTGGAAGGCAAGCCCCGGTTTTATGCATAACCTATTCTATATGCTATTTTACTACACTTAATGTGTGTAGGTTTGTAATGTGCACTTAAGTGTAGGAGTTGTTTGGAACCTTAGTTGCATGAACTCAGGATTCCTTTTGAGATGGAGACTAGTATGCTAGGTCGAGTAGCTGTTTTACTAATTAGGGATCTCGGTAGAAGTCGAGTGATTTTTCTAGCACTCGCGCGAGGTCAGAAATTGGTTGTATCCATTTTCATATCGTAATGATGTTGGTCTGTGGACAACAATCCATGGGGATTGGTTGTCTACGAGACGGAAATTGGAATAAGGATTAAGGTGTGGTACCGTGTGTCAAGCGTTTGAACGTACTAAACATATGCTGGGAAATATGGTAAATCGGTAAGCCTAGTACCTGAGTGAACCTGTTCGCAGATTGCCCTCCTCACGCGACCTGAGACGTGGTCTCCCATTCCGGTTATGGTGGGTACAAGTGTGGTCACTACACGACGGCAGTCGGGGTCAGTGAGGCATTGTACGCCAAGGCGGTGAGCCCCTTTCTGTTGACGGGGAATCGATGGGGACGGTTGATGTGTGTGGGGACGGAGTGCCTCGCCACGTCGTGTGTTTAGGTTTACCTTGCAAGGTTAAAACTCGATTTGAATCGTCTGCTTCTCGAAGCTAATGAGACTGCTTGATCCATGCTGCTACATTGAGTAACAAGTGCAATGTGTTGACTTGGCAAAAGAGGTTGATTGCTAAATGTCGGATACCATGTATGATTAGCTAGGTACACATTTAGTTTTAAGAGAGTCACACTAAAACTTGAAAAGCTAAAATTGATTGTAGACTCAGCTAGTGCTTTTGGCAAACCAAACCCCTCAGCCAAACAGCTGCATGTCTAGAGGTAGATGAGTAGACTCCTCACACCGGGTAAGTCTAGCTGAGTATTAGTATACTCAGCCTTGCTTGTGGCTTAATTTTTACAGGTTCTCTAGAGGACATGGTTGCTGGAGTGACTTGGCCGTCCATCTTGCCACCGGGTTGGACAATCGAGTGGGACCCTACCTCGGCAGAGGAGGAGCATGAGGAGTGATGGGACAGGCTTCCCCATCCCTCCGTTTATTTATTGTTAGTTATATTCCGCTGCAACCCGAACAATGATCACTGCTTTTGTTAAACTCCGATGATGTTGTAATAAATTTAATACTCCTTAATGTATGGTTTTATGTTTTATTGTATTTGCTCTGTGCCTCACCTTCGAGTGAGTACGTGGTACTTAATCTTGTTAGTGGCCTCGTCGGACCAGATCCGAGGGACTGACATTTTATTCCTATTTAAGTGTGGTCTAGCCTTTAAGGTGGGACTTAGGCACTTAAGTTGGAATAATTCGGGCGGTTTCGCCACAGCTGGTATCGGAGCTTGTATCACCACAGAGGAATCGATAAACCATGATTACCATCCTTTTTGAAAAGTAAAACTTGTTAGAAACCCATGTTGGCTAGATCGGTAAGGCGATAGGGATGGACATAGAGCGTGACGCCTTAGGATGATAGAGGGGTAGCTAGGTGGCTATTTGAGTGAGCCCTACAGGCTACTATAAGGGATGGGGATTTCTCATTTCCCTATAGGTTGATGTGAGGTCGTTTAGGGCGAGCATGCATGCATCATTTATTTAAACTACTTGGTAATTGGTCAAGAACCTTAAATGCTATGAGGCACGATGATAAAAGATTAAGTACACTCCGTGACCTCATCGTAACCTTCGAAAAGCCAAACATTGATCCCCTTTCATTTTTTATAATTCTTTTTCTTTTTTGCTTACGCTTACCCTTACACAAATGACTTCTCACGCATCCTCGGAAGGAGTGAACGCACATTCCCGCACGGACGGACTTGCACGAGAGGGTTTTCCCTGCATCTTGTGGGAGGTGCTACAGGGAGCCAGTTATACGACGCCTCCCCAGTACGCGGTGCAACTGTTCGAGGAGCACCGGGTACCCCGCTGTAGGGTGAGGATGACTTTGGAGCCTCATCCCTTATAGCCAGGCTAGCGTTCGTTGGACTCCGAGTCTTTCGAATACCGGGCTGAGGACACTATCGAGGTCATTGCTCTCCACGGGTTGACGACCTTTTGTGGCTTTCACCCCTTGGAGCTGTCTACTCATCCCATTGGCTTGTTCCCCATGGAAAAAGAGGACGACCCAATGTGGAAAGATCGAGTGGAGCATGCCAAGGATGTGTGGGCTCTTTACCCAGGGCAGACTGCTCACTTGACGGTGCGATGCATGAATGCCCTGTACCGCCTGCAAGCGGTGCGAGGAGAGGCAATGTCTCAGCTAATGGGCTTGTTGGAGGCTACCAAGATCACCCTGGAAAATAGGGAGGAACTTGTGGTAGACCTATCCACTGAGATGGTGGAAAAGGACCTCCAGGTGGAGCAGATGGCCACCCAGATCCAAGAACTTGAGGAGCTAGTAGGAGCCAGGGAGAACACCATTGAAGTTCTTGAGGATCAGCTTATAAACACTCAGCAGCAACTTGAGGATGCTAACCAGCACTTGGATATGCACCATCGGGAGATTCAGGACATGGGAGCCGACGAGGATGTTGACATCGAGGGAGGAGTAGAGCTGAAGCCTGCATCCAGCCTGGACACTACTGGCTCAGGGAGACCACCTTCCCCCGAGTCAAGTGTTGCCTCGTTTGCTCATTAGGTTACAGGGATAGGGTTAGAAGTGTGTGGCGGTAGAACTCCTCGAAGCTAGCTTAGCTTTTGCACCCTTGGGGTACTAGGCTAGACAGAGTTGAGTCTTTTGATCACTGATGTAATCATAACAAACTCTTTTGGAATTATGGATGGTGGATGATGTCAACTTTTAATTATGAAAAAAGTTTATGTCATGTCGTACCTTTTAGGGAAAATGCAAGGAAAATGTTGGCATTCTGCAAACCTTGTCTTTGCAAATGTTTTACCATGTATGAACCCTGATATCAAAAGTATGATATTAAGAGTACCCTAAATTTTCAGATGGCAGGAAGAGCGCGCCGTGGATAGAATGAGCGCATTCCTCCACCACCGCCACCGCCTCCTACCATGCAAGAACTGATGGCTCAACAGAATGAGATTCTGCGATAGTTGGCTCAGCGTCAGCTGCCACCTCAGCACTATGGTGGTGGTGATCACCATCACCATCCCCTAGCAGCGGCCACTTATCAGGAGTTCCTCAGCACTCAACCGTCGTTGTTCACCAGGGCAGAGGATCCACTTGATGCTGATGTATGGCTCAGGGTAGTGGAATCCAAATTCCCACTGCTTAATGGAGTTTGTTCAAATGTGGCTAAGGTCCGGTTCGCCACCCAGCAGCTTCGCAGACCCTCGCGAACTTGGTGGGATCACTTTCTTGCTATGCAGCCAATTGATCACGTGGTGGAATGGAGAGAGTTCAAGGCAGCATTCATAGGGCATCACATACCGGCAGGCATTATGGACCGCAAGCTTAATGAATTTCTGGCACTCACTCAGGGGAATTGTATTGTGTTGCAGTATGCTCAGGCCTTCAATGACCTGTGTCAGTATGCAGGCTATCATGCAGACACTGATGAGAAGAAGAGGGATAGGTTCAGGAGGGCCTCAGTACTAAGCTCTGCGACCGTCTCAACACAGTCAGGGCCAACAGCTACAATGAGTTAGTCAACATGGCCATTTCCCAGGAAGACTGCATCACAGCCCGCCAGGCAGAAAAGAAGAGGAAGACCCCTGTGGCAGGACCTTCAGCTCAGCCTCAGCGCTTTAGGATTGTATCTGACACTTAGAACAGGGGACCGCAGCAGCAGCAAGGACATTGGGTGATCCGACCACAGCAGCAGCAGCAGGCACCCAACCGCTCTCAGCCCCTAGTTCAGAGGAACAATCAGCCACAGCAGCAGTACCGTCAGGCCAATGACAACAGATGTTTTACTTGTGGTAACACTGGACACTATGCCAAGAATTGCCCCAGGAACCAGCAGAGGCAAGGACAAAATTCCAACCAGAACCAAGGCAAGAGGTAGAAGGTGCAAGTGAGACAAGGCAGGCTGAACTTCACCACCATGGCTGACATTCCAGAGGGAGCACCCGTCATGACTGGTATCTTTTCCGTTTTGAATTATCCTGCAATCATTCTTTTTGATTCTGGTGCATCACACAGTTTTATCAGTGCAAAATTTAGTGCCAAATGCCAGTTACCTTTCCATCACACCAATGGGGGTATTACGATTTCAACACCAGGAGGCAGGGTTGCCACCTATCAAATCAACAGGTAGGTGCCTATAAAATTTGGTAGTCTTGTGATTAGAACCACCCTCCTCATCTTGGGTTTGGATAGTGTGGACATCATATTGGGAACTGACTGGTTATCAAGGCATCAGGCAGTAATTGATATTGCAGCAAGGGCCATTGAGATACACTCCCCTACTTGTGGTGAGACTACACTATATTTGCCTAACCAGGGTTGTACCCGTTCCTGTGCCTTCCCTGATAGAGTCACCCGTTGAAAGAATCCCAGTGGTCCCAGATGTTTTTTCGGATGAATTGCCAGGGATGCCACCCGACCGAGACATAGAGTTTGCAATTGAGTTGCAACCCGGAACTGCCCCTATATCCAAGAGACCCTATAGGATGCCTCCAGCAGAATTGGCGGAATTGAAAAAGCAATTACAAGAATTGTTGGACAAAGGATTCATTCGCCCAAGTACTTCACCATGGGGATGTCCAGCCTTGTTCGTGAAGAAGAAGGACGAGAGTCTCAGATTGTGTGTTGATTACCACCCTCTCAATGCGGTAACCATCAAAAATAAGTATCCATTGCCCTGCATTGATGTATTGTTTGACCAGTTGGTAGGAGCCAAGGTATTTTCTAAGATAGACCTTCGCTCTGGCTACCATCAGATTAAGATCAGGGCCAGTGATATTCCGAAGACAGCTTTTTCTACCAGATATGGGCTTTATGAGTACTTGGTGATGTCTTTCGGGCTGACCAATGCCCCGACATATTTCATGTATTTGATGAACTCAGTATTTATGCCAGGACTGGATAAGTTTGTGGTGGTTTTCATTGATGACATTCTGGTATATTCAAGGAATGAACAGGAGCATACTATGCATTTGCATACAGTACTTTAGAGGCTGCGCGATCATCGTCTATATGCTAAGTTGTCCAAATGTGATTTTTGGCTGAGGGAAATCAAATTTTTGGGTCACACCATTTCTCAGGATGGGGTATCAGTTGATCCTGAGAAAGTACAAGAAGTGATGGATTGGAAGCCTCCTACCACTGTACGACAGATTCGGAGTTTTCTGGGATTGGCAGGGTATTATCGGCGATTTATTCTGGATTTCTCCAGGATTGCCAAGCCAATGACTGAATTGTTGAAGAAAGGAGTAAAGTATGAATGGAGTCAGAAATGTTAGGATGCCTTTCATGCATTGAGGCAGCTTCTGACAACAGCACCCGTGTTAGCCCAGCCTGACAATACCAAACCCTTTGAGGTTTATTGCTGTTGGGGGCCTTCGGCTTTCGAAGGTCCTCAAAAATATGATTTAAACAATGTTTCGAGAGTATAATGTGTGAACAGGTATCTTCGGACTCGAATCGGTATCACAGTGGGAGAAGCCCAAAGAATACGAAGGTTGATACAACGCCGAAGCTGTGAGCAGGAAAGCTTCGGCGTGATAGCAGAGAATGAAACCGACTTAAAGATGAAAAGGCCATTCAGACCTCGGTGGATTACTATAGAATTACTACCAAATGTAAAGGGCATGGATGTAATTTTACATGGGCTGCGTCCCGTGCCTATAAATAGGTGAACAGTACTCCCGTACTGTTCACGGGGACTTGACATTTACTTTTGCGTCACGCTTGTACTTTTACCTCCTTTCGAGCCGAAGGTACGCTTGTAATTTGATATCACTTCTATTTTTCTATAATGATAATATAGAAATAAGTTGATAATTATACATAATTGTTTATGTTATCCCTTGTATTACATATGATTCCTTCTTCATTATGATATGTTGTATTGATGAAGGTTTGTCCTTCATAACCTTCGTCCGAAAATCATTATATCCCAAGGGAAATAATGCTTCGAAGGACTAAGGACTTTAACGTTTAACATTTTTTGTGTTGCCTTGTTCTTAACTCATAGCATTTGAGAACAAGTCCCCAACATTGGCGCCCACCTCCGGTGAACTCACTTTCACTCTTTGAGTTTTGAACATCTTCGGCAATGATAAACCTTCACTATGGCGCCGAAGAAAGCTTCAGCAACTGGGGCTGCAGTTCTGCAACCGCTGGACCCCAATCAGGAGACTCTCTCTCTTCGGGAGGCCCGAAGCCAGAAGAGGAAGGCTGTCAGCCCGACACCGCAAGAGGATGAGCTAGACCAAGAAATCAGAGACATGGAGATGCTTCATCAACAGGTGCAGAGGAAGAAGGAAAAGATGGCTAGGCTAGCAGAACTGCAAAGGCAGATAGACGAAGCCTCTGAAGAAGTTCGTCATCTTACTCAGGATGAGCAGAACCGAAGGCCTCAGCACAAGGACCTTCATCAGGAGGGTTTCTTCAACGAAGATGACTGGTATGAGAATTTCCACCATGGAAATTTTGCTTTTGATGATGCTTCTCCTCTGTCCGCTGAGCTGCAGGCTACACCTTGGCCTTCGTCCTACAAGCCGCCCCAGCTCCCCATGTTCGATGGCCATTCAGACCCAAAGCAGTTTTTGATGAGCTACGAAGCAACAGTATCTTCGTATGGTGGCAATACTGCAGTCATGGCAAAATCTTTTGTTATGGCAGTCAGGAGTGTTGCTCAAACCTGGTATTCCTCCCTTCAACCAGGAACAATCACTTCATGGCAAAAGCTGAAGGACATGTTGTTAACCAGCTTCCAAGGGTTTCAGACGAAGCCGGTCACTGCTCAAGCTCTATTCTAGTGCACCCAGGATCACGAAGAATATCTTCAGGCGTATGTCCGGAGGTTCTTACGTTTGAGGGCACAGGCGCCAACAGTGCCCAACGAAATTTTAATTGAGGCCATGATCAAGGGACTTCGGCCAGGACCTTCAGCTCAGTACTTTGCTAGGAAGCCTCCTCAAACTTTGGAGAAGCTGCTCCAGAAGATGGACGAGTATATTCGGGCCGACAATGATTTTCGTCAAAGAAGGGAGGAAGCTTTCAGGTTTTCCGAAATGACCAGGGGCTTCGGAGGAAGATTTTATCCGAGGCACGTCAGGTCAATTCACAACTCTACTCAAAATGATGATAAGGGGAGTCAGCAGCAAAGGCCACAGTGCTCCTCACAGGCTTCGGGGCAACAGCAAAGCTCCTTCCGGCCGCCAGCTCCAAGAGGCAGAGGCGCCAGGGGCTTCGGCGGAAGATTTGGAGATCAACCAAGGAGAACATTTTGCTTGTTCTGTGGTGAAAACAAGGGCCATACCACCAGGATGTGTCATGTTACCATCCAGAAGCAAAAGGAGATAGCCGAAGCTGCAGCACAACAGGGTCAGCCGAAGCAGATCATGCACACTGCTTCGTATCATTCGCCTTATATCCCAGAATATGTAGGCAATCACCCTGCAGTTTCTGTTGCTTCGGCGAGTCAACCACAAGCTTCCTGGCAACAGCCTCCGCCTCCACCACCGCTGCAACAAGGCCAGCAGCCAGAAGGGGGCCAATATGCTCAACATCAAAGGGACTTCAGAGAACAGTCCGAAGCTCGCACAGTCAATAGCACTGTGCCAGAGTCGAAGCACATTCACTACCGGAATCGCGTTCTTTGCCGAGTGTCTAAGACACTCGGCAAAGGCTATTTTACACTCGGCAAAGGCTTTGCCGAGTGTAACACTCGGCAAAGAACACTCGGCAAAGATTTCATCGGCAAAGGGTTCTTTGCCGAGTGCTTTTTTTTGGACACTCGGCAAAGACTTTGCCGAGTGTCAAAAAGCACTCGGCAAAGAAAAACACTCGGCAAATTAAGAATCGAAAAAATTTAAAAAAAAACAGCAAAACATTTTTTAAATTCTAGGAACAACTCTCCAACCCTACCCTATTACCTTACCTGTTGCCCTATCATTTTTCACTATTATTTTGAATCAAACTTATATGTTTTGTAAATGGTGAGATTCGAACTCGCAACCTCTCTCTCGCGCATACCCTCCTATACCACTACACTACTACACCAATTATGTTTATATTACGTTTCCATTCCCCATATACTATAACAAATCGAGAGTAATTTGATTATTTAAGGCACTAAATGAGTTCATTTGAAAATGTGACCAACTATAAAGTTGCATAACTTTTTGAGATCTAAAAGTTTTATTTTAATAGTTTCTACATCCGAGACCGTTTTTAAAATTTGAATTTTAAATTTAAAAACTTCACATGAAATTTTCAATGATAAGATGATTTCAAATCAAAAAATTGTCAACTACAAAGTTTCATTACATTTCAAGACCTACAACTTTTATTTTGGTGGTTTTTCCATCCGAGACAGTTTGAAAAATTCAAATTTCACAATTCAAATATAGTTTTGCATAACAAGATGATTTCAAACTAAAACATTGTCAACTACAAAGTTTCATAACTCTTCAATACCTACAACTTTCATGTTGGTGGTTTTTCCTTTCGAAGTCGTTTTCAAAATTCAAATTTTAAATTTTTTAAATTCAGACGTAGTTTTCGTTGACAATATGACTTCAAATGAAAAAGTTGTCAACTATAAACTTTTATAACTTCTCAAGATCTACAAAGTTTATTTTGGTTGTTTGATAATTTGTTTATCTCAGATGATGGTTCTAACAATATGCACAAATTCTATACGTCTCTCTCGTAGTTTCATAAACTACGAGAGAGATATAGGTTTTATGAACAAATTTATTTTTATTTTGTCATATGAAGAAATGTTCAATATATAAATTGTACATCATGATGAGTTATACAAATTTTTAGTTGAAAACTTTTTCATTTGAATTAATTTACTACTTTAAAATGTGAATTTTAAATTGTCTTTGCCTAGTGTTGGAGAAAAAACACTCGGCAAAGAGCTCTTTGCCGAGTGTTGTATTTGTGACACTCGGCAAAGAGCCCTTTGCCGAGTGTCAAAAAAAGACACTCGGCAAAGAAACTCTTTGCCGAGTGTCAAAAATAAAACACTCGGCAAAGAGCTTCTTCGCCGAGTGTTTTCTTTTACCGAGGGTTTTTTGCGTGGCACTCGGCAAAGAGCTCTTTGCCGAGTGCCCGAAATAAAACACTCGGCAAAGAATATGGCACTCGGCAAAGAGCCAAATTCCGGTAGTGATTTATTGACAAATATCCTACCTTGATAGTAGTCTTTTCCATTCAGTTTTATTTTCTGTGTAATAAAGGACACTTTTTAAATCTCATGTAATAGTTTCGTTGTCTGCCACAAGGAAAATATATCTTCTCCACAGGCTTAAGTTGTTGAAGCTTAAAGATTTGCGATAGCAAGGAGGACCTTCGAATTTTCAAAAATTTATTTTAAAAGGCACGGTATGAATTTTTCGAAGCAACAAAAAGTCGTTCTAAGGAACGCAGAGTAAGTTTGCTGAAGTTACAAAAAGCCGTTCCAAAGGGAGCGCAGCGTAAGTTTTCTGCTCAGAAGTCGTTCCAAAGGGAATGCAGAGCTTACAGCGAAAAATAAACGATGATACCGCCTAAGTAAAAGGCGAAGCGCGAAAAGTCAACGCAAATACCGCCGAAAGTAAAAGGCGAAGAAGCTCCTAAGGGAGGCTTACAGCGAAAAATAAACGATGATTCCGCTGAAGTAAAAGGCGAAGAAGCTCCTAAGGAAGGCTTGTAGCGAAAAGTCAACGCTGATTTAAAAAGATTATGTGTTTTATTGCAGGGATGTGCGTGTATCTTCGGAATAAATACCATTTTACATAACATAACATCATCACATCATTTCGCATAGCATAAGCATCATACATCATGCTGCATATGGCACAAGAAGGGGGCACAATATCGATCTTCGGAAAAATGCTTTGAAAAAGGGAAAATCATGCTAAGTCACAAGGAGATACAATATTGATTTTCGGAGTGTAGCTTCGGAAAATATTTTCATGAAGCTTGGACATTCTTCATCAGAACACTATGGATATTGTTCTGATAAATGAAAATTCTTCTTCACGAAGCATGAAAAGAAGGGAAGGTGTTTTTTCGTCGAAGACTCAAAAACGGTACACATGTAAAATTTCATGCATCGTAAAGAATTGAACCATAAAAAACAAGTATATTACATTCAGGGTTACAAGATATTACACATATTACATTTTAGATGTTTTTACAATAGCACCTAGTCTTCCCTAAGTACTACTTCCGCAGCTTCATTCAGGAGTTGATTGACAACTTGATCCATGATAGCTTCGGCCATCTTTTTGATTTCATCGTCTTCCTTCGGGTGAGGGCCCGGAGACGTTTTAGCAGGATCTGAGGGAGGACAGGATACGGCTACATTGCTATTACAATTGGCGAACGAAGTTTGAAATCAAAAATTACAACACAATAAAAACCATTAGTTAATACCTATTCTCCCTTCGGGCTCTGCGCTTTTCTCAGCAGCCTCGGCCACTTTTCTAGCATCATGGATGCCTTTTTCGCTTTTTTGGATAATTTCTCGGGCCATTTCTCGGCCACCATTATCCCAGATATCGGTGAAAAATTTTCCACCAACCACGCTAGCTTCAGCTGAAGGGTCTTTAGCATCTTCGAAGGACAAGGCAGTTTCGGATTGTGCTAAAATTTTTACATGTTCGCAGCCTTTCCTTTCCAAAATGGTGGCAATCCCTCTGGCACCCGAAAAAGCGCATATGTCTCCGCGACTATTTAAAATTTCCTCAAAGGCCTCAGCTTCGTGATTAATCCATTCAATGGGACCTTCGGGGTTGCCTCTTGTAAAGTTTTCTTCGCTCAAGAATGCGCCAACGGTGGCGAAGCTAGTTTTCATTTTCTTAACACACTCCATAGATTTGTCATAGCATCTTTTCTTGGATGAACGAAGCTCTTCAACAGTTCCTTCTAAATGACTTGCCCATTGGTCGCTAAGTTCTCGCTTCGTTTCTTCAAGTATGCATTCTTCTTTAGCTCGGGCTAATTGCTTCCGAAGATCGTCAATCTCGTGCTTTTGGGCTGCAGCTTGTGCCTTCGAGGCAGCTTCGTTCTCCTTTATTTTATCCACCAATGTAACTAGAATTTTGTCCTTTTCCAAGGCTTCGTTTCTTAGTTTGATCACCTCTGTTCGAAGGTTGTTGAAAGCAATTTCATAGCTCTCGTCTTTGGCATTCTTTTGCGCTCTCAGCGCGTTGCTTAGAATTAAACCCTATATGTAAAAGAGTTAGTATAAGAATAAAAGAATAAATTTCAAATCATAAAGTTTCCAAATGCGCAGATCTCGTACCTTCAGGCTATTATACGCAAGGCTGTCCGCAAGATCGTCCTTTGTCATCGCGTAGAGGCCAGCCTCCAGCTTCGGAAACCCCATGCTTCGGGCCATTTCTCGGCAGACGAGTAATTCTTTGTTATCCGGGAGGCAGTATAGGAAATCTTCTTCATTTGTACCATTGAACACTAGTGCCCCCTTCGGATATTTCAATTCTTTGGCATAGTGATTAGCTTCAAAAACTTCTTCTTCTGATAACTTTTTCCCCGAAGCATGTCGAACAATATAATCAAGGACTTTGGGGGATGCTTCGGGGGCAACAGCACTGATTTCCTCAACAAGAATTGGCTCCGTCATTTTTTCTTCCTCGGTTTGCAAGGATTTTACCTTCGTGGGCTCTGAAGGCCTAGCTTCAGTCTCAGTTTGTTGTTTTGGAGATTTAGTATCAAAGATTTCAGTTTCCGCTTTGGAAGTTTCAACAGTCTTCTTCGGAGTCGTGCTTGAGGACTTAATTGTCTCCAGAACATCTAGCACATTGACCATTCTTTTTCTTTTCGGGGTCACCGCTGGGCCCTTTTGGTTTTTTATTGTCTCAACACTTGCTGAAGGACTTAAAATTTCCAATATTTTCGTTCCTTCAGTTCTCGGTTTTTCTGCTTTCTTTGCTGAGGGTGCTTCAGTTTTTTCTTCGATTTTCGGCACTGAAGTTGGTTCTTTAATTTCGGTGGCCGAAGGGGTTTCGCCGGCGAATTCAGGCACTGTAGCTGGTTCAATGTAGCGTGGCCGGTGTGTGAGAACCTTTACCCTTTGTCTCTTCGGCGCTGGCTCGCTAGGAACGGTTGAAGCAGTTTCTTGTGCAGAAGCTGCGTTTTTTCTTTTTTGACCCCGCGCTGGATAGTGGTAGTCGGGGTACACGAACCCAATTGCGTCAAACACTCGGTTCAGTCTTTTCTTTTTCCGGCCTCTGAAGGCTGCTGACAATGCAGTATCTTCGGCCTTTGAATAAACCCCGAGTAGTTCATCACTTAAATTTTCAATGCTTTTTAGCCAGTCATCATCTGGCTCAACAAATTTATCTCCAAACTTGAAAGTATACTTTAGCCTGATAAGTCCACCTTCGTTAGCCTCCTTTATGGTCTCTTGCGGCATTTCCCATTTTTCCGCGAGCAGCCATACCCTGAAGGCAATATGCTCTTGAACCAAATCTCTCGTTCCAATAAAAGAGCAAATAACTCCGAAGGCTCTCTGGCATTCTTCGGCAGCTTCGTTCATTTCAACCTTCGGCTTCCGTAGGCCGAAGCGTTGCCAAATAGGGCGCATAATTATACCTTTAATATCTTCCCGTGTTTTCAGGTCATTCTTCACATAAAACCATTCTGTCATCCAGTCGCCGGGCCATCTCTTCCGAAAGGTTGGCACGGGACAGCTTGACCCGGACCGAGAGACGAAACTGTAGCAGCCGAAATTATTGTGATACTGCTCTTTACCCTAGGGTTTTGTCTCGTATAACAATTCGTGTATGTTGCAGAAACTTTTCGCATCAGGTTCCAGACCTTGGCTTCTCACGGCCCACACGAAGATATTCATCCTTATGATTGCTTCGGGGGTAAGTTGGTGAAGATAGATTTCAAATATTTTCAGTACTTCTACGACAAAGCTGCTCAGGGGAAATCGTAGTCCAGCTTTCAAAAAGCTTCGGAACACTACGACTTCATTTTCTTCAGGAGTCGGACAAGTCTTCTCTGCTTCGTCGGCCCTCACAATGGACAAGTCCCGGAAATATCTTCCCCTCATGTTGACAAGATGATTTTCTTTGATACTTGATTTGCTGAAAACCGCATGGCTTGGTCGCCAAGGGCGATCTTCGGAGTCTTCACCACCGCTATCCATATCATAACTGTCGATGTCATCAGTATCTTCAGATAAACCTTCTAAAATCTCTTTGGTGATCTTTTCTGTATTTGTCTTCGACATTGCTTCAAGAAACCCCAGGTTTTTCTCTTCAGAGAGACTCAGCTTCGTCTCGACAGCAGCCCTTTTATCTTCAGACATCTTCGGAAATGCTAAAAAACTGCTTTCAAAGCTGAAGCTTAAAAACTTAAAAAGCCAAGCAAGTGTTGGTGCGCAAGACCTAAAAATTGAGTAAGCAAGAGCAGATGGCAAGAAAGCGTACCAAATGAGCTCGTGGTATTCTCTTATTTATACGCCCAGTGCATTAAAAATTGGAAGACCCCACTTGTCAGTGAATGTTGCTATTCTAGCAAAGGGAAGGTGTTTTTTCGGACCTTCGGCTTAAGGCCTTCGTCCATGTCGCAATCTAAATTTATCATTCTAACAAATTAATATTGCGAGGGGCTACTGTTGGGGGCCTTCGGCTTCCGAAGGTCCTCAAAAATATGATTTAAACAATGTTTTGAGAGTATAATGTGTGAACAGGTATCTTCGGACTCGAATCGGTATCACAGTGGGAGAAGCCCAAAGAATACGAAGGTTGATACAGCGCTGAAGCTGTGAGCAGGAAAGCTTCGGCGTGATAGCAGAGAATGAAACCGACTTAAAGATGAAAAGGCCATTCAGACCTCGGTGGATTACTATAGAATTACTACCAAATGTAAAGGGCATGGATGTAATTTTACATGGGCTGCGTCCCGTGCCTATAAATAGGTGAACAGTACTCTCGTACTGTTCACGGGGACTTGGCATTTACTTTTGCATCACGCTTGTACTTTTACCTCCTTTCGAGCCGAAGGTACGCTTGTAATTTGATATCACTTCTATTTTTCTATAATGATAATATAGAAATAAGTTGATAATTATACATAATTGTTTATGTTATCCCTTGTATTACATATGATTCCTTCTTCATTATGATATGTTGTATTGATGAAGGTTTGTCCTTCATAACCTTCGTCCAAAAATCATTATATCCCAAGGGAAATAATTCTCTTATAACAACAGTTACCAGTCCAGCCTAAAGATGGCACCTTTTGAGGCCTTGTATGGGAGAAGGTGTAGGACACCGCTAAATTGGTCACAAGCTGGAGAGAGTGAAATATTTGGACCTGACATGGTACTTGAAGCCGAGGAGAAAGTCAGTCATTAAGAAGAACCTAGAAGCTGCTCAGGCCAGACAAAAGAGTTATCATGACAAAGAGGAGGAGGCCTCTACAATTTGAAGTGGGAGATCAAGTTTATCTTAAGGTGTCACCCACAAAAGGTGTTCAGAGATTTGGAATCAAGGGCAAGTTAGCTCCTCGCTACATTGGGCCCTATGAGGTCAAAGAGACTTGTGGACCTGTAGCTTATCAATTGAAGTTGCCACCTCATATGTCAGCAATCCATGATGTATTCCACGTATCTCAGCTACGGAAGTGTGTCTGCTTACCCACGGAAGTGCTACCAGAACCAGAATTGGAAATAGAACCAGACTTGTCTTATCAAGAGCACCCCGTCAAGGTATTGGACCAAAAGGAGAGATCGCCTCGGGCAAGGTCAATCAAGATGTATAAGGTTCAGTGGATCCACCATTCAGTAGAAGAGGCTACATGGGAGAATGAGGATTTTCTACGTTCTCGCTTCCCCAACTTTTTGCCCAAAGGAGTCGGTACGTAACCCAAAACCCCACCCCCACCTACCCTTTGAATCTAAATATAAGAAAAACTTAGTTGTTAAGGGAAAAGTAAGCCTTGACAATAACTTCAAAAGGACTTCCTTCTGAAGTTGCAAAGAGAATGACATTCAAAGAGCAGTTAACTAGAGAAACTTGGCTAAAGGAAAATGCAACACGCCAGCACACCTTCTTGGTACCCCTCTAAAGGATCCCTACCCAAATCTCGGGGCGAGATTCCTTTAAGGGGGGAGGGCTGTAACACCCTAGGTGTTACCCAAGGCCCTAACTCCCTACATACACTTATGACCTGTTATCACATGTGTTTAAGTGGAGGAGAAGGAGCACCAAAACTTTGGAAACCATGGGTTTAACTAAGGAAGGTTCATGACAAAAACATTACCCAAACATTTTATGCAATGGTCACCTTGGACAAAAGAGGATTAAACCCTAGACCCCCTTAAAGCACTAGACCTCCAAGCAAGAGATTAGTGGGAAAGCTAATCAATTGGCCAATGCTTGTCTTTAACCCTTAACCAAAGTTTAAGTACACTAATGTATCTACAAAAACAGTAAGGGAAACATTACAAAAAGGCCCCTTAAAGACCCCAAATCAATTCATTAAGTAGAGAGCACACTAGAGCTCTCCACTTTTCTCTAAGTCCAAAATCAACCTTAAGCTAAAGATCAGAAATGTTCACCTAGTTAATTGCACCAAAACCACTTGGTCTAAATATCAAAAAGGAGCCAAACTACCTAAGGAACCCACTGGAAAAATTTGAACCCGAGCCAAAACCGTTTGACATGATTTGACATCCCTTTTGTCTCGGGGTGAACAGTGTGACAACCCCGATTTGGTGTCCGCATATCTCCCAAGCCAGGGCATATCTCCCCTTGGAACTCACATGAACTAGGTAGCCCTAGGTGCAGGGAAGAGATCTCACAAAAGTCTTATGGCGAGATTCGCACGTTTGGCTGCTCAGAAGGCGCAAGAACAGGGGCAGAATAACACAGCCACGTGTTCGACGCGCCCTAGCATCGCCAGAGCACGCCCCGGCGCTCGACCCCGCACGCACCGCGCCTCGCCTAGCCAAACCCGTGCCCCCGCCCGCGCCAGCGCCTATAAAGCCAACCGAGGCTTCAAACGTACGCCACCGCTCGCTCTCAACCTCGCCGGAGCGCCAGTTCACCGGCGATTGCTCTGCGCACGGCGTGCCAGCGGCCACCTGAGAACCGACCACCGTAGACCAGCCATCCTAGCCACTCGCCGCCCCGTCCGACCTTCGAGAGAGTCTCCACGTGTCTCGGTGAAGCTCCCAGAGCCAGGAATCGAACTCTACCTCGCCGGAGACACCGGATCAACGTCGTCGGACTTCACCAGATCGCTGGCGTACGTAGACCGAGCTCCACGGTGAGTCTTTCTTCGATTCCTTGCACGGGTCGACTCCTTAGCACCCCATGAAGCTCCCCGTGCCCTTGGATTCAACTGTACTGCCGTGAGCAGGCCGGAGCACACGCCGCCGACGAGCCCGACCGCCTGCGCACGTGGCCCGGCCGATTCCGGCCATCACCGATGACGAGCCCTACCTCGACGTGACCGCAAGGACTTCCTGGAGCTAACCCCACCCTTTGCCGGACCTCCCTCGCCGCTGGTAAGCTGTGCCACCCTGTTTGCTTCCGCGTGTACTGTTTAAAAGGGGGGAGGGACCTCAAGGAGGAAGGAAAAGAAGTCAGGGGGGTTTTGAATGGTCAGAGACTCAGGTGAATAGTTGCACAGGGGCATAAGTTAAAGGATTGTTTTAGGAAAAGCCCAGGGTCCTCGGTGTAAACTGGTTTTTCAGAAAACCTTTAAAACATTATTCATTTAAATACAAACAAAGCTTGTAAAATCCATAACTTCAGTTTTATTCAACCAAATTTAGTCAAACCAATTTTGCTAGGTTCTAAATAATGTGAACTACTTAGGAAAAATACAAAACCTTCTAAGTATTGCAGAAGATTTTAAAGTTTTGAATTAAATAATATTCTATCCAAAAGCTAAATAAAAGAGGGAAAAATAGCTACACTGTTAGACTGGGGTTAAGAAAAATCAGAAAAGTACTTAACTATTCCCTAATCTGTTTAAAAATAGTACACCCCTCAGTACACCAAATGAAGGAAGGGTTTACCCTTTAAACTCATTTTGGCCCAAAATTAAAGAAAATAGAAAAGGTAGTTTAAAATAAGAACCAGAGGGCAACCACATTTTTGCTAGCTCACTTATCCAACATAGTTCACTGGAAAATTTTGTTAGACCCTCTGTTAGTACAAAAGAAATGCACTACCTTTTATTTTGTTAAAACAATGAAAACTTAGAAAAACCTTAGAAAAATAGTCCTGAGGAGAAACCACTCCAAACCTTAGGATAACTAATAATATGTTATTATGAATCTAGGAAAAATATAACTTCTATTGTTTAAATTTTTCATATGACAAGTTAGTTATAAGTAACTTTTTGGCATTAAACTTTAGAAAATTACAACTAAATATCCAGTAAGCCTTTCTCTGTGATTTTTAAAACAAAGACCTATTATTCTCTAGGATTCTTGGCAAAAATAAATGTTGATCCAGAAACCTCATAGAGATTAGAGCTGTAGTGTAAATTGCCCTTTTTCCCTTACCTCTGTTAATTTTTCACAAGGAGCATATGAATTAATTTCAACCTCAAATTTTTAGAATAACCCACAGATGTAAATGTTTACCCACTGTAATTTTTATAACATTTTTGGAAAATGTTAACTGACCATGATAGTTCAAAATGCTTAATAAGACGCACAATATATAAAAAAAGGGAATTTTGGGAGAATTAGATAATGTACAACCAAAACCTTCCAAGGATCTCATGAAACATAAAAATATAATTAAAGAGTGTAAGTTCATTCAAAATCCCAAAGGTGAAGGTATAAAACCCTTAAGTATAACCAAAGGAAACCCTAGAGTACCACTAAGTTTAGTACTGTTTTACTATGCATAGCCTCTACAAATTACCATGTCATTAATATGCATATATCTTCTTCATTGCATTCGATAGACTGTAATCTCGCTGACGGAGAGTACATCCTCGTTCCGGAGCAAGGAGTTGCTCAGGAGGTAGCCCAGGATCCAGCACCAGAGCCTGCCATCGAGGATTTGCCTGCCCCAGCTTTGAAAGGCAAGCCCCGGTTTTATGCATAACCTATTCTATATGCTATTTTACTACACTTAATGTTTGTAGGTTTGTAATGTGCACTTAAGTGTAGTTGTTTGGAACCTTAGTTGCATGAACTCAGGATTCCTTTTGAGATGGAAACTAGTATGCTAGGTCGAGTAGCTGCTTTACTAATTAGGGATCTCGGTAGAAGTCGAGTGATTTTTCTAGCACTCGCGCGAGGTCAGGAATTAGTTGTATCCATTTTCATATTGTAATGATGTTGGTCTGTGGACAACAATCTATGGGGATTGGTTGTATACGAGACGGAAATTGGAATAAGGATTAAGGTGTGGTACCGTGTGTCAAGCATTTGAACGTACTAAACGTATACCGAGAAATATGGTAAATCGGTAAGCCTAGTACCTGAGTGAACCTGCCCGCAGATTGCCCTCCTCACGCGACCTGAGACATGGTCTCCCATTCCGGTTATGGTGGGTATAAGTGCGGTCACTGCACGACGGCAGTCGGGGTCAGTGAGGCATTGTACGCCAAGGCGGTGAGCCCCTTTCTGTTGACGGGGAATCGATGGGGACAGTTGATGTGTGTGGGGATGGAGTGCCTCACCACGTCGTGTGTTTAGGTTTACCTTGCAAGGTTAAAACTCGATTCGAATCGTCTGCTTCTCGCAGCTAATGAGACTGCTTGATCCATGCTGCTACATTGAGTAACAAGTGGAATGTGTTGACTTGGCAAAAGAGGTTGATTGCTAAATGTCTGATACCATGTATGATTAGCTAGGTACACATTTAGTCTTAAGAGAGTCACACTAAAACTTGAAAAGCTAAAATTGATTGTAGACTCAGCTAGTGCTTTTGGCAAACCAAACCCCTCAGCCAAACAGCTGTATGTCTAGAGGTAGAGGAGTAGACTCCTCACACCGGGTAAGTCTAGCTGAGTATTAGTATACTCAGCCTTGCTTGTGGCTTAATTTTTATATGTTCTCTGGAGGACATGGTTGCTGGAGTGACTTGGCCGTCCATCTTTCCACCGGGTTGGACAGTCGAGTGGGACCCTACCTCGGCAGAGGAGAAGCATGAGGAGTGATGGGACAGGCTTCCCCATCCCTCCATTTATTTATCGTTAGTTATATTCCGCTGCAACCCGAACAATGATCACTGCTTTTGTTAAACTCCGATGATGTTGTAATAAATTTAATACTCCTTAATGTATGGTTTTATGTTTTATTGTATTTGCTCTGTGCCTCACCTTCGAGTGAGTACGTGGTACTTGATCCTGTTAGTGGCCTCGTCGGACCAGATCCGAGGGACTGACGTTTTGTTCCTATTTAAGTGTCGTCTAGCCTTTAAGGTTGGACTTAGGCACTTAAGTTGGAATAATTCGGGCTATTCCGCCACAAATTAGCTTAAAGTTAGGGGGATTTAATTATTTATTTTTGCCAAAACATTTTGGGTCATGACATGTTGCATCACGCTGAGCTTAAAATATTCTTTGAAGTGTTGCACAAGTTTGAATTTATTTGAATTTGAAACCTAATTTGAATTTGGAATTGAAAACTCTAGAGAAAAGAAATAGAAAAGGAATTAGAAAATCCAGAGAAAAAGAAAAAAGGGAAAGCAGTCCAGCAGCCTTGCCGGCCCAGCTCGGCCCAGCTAGGCCGCGCGCCCGCGCGCCCACGCTGCCTGACAGGCGGACCCCGCCTATCAGCGGCAGCTCTCTCTCCCACACGCTCTCTCTCGCTCTCTGCCCACTGGGGCCGACCTGTCGGTGCCGATTTCATCACCCACGCGCTTCTCCTCTCTCTGCCTCGCGGGCTCGGTTCGCGAGTTGCTGAGTCGTTGCCCCGAGCGCCCCTTTCCTCTCTCTCTCTCTCTATGTCGTGGACCCTCCCTGTCAGATCCGCTCCGCCTTCGCCGCGCCTGCCGTGGACCGTCGAGTGCACACTCGCGCACGTCGCCGGATTTCTCGGCCACGACGCCCACCCACGTGCCCAACTCCCTTTTTAGAGCCTAGCCAGCGCCCGCACTCACTCCCCCGCCTCATTTCGCACAGCTTTGCCCTCTCTCACGCTCTGCCCTCGCCGCCAGACGACGTCGGAGACCCACGCCCGCTTCCTCGGCCATCTTGCTCGCCGGAGACCACACCAAGCCACCCCGAGCTCTGCCCCGAGGTGCGACACCTTTGCCCGTGCTTAATTTCCCTAGTTTCGCTCTGTGCTCGGCCAATTTTGGCATCACCGGTGCTCGGCCACGGTGGTCCGCCGTGCTTGTGCGGTGGCTAGCCGATTTAGCCCGGCCTAGCTCCCCGGTGTAGGTTCCCGTGTCACCTCTGCCTCTGTCGAAGCTAGCCCAGACCTTAGAGCGCCTTAAAACCCCTCCCCGTGGCCGGAATGCCTCGCCGGAGCTCCTCCGGTCTGCCCGAGACCTTCTCCCCATCGTTCTTCCCCTCTGTCCGTGGATTCATGGCCTATTCCCCGCCATTGAGTTCGTCGTGGCATTCTCTCCCTCTCTGCCCAATCCCGGCGACCCCGGAGCCACCCAAGCACGCGCTTGCCCCAACTCCAGTGACCTCACCACCGCGGAGAGGAGCAGCGCCGCCCACAGCCGTTCGTCCTCCCTGGTCTGATCTCCCCCGTCCGATCTTGATCGCACGGCCTAGATCGCGGATACCACTTCGCGCACGCGCGCCCTGCGCCCATGTCCCCTGGCGCTAGGCCCGCTCGGTTAGTGCGCCCTCCCCCCTGTCGCTGGCATCCCCTGGCCCGCCTGTCAGCACTCGCCCGCTTGTGCGCGCTCGCCCTCGGCCGCAGATGTAATCTCAACCGTTGATTTTAGATCTAAAGGTTGAGGGAGCCTGATATCCCTTCGCGTGGTTGTTTTGTGTAAGAAACCCTCGGTTTGTTGGAAATAAACTCGCCGTCCCTGGTTTTCGCACGCAGGCCCCTGTATTCTTGCAGATTGAACCCTAGACTTTTAAATATTCACAGAATTAGACCTAATTTCATATTTTGAATTTCCAAACTTGTTTATTTCATATCTTTTGCATATGAACTCCAAATTTAGTGATTCAAATTGCAAAATGTTCATAGTATTATTCTCTGTACAAATAAATTAGTTCCATTTACACCCTGTGCTTCCTAATTTTATGGATAACTATTAACTAGTATATGTATAGATGTGGTGTACTTAATAAAATTAAAAGGGAAAACCCTAGAGATTAAAACATGCTTAATCTTGTGAGATTAATAATGTGTATTACATGAATTCATATATGTTCTAATTTTTAGGTCACAATAAAATAAATTGAACTATGTTATGAATTTGTGAGTAACACTTAGAGAAATTGTTGGGGACTTGTTCTCAACTGCTATGAATTAAGAACAAGGCAACACAGAAAGAAGTTAATGGTTAATGTCCTTCGTCCTTCGAAGCATTATTTCTCTTAGGATATAACGATCTTCGAACGAAGGTCATGAAGGACATACCTTCATCATCATAATTTACATTGATGAAAGAAGAAGCATATGAAACATGAGAAATAACATTAATAGTCACATAACATCGTTTATATATCCTTATTATATAATCATGGATAAATAAGAACAATATTGAATTACATTTGTACCTTCGGCTTGACAGAAGGCAAAAGTACAAGCGTGACGCACGGGCGAGTACAAGTCAGCGTGAACAGTACGGGGTACTGTTCATCTATTTATAGGGACAGGGCGCAGCCTGTGTGAAATTACATTCATGCCCTTCATGTTCACTATTGACTTAAGAACAATCTACCGGGGACTAGATAGCCTTTTCCTCCTTAAGTCGGTTCCATTTCTGCTACTGAGCCGAAGCTCCCTTGCGCTCTGCTTCGGCGCAGGTTCAACCTTCGTTTCGACCCTGCTCTTCATATTGTGTACAGCTTCATCCCGAGTCCGAAGGTTCCTGTACATATATTAAGCTTGGGAAACATTGTTAATCATGTTTTTTAGGACTTTCGGAAGACGAAGGCCCCCAACAGTAGCCCCTCGCAGTATTAATTTGTTATAACAACAAATTCAGACTACGATGTGAACGAAGGCCTTAAGCCGAAGGTCCGAAAAAACACCTTCCCTTTGCTAGAATAGCAACAATCAATGACAGACGGGGCCCTCCAAGTTGCAGCGTGCTAGGCATATAAATATGAACTCACACCGGCAGCATTTGATGTGTTGTTTCTGCCATTTGCATTATTTTCTCAAACTTTTAGCTTTTGCTCACTAGCGCTCGCTAGATTTTCAAGCTTTTTGAGCTTCAGTTAAAAGACGCGTTTTCACCATGTCTGGGGAAAAATGACTGAGAGGGTGAAGCTGACTGAAGAGACGACCTTATTTGAGGAGAAGAAGGTTACATATCCTTATATTGCTGGATTTATTGAGTCCATGGAAAAAACAAACATAGAGAAGATTACTAAAGTGATACTGGAAGGTTTATCTGAAGATACTGGTGACATCGATAGCTATGATGTGGAAAGTGGGGATGAAGATTCTGAGGATCGGCCCTAGCGACCAAGCCATGCTGTCTTCGGAAAATCGACCATTAAAAAGAGTGATCTTGAGAACATGAGAGGAAGGTACTTTCAGGACATGTCTATCGTGAGGGCTGGCGGAGACAACAACGTCCCTGCTCCTGAGGAAAATGAAGTTGTTATCTACCGAAGCTTTTTTAAGGCTGGACTTCGGTTTCCTTTGAGCAAGTTTGTAGTTGAAGTGCTGAAGATCTACCAGATCTTCCTTCATCATATCACCCCCGAAGCTATTATGAGGATGGGGATTTTTCTCTGGGCTGTAAGGAGTCAGGGGCTAGAGCCAAGCGCAAAGTGCTTCTGCAGTATGCACGAACTCTTATATGAGACGAAGGCTACTGGCAAAGAACAGTACCATAACAACTTCGATTGTGATGGATTTATTGCTCGCCCCAACGCGAGCCACCCGGTACCAACATTTCGGAAGAGATGGCCCGGGACCTAGATGGAAGAGTGGTTTTATGTGAAGAATGATTTAAAGGCAAGGGAAGACATTAAAGAAATCATCCAGCGCCCCATCTGGTCCCGCTTCGGCCTCCAAAGGCCGAAGGTGGAAATTGATGACGCTGTCGAAGCGTGTCAAAGGGCTTTCAGCACTGTTTGCTCCTTCAATGGCATAAGAGATTTGATTCAAGAACATATAGCCTTCAGGGTATGGCCGCTTGTGGAAAGCTGGGAAATGCCGAAGGAGACCACCGCCGACTCTGGTGAGGGTGGTCTGGTCCGACTGAAGTATACCTTCAGATTTAGGGAGAAATTTGATGAGCCGAACGATGACTGGTTGAAGTGCATCAAAGCTACCAGTGATGAGCTGCTTGGAGCATACTCCAAGGCTGAAGATAATGCCCTGTCCGCAGCCTTTGGTGGTCAGGGCAAGAAAAGATTAAACAGGGTATTTGATGCTATTGGCTTCATATACCCTGATTACCGCTACCTGTTGCGAGGACAAGAGAAAAAGAGGAAGATTGTTGTTTCGGTCACCCCAGCTGAGCCTGTGCCGAAGAGCAAAAAGGTGAAGGTTCTGACCTGTAAAGCCCAAAATCGGTAGAAATAATAATAATAATAATAATGAAATTGTCTACCAATAATAATTTTCTTCCTCATAAAGTAAATCTCTCAAAAAAAATCTAAATAAAAATTTATTTATCCCTTTGGCAATACAATATATTTCTAAATTTGTTCTCTTAAGGATCTTATACACTGGAATTATCTTTCTTAAACTACATATTTTGTGGATACACATTAAGAAAACATTTGCATAAAAAGAGATGGTAAATAAATAAATATCATAAGGTATATTGTGCAAACTGGATTTCTTTTATTTTGCATCAAGTTTAAATTCAAACTCAGATTTGAACTTGAAATTAAATAGAAATGCAAAATAGAAAAAAAGAAATAGTAAGAAAACTCGCACATGGGCTAATTTTGGTCTGCTCGGCCCACTTACTCCTCTCCGCTCGGCCCAAACCCCAGTAGACCTAGCTAGCGCCGCCAGCCACTATCCTACGCGCGTGCTACACCCACTGGATGGTGGGACCGCTTGCCAGCCGCATCGTCGAGCTCGGAATGGCGCGGGCAAAATCCGAACTAACTCTGACGGATTCCTCGGACCGAGCTGAAACACGCCAACAGAAGACCGATGCCGCCGGGGTCGCGTGTTGCTGTTGCTCCTGTGCTCGGGCGATGGCCTGGGTATAAAATCAATCGAAACCCGCGTCCCCTTCCTCTATCCATCGCGTGCCGAGGGAGTTGTGCCCAACTCGGGTTTCGCCGCGGATGATTCAGTGATGAACGCCGCCGCTCTGGAAACGTGCTCGCGCCGTCGTTCTATGCATGGTCGGGCAAGGGTGCATCGCTGGTGGGTGGTGGTGTCGAGCGTGGAAACTGGTGGTGGCATCGGTGGGCGAGGAAGGACCCCGTAGCCACTAGTGATGCTCATCGGTGACTCTGCTCCGCCGCGAGAATACCCGTGCCGTGGCCGGCCTCAACCGCGTCACGATTGTCGGTAAGAATTGCCCCACCCGGTTCGTCGTGATCTTCTATACGCTCGGCACTAGACGGGGGTTGTATTGGGGTAGGAATCGCCGGGTGGTCGCCACCGGTGAGGCGCGCGGCCATGGCTTCTCCGTACCCGAGCGGCCGCCGCCGTGGGGTTTCTGGGAAGAAGAACCCTGTGAACCGTTGGATCCGTGAATGGACGGGTATGATTCAATCCAGGGCTACCCTTTCGCGTATGCGATCTGGTCCATCGGATCCGGATCTGGCGGGCGCAACTGACTCTGGGCGATTTTGAATCTGAGCCATCCATCCGGGATCCAATGATCATGGCTACATACCGATTCGAGTTAAAACTATTCTAATCCGGGGCATCCATTTCTGATCGGACGGCTCTGAATCAACGATACCCCTTCGCCCTGGCTTTCTTTCTAAAGAGCCCCTCTGTTTTCCTAGATTCAACCCGCAGTCCACTCGGGTGTTCCCCTGAGTCTGGGGAATTCTTACCCGAGACCCCCTGCACTTCCCAGAAATCTGCGCCCAGTCCAGTAATTAAAGAAAATAGGAAAAAAAGATTTAGGAATTGATTTTTAGTATAGAAATAATTGTAAAACTTGTATAATCCATAGAAAATTCATATTAAGTCCAAATTAGCCCATTCCAGTTCCTATAATTTTGTAATATTATTATTTATCATTTAGTGCCACTGGTTTTACATAAAAGTCACATTAAAATTGTTATCTTAATTAATCTTGTACTAAGCACATAGAATCTTTGGAAATCCATAACTTAAAATCTATAACTCCAAAATTAATGATTCCTGTTCCTAGAATCTTATTTTAATGTGTAGATTATTATTATGTATTTTGTTTACTTGTTTGGTGTGATGTTAGTTTTGCCTATACACTGCTTGTTTGTATTGCTACGACTAGCGTGAGGATACGTATCACCTGAAGATCATCCTGGTACCTGGAATCTCAAGTGCCAGGCAAGTTGTGCCCTTGATCACTTCTTTTTACCCACTCATGTTCTAATTAATCATAATGATCTGCATAGGTTAATTTTGATGGGACCCAATAGGTTACCCTAGTTTGTCTATCTTTATACCTTGTTTACCACTGAACTTTTTGGGTAGTACTTGCTAGTGCTTTATGTGGTTTTAGGTATGAAGGTACATTATTCATGATCACACTTTTATTATATGTTTATTATTACCGTTCATGATAAGATCATTATGTTAATTGGAACATGGAGAACCACCCGGGAAAACAGTGCTACCACAAGGGAGGAATGGGACCCCTTGGCTGATTAATTAGGAAAGCTAGTGGAAGACTACCTTACCCGAAAGGGGCAAGGGCAGTAGGGGAGTGGTCAGTGTAGGGAGGCCCTTGGGAGGATTTTGCTGCGATGGCGGTCCTGCAAGGGATTCCTGCATTGGAACTTCCTATAAACTGTAGCGGGTTTTCTGAAGCTAGTGGAACTTTGTAAAGGCCTCGTAGTGTTACCCTGCCTCGCCTCCTCGGTAGAGGTGTATGGGAAGTCGCGATCCCTTGGCAGATGGGTAACATGACTTGTGGGTAAAGATGCGCAACCTCTGCAGAGTGTAAAACTGGTATACTAGCCGTGCTCACGGTCATGAGCAGCTCGGACCCTCACATGATTAAATTATGGAACTAAATTCAATTTGTCATATGCATTGCATCGCAGGTGAAGTTGTTACTTTTGTTCTACTGTTTAATTGGGTTGGTATTTACTTATACTTAGTAATTGCTAATAAAATTTTGACCAACATTAAAAGCAATGCTCAGCTTCAACCATTCTCTTTGGTAAGCCTTACACTTCACGTGAGCTCCCACCTTTGGCGAGTTCATGCACATTATTCCCCACAACTTGTTGAGCTATGAACGTATGTGAGCTCACTCTTGCTGTCTCACACCCCCCCACAGGTCAAGAGCAGGTACCGCAGGATGAGGCGCATGGAGGATGCTGCGATGTTTTCGTGAGAGGTCTAGGCCGTCGTCTCCCAGTCAACTTTTGGGTTGCTGGACCGTTGTCTCCTTATAATGTAATTATTTATTTTGTATAGAACTCCTGTTATATATAAAGTTGTGACATTCGATCCTGTGCCACTATACATCATATGTGTGAGACTTGGTCCCAGCATACCTGGTGTTTATGTTAGCGCCCGGGTCTTGGTGCCCCTAAAACCCGGGTGTGACAGAAGTGGTATCAGAGGAATGTTGACTGTAGGACGAAACCTAGATAGAACTGGATAACCCTTATCTACTTACCTTTACTACTCTGATTCTTTTCTATACTTTTCTTAATCTATTCTTATCTATTTCCGCTATACTCTGATTACTCTTACCTTTTCTTTCTAAAGACAAATGTGGATTTCACACTTTGAAATCTTGTGCCTAAAGTGACTTAGGAATAGGAGACCTTCTCTTAGGAACAAAAAAAAACAAAACTATTTTCTTATATAAATATCTATGAACTTGAATGTTTGTTCTTATGATACTTGTTTGATTTGGATCTTTGATTGAGTGTGATTAGTTGTGGAGTAATGTCCACAATTACATCTACATATACGTATAGTTATAAATAAATAAAATTCATGAGATAACTAAACAACTTATATTATCCTCCATTAAAGTGTATCAATTTTATATAGATCCCTCTTATCTTAAAAGACTCTCTCTTATCTTAAAATGATCCATCCTATCTTAAAAGATACTCTCTTACTTTATTAGACTCATCTCTTCTCGAAAGGATTCTCATCTTTTCCCAATAGATCTAACCAGTCTCAAAAGATTCTATTTTATTCTTAGAAACTCACCTTGTCATAATAAGCATACCTATTTGCTTATCTCATAATAGTGTAACACACATGATCTATTCCAAAATAAATTAAGTAGATCTTATCTGGTTACACCAATTTAATTCTGATCCCATCTAATTTGATCAGATCTAACCTAATGGACAAACATGTTAGAGAATACTGGTAAAATACGATTGGATCCTACCCTTATAAATATGATTTAATCCAAGTTGGACTAAGATTCCAATTTAGACTATACTACACACAACAACCTGGCCATATGCAACTACCTTAACCACTCGATAGCTGCATAACCCCTCCGTTTTAACCCATCAAAGATTCTGACTAACTATGTCATATGATCCGTCATATCTCAAAAGGTTCTAACATGTTCTAATAGTATATCTTCTACCCTGATAGATCTACCTAACTCAAACTAGTCTAATCTAGTTGTATCCAATCTAACCCTGCCCCTACCTAATCTGACATTATCTAATCTAAAGAAAGCTCGATTATGCCATAGTACACTCATTCTGTGTCAACACTCACCAAATAGCTAAAATATGATGTACCGTTGTTTCTATAACCCACCTGCCAATGGCATAAAAAAAATTTAGGTGTATAAAAAAATATATATACTGAAATTTCATAAAGATAAGGTCAGCTTAAGATGCTTAACTAAATGACATTCTTAAATAGGGTTATAGAATCTAATGTGGTCTACTTAGACAGATTAATGGTATTTGAACCCTACTGGCTAGGTGCTAACATAACTTAACACATTAGACCAACTCAACCATGAGCATAAGAGTTAACCCAAACTTAGAGTCATGATGGATTGTATAATCTATCTATCGCCACCTAACATCAAACAAATTTTTGATCTACATCATGTAGTCTATCTCATCCATATCTATCTTAACCATATTCCCCAACCTCGATGATATACACTAACCTCGAATCAATGAGACCAAGACCGGAGAAGAGAAGATCGACCTCGACAAGGAAGGATAAAACAGTCAAAGTGAATCTCGAGATGAATCAAGACTTAAACATTGCTGGTGAAGTCTTTTCCTTGCCATAATCTTTCTTACCTCAACCTGTTTAGTTTATATCCCACATAAGTAGTAGCTGGATACCTATGCTTCCCCAATCGTCCACTACCTCCACCACCACCAGCAGCTCCACCAAGCTACATAAGTAGATATGCTACTATTTATAAGATCTAAGTGTTACCTTAGTTAGTAGCTAGTATTTTACTATATTGAGAATAATAATAAGGTCTATCTGACCCCATGTGTTGCTAATAAATAATGCATCATGCTGAGATTTTGTTTGTGCATATGTTGGAGATAACATAAGTTATGCACCCTTTCCTTACAAATCTCGAGGATGAGATTTCTGTTAAGGGGGGTAGGATTTGTAAAGCCCAAAATCGGTAGAAATAATAATAATAATAATAATAATGAAATTGTCTACCAATAATAATTTTCTTCCTCATAAAGTAAATCTCTCAAAAAAAAATCTAAATAAAAATTTATTTATCCCTTTGGCAATACAATATATTTCTAAATTTGTTCTCTTAAGGATCTTATACACTGGAATTATCTTTCTTAAACTACATATTTTGTGGATACACATTAAGAAAACATTTGCATAAAAAGAGATGGTAAATAAATAAATATCATAAGGTATATTGTGCAAACTGGATTTCTTTTATTTTGCATCAAGTTTAAATTCAAACTCAGATTTGAACTTGAAATTAAATAGAAATGCAAAATAGAAAAAAAGAAATAGTAAGAAAACTCGCACATGGGCTAATTTTGGTCTGCTCGGCCCACTTACTCCTCTCCGCTCGGCCCAAACCCCAGTAGACCTAGCTAGCGCCGCCAGCCACTATCCTACGCGCGTGCTACACCCACTGGATGGTGGGACCGCTTGCCAGCCGCATCGTCGAGCTCGGAATGGCGCGGGCAAAATCCGAACTAACTCTGACGGATTCCTCGGACCGAGCTGAAACACGCCAACAGAAGACCGATGCCGCCGGGGTCGCGTGTTGCTGTTGCTCCTGTGCTCGGGCGATGGCCTGGGTATAAAATCAATCAAAACCCGCGTCCCCTTCCTCTATCCATCGCGTGCCGAGGGAGTTGTGCCCAACTCGGGTTTCGCCGCGGATGATTCAGTGATGAACGCCGCCGCTCTGGAAACGTGCTCACGCCGTCGTTCTATGCATGGTCGGGCAAGGGTGCATCGCTGGTGGGTGGTGGTGTCGAGCGTGGAAACTGGTGGTGGCATCGGTGGGCGAGGAAGGACCCCGTAGCCACTAGTGATGCTCATCGGTGACTCTGCTCCGCCGCGAGAATACCCGTGCCGTGGCCGGCCTCAACCGCGTCACGATTGTCGGTAAGAATTGCCCCACCCGGTTCGTCGTGATCTTCTATACGCTCGGCACTAGACGGGGGTTGTATTGGGGTAGGAATCGCCGGGTGGTCGCCACCGGTGAGGCGCGCGGCCATGGCTTCTCCGTACCCGAGCGGCCGCCGCCGTGGGGTTTCTGGGAAGAAGAACCCTGTGAACCGTTGGATCCGTGAATGGACGGGTATGATTCAATCCAGGGCTACCCTTTCGCGTATGCGATCTGGTCCATCGGATCCGGATCTGGCGGGCGCAACTGACTCTGGGCGATTTTGAATCTGAGCCATCCATCCGGGATCCAATGATCATGGCTACATACCGATTCAAGTTAAAACTATTCTAATCCGGGGCATCCATTTCTGATCGGACGGCTCTGAATCAACGATACCCCTTCGCCCTGGCTTTCTTTCTAAAGAGCCCCTCTGTTTTCCTAGATTCAACCCGCAGTCCACTCGGGTGTTCCCCTGAGTCTGGGGAATTCTTACCCGAGACCCCCTGCACTTCCCAGAAATCTGCGCCCAGTCCAGTAATTAAAGAAAATAGGAAAAAAAGATTTAGAAATTGATTTTTAGTATAGAAATAATTGTAAAACTTGTATAATCCATAGAAAATTCATATTAAGTCCAAATTAGCCCATTCCAGTTCCTATAATTTTGTAATATTATTATTTATCATTTAGTGCCACTGGTTTTACATAAAAGTCACATTAAAATTGTTATCTTAATTAATCTTGTACTAAGCACATAGAATCTTTGGAAATCCATAACTTAAAATCTATAACTCCAAAATTAATGATTCCTGTTCCTAGAATCTTATTTTAATGTGTAGATTATTATTATGTATTTTGTTTACTTGTTTGGTGTGATGTTAATTTTGCCTATACACTGCTTGTTTGTATTGCTACGACTAGCGTGAGGATACGTATCACCTGAAGATCATCCTGGTACCTGGAATCTCAAGTGCCAGGCAAGTTGTGCCCTTGATCACTTCTTTTTACCCACTCATGTTCTAATTAATCATAATGATCTGCATAGGTTAATTTTGATGGGACCCAATAGGTTACCCTAGTTTGTCTATCTTTATACCTTGTTTACCACTGAACTTTTTGGGTAGTACTTGCTAGTGCTTTATGTGGTTTTAGGTATGAAGGTACATTATTCATGATCACACTTTTATTATATGTTTATTATTACCGTTCATGATAAGATCATTATGTTAATTGGAACATGGAGAACCACCCGGGAAAACAGTGCTACCACAAGGGAGGAATGGGACCCCTTGGCTGATTAATTAGGAAAGCTAGTGGAAGACTACCTTACCCGAAAGGGGCAAGGGCAGTAGGGGAGTGGTCAGTGTAGGGAGGCCCTCGGGAGGATTTTGCTGCGATGGCGGTCCTGCAAGGGATTCCTGCATTGGAACTTCCTATAAACTGTAGCGGGTTTTCTGAAGCTAGTGGAACTTTGTAAAGGCCTCGTAGTGTTACCCTGCCTCGCCTCCTCGGTAGAGGTGTATGGGAAGTCGCGATCCCTTGGCAGATGGGTAACATGACTTGTGGGTAAAGATGCGCAACCTCTGCAGAATGTAAAACTGGTATACTAGCCGTGCTCACGGTCATGAGCAGCTCGGACCCTCACATGATTAAATTATGGAACTAAATTCAATTTGTCATATGCATTGCATCGCAGGTGAAGTTGTTACTTTTGTTCTACTGTTTAATTGGGTTGGTATTTACTTATACTTAGTAATTGCTAATAAAATTTTGACCAACATTAAAAGCAATGCTCAGCTTCAACCATTCTCTTTGGTAAGCCTTACACTTCACGTGAGCTCCCACCTTTGGCGAGTTCATGCACATTATTCCCCACAACTTGTTGAGCTATGAACGTATGTGAGCTCACTCTTGCTGTCTCACACCCCCCCACAGGTCAAGAGCAGGTACCGCAGGATGAGGCGCATGGAGGATGCTGCGATGTTTTCGTGAGAGGTCTAGGCCGTCGTCTCCCAGTCAACTTTTGGGTTGCTGGACCGTTGTCTCCTTATAATGTAATTATTTATTTTGTATAGAACTCCTGTTATATATAAAGTTGTGACATTCGATCCTGTGCCACTATACATCATATGTGTGAGACTTGGTCCCAGCATACCTGGTGTTTATGTTCGCGCCCGGGTCTTGGTGCCCCTAAAACCCGGGTGTGACATGACCCACCGACCGCGTTACATTGAAACGGCCGTGGTGCCTAAATTTGGCGCAGGGTCTACTTCAGCAGCCGAAGCAACACAAACTGCTTCGATTACACAGAGCGCCGAATAGCCGATCGTAATGCCGAAGACGCATACAGTCAAGGCAGTCGAAGATAAGGTTGATAAGGCCGAAGAGCCAAAGGTTGAAGAAATAATAAGGATGCCAAAAATTCTGAGCCCTCCGACGAAGGCATATCTATCGAATATGCAAAAGGCTTTTGCCGCAACTCCTAAGAGGAGAAGGATGGCCAACGTACTCGATGCTGTGCTGGAGACTACAAAGGCATTGAGCCCTGCTCCTGCAAATAAAATTGCTCAAACTGAAGCCAAATCACAGGCCGAAGCCGAAACCGGGCAAGCAGAAGTCGAAGCTACGCAAACTCAAGCTGAAGTCAAAACTGGGCCTTTAGTGCTCATCGAGACAAAGCCTACCACGCTTGAAGAAAAAGCGGCAGAGCAAATTGCTCCTGAAAAGATCGAGACTCCTGCTCTCGAAGCTTTGATCGAAAATATTGACTACATCATTCGACACGCTTCGGGGAAGAAGCCGTCCGAAGAAGAAATTCTGGAAGCCAGGCACTATGCGTGAAAGTTGAAATATCTGAAGGTAGCCTTGATTTTTAACGGGAGTAATAAAGATGATTTCTTATACTGTCTCCCGGACAACAAAGAAATATCCGTTTGCCGGGAGATAGGTAGAAGCATGGGATTCTCGAGGCTGGAAGACGGCCTTTCAATTTTGTCGAAGGATGAACTTGCTGACAGCCTAGCACATAATAGTATAAAGGTATAAAAGTTTACTTTTAAGTTGGAAACTAGCATATTTCATTGTCATACTTAATTCTTTCTTCTTGTTTACAGGGCTTGATTCTTAGTAATGCCCTAAGGGCACAGAAGAATATTGAAGACGAAAGTTATACAATGGCTCTGAATAACCTTCGTTCAGAAGTTATTGAATTGAAAAACAAAGGTCTGGAAAAAGACAAAATCTTAATTTCATTGGTAAATAAAGTAAAGGAAGACGAAGCTAACTATAAAGCTCAGGCCGAAGCCCAGAAAACGGAAATTGAAGATCTTCGGAGACAACTGGCCGAAGCTAAGGAAAAATGCGCAGTCGCTCAAACTAATCAAGAAATCAGCGAATATTGGAAAAATTATCTGGAGAAAAACGTTGAAGAACTTCGCACATCCAAGGAAAGGTGCTTTGAGAAGTCTTTGGATTGCGTAAAGAAAATAAAAGCTAGCTTCTCCAAAGTGGGTGCCTATTCTACTGAAGAAAACTTCATAAGAGGCGACCCCGAAGGCGTTGTTGAGTGGATAAATGGAGAAGCCGAAACCTTCGAAGAACCTTTTAGTGATCGCGGGGATGTTTGCGCGTTTTCCAATGCGCGGGGAATTTCAGCCATCTTGGAGAAGGCTGGATGCGACCATATTAAAACCATGGCCCAGACCGAAGCTGCCTTCTCCGTAGATGATACGAAGGATCCTTCAGCTGAAGCAACCATGATGGGTGGAAAATTCTATAATGATGTCTGGGTGAATGGTGGCCGAGAGATGGCCCATGAAATTATAAAGAAAAGTGAAAAAGACACCCAAGATGCCCGAACAGAAGCAAGACGAGCTGAAGAAGCTGCAGAGCGCGAAAAGCGTATAGGTATTATATTTTGGTTTTCAGCTTCGGCATTTATTTTTGTGGCTTCGGACTAATTAATTTTTCCTACTTCAGCTGAATTATCTCCGCCGTCGGAGCCGTTTGATCCCCTAGCTGATCCAAAAATGAAGGAAGCGCTGGAGATCATAAACATGGCTGAATCTATTATCGACGAAGTCGTTAACAAATTGCTGAACGAAGTTGCAGAGAAAGTTCTTAAAGAGGAATAGATTGTATTGTAATAAACATTTTGAAAAGTTTGATGTATATAATAGATGAAGGAAACTATGATATTTGATGTGTGTAACTTTGATTCAAATATGTAAATTATTGCAATTTATTTCTTTGCGATGCATGAAACTTTACATACATACCATTTTTGAGCCTTCGGCGAAAAAACACCTTCCCTTCTTTTCATGCTTCGTAAAAGAAAAAGATCCATTCTTCGTAAAGATATCCATGCTTCGCAAAAAGAGAACCCTTCTTTTATGACAAGGCTAATGAAGTTGTATTTCCCGAAGCTTACTTCGTGCCTTAGCACATTTTTATTTTGACAAAGCATTCGCCGAAGATCAACTCCGTATTCCATTCTCGTGTCATTGATGCGATATGATGTATGATGTGATGCTATGTGAAATGATGTGATGATATGATGCAAAATGATGATGATGCCGAAGACACACACCCACACGCCCACACTGGAACACACAAGCTCTGCATCCCCTTAGGAACGACTTTTGAGCTTCTTCATCTTCTATTTCGGTGATATAAGTTCTGCATCCCCTTAGGAATGTCTTTTGAACTTCTTCACCTTCTATTTCGGCGGTATAAGTTCTGCATCCCCTTAGGAACGACTTTTGAACTTCTTCGCCTTATATTTCGACGGTATTTGGCTCTACATTCCCTTTGGAACGACTTTTGAGCAGAAAACTTACACTACGCTCCCTTAGGAACGACTTTTTGTAGCTTCGTCAATTTTAGCTCTGCATTCTCTTAGGAACGTCTTTTGAGCTCAAAACTTATGTTGCGCTCCCATAAGAACGACTTTTGAGTAGCTTCGGCAAATTTAGCTCTACATTCCTTTAGGAACGACTTTTGAGCTTCGTAATTCTGTGAAGAAGATTTTGGGCTTCGTAATGCTGTGAGGAAGATATATTTCATTCTGATAGAAGCAAAATCATTACAAGAATTTAAAACTAAATTTACATTACTTGTTCCTTATTAAAAAGCAAAATGGCATAGAACACAAAAGCATTTCAGAGGTAGGATATCGCTCAGTATATGTGCTTCGATTCTAGTATAGTACTATTGACTGTACGAGCTTCAGACTCCTCCCTGAAGTCACGTTGTTGCTGGGAGTGTTGACACCCTTCTGGCTGCTGACTTCGAGAATAAGTGGGTTGCAGTGGTGGCGGCGGTGGAAGCTGAGGCCAAGAAGCCTGTGAATGGCTTGCTGAAGCAACAAAGGCTGCACGTTGATTGCCCACGTATTCTGGTATGTAAGGAGAGTGGCACGAAGCAGTGTGCAAGACCTGCTTCGGCTGATTCTGCCGAGCTTCAGCTTCGGCGATCTCCTTTTGTTTCATAATAGTGATTTGGCACGTTCTTGTAGTATGGCCCTTGTCTTCACCATAGAATAAGCAATAAATTTTCTTGGGCTGATCCCCATATCTTCCTCCGAAGCCCCTGCCGCCTCTGCCTCTTGGAGCTGGTGGCCTGAAGGAGCTTTGCTGCTGTCCCGAAGACTGTGAGGTATGATGTGGCCTCTGAAGCCGGCTTCCTTTGTCATCATTCTGACTGGAGTTGTGGATTGATCTGACATGCCTAGGGTGGATTCTTCCTCCAAAGCCCCTAGTTATCTCAGAGAATCTGTAAGCTTCCTCCCTTCTTTGGCAGAAGTCGTTGTCAGCCCGGATGTACTCATCCATTTTCTGAAGCAGCTTCTCTAGAGTCTGGGGGGCTTCCTGGCAAAGTATTGAGCCATAGGTCCTGGCCGAAGACCCTTGATCATGGGCTCAATGACAATTTCATTAGGCACTGTGGGCGCTTGTGCTCTCAGTCGCAAGAACCTTCGGACATACACCTGAAGGTATTCCTCATGGTCTTGTGTGCACTGGAACAAGGCCTGAGCTGTGACTGGCTTCGTCTGAAAGCCTTGAAAACTGATAACCAGCATGTCCTTGACCTTCTACCATGACGTAATTGTCCCTGGCCGAAGAGAAGAATACCATGTCTGGGCCACGTTTCGGACTGCCATGACGAAGGATTTTGCCATGACAGTTGTGTTGCCTTCGTATGAGGATATTGTTGCCTCATAGCTCATCAAGAATTGCTTTGGGTCCGAGTGCCCATCATACATGGGTAGCTGAGGTGGCTTGTAAGATTGTGGCCATGGGATAGCCTGCAATTCTGCTGCCAGGGGAGAAGCATCATCAAAAGTAAAGCTACCATGATTGAAATCATCGTACCATTCATCTTCGTTGAACGTGCCCTCTTGACGAAGCTCCCGGTATTGAGGCCTTTGGTCGTGATCATCTCGAGTAAGATGACGCACTTCCTCAGTAGCTTCATCGATCTTCCTCTGAAGGTCGACCAGCCGAGCCATCTTCTCTTTTTTCCTTTCCACCTGTTGGTGGATGATCTCCATTTTCCTGATCTCCTGGTCCAACTCCTCCTCCTAAAGTGTTGGACTGGTGGCCTTTCTCTTTTGGCTTCTGGCCTCTCGAAGAGAGAGAGTCTCCTGATTTGTGTCCAGTGGCTGCAGTGCATCCCCTGGCGCTGTTATCTTCTTCGGTGGCATGACGAAGGTTGATGCTTTGCCGAAGATTGTGGAAGTGAGTACACCGGAGGTGGGCGCTAATGTTGGGGACTTGTTCTCAACTACTATGAATTAAGAACAAGGAAACACAGAAAGAAGTTAATGCTTAATGCCCTTCGTCCTTCGAAGCATTATTTCCCTTAGGATATAAAGATCTTTGGACGAAGGCCATGAAGGACATACCTTCATCATCATAATTTACATTGATGAAAGAAGAAGCATATGAAACATGAGAAATAATATGAATAGTCACATAACATCATTTATATATCCTTATTATATAATCATGGATGAATAAGAACAATATTGAATTACATTTGTACCTTCGACTTGACAGAAGGCAAAAGTACAAGCGTGACGCACGGGCGAGTACAAGTCAGTGTGAACAGTATGGGGGTACTGTTCATCTATTTATAAGGATAGGGCGCAGCCTGTATGAAATTACATCCATGCCCTTCATGTTCACTATTGACTTAAGAACAATCTACCGGGGACTAGATAGTCTTTTCCTCCTGAAGTCGGTTCCTTTTTCTGCTACTGAGCTGAAGCTTCCTTGCGCTCTGCTTCGGCGCTGGTTCAACCTTCGTTCCGACCCTGCTCTCCATATTGTGTACAGCTTCATCTCGAGTCCAAAGGTTCCTATACATATATTAAGCTTGTGAAACATTATTAATCATGTTTTTGAGGACCTTCAGAAGACGAAGGCCCCCAACAGAAATAATAATCTATTTCCAAATGAAGTTAGTTTATGTCATAGTTTATTTTATACTTTGAACTCATTATCCCTTATGTAGTATGGTGCCTTTGAGATGTATTCCTATGTTTGTACATGTTTGGTGTGCTGTTCATTTGTACTTTCCAAATGTACTGAATGCATGCTCGCTTTATTTAGACAACGAGCAGTCCGAGGTTCCTGAGTGTGTTGTTGGAGACCTCCCTGAGCAACAACCTGGTGAAGGCAAGTGTCCTCTGACCCATTATGTCCTATCTACTTATAATTCACGGTCCCTCGTTACTTAATTGAAACCTAAGGATTGACTAGCTTTGTATTTACCATGTCATTGACTACCTTTTGGGTTATTATGGTTAGCTGCATGCTATTGCTTTACTTTAATCAATGAACATGATGTGAACATTTATGATATGATATTGTTATCTTGATTATGTTGATGATCTTGTGATACTTTAGGGGGCTCAGGCCTTTTTCCTGAGTACCTCTCCGTAAGGACCTATTCATGGAGTGACCACCCGGGATAACAGTGCAACCATGAGGGTGGAATGGGACGCCCTTAGCTGATTAATTAGATGAACTTGGGGTGTAGTTGGCTTTGCTAGAAGGGCCGTCAATGGGGGTCGGGGCGTAGTGCTCGCTCTGCCAAGGTTGGGGTGCAGAGGTTCATTCGATTTGGTTTTGTTAGTCACCCACCTTGGCCAAACGGGACATTTGCTGAGTATGTTGATGTGTACTCACCCTTGCTTTACACACCACCCCCACCCCAGGTTGTCCCCATTGTACTCAGTGCTCAGTAGGTGATGCTGGCAGCATGGAGGACTTCGAGGAGTTCTAGGAATACGACGAGTTTTAGTTTATCTTAGTGTCAAACCCCCAGTCAACTACCTATGTAGGCTTATCATTTACGTTTCGTTTCTCCACACTTTGATAGTTATGTTAAAGACAATGGTTATGTAATAGACTCTATGGATGTCTCGAGCATCTTGATGTAATAAAGTACCTTTCCGCTATTTATTTCGAGCATTGTGTGATGATGTCCAATTATGTAATCGCTGTGTACATGAGTTTCTGATCCTGGCACGTACATGGTTCGCATTCGGTTTACCTTCTAAAACCGGGTGTGACACAATGGGAGTGGAGAGATGGCAAGAGTAGCATGTACCCTCCGTGGCAAGAGGCTGGACGGTGGTGTATCTGTGCTCTCGGTTGGCGTGAACCCGGTCTGGTCTTGAGAACCCCGGTGGCGAGTTGACATATGCAAGGGTTAAGTGCTACATATGTCGTGTGATTGGATATCCTCAGCTGAGTATTAATCGATTCGGATCGTCGTTACTTCTCGGACATGAAGACTTGGTCACTGACTTACACGTAGCAATCCAGTAAAGTAAAAAGGGATGATAAAAGATGGCTAATATAGGTCAAGTGCTTGAACTAGGGTAGAAAGAACTCTAGCTGCAGGTAATGACTTAAGTTGAAAATAAAACAGGATTTTTAAGGATCCACTGTTAGTAAGCATTTCTGTGAATAGAGTCTTTGATTCTTGAATAGCCTTACATTGACTCCCTCAAGCCAGCATATCCTTGAGAGTCTTTTCTTTTGTCGGGTAAGACTTGCGAAAGTACACTCCATACTCAGGGTTTTCGAACCCATGTTGTTGTAGGTGAGGAAACAACAAATTTTTGCTGTTTCTGTTCAAAGGTGGTTCCCAAGGAAGAGCCCCATCAGTGAAGTGGTCGCGGGAGGATGTTGACCTCCCACTTTAAAAACAATAAACTTTTGTGCGAGAGGGTGTTTTGCCTCCCTGGTCTGTAATAATAATACTTTATGCACTCTTAATACCATGGTATTGTAATAATAATACTCTCTCTCTATATTGGATGAATGTAAATTAAGTTATTGTAATTTGCTTCTGCTTATTCTTTCCTCCGATGTGATGTAATATCTGCGTGACGGGTGAAGCGCTCTTGGGCGAATTGATGAGGATACAGTTATCGAACTTGTCGAGTGATTAAGTGCATCTACAGGGTTGTCCAAGGTCCTTAGGACAAGGACAACTGTAGGTGGACCTAATACCTTGGGAGGTTCTATCACAATTGGCATCTCCCGCCGCGCGTGCCCTGGTGCAGTTCGTCTCCCTCTGCCTCTAGCGCTAGGCTCCTTGTTTTGCCGGTGGCCAAGCTCTCCATCCAAGCCCCTCCCTACGGTGTCTTCTATCATCTGTAGCTCGCCCAGCGCCCCTCCTCCACCATCGTGGCACGCGCCGATGTCGCCAGGTCCGGCCATCACCTCCCTGGCCGCGTGTTTTCTTCCTCTACTCGGAGCATCGCCGGCTGTCTCGGCTTTCCATCACCGGGCCACCCTCCTCCCATCTCCCCACTCCTTCCCATGGTGCACAGGGCATCCTTCCCTCGACTTCCTCCCTACCTTCTTCAAGTCAGTGACGAACGCGGTTCTAGACAACCACGTCATTGTCCGGCACCTCGTCTACGCTTGTCTCTGTGCCACGGTCGAGCTCGCCGCGTCCCTGTGCTTGAGTTCGTCGACCTTCACTCATCTCCCCATAGTCGGACAACCTCGTCGGTTGTCCCTGTCCGAGTTCGCCCTCAGCTCCCATGGCCAGGTTTCTCTGGTGGTCGTGCCCTGTGCTAGGTCATGTCTCTCCCTCCCCATCGCGCAAAGCCGTAGAGCAGCTACATCAAGCCAGAGCTGAAGGTGTCCTCAGACATAGACTGTGGTTTGAGGAAGAGGCCAGGGTGCCTGAGTTCGTGCTCTTTGTGCATACCTTCAAGATGTTGCCCCAATCTTGCTCCTAGGGATACCACAGCTACTTTGACCTGAATTTTGAACTTGATGATGAGATGAGTGCTGATGCATGGAGCAACGGGGGAAAATCTATAGCCAAACCCTTGGTCAATGTCTATGTGGATTTGGGAAAGAAGATGGGATATGGTTGTAGAAGATAGCGAAGTCGACTTGTGTCGCACGTCTGGAGCTCGACAAAAAGCTCGAACATGAGACCGTCATCGATCTGGCCATCATCCATCTCGGCAACATATTTTCTCCGTCGTGGTTCAGCTCGCCATGGGCCTAGCCATCGTCCCTGTTTTGCCTTCCCTAAGCAGCCACGTGGATGGCCTCGCTCTCATCGTCGTTCGTATAAATATCGAGTCGACTTAACTCTGGTAAGCGGATTTATTATTTCTATTAATTGGATTGGATAGTTATATAGCCACAATGATGTTTCTTGTCGATTAGCATAGATGCGTTTGTGACGACTTCTAGATCGGTAGTTGTGATTGTGGCGGATCCTCCATAGTATGTATGGGATGACATCTCTTACTTTGTTTCTTTTTGTGATGTTATGACGACACATAAAATTCTTGTAGAGACGCCTTATCTCGTGTAGTGTTGAGTTATGCGCAAAATTGGACAGTAGTCGTATTTGTGTAGTGAAGTATATGTTTGAGTGGTAAATGATGTGAAGAGATATGCTGGTAGACTGGTATACATATTGTGGTTGAGTTAATAATGCGAAAGTAAGTTTAGCATTTTATCTAGCTAGTCGACAGGATGTATCAATATTGTTGTGCCAAATTAGTTTATTTAAGAAAATAGATGCCTTGCTAGTAGTCATTATATGCTATGTATACCGACTCGATCGATGAGGATGGAGATGATGATGATGATGCGAGTGCGGGATCCAAGCTTTGGGCCATTCCTGATGCCTCCCTTAACGGGTCAATGGCTAATTATGTCCCAGTTTTTCCTGGCGAGGCGGTAGGTGCCTTTACTATCATGGAGGAGGCCAACTTCCTAGAACTCCTTGCCCTATTTTACGGGCCGATGGATTTGGTGGCAGTTGTCCCTTCATACATCGAGCCCCCAGCCGGACAGTTGCTGGGGGCTGCTTGTGTGGGAAGCTCTTCTGCCTCGAGATCGTTAGTGGTCCCGATTGGCACACATCCAGGTTGCTCGTGCTCGCCTTCAAGGCGGGTGGCGGGACCGGTGCTCCGCCCCGATGCCACGTTGGTGAGGTGCCTTTCGGAGGACAAAGGTTTGTCGGGGCGCGGCCAGTCGGCCGGGGACCTTGCCTATTCCCATTGTCTAATTCCATTTTTGCCACAACTTCTGATTCCCTCATCCTTTTTCCCAGTAGCTCCCCTCAACGTGCTACCTTCATGATGCGCATGAGGAAAGTGGTTTTCAAGAAGAGTAGAGTGATGCCTACCATCAGTGATGGCGGTGGGGCAGTCGCACCGTCAAGTTCTTCCTTAGCAACGGTTCCACAAGGTGCCACCATGGTCGATGTCCTAGGTTTGTCTCTCTTGACATCTCCAAGTAGCTCTGTCGTGAATCCGACAAGGGCGGCTAATGCTCACCCTTTTTCTTTTTTACAGTGAGCTCGGGGGTTGCCTTCATCGACACAGTGGAGGCTACGACCCTAGGGGACAGTGATCCTCCTTGCTAATGGGGAGCCCCGGACCAAGCTTTTGGGCCTTGGTGGTCGGCTGGGCGTCCAGCTCACTTCAGACTGCTCTGTTGAAGGTGACGACCCTCTAGCCTTTTGTAGGGAGCTGAACAAAGGGAGCGATGTGAATGAGAAGGCGTTGCAGAAAGGCCTTGATTGGCTTTCAACAGCGCGCCAAAAGCTAGCGGTAAGCCATGCGTGGATGGCTTGGTGAGGGAAATGTTCCTCTTGCTAATCGACTCGTTGTCCGATTTTTGTGTTTTCAGTCGCTCACTGGGACACTAGCGGGTAGGTCCCGCCTTCTTCTTGACCAAAGGGAGGCATGAGAGCATTCTGCCAGTAATCTTATCGCGGCGAAAAGTGAGGCCGTCGATGCCCACGCCCGCATCGTGTCAATCCAAAACACTTATGATACCTTGGTTGGGGTAGCAAGGAGGGATGCAGAATCAGTGACCCTTGTGTGTCTTGAGAGCATGAAAGTAAACTCCCACCTCTGTATCCTAGAGCGAGGGAAAGAGGTCACCGAGGCTCGAGTCACGGCCTTGGAGGAGCTGGGCAGTCAAACTAAGAAGGAGGAGAACCTCCTAGCCTCTTTGCAAGGTAACACCTTTCGATAGTTTTTCCTGAAGCTAGGCGTCCACTGCCCACTTCCCCCTCTCATAGAATGCGTCTTATCCGATCAGCTATACAGGGGGAATTCGACGCCGCCGAGGGGAACTTTGTCGAGGTGCAAAGCCACCTGGAGGAGCTGGAAAAGGAGAGGCATGTCCTGCTGGAGGTGGTGAGCGCCATGCATGGGTGCTTTGGAGAACTTCCTTTGCCTGGGTCTGAGTCAATTGTCTCCCGCTTTGAGGGCCTCACTAGCTAGCTACGTGAGCTTGAGAAGGAATCCTTCTGCCAAGGGATCTGCCAGGCCTTTGTCGTGGTGACATCTCACTTTGAAGGGGGGTCGAGCTAGAAGACGTAAGCGAAAGCTACTGTGATGCTTGGAGTGATTTGGATTTCGTCGGCATGGTGAAGGCCGTCAAGCCCTTTTCCCAGAAGCTAGGTGTCTCCCTGCTCGGCAACACACCGCATGGGGGGTCAAGGTGGACCTGCACCTTTGTGACAACTGTGGGAAAAGAAGGGGCCTTCCTTTCTCGAACACCTGTGCTTCTTGATGCCTTGAGAACACTCTTCTCTTTGAACAAACCTAGGACTAAAAACGGTTTGCCAGAGCCGTACACGCGACTAGTAGCTCATAACAGTGACACCTTGCACCCACAATCTTGATGCTGTGGTAGGCCACCACATCACCGGTAGCAGGCGGGGGCTGGTTCAAGGCAGCCACCGATGGGTGGGCTAGTGCCACATGCGAGGGCACATGGAGAGGCACGAATGGCGCTCGAATGACACGCAGGCTGAAGTGCAGGCGTGCGATGGGTGGCGGCAACCAGCTAGGATTCAGAACTTGGGATGTAATGCTCTATTAGACTGTGTCCAGCAATTCAGCCATATGGTCACCCAAAACATTGTTTTGCACTCGAGGAAGTTTCCTAGATTCCTTGTGGAGAAGGCAACGGCTCCTAGGCCTCTTGGGGCTATAAAAAGAGCCCCTAGGCGCCATCTCCTAGTACCCAAGCATCACAAGTGCATACTACAACTCCGAGACTCTACGACCATGTTGTTCAGTGGTTTGAGAGAGATTTGAGCGCATTTCTGAGTTGTTACTCTGTCATTTTGTTGTTGTGCTCTTGTCTTTTATTTTTTGCATGTTGTTTCCGTGTTGTGTACTTGTGTGTGATCTAACTCCCTCCACTACTCTGATTTTGGATTGTGATAATCTTGTGTAAGGCGTTAGAGACTCCAACTTGTGGAGATTCCTCACAAACGGGTTGAGATATAAGGAAGAATACTGTGACACTCAAGTTTGATCTTTGGAACACTTGAGAGGGGTTGAGTGCAACCCTTGACAGAAGGAGGTCACCACAACGTGAAGTAGACTTTGGTGGAACCACGGGGAAAATCGTCATGTCCCTTGTTCACTTTACTTTACTATGATTTCTATCTTCCTTAGTGCTTATAATTTACTTACATATTGCTCCTAATTTAAACACATCTCAAGAGAGCAATCAAGTGAAGAGTCTATTTTTCTATCTTCTTCTCATTCGAACTTGGTTTTAACTTATACTAACACCTTTTATAGACCAAGTTTGTGTTGTTTGAAGTAAGTTTTGCAGGATCACCTATTCACCCCTTTTAGGTGCTCTCAAAAACCTTGCAAGTTTTAATATAAGAGATGCGCAACCAGGGACAGAGCTAGAAAAATTTTCAAGAGGGGATGAATTAAACTGATACAGTATATGAAACCTGAAAGGGAAATGTGCCCTTGGGCCATTTCTAAGTATTTTGGTGATTTAGTGTCCAACACAAGTGCCCTAGTGTAAAAAGGTGGACAAAGTACAAATCAAGGATAAAGGTATGTTTCTCAGACTTAGTACATTGTTTTATGGACTAATGTATTGTGTCTAAGTGCTGGAAACAGAAAAAATCGAGTTGGAGAAGAGATGGCTCGAGCAGCCAAAGTCTGCTCAGTCTGGGTGCACCGGACTGTCCGGTGTGCCAGGCTGGCTCTGGCGAAAAGGCTGCTCTCGGGACTTCGACGGCGGTGTACGACTATAAATCACCTGACTGTCCGGTGGTTCACCGGACTGTCCGGTGTGCCGTTCACAGGCAAACTCGTCGCTCTCGGGAAACCATCAACGACGTACGGCTATAATTCACCGGACTGTCCGGTGTGCACCGGACTGTCCGGTGAGCCAACGGTCGGCAGGGCCAACGGTCGGCCACGCGATCTGCGTGGGACACGTGGCCGAGCCAACGGCTAGAAGGGGGCACCGGTCTGTCCGGTGTGCACCGGACATGTCCGGTGCGCCAACGGCTCTCAGGCTGCCAACGGTCGACTGCGCCATTTATGGAAGGAAATCGGGCACCGGACAGTGTCCGGTGTGCACCGGACTGTCCGGTGCGCCAGTCGACAGAAGGCAAGATCAGCCTTCCTAGATTGCTCTCAACGGCTCCTAGCTGCCTTGGGGCTATAAAAGGGAACCCTAGGCGCATGGAGGAGCACACCAAGCATTCCTACAACATTCCTAAGCACCAAGACATCAATTCCGCACCTTTGATTCTTTGCGATAGCAATTAGAACTCTAGTTGAGTAGTGAACTCATTGAGTTGTGTTGTGAGCTCTCATTGCGACTTGTGTGCGTGGTGTTGCTGTGATTTCTTGTCTTGAGTGTGTTACTAATCCCTCCCTTGCTCCGTGTTTCTTTATGAATTTCAAGTGTAAGGGCGAGAGGCTCCAAGTTGTGGAGATTCCTCGCAAACGGGATTGAGAAAAAGCAAGCAAAACACCGTGGTATTCAAGTGGGTCTTTGGACCGCTTGAGAGGGGTTGATTGCAACCCTCGTCCGTTGGGACGCCACAACGTGGAGTAGGCAAGCGTTGGTCTTGGCCGAACCACGGGATAACCACCGTGCCATCTCTATGATTGATCTTGTTGGTTATTGTGTTTTGTTGAAGATTCCTCTCTAGCCACTTAGCAGTTATTGTGCTAACACTTAACCAAGTTTTTTGTGGCCTAAGTTTTAAGTGTTACAGGATCACCTATTCACCCCCCCTCTAGGTGCTCTCAATTGGTATCAGAGCCGTTCTCTTCACAAAGGGACTAACCGCCCGAAGAGATGGATCCTAAGGGGAAGGGAATCGTGATTAACGACAAAGAGAAGGAATCCTTCGTCAACGAGCCGAAGGATGACAAGCCCACAGACTCTGGCTCGGGCCATAGACGGAAAGACGGGAAGAAGAAGACAAGGCGCATCAAGGAAATTGTCTACTACGACGACAGCGATGAGTCTACTTCTTCCCAAAAGGACGACGACCACAACGACTACGAGAGAAGGAAACCGGTCAATTCGAACTTTTCTTTTGATTACTCTCGTATTCCTCAAAGTACAAATGCTCATTTATTATCTATTCCTCTCGGCAAGCCTCCACACTTTGATGGGGAGGACTACGGATTTTGGAGCCACAAAATGCGTAGTCACCTTTTCTCTCTCCATCCTAGTATATGGAAAATTGTAGAGAGTGGAATGCACTTCGATAGTACGGATAGTCCCATGTTCATTAATGAGCAAATTCATAAGAATGCACAAGCTACTACTGTTCTTCTAGCTTCATTGTGCAGGGATGAATACCACAAAGTGAGCGGCTTGGATAACGCCAAGCAAATATGGGACACCCTCAAGATTTCTCATGAGGGGAACGACGTCACCTTGCTCACCAAGATGGAATTGGTTGAGGGCGAGCTTGGTCGATTCGCGATGATAAGGGGCGAGGAGCCAACCCAAACATACAACCGGCTCAAGACCCTTATCAACAAAATAAGGAGCTACGGAAGCACGCGATGGACGGACCACGACGTCGTCCGACTGATGCTAAGGTCCTTTACCATTCTTGATCCTCATTTGGTGAATAATATTCGTGAGAATCCCAGGTACACCAAAATGTCGCCCGAAGAAGTCCTTGGGAAATTTGTAAGCGGGCGAATGATGATCAAGGAGGCAAGGTACGTGGACGACGCATTGAATGGTCCAATCAACGAGCCTCAACCCCTTGCTCTCAAGGCAACAAGAAGCAAGGAGGCACTACCTAGCAAGGTGGCACAAATTGAGGCGGCCGGACTTAATGATGAAGAGATGGCCCTCATCATCAAGAGATTCAAGACGGCGCTAAAGGGTCGCAAGGGGCAGCCAAGCAAGACCAAGACAAAGGGGAAGCGCTCATGCTTCAAATGTGGTAAGCTTGGTCATTTTATTGCTAACTGTCCCGACAATGATAGTGACCAGGATCAAGAGAACAAGAGGGAGAAGAAGAAGAACTATAAGAAGGCAAAGGGCGAGGCACATCTTGGCAAGGAGTGGGATTCGGATTGCTCCTCGTTCGACTCTGACAATGAAGGACTCGCCGCCACCGCCTTCAACAAGTCGTCCCTCTTCCCCAACGAGCGTCACACATGCCTTATGGCAAGGGAGAAGAAGGTATGTACTCGAGACTCTACCTATGCTTCTTCAAGTGAGGACGAATCTAGTGATGAGGATGAAATAGATTATTCATGTTTATTTAAGGGCCTAGATAGAACCAAGGTAGATAAAATCAATGAATTGATTGATGCATTAAATGATAAGAATAGGCTTTTAGAAAAACAAGAAGATTTGTTGTATGAAGAATATGACAAATTTATAGAAGCACAAAAATCTCATGCTTTAGAAGTTAAAAGAAATGAAATGCTTTCTTGTGAATTATCTTCTTGCCATGAGACGATTACTAGTTTAAGGAGCATTAATGACGATTTGAATGCTAAATTAGAAATAGCTAGTAAATCAACAACTTGTGTAGAAAATGTCGTTATTTGCAATAGATGTAAAGATTTTGATATTGATGCTTGTAGTGAACACATAGCTTCTATTGCAAAGTTAAATGATGAAATGGCTAGTCTTAATGCCCAACTTAAGGCTAGCAAAAGTGATTTTGATAAACTAAAATTTGCTAGGGATGCCTACACGATTGGTAGACACCCCTCAATTAAGGATGGGCTTGGCTTCAAGAGGGAAGCCAAGAACTTAACAAGCCATAAGGCTCCCATCTCCGCCAAGGAGAAAGGGAAGGCCCCTATGGCAAATAGTACTAAAAGGAACCATGCTTTTATGTACAATGATAAAAGACAGTCTCATAGGAGTTGCAATGCTTTTGATTCACATGCCTATGACTCTTATGCTATGTTTGCTCCTAGTTCTTCCTATATGCATGGTAGAGATATGCCTAGGAAAAATGTTCATCATATGCCTAGGAAGAGTATTGTTCATGTTCCTAGAAAAGTTATGAATGGTCCCTCTACAATTTATCATGCTTTAAATACTTCCTTTGCTATTGGTAGAAAGGATAGGAAGATAGTTGCTAGGAAATTAGGGGCAAAATGCAAGGGTGATAAAACTTGCATTTGGGTCCCTAAGGAAATTGTGACTAACCTTGTAGGACCCAACAAGAGTTGGGTACCTAAGACCCAAGCCTAAATTTGCCTTGCAGGTTTATGCATCCGGGGGTTCAAGCTGGATTATCGACAGCGGATGCACAAACCATATGACGGGGGAGAAGAAGATGTTCACCTCCTACGTCAAGAATAAGGATTCCCAAGATTCAATCATATTCGGTGATGGGAACCAAGGCAAGGTGAAAGGTTTAGGCAAGATTGCATTATCTAATGAGCACTCTATCTCTAATGTGTTTTTAGTTGAGTCTCTTGGATATAATTTACTATATGTCAGTCAATTATGTAATATGGGATATAATTGTCTATTTACAAATGTAGATGTGTCTGTCTTTAGAAGATGTGATGGTTCACTAGCTTTTAAGGGTGTACTAGACGGCAAACTTTATTTAGTTGATTTTGCAAAAGAAGAGGTCGGTCTAGATGCATGCTTAATGGCTAAGACTTGCATGGGCTAGTTGTGGCATCGCCGCTTAGCACATGTGGGGATGAAGAACCTCCACAAGCTTCTAAAGGGAGAACACGTGATAGGTCTAACCAATGTACATTTCGAAAATGATAGACCTTGTGCAGCTTGTCAAGCAGGTAAACAAGTGGGAGGAGCACATCACAGCAAGAATGTGATGACCACTTCAAGACCTCTGGAGCTGCTGCATATGGACCTCTTCGGACCCGTCGCCTATCTGAGCATAGGAGGAAGTAAGTATGGTCTAGTTATTGTTGATGACTTTTCCCGCTTAACTTGGGTGTTCTTTTTGCAGGATAAGTCTGAAACCCAAGGGACCCTCAAGTGCTTCCTCAGGAGAGCTCAAAATGAGTTTGAGCTCAAGGTGAAGAAGATAAGAAGCAACAACGGGTCCGAATTCAAGAATCTTCAAGTGGAGGAGTTCCTTGAGGAGGAGGGGATCAAGCACGAGTTCTCCGCTCCCTACACACCTCAGCAAAATGGTGTGGTAGAGAGGAAGAACAGGACGCTCATAGATATGGCGAGGACTATGCTTGGAGAGTTCAAGACCCCCGAGCGCTTTTGGTCGGAAGCCGTGAACACGGCTTGCCACGCCATCAACAGGGTCTACCTTCACCGCCTCCTCAAGAAGACTTCATACGAGCTGCTGACTGGTAACAAACCCAATGTATCTTATTTTCGTGTATTTGGGAGCAAGTGTTATATTCTTGTGAAGAAAGGTAGAACCTCTAAATTTGCTCCCAAAGCTGTAAAAGGGTTTTTATTAGGTTATGATTCAAATACAAAGGCGTATAGGGTCTTCAACAAATCATCGGGTTTGGTTGAAGTTGTGGCAGAACCTCCCAAGTTATTGGGCCCACATGCACCTGTCCTTGTCTCAAAGACCTCAGACGGCTATGCATGTGCACCAAATAACATAACAGGATCCGTCCGATTGCCTCAAGGACATCGGATAAACCACTTACAACCAGAACCGCGGGATTAAGTAACACAAATCACACACACCAATATTTTTGCAGCAGAAATCTTATTACCAAATTTTACAAGTTACAAAAGTTTTATATTATTTTACCGGAGTGATAACAAAAATATAAGTTTGAAATATATGCTAGCTCAAATGACCATCCTCAGTAAGAAGATAAAGGCGGGGTATACTCATATAAGAAGGCCGAGCCCACCGGCACTTAACACCATCAACAGCATCACAAGACTATATCCTGAAAAACAACAGGGAATAAAACCCTGAGTATGGAATTACTCAGCAAGACTTACCCGACTAAAGAAAAGACTCTCAAGGATATGCTGGATTTGGGAATCTAGGAGAGGCTTTAGCAAGAATCAACTTAGATACTTTTGCGAAATAGCTTACTAAAGTGAGTCCTTACTTTCAATATTTTAACGCCAGATTAAATATTAATAGACTCTGTTTGCATCTGGTCTAATTTCACCATCTCATAAATACAACATCATTTTTATTCATGAGGTTCACATCCTGACTTAGGTTGTAGGTCGGAGATCAAGTCTCCACTCTCCGGGGATATAACGGCGATCCGAATCGATTTACTCAGCTGAGGATCTCTAACCACACGACATATGTTTCTCGTAAACCTTGCATGTCTACCATTCCCACGGATCCTCCACTGCATGAACAGGTCCGCGCCACCCGAGAGCACACCACCCTTTTTGGCGGTCCTTTGCCAGGAGGGTACGTGCCACTCTCGCCATCTCTCCACTCCCAGTGCGCGATTGTCTTTTCATGTATGGAATAGCCGGGTTCAAGCTTACCCTGTCCCATATCCAGGGCATGTGGCTAGTTAAGATAGTCCTTGATCAACAGGCCTACATACGCATCCAATCCTTAATTAACCTGGACGGAACATCACCTGTTCCTAGCCCAAGTTCCGATTTAAGTACTTCCATCCTTAGGATTGTTTATGTTCCTAGGATGAAAAGAGCATCACAGGGAACTTTGCAGTAAGATCCCACCATGCTCTCAATGAAAATATTCTTGCAGGTAGAAGCCATCTTTCCTCAGGATAACCCCTGAGCTAGGCCTTAAAGCAAAAGACAACCTCTATCCACAAGATCTGAGCAGGGCTAAGCATTTTTGTAAATCAGATTTTGATACTTCATCAGAAGTATCTATAAAGGTATGGATATCAAGGAAGGCAATGCATCAAAGGGTTCCAAGCAACTCCTATAAACCTAATGCACATTTCACTAGACTTAAAGTGTGTAAAAATAATTTAAAAACACAAGGAAGGGGTTGCATGCACCGGGGCTTGCCTGGGGTAACACTAGGTTAGTGTTTGTTAGGCGTCGATCACTTGACGACTATCCTTTGTCCCGATATTTACTTCGTCTGTCCATCTTCAGGTTAATCCATCAGCATCATCTTGCGGATTAGCTCGCGCTTGGGGTCGACTTGGCTCGTCTTCCGCATTACGCGATTAATTAACGTACCTGAATGGAATGCATTATGCACATGAATGCATATCGACGGAAATATTACAAACCTAAATATTACACGATAGCGAATTTAACACCTAGCGGCGAGGGGATGTACCATTTTATTTGAAAACACTAGTTATCTGTGTACGACTAAGCGCAATAATCACGATTTTCTAGATTAAACGAACCTAATGCAAACATCACGAACAACACATTAAACTTAATCAGCCCAAACACAACTCATTAGCTAATCAGTTAAATGCTAAATTCATCCCCCGCTTTAAAAATTATACCACCCTGCTTCCCAAGAACCAATTTAATTTTATCAAACAATTATAATTCGTCAATAGTAATACTAACAATATTATTGTCTAGACAATTTAAAAATACAAAATTTAACCTACGCGTCACCGAAATACTATATTCTACAAAATAGAACTAGTTCGAATATATTCGGCAACTAAACTCCTCGAAGCACACCTCGCCTCACGGGTATTTCTAATTTAAACTTCCTACGCAAACTAAGCATCTTATTTCACGATCCTAAAATCTATAGTAAAAATAGTGATTTGGCTCACCGTTATCAACTTGATTCAGTGTTTGCGGGAACGATGACAGTCTTCAGCTAAAGTCCTCGATCGAACATTTGGCGAGCATGATCGACGAGCTAAGGCTGAGGCGAAGCTTGACGATGAGATCGAATAGGGGATGTGAGCGTGAAGGTTTCACATCGAGAATGAGCGACATCGTGGATTCTTGGTCCGACATTGAATCGAACACAACGGAAGCGAGGCACAGCAGGAATGGCAGTGTTAACCATGAGCATGATAAGGGACGTGCTACTGCACGGCGCGAAGGCGAACGACGACAACCTATGACGGCAGGAACAGAAGACTTGGTCGAGGCGAAGATTGGAGACTACAGTCGGGTGAGACGAGCCCGCGACAGCTGACATACTCGACGACTACAGACGCAACCGGGATAACTAAAAATATTGCGACAGCCAAGAATCGACTCGAAGACGACAACCAACACAGAAGAGAGGAGCTTGACGCGGAAGCTCGACACGCCGTGGCGAGCAGAGAAAATTCGTGCGCGCGACAAACAATGAAATAGCGAGCTACGCGTGCGCAGAGAGCTCGACAATCCCGCAGCAGGGGCAAACGCAGTCCGAGCATGAGCCAGCAGCAGATATGGATGGTGAGCTCGCGCGCGCGTGGACACAGAGAAGCAAGCGCGCGGTCTGCCGGAACAGGGACGGACAGGGAGCTCCGACCGACGAGCACGCGCAGGAAACTTCGGCTGGGCACGAGGGCGCGGGGAAAGGGGCCGAGCGAGCTGAAACCGCGGCGCTGGGCAGAGCCCGGACGGGCGAGCGTGCAGGGACGAATAGGCGAGGCGACAGCGCGAGCAGGGACGGTCGGCCGAGCAGCTTGCCGAGGATCCGGCAACGCGCGGCCATGGCGAGCTGGGCGTCGAGCACAGGGATAGGAAAAAGGGAGTAGCGCGCCAGGCTGAGGAGTCGAGGGCGCCGGCTTGCAGAAGGACAAGGCGCCAGACCAGGACGTAGCGACAGCTTCGGACGAACGCTGGCAGCCAAGGACACGACAACGGGAAAACTCCGGTGGCCATGGAGGCGAGCTGCAGCTTGGGGTCCGACTGGGCAAGTGCAGCAGGGAGCAAGGTGAAGCCGTGGCCGGGCGAGCTCCATGGACGGATAGAGAGGGACTCGGCGAGCTGGAGCTGTAGGCCGAGCGCTGGCGAGCTGCAGCAGGCAAAGAGGTGGACGATGGCTAGGCATCCACTGATGCACGAAAGAAAAGACTCACTGAGGCTCGGTTTTCTTGGCGTTGCTGCTGCACCGACTTGCTTGAGCCGCAGCACGACGATGGAAGGAAGCGAAGAACATGTGGAGAAATATCCCACGGAGCCGGTTGATGGAGCGTATCGAACAAGCCTCCAAGAGCTGGCTGGTAGAATAACGTAGAAGATTTCTATGTGGATTAGGAGGGAGGCAGTGTCCTGACTAGGCAGATACGTGGCTGGAACAGAGAAGCTCGTACGCTAAGGAGCTCCACGTACAGTGAAATGATTAGGAAGACAAGGATAAGGCTACAGCCGGATGAGCGGTGGAGAGAAAATGATGACTTTTTCTCCAATATTGTAGGTAAAAATATACTTATAAATATAAATTTGACAGTTAGGGTTAAAAAGAGACATAAACAAGTTGGATCTGAACAGTATTAGATACAAAATTTAGATAGAATTTGATTTGAGAAATACTCTTAGATGAATTTTTACCGGTTATTCATACTGAAATATTGAATTTCTCTGTTTTTCTTAAGAAAAGAATACAAACCCGAGCTCTAAAATTTGGATTTGAGCGTAGTCTAATTTAGTAGGACCAAAATTTTATTGGCGATGATATTGGAACAATGTTTGATTTAGTAGATATTTCTATAATCTGATAAATTTTTACTAATCATTTATACCCGTCATTTGTATCTGGGCGAGTCGCAATTGGAGCGAACCACGACACCAGCTTCGATATTTTAATTTGCATTCGTTTTGATTAAATTGAGACAAATTTTGCTCCCTATACGAACATTCGACTAGAGAGCAATTCAATTAATAACTCTACGCCTTATTATTATTTTTTGGACATGGACGCGGTCGAAATTATAAAGTCGAACTATTTCCGAAATTGCACTCACGCTCTCGACCAATCTAAACAGCACTGGACTCGGCATTTTTGAAGGTTACTAAAGTCCGAACTTCATGAAATATTTTGGATAGTCCCAATAGGCATAGATGAAAATACTGATATGCGAATATGGTTAGGATATAGAGACTGTTATTCACCGCTATCAGGTTTTAAAGTCTGCACTCGTGGTCGAGCAGACGATAAACACCTGGGGTGTTACAGCCCTCCCCCTTAAAAGAATCTCGTCCCGAGATTCGGAGCGAAAGACTTTTAAGAGTAGAGAAGTATGTAACTCATGTTCATATCAGTGATAATCGTGAGACATTTCGAAATAAAGGCGAGTGTCTCAGGATGTCGTTTCTCTAGTGGACATAACATGTATCGCCTTGGGCTAATTTAGAAATGTCTACCAATAGAGATGCTATCTACCAGAAGAACACATAAGGTTCCATGTGGGCAGTTTATTATTATTATTATTATTATTATTATTATTATTATTATTATTATTATTATTATTATTATTATTATGACACTATACTATCTGAGTCTGCTGGGCGAGCACTAAATATGCGATTTTACCCAAACATAATCAGATGCACCATGTTGGGTAAAACACACAGAAAGAGGTTTACCAACAAGTGGTTACGGTAAATTCATGGCACACGAGACGGTTGTGAATGTCAAATAACATCACAGTTGACCCGTGGCTAACCAGAAAATCCAAGTCCCTGAAAGGTGATATAGATTCGAGAAAAATCACCAGCAGAGGGATCAGTAAATACGGACTTTACAACTAGTCCATTTTATCCAGCACTAATCATGAATCGACTTAATCACACATGCTGGAAAAGCACACGTGAGACGATTGAGGCATGACTAGAGCGATAATTAGGTGGTTATTAGTCGACTTAACTTGATTCTTGTAAGTACTTTCTCTAGATGGGTTGAACCAAAATGAGTTCAGGCAAATCGATAAAACGATCTCTAAACTCAACCTTTGTTATAGTGCAGTTACAAGTTAGTAAAACCAACTTGTTGAACTACTTTTGACATTGGGCATGTCCTCTCAGTACCATCGGTAAACCAAGGGTTGAGAGTTCACATCTGCTAGCAAAAGATCATGTATTTGGATAGAAATCCATTTGGTCAGGTTGTTCATCCATTTCTTCCATGCGAGATGAATTGACGTGGTTCGGGAATACATGGATTAAATAAGAGAGCTAATGAACAAACTCCTGCATTTCAGCAGCAGGGGAAAGTCAATCTCCATTTTGAGAGCTAATCAGTTGCCTCTCGACACTAAAAAGCTCCAAGGTTTCACCCTTACACAAAGGATGTAAAGGAAACTTCTATGCGTGCAGTCACTATCAAGGTCAAGGGGAAAGAGACCACACAAGTAAGGGGTATGCCCTTTTGATCTAACGGAGATATTAGATGTTGCTTGATCACTTCGACAAACAACACCGAAATAGTTTCAAGGGAAGGTCCACGGAAGATAACATATTAGTGTAGTTCCGTAATGGATCATGACTAGAGACCTTGATACCGACATCCGACGAGTAGCACAACCCTGTGTGCGCATTCACAGGAGGCTCTCAGTTTCGCTGCGGCACCATAAGTCATTAACCATGACACCATTACCGAACTGGCACCAATAACAATCTCACGTAGCAAAAACAGATTGTGCCAAGATAACGTATCGACATAGTCTCATAGTGGATTACAACTACTAACTGTGATACCAGCGCGTGCCGAGCAGCACAACCATGTGTGCGCGCACACAGAAGGCCCTCGGTTTCGTCGCGGCATCATCAGTTTTAGTCATAACGCCATTACCAGACGTAACCAATAAGAAATCTCGCACGACACCAATGGATTGGGCAAGGATGACAATATACAAGGAGATACTCTACCTGTAAGAATGATTACAAGTAGAGAGCCAAATAGATTATGACCCAATGAAATGAACAAAACACGGCCATAACCTAAACTTGATGAAAGGAGTACGATGGGAGACTGTTAATTCAGCCCCAAGCATATTTCTATGCCCATCATAGAGATTACAAGGTCAAAGATTAAGTTGATATGCCTTCGATAAACATGAGGAAACCAAAGGCATCAAATTCAAGAAAATGGTCGGACATGTCTTTCCTAAATTAGGTTGATAAAATAACGACATGATCTTTTAAGAAGAGACAAAATAGAGATATCTACTTGCACCAACTGAACAAGGAAATGGTTTCGGTTAGAAACATGACTCGATATCCTTGTTTTAAGCCTAGGTACACTTTATGTTCAACAAAGAAAATTTCTAAGCATTTATTTGTATGTGTTTGGTCATGGAGTGATAACGGACAAATCAACGTTGAGTCATGGTTCTTCAACTAAGAACATGGCCTAGATTTGGGTTTAGGCAAACAAGTCACTAACCTTCTATCGACACATCAAGCACAAGAACAACACCATATAAGACCTTAACAGGTTACCTAAGAACGGAGGACAGCTATTTTCTCGAAGTTCGTAATACAATATTACACCACATTATTTACAATCAATGGTTACTGGAATAAGGATGAGAGAAGCATTTTGGGTGTATAGGTGACAAACATGATGCAACAATCAGGATGCATTCTCGTCCTATACGTCCTCACTGATTTTGCCAACATAATATGGCAATAGCGTTCTATCTCGGTGGCATACTTACGACTCTCACGGTATTTTGCTAGTCGTCAGCTACACATACGTTTTCGAGGTTAGTGTACCTGCAGAAAATTCCATCATAGCCCATTTTCCCATGATGCAGTTCACACATGACAGTGTATCACAGTTTATACTCCATATATTGCTATATGGAGGCCAGCTCATCATTAAGCGTCGAGCCACGCATAGGCGTCGTTGCCACACTTTAACCATAGGGCAACCTATTATGGTAACTGAGAGCACCTAGAGGGGGGGTGAATAGGTGATCCTGTAAAAACTTCAAACTTAAGCCACAAAAACTTGTTAAGTGTTAGCACGATTATTGCCAAGTGGCTAAGGTGAAGTCTCAACAAAACACAATACCACAAAAGATCAAGCACAGAGGTGACACAGTGGTTTATCCCGTGGTTCGGCCAAGACCAACGCTTGCCTACTCCACGTTGTGGCGTCCCAACGGACGAGGGTTGCAATCAACCCCTCTCAAGCGGTCCAAAGACCCACTTGAATACCACGGTGTTTTGTTTTGCCTTTCACTATCCCGTTTGCAAGGAATCTCCACAAATTGGAGTCTCTTGCCCTTACAAGTATATGATCACAAAGAAAGCACAGAGTAAGGGAGGGAAGCAACACACACAAATCCACAGCGAAACGCGCACACACACGGCCAAGAATCGAGCTCACAAGAGTATCACAAAGTTCTCACTAGAACGGAGCTCGAAACACTTAGAATGACAAACAAATGCGCAGAGACTGAGTGTGGATGATCAAGAATGCTCAAAGGTTGCTTGTATGTCTCCTCCATGCGCCTAGGGGCTCCTTTTATAGCCCCAAGGCAGCTAGGAGCCGTTGAGAGCAAATCCGGAAGGCCATCCTTGCCTTCTGTTGTCGGGGGCACCGGACAGTCCGGTGCACACCGGACACTGTCCGGTGCCCGATTTGTTTCCATAACTGGCGCTTCCGACCGTTGCAGACCGTTGGAGATCTGAGAGCCGTTGGCGCACCGGACATGTCCGGTGCACACCGGACAGTCCGGTGCCGTCTTCCGACCGTTGGCTCCGCCACGTGTCCCGCGCAGATTGCGCGGCCGACCGTTGGCCCGGACGACTGTTGGCTCACCGGACAGTCTGGTGCACACCGGACAGTCCGGTGAATTATAGCCGTACGCCGTCGGCCAATTTCCCGAGAGCGGCCAGTTCAGGCCGAGTCAGCCTGGCGCACCGGACACTGTCCGGTGCACACCGGACAGTCCGGTGCTCCAGACCGAGCTGGGTCTTGGCAGCACACAGCCAAGTCTTTTCTCCTCTTCTCTCTTCTTCTTCTTTCTGTTTCTAACACTTAGACAAATATATTAGTACACAAAACCAATGTACTAAGGCTTAGAAACATACCTTTACTTCATGATTTGCACCTTGTTCATCCATGTACATAAATTCTCAATTCAGCACATGTGTTGGCACTCAATCACCAAAATACTTAGAAATGGCCCAGGGGCACATTTCCCTTTCAATCTCCCCCTTTTTGGTGATTTATGCCAACACAACATAAAGCAACTAGAACAAGTGCAAACTCACTTCAAATAAAACTTAAATTTATTTTGAATCAATTTTGGCATATATGGATCATCCTTTGCCACCACTTGGTTTGTTTTTGCAAATCAAACTCAAATCTATATCTCTAAGTTAAACACACATGTTGAAGCATAAAGAGAGTCATTCCAAAAGAGATTGATCAAAGATTTCAAAAACTCCCCCTTTTTCCCATAATTACTACTTCTCCCCACAAGAAGCCAAAAGAGACAATGAAAGAGTTTTGACAAACCAAAAACTCTACTCTACTATTTTCAAATCTCTCAAGTGGTAGCTGATCCATTTATTGCTTTGGCCTTTATTTTCTCCCCCTTTGGCATCAAGCACCAAAACGGGATCAATTTTGGCCCTTTAACCCCATTGCCTCACCAAAATCTTCAACTAAGAGCAAATGGCAATAAGAGTTCATGAGATGAACTTGGAATAAGTTACCCCTCATCGGAGTGCAGTGGAAGTCTTTCATGGTCCAAGTCCACCTTTTCCTTTTCAATTCTCCTTTGTGACTAAGACAAGCAAACTCAAACATATGGTTAGTCTCAAAGGGTCGAGTTGTAACACATCTCCCCCTAAACATGTGCATCACTTTGCAACGGACTTGTGAGGTCCAGGGAGTGTTTGTACAACTTGAGCACCATGATAAGCAACAAAATGCAAAAAGGAACATGATCAAAAGCATGAATACATGTATGCTACAATTCAATCCAAGTTCCGCGAATCTAAGACATTTAGCTCACTACGCAGCCTGCAAAAGGTCTTCTCATCTAAAGGCTTGGTGAAGATATCGGCTAGCTGGTTCTCGGTGCTAACATAAAACACTTCGATATCTCCCTTTTGCTGGTGGTCTCTCAAAAAGTGATGCCGGATGTCAATGTGCTTTGTGCGGCTGTGCTCAACAGGATTTTCCGCTATTCGGATAGCACTCTCATTATCACATAGGAGTGGGACTTTGCTCAGATTGTAGCCAAAGTCCCGGAGGGTTTGCCTCATCCAAAGTAGTTGCGCGCAACACTGTCCTGTGGCAACATACTCGGCTTCAGCGGTGGATAGGGCAACGGAGGTTTGTTTCTTAGAGTTCCATGACACCAGGGACCTTCCTAAGAATTGGCACGTCCCTGATGTACTCTTCCTATCGACCTTACATCCAGCATAGTCGGAATCTGAGTACCCAATCAAGTCAAAGTTAGACCCCTTTGGATACCAGATCCCGAAGCAAGGCGTAGCGACTAAATATCTAAGAATTCGCTTCACCGCCACCAAGTGACACTCCTTAGGATCGGATTGAAATCTAGCACACATGCATACGCTAAGCATAATATCCGGTCTACTAGCACATAAATAAAGTAAAGACCCTATCATTGACCGGTATGCTTTTTGATCAACGGACTTACCTCCTTTGTTGAGGTCGGTGTGTCCGTCGGTTCCCATCGGAGTCTTTGCGGGCTTGGCGTCCTTCATCCCAAACCGCTTAAGCAGATCTTGCGTGTACTTCGTTTGGGAGATGAAGGTGCCGTCCTTGAGTTGCTTCACTTGGAACCCAAGGAAGTAGTTCAACTCGCCCATCATCGACATCTCGAATTTCTGCGTCATCACCCTGCTAAACTCTTCACAGGACTTTTGATTAGTAGAACCAAATATTATGTCATCGACATAAATTTGGCACACAAACAAATCACCATCACAAGTCTTAGTGAAAAGAGTTGGATCGGCTTTCCCAACCTTGAAAGCATTAGCAATTAAGAAATCTCTAAGGCATTCATACCATGCTCTTGGGGCTTGTTTAAGTCCATAGAGCGCCTTAGAGAGCTTACACACGTGGTCGGGGTACCGCTCATCCTCGAAGCCAGGGGGTTGCTCCACGTACACCTCCTCCTTTATTGGCCCGTTGAGGAAAGCGCTCTTCACATCCATTTGGTACAACCTGAAAGAATGGTGAGCGGCATATGCTAGCAAGATACGAATGGACTCTAGCCTAGCCACAGGAGCAAAAGTCTCCTCAAAGTCCGAACCTGCGACTTGGGCATAACCTTTTGCCACAAGTCGAGCCTTGTTCCTTGTCACCACTCCGTGCTCGTCTTGTTTGTTGCGGAACACCCACTTGGTTCCCACAACGTTTTGCTTGGGACGAGGCACCAGCGTCCAAACTTCATTGCGCTTGAAGTTGTTAAGTTCCTCCTGCATGGCCAACACCCAATCCGGATCTAGCAAGGCCTCCTCTACCCTGAAAGGCTCAATAGAGGAGACAAAAGAGTAATGTTCACAAAAATTAACTAATCGAGACCGAGTAGTTACTCCCTTGCTAATGTCACCCAGAATTTGGTCGACGGGATGATCCCTTTGAATCATCGCTCGAACTTGGGTTGGAGGTGCCGGTTGCGCTTCTTCCTCCATCACATGATCATCTTGTGCTCCCCCTTGATCACACGCCTCCTTTTGATGAACCTGTTCATCGTCTTGAGTTGGGGGATGCACCGTTGTTGAAGAAGAAGGTTGATCTCGTTCATCTTTTTCCTGTGGCCGTACTTCTCCAATCGCCATGGTTCGTATAGCGGCCGTCGGAACATCTTCTTCATCTACATCATCATAATCAACAACTTGCTCTCTTGGAGAGCCATTAGTCTCATCAAATACAACGTCGCTAGAGACTTCAACCAAACCCGATGATTTGTTGAAGACCCTATACGCCTTTGTATTTGAATCATAACCTAATAAAAACCCTTCTACAGCTTTGGGAGCAAACTTAGAATTTCTACCCTTCTTCACTAGAATGTAGCACTTGCTCCCAAAAACACGAAAGTAAGATACATTGGGTTTGTTACCGGTTAGTAGCTCATATGACGTCTTCTTGAGGAGTCGATGAAGATAGACCCTGTTGATGGCAAGGCAAGCCGTGTTCACGGCTTCCGACCAAAAGCACTCGGGGGTCTTGAACTCTCCAAGCATCGTCCTCGCCATATCGATTAGCGTCCTGTTCTTCCTCTCTACCACACCATTTTGCTGTGGTGTGTAGGGAGCGGAGAACTCGTGCTTGATCCCTTCCACCTCAAGAAACTCCTCCACTTGAAGGTTCTTGAACTCGGACCCGTTGTCGCTCCTTATCTTCTTCACCTTGAGCTCAAACTCATTTTGAGCTCTCCTGAGGAAGCGCTTGAGGGTCCCTTGAGTTTCAGACTTATCCTGCAAAAAGAACACCCAAGTGAAGCGGGAAAAGTCATCAACAATAACTAAACCATACTTACTTCCTCCTATGCTTAGATAGGCGACGGGTCCGAAGAGGTCCATATGCAGCAGCTCCAGTGGTCTTGACATGGTCATCACATTCTTGCTGTGATGTGCTCCTCCAACTTGTTTACCTGCCTGACAAGCTGCACAAGGTCTATCTTTTTCGAAATAAACATTGGTTAGACCTATCACGTGTTCTCCCTTTAGCAGCTTGTGGAGGTTCTTCATCCCCACATGTGCTAAGCGGCGATGCCACAGCCAGCCCATGCAAGTCTTAGCCATTAAGCATGCATCTAGACCGGCCTCTTCTTTTGCAAAATCAACTAAGTAAAGCTTGCCGTCTAGTACACCCTTAAAAGCTAGTGAACCATCACATCTTCTAAAGACAGACACATCTACATTAGTAAAAAGGCAATTATATCCCATGTTGCATAGTTGACTAACAGATAGCAAATTGTAACCAAGGGACTCAACTAAAAACACATTTGAAATTGAGTGCTCATTAGAAATTGCAATTTTACCTAACCCTTTTACCTTGCCTTGATTCCCATCACCGAATATAATTGAATCTTGGGAATCCTTATTTTTGACGTAGGAGGTGAACATCTTCTTCTCCCCCGTCATATGGTTTGCGCATCCGCTGTCGATAATCCAGCTTGAACCCCCGGATGCATAAACCTGCAAGGCAAATTTAGGCTTGGGTCTTAGGTACCCAACTCATGTTGGGTCCTGCAAGGTTAGCACAAATGTCCTTAGGGACCCAAATGCAAGTCCTGTCTCCCTTGCATTTTGCCCCTAACTTCCTAGCAACTATTTTCCTATCCTTTCTACAAATAGCAAAGGAAGTGTTTAAAGTATAATAAATTATAGAAGGTTCATTCACTACTTTTCTAGGAGCATAAATAACATTTTTTCTAGGCACATGAGCAATATTTCTCCTAGGCAAATGTACAACATTTCTCCTACACATATCTCTATCATGCTTATAAGAAGAACTAGAAGCAAACATGGCATGAGAATCATAAACATGTGAATCAAAATCATTATAAGCATTTCTAGCATGTCTCCTATCATTATACATAAAAGCATGGTTCTTTTTAGCATTACTAGCCATAGGGGCCTTCCCTTTCTCCTTGACGAAGATGGGAGCCTTATGGCTTGTTAAGTTCTTGGCCTCTCTCTTGAAGCCAAGACCATCCTTAATTGAGGGGTGTCTACCAACCGTGTAGGCATCCCTTGCAAATTTTATTTTATCAACTTCACTCTTGCTAGTCTTAAGTTGGGCATTAAGACTAGCCAATTCCTCATTTAATTTGGAAATTAAAACTAGGTGTTCACTACAGGCATCAACATCGAAATCCTTACACCTAGTGCAAATCATAACATGTTCTACACGAGAATTAGATTTATTTGCTACTTCTAACTTAGCATTTAAATCATTGTTAACATCTTGTAAAGTAGAAATGGTTTCATGACAAGTAGATAGTTCATAAGAAAGTATTTCATTCCTTTTTACTTCTAAAGCATATGATTTTTGTGCCTTTACAAATTTATCATGTTCATCATACAATAAATCCTCCTGCTTTTCTAAAAGCCTGTCCTTTTCATTCAATGCATCAATCAATTCATTGATTTTATCTATCTTAGATCTATCTAAGCCCTTGAACAAGCATGAATAATCTATGTCATCATCATCACTAGACTCATTATCACTAGAAGAGGCATAAGTAGAGTCTTGAGTACTCACCTTCTTCTCCCTTGCCATAAGGCATGTGAGACGCTCGTTGGGGAAGAGAGCCGATTTGTTGAAGGCAGTGGCGGCGAGTCCTTCGTTGTCGGAGTCGGACGAAGAGCAATCCGAGTCCCACTCCTTTCCTAGATGTGCCTCGCCCTTTGCCTTCTTGTATTGCTTCTTCTTCTCTCTTTTGTTCCCCTTTTCCTGGTCACTTTCATTATCGGGACAGTTAGCGATAAAATGACCAAGCTTACCGCATTTGAAGCATGAGCGCTTCCCCTTTGTCTTGGTCTTGCTTGGCTGCCCCTTGCGACCATTTAGCGCCGTCTTGAATCTCTTGATGATGAGAGCCATCTCTTCATCATTGAGCCCGGCTGCCTCAACTTGCGCCACCTTGCTAGGTAGCGACTCCTTGCTTCTCGTTGCCTTTAGAGCAATGGGTTGAGGCTCGTGGAGTGGTCCGTTCAACGCGTCGTCGACGTATCTTGCCTCCTTGATCATCATCCGCCCGCTCACGAATTTTCCAAGTACTTCCTCGGGCGTCATCATCGTGTACCTAGGATTCTCACGAATATTGTTCACGAGATGAGGATCAAGAACGGTAAAGGACCTGAGCATTAGGCGGACGACGTCGTGATCCGTCCAACGCGTGCTTCCGTAGCTCCTTATTTTGTTGATAAGGGTCTTGAGCCGGTTGTAAGTTTGAGTTGGCTCCTCTCCCCTTATCATGGCGAATCTTCCAAGCTCGCCCTCCACCAACTCCATCTTGGTGAGCAAAGTGACGTCGTTCCCCTCATGAGAAATCTTGAGGGTGTCCCAGATTTGCTTTGCGTTATCCAAGCCGCTCACTTTATGGTATTCATCCCTGCACAAGGAAGCTAGAAGAACAGTAGTAGCTTGTGCATTCTTATGAATTTGTTCATTAATGAACATGGGACTATCCGAACTATCAAAGTGCATTCCACTCTCTACAATCTCCCATATACTAGGATGGAGAGAGAATAGGTGACTACGCATTTTGTGGCTCCAAAATCCGTAGTCCTCTCCATCAAAGTGTGGGGGCTTGCCGAGTGGAATGGAGAGCAAATGTGAATGTGAACTTTGCGGAATACGAGAGTAGTCAAAAGAAAAGTTCGAATTAACCGGTTTCCTTCTCTCGTAGTCGTCGTGGTCGTCGTCCTTTTGGGAAGAAGTAGACTCATCGCTGTCGTAGTAGACGATCTCCTTGATGCGCCTTGTCTTCTTCTTCTTCCCTTCCTTCCGTCTATGTCCCGAGCCGGAGTCGGTAGGCTTGTCGTCCTTCGGCTCGTTGACGAAGGGTTCCTTTTCTTTGTCGTTGATCACTATACCCTTCCCCTTAGGATCCATCTCTTCGGGCGGTTAGTCCCTTTGAAGAGAACGGCTCCGATACCAATTGAGAGCACCTAGAGGGGGGGTGAATAGGTGATCCTGTAAAAACTTCAAACTTAAGCCACAAAAACTTGTTAAGTGTTAGCACGATTATTGCCAAGTGGCTAAGGTGAAGTCTCAACAAAACACAATACCACAAAAGATCAAGCACAGAGGTGACACAGTGGTTTATCCCGTGGTTCGGCCAAGACCAACGCTTGCCTACTCCACGTTGTGGCGTCCCAACGGACGAGGGTTGCAATCAACCCCTCTCAAGCGGTCCAAAGACCCACTTGAATACCACGGTGTTTTGTTTTGCCTTTCACTATCCCGTTTGCAAGGAATCTCCACAAATTGGAGTCTCTTGCCCTTACAAGTATATGATCACAAAGAAAGCACAGAGTAAGGGAGGGAAGCAACACACACAAATCCACAGCGAAACGCGCACACACACGGCCAAGAATCGAGCTCACAAGAGTATCACAAAGTTCTCACTAGAACGGAGCTCGAAACACTTAGAATGACAAACAAATGCGCAGAGACTGAGTGTGGATGATCAAGAATGCTCAAAGGTTGCTTGTATGTCTCCTCCATGCGCCTAGGGGCTCCTTTTATAGCCCCAAGGCAGCTAGGAGCCGTTGAGAGCAAATCCGGAAGGCCATCCTTGCCTTCTGTTGTCGGGGGCACCGGACAGTCCGGTGCACACAGGACACTGTCCGGTGCCCGATTTGTTTCCATAACTGGCGCTTCCGACCGTTGCAGACCGTTGGAGATCTGAGAGCCGTTGGCGCACCGGACATGTCCGGTGCACACCGGACAGTCCGGTGCCGTCTTCCGACCGTTGGCTCCGCCACGTGTCCCGCGCAGATTGCGCGGCCGACCGTTGGCCCGGACGACTGTTGGCTCACCGGACAGTCCGGTGCACACCGGACAGTCCGGTGAATTATAGCCGTACGCCGTCGGCCAATTTCCCGAGAGCGGCCAGTTCGGGCCGAGTCAGCCTGGCGCACCGGACACTGTCCGGTGCACACCGGACAGTCCGGTGCTCCAGACCGAGCTGGGTCTTGGCAGCACACAGCCAAGTCTTTTCTCCTCTTCTCTCTTCTTCTTCTTTCTGTTTCTAACACTTAGACAAATATATTAGTACACAAAACCAATGTACTAAGGCTTAGAAACATACCTTTACTTCATGATTTGCACCTTGTTCATCCATGTACATAAATTCTCAATTCAGCACATGTGTTGGCACTCAATCACCAAAATACTTAGAAATGGCCCAGGGGCACATTTCCCTTTCAGTAACTCACCTTCTTACCTAAGCGTAGGTGCGTCGTTACAAGTACATTATATTTCTCAGTATTCCCATGTCTGTATACCCATACACATCCATGGGGTACTGAATCCCGGAAAAGTAAATACTCCACATCGCAGCCTTCATATATACATATGTGGAATATGTATATAATCAAGCGCTTTTTACACTCTTCCCTAGACCGACGGTTGTTCGGTCATGCTCTCACATCTTACCTTACCTGAGCGTCGATCCATTCAAGACTGAATGGCCTCAAAAATAACAATACACATGTATGCAATACCCACCCGGTTATGGTTTTCAACTAAGCCATCTGATAGTCCTTAGTTTAGGGCTTAACAGAGGATGTCGCTAGCATTATAGTTTTTCAAAACTATTTTTCAAAGCCAAACAATGTGTTTAGTTGAAAATAGGTTTTCTAAAACCAAAACTTTTGTTTTGAAAATACATATGTGACCGTATATACTTAATCCTGCTCCGATACCAGCTGTGGCAGAACCTCCCAAGTTATTGGGCCCACATGCACCTGTCCTTGTCTCAAAGACCTCAGACGGCTATGCATGTGCACCAAATAACTTAACAGGATCCGTCCGATTGCCTCAAGGACATCGGATAAACCACTTACAACCAGAACCGCGGGATTAAGTAACACAAATCACACACACCAATATTTTTGCAGCAGAAATCTTATTACCAAATTTTACAAGTTACAAAAGTTTTATATTATTTTACCGGAGTGATAACAAAAATATAAGTTTGAAATATATGCTAGCTCAAATGACCATCCTCAGTAAGAAGATAAAGGCGGGGTATACTCATATAAGAAGGCCGAGCCCACCGGCACTTAACACCATCAACAGCATCACAAGACTATATCCTGAAAAACAACAGGGAATAAAACCCTGAGTATGGAATTACTCAGCAAGACTTACCCGACTAAAGAAAAGACTCTCAAGGATATGCTGGATTTGGGAATCTAGGAGAGGCTTTAGCAAGAATCAACTTAGATACTTTTGCGAAATAGCTTACTAAAGTGAGTCCTTACTTTCAATATTTTAACGCCAGATTAAATATTAATAGACTCTGTTTGCATCTGGTCTAATTTCACCATCTCATCAATACAACATCATTTTTATTCATGAGGTTCACATCCTGACTTAGGTTGTAGGTCGGAGATCAAGTCTCCACTCTCCGGGGATATAACGGCGATCCGAATCGATTTACTCAGCTGAGGATCTCTAACCACACGACATATGTTTCTCGTAAACCTTGCATGTCTACCATTCCCACGGATCCTCCACTGCATGAACAGGTTCGCGCCACCCGAGAGCACACCACCCTTTTTGGCGGTCCTTTGCCAGGAGGGTACGTGCCACTCTCGCCATCTCTCCACTCCCAGTGCGCGATTGTCTTTTCATGTATGGAATAGCCGGGTTCAAGCTTACCCTATCCCATATCCAGGGCATGTGGCTAGTTAAGATAGTCCTTGATCAACAGGCCTACATACGCATCCAATCCTTAATTAACCTGGACGGAACATCACCTGTTCCTAGCCCAAGTTCCGATTTAAGTACTTCCATCCTTAGGATTGTTTATGTTCCTAGGATGAAAAGAGCATCACAGGGAACTTTGCAGTAAGATCCCACCATGCTCTCAATGAAAATATTCTTGCAGGTAGAAGCCATCTTTCCTCAGGATAACCCCTGAGCTAGGCCTTAAAGCAAAATACAACCTCTATCCACAAGATCTGAGCAGGGCTAAGCATTTTTGTAAATCAGATTTTGATACTTCATCAGAAGTATCTATAAAGGTATGGATATCAAGGAAGGCAATGCATCAAAGGGTTCCAAGCAACTCCTATAAACCTAATGCACATTTCACTGGACTTAAAGTGTGTAAAAATAATTTAAAAACACAAGGAAGGGGTTGCATGCACCGGGGCTTGCCTGGGGTAACACTAGGTTAGTGTTTGTTAGGCGTCGATCACTTGACGACTATCCTTTGTCCCGATATTTACTTCGTCTGTCCATCTTCAGGTTAATCCATCAGCATCATCTTGCGGATTAGCTCGCGCTTGGGGTCGACTTGGCTCGTCTTCCGCATTACGCGATTAATTAACGTACCTGAATGGAATGCATTATGCACATGAATGCATATCGACGGAAATATTACAAACCTAAATATTACACGATAGCGAATTTAACACCTAGCGGCGAGGGGATGTACCATTTTATTTGAAAACACTAGTTATCTGTGTACGACTAAGCGCAATAATCACGATTTTCTAGATTAAACGAACCTAATGCAAACATCACGAACAACACATTAAACGTAATCAGCCCAAACACAACTCATTAGCTAATCGGTTAAATGCTAAATTCATCCCCCGCTTTAAAAATTATACCACCCTGCTTCCCAAGAACCAATTTAATTTTATCAAACAATTATAATTCGTCAATAGTAATACTAACAATATTATTGTCTAGACAATTTAAAAATACAAAATTTAACCTACGCGTCACCGAAATACTATATTCTACAAAATAGAACTAGTTCGAATATATTCGGCAACTAAACTCCTCGAAGCACACCTCGCCTCACGGGTATTTCTAATTTAAACTTCCTACGCAAACTAAGCATCTTATTTCACGATCCTAAAATCTATAGTAAAAATAGTGATTTGGCTCACCGTTATCAACTTGATTCAGTGTTTGCGGGAACGATGACAGTCTTCAGCTAAAGTCCTCGATCGAACATTTGGCGAGCATGATCGACGAGCTAAGGCTGAGGCGAAGCTTGACGATGAGATCGAATAGGGGATGTGAGCGTGAAGGTTTCACATCGAGAATGAGCGACATCGTGGATTCTTGGTCCGACATTGAATCGAACACAACGGAAGCGAGGCACAGCAGGAATGGCAGTGTTAACCATGAGCATGATAAGGGACGTGCTACTGCACGGCGCGAAGGCGAACGACGACAACCTATGACGGCAGGAACAGAAGACTTGGTCGAGGCGAAGATTGGAGACTACAGTCGGGTGAGACGAGCCCGCGACAGCTGACATACTCGACGACTACAGACGCAACCGGGATAACTAAAAATATTGCGACAGCCAAGAATCGACTCGAAGACGACAACCAACACAGAAGAGAGGAGCTTGACGCGGAAGCTCGACACGCCGTGGCGAGCAGAGAAAATTCGTGCGCGCGACAAACAATGAAATAGCGAGCTACGCGTGCGCAGAGAGCTCGACAATCCCGCAGCAGGGGCAAACGCAGTCCGAGCATGAGCCAGCAGCAGATATGGATGGTGAGCTCGCGCGCGCGTGGACACAGAGAAGCAAGCGCGCGGTCTGCCGGAACAGGGACGGACAGGGAGCTCCGACCGACGAGCACGCGCAGGAAACTTCGGCTGGGCACGAGGGCGCGGGGAAAGGGGCCGAGCGAGCTGAAACCGCGGCGCTGGGCAGAGCCCGGACGGGCGAGCGTGCAGGGACGAATAGGCGAGGCGACAGCGCGAGCAGGGACGGTCGGCCGAGCAGCTTGCCGAGGATCCGGCAACGCGCGGCCATGGCGAGCTGGGCGTCGAGCACAGGGATAGGAAAAAGGGAGTAGCGCGCCAGGCTGAGGAGTCGAGGGCGCCGGCTTGCAGAAGGACAAGGCGCCAGACCAGGACGTAGCGACAGCTTCGGACGAACGCTGGCAGCCAAGGACACGACAACGGGAAAACTCCGGTGGCCATGGAGGCGAGCTGCAGCTTGGGGTCTGACTGGGCAAGTGCAGCAGGGAGCAAGGTGAAGCCGTGGCCGGGCGAGCTCCATGGACGGATAGAGAGGGACTCGGCGAGCTGGAGCTGTAGGCCGAGCGCTGGCGAGCTGCAGCAGGCAAAGAGGTGGACGATGGCTAGGCATCCACTGATGCACGAAAGAAAAGACTCACTGAGGCTCGGTTTTCTTGGCGTTGCTGCTGCACCGACTTGCTTGAGCCGCAGCACGACGATGGAAGGAAGCGAAGAACATGTGGAGAAATATCCCACGGAGCCGGTTGATGGAGCGTATCGAACAAGCCTCCAAGAGCTGGCTGGTAGAATAACATAGAAGATTTCTATGTGGATTAGGAGGGAGGCAGTGTCCTGACTAGGCAGATACGTGGCTGGAACAGAGAAGCTCGTATGCTAAGGAGCTCCACGTACAGTGAAATGATTAGGAAGACAAGGATAAGGCTACAGCCGGATGAGCGGTGGAGAGAAAATGATGACTTTTTCTCCAATATTGTAGGTAAAAATATACTTATAAATATAAATTTGACAGTTAGGGTTAAAAAGAGACATAAACAAGTTGGATCTGAACAGTATTAGATACAAAATTTAGATAGAATTTGATTTGAGAAATACTCTTAGATGAATTTTTACCGGTTATTCATACTGAAATATTGAATTTCTCTGTTTTTCTTAAGAAAAGAATACAAACCCGAGCTCTAAAATTTGGATTTGAGCGTGGTCTAATTTAGTAGGACCAAAATTTTATTGGCGATGATATTGGAACAATGTTTGATTTAGTAGATATTTCTATAATCTGATAAATTTTTACTAATCATTTATACCCGTCATTTGTATCTGGGCGAGTCGCAATTGGAGCGAACCACGACACCAGCTTCGATATTTTAATTTGCATTCGTTTTGATTAAATTGAGACAAATTTTGCTCCCTATACGAACATTCGACTAGAGAGCAATTCAATTAATAACTCTACGCCTTATTATTATTTTTTGGACATGGACGCGGTCGAAATTATAAAGTCGAACTATTTCCGAAATTGCACTCACGCTCTCGACCAATCTAAACAGCACTGGACTCGGTATTTTTGAAGGTTACTAAAGTCCGAACTTCATGAAATATTTTGGATAGTCCCAATAGGCATAGATGAAAATACTGATATGCGAATATGGTTAGGATATAGAGACTGTTATTCACCGCTATCAGGTTTTAAAGTCTGCACTCGTGGTCGAGCAGACGATAAACACCTGGGGTGTTACAGAAGTCTCTAGCGACGTTGTATTTGATGAGACTAATGGCTCTCCAAGAGAGCAAGTTGTTGATCTTGATGATATAGATGAAGAAGACATTCCAACGGCCGCGATACGCACCATGACGATTGGAGATGTACGGCCTCAGGAACATTTGGGGCAAGATCAACCGTCTTCCTCAACTATGGTGCATCCCCCATCCCAAGATGACGAACAGGTACCTCAAGTGGAGGCGCATGATCAAGGGGGAGCACAGGATGTTCAAGTTGAAGAGGAAGAAGCATCTCAGGCACCTCCAACCCAAGTTCGAGCGACGATTCAAAGGGATCATCCCGTCGACCAGATATTGGGTGATATTAGCAAGGGAGTAACTACTCGCTCGAGATTAGTTAATTTTTGTGAGCATTACTCCTTTGTCTCTTCTATTGAGCCTTTCAGGGTAGAAGAGGCCTTGCTAGATCCGGACTGGGTGTTGGCCATGCAAGAGGAACTCAACAATTTCAAGCGCAATGAAGTTTGGACACTGGTGCCTCGTCCCAAGCAAAATGTTGTGGGAACCAAGTGGGTGTTCCGCAACAAACAGGACGAGCACGGGGTAGTGACGAGGAACAAGGCTCGACTTGTGGCAAAAGGTTATGCCCAAGTCGCAGGTTTGGACTTTGAGGAGACTTTTGCTCCTGTGGCTAGGCTAGAATCAATTCGTATCTGGCTAGCATATGCCGCTCACCATTCTTTCAGGTTGTACCAAATGGATGTGAAGAGCGCTTTCCTCAACGGGCTGATCAAGGAGGAGGTGTACGTAGAGCAACCCCCTGGCTTCGAGGATGAACGGTACCCCGACCACGTGTGTAAGCTCTCTAAGGCGCTCTATGGACTTAAGCAAGCCCCAAGAGCATGGTATGAATGCCTTAGAGACTTTTTAATTGCTAATGCTTTCAAGGTTTGGAAAGCCGATCCAACTCTTTTTACTAAGACTTGCGATGGTGATCTTTTTGTGTGCCAAATTTATGTCGATGACATAATATTTGGTTCTACTAATCAAAAGTCTTGTGAAGAGTTTAGCAGGGTTATGACACAGAAATTCGAGATGTCGATGATGGGCGAGTTGAACTACTTCCTTGGGTTCCAAGTGAAGCAACTCAAGGACGGCACTTTCATCTCCCAAACGAAGTACACACAAGATTTGCTAAAGAGGTTTGGGATGAAGGACGCCAAGCCTGCGAAGACGCCAATGGGAACTGACGGACACACTGACCTCAACAAAGGAGGTAAGTCCGTTGATCAAAAAGCATATCGGTCTATGATAGGGTCCTTACTTTATTTGTGTGCTAGTAGACCGGATATTATGCTTAGCGTATGCATGTGTGCTAGATTTCAATCCGATCCAAAGGAGTGTCACTTAGTGGCTGTGAAGCGAATTTTGAGATATTTAGTCGCTACGCCTTGCTTCGGGATCTGGTATCCAAAGGGGTCTAACTTTGACTTGATTGGATATTCAGACTTCGACTATGCTGGATGTAAGGTCGATAGGAAGAGTACATCGGGGACGTGCCAATTCTTAGGAAGGTCCCTGGTGTCGTGGAACTCTAAGAAACAAACTTCCGTTGCCCTATCCACCGCTGAGGCCGAGTACGTTGCCGCAGGACAGTGTTGTGCGCAACTGCTTTGGATGAGGCAAACCCTCCGGGACTTTGGCTACAATCTGAGCAAAGTCCCACTCCTATGTGATAATGAGAGTGCTATCCGAATAGCGGAAAATCCTGTTGAGCATAGCCGCACAAAGCACATTGACATCCGGCATCACTTTTTGAGAGACCACCAGCAAAAGGGAGATATTGAAGTGTTTCATGTTAGCACCGAGAACCAGCTAGCCGATATCTTTACCAAGCCTCTAGATGAGAAGACCTTTTGCAGGCTACGTAGTGAGCTCAATATCTTAGATTCACGGAACTTGGATTGAAATGTAGCATACATGTGTTTATGCCTTTGATCATGTTCATTCTGCATTTTGTTGCTTATTGTGGTGCTCAGGTTGTACAAACACTCCCTGGACCTCACAAGTCCTTTTTGCAAGTGATGCACATATTTAGGGGGAGCTGTGCTACAACTTGACCCTTTGAGACTAACCATGTTCTTGAGTTTGGTTGTTTTAGTCTCAAAGGAGGATTGAAAGGGAAAAGGTGGACTTGGACCATGCAAGACTTCCACTACACTCCCATGAAAAGAGTAACTTTTCCAAGTTCATCTTTATACTCTTATTGCCTTTGTACTCTTATTTGAAGATTTTGGTGAGGCAATGGGGTTAAAGGGCCAAGATTTATCCCGTTTTGGTGCTTGATGCCAAAGGGGGAGAAAATAAAGGCCAAAGCGATAAATGGATCAGCTACCACTTGAGAGTTTTTGAAAATAGTAGAATAGAACTTTTGGTTTGTCAAAACTCTTTTATTGTCTCTCTTGTCAAAAGTTGGTTTCTAGTGGGGAGAAGTGTTGATTATGGGAAAAAGGGGAGTTTTTGAAATCTTGAATCAATTTCTCTTGGAATGACTCTCTTTATGTCTTAACACGTGTGTTTGACTTAGAGATAGAAATTTGAGTTTAATTTGCAAAAACAAACCAAGTGGTGGCAAAGAGTGATCCATATATGTCAAATTTGAATCAAAACAATTTGAGTTCTTATTTGAATTGATTTTGTATTTGTTCTACTTGCTTTATGTTGTGTTGGCATAAATCACCAAAAAGGGGGAGATTGAAAGGGAAATGTGCCCTTGGGCCATTTCTAAGTATTTTGGTGATTTAGTGTCCAACACAAGTGCCCTAGTGTAAAAAGGTGGACAAAGTACAAATCAAGGATAAAGGTATGTTTCTCAGACTTAGTACATTGTTTTATGAACTAATGTATTGTGTCTAAGTGCTGGAAACAAAAAAAATCGAGTTGGAGAAGAGATGGCTCGAGCAGCCAAAGTCTGCTCAGTCTGGGTGCACCGGACAGTGTCCGGTGTGCCAGGCTGGCTCTGGCGAAAAGGCTGCTCTCGGGACTTCGACGGCGGTGTACGACTATAAATCACCTGACTGTCCGATGGTTCACCGGACTGTCCGGTGTGCCGTTCACAGGCAAACTCGTCGCTCTCGGGAAACCATCAACGACGTACGGCTATAATTCACCGGACTGTCCGGTGTGCACCGGACTGTCCGGTGAGCCAACGGTCGGCAGGGCCAACGGTCGGCCACGCGATCTGCGCGGGACACGTGGTTGAGCCAACGGCTAGAAGGGGGCACCGGTGTGTCCGGTGTGCACCGGACATGTCCGATGCGCCAACGGCTCTCAGGCTGCCAACGGTCGACTGCGCCATTTATGGAAGGAAATCGGGCACCGGACAGTGTCCGGTGTGCACCGGACTGTCCGGTGCGCCAGTCGACAGAAGGCAAGATCAGCCTTCCTAGATTGCTCTCAACGGCTCCTAGCTGCCTTGGGGCTATAAAAGGGAACCCTAGGCGCATGGAGGAGCACACCAAGCATTCCTACAACATTCCTAAGCACCAAGACATCAATTCCGCACCTTTGATTCTTTGCGATAGCAATTAGAGCTCTAGTTGAGTAGTGAACTCATTGAGTTGTGTTGTGAGCTCTCATTGCGACTTGTGTGCGTGGTGTTGCTGTGATTTCTTGTCTTGAGTGTGTTACTAATCCCTCCCTTGCTCCGTGTTTCTTTGTGAATTTCAAGTGTAAGGGCGAGAGGCTCCAAGTTGTGGAGATTCCTCGCAAACGGGATTGAGAAAAAGCAAGCAAAACACCATGGTATTCAAGTGGGTCTTTGGACCGCTTGAGAGGGGTTGATTGCAACCCTCGTTCGTTGGGACGCCACAACGTGGAGTAGGCAAGCGTTGGTCTTGGCCGAACCACGGGATAACCACCGTGCCATCTCTGTGATTGATCTTGTTGGTTATTGTGTTTTGTTGAAGATTCCTCTCTAGCCACTTGGCAGTTATTGTGCTAACACTTAACCAAGTTTTTTGTGGCCTAAGTTTTAAGTGTTACAGGATCACCTATTCACCCCCCCCCCTCTAGGTGCTCTCAAAACCCTCTTACAATACTGTGTACGTTTTAAATTTTAGCAGGAGCTTCAGTGGGGCTCCATAGACCGAGGAGCAGTAGGGGGAGCTGGAGCCCCACCTGCCCCACCGCTAGCTTCGTCCCTTTGTGCAACCTCACTAGTTAAGGTGTTTCTTGAGGGGTCTTTAGGTCATTACAACCCAGAGACCCTAGATCGGTTTTCCAAGTACAAGAGACAGCTAAAACATTGCATGATACAACCCTGAGCCTTTTGATCATAAATACAATTTAGAGACAATATGTCTAGAGAGTCGTGGAGAGACGGGTTCTTCAAAGAATGCAAATTTTTAGTTAACCCTTTAGAGACCTCTCAAGAGACCCGATATTAAATGTTGTTGTACATGTCCTTAGGGGGTAATTGGAAAAAATAAGAGACAAGGTCTTCACAACTTTTTATACATATTGTCTCTTAACTACATTTATGATCTAGGAACTCAGGATTGTATCAGCCATCTTTTAGGTGTCTCTTATACTTGAAAAATAATCCAAGAAGTAAGGGTTATACATGCCCTAAGGGCTTGTTTGGGTGCAACGATACCGAAGAAGATTAAAGGGGCTAAAATTCACTTACTATTCAATTTTGAATAGAAGGGGATTTTAGCCCCTCCAACCCCCTCTAGTATTCTTGCTCCCAAACATGCCCTAAGGAGAAAAGGGCCGACAATGATGTCGTTATGGAAAAGTTAAAATCAGTGGCAACTGCTCTTAAGTTTGACCCAAACAATACTGAGTAGAGCGACATTGTTCGAACTTTAGAGAACAAGGGCATGCCTTTCATGTTGTCCTTATCACACAATAAATAGCCCATACCTCGTTAGATGTAGATATTGATACATAGAATTGAGAATTGAAATCAACTTTACTAAATTCTGTTGTTTGGTGGATTTGAGATGTGGAATCTAAGACCCAATTTTCTTGTATTGGAGTAAAACTGAAAGCTCTCTCCCCTAATATAGAACATCACTCTTGTGTATTGCATGGAATTAGGTCACACGATTCTAGACTCTATAGATAAGCAAATGGGTCGCCCAGCGCGGCACGACCTGGGCCTATGCCGGGCACGGCACGGCACGGCCAGGCCCACAGGCCTACAGGGTCGGGCCTACACAGTCCTGCGTGCCTGGTGGGGGCCTAGGCACAACCCTTCGAACCATTTTCGGGTCATGCCAGCCCAAAAGTGTGTCGGGCCAGCCCAAAACTCGATAATAGAAAACACATCACACATTTACAATATAACATAGTTTACCTTGAAAACAAAGATCAAACTAAAATTCACATGCATAGTTTCAACATTCAACACAGTTTGAACAAAATATACACAAATTTTGAGTTGTTAGTGCAATGCCGCCTCATTAAAAACTTTCTAGGTAAAACTCACACCCCATGAGAAACCCTAGAAAGGAAAAAAGAGTATGGCCAGCTCAGTTTATTACAAGCCAAAGTGTCATATCATATCATATCATAATTCAGAAACACTTTACACTTCACAGTCATAGCCTCCCAGGATCAATGCAAACTCAGGAAGCAGCAGCAACACCTTCTAATCCTTCTTTATCCAGCCAGGTCTCCTTGAAGGACTCTTCTATCTCAGTGTCCACCATAGCATGTTGTGCCCGTTGTTGGCCTAGCTCCCAATCTTTGATGCACACTAATATCTCCATTGTCCCTGCGTTCAAGCGCCATCGCCGATCCTCAAGAATCCTGCCAGACAAACTGAAAGTAGACTCCAAAGAAGTAGTTGAGGCAGGAACAGACATAATGTCTCTATCCATAATTGAAAGAATTGGATAGGTTAGTTTATGCTCATGCCACCAATTTGAAATATCAAAATCATCCTCATAGGCAGCCACATTGTCACGGTCAAGGTAAACAATTAGCTCACAAAGACCTGCACCAGGTCCACTACTACCTAAAGAACCTGATGCAATTAAGGATCTAGAAGCACATGTTCCTCCAAAAACTTTACCCCATGCATGTTTTCTCTTACCTATCATATCTGATTGATATGTGGTTTTGGATGGCCTAGTAGGACCAAACTTAGTTTCATATTTGGCATATAGCTTATACAACTCAGTCTTAACATCAGCAAAATAAGTACTGTAATTATAATTGTTAGACTAAGAAAGCAGTTCAAGAACATTATACAAACCCCTCATTTTAGCACTGGGGTCTAGAACAAATGCAAAGGAATATAACATTGGTATAGACTTCTAGTACTTCATGAACTTAGTTTTCATTGGAACAACAACAACACTTAGATTAGTATCATGTTCATGCAGATGGCTAGCAAATTCAAGTATGTGATGGATTACCAAAGGACTGGTGGGGTAATAAACACCAGACAAGACAACAGTTGTCATAAAAGAGCTCAAGGAACTCCAAAACTTTTTCAGCTACATACCAATGTTGTTCATTCAGTAGAGCATAGCCATAGTGTGTATTAATGAACACAGAAAACACAAACTTATATGGCAAAAGATGCTTTAGCATAAGATATGTTGAGTTCCATCTAACATTCATGTCTAAACCAAAATTTCTAGGTCTACAACCTTTTGCTTTGCAGTAATTACTAAAATTGAACCAATTCTCTAGTTAGAAGAGTTTAAGAAATTAATAACAGTCATAAACACATCTAAATAATCCTTGGGCCTTTTCAAGTCACATTTCACAATCTAGTTAATAATGTGACATGCACGACGCTGATGAAGCACACTATAAGTTTTGTTACTAGGATCTGTTGGATCAACATCAACACCCAAATAACCAGCAAGCATAGGTGACAATGTAAGCATGGCAGTTGAATTAGAAGAAGCATTATCTAAGGTAACAGAGAACACTTTATCAGTCATGCCAAATTCTTGAATCACACAAGTAATGCTTCAGCAATGTTAACACCATTATGAGACACTTGGATCAATTTAAAGCCTATCAAAGACTTCTTTAATTCCCAATCAGCATTAACAAAATGAGCAAAAACAGTAATGTAATCTTCCTTGGCATTACCAGACCATATATTAGAAGTCAAGCAAACAGAAGACAGCAGGAAAGATGGCATCTTTTAAGTTCTTTAATTTTTCATTGTATAGCTTAACCAAGTCTCTAGCAGTTGTAAACCTATATACTCTAACATATCTAGGGTTGTGAGCACGCTGAATGTAATCATCCCAAGCATCTGTGTCAGCTATCCCTAAAGGAAGATCAAGTCTAGTAATCAAACTACGAAGAAGCTCAGTTCTAGCAACGTGAGGATCATATTCCCATTTTCTAAAAGACCCATCAGGGTTCAAAGCTAGTCTAGTTTGAACCATAGCAGCATGATCAACCTTCTTTTTACATGATTTCTGGTGCCTAAGCAAGTGTCCAGTGCCAACATTAGAATTAGCACTCAACTGAGCCTTGCAAAATTTGCAAATACCAGCAATGCGCACCTTCTTACCATTACAATTTTCTGTGACTTTAGTGAAGTCATCCCAAACAGCAGATCGACGCTTACCAGTGCTTGAAGAAGTCAAAGAATCAAATACATTAGAGCCAGCAGCATCACTAACTGGCCTGGCAGGTGTCCCTTCTAGGTCGATGGCGGTATGACTGCTACTAACACCGAATAAAGGCAACAATAGCATCTCCCATGTCGTCGACGTCATCGGGAAGCTGCCCTAACTCAACAAGCTCGTCATTGATGGTTCTACGGTACCGGTTGTCGTCGTCATCCATGCACCCTTCTTGGTACCGTACCTCAACGGCCCTGGCGGCACCAGCACAACCACGATGTAGTCAGCCAGCAACCTACCAAAGCCCACAACCAAGCAGCAAAGAGGAGATTAGGGTTAGGGATTGCCGATTGGGGAGGGAGAGTTAGAGAGGAATGTACCTACCAAGTCGGAGCCCAGAGTCAGAGACGAGGGTCTAGGGCATGACGACACGCGACGAGCCGACAACCGACGGTGACAAGATTAGGGTTAGGGATTTATGTATTGGGGAGGGACCAAGGGAGAGCCGGAGTGGGGCGAGCCGCACGGAAGGAGAGTAGGAGACCCACTGATGTCGCCGGTGACAGAGATCTAGCAGTGGTGACGGCGAGGCGGTGACCATGCGGCGGGCGGTCCGCGGACGACGGGACAAGCGATTCGAGTGGAGAGAGAGGAGATGTCGTGTGGGAGTGGGACACTTGGATGAGATGAGGAGGGAGGGGGGATGCCGTGCGGGCGGTCGGGCCTTACCCCTCGCACCCCGACACCGGGCAGGCCCCGTGCCTGCCGTTTTCTGGCGGGTCAGCCATGCTGCCCGGTGGGCGCTGCCAGCAGCCTAGGCACGACCTGATTTATTGGCCAGGGCACAAACCCAGCCGGGTCGTGCCATGTTTGGGTTGGGCAAAAAAACAGATTGTGCCGGACAACCGGGCCTCGGGCTGCATGCTCATCTACACTAGACTCCAATATATTGACATCCAAACAATAGAATTGAAATTACATCTCATTTTAATATCATGTCTAATTTGATACCAAAATCAATTCGTACCTTCCAATATTAACGTCTAAACGGAGCATTATGTTTTTTCAAGCATCGGTCCGAAGAAAACAAAAGGGTGCAGAAATAGTCATGTTGACGCCGAATCGATTTGCTGCCAACATAAACTTATACTTTTTTATCTCAACATAGCCTAATTTTGGTTTTTGAGAAGGAACTGTCAACGAGAAATGAGCTAAATAAACTGAAAAAAACGTTTGGAACGTTGGCAACAAACAACACAAACACATGGACATCCCACATGGACATCCCAAAGTCCAGGGATGGACGACCGACCGAGCTGTCTAGGCCCATGTAGTACCAATAGGTAGGTCAGGAAGAATACGCGTGGTCCAGGATCCGACGGCGGGAGGACGGCCCCGTCGAGGGCGCAAGTTGCCGCGGTTGGTTCGTTGGGTGGCGTCCCTCTCCTTTCTCCCTGTCGTCTCCAACTTTCCCTTGGTTTGGCTTCCTGCCTTCCTGGCCTGGCCTAGCTCCTCTCCTCTCCCGGCTTGATTGATCGATCGATCCAGCCAGCCATCCACCCATCCCTTCCAAGTTTCCAACTGACATTGCCGCGCCGCGCAGGCGCAGCGCACGACTTCCGCCCTCCCCACCCTCCGCCTCACGCATATAAACGCGCGCGCCTGCCTCCCCTGCCCCCGCCTGCCTGCCCACGCGCTCCGCTCCTCGCCCCCTCCTCCTCCCACGCCGCCGCCGTACCCACGGGCAGGGGGCACGGCTGGTGGCTCATCGCTCGGCCCGCTCCCCCTCCGTCGCAACCGGAACATACCAGCACCGGCGCTGCGGTATTATTCAGCTCCGTCCGCCGGCCGGCCGGCGCGGACGGACGCCAGGTTCGCTTTCCTGCCAAAACCCGCGCCTCTTTCCTTCCGCCCTCGGTTTCGATTTCGTCCGATTCGCCGTACTAGATACCACACTTGTACTACAATAATCCTGCCGCCGGCCGAGAAGTCCAAACAAGATCTCTTCTTTCCGAGTATTACTTTATTTCTTTTTTTACTCCTCGTACGAGAAAGTAACAAAAAAAACTTGTTAGTAATTCCGTATACTTGGCCTGCACAAGTTCGTCCTACACGCACAGAATCTTGTGGTGCTGCACTGTTTGTGCGCCCCACTTCTTAGCAGCAAAGCGAGTAGAAACCGCATACTTGGGGGCATTGCTCATACTTTTGGACGCAGCCCAACCATTGTGGTTGCTTGTTAGTAGCTTTGTAATGCTATGCAAATTCAAAAGGAGATGAAAAACCATATTTCGATTGGAGGCCTTCTGACGATGGATTGTCAATGTCTGTGTTTTCTCCAGGCTTCCTTCCTGTCTGCATAACAAAGCCGCCGCCATTATGATCTCCACATATGATGCTTAGCATTTGTCGCTCGCAGCTGTATTGCTCCTCTAGCTGCATCCTTGTACTAGAGCATGGCGAAGCTCGCATCTATTGCTCGCAGGTTTGTAAACCTACATGCTTGTCTCCACTCGAGCTGTTGGCTTCTGGACGGCTAGCGTTGCATGCTAATATCTTCTGCTCTTGTTGACGCTCATAGTATGCTTAGATTCCCAAACGGAAGCATGAGGCTTGTTATGGTAACGGTTATTGGAGCAGTCCTTGGCTTTTTCATTGGGATTTCATTCCCTTCGGTCAGCATAACAAAGGTATTAATGATAGTAACCTCCATGTAACTGCAATACCTCAACTAATTGAGCAGTTACTTATGTCTGTTTCGAATACGCCAGCTTCACTTTCCAGATAGCTTTATTTCGTACATTGAAGACAAAGACGCTGGACTCACGACCCAAGCTATACTCAATCATGCTTGGACTTCTGCCAGAAACGCAAGGGGAAATGGTACCGAACCGACTTCAAACAGTACCTTAAAGGTTAGTTAGTTGTATTACTCTGTTACATGACTTGACTTAGTTGTGGAGTACTATGGCTATTTGAACAGTATCCATTTAACGTGATATTCTCCTTGAATATCAGATGCTTATAAATAGCGAATAGAGTGTTTGCTATTTCCTGATATATTTTAGTTTGTTTGATGAGTTTTTTCTTTGATGATCTGTAGATTTATGTCCCAACGAACCCCAAGGGTGCAGAGGGGCTAGCACCAGGTATCGTTGTATCAGAGTCTGACTTCCATTTGCGCAGGTTATGGGGAGACCCAAGTGAGGTATATTTTCTCATGCACCATCACCTCACCAATCTTCTCCGAGTGCGTTTGATATATTTATAGCTGGACATGTTGAGAACTACAGTGGAAACCTAATTTTAGATTTTTTATACTTCTCTTGACACATGCTTTAAGCATATGCTCCTTCTCAGGGGCGGATCTACACCCCGGGCCACCCGGTCCGTGTCCCGGGGCTTGATCCATGTAACTCTATATAAGTCTCTATTTATACAGTATAAAATAGTTAATATAAAACGAATATAAGGAAATTTAGTAGATTTGGCCTGGGTCATAGAAAAATTCTGGATCCGCCCCTGCTCCTTCTCACGTTTGTTCTTTCTTTGTCTTCTTCACATTTCTGGATTTTGTGTCTTGTGCTTCTTTTGACATGTGCTACAAGCATATACTGATCTGAAGCTCTCTATTTCTTGATTGGATTCACAGATAATCGAAACTGGAAAATCAAAGTTTTGCACTGTTTCTGCATTTTGTTGCTTGCAATGTTCTATGCTGATATTTGATCTTGAATATACAGGACCTGCCTTTCAAACCAAAGTACCTTGTTACCTTTACTGTTGGAGTTGAGCAGAAAGCAAATATAAACAGAGCTGTGAAGAAGGTACTTTTGACAACAGCATCAACGAGCTCAAAAATGAAAATAATGCCTTCCCCCAGTTTTCATGATAATGAAAATTTTCAGATCCATTTATGGCATTTTGTTTAACTCGGCTTCCTGATTGTTTTGTTGTTGGTGCTGCAGTTTTCTGACAATTTTGCTATTCTGTTATTCCACTATGATGGCCGGGTGAGTGAGTGGGATGAATTTGAGTGGTCCCAGCGAGCTATCCATATTAGTGTCAGGAAACAAACTAAATGGTGAGTTTCATTTGTGCTCTAGTGTACTGTTCGCAGTTCAATTGCTTAATTTGAAATGATCTAGTGCTAATTTTTTTGTTTGTGCACACAACTCTAGGTGGTATGCCAAGAGATTCCTGCATCCTGATATTGTGGCAGCTTATGAGTACATATTCATTTGGGATGAGGACCTTGGGGTTGAACATTTTAATGCAGAGGAGTATGCTTTCATTCTCCCCACTTCCTTTCAGTACTACTCAACATTGAATCTCTTACGTATTATGATGATGTTGGGGTTACAGGTACATCAAACTTGTTAAGAAGCATAACTTGGACATCTCTCAACCTGGATTAGAGCCTGATCGGGGGTTAACATGGCAGATGACCAAAAGAAGAGGTGACAGTGAGGTTCACAAGTGAGTGTAATTCTTGTCTGAAAAAGAGTACTTTTATTTTTCCACTGGGCTCTATTATAATTTTGCATCATTTTTGTTACAGGGACACAGAGGAGAGGCCTGGCTGGTGCTCTGACCCTCATCTTCCACCGTGTGCTGCGTATGTGTTTTTTTTCCTCCTCCCAGAATACTTACCAGTTCCCATAATACTACCATCAGTCTCCCATACATACAGAGGCAACTTATGTATGTTCTATTACAGTTTTGTTGAAATAATGGCTCCAGTCTTCTCAAGAGATGCATGGAGATGTGTGTGGCATATGATTCAGGTTCGTCTGTCTGTCATACTTCTCCTTGTGTCTGTCTGTCTTCGGTCCTTTACATAATTGTTCGGCATTGCTTTGGACGCAGAACGACTTGGTTCATGGTTGGGGCTTGGATTTTGCGCTCAGGAAATGTGTGGAGGTATGCATTGTTTTGAGAGAGTCTTATACCATTCTAGCGAACTGCTGTTTCTGAATGCTTTTGACGTTGCTCGCCAGCCTGCTCATGAAAAGATTGGAGTTGTCGATTCGCAGTGGATCGTTCACCAAGTGGTTCCTTCTCTGGGGAACCAGGTAAGGAGAAACATTATGTTTTCTTCCTTGCTTTCTTTAATTTGACTATGTGAACTATGATTTTTTCTACCATTTTCCTACCATCACAATTCGAATACCAAAACCTTGCAGGGGCAGTCAGAAAACGGAAGGGCGCCATGGGAAGGGGTACGTTGATTGCCTGAAAACTTGACGTAGAGCGCTCTTGTTTTGACTTTTGAGGAAGGATGGTGCTTATGTTTCTGAGCAATTTGTCATCTTGTTGTCCATGGGAGCTTATGGCATCTTGTTAATCTGTGGTTTAGGTGAGGGCGCGGTGCAGGAAGGAATGGGGCATGTTCCAGACCAGGATGGCGGAGGCGGAGAAGGCGTATTACAAGATGATGGGCATCACCCCTCCAAACTCCACGCGTATCTAGCCGCGCCTCTCTTCTTGGTTTTCCATCCCCGCCACCCTGACCTTTGTGGTGGCGGGTGAGCTGATGATACTATAGCACTACTTGATTATAGGGAGTTAGAGATGGTGGGTGTAGCTGCTTTTGATGGAGAGGTCCTTCTGTAAGTAAATGCGAGGCGAAACTGTGATGAGAAAACATGTACACGAGGATGATTACCTGATGATGATGATGATCTATCTATTATAAAAACATATATACCGTTACCGAGCATTGCGATTGTTCTGCAGCGCTTTTGTAGCTTGATCCGAAACCCACTTTGTTTGCTAATGCTGGGCGATCCATGTTGCCTCGTGATGTTCAGACCAGGTCGGTGCTGTAACATTGACTGCTGCGCTGGAATGAATTTTGCTGCCATTAAATTTGCAGCGGACAGCATATTACTGAAAAATAAAGCGTTTGTATCATCGGCAGAGCTCTTTTTTTTCTTCAAAATTCCATTTGTTCGCGTGTATGCGAACCAAAATTTACTGAAAAATGAAGCGTTTGTATCATTGGCTGAGCTGCTTTTTTTTCTTCAAAATTTCATTTGTTGCGTGCATGCGGACCAAAACTTGACATGCCATGTCTGGAAACATTTAACCCGAGGCATTACTATCAGATCCCCTCTGGTTTTGTGGCTCCCAAACTAGCCTTTAATAGCAATGGAGCCCCGATCTCCAATTCCCTGCGGGAATTTCTCTATTAGAGCTTGTTCGGTTATTTTCAATCCATATGGATTGGAGGGAATTAATACGGACTAGGAGAGATTTTGACTTATTAGGGATTGAAACCCCCTCAATCCCTCAATCCATAAAGATTGGGGTAGAACCGAACAAGCCCTTAGGTGATGAGGATGAAGAAGTTTCTTTCTTCACAAGATGTAAATGGAGAAAATTCTTTCCTCGACGGTAAACGTGAATGGAGACGGGGAAGCATTTCCCATCCCTGTTCCGTGGGGACCCATTAAACCTGTACGTGATGATGTTTTTGCGTACTAGTTAATGACAAAAATAAATAATTATCTGTCAAGTGATCAATTATTGTACAAATGTATTTACATTGATGTACACATAATGATTTATTATGTTTTACATTAATAACAAAGGATGTATGTCTTAATTATAATTTAAATGGGGACGGGGATACCCGTTTGGGATTTATCTCCACGGGGAACGGGGATGGAAAAGAAATGTCCCCCGCAAGCGTTCATAGGATCCTCACAGAGAAATTTTTACATCGTGGGGATGAGTATGGGGAGCTATTCCCCGACGAGAAATTCCCTGTTGCCATCCTAGGCATGACATGCCCGGAAACCAAAATCTGTCATGACATGATAGACTAAACTCTGTTGCTTTTGTTTCCACTAGTAAAATGCTCGCAGGGCATATGCTCGTCGTCCTCGCACATTCTAGTGGAGAGCCAGCACACCCTCCCCTCGCTTATAGATGGCCAAATGGGCCGTGCTTGACGGGCCGGCCCGAAGCACGGCCCGTTTAATAGTGCCGGGTCGGGCCCGACACGACAGCCGTGCCGTGCTTGGGCCGCTGTCTCGGCCCGCAGTGCCGGCCCGGCCCGGCACGATTATATTTTTTTTATTTTATAAATCATAGTATATATATATTTAGATTTTATATTTGCTATTTACAACAAATGCGCTAGAGTTCTATTGGTTAGCCTCTTACATATAGTGCTTTCAGCTTGGAAGAAGGAGGTCCTGGGTTCAAAACCCCACCATGCACAGTTTTTTTGCAGTTTTTCTGATTAAATGGACAACATGGGCAAATTAAACGGGCCGGCCCGGCACAGCTACCGTGCCTGGGCCGCATCTGCGGCACGCGGGCCGACCGGGCACGGCCCGTTTAACTGTCGTGCTTAACGGGCCCGTGCGGGGCCGTGCCGGGCCGCACGTTTGGGCACCTATACCCTCGCTGAAGGAGGTACTCGTGGTGCAGCCGTCCTCACACCATCTTCAATGCCGAAAAAGCAATGCGTTGAGGATTTCAACATCGTTTCTGTCTGCTCCCACACCATCCCATGCATCCACATCTCCTTCATCCTCTAGATGAATGATCACTTCATGATAGTGGCACCTTCTCCACCACCTCCCGTCTAGCCCTGTTCCTACGCCGATGCTGGACCGCTCCACCGTAGATCCAAAGCCTCCAGCTTTCATCGCGCTCGAAGCCAAACGATTGGGGGAGTGCAGCAGGCGGGCCGCGCCAGCTATTGTGCCATAGGTAGCCTAGTAGACCACCCAGCTCGTCTGCTCCTGCGTGGCCACCTAGTGCCGTCGTCATGGCCGCAGGGCTCATACAGTCATACCGTCTCCATGTGGGCCGCGGAGCTCCCGTGCGTCGCCACCCCTAACACATGCTGCATATTTGGTACAGACTAATCTCAGGCCGTGGATATCCTGTGCAGTCACCAGCATTGTCATTGTTGAGGGAGATTATGTGGGAGGCGCTGGTGTTTATCGAGGCAAGCCGGCACTGGGGCTAAGGCGATGGCAGCGTTGATCACCTAGGCGAGACATGTGAGGGTGATCACAAGGGTTGGGGCATTGGTGGGGGTTGGGGCTGAGAAGGCTAGAGGTGAGTGAAGGATGATGGACGATCCAAAAAAAACACTAGTCATTGGATACGATTAATTAAGAGATAGGAGGTAAATGAAGCGTTTTGGAGCGTTTGTTTTAATGGTAGAATTTGGCTGGGGGTAATTTGTTGTGTGCACTTAGTGATGTTTTAACTGGTGAGTATATAGGGGTATAGATATCCTAATTGTGAGAATTTTAGTCTTAGGGCATGTACAAGTCTATTTAATATGAGGTCTCTTGAGGAATTTCTAGAGGGTTAATTAAAAATATATAAGAGACGGACTCTTCGTGAAGAGCTCATCTCCGCATGACTCTCCATGCATATCATCTCCTAACTGTATTTATGATCCGAGGGCTCAAGATTGTATTATACAGTCTCTTAGGGCATGTACATCTTAGATATTGTGTTGTGGTTCTCCAAGCATTAGATACACCTAAGAAAACTCGTTCATACAACCTAGTGTATTTAAGTCTTGTATCTTATTTACTAAAACTCATCAAGACACGACTCATTTATGTGAATTGTATGAGTGGAACCGTATCTTAGACTTAGAGGATCGTGCTAGAAACGTTCCTTCATCAAGATACATCTATTATGTTTTTTACACTTATCTTCTTAGATATCCCTTAACATATAGGTCATTCATGTGGGTAGTATATGTCCTTAGTTGTCTCCCATACTTGGGAAATCAAACCAGAGTCTCAGGGTTGTACATACTATCGGTGTTTGGTACCGACAACACACTACGTGGTGTACTACATAGTGTTTTTGAGAGGACGGCGAAGTCAATCGCAGCTCGATAGTTCGTGCAAAGTACGACGGAACATAACGGTTTATATAAGCTCGGTTCACTCGATCGCGTAAAACCCTATGTCTTGTGTGCTCTAAGATGTGTATTGCTCGGTGATTGAGGGTTACATAGGGTTTTCTAGAGATGGGAGATGACTACGGTATGGGGGTCCGCCTTCTTTTTGTAGGTGTTCCCTCTCAACCTTATATTCGACTAAGGAGGGATCACCCCGCACAACTTAGAACACGATCTCTATCTACCTGCTTCTGCTAGAGCTACACCACGTTTACCGGTGATCACTTGGTCTTCATGAGGTCTACATGTACGCTGCATGCGAGGGATATGATCTTGGAAGTGTTTGCGCCCACGTGTTCTTCTTCTTCGATCATCTCTGGTTGCATCCAAATGAGGCCTACTAGGCGCCTTTCGAGCGACCCATTGGGTCCTTACAAACGGCCCATGGAGCATAATTAAACCGTGGTGACCTAGGAATATCTATCCCCCACACATACCCTTAGATGTGTTCCAACGGATCCCTGAGAACCTTCCCCACCGACATCTGTGTGTACGGACAATGTGAAAACATGGGGATGAATCTTTTAACGAAAGGTATTAAAATCAATAATGTGAGGGAATATGAAAATCCATCTGATGGAGGAGCTGTAATCTCCCCCATTCGCTAATCACTATGTTTATTTATTTGTGTAATTAATCCTTTTGGTGCTCTATAATATGATAATAATGTGTATTAAAGTAGTACACAAATTAGATGATTTTTAAACTTAAAAAGTGACATAAAATATTAAATAGTTGAGTATAGTATATAGAGGGAGCTGAATAGGGGCATTGTTGAAGAAAAGGAGAAATATGGGGATGAATCTTTTAACGGGAGGTATTAAAATATGAATAGGACGTGCGAATTGGAGATTTAGGAGGAAGAACCGTTGGAGTCAGCTTTATGGCCTGGTCTTATAGTTGACACTTGGACATGTACCATTTCTTGATAGTAGATGCTAGAAATTTATTTTATTACTAGTTGAGTACCCGTGCGTTGCAACGGAAACATATAATAACATGATAGGTTATATACAAATGCGTGTTATACTTTTATGAGAAAAAGTTTCATAATCTATTTATGATCCTAGCCATACATAATTTTTTAATTTAATCTTCTCATTTCTCTACTACATTACAACCATCACCCATTTCTCTAGTACATTACAACCATCAGTACCACGCAGACTTCTATACATGATTTAATAATGTCATGTTAATTGCATCTTACAGACTTCTTTATATAAATTACAAACTTATACAAATCTTTAGGAAATATCACAATGTCCTACAGTTTAAACGGATACTCATTAATATATATAATCAGTACATCCCATTAATAACACAAATCAATGATCTGCAATCCATCCTAAAGATAGTTGATTAACAAGCACCCTTAACTATATTAAAAGATGAATTTTATTTCTAAATAAGTTCCTTAAAGAGATAAAGTGGACATAACTTTAGCTGACTGCAACATATACATAACCCTAAGCCAAAAGCTTTCATTGTTCATATCATTTAATAATATACTTCATTTTGATAAATAAGAATGCATGGTCAAAATTCAACCATCATAAAGTAATAGTTACCAGCGCGACAGTTAAGTGAAACTTCAGAATTGTTGCTCTCTACAGGAACCAACCTACATTCGAGTTACGACCAAGAGAGTTGGTCACAAAGTCGAGCACGCAAAGGTTCAACTCAATTTCTGTTTCAAACCGCTTCAAGCAAAAATCTGTGTATACCATATTGCATAAAAAGTTAGGTTCAACCTTAGAGGCTTCGTCATAGTCCATAGAAAGTTAGGTTCAACCCATATACAAGCACTGACATAAGCATGTTGCTTCAGTAAACTATATTGCATAAACTCTCGTAAGTAAATAGAAGAAGTGAAATTTATTCATCCAGCTAACTTCTAGAAGTTCTAAAGAAGTTACTATAAGATATCAAAACATGTTTATCGAGTAAACCATATGATGAAGGCTGAGGTACAGAATCCAGCATTAGGAATGAACAGCAAGCCTTTGAAAATGTTAACTAACCACCGGCCTAAGAGGAGCTCATGAGCATAGAATAGAGAGTAATATTTATTCATCCAGCTAACTTCTAGAAGTTCGAAACAAGTCATTACAAAAACACATAGTTTAAGAACAAGAAGCCTGAGATTGTTCACCATCTTAATTAGTCGTTGTCTTCGCTTCCTGATTGATGATACCATGTTGTCAAGATATAGTAACCTTCATGTGCGATTATAAACTGCACCTTGCAGAACTGATTCTCCAAGAGCCTGAAGAAACAACTAGATCATCAATTAACCAGACATCGTTATTTCTGCAGACTGCAGGTGTGTCACCACTTAACCCAAAATATCAGATGAACCTCTTCCCTTCCATGGTTCTCTTCTCCCTCTCTGATTTACCTTTTTCAAAGATAATGCTGGATATGGATTTATCAGATTAACTGACAAGTAATAAACATTATAAAGGTAAAATGATGTCAGTAACAAAACAGTATAATAACATCATTTTACAAACTGAAAACATCAAGGTCATATGCAAGGAAAAGAACTACACAAACACAGATAGATTACCAATTCCTGTCTACATATTCCTTTCTTTAATGGTCACTGGCAGGGAAAGAATCTTCATTCACATGAGTTCCTTGAAAGCCCATGAAAATATATGAGTTTTAGTCTTTCATCAGACAAAAAACAAGGCAAACAAAAGATCTCAGGGAGGCTTGAATGGAAGGGGAAAATCACTTTGACTTACTTTTCAGTCTTTGTTTGCTCAGAATCCCAAGTTCCTATTCAATTCTCCGCCTGTTTTGCTTTACCTTTCTGTTGAAACTGCATGAGCACAACTCTAAATTTCTAATTCTACTGTTCATTACATTTTTCATAAAAGAATATGTTCTTTCAGCCTCCACTCTGGCGTACTTATTACATACGTGTATAACTTTTCGCAACTAAAAATATAGCAAAATTTGAGCAAAATACAGCATTTCCACTGTGAACTTTCGACCTCCATATGCTTCGTTCGTTGTAAACTTTATAATGAACCTCCCATCTGCACCTTCTATGGCTCAGGTGCATCAGCATTCAACAGCATGTTCTACTCTCAAAGAACTTGTGCAGAACGAAGGGAAGACACAACACTACCTATACATCCATCGGGGTACCACAGACCCCAAAACTGAAGTATGCTTGAATAACTCTGGAGCTGATATACCATGCCATCTGGCCCTTGAGGGTTTAGATCTTTCAAGTACGTGGCTTCCCATACAGACCTGCGTACACGACCTTCGTCCGATAGACCAGGATCAAGCTCAAGCCGAACACGACGACGCAGAACCCGGCCATGATCAGGGATGAGAGGAAGAAATAGATGGCACCCTCGCACTTCAGCGTCGGAGCCGCTTCAGAGACTACGCTCACCACTCTCCCACTCGTCGCCAGCAGCGTAGAGCTGCTGTGGCGCTGTTGGGCCTACTTCGCTGCTTTGGCATCATAGACGCCGCTGGCGATAACCCCTAAGAACACCACTGAGCCGGTCGGGTTCGCGACCGTGAGGAAGTTGTACAGCGCTCCGAAGTTCTTCACCCCGAACAGCTTGGAGGCCGCAGCTGGCACGATGGCCCAGTGCGTGGCGTAGCCTACCCCCACGAGCAGCGTGCCGACATACATTGTCCTGGGCCACGCCATCACGAAGTTGAAGTGCTCGATCGCCATCAGGACTTGGGCTATTCCTAGCGCGATTTCCCTTGGGTACGCATAGTCTTTGGAAACAGGGAAGGAGTGCAATAGTGAAAGTTCCCTCTGCCCGAGAACAAGATCTGGATGTCGCCTAAAGGGGGTGAATAGGCGAATAATAATTATCACTTTAAAACCTTAAATTCTTACTCTACTCGAAGGCTGGATCGCAGTGGAATCTTCCTTCGAGAAGGTTGCAGCGGAATAGAAGATCCTGTCTTAAAATGGCCTGCACTTCAAATATAACTTGTACCACAAATAAGTATTGAAGTGCATATATAAAGAGTAAGTAAGACAGAGAATCAGCACATAGCACAGAGCAGAGCACACAGACGCAGAGATTTATCCCGAGGTTTGGCCAAGCCTGAAATGCTTGCCTAGTCCTCGTTGGAGTTAGCCACATCTAGGCTTGGAGTCTATTTCAACTCCTTCCTCCGTTTGCTCAGATATGTCAGTATGACAGATAGAGCCTTCCACTATGTTGATATTGGTTACAACAACGTTGTGGCTGCTTACAGTCTTCTTGACAGCACTTCGGCAGAGTAACAATGCGCTCAAGACTTTGCTCTAGCTCTTAGCAACACTTCTCCACTCTCTAAAGGCTTATAGCTTTGCCTCCACACAAACTAGAGAGATATACAAGAGAGGGAGAGAGATAATTGATCCAAATGATGTATACAATTGTTGGCTGCACTTCTATGACTGTTGGAGGCGCCTAGGGGTCCCTTTTATAGACCCAAGGGGACTAGGAGCCGTTGGAATTCCTTTTGGAAGGCAATACTTGCTTTCTGTCGGGTGGTGCACCGGACAGTCCGGTGCACCACCGCACAGGTCCTGTAGCTTGTCCGGTGCGCGATCTCCTTCCTTTTCTGGCGAAACCGACCGTTGCGCCCTCGGTCCTCTTGGCACACCGGACAGTCCGGTGCGCCAACTGACCGTTGGCCCAGGCCACGCGTCGCCCGCTGATTGCGCTGCCGACCGTTGGCGCGGGCACCGTTGGCTCACCGGACAGTCCGGTGAATTATAGCCACGCCGCCCATCTCTTTTCCCGAGAGTGCCTAGTTGACGCCGAGCCAGCTTGGGGCACCGGACACTGTCCGGTGCGCCACCGGACAGTCCGGTGCGCCAGGCCAGAGCTGATGTTGGTTGTACACAACCAAGTCTTCTTCAATTCAAATCTTCTTTGCTTGGCTCTGTTTCTAGCACTTAGATAAAACATGTTAGTACTCAAAAATAATTCACTAAGTCTAGAAACACACCTTGTTCTTGTTTTGCACTTCTTTAGCATTTGGCATGATTGAGATTGATGTTGGACTCATAAACCATCAAGTCAACTTGACTTGATCTAGATTGACATTTCTGAGCTCCAACATCCTGCAAAGGTCACATAGAATATCTCCAAACATAGGAACAACCCAAACTAAAGATCAAGGTGCACTTAGCTCTTTTGGGCTGCTTCTAGTTCTGGTTTTGACACTGCTTCTCCTTCCAGTGACCTTGTTCACTTCTTGAGCTTGATCTTGAGCCTTATGACTTACACCACATAATTGTAGATGTTACCTCATTGGTTGTAAGTCATGTCCTTATGTAGTGTTCCTTGATGCACCATAACTCTTAACTAGATCAACCTTGACTTTGCAAGTCTTCTTCACCCCTGGCTTTGGGTTCCTGGTCTCCTTGACTTTCTCCCGTGCACTCGGTACCTCAAAGCTCTTCTTGCCTCCATCCTTGGCTTGATCGGTTGTCTCTGAGTTACGCACATCGAGTCTCACTAAAGCAATGTCCATCTTGCTTGTGATGTCCATTATCTATAGATAATCTAATCTTTGGACCATCATACTTGTTCACTTGTGTTGAACCCTGTTAGCTTTGCATTAAGCACTTGTTCAACACTTAGCACACTTGTTAGTCCTTTAATTAGGCTGTCATCCAAACACCAAAACCCACAAGAGAGCTTTCAATCTCCCCCTTTTTGGTGATTGATGGAAACACAATTAAAGCTTACACAAGAATAAGATTTAAAGCACAAATTTTGAATTCTAAGTTTATAGAATGCTCCCCCTAAATATGTGCTTATATGAAAATCTTAACTCTGGCCTTATATGCCAAATTGCACATACTTAGGCTAATTTGAAGCATTACTACACCTTAGCACCTGTGGGATGCATTGTGTCAATAATTAAACCGTGATGCGTATAACACACAAATGCACAGAATTAGAGTTAAACACCAATTGAATGGGTATACACAGGAATATCAACCTACCGCTATTCACCATTAAGATACCAATTTAAAGCATCAGAACCACATGAATATCTATTACAGGATAAACAAGTAGATACCAATTGATTCATATCAACGGAAGCACTAATTTTGCATTATCACCATATAATACAACAAGAAGCATATGATAAGTATTAACACATTTTTCTTTAAGATCAAAGGAACTCAAGGAAACCCCTTTGAGTCCTTTAGCACACAACAAAGGAACTCAAGGAAACCCCTTTGAGTCCTTTAGCACACAAAAAATTAATCTTCACCCTCTTTACACTTAAGATAAGCTTTCCTCTCAGGTCGAGATAAGCTTTAATGCACAAATTCTCCCCCTTTGACATCAAACACCAAAACCATATTCAAGAAAGAACACAGGATGATGTCAAGGGACAGCAGGGTATTAAGCAGGTAAAATGCAACACACTAACATTACTCCCCCTTACACATTAAACATATGCAACACAAGCATTGGAGGAAAATTAAGGTATAAATACGCAAAAAGGTCAATACCTCCTTTTGTACCTTTACCATGTTATGGTGTACTTTCCATCTAAGTAGGCGGAGTTCCTTTTGTCATCAATTTAAGCTTTCCATCTTGAAAGTTTTATCTCTAGGGAGCTCCTTTGCACTTGTGCCTGATCCTTTTATTGTTGCTAAGACACTAAACTTAGAACAAGTTATAGTATTATGGCACAAGATGAAGCTTCTATTCTAGTGATTTTCAAAAGATACCAGTTGAAGCACACTACCAGGGTTACCAATTGAAAAATCATCATTGTCATAGCTCCATGATATTTAAAGATAAGCATCTAGGATCACCAACTATTATAGAGCACGAGCAACCTTTAAATACGCAATTACTCACAACTTCAGATACCAATTACTCGACTTGTGGAGGTACCCAAGTCCTGATTGCTCCATTTCTTGCCTATATTCCCTTTTCCACCTTGAGACTATATAGGATCACTCAAGAAACAGTTAGTCTCAAAAGACACAAGTTATGTTTGCTCCCCCTAAAGTTGTGCATCAAGTATTTGAATGACTTGAACCTTGCACATTCTAGCGTCCTCAAAACTAGAGGGGATCACAACATACATTGGTCTAGGCATAATATATCAATTGCATCACAAAAAGATACCAATTGAATAGATGACATAATACAACTTATGACTAGTGGAAACAATGCATGCCTCAAGATATATAACATTTTAAAAGCAACCTAGGCACACTTCACACATGATGATCTTGGCAACACATATACCAATTGAAAAACGACAAGATCATGCATATAAAGCACAGTGTCTAAGCACACCATGATTAAGAAGTATTTTCTTAGGTACACCAAAGGAAACAACATTTTAAAGCATAGAGCACATAAGCCAAAATACTATCAATTGAAAGGCAAGAACATAGCTATGATCACAATCAACGGAACTTAAGATATTTAATGAAATTGCATAGTTCTATTCTACATACCTTTGCCTTTTACCTGAATGGCCATGAGAGCACCAGTTGTCACCAATTGAGGGCTCCTTTTGCTCATGCACCTCATAGCTCAAGAGGGTGCATTAGAGGCACAACACGGATTTCATGTTTCATTATACACAGAGTGCCAATACAAAGTAATCATGTGAACATGGACTAAACAAAACTGTCATTCTTGCACATAGGTTAATCATTAAAAACCATATAGCATGACTTACAAAAAGATACAGGTTTATCCATATACACAAAAAAGAGTTAATCATGGTAGATATATCAAATGAACAGCTACCCATTGAATGATTCAAGAGATGTAACCTATAAAGCACACAGTCATGATTGAGCAAGCATCATTATGATCTTGGAAATCATGAATCATTAATTGAGAGATATTCAACACAAGCAATCTCGAAAGTATAACTACTCCAAGGATAGGTATAGCACGACAATCCAACTTGAAAGCAATGCTGATTAGACGTAATGTACTTAGGATACACGGGTACCGTCCTTTGGAGAGCAAGTTGCACATTCTCATCAAAGTCCTTTGCTTGATTCACCAATAATGATTAAGGACCTCTACAACTTATTTGACTTGAGATGAACATGGGATTAGTATTGCATAATAATTCAACCTTGGGTCAATAAATAGACAATAAAAATTGACAGCTTAAGCATAGAGTTTGAATTAACCATTTTAAGCTCTCCCATGGTCTCCAGTCCATCTCGAGGCACCTGCATGGTCTAGTTGGCACAGTTTGGTACCCATCTCGGGATGGGTCCATAACGATCATCCAAAAGAGCCTTTGGTACCCAAATAGCAATTGTGCTAGTTCTAGGTGATCTCATTACTGATCTAGCACAAGTGTATGGTTTGGGTCTCCTAAGAGAATAAGATTGAGATAAATTTACTTGCTTAGGAACCTTACCCTTTTTACATACCTTAGATAGATGACCATGCTCACCACACATGTAGCAGAAACGTCGCTTAACCTGACATGACGCTTGTTGTTTGTCTTCTTTCTTAGTGAGGGTCATCCCGGAGAGTGCACGTGCTTGATTTTTCATGAGCGGACATGAAGTGATCATATGGTCCTTGTCATTGCATCCGAAACATCTCCTCATCCCTTCATCCTTGTCGTTTTATGGACACGATGCAATGAGGTGTCCTAACTCATTGCACTTAAAGCACCTCCTTTTTCCTTTTCTCTTTTTGTTCTTGGATAACATAGAGAGATGGTTAGTGCAAACAACATGACTGATTGAATCTTTACCTTTTTCCTTGTTCATGTTGATTTCTTCATTTTTTGCTTTAGGAACATCCTTCTTATGGAGTTTAACACTTGTTGCGGTTTCTCCCGTCTCAAGCTTCTTCACCACGCATCCGTGGATATCTTGAGGAGGTTGAGCAATGCGTCTTCTCCTTAATTGCTTTGCTTTCTTGTTCCTTTCTTTATTGATGAGCAACTTTTCTTTTGATCCTACAGCTTGATGCTCATTCAAAGATTGACTTTCTTTTGAACAACAGGGGTTAGCACATGGTGATATATTATCTAAAGGCGCATGTGTGCAAGAATGAGGTTCACATGAATTTAAGTTCGCAATTACAACCTCATGAGCAATATCAAGCATGATATGGTCATCAACTAATTCATTATGGGAATAAGATAGCATATCATATTTTTCACTTAGAGCAAGTTTTTCTAAATTTATCATTTCTACTTGACTCTTAAGCATAGAATTCTCAGTTTTAAGTTGAGCAACATCAGATAATACATCATGATTATTTCTTTGCTCAAATAAAACAGATTCATACCGTTGGACCAAACTATCATGAGAGCACTTTAGCTCCTCATGATCTTTGGTCATCTTCTCCAGGCTGTCGTTGGTTTTGATGAGAGTCTCCTCTAGCCTGAGAAGCGTCTCGCCTTGTTCCTTGTTCCTTCTCAACAGCTTAACCAAGAGCACTTTGTCTTCCTTGTTGATATGGGTGTAGAACCGGCGAATCTCCTCTTCTTCCACATCATCGGTCTCATTTTCCCTGTCATTATTATCAGTGGAAGCGAGACAGGAAAATGTACCTTGTGGTGATGAAGACTCATCCTCGCTATCATCCTCATATTCCTCCTCATCATCGCCTTCATCTCCACTCTCATTGTTAGCAACAAGACATGTATAACTAGTGGGAGATGAACCTGTCGGTGAGGTGGATCCATCGCTTGGTGTCCATCATTCTTGTTTTTCTCCCTTAGACAAGTTAGTACCACCAGCAATAGAGGGAGCAGAAGCAGTGCATATGGACTTAAAAAATTTCAACTTAATTTTAGTCCATAGATCATGAGAATCAACAAATAAATCACTATCACTACTCATGATGGCAAAATAGGCACCTCTAGAAAGAGAGTCAACTAAGATGTTGCAAGCATGGTGATTGAGAGATAGACATCTTAGTTCATCATTAGAAGGATTTTGACTGAAATTGGAGGGAAAAATACTTCTTGTTGGAACTTGCTCTCAGTTGCAAGGGGGTCCAACAAGGGTGAACAGTGATGACAACAGGGCACTCGCGCTAGATGGCAAAAGCTCTGTTAATCTGGCCTCTCACGGGCACTGTGCAGGGGTATTTATAGGTATCTGAGTGCGCAGCACCTCAAGCTAAGGACGCATGTGCCCTCAGCTACCTAGGTTATCCCTAGAATATTCCCATAAAGCGGGGTTACAGACCGTAATTACAGGAATGCTTTTACAAATTAGGCCCGTAACGCACGGCGGCCACGCGGGGCCCGTTACAATGGGCCGGATTGCACGTGGGCCTCCGAGCTGAACGAGGCCGCACCGTGGGATGCCCTTCGCCGCCAGTCTTCGTCTGGTGCGGAAGAAGCGAAGGGTGTCCCCGCCTGTTTTGTTTCTGTTAGCTCAGCTGCTGCAGCGAAGGCTTTGAGCGAAGGGTGGCGCCTTTGCCTTCGCCCCAACATTTGCCCTCCGAGGGACCAGTTCGACAAAGTCACCTGGTGCCGAAGACGTCGTTAGATGGCGGAGACGCTGCCCTCGCTCGAAGTGGTTCCGCGGGGGTTTTTGATATGACCGTTGATTGACGGCGTACTGTTGGATTGCGGGTTTCCCGAAGCGCCGCGCCCTGTTGGATTGCGGGTTTCTCGAAGAGCCGCGCCCTGTCTATAAAAGGGGGCGGGGGTCGGCGCTTTTTGAACTTCACCTTCCGCGCTCCGCGAAAACCCTAGCCGCCCTTTCCGCCGTCTTGCTGCTCGTCCGCCCGCCGTGCGCTTGTTCGCCGGAGATCTGGCTCGAGTGAAGCAGACCGCCCGCCGCCGCCGACGGTACGTAGCGATGCCGTCCTCGTCTTCTTCCGCTGCCGCTACACCGCTGGCCGTTCCCTCGCCGCCGGCCGCCGCCTCGTCTGAGGAGACGCTGAGTAGTTTAATGGCGGAGGAGTTGCGCGCCGGCGATTCTGTTGATTTTGGCGTATCGCGGATGTCGTCGGCCCGCGTGCAAGATATGCAGCGGTTGGGTTACTTCGGCGGCGGAGTTGGTCGAGTCCCGGGGCCGGAGGAAGTCCCCGAGCCAGAGGGCGAGTTGGTCGTTTTCGAGGCGTTCTTCGCCGCCGGACTCCGCTTGCCTACGCACCGATTTGTTGGCGAAGTCCTGCGCAGGTTCAACGTTCAAATACATCAGCTGACGCCGAATGCCATAGTGGCTCTGTCGAAGTATGTCTGGGCGACGACTTCATACGGCGGACAACTATCGGTGGAAGTTTTTGCGAAGTATTATTGTTTGCATTGGCAGAAGAGGATGATTGGAGGCGAAGTTGCTCAGTTTGGATCCTGCACATTCACGCCGAAGACCGGCAAAACCACGATGCAGGTAGTCGAGTTGGTTCCTTGCGCCCGCAACAAGTGGGGCAACTGGAATGAATTTTGGTTTTACGTCGCTGAGGGTACCGTCGAAGGCCATGAGGGACTCCCCGTGTCCGCGATGTGTTCTCATTTTTACTCAGCGTACCCGCCCTTTGAAGTGGCGGAGGGGGATGAGGACGAAGGGGCTCTTCGGTGCGCCGCCGGCCTGAGCAGTGGGCGCGACTTGGTTGAAGAATTTGTGGCGTACGGGGTGTGGCCATTGGCGCATGGCTGGGCGTTGGGCGAAGTATGCCCTCGCCAGATGCCTTTTCATGGTGGAAGGGTGGTGCGGAGTCCCGCCTTCGCCCTGAATCTGCAAAACCGCGATCCGGCCGCCGTTGTGCGTGAGGCGGAGGATGGGGCGGTGCGGCTTGTTGGACGCTACGTGCCGAGGACAGAGGGCCAGCGCAGCTGGGATATCCGCGGGTCGAATGACCGCTTGAACAGGGTTTTTGAATTAAATCAATTGCCATATGACGGCTACCCTGGTCAAGACGATGTGGACCGCCGTGGGAAGAAACCGGTGGTGGAGACCGGAGACGACCCTGCGCCGGCGACCGCCCCATCCTCTAAAAAGAGAAAATTAGGTACTGCTAAGGGAGGACTTGGGGTTTCTGATCGTTTTGCTAGAGAGTTGATGAGGACGTGCGCGGCCTCGGGGGAAAGGATGTCTTCGCCCAAGCTCCGGGAGTCTTCGGCTCGGATGCTGAGGGTTACCGGGGGTTGCTGGCCTAGGAATGTTCCTGTCCCCCGCGCGGCTGGCGAGGACTTTTTTATATCTCGCATGGTTCGTGAATGGAGGGTATTTCCTTACGGGCGGAATATTGCTGCTGTTGTGTCAGCAGTGATGGACAAGGATCGCCAGGGAGCTGCACAGAAGCGCCAGGCGGCTGTCAGGCTCGTTGAAGCCAGGCCGAAGAGGCAGCGGGGGGCTGCGAAGGCTGCGGCCTCCGGCGGAGGCCGGCCACCGCTGGCGGCGAAGTCGGGCGTCCCTGCATCTAGCAAGGCGCCGGAGGCAACGGCAGGCGCCGAAGGCTCGAAGTCGGCGAAGGCGGTGCCGCCGTCCAGCGGAGTGGCGGAGGTCGCGAAGGCGGCCCGAGCGTTGCCGTTGGCGGGCAAACGTGTCGTCGACTTCGTCACCGATATTAGTGTGGACGACTATCTCGGTGGTAAGCCGTTGGCTTTTGGCTTTATTTATTTATTTATTTATTTTAATCGGTTCGTTGGTACGTTGCAGGGTTGGGCGAAGGCCAACTTGCTATGGTTGCGCCTTGCGCGGCGACCACGACGGCTGCCGCAGTGCCGAAGGCGAAGGGCGGGGCTCTTAGCGCCGGAGGCAAGGCGTCGGCCCTCGCGGTTGTCATGGATGAGGCGGGCGCTGCGTCCCGCCGGCTGACGGAGGTGACGGAGGCGCTACGTCAGGTCCGCTGAGTTGGACTTCGTCCCCCCCTTTTTTCGGCTTGCTGGGGCCGCGGACTTACGATTGCTCTGCAGATGGCTGACTTCGCCAGCCGCACTGCGTCGGGGGCCCTCACGGCAGCTGTGGCTGCCGAAGTCGAAAGACTTCGGACACAACATGCTGACGCCGTCCGCGAAAAATCGGCCGCCGACAGCAAGTGTCGCAAGTTGGCGGACAAGGTGGCCACACTGGAGGACGAGAAGGCCGCCCTCCGGCGCCAGCTGGCGGGGGAAAGGAGGGAGACCAACGAGGCCCTTGTCAAGGCGCAGGCTGCGCAGGTGGAGGCCAACCTGGCACGGGCGGAGGGCAATCTTGCCAGGGAGCGCGCCGAGCAGCTGCAGGAGCGGCTCACCGCCCTGGAGAGCCGCGTGAAGGGGGCCGAGGCCGCGGCACGAGCGGAGGCAGAGCGGACGCGCCAACTGCTTGTAGATACATACCGTGGCCTGGGCGCGGGGACCGGTGAATTCGAAGTGCCGGACCGAGAGCCTGGACTTCGGTGCCTGGAGTGGGTGCAGGAGGAGTTGCAGGCGCTCCCCACTGTCGTGGAGGGGTTTATGGCGTATGCCTCCCTGGTCACCTGCGAGGGGGCGATGAACGCGCTCTCCCGCGAAGGGTGCCGGCACTTCGAGGTCTTCGACCAAGTCGAAGAAGATTTTGAGCAAGATATCTTCAAGGTTGAGGACCCCGTAGTGAAGGAATCCGCCGGAGCTATCTTCGACCGGCTGTGGGGTCCACACGGTCGCGAGGTGGTCAGGGAGCGCGCCGAGACGGCGAGGGCTCAGGTAACGTTTTCGCTTGTTTGGTATTTGTTGGACGTGGGCTGTGTGTGTGTTTGATGAATTTTGTGTGTTTTGGCTTAGGCGGCGCGTGGCGAGAGGGTCGACGACTTCGGGGCGCTGAACAGCATGCTGACTGACCCGGAGTCGACCCCGGCGGAGGCCGTGTCTAGGGTCGCCCTGGAGCCGACCCCGGACACTGCGGGGGGCGCGTGAGGTGCCCCCGCATCCGCTGCGGCCGGTGAAGACCTGCCCCTAGAGGTCGCCGAAGGCGCGCCTGATGCTTCTGCAGCTGCTGCGCCGAGTGCTGAGGATCCCGCAGCGGTAGCGGCGGAGATAACAGCGGAAGCAATGGCGGAGCCAACGGCGGAGGCTCCCGCAACGTCAGGGCCGTCGCAGGTGGCGTAGTGGGTGTAGAGGGTTGGGGAAATTTGTACATGTTACTGAATTTTGGTTGCTGCGCAGGTTCAAGATTTTGGGCCTGCGCACACAACCGCTACTACTAAATTTTTGGCGGCTTCGACCGCGAAAGATGGTAATGAATGTGGTGGGTCTGCATCTGAGTTTTTTGATTGTGCTGACTCTGGGAGCTCGATTGAGTGGACTGAGGAGTCGTCGGAGGACTTGGACTACTTCGCGGCCTTGGATGTGGCTGCGGCGGAGGCTTCGTCGCACGCCGCGGACGCAGGAGATGTGCCAGGTCCTAGCACCGGGCGACGGCGACGAAGGGCAGTTGCGAAACGTAGAGTTAGTGAGGCGGAGGGGGCTCGGCTTCGTGTGAGTGGGGCTGGCCGGCAGGAACTGTTGTCTTTGCCGGCCGCCGAGAATATAGGTGAAGGGGAACTGCGAAGTCTTTTTGCGGGTGAGGAGCTTAGGATAATGTTATTTAATTATAGGGAGATGGGAATTATTCCTAAGGTTGAGCCGATGTAGAGTGTGGTGCCCTCGCTTGTATATGTAGAGGCTTGTATGATGAAATTGTGTGCCCTCGCTTGCATATGTGTGCGAAGGCGTTGTGTACTTTGTCTGGTTTGTTTTGTTGTGCTGTGTTGGTGTGATTAAAGTTGGTCTTGGCGTGGACGGTTTGATGTTGTCGTTTCTGCCTTAGTTGTGCTAGTCCGGTTGCACCCTTAGGTGTCTTCTGCACGGACAATCTTCGCGATAGACTTCGATTTTTTCGCACTTGTTGTGCTAATCCGGCTGCACCCTTAGGCGACTTCTACGCGGATAGTCTTTGCGATAGACTTCGATTTTTTCGCACTTGTTGTGCTAATCCGGCTGCACCCTTGGGCGACTTCTGCGCGGATAGTCTTCGCGATAGACTTTGATTTTTTCGCACTTGTTGTGCTAACCCGGCTGCACCCTTGGGCGACTTCTGCGCGGATAGTCTTCGCGATAGACTTCGATTTTTTCGCACTTGTTGTGCTAATCCGGCTGCACCCTTGGGCGACTTCTGCGCGGATAGTCTTCGCGATAGACTTCGATTTTTTCGCACTTGTTGTGCTAATCCGGCTGCACCCTTGGGTGACTTCTGCGCGGATAGTCTTCGCGATAGACTTCGATTTTTTCGCACTTGTTGTGCTAATCCGGCTGCACCCTTGGGCGACTTCTGCGCGGATTTGTCGCACGCGAGGGTGGCTAGCGCTTAGCCTCACGGTGACCTCGTGTTGGTCGAATGTCGAAGACCGTCGTCGCGGTCTTTTTCGACACATGTCTTTGCGGGGGATTTTTCACGCATATATTACATGGCTCCGCCTCGTTAAAAACCTCACCCCCCGGGAGGAAAAGAGTGCGGGCCGGTGCAAGATTGTTTTTGCGAATTACAAGGGCGAAGACAGCCCTGAGGAATCAAACAAAAAATTTGCGGAGGTTGTCGATGTTCCAGGAGTGCTCCAGGTCCTCGCCGTTTGGCGTTGTGAGCCTGTAAGCGTTGGGGGAAGCTTTTGTCTTGACAATGAAGGGGCCCTCCCACCTGGGCTCCAGCTTGCCCTTGGACTCCGTCCGAGCTGTTCGAACGAGTACGAGGTCCCCCTCGCTGAACTCCCTCGGGATGACTGAGTGGTCGCGCCATGCTTTGGTCTGGGCTTGGTATTTGTTCAGGGCCTGTAGGGCGAAGACTCGGTCTCCGTCGATGAGATCCTTTGAAGTTGGCTCGTCCACATCAGGGACGGCTGACGGAACTGTTCGCGGGGACCCGTGCTTTATTTCTTGCGGGGTCATGGCCTCCGATCCGTATAGAAGGCGGAAGGGAGTAAACCCGGTCGCCCTGCACTCAGTCGTGTTTAGTGCCCAGACTGCCTCAAGTAACAAATCGGGCCATCTGCCCTTTTTTCATCAAGGAGCATTTTCTTGATAGCTGTGAAGATTTTCCCGTTGGCGCGCTCCACGACCCCGTTGGACTGCGGATGATAGACTAAGGCGAAGGCAAGCTTGGTGCCAATGGAGAAACAAAAATCCTTGAAGTCTTGGTTGTCAAACTGCTTGCCGTTGTCGACTGTTAGTTCGGACGGTACTCCGAAGCGGCAAACGATGTTCTGCCAGAAGAATTTTTGGGCAGTCTTTGATGTTATTGTAGAAACAGCCCGCGCCTCGATCCATTTGGTGAAGTACTCGACCACGACGAAGGCGAACTTAAGGTTCCCCTGAGCGGTGGGCAGGGGTCCAACAATGTCGAGACCCCAGCGCTGGAGAGGCCATGTATGGGCGATCAGCTTTGTATACTGCGAGGGGCTGCCTGATCGAGGAGAAAACTTCTGGCAGGCTTCGCAGGACCGTGTGACCCGATTTGCGGCGCAGATCATTGCGGGCCAGTAAAAGCCCTGGCGGATCACCTTAGCAGCTAGGGCCCTCGGCCCTGCGTGTGAGCCGCACGTGCCACCGTGGACTTCACGTAGAATCTGCATGCCTTCGGCTTCGGTGACGCACTTAAGCATTGGCTGACTGACCCCTTTTTTGTAGAGTTGGCCTTCAATCAGTGCGAAGTCTCGGCTTCGATGTCTGAGACGCTTGGCCTCACTGATGTCGGCTGGATGATAATACCCCTGCAGGAACAGGGTTATGGGTGCCCGCCAGTCTTCGGTCATGATAAGGTTGACTGTGCGGTGGCCCTCGCTGTCATTGGTTATTTGGAGCCCTTCAGGGCTCCGGACTGCTGGCGTGCCGATGACATGAAAGAACACGTCGGAGGGCAGAGTTTCGCCCCTAGCGGCGGCCTTGGCCAATGCGTCGGCCTCCTCGTTCTTGGCCCGATCCACATGCTGCAAGGTGAACCCCTTGAACTGCCTCTCGAGACTTCGAATGGCCGCGAGGTACTGCATGAGCACGGGGTCCTTGGCTGCATAGTCTTTCTCGACTTGGCCGACAACTACCTTGGAGTCTGTTTTGATGATGCAGGTGGTGACTCCGAGGGCCCTTAGCTTGCGGAGGCCGAGGATGACTGCTTCATATTCTGCTATATTATTTGTGCATCTGTCGGATTCCAGATTGAAGCTGAGTCGTGCTGCATATCTGTGTTTGACCCCGACTGGTGAGGTGATGACTGCAGCGACGCCTGCCCCCGCGTGGCACCATGCGCCGTCGCAATGGATCGTCCAAGTCTTCTCTGCGGACGGATCTGGCTGTGTTGTTGGCCCAGTCCAGTCGACGACGAAGTCTGCCAGGACTTGAGACTTGATAGCTGTCCTAGGCTCGAAGCAGATGTGGTAGCCGGAGAGTTCGTCTACATATGTGAATATGTTTCTGCCAACCTGCCCTTCGAGCACTGTTTTGGTAAGCCTGGAGAAGGTGGACCCGGCGTTCTTGAGTCCCTCCGGCATTCTGATGAAGCAATATGTGCCGAAGGGTGTTATAAAGCTGGTGCTAGCCTTGTCTTCTTCTTTCATGTATATCTGGTGGTAACCGGAGAAGCAATCGAGGAGGGACATGACCTCGCATCCGGCCGCGCTATCGACTATTTTGTCGATCCGCGGCAACGGGAAATTGTCCTTTGGGCAGGCTTTATTGAGACTGGTGAAGTCGATGCACATTCGCCACTTCCCGCTCTTTTTCTGCACCATCACGACATTGGAGAGCCATGTGGGGTAAGCCACCGGCTCGATGAATTTGGCCTCCAGGAGGCGGTGCACCTCTGCCTTGGCGGCCTCCGTCTTTTCGTCGGACATCTTGCGAAGCCGCTGCTTTTTCGGCCGTACCGAAGGGTCGATTCCCAGACTGTGCTCAATTATTGAACGGCTGACCCCGACCAGATCAAGGGCCGACTAGGCGAAGACATCTTTGTTCTTGGACAGGCAGCAGAGGAGCTTTTCTTCTTCATGCGAAGTAAGGTCTTCGCTGATAATGACTGTCTGCCTGGGCGTGGCCTGGTCGAAGGGGACAGTCTTGGTCCCGTCGTGGCTCTGCAGCTGCGCCTTGTCGTGTTGCTTGTTGGTTGGGCTGGCAGGCGCGGGGACCTCGCGTTGGGCCGTGAGGCGGTGCACGTTTCTTTGACCGGGCACGAAGTCCCGCTCTATGTTACGCGCAGTCTGTTGATTGCCGAAGACTGTGATGACGCCTAACGGACCTGGTATCTTCATACATAGGTACAGTCCGTGAATGGCTGCTTCGAACTTATTGATGGAGCCTCAGCCCATGATGGTGTTGTAAGGATATACCATGTCCACAATGTCAAAGGTTATTTGCTCGCTTCGGGCATTGGGTGCTACACCGAAGGAGAGAGGCAGCTCTATTTTGCCGACGGGGAAGGTGCCCTTGCCGCCGAAGCCATACAACGGGTTGTCCGAAGGCTTAAGCAGGCTATGGCTTATGCCCATGCGATCGAAGGCGTGGAGGAAGATGATGTCCGCCTGACTGCCGTTGTCAACGAGGACCTTGTGCAGGTCCCAGCCTGCCACGCTGCAATTGATAACCATGGCGTCGCAGTGGGGGGCGCTGCGCAAGTCGACATCCCGTGCGTCGAAGGTTAGCGGTATGTGGGACCACTTTGTCTGCACGACTGGGCCCGTGACGGCGACATGGTTGATGCTGCGGTAGTGGTTCCGCTTCTGCCGCTTGGTGTCGAAGTCGGTGCTGGACCCCCCAGTTATCATTTGGATGACTCCGCGATATGGTTGATCGGCGAAGTCTTCCTGCTTTGGGGCATGGGGGATGTTTTGATGTTGCTGGTGTGGTGGTGGGGGTGGAGGAGGTACGATTTGTACTTCCTGATGGTGTTGGTAAGCGTGGTGCGGTGGATGCGGGGCGGGAGCGTGGATATATGGTGGAGGGGGTTGCTGGTAATTGTGCGCGACAATTCTGGGGTTGTCGGCTGGCTGCGCCCGTGCCATTCTGTCTCTGGTAGCCTTCGTTTCGGGGCAGTCTTTGGTTTGGTGGGCGCAATCTTCGCCATGGAAGAGGCAGTAGAATCGGCGCGGCGGCTGCGCACGCCCTCGGCCCCTGCCACAAGTGCCGTTTCCGCGGCCCTGGAGGGATATTCCTGGCGACGAGGGGGGTCGGCAGCGGGGTGCTGATTGGCGATGTTGTGCACTTGCTGCTGATTGCGGCCGTCTCGATCGGAGTCTGGCTACGGAGTCCTTGTCCACGTGCGGCTGGACTGTGGAGCATCTTTTGGCTTCCTTTGGGACTCAATCTTGCGCTGGTGGAGCTCTTCGGATCTGGCGTACTTTTCAAACAGCTAATATAATTCTTGGAGGTTCTTTGGCGGGTCTCTGATGCAGTGGCTGTAAAGGACGCCGGCGCGAAGGCCACTAATAGCATAGTGGATGGCAATCTGGTCATCGACTGAGGGCAGCTGTGACTTGAGTGTTAGAAATTTGCGGTAGTACTCCCTCAGGGTCTCCTTTTCTAGCTGCTTGCAGAGTGAAAGTTCGGCCAGGGCGTCGGTATCTGGGCGGTACCCTTGGAAGTTGAGCAGGAACTTGTCCCGGAGACTTCTCCAGGAATCAATGGACAGCGGAGGCAACCTGGTGAACCAGGTGAGTGCGGGGCCCTCGAGGGCGATGATGAAAGACTTCGCCATTGTGGCGTCGTCCCCCCCGGACGATGCAACGGCGACCTGATAACTCATTATGTATTGAGCCGGGTCGGTGCTGCCGTTGTACTTGGGATAGGTCCCTGCCCGGAAGTTAGCCGGCCACGGCGTCACTTGCAGGTGTGGCGCTAGGGGACTTCGCTCATCGAGATAGTTGACCCCTTGGAATGGCGCGGCATGCGGGAAGGTGTGGTCGCGATGGGGGAAACGCGGGTCCTCCGGTTGCGCGCGATGTTGTAGGGGTGGCCCATGGTGCAGGCCGGGGAGGCCTTCGCACGTGTCTTCGAGTTGTGCGCGCTGCTGGAGGGGCGACTCGTGCTGCAGGCCGAGGTGGCCTTCGCGCTGCATCAGCGCAATCTCCCGCTCGAGTTCCTGGGCCTTGTGCTCCTCGTCGCGTATCATTTGCCGCACTTTAGCTAGTGCGGACACACGCTGGCGCTTGGCCTCCAGTATCTCCTTCTGCCTCTGGAGATTGCGGTTCTTGAGGCGCAGGGCGCGCAGCTGTAGCTGTTCTTCTGCTGAGACGCCGAGGATTTCACCGTCCTCGGCGAGGTCCGCGCCCTCCGGTGGTGCGAAGCCTGAGGGTGGCTGCGGTTGTCCCTCCGGGTCGCAGGTGCGGAGGGTGTCGTCTTCGCATGCGCGAGGGACATCGTCTTCAGTGGCCTCTTGGTGGGTGGATTGGGTGAGGGCGAGGGCCTTGCCCTTTCTTGCGGCGAGCAGTGCTGCCTTCGCAGCCTCGTCAGCCTTCGGGTTAACTCTCTTGGGTGCCATCGTGGGTGGTTTTCTCGTAGCACGAACGGTGGGCGCCAAATGTTGGAACTTGCTCTCAGTTGCAAGGGGGTCCAACAAGGGTGAACAGTGATGACAACAGGGCACTCGCGCTAGATGGCAAAAGCTCTGTTAATCTGGCCTCTCACGGGCACTGTGCAGGGGTATTTATAGGTATCTGAGTGCGCAGCACCTCAAGCTAAGGACGCATGTGCCCTCAGCTACCTAGGTTATCCCTAGAATATTCCCATAAAGCGGGGTTACAAACCGTAATTACAGGAATGCTTTTACAAATTAGGCCCGTAACGCACGGCGGCCATGCGGGGCCCGTTACAATGGGCCGGATTGCACGTGGGCCTCCGAGCTGAACGAGGCCGCACCGTGGGATGCCCTTCGCCGCCAGTCTTCGTCTGGTGCGGAAGAAGCGAAGGGTGTCCCCGCCTGTTTTGTTTCTGTTAGCTCAGCTGCTGCAGCGAAGGTTTCGAGCGAAGGGTGGCGCCTTTGCCTTCGCCCCAACACTTCTACTAAAGATCTGTCTCAAATCAGGATCAATATGCATGAAAGCATTATAAATAGAGACAGACCAAGATTTATAATTAGAACCATCGCCTAGAAGAAGTTCTAGAGTTACCTCTTGTGACGACATCGTCATCTCCGGACGGCTAAGCCCACACTGGAGAGGCCTAGCTCCGATACCAATTGAAAGTTCCCTCTGCCCGGGAACAGGATCTAGATGTCGCCTAGAGGGGGGTGAATAAGCGAATAATAATTATCACTTTAAAACCTTAAATTCTTACTCTACTCGAAGGCTGGATCGCAGTGGAATGAAGGACCCTTCGAGAAGGTTGCAGCGGAATAGAAGATCCTGTCTTAAAATGGCCTGCACTTCAAATATAATTTGTACCACAAATAAGTATTGAAGTGCAGATATAAAGAGTAAGTAAGACAGAGAATAAGCACACAGCACAGAGCAGAGCACACAGACGCAGGGATTTATCCCGAGGTTCGGGCAAGCCTGAAATGCTTGCCTAGTCCTCGTTGGAGTTATCCACACTTGGGCTTGGAGTTTATTTCAACTCCTTCCTTAGTTTGCTCAGATATGTCAGTATGACAGATAGAGCCTTCCACTATGTTGATATTGGTTACAACAACGCCGTGGCTGCTTACAGTCTTCTTGACAGCACTCTGGCAGAGTAACAATGCGCTCAAGACTTTGCTCTAGCTCTCAGCAGCACTTCTCCACTCTCTAAAGGCTTATAGCTTTGCCTCCACACAAACTAGAGAGATATACAAGAGAGGGAGAGAGAGAATTGATCCAAATGATGTATACAATTGTTGGCTGCACTTCTATCACTGTTGGAGGCGCCTAGGGTCCCTTTTATAGACCCAAAGGGCCTAGGAGCCGTTGGAATTCCTTTTGGAAGGCAATAATTGCTTTCTGTCGGGTGGTGCACCGGACAGTCCGGTGCACCACCGCACAGGTCCTGTAGCTTGTCCGGTGCGCGATCTCCTTCCTTTTCTGGCGAAGCCGACCGTTGCGCCCTCGGTCCTCTTGGCACACCGGACAGTCCGGTGCGCCAACTAACCGTTGGCCCAGGCCACGCGTCGCCCGCTGATTGCGCTGCCGACCGTTGGCGCGGGCACCGTTTGCTCACCAGACAGTCCGGTGCACCACCGGACAGTCCGGTGAATTATAGCCACGCCGCCCATCTCTTTTCCTGAGAGTGCCTAGTTGACGCCGAGCCAGCATGGGGCACCGGACACTGTCCGGTGCGCCACCGGACAGTCCGGTGCGCCAGGCCAGAGCTGATGTTGGCTGTACACAACCAACTCTTCTTCAATTCAAATCTTCTTTGCTTGGCTCTATTTCTAGCACTTAGATAAAACATGTTAGTACTCAAAAATAATTCACTAAGTCTAGAAACACACCTTGTTCTTGTTTTGTACTTCTTTAGCATTTGGCATGATTGAGATTGATGTTGGACTCATAAACCATCAAGTCAACTTGACTTGATCTAGATTGACATTTCTGAGCTCCAACATCCTGTAAAGGTCACATAGAATATCTCCAAACATAGGAACAACCCAAACTAAAGATCAAGGTGCACTTAGCTCTTTTGGGCTGCTTCTAGTTCTGGTTTTGACACTGCTTCTCCTTCCAGTGACCTTGTTCACTTCTTGAGCTTGATCTTGAGCCTTATGACTTACACCACATAATTGTAGATGTTACCTCATTGGTTGTAAGTCATGTCCTTATGTAGTGTTCCTTGATGCACCATAACTCTTAACTAGATCAACCTTGACTTTGCAAGTCTTCTTCACTCCTGGCTTTGGGTTCCTGGTCTCCTTGACTTTCTCCCGTGCACTCGGTACCTCGAAGCTCTTCTTGCCTCCATCCTTGGCTTGATCGGTTGTCTCTGAGTTACGCACATCGAGTCTCACTAAAGCAATGTCCATCTTGCTTGTGATGTCCATTATCTATAGATAATCTAATCTTTGGACCATCATACTTGTTCACTTATGTTGAACCCTGTTAGCTTTGCATTAAGCACCTGTTCAACACTTAGCACACTTGTTAGTCCTTTAATTAGGCTGTCATCCAAACACCAAAACCCACAAGAGAGCTTTCAAATAGGGTCAGAGAACAAAGATGTGCAAATGGCGATGCATTTTTCTATAAACTTTGTCCAAGTTAGAGAAAAAATGACTTAGGACAAAACTTAAAACAACCAACATTTTGGAACAGATGGAGTCAAAACATATCTCAACATGGAACGTGACTATGCTGCCAAAAAAGCATTTGAAAACAAAATATTTATAAGATGGCATGTGAAATAAATTCTATTCAACAAAGAAGCATAGTAGTATTACTTGACAATGATCTCTGAGAAGTACCCTCCACCGACGCGTCCAAGAAAGTTCTAGATGCTAATCATTGACACAAAGATGTGAGTTTCCTCGTAACCCAATGACTGGCTCATTTGCCCAAGATTATCAATCACGGTGAGACCAGATCTAGAGCCCAGCAGAAGAGAGAAAAATAGAAGCCAGAAATCTGCCTTGATGAGCGCTTGCATCAGTGTGAAATCCTCTCCTCTCCGTGGACCTTTCCTTCTCTTGACCCTGACAGCACCATCAGCTGACTTCTATAACCTTGTCTGCAATTCTGCTATCCTTTTTTGCCTCTCTGACGCTGGAAGTAAATCAACGTCCTTTGGCTTTTCATCCTCAACCTCGCTGAGTATAACCTAAATGAAAAGGACAACAAGTAGGAATAGCGAGCTCCATTCCTGACAAGCTCTCAGGCCTGAGCTTATTGAGAGCAACCATCAAGCCAAAGGTAGCCCTGGATGCATGTTGGAGAGTCAATTAGTTTTGAAAAAAAGAATAGTCAACATAAATGGTGAACGTTGTGAAAATTTTGGTTATTCAAGGTGATAAATTTTTAGCTACAATATCAAGTAGGAAAAGAGATATATTCATGGTCAAATACCTAAACCAATGCAAACAGTTTGAAATTACTTGCCTAACTACAACTTACGATATTAGTGATGCATTTTCACAAACAAAAGTCTATAGAACCATAGAAGTTCAGAGAAAATACTGAGGACTGAAGACTGTTGCTTGATCCGCTTTATTGGAAAGACATACATTGTGAAAATAAAACTACATGAGCGACTGATAGTAGAAACATACCGGATCCAACGAGAAAAGCAAGCAAGAAAAAGAAGAGAACCAAAACCAAAGAAAATATAGAAGAAATCGAAGGCGATAAATGGACAGTCCTCACCCTCACTTACCCCTACTCTAATCCAAGCATATCCCCCGACAGCGAGGAGTGTATCCTGGATCCGTGTAGCCATGTATGGATTAGTATTAGTAAAGATTGTAACAAGCTGAGATCGGTAACACGTAACAAGACATAAAAAAGGCACTCACATTTAGAAAGCTTATCAACAACCGCTTATATGTAGTATTTTCGGGAAAGAGTGAAATAATGAAAATCTACTGCAAATAGAAAATTATCACCTTACCTTGTTCAATCTGCAATATCCTAGTAACATCCTACATTTGTCTTCAATCCACAATAGAACAACTCTTTTGCATCAACACATGCTTTTATAGGGTTGTGCGAAATTGAAACATAAGGCACGACAAAGACATGAATACTCATCAGTATCAAGCATGTATTGCCTTGAGCGCTTCCTAGCAGCTGCCTGGATATGAAAGCATTAGTTATAACTAAAGAACATATAAGATACCATTTATTTACTGAACAGTAGAAAAATGACCTAGAAGTAACCACAGTCTTAGTTGAGCTTCTAGGGTAGTACATCATGTAGAAGACTATACAACTTGATAGCTAGATCCATCGCAGCAACAGCTGCCAATCCAGTTGGAGACCTAAAATCTTCTATCAAACCTAACAATATAGAGTCATCTTGTGACTTGTAATTCTCAAAAACCTTAGCTAGAGTTTGCTCAATTTGCTCCTCAACTTCCCCCAGTATTCGGTTATGTTTGAAGAAATTTCAGTCAAGCAATACTGGTGAGATGTTTGTAAAAAAAGAATTAATTTGTTTAGTGAATTATAATTTAATTTGTACAACCAATAAAGTGTTGACATGAATTTAGAAAAGTGTTGCCAACAGTGACCAGAAAACAATACATGTCTAGTGGAAGAAAAATATACCTCTTGGTGGCTCAAAGTTGAGCTTCCAGGGACTAGAGGAACATCTGCCTCAACTCCAATGTAGTTGGCCAGCCATGCACAGAAGTACATCACCCGCTCAACTCCAGCGTCAAGGACAAGCGCCACTCCAGCATCCACGACATCACCACCGTCAACCTCACCAATAACGACATCGGTGGCAACCCCTCGACCTTGTCGTTCGCTCTGCACAAATGACATAAGTAGTGCAACCCAAAATTTGGAGTTTTGGCCACTGGGCAGGTGAGTGCTAGCAAAAATTATATAGAATACTTAACTATTAAAGACTTCAAGATTTGCATTGACTGAAATGTTGCAAATTTATCCATACCCTTTTTCATGAAAAATACATCTATTTCCCATCTTCTGGCAACAACTACCTCTCACTTTTGAGATCTGTGCAATGCTGGCAATGACTTCTCGCCTCCTTGCCTTCTCGGAGACTTAAACATCGCATTGACTGCAACCCAACACTAATCTCTTGACATATGTCAGGGACAGATATAACCAGAAACGAAAAATTTATTTAGGTAGCACCATATGTGTCTTGTTTACCATAGCAGCCCCTCCATCTATATTCCAAATACGAGGGCGTTGATGGCGGCAACGGATCACGGCGACGACGAAAGAGCGAGGAGGAGCTGAGCGGAGGGGGACGATGGTGTTGATGGCAGCTTCGTAGCAGATCGTGGGATCTGGGAGGGGAGGAGGGGGAGGAGGGCGTTGATGGCGGCAGCGGATCACGACAGACATCACCGGGTCGCACAGATCCACGACAGAGAGGGTCTGGCAAGGCTAGGACGCGAGCAACACGCTAGTGAGCCATGACAAAAACCAACCGCGGATTGGATCCGAGCAGACACATCAAGCATTTAGGGTGGTAGAGGCGTAGTGTACCCTGGCACTGATGAACTCCTCGACGCGGCCGTTGGCGAAGCGGCCAAGGAGGCGGGGCCCTGGCCGTGGCGCGACATGCACTCAAAGGTGCGGACCTCGTCGGCACGGTCGAAGAAGACCTTGACGCCCCGGCCATAGATGCGCACGAGCACCTTGCGCGGGCCATTGCCCTCGGCCTTGCCGCCGAGCCAGGTGATCCAGAAAACCTCGTTGATCATGGCGCCCCTGAGCTGGGACACGGCCAGCGCGCCGGGGTCCATGTCGCCGCCCCAGAGGTCCCGGGCGATGTAACACCCACTTTGTAAATTGCTAGAAATAATATCAATAGAGAAACATTTTCTCTTTATGTGAGTTTGATGCATCATCATATGAGAACACCATGTCCAAGAACAATTAATAAAAAGATATGCTCCTAAATTGTTGCATCATGCTGGATATTTTATTTTTGTGTGCATTTTGTGACAAGAAAAATATTAAATATCCAAATGAGAAATTAAATCCTAAAAGAAATGCTAAAATTTGGAAAGAGAGAAAGAAAAATGCTATGTAATACAAAGAAATAAAACTTATAAATAGATAAATTTGTTCCACAATGCTTTATCCAAATCTTATACTCAGAAAAATTTGAGTACAAGTTCATCACAAATTTGAAATTCAAAACTTAGATTCAAAAAAATAAAAGAAAAGAAAACAGAAAATAAAAAAAAAAGAAAAGGATAATGGCGCTTACCTGGGCCTCTGGCACCAATTTCGGCCCATTTGGCCAGTTACACCGCGCGGCCCAGTCGTTTGTTGCACCCACGCATCGTCTTGAGTCGCTGTGAAGTCGGGCCCACATGCCAGCACCCTCTCTACTGCGCGCAAGCTCACTTCCGCGTGGGACCCGGATGTCAGGAATTCCTTCTCCCTCCCGTATCCGCTTTTCTGTTGGCGAGAGCTCCGCAGTGCTCGATCCGGGGAGGAAATTCGTTGGGATCCTCCACCTCTCGTGTTGACCGCTTCCCTCGCCGTGATACTCGCGTGCGGACTCACCGAACGGCGCGCATGCGTAGGTACCGCCTCAACCGTGCGCGCGACTTCCTTGGTGCCATGTGCGGCAAATTCGCCGGCACCCAACGTGCAGCCGGGGAGTCCGCATGGCCTCGCGACCGTGCCTGGGGTACTTAAGCAATGCGGTGTCCTTCCCTTCACCCTCAAATCGCCGTACGCGCCTAGACCATCTTCATCCGCGCCGCCGGGTTCCGCACAGACATCACCCACCGCCAAGCTCAGAAATCGCGGGCGATTGGGCACCGTGGGGCATTCGGCCGCTGCGCCTCGCACTCTAGGAGCTTCGGCCGTCACCAATTTCGCCATCAACGACGCCGCGACCGCGCAATTGCTCATCGGCGTGGCAAGCTCCGCTCGAATCCGCACCGCACCGTGGCCAACGCCGACGAGTCAGCAATTCGCGGTAATAAACCTACCTCCACCTTCCTTAAGCCTTCTGCATTGCGTAGCCGAGTTTAATTAGAAAATGGGGGTGAGAGCAGGGGGATTAAACATCGCCGGCAATGGCGTCCGCCGTGGGCGCGGGGCGGCGCCGCCTCTGTGCGGATCTTGGGGGGAAGAGCGCTGGACCGTCGGATGCGTCGTTGACGGCTGCGATTGCATCGGGGTATACCGATTGGGGGGAGTGTCCTGGAGCGTTGGATCTGGATCATAGGGCCGTGATTGAAACCCGCCTTCATTAAACCCTGGCCGTTGATCACCGATCGAACGGCTTCAGGTCGCGTACCGGTTCACGTATGCACTGATTTAATCTGGCACGTTCGTTTGTGATCGGACGGCCCAGATTGCACCGTACCCCTTCGCGGGTAATTTTTGTTAAAGAGTCCCTGTAGTTTATAGGAATCAACCCGCGGTCCTTGTGCGACTGTTCTCTGTGTCTGGGGCGACTTACACCGAGCCCCCTGAGTTTTCCAGGAATTGACGCCCAGTCCAGTCAACACGAAAACCAGAGAAAATAAATAGAAAATGAATTTTTAATATGAAAATAATTGCTAGAACTTTATAAATTCATAGAAAATTCATACTAACTCCAAATTCCTCCATTCCAGTTCCTAAAATTTTGTAATTTTATTCTCTAGCACTTAGTGTCTCTGTTTTGGCATAAAAACAGTAAGGAAATTTATTTATCACTTAATCCTATTTAAAGCACATAAAACCTTTGAAAATGCATAACTTAAAATCTATAATTCAGAAAATTATGATTTCTGTTCCTAGGATTTTATTTTAATATGTAGATTATTACTGTGTATTTTGTTTATATGCTTGGTGTAATGTTAATTTCTCTATATGCACTGTGCTTGTTTGTATTGTGGCGAGTAGAAGAGCCCGTTGCTGAGGATCCTGGTGAGCAGCAGGTTGAAGTAGCTGAGCAGGAGCTCATTGAAGGCAAGTTGTGCCCTTGACCACTTTTTACCCAATAATGTTCTTTAATATCACATACTCATGCATAGGTTAACTTTGATGGGACCCAATAGGTCACCCTAGATTGTTTATCTCATTACCTTGTTTACCCCTGAATCACTTGGGTAGTTTGCTATTGCTTTATATGGTTTTGGGATAATCATTTATTACCTCTATGTTCCAATTCTTGTTGTTATTCTGTTTATGTTCATATTGTTATCATTAATGTTAATTGGAACATAGAGCTTAACTTGAGAACCACGTGCCACCACAAGGGAGGAATGGGACCCCTTGGCTGACTAATTAGGAAAGCTAGTGGAAGACTACCTTACCCGAAAGAGGCAAGGGCAGTAGGGGAGAGGTCAGTGCGGGGAGGTCCCTGGTTGATTTTGCTGGGATGGCAGTCAGCCAGGAACCCTGTACTGGATCTTCCTATAAACTGTAGCGGGTTTTCGGAAGCTAGTGGAACTTTGTAAAAGCCTCGTAGTGTTGCCCTGCCGCGCTTCCTAGGTAGAGGTGTATGGGATTCATGACCCCTTGGCAGATGGGCAACATGACTTGTGGGTAAAGGGTACAACCTCTGCAGAGTGTAAAACTGGTATACTAGCCGAGCTCACGGTCACGAGCAGCTCAGGACTCTCTGATGTTTAAATTATGGAACTTAAATTCAATTTGTCATTCGCATATGCATGGGTTTGTTATTAATTTTGTTCTATTACTTTACTTATGGTTTGGTATTTACATACACTTAGTAACTGCTAATAAAATTTTGACCAACTACTTAAAAGCAATGCTCAGCTTTAACCCCTGTCTTTGATTAAGCCTTACACATCACATGAACTCACACCTTTGTGAGTTTATGTCCACTGGTTCCCCACAACTTGTTGAGCTATGATCATGTGTGAGCTCACCCTTGCTGTCTCACACCCCCCCCACAGGAGATGATCAGGTGGTTCAGGAGGAGCCGCCTAACACTGAGGAGTTCGATCTGATCTAGGTGGCGTTTCCCAGTCGACATTGGCGCCGACGATCCTTAGTTTGTTTTATCTTTATTACTTTATTTTGTAATAAGTCTTCCGCTATGTAATAAATACTCTGATGTTTTATGACATTTATCTCTATACACTCTGTTATTATATGTGTTGTCTTCTTGGCGCATGTATGAGATGCACCTGGCTTTGTTCCTTAAAGCCGGGTGTTACAGAAGTGGTATCAGAGCAAATGTTGACTGTAGGACGAGACCTAGATAGAAATGGACAAACCCTTACCTACTTATCTCATTCTGATTCATTCTACACTCACCTTACTCTGATTCTTTCTACACTCATCTTGATCTTGTCTCACCTTCTACTGTTCTACTCTGATCATTCTCACCTTTTCTACTCTAAGACAAGATGGATTTCACACCTTGGAATCCTATGACTATGATCTTTCTAAGAGATAGGGAACCTAAGACAAAATTCAAAACTATTTTCTTTAAAAATGTTGTTTGATTGTGCTGATGCTAAATGCCTGATTTGCTTCTTTGATTGATTGAATAATTATAGATGGACATCTTAGTATGTACCACCATAAGGTACTGAATTAGCTAGGATATGTAAAATATTAATCTGCTTAGCTAAAAAGTCCCCCAAAGTAACCTGATTTGTAAATACCTGCCTTGCCTACTATTTTCTTACCATATGTATCTAACTCAGATGGTCAATACCAGGCGGGGTGGTGGAATTGACTTGCCTCCTAACCAACACACTCGAAGACAACCTCAGCCACAACCTGCTGGGATGAATCCTCCCAATCCTCCACCAGGCGGAGTTGACCCATTGGTTGCTGCTCAGATGGCGGTGATGCAGCAAATGGCGGACACCATGGCTGATATACGTGCCCAGATGCAACAAGAACGCCAGGAGATGCGTCAGGAAAGAGAGGATATACGACAGGAGTTGCGCCAGGAGCGAGATGAGATACGCCAGGAAAGGAGGGCGCAACAACAGCAGCTGCAACAGCAAATGCAACAACAACAGCAACAAGTACCACTGCCTCCACCTCCACCACCACCAGTTCCTCCTCGTGATAAGCACCGGGAGTTCATGAGTCATAAGCCACCTACATTTGCAAGCTCACCTGATCCACTGGACGCAGATGATTGGCTGAAAGCAATTGAGAAGATGCTGAATATTGCACAATGCACTGACCGGGAGAAGGTTTTATATGCTTCTGGACGTCTGATTGGTCCTGCTGCTGACTGGTGGGATTCTTATACTGCTGCCCATGATGCTGCGGATACTATTACTTGGGCGGAGTTCAGTACACAGTTCAGGAACTACCATATTCCAGCTGGGATGATAAAGATCAAGAAGAAGGAATTTCTGTCGCTGAAGCAAGGAAGTATGTCAATCAGCGAGTACCGCGACAAGTTTATTCAGTTATCCAGATATGCCCCTGAAGAAGTTGCTGAAGACGAGAGGAAGCAGGAGCATTTTATTGAAGGACTTAATGGACCCTTGCAGTATGCTCTAGTGGCACACACATTTCCATCATTTCAGAGGCTGCTTGATAAGGCACTGGCTATTGAACACAAGCGTGTTCAACTGGGAGATTTGAAGAGAAAGGCCATATCTCAAGGACAAGGAAGCAGCAGTGTTCGTCCTCGCTACAGTTCACCCCAGAGTACACCGACTCGACCAGGAGGACCACGCCCAGTTCAGCAATCACCACTGAGGACTCCACCTCCTCGACAGGCTACTTCTACTGGCACCCCGACGAAGTTTGCAGGACAGAGTCCGGGCACTCAATGTTTCAAGTGTGGGAAGATTGGTCATTATGCAAATGTCTGCCCACAGAGGATTGCTACTACTCCTGTTCAGAACAGGCAGCAAACTCCAGGAACTGGCAAGGGATATTCTATTGCCAAGGTTAATCAAGTCAGCGTTGATGCTACTCCGGACGGAGGGGACCTCGTAATTGGTATGTTTTATGTTAATGCAATTCCTGCAACCATATTATTTGATTCTGGTGCTACACATTCATTCATGTCTGCTAGATATGCCAACACAAATGAAATACCACTGCTAAATATGAGAACACCACTGATAGTAATTACACCTAAAGGGCCTGTTGAGGCGAATCAAATGACACGTAAATTGACATTAACCATTATGGGTAGAGAATTTGGAGCTACTGCTATAATATTGGAGTCAAGCAGTATAGATTTGATCCTTGGTATGTCATGGCTAAGAAAGGCAAAGGCCGTTATAGCATGTGGTAGAGGTACCGTAGAACTCACTACTACTAAAGGAGAAAGGTTTCAAGTTAACATTGCAGTAACCTCCTCATCTATGCGTGCAATGTTCTTTATGCCTGAGGAGTTTGTTGGTAACAATATCCGGGTGGTTAGAGATTTTCCGGATGTCTTTCCAGAGGAGTTACCAGGAATGCCACCTGATAGAGAAGTTGAGTTTGTTATTGACCTCTTACCTGGAACTGCCCCTATTTCTAAACGGCCATATAGGATGTCCGTAGAGGAGTTGAAGGAACTTAAGAAGCAGTTAACTGAGTTACAAGAGGCTGGGTACATTCGTCCGAGTTCCTCACCTTGGGGAGCACCGGTCTTGTTTGTACAGAAGAAGGATGGATCGCAACGGATGTGTGTGGATTATAGATCTCTTAATGATGTTACAGTGAAGAACAAGTATCCGTTGCCCCGTATTGAAGATTTATTTGATCAAATGAGAGGTGCAAGAGTATTTTCGAAGATTGATCTCCGATCGGGTTACCATCAGATGAGGATTAGACCATCGGATATTCCCAAGACGGCGTTCTCGACTAGATATGGATTATATGAGTTCACAGTTATGTCGTTCGGATTGACTAATGCACCAGCTTATTTTATGAACTTAATGAACAAGGTGTTTATGGAGTATTTGGACAGATTCGTCGTGGTATTCATCGACGATATTCTTATTTATTCTCAGAGTGATAGTGATCACGAGGAACATCTGAGGTTGGTGCTACAGAAGCTACGAGATAATCAACTCTATGCCAAGTTCAGCAAGTGCGAGTTTTGGATTGGCGAAGTGCCATTTCTTGGTCATATTATTCTAATGGAGGGATAGCAGTGGATCCTGCTAAAGTTAAGGAGATAATGGAATGGAGAGTACCCACTACAGTTACTGAGATTCGGAGTTTCTTGGGATTAGCAGGCTACTATCGGAGATTTATTGAAGGATTTTCTAAGATTGCTAAGCCTATGACTTCGCTTTTGGAGAAAGGAAAAGAATTTAAGTGGGATGAGAAATGTCAAGACAGCTTTGATCTATTGAAGAAGAGGTTGATGTCGCCACCAGTTTTGGTTATGCCAGACTTACAAAAAGGATTTGATATCTATTGTGATGCATGTGGCCAAGGCTTAGGATGTGTGCTCATGCAAGAAGGACATGTGATTGCTTATGCTTCTCGTCAGTTGCGGAAACATGAATTGAATTACCCCACTCATGACTTAGAATTGGCAGCCGTTGTGCATGCACTTAAGATTTGGAGACATTATATCATGGGGACCAAGTGCCAAGTATATACGGATCATAAGAGTTTGAAGTATATATTCACTCAGAAGGACCTCAACCTTAGGCAACGCCGTTGGTTGGAGCTTATTAAGGATTATGATTTGGAGATTCACTATCACCCGGGCAAGGCAAACTTGGTTGCAGATGCCTTGAGTCGCAAGGAGCATGTTCATTCAGCTGTTGTTGCCCAGCTACCCGATGAGATTGTTGAGGACTTCAGGAGACTTAACCTGGGGATAGTTGCTCATACTGAAGGAGTTACTATTGATGTGGAACCTACTTTGGAGCAAGAGATCTGCAAAGGACAAATTGGTGATGCTAAGATAAAAGAGATCAAGGATCTGATTACTGAAGGTCGAGTTCCGGAATTCACGAAAGATGAGCAAGGCACTATATGGTTCAAGGACAGGATATGTGTTCCTGATATTAAAAGCCTTCGAGAGACTATTTTAAAGGAGGCCCATGACTTGGATTATTCTATTCATCCTGGTAGTACCAAGATGTATCAGGATTTGAAACGGAAGTATTGGTGGTATGGATTGAAAAGAGATGTAGCTGCACATGTGGCTATGTGCGATGTATGTCAAAGAGTTAAGGCTGAACACCAGAGGCCAGCGGGACTATTGCATCCACTGAAGATACCCGAGTGGAAATGGGAAGAGATTGGTATGGATTTCATTACTGGATTGCCTCGCACCCAGAAAGGATATGATGCTATATGGGTGATTGTGGATAGATTGACTAAAGTGGCTCACTTTATTCCTGTCAAGACTACTTATAAAGGTTCTCAGCTAGCAGAGTTATATATGGCTCGTATTGTGTGTTTACATGGAGTACCAAAGAAGATCGTGTCTGATCGAGGTTCGCAGTTTACCTCAAGATTTTGGAGAAGCTTTCATGAGAACATGAGTACGAAGTTGAATTTCAGTACAGCCTATCACCCTCAGACGGATGGACAGACTGAAAGGACAAACCAAGTTTTGGAAGATATGTTGAGAGCATGTGCCCTTCAGCATGGAGGAAGTTGGAATAAAAGTCTACCTTATGCTGAGTTCTCATACAACAATAGTTACCAGGCCAGTCTGAAGATGTCACCTTTTGAAGCTTTATATGGGAGGAAGTGCAGGACTCCTCTATATTGGGATCAGACTGGAGAAAGACAGTTCTTTGGGCCTGAACTGATTCAAGAAGCAGAAGAACAAGTTCGTATAATTCGAGAGAATTTGAGAGTGGCTCAAACCAGGCAAAAGAGTTATGCTGATAATAGAAGGAGACCACTGGAATTTGAAGAAGGGGATTATGTGTATCTCAAGGTGTCACCACTTCGTGGAATGAGGAGATTCAAAGTCAAGGGCAAATTATCCCCTCGCTATATTGGACCATTCTTGATCTTTAGAAGAGTTGGGGAGATGGCATACCAACTCGAGTTACCTGCTAGTCTATCGGATGTGCATAATGTGTTCCATGTGTCTCAACTTAAGAAGTGTCTCCGTGTTCCTGAGGAACAGTTACCCATGGAAGAGCTCAGTGTTCAAGGTGATTTGACTTACACGGAGTACCCGATCAAGATTTTGGATACATTGACTCGAGTTACAAGAAATAAGGTGATAAAGATGTGTAAAGTTCAATGGAGTCACCACAGTGAAGATGAAGCAACTTGGGAAAGAGAAGAAGAGCTTCGCATAGATTTTCCCCACCTTTTCCCTAGTTCTTCTTAAATCTCGAGGACGAGATTATTTTTAAGGGGGGTAGGATTTGTAACACCCACTTTGTAAATTGCTAGAAATAATATCAATAGAGAAACATTTTCTCTTTATGTGAGTTTGATGCATCATCATATGAGAACACCATGTCCAAGAACAATTAATAAAAAGATATGCTCCTAAATTGTTGCATCATGCTGGATATTTTATTTTTGTGTGCATTTTGTGACAAGAAAAATATTAAATATCCAAATGAGAAATTAAATCCTAAAAGAAATGCTAAAATTTGGAAAGAGAGAAAGAAAAATGCTATGTAATACAAAGAAATAAAACTTATAAATAGATAAATTTGTTCCACAATGCTTTATCCAAATCTTATACTCAGAAAAATTTGAGTACAAGTTCATCACAAATTTGAAATTCAAAACTTAGATTCAAAAAAATAAAAGAAAAGAAAACAGAAAATAAAAAAAAGAAAAGGATAATGGCGCTTACCTGGGCCTCTGGCACCAATTTCGGCCCATTTGGCCAGTTACACCGCGCGGCCCAGTCGTTTGTTGCACCCACGCATCGTCTTGAATCGCTGTGAAGTCGGGCCCACATGCCAGCACCCTCTCTACTGCGCGCAAGCTCACTTCCGCGTGGGACCCGGATGTCAGGAATTCCTTCTCCCTCCCGTATCCGCTTTTCTGTTGGCGAGAGCTCCGCAGTGCTCGATCCGGGGAGGAAATTCGTTGGGATCCTCCACCTCTCGTGTTGACCGCTTCCCTCGCCGTGATACTCGCGTGCGGACTCACCGAACGGCGCGCATGCGTAGGTACCGCCTCAACCGTGCGCGCGACTTCCTTGGTGCCATGTGCGGCAAATTCGCCGGCACCCAACGTGCAGCCGGGGAGTCCGCATGGCCTCGCGACCGTGCCTGGGGTACTTAAGCAATGCGGTGTCCTTCCCTTCACCCTCAAATCGCCGTACGCGCCTAGACCATCTTCATCCGCGCCGCCGGGTTCCGCACAGACATCACCCACCGCCAAGCTCAGAAATCGCGGGCGATTGGGCACCGTGGGGCATTCGGCCGCTGCGCCTCGCACTCTAGGAGCTTCGGCCGTCACCAATTTCGCCATCAACGACGCCGCGACCGCGCAATTGCTCATCGGCGTGGCAAGCTCCGCTCGAATCCGCACCGCACCGTGGCCAACGCCGACGAGTCAGCAATTCGCGGTAATAAACCTACCTCCACCTTCCTTAAGCCTTCTGCATTGCGTAGCCGAGTTTAATTAGAAAATGGGGGTGAGAGCAGGGGGATTAAACATCACCGGCAATGGCGTCCGCCGTGGGCGCGGGGCGGCGCCGCCTCTGTGCGGATCTTGGGGGGAAGAGCGCTGGACCGTCGGATGCGTCGTTGACGGCTGCGATTGCATCGGGGTATACCGATTGGGGGGAGTGTCCTGGAGCGTTGGATCTGGATCATAGGGCCGTGATTGAAACCCGCCTTCATTAAACCCTGGCCGTTGATCACCGATCGAACGGCTTCAGGTTGCGTACCGGTTCACGTATGCACTGATTTAATCTGGCACGTTCGTTTGTGATCGGACGGCCCAGATTGCACCGTACCCCTTCGCGGGTAATTTTTGTTAAAGAGTCCCTGTAGTTTATAGGAATCAACCCGCGGTCCTTGTGCGACTGTTCTCTGTGTCTGGGGCGACTTACACCGAGCCCCCTGAGTTTTCCAGGAATTGACGCCCAGTCCAGTCAACACGAAAACCAGAGAAAATAAATAGAAAATGAATTTTTAATATGAAAATAATTGCTAGAACTTTATAAATTCATAGAAAATTCATACTAACTCCAAATTCATCCATTCCAGTTCCTAAAATTTTGTAATTTTATTCTCTAGCACTTAGTGTCTCTGTTTTGGCATAAAAACAGTAAGGAAATTTATTTATCACTTAATCCTATTTAAAGCACATAAAACCTTTGAAAATGCATAACTTAAAATCTATAATTCAGAAAATTATGATTTCTGTTCCTAGGATTTTATTTTAATATGTAGATTATTACTGTGTATTTTGTTTATATGCTTGGTGTAATGTTAATTTCTCTATATGCACTGTGCTTGTTTGTATTGTGGCGAGTAGAAGAGCCCGTTGCTGAGGATCCTGGTGAGCAGCAGGTTGAAGTAGCTGAGCAGGAGCTCATTGAAGGCAAGTTGTGCCCTTGACCACTTTTTACCCAATAATGTTCTTTAATATCACATACTCATGCATAGGTTAACTTTGATGGGACCCAATAGGTCACCCTAGATTGTTTATCTCATTACCTTGTTTACCCCTGAATCACTTGGGTAGTTTGCTATTGCTTTATATGGTTTTGGGATAATCATTTATTACCTCTATGTTCCAATTCTTGTTGTTATTCTGTTTATGTTCATATTGTTATCATTAATGTTAATTGGAACATAGAGCTTAACTTGAGAACCACGTGCCACCACAAGGGAGGAATGGGACCCCTTGGCTGACTAATTAGGAAAGCTAGTGGAAGACTACCTTACCCGAAAGGGGCAAGGGCAGTAGGGGAGAGGTCAGTGCGGGGAGGTCCCTGGTTGATTTTGCTGGGATGGCAGTCAGCCAGGAACCCTGTACTGGATCTTCCTATAAACTATAGCGGGTTTTCGGAAGCTAGTGGAACTTTGTAAAAGCCTCGTAGTGTTGCCCTGCCGCGCTTCCTAGGTAGAGGTGTATGGGATTCATGACCCCTTGGCAGATGGGCAACATGACTTGTGGGTAAAGGGTACAACCTCTGCAGAGTGTAAAACTGGTATACTAGCCGAGCTCACGGTCACGAGCAGCTCAGGACTCTCTGATGTTTAAATTATGGAACTTAAATTCAATTTGTCATTCGCATATGCATGGGTTTGTTATTAATTTTGTTCTATTACTTTACTTATGGTTTGGTATTTACATACACTTAGTAACTGCTAATAAAATTTTGACCAACTACTTAAAAGCAATGCTCAGCTTTAACCCCTGTCTTTGATTAAGCCTTACACATCACATGAACTCACACCTTTGTGAGTTTATGTCCACTGGTTCCCCACAACTTGTTGAGCTATGATCATGTGTGAGCTCACCCTTGCTGTCTCACACCCCCCCACAGGAGATGATCAGGTGGTTCAGGAGGAGCCGCCTAACACTGAGGAGTTCGATCTGATCTAGGTGGCGTTTCCCAGTCGACATTGGCGCCGACGATCCTTAGTTTGTTTTATCTTTATTACTTTATTTTGTAATAAGTCTTCCGCTATGTAATAAATACTCTGATGTTTTATGACATTTATCTCTATACACTCTGTTATTATATGTGTTGTCTTCTTGGCGCATGTATGAGATGCACCTGGCTTTGTTCCTTAAAGCCGGGTGTTACAGGCGAGGCGATGCAGTGTAAGGAAAATGGACCCCGGGCCTTTTGGCTAATTGAGTTTTGGTGTTTGATGAACAACACAATCAGTGAACTAATAAGTTTTCTAGTGTTTGTGTTTATAGTTCACAGGATGCGAAGAGAATTGGACCAAGGCAATGAGGATGCAACACCTCAAAAGAAGACATAAAAAGATGCATAGGAGTCCAATACTCAAGAACAAAGAAGCCCGAAGAAATCAGCGAAGAAATCCAAGATGAGGGCTGTCAGCCAGCGCCTGGTGGCGCACCGGACATCGGTGTCCGGTGTGCATCGGACTGTCTGGTGAGGCACCGAACTGTCTGCGCAGAGAGGTTACGGACAGGCGCTCTCTGGCTGTAGCACCGGACTGTCTGGTGTGCACCGGACTGTCCGGTGTGCCAACGGGCAGACGGCAACGGTCGGATCCAACGGTCGACTGCTACAGGCGCCAACGGTCGGCTGACGTGGCGTGCACCAGACATCTACTGTGCAGTGTCCGGTGGTGCACCGGACTGTCCGGTGCACCCGACGATAGAAAGCTGCTGCTTTCTGTCCAACGGCTAGTTTGGGGTGTGGAGGCTATAAATACCACCCCAACCGGCCATTCTCAAGTGTGAGAGCCCAAGCAACATACCAATACACATAGTGCATATTTCCAAGAGCTCAAACACCCAAGTGCTTAATAGAATCACTCGGTGATTAGCGTAGGTGCTTTGCGAAGTGCTTACGTTAGTTAGACCGCTTTAGCGCTTGCTCTAGGTGAACCCTAGTTAGTTGAGTGAGTTTTGTAAAACCACACAACCCCTCGGCTCTTGCGTGAGTCGTTGTAATTGTACCGAGTGGGGCAAGAGTCTTGCGAGACCGTGACAACCGCGTTTGTGTCACGGCCGCCACCGTGTACCGGAGGGAACGAGGCCCGCGGCGTTTCGGCCGGAAGCTCGATAGTGGAGACGGCGGGGAGCGTCCGAGAGGAGCCGGAAGCGGAGCACCACTTGCGCGTGGAGAAGGCCCGCGACTCTCTACGGAGTTACTCGACCGTGGTGCTTGGCCCTCGCGTGGGCTTCCCTTTGCGTAGGGGCACCAACGAGGATTAGTCGGGACCTTGCGTGGTTCCGGATACCTCGGTAAAAATACCGACGTCATCCACGAGAGTTTGCTTCTCTACTTAGCTCTTTACATTCCGCATTTATATTAAGCATTTAAGTTTCAATCTTGTAGTCATACTTATTTAGTGTAGATTGAAACTTAGCCTTTGCGGTAGAGGTAGCAACACTTAGACAAAACCTAGTTTGCACATTCTAGTTTTGATTATTTGCATAGGTTTTGCTCTAGGGATTGAATTGTGGCCTAGTTTAGTAAAAGTTTTAGAAGTCCTAATTCACCCCCCCTCTTAGGCGTCACCCGTTTCCTACAAGTGGTATCAGAGCCCGGTTTGGCTCATTTGAATCGCTTTAGCTTCACCGCTAAAAGAGCCGACGCTTTTTAGAGGAAGGGATGGATACCCATAGGCCACCACACTTCGACGGCACTAACTTCCCATATTATAGTGCTAGAATGGCTTGTTACCTAGAGGCCGTTGATCTAGGTGTTTGGAGAGTCACTCGTGATGGGATGAAACCCCTCAAGAATCCTGAGAAACCCACCACGAGTGAGGAAAAAGAAATTCATTTAAATGCTAGAGCCAAAAATTGCTTGTATGAATCTCTTAGCATGGATATTTTTAATCAAGTATTTACCTTGAAAACTGCTAATGAGATTTGGCTCAAATTGCATGAGCTCCATGACGGCACATCCAATGTCCGTGAGCAAAAACATTGCCTAGTCTTAAATGAGTATAATTCTTTTGCCATGAAAGATGATGAGCTTGTTAGAGACATGTATTCTCGTTTGAATCTAATAATCAATGAGCTCAACTCTATTGGCATTAATAAGCTAGGTGATGCGGACATTGTGAGGAAGATTATCTCCCTGCTACCACAACAAAGATATGGGAGCATCATCACCATCCTTCACAACATGGAGGACTTGAGCAACATGACCCCGACCATTGTGATTGGGAAAATCGCGGCTTTTGAGATGTCGCGAAAAATGAGTCGGGGAGAGGAGCCAACTTCCTCAAAGCCATATGCTTTTGCATGTGATGAAAGGAAGGGCAAAAAGAAGGCTCCCACTTCAAGTTCCTCAAGTGAAGAAGAGGAAGAAGAAGAAAGTGATGATGATGAAGATAATCAACCATGTACATCATCCTCTGAGGACGAAGAAACAATCCGACGCGTCGGAAAGGTAATGAGGATGATCCGCAAGATTAATCTAATGGGTGTGCCCCTGCAGGTCGAGGATCTTCTCTTTAACATTGACAGGAAAAAGCAAAGGAAGAGAGGATGCTTCGCATGTGGGGAAAAGGGCCACTTCAGGGACAACTGTCCAAATATGGCCAAACCCAAAAAGGAGAGGAGCAAAGGCAAGGCGCTCACAAGTGTTAGAACTTGGGATGATTCTTCAAGTGAAGATGAACCTCCAAGGACACGCAGCCACCGGTCCTCGTCACGATCATCACGGTCATCACACAAATGCCTTATGGCAAGAGGTAACAAAAGCATTCCATCCTCTAGTGATGAAAGTAGCAGTGATGATGAAGGTGAGGGAAAGGCCTCTCTAGAAGAGCTTGCGGAAGCCGTAGAATTTTTCCAGGATGTTTGCACTAAGCAAAAAGCTCAACTTAAAACTTTGAAAAATAAGTTGGTTAGCTCTCAAAATGATTACAAAGGTTTGCTAGAAAAATTTGAAACTTTTGCAAACTTAAATAGTGAGCTATCAACTAAAATTGAGCTATTAGAATCTAGTGCCCCATCCACTGCTACCGATGACAACCTTATTAAAAAGAATGAAAAACTTAAGGCTAAGTTAGCTAGCTCCCAAGAAGCAATTGAAAATTTGCTAGAGAAAATGGAAATTCTTAGCATACACAATAATGAGCTAACTACTAAGCTAGAAAACATTGGTAGCACCCCAGCAGCATCTTTAGTTGAAATACCTGAAATAATTAAGAAAGATGCTTCTACTTCCTGCTTTGATTTAATTGATGATTCTAACCCCTGCAACCAAGTCGTTGTTGAGAATATTGTTGTAGAGACATGTTCGGATGAGGTTGCAAAGGAAAATGAACAATTAAAGCAAGAAGTGGCTCGCCTTGGCAAGGCCTTGTATAACAAGAAAGGCAAAGCCAAACAAATCCGACCTCCACAGGATAACACCACTGCAGGAGTGAACAAGTCTGTAGAGGGAGAAACTGTGATCTGTAGGCTATGCCACATGGAAGGCCACAAGTCTTTCCAATGCAAGGCGATGACCGGGGATAAACAAAGGCAAAAGCCCAAGCAAAAGCCATCAAGCAAAATCGCCAACACCTACATCAAAAAGGTGAACAAAAAGGATGCTACACCATATTTGATCAAGAAGAAAAAGAATGGAAAGGTGATAGCAATCAAGGCCAACAAGCAAGCCAACAAAGGAAAGGGGGCCAAACGCATCTGGGTGCCAAAGGAGATAATTTCAACCATGAAAAGCACCAAGAAGGTTTGGATCCCGAAAGGGGAGTGAGTGGACCAAAGGTCTTTCGGGAAATTTGGAGACTTGGCTAAATTGGGATGTATATCATGGGATACATCATGTTGGATCAAGTTTATTGCCAAGTGGGTTAGTGAAAACTTTGGACCCAAATTTCCCACCCATGACTAAGGTAACTAGTTTTATTGTATTCTTCGTTTTTAGATATGCGTATCTATTTACCTTTTATCTAGTTTACCTTTCTTGCCTAGTACTACATTTGTTATGTACTTTTGTTTAAAATCATGCATACTAGGTAAATCATATGGTAGGAGTGCTTGTTCTTAATTCATATACTTAAGCAAACCTACATTGCTTAAAATGTTTATTTAAGCACGACACATAGCTTTTATATAACTCCATAGTAAATGATGCATCAATTGAAAATTTTGATCTCTACAAAGTGTATCATTTAACTTATATATGCCAAAGTTAGGATTATGGATAATTTGCCCCTCTTGATATCAAATCAAAAGTGCATGTCTCCTACAAGTATTCAAAACTTGTATGCACACCTTTAGGGGGAGGTTACTCTATAATCTAATACTTTGAGACTAACACCTTTTCAAGTCTATTTCTTGTGATAGTCTCATTGTAAGGAAAATGAAGTCCCCGGAGAAAGACAACAATCTTCCACTGCAAAAATCTCCAAGAACTCTCATGTCTCTCAAGCTCGCCATTGATCTTCAATTGGTATCATTTGAGACTACATTCAGTATCATTTACATGTCTTCTCCTAAATTTGATTAGACTATATTTCATATCATATGCTTCCATGTTGCAAAAATGCATAAGTAGTTAACTCATATTCTGTTACCTATGCATAAGGGAAGTTAGTCTTTTCAAATCATGTCTTGCACCTCTAATTTTCACATGCCTTTTTCCTAAGTAGAGGATCTCTGTCAAGGGGAGTATTTCTTCATCTCTAAAGGGGGAGAAAAACTCTTTCTAAAGGAGACAACTCATTTAGGGGGAGTAATCTTTTGAGGACTCCTTCAAGTGATATCATTTGATACAATTCTTGTTAAGGGCAAGCTTTTATTTACTTCCTATATGCTTTTAATGTCTTCCTTTTCGGTGGTTGATGCCAAAGGGGGAGAAGTTTAGGGACCAAAGCAATGAAAACTATATCAAACACCAAACACCACCAATTTAAAATTTTATATCTACAAATGGCTTTTCAAGTGGTTTTGGTTATTTGGTCCAAAAATAGGAAGTAAGTGAATTATGGAGTTAGGGGGAGGCTTAAGTCCATAATATCACATTGTGGGGACAATCATGCATCTTAGCAAGTAGATTGCATATTTTCACTCAAATACTTGTATTATTTGCTTGCTTTGGTTGTGTTGTCATCAATCACCAAAAAGGGGGAGATTGTAAGGAAAATGGACCCCGGGCCTTTTGGCTAATTGAGTTTTGGTGTTTGATGAACAACACAATCAGTGAACTAATAAGTTTTCTAGTGTTTGTGTTTATAGTTCACAGGATGCGAAGAGAATTGGACCAAGGCAATGAGGATGCAACACCTCAAAAGAAGACATAAAAAGATGCATAGGAGTCCAATACTCAAGAACAAAGAAGCCCGAAGAAATCAGCGAAGAAATCCAAGATGAGGGCTGTCAGCCAGCGCCTGGTGGCGCACCGGACATCGGTGTCCGGTGTGCACCGGACTGTCCGGTGAGGCACCGGACAGTCTACGCAGAGAGGCTACGGACAGGCGCTCTCTGGCTGTAGCACCGGACTGTCTGGTGTGCACCGGATTGTCCGGTGTGCCAACGGGCAGACGGCAACGGTCGGATCCAACGGTCGACTGCTACAGGCGCCAACGGTCGGCTGACGTGGCGTGCACCGGACATCTACTGTGCAGTGTCCGGTGGTGCACCGGACTGTCCGGTGCACCCGACGACAGAAAGCTGCTGCTTTCTGTCCAACGGCTAGTTTGGGGTGTGGAGGCTATAAATACCACCCCAACCGGCCATTCTCAAGTGTGAGAGCCCAAGCAACATACCAATACACATAGTGCATATTTCCAAGAGCTCAAACACCCAAGTGCTTAATAGAATCACTCGGTGATTAGCGTAGGTGCTTTGCGAAGTGCTTAAGTTAGTTAGACCGCTTTAGCGCTTGCTCTAGGTGAACCCTAGTTAGTTGAGTGAGTTTTGTAAAACCACACAACCCCTCGGCTCTTGTGTGAGTCGTTGTAATTGTACCGAGTGGGGCGAGAGTCTTGCGAGACCGTGACAACCGCGTTTGTGTCACGGCCACCACCGTGTACCGGAGGGAACGAGGCCCGCGGCGTTTCGGCCGGAAGCTCGATAGTGGAGACGGCGGGGAGCGTCCGAGAGGAGCCAGAAGCGGAGCACCACTTGCGCGTGGAGAAGGCCCGCGACTCTCTACGGAGTTACTCGACCGTGGTGCTTGGCCCTCGCGTGGGCTTCCCTTTGCGTAGGGGCACCAACGAGGATTAGTCGGGACCTTGCGTGGTTCCGGATACCTCGGTAAAAATACCGGCGTCATCCACGAGAGTTTGCTTCTCTACTTAGCTCTTTACATTCCGCATTTATATTAAGCATTTAAGTTTCAATCTTGTAGTCATACTTATTTAGTGTAGATTGAAACTTAGCCTTTGCGGTAGAGATAGCAACACTTAGACAAAACCTAGTTTGCACATTCTAGTTTTGATTATTTGCATAGGTTTTGCTCTAGAGATTGAATTGTGGCCTAGTTTAGTAAAAGTTTTAGAAGTCCTAATTCACCCCCCCTCTTAGGCGTCACCCGTTTCCTACATGCAGGATGCGACGCGCGTCCACCGGTATTCGGTCGATGCTGGCGCTCCGCTTCAGCGCGGGCGCGGCGGCCATCGGCGCGCGGAGGGGCGCGAGTAGGCGACGACGATCTGTGGAGGCCTGTCGCTGATCGGAGAGGGAAATGAGATTTTGGGGGGCTGGGAATGCGACCTGTCGCTGCTGGCTGACGCGGAATCGGATCCGATTCCGCGGAGGGGGAGCTGAGCGGAGGGGGAGGAGGGCATTGATGGCGGCTTCGCAGCAGATCACGGCTTCAGGGAGCGGAGCGGAGCGAGGGGGGCGGCAGAACCATGCACCATGTGGATGTGGACGCCTACGCTGTATTCTTAAGAGTAGTAGAGATTAAAACAACTTGGAATAAACAAAGCATGCAGTAAGATTAGAGACAAAGTAATCCTAATATAGAAATACATTCTATAAAACAGGTTAGCCTCAACTATCAAAATCACGAGTGTCCTCTCACAATAAGTGCCTCTGAAGGCAAAAACCTTCTAAGGCCGTCTGCAACAGTCTACCTAAAGTTTACCCAAAAATACTATTTTGCACTGTTGTGTGTTATAAACTGTACTGTTCGCAGAGTGGAGTTTAAATATAGGTATGAGTATGGATAAGCTGTTGGAGATAGCCTAAGAGGCTCTACATCTAATCAACAACTAATATGCAATCATACCTTATGTGTAAGTGTGCAAGCAAACATTTTGGTCTGTTAGATCATGATTCAATTGTAGATATAATCGTGGTTTGTTAGGAGCTTTCTATAAAACTACACGAGCCGATGGTGAAAGGTTTATGGTTGTATCATAATCTAACGGATCAGGAGCCTCACTTGCTCGCTTGTACATAAGGTCTAATTATATATTAGTTGTTGCACTACATCTATTAGTCAAACTGGCGAAGCTGTGAGCTAAAAGAGTATTGATTATGTTTGTATTTTTTCCAATTATTTTCTAATTGAAAGAAACACATTGTATAAGCAAAACCTTATATATACTTGATATTCTCGTGTTTTTGTATTGGTAAAGCCACATGTTAATATTGTTGAATTCCGTTGCAGGATACAGAATGCCATAAATGCTGGTATATCCAGGAAAAAAAATCATACATAGGAACCTGGATGATCCTCGAGAGGCTACGTGAGTACGTGACTCACTCTGAGTCTCGGTGACCTTCGTCTCCACTCTCCAGCACGCAGTCGCAGTTGTCGTCTGGGGTGGTGGTGGGCCGAGGTGGAGTCGTCGGATCTCACACACGCAACTCTCTCAAGACTCAAGAGAGGAAAGGTTGCTTTCCGGCCGGAAAGGGAGGCGAGCGCGAGACCCCTGTGATCCCAATTAAGCGCCCAGCCGCGACGGCCCCAAAACGGCAAACCTCCCCAGCCCGCCCGCCCGCGCCGCCCGACCGCGATGCCACCCACGCCGCCGGAGACGGAGACGGAGCCGGAGTTCGCCGAGGTCGACCCCACCGGCCGCTACGGGCGGGTAATGCCTCCCTTCCCTTCCCCCGACCACCCTCCCCGCCTCCGATCCCTCGCCACCCCCGCTGCCGTGCTCACGCATTCCGCACTCTTGCAGTACACGGAGGTTCTCGGCAAGGGCGCCTTCAAGACGGTGTATCCTTCCATTCCCCCTGGGCGTTTGACGCCTGGGTCTGATTCGGGGCCCTTTGACTTCGCGCGATCGATTAAAGATCCCGGCTTTACGCGGTCCATGCCATGGGAGGGGACCGTTTCTTAGGTTCTCGCCGATTTGGATCGGCTCCATGGTTTCTGATGCGCTCATTGCTCAAAGTTCCAGGCCCGATGCCACTCTCTCTATATATGAATATGATGCCTCACATATTGCCTTTTTGTTGGGAATCCTGATCTCCTTTCATTTAAAATATGTGACCGCATTGCTCTGCTGTGACTGCCTGATGCATTGTCTCCATTTCAGTTCCCAATTCCATTTTGTACCTTCTGTCCTAGGCTATCGACTCGACATTTTGGTATGGCGGTTACGGGCTTACAGCCAGGTTGGTTTTACTTGGTGCTATCAAATGAAGACCCACATGTTTACCCACGGGGGATGGAATCTTTTCTTAGGTTCTTGGCACTTTGCCCAGTGATTGCATCGTGCCACTTGGATTGGCTCGATGCTTTCTGATGCGCTTGTCGTCCAAAGTTCCTGCCCTGATGCCTCTAGGTGCAGCCTCTTGGGGCCTAGCATACTCTGTCTAACAATATATTGCTGTTCAGTGCAAATTCTGACATTCTTTCATTTGAATACATTATCGCAATGCTGTGCTGCGATTTCTCGGTGCGTTATCTTCTTTTCAGTTTCCCATTTCATTTGTACCTGATGTCCTATGCTTATTAAGTTGACATTTTAGTATATTGATTCAAGCCTGTGGTTTGCTATGTGCATGTCTGACGCGATTATTTTGCTGCCCTTTTCTGGAGTGGAGAGGGATAAGTGCCATCTCCTTTTGGATAACTATCATTTATGTCATCATTTAGTACGGTCTTAAGTAAATTGTGTCGTTTTCTCCCTTTTCTGTGTGCATTACATTTATCTTCAGTATGTATATTTTTTACCATTCATATTGCTTGGATACTTGAAGTAACTCTGCCAATTAATCTTATGCATGTTTATGCATTTATCACTTGGAGCACTAGTTTCTAGCTGCCGGTAATTGAACGGTTTTCCATCCATCATAAACAGTGCAGTTCTAGAAATTGTTTATTTCTAGTAAGACCAAGATCATGTGTGTATGCACTACATTTGAGAGATTCTCTTAGTCAATCTTGATAAGAAGGCAAATCCAACATTTTCTTTAGACGCCTTGCCTTTTGCGTTATGTCCACAACTGTTTTTAGTCCATGGAGATGGCGATAATCTATATATGTTAATTAACACTTATATCTGCTTCAATGCTATCCAGTTGGGTTCCTTGATTTATATTTTATTGGCATAGATACAAAGCTTTTGATCAACTTGAAGGACTAGAAGTTGCTTGGAACCAGATCAAAGTTGGAGATTTACTTCGGAACAATGATGATTTGGAGAGGCTGAGATCAGAAGTGCGGTTGCTTAAAACCCTCAAGCATAAAAACATAATAAAGTTCTACAATTCATGGCTTGACAAAAGAAGCAACAATATAAATTTCATCACGGAGGTTTTCACATCAGGGACGTTGCGCCAGTACGTGCCTCTTTGATTGTAATTGTTTTTCTTCGGATATTTTGTGCAAGCTGGATTAAGTAACTGAAACCATTTGGGTTAACATTGTTGTTATCACACAGTCATAATACTAAGAGGAAACAACAATGATATGAACACAATTTACAAGATACATACATTTTAGATCTTTGAAAATACATGACCTTTATCTTGCTGAACCTTGTAACGACCTTTTCCTTTTTTGTTTAGGTACCGGATTAAGCACAAGAAGGTAGACATTAGAGCTTTAAAGAAATGGTCAAGGCAAATCTTGAGTGGTCTTGTCTACCTGCACAGCCATGATCCACCAGTGATCCATAGAGACTTAAAATGTGACAATATATTCGTGAATGGAAACCAGGGTGAAGTAAAGATTGGAGACCTTGGTTTAGCGACTATCCTGGATAATGCACGTTCAGCTCATAGTATCATTGGTAAGCAATTCATTTGATTATTGTTCCATTAGAAATTTATAGTTTTCGTGTATGTAACCTCTGTTTCTTCTTAGGTACACCGGAATTCATGGCACCGGAACTCTATGACGAGGAATATAATGAGCTTGTAGACATCTATGCTTTTGGGATGTGTTTACTGGAGCTTGTTACATTTGAGTACCCATATTGTGAATGTTCAAATGCAGCACAGATATATAGAAAAGTATCTGATGTTAGTTTACTTGTCCATCCAATTACTTTTAGCTATTTCTTTCAGAGTGAAAATGCCATATGGATCTTGGCTAAACATGAAGCCATAAATATGCATTTTAGTTAGGGCGATCTTCATTATTTTCTGACATGGCTATAAACGAGCAAACAGACTTGTTCAACAGTGAGTACTGTACTGGAAGCATGGCTGTGCCTAGAAATTACATAAGTAGCCGCTAGCATGATTTATTTTAAGTGTCATAATGTGTTGAACATTGATGAATAAAGCCTAAGCCATAGGCAGTGTCACATGTATCTGTATGGTTGTCTTGTCTTAATCTATATGCCTGTGCTTTAGTATTTTTGTTCATAGAAATTACATAAGTAACCACTGTCATTTGTCTTATACTATATGTCTTGTCTTGTACTTATATTATTCATGCTCTGCATGTCCTAGGAAATGTATTCTTCTTTGAATCGATGTTCATAGTTCAATGAAGTCATATTTTTCAGTTTCATAATCTCTTTATTTGTGGTATATATGGCAGGGTGAAAAGCCAGGTTCACTGGCTAAGATTGGTGATCCTGAAGTAAAATTATTTATAGAGAAATGCATTGCTAAAGTCACTGAAAGACTTTCGGCAAATGAACTCTTAATGGATCCTTTTCTCCTAGATGTTAGTGATGAAAAAATATTCTATCCAGTGCATCCAAATATTAATACAACAGGTACGTGACTGAATTGGAGATATCTCATGTTATAGATGTAGTTGCAGTAAACTTTCTCGTTCCCACATAACTTTACTTTAGAATAAACATGGCAGATACTGGTAGTCCAAAACCAAGCTCTAGTTTCAGATATAACGGAGTAGCATCATCTGCTGGTCGCCATGATCGCTCAGGTATTGTCGTGAAAAGGTGTAACGAACATGGTACCGATTTAATGTTCACTGGTACGAGGCTTCTCTTCTTTTGATATGTCAACCTTATTGTGAAATGCAGGTAGCATGTCAGATTCACATCCTTCTGATAACTATGTACATGACACTGTGGATCCACATGCTGCAATTGGTCGAAGTATCACAGTCGAGAGTCAACGGAAGGATTTGAATACAATATTTTTGAAGCTGCGTATTGCTGATCCAACAGGTTTTTATGATAAAATATTCGAATCTCATTGAACTATCATTGTATTGTTAATCTGACACTTATTCTCTATCCATTTCTTTGTACCAATGCATAGGCCATGCCCAAAACATCCACTTCCCCTTTGATATTGAAGCGGACACTTCAATCAGTGTTGCAACTGAGATGGTTGTGCAGCTCGATCTCACAGATCAAGATGTAACGGCGATTGCAGAAATGATAGATGCTGAAATACGTTCGCATATTCCCGATTGGGCAGCAGAGGAGTCAATTGACAACCAAGGGGATGAAGCTGCTCACTCTGAGACCCATAGTTCAGAAGGTGACGAGGGAACTTCTGAACTGCGTGATGAGATTGGTTCCTCACATAACGGTTTTGTTCAAGAACAGCTTCCCTCTGGACGGAAGTACTGGTCGGACTCACCCAGGAGAGACGGTGAAATATCTCATTCGGTGGTGGAACATCAAATTGGTGATAGTAGTGCCAATGGAATACCAAAGAGGAACAAAGTAGATGACATTGTGATCTGTGCGCGAGATGAGGAGGATCATTCCTTCGGCTCTTCCATCCAACCCGTTGAAGCCATGTTTGAACGAATATCATCATCTGTGGACTTGTCGAACCCATCTGCGGTCGACAGCATGTCTAGGGAAGCTTCTGTTGGTGGCAGCCCTCGCTCTTTAGACGGTGAGGAGGAGCACAATTCTGATCAGCATCTGGCAGCAGGTGTCACTGAGAGATTAATAGACCTGTTGGCTCAGCAGCAAGAGGAGCTTCGTGCGCTGCAAAGGAAGCACAAGGCGGACATAGAGGAGATGCTGAAAATCGTACCTGCGGAGGATCGGGAAGAGACCTTAACTCTATGCCGCTTGAAGACGGAACAGAAAAACAGAGCTGCCGAACCTTAGATAAACTGTCTCATGTGCATGTTCCTCTGTGTGCTGTTAGATTTATACATACTCAGACCAAGGAGTTGTTGTTTACACTTTACAGCCGTTGTTGTGCAAAAGTAGGACCTCTGTTGTGCAGAAGATAAGTCTGAAGCCTTTTTCATTGTTCTTTTTTGACATAATGGAGAAGCTGGGGGAGTGCTTGTCTGGAGGACCTCCAATTCAGTGACCGAGCACTAAATAGTAATCAGGTTCTTTTTGACATAATGGAGAAGCTGGGTTTTTGACGGCAAAGATGAAGTTCCTGCCCACCAAATGAAATCTGCAGATGCCACTTTGATGCCGCTGCGTGCCTGAATTAACGGTTCATAAGGAGTGCCTCCCTTCCTTTTTTTTTTCTTTCCTTTTTTGTTTCTTCTGTACTTTGACTTGCCAAGGATATACATCAGTGTTTGAGCTGTTCCAAACTTGCAATGACAGACTTTAAAGTGCAATTATTTTCCTGATCACATGGCTGCCCAAGTTCTCAGAGCTGTGCGCACATACTGGTGTACTCTTGAATCACTCGTTTCTATTATTGTCTGCACACACGCACACACACAACACACATACAGATAGATAAATATATATTTCTCTGGATGCAAACAGGCAGGATATGCATACAGATAGATGTATGTATTTGTTAATTGCAAGTGTGGCGTGGAGGCTGCGGGAGGAAGTCTCCACGCACTCCCAGTGATGAGGTAGCAGCAGATCTGGATTCTGGAGTGGGCAGTGGATGATAAAACAAGCATTTGCGCAACACATGCGTTGCTCCAGATCTCCCACATGCATATGCCTGGCTGCCCCAGCTCTTCTTTTGAGTGGTGCATCTGAATCTGTGTACTTGAAACCTGAGGCTCTGCGACCCAGCTGGTTGGTGTTGGGTTAGGAGCTGCGCTGCGCACATAGAAACTGGATCTGTGTTGCATACTACAGTGGCAGGGCCACCTTCCCACAATGCTATCAGTCACCACATCTTCGTCTTGGGATCAATAATCCCCTCCATGTATGGAGGAAGGAGAGGATGTGGAGACTTCTTGACCACTATAATGCTGTTGCTGTCCTCTCACTTTCACACGACGCTACAAAAGACTGCACCGACATCCATCAGCGCAAATCAAGGAGGAGCAGTGAACTGAAATGCATGGATACAATACAACAAACAAGAGAGAAAAACTAAACAGAACAAATAATTCAATATCAAAACCACCGAGCTCTGACTGGTCGTTGCTTTTAATTTCTTATATATACATACATGTATTCAAAGATGATGATAATGATCCATCCATACATACATACACAGTACGTATATACAATACAATACATGCATGTATCCAACAAACAGCCCATCATCCAACACACGAATCCAATGCAATTATATATGTCCTGTATCCAGCAGAGCCGATCGATCTGAATAGAATAGTTTAGTGATGGCGAAAGGCATCGTAGCTCCATGATGATGGTGATGATGAGTTCGTCACCCACCACCGTACGCTATCATCCATGCATGTTCTTCTTCCTCCTTCCTCCCCTCTCTGCAAGCAGCAAATTAAGATGGTCGTCAGTCGTCACTATATAAGCATCTCTTGTTCCTCCCCTGCGCCTTCCTCTCTCTCTTTCCTTTTCCTCCCGTCCAATCTCTCTCTCTCTCTCTCTCTCCCCCCCCCCCCCCCCTTCTACATGACGTTGTCGATGCTGTAACAGCAGTGTATAGAGCTAGCCATGCTGGACCACCTCGTGTCGTCCTACACGCACCGCAGCGGCGGCGACCAGCCCGCGGCGCCCTCGCCCTGCGACCTCGCGTCCGTGGACGACGTCCCGGGCAACGGCGGCCACAAGCCTGGCAAGGCCGTGACCGCGTCCGTGTACCGCGCCAAGATCGCGGGGCACTCGCGGGTGGTGACGGTGTCGTGGTCCCGCGACCTCCTGTCGCACGCGTTCTCCGTGGCCATCTCCGGCGCGGACGGCGCGTCCGCGGAGTGCAGGGTGGAGCTGCGGCCGTGGCAGTTCTGGCGCCGCGCGGGCTCGCGGCGCGTGGAGCTGGTGGGCGGCGGCCCCGGCTCGTCGGCGGCGGCCGTGCGCGTGCTGTGGGACCTCCGGCGGGCGCGGTTCTGCGGCGGGGTGCCCGAGCCCCGGTGCGGGTACTTCGTGGCGCTGGAGGCCGCGGGCGAGGTGGTGCTGGTGCAGGGCGACATGCGGCGGCGGCGCGCGGAGGCCGAGGCCGTGCCCGTGGCGCGGCGGGAGCACGTGTTCGGGCGGCGGCGGTTCGCGGCCAAGGCGCGGTTCGACGAGCAGGGCGACGTGCACGACATCGCCATTGAGTGCGGCGGGGAGGGCGGCGGCGGCGACGGCGACGGCGACGTGGAGATGACCATCGCCATCGACGGCGAGGAGGCGGTGCAGGTGAAGCACCTGCAGTGGAAGTTCAGGGGCAACCAGTCGCTGACCTTCAGCCGGGCCAAGGTGGAGGTGTTCTGGGACGTGCACGACTGGCTCTTCAGCGCCGGCACCAGGCCGGCGCTCTTCATCTTCCGCCCCATCGTGCTGTCCAGCGCGTCGGCGCCGGCAGGGATGCTCGACGGCGGCGCGGTGGTGCCCGCCGCCACCACGGGCTTTTGCTTGTACCTCTACGCGTGGAAGCTCGACTAAAGCTGCTGGCTAGCTAGCTAGCTACGGCGATCGACATTGCAGTGTCTGCTATCTCTCCTGCCGCCGCCGCCATGCATGTTGTCGGTCGATCGATGGGACTGCTGTCTGTGTCACCAGACAATGCAAAATGCATGCCTGTGAACTCAAGATTATGAGTAAGGAACCTTTTTTTTTCTTTTCGTTTTGTAATTTTGGAAAGATATATATATATATATAACTATTAATTGGATATATAATTCTTCAAAAAAATAAAGAGGCCATTGCCATGGACAACCCTGTTTCATTGCTTGCAATTGCATTTGCAAATGTGCTGAGGAAGAAGACCAGGAGAAGATCGAGCATGCAGCAGCCAGTTACCGACTTGAACATGTCTAAGAGACTAGCTAAATAATTAAAATTTAGATATTTAACAGTAAAATAACTTTCCAATAAATTAGCCATCTAACTAGCCAACTTATCCGGCTCTCTAAATTAACCTATCGCTAGCTAAACTTAGCTAGCCAAACTAATTTATATGTACATATAGAGTTTAATCTTTATAAAGAGATAAATAAATAATTAAATAGAAAGTAAAAAATATAGAGTCTCTAAACCTTACGTAAACTGGAGACTGAGTTTACCTATATATATATATATATATATATATATATACACTGCTTGTTCAGTCATCGTGTGTGTGGACATATGACTATGCATATGCATGCATGCGGCATGGGGAGCAAGAACATGTAGGAGTAACTTTGTAAGCAATTAAACTTTTTTTTGGGGGAGTAATTTCCATCTGACTGACAGAGAGGGCAGTGCTACTGTATGATTAGGGAAATGATATGAGAGAGAGAGGGGGGAGAGGGGGAGGGAGACAGGTGGTCTGCAAGACTGCACTGCGATGTGTTGGGTGGGGAGGCACATGGGAGGATGAGACGACAGTGCTGTGGTGTGGACAAGTGACTCAGCCTGCCCTAGCTATAGCTAGCTCACTCACTCACTCTTAGCCAACAATATTTATATATTATATATTATTGCCACCGCAAAAAAATGACAGGTTGGATCCACCACCTTAGCGTTGGCCCCCACTTGAGGCTTTGTTTGGGTACTATAGGAATAAGAGGGAATAGAGTGAATTGATATGTATCGTGAGAATTTTTAACCTATTGGAGATTTAAATACCCTCTCATTCCTCCAAACCACTTCAATCCAAGAGTATCCAAATTAGGCCTGAGGGTTTATTCGGGGTGAGTTTAAATCCCAAACAAGTTAAACTTCTTCTTAATTTTTTCAATCTCATCCAATCTATAAATAACGGTATTAGTCTGATTATTTTTTGGTTTATCATGTACCGGTTCACATTGTTAACATAGCAAGCCAATTAATAAGCCAGGGAATCCTATGTGATGCACGACTAACTCACATTGTATGTTACGAATTGGTCCAACCAGATAGAAAAGAAAAGGAACAGATACCACTGCTGCTAACAAAACAGTCCCGTAGAGTGAATGATTTTTTTGAGAGAACAGGAGTGGGCCCTACTAAAAATTTTATTTAAATTAAAAAGAAAACAAAGTTTAGAACAAACAAGAAGACGAATTACAGGAGGTTAGAAAGAGTTTCTACTGCCATTGCTTTTCTACTGCCATTACTGAAGCCATATCGGGATGGTAGAATCGAATCTACCCGAGCTCTATGAATGACTAGGAGTAATTCTTTTGCAAACTCATGCTTGCATTGCTGCACTGTTGGATCTTTGTTCTGAAAAAGCCAAGCATTACGGCACCTCCAAATGCTCCAGGTCATGAGAATAATAATCTCCATAGAGAATGGGACATTGAGTTGCTGTTTTAGATTTGCCGCAGCCTCCTCTGGACTAGCAATTCTAGGGGGAATCAAACCGATTGAATTCCAGCAGGCCTTCGCAAAGTTGCACCTGAGAAAGAGATGATAAAGGGTTTTCTCCTTCTGCCAGATGCAGTTCTCGCAGGTGTAAGACTCAAGAGTCATGTTCTTCCTCTTTAGCATATTCCTTGTGTTGAGCCTGTTTTTAGCCATAGCCAAAACAAGACTTTATGTTTTGGTTGACATTTGTTTTTCCACAGCAATCTGTAAATCTGATGAACTTGAGTCTGACCCATCAAATGTCTGTAAGTCTTTTTTGTAGAGAAAATTTCAGATCCCTAAATGAGCTTCCAAGTGTCCTTTGCGTTGGCCACTGTGATTTGTCCCCAAGCCTCGTTTAATTCAAGATATTGTTCGTAGGCTTGTACAGACAGAGGAAGCTGAAACATCTCAAAGAGATGAACTTTTTGCTTAGCTTCTTTGATAGTGAGTTTGCTGTTGCAGGCAAATAAAAATAATTCCGGGTACTGCTGAGCCGGGATGCCCTTGTTCTACAGATCTTCCCAGAAAAGAATAGTTCTCCCATTGCCAATGGTTGGGGCTGCCAATCCCTTGAAATCTTGGACTAGACTAAGCAGACTTTTCCACCAAAAGGAACCAATATTTGAACAACTAGGAAGTCTGTCTGTCTTGTAGTAGTTGTTCCAAACAAGGTTAACCCAAGGTAAGTCATGATTATTGAAGAATTTGTGCACAAATTTCAAAAGCAAGGCCTTGTTGTGCGTCTCCAATCTGACCACTCCAAGGCCCCCATTACTGTTTGGTTGAGTAATCATGCTCCAAGCAGCCAGAGCTGATCTGTTTGAGTTCACATCATTTCCTCTCCAAAGACAATGCCTCCGGAAGGCATCAATCATTTTGACTGTGGCGGCAGCAATTTTCAGAGTGCACATCAGGAAAGTCGGGAGAGCAGAGAAAACAGAGTTAACTAACTCCAATCTTCCGGCCTGGGAGAGGATAGCAGAAGTACAGGACAGTCTCCTTTCAATCCTTTGAATAAGCGGTAAAAAGTGGCAGATTCTAGGTTTTGACAGGCCCAGAGGGACACCAAGGTAAGTGAAAGGCATAGATCATGTCTGACAATTTAATGTTCTGGCTAGAATCTCCAACCGTGCTGGGCAAACATTGATTGGGTACATACTTGATTTATTATAATTCACTTTGAGCTCCATCGAGGTAGCAAAGGAGTTTAGAACTGCTCTGAGGAAAAAAAGTTGCCTGGGGCAAGCTTCCAAAATCAACAATGTGTCATCAGCATATTGAACAATCGGAAAATCTTGACCACAGTTCGCAGTGAGGGGCAGCTGGAGAAGGCCTTGCTGTCTCGCTTTATTGATTATACTTTGAAGCAGATCTGCCACTAGAACGAATAAAAGAGGCGATAGGGGGTCACCTTGTCTTACCCCACGCTTGCGATGGAAAGTTTTGCCTGGAACACCATTAAGGAGGACCGAAGACGTGCCAGATTGGAGGATATCACTAATCCAGCCCAGCCATTTGAGCCCAAATCCTCTGAAGGACAGCACCTGTAGGATCAGATCATGCTCAACAGTATCGAAGGCCTTTTCAAAATCCAACTTGAGCACGATGATTTCTTTTTTGGAAACATGACATAAATGTATATATTCATAAGCCCAAGCCAAGCAGTCCTGAATGGTTCTTCCTTTGATGAAGCCATATTGATTTTTGTGAACTAAGGAGGTCATCACTGTATGTAATCGATTGGCCAGCAACTTAGTGATGATTTTCATACTATTATTTAGAAGCGATATTGGCCTAAAATCTCCCACCAATTGAGCATTTTCCTTCTTCGGAATCAGAACAATAAAAGAACCATTAATACTTCGAAGACAGACATCCCCATGATAAAATTGCTCACATAAGTCGTAGAAGTCAGCAATGACCGGCCAACACTTTTTGAGAAAATTGGTATTAAACCCATCAGGCCCCGACGATTTGTTCGAGGGGAGGGCTGCAACAATGCTATCGATTTCTTGCTTTGAAAAAGGCTCATCTAACCAATGCAAGCTCTCTTGCAACATTATCAGGCCAGAGAGGTCAAAAACATTTTCCTAAAAGTCAGAAGAACCCAAGCGACATTTGAAGACATTCCACAGAAGGTTAGCTTTAAGATCATGTTCTGAAAAGATTGACCCACTATCATCAGAGAGCAGCGCAATTGAATTACGCCTATGCTTTACCGTTGCATGAGCATGAAAAGAATCTAGAGCAAATATCTCCCTCAGTGACCCATTTGATTGAAGCCCGTTGCTTTCAATAGATTTTCTGAATTTGGAGCAAATCAGCATTTTTGGTTTGTAAAAGCTCCCGGAAATTCCATTCTTCAATCGAAAGGTCGCAATGTTCCTCAATAATGTCAATGAACTCAATAAGCAACTTAATTTATCTCACTATTTTATCAATATTTGGTAGAGACCACTGCCACTCTTTGAGAATCTTTCTGGTGTACTTGAATTTTGCTGTTAAGTTTTTCGCCTTGTCTACAAGAGTTGGCTGACCAGTCCAGGAATTTTGAAAGACAGTCATAAACTCTTCAAAATCTAGCCAGAAGTTCTCGAACCTAAAGATCTTAGGCCTGGGGACCTTTGACTTGAAGGAAATCAGACAAGGAACATGATCAGAGAAATCCTTGGGCAGCGTCGTTGCGCGGGTGTCGGGGTAAAAAGCCGACCATTCTTGCGAGATGAAAAACCAATCTAGTCTCTGAAGAAGAGGCTCCTTTTGCCTGTTCGACCAAGTAAAGGAAAGACCATGGAGAGGGATTTCCAGCAGGTCAAGCTCACTAATGGCCTCATTAAATTTCAACATCAGATTAAGGTCCCCCCCGCAATGTTTCTGTTTTCAGGCCTATGAATGAGATTAAAGTCCCCAACAATCAGCTAGAGTTTTTCTGAGGGCATATTTATATTGGAGAACCAGTTGAGGAATTCGATTTTCCCATGCGGAGAACAGGGCATGTAAATATTGGTGACAATTCAGGATTCATTGGACAAATTAGCATAAAATTCAACCGAGAGAGCATAATCATTCTGAAAAATAACAGTGCCCACCAACTTTGAGCTATTCCAAACAGTAATGAAGCCACCCGAATTTCCAACCGAGGGAACAAAAGCGAACACATCCAAGGAATTGGGACAAAACTTTCTGAGGTCAGCCCTATCAAAAAAATCCTTCTTGGTCTCCTGCAAGCAGACAATATCACATATAGAATCCCTAATCACGCAATGAATACCATTCCCCTTAACCACCAAATTGATCCCTCGGACATTAAAACTTAAAACAGACCAATCAGAAAAAGTAGCAGTATTGAAACTATTCATCGGGGGAATGATCAGGTTCGTCAACAAAAAGAAACCCAAACCCAATAACTGGGTGGGCAAAAGAGTATCTGTTAGAACAGGACACAGCACAACCAGAAACCACAAAGTTTATCTCCACAACAACCAGCCAAAAGCGCCAGGGCCAAAACAGCCAAAAAGCCTGGCGAAGAGAAGTCCTGCAAAATCCCCACATCCGGAGCAGCACCATCACATTAGTTGTCTTCATCTGCGGAGTCTTGATTCTTATCCTCCTTGTCTCCTTTCCTGGGCTTATTGGGACCCACATAGCCAGAGGGATTCTTCTTCTTCTTCAGAGCATTATCGGATAGGTCCACATCTGACAGGTTGCAAAATCTTTCCCCAAGGTTTCTGATGTTCTTGGCAGTAAGGGAGGGAGGACCCTCGAACTTGTGTTGACACATCAAGCAATTCTTTTTCTGACAGGAGCCCTGCCTGAACCCAGCCCGAGCATCACGAAGTCTCTTGCTTCTCCTCAGGTCAGACTCCACAACAGCAGGCTTGGAGGTGAGAGAGGCCGAGTCTGAGGAAGCAGAGGCGTTGTCAGTAGATTCTTCCTAGAGAACAGATTCAAGGAACTTGCCATCAGGGCATTTCTTGGGGATGGCCAAAGGGAGGGTCAGAGACTCAGACTCCAGCAAAGCAGAGGGAATATCTGAAGACAAGAAAGATTTCGACCAACTGAAGGAATCTTTATGCAGCAGGTTAGACATGAAAAAAGGAGCCCATTTCTTGGGGATCTGCACAGAGAGCTTAGGATTACCAGCAGGAGCAAAGTAGTTGGCCCAGATCCTGTAAAATTAGGCATTCCTTTTCCTTTCCAAGTGGCTCAGAAGAACAGAGTCTGGCCGCCAATCCTGGGTGAACATATAATTCAGCATCACATTATTGGGGCCATTGATGTTAGGCTCCCTAGGCTAGGCATCAGGGATAAATTATCCCCCGGCACTTGGAGGTCTCCCTGGAATGGTGGCCCATCAATCTCCTGAAGCACATTCAAAGGAATACCACCCACAGCAGGTAGGGCAGGGGCATTAAAGGGGAGCACCGGCCCAACAACATCTAGGTCATCAAGAATCTGCCCATTCTGAATCTGCCCATTCTGCACCATAACGCCATGAATGTGACTAGAAGAACTATCTAAGGACAGGTCCGAATTTGGGTTGCTGACTTGCTGCTCGTCCGGTGGCAGGTCCTACTGGGGCTGCTGCGCAGGCGGGTCATTGACAATCCATTGGTCCCAATCCCCTTGAATATTATCTGCTGGCTGAACCGGAGCATTGTCTTCTGGCGGGAGATTGAGATCCCACCCCGCAGCAGGCACAGGTTGACCCAGACCAAAGAACTCGAGGGGGAGCTGTTGACCATCCTCTGGGGCCACCGGAACCGGGTCCTCATCTTGGGCCTGGCCCCCTAGCAAGGTTTGCTGAATGATTTCACACTGAACTGTCCACGAGTCCCCAATAAAGCCATCAGCTTCCGAGAAAACAATGAACTGCGGGACCTCCTCGTGAGACGTGACCTGGACCCTAAGCATAGTCCTGTAAACATTATGTCTGTCTTCTTTCCATAAGAGTAATCTGCTAAAGGAACCAATGGCAGCCTGCAAGTATTCTAATGAACGATAATCAAGCGGGAATCCCAACAACATAAGCCAACATTCGCAATTAAAAACAAGGGCTCTATGGTCCTAGGCATCATTATGCCGCTGAGCAGCGAAGATGGCATCAAGGTAATGCTGCGGACTAAGCAAGACAAGATTGTCTCTTTCAAGCACACTACTAAACTGAACCAGAACCTGACCCAGGTGCGACCGCTGAATATCTCGCACCCCAAGCCGTTAGTGCTCCACCAAATATTCTCTGACCACGTCCCTCACCGTTGGGAAAGTGGCCTCATGATCAGGCAAAGGTTGAATATTGATAATGGCCCAATCCTCATGCAATGGTGGGAGACGCCGAGTCACTGACCTGGCCATGACCTCCCGATGCAGGACCATCGAAGCGCTGAAGCCCGGTGGAAGAAAGGGCTCAGGATCAACACGCCTATACGCCATCGGAACAGGAATCGAAGATCGCCAACCAGCGGACGGAGAAGGAGCAGTTTGGGGTTTTGATGAAGTGACACCCAAAGAAAGCGTCAGGGACTAGAGAGGTGATGATTCGGGTTTTTTTAATACCTCCCGGGCGAACTCCTCGAAGCAACTGAAACTAGGCGGTCCACCGGTCAGAGACACCACGGGGGAGCGAAACCAGGTACTGTGGTCCGGAGATTTTCGATTTCCCACCAAAATGGCTTGACTCCCAAAGGCAGGAAATGAGGCCAACGGAAAACCGAAGGGAGATTTCTTAGAGGGACAAAATAATTCCAGGTGCCCGCTCACCTTACAGAAGAGACAGCGGAAGGCCGACGGGCCCAGCAGCCCAACAGGCCCTCGAGCCTGAATGGGACGCCATTGGAGGTTGCGAAGCCGAGACAGGATAAAATTCGAATTTTGAAAATTGGAACGGTCACGAATTCCGCCGCCAAGGACATCGCCAATGGGATTAGAGCTCAAAAACCGAGGGGACACAGCTCCCTGTCGAGAGGAAGAAGACGGCAAGCCCAGACGATTGAACGCAGAGATTCTTGGGCGAGACTGATGAAGCCCACTAGCGGGGAACCTCCTAGCGCTGCGAACCGAAGCCAGATTACTAGGAGGAGGCCCCAAATGACTGAACACAGACACACTAGCCCGAGCCTGACGCGCATGACCACCAGAGAACTTAACGTTGTTGCGAATCGGAATAGCATTAGCATCGGTGAGAGGGAGCTTAACAATATCCGCAAAAGATAAACTCTTCTTGCCCCGAATCATCTGCCAAGATGTCGCTTCTTCATCCGAAAACTTCTTGAGTTCATGTTTCCAGTTAGGGCCACCATGATTCCAAAGGTTGAAGAAGGCTCTGAATTCCTTATGATCAATGCACCTGGAATTGTAAATATGGAAACCCACAGCCATCGAAGAAACCGAAAACTGAAAAACCCGGTCAGCGAGCTGAAGCACCTCAAAGCTAGACGCGAACCCGCCAAGGGCCGCCTGGAGGAGGTGACCAATAGAATCCGGGTTCAACTTGAAGATGCATCTGCCAAAAGAAACCACCAGCCAGAAAGACGACCGAAGACAGGGGCGAGCAGGACAAACCGAAGAAGCCAAATTGAACCTAAGGGAATCCTCGAAGGCCAACCCTGGCCGAAAGTCCAGGAGAGCGAGGTACATGCCTGAAGAAACGAGAAGACCAGGGGCAGGGGAGCGCGAGGAGCGAAGAGACCTGAGCTCCGCCGCGGATTGGATCCGGCGTCACGTGCGGCTACCGCTTCAGCAGCGGGCGGGCGACTTCTGTCTGCTTCTTTTTCGATGCGGTAGAAACCTAACCATGTAGGTATGAGTTCTTTTTTCCCCATAGACTGAACGGTTGCCGTTAGATTTGGAACTAGTTAAAGCTTGTATTGAGAGTCGGTCAAACTAAAAACTTGTTATTTTGAGATGGAGACAAAAAAAAGAGACACAATTGACTGCTTTGTACATTTGTAATAAACTACCGTGTACACCAAGTGTCTTGAGCTATAACAATTAAGGGCATGTACAACCACTACAGGAATCCTAACGATTTTTGTCGGCCAGGTTAACTCCCGTCGGCCAGAGCAAAAGCCGACAGAGAAAATTCACTCCCGTCGGCTAACCTACAGCCGACGGGGATTACTTTAACTCCCGTCGGCCATAGCAAAAGCCGACGGGGATAAATTAACTCCCGTCGGCCAGGTTAATATGAGGTTTTCTGAGGATTTTTAAGGGGGCTAAGTGAAAAAATATGAGTCCGTCTCTTCACGACTTTTCATGCACTATCACTACCGGAATCCGAGCCTTTGCCGAGTGCCGGACGCTTTGCCGAGTGCCTTTTCTCGGGCACTCGGCAACGATGGCTTTGCCGAGAGCCGCACTCGGCAAAGCTCGGCTCTCGGTAACGAGCGTCTTTACCGAGCGTAGGACACTCGGTACAGGTCCACACTCGGCAAATACATGTTTGCCGAGTGTCAAACACTCGGCAAAGGGGGCTCTCGGCAAAGGGCCATCAGCGGCCGTCCCAAAGCTGACGGCCGTCAGTCTTTGCCGAGTGCCAACCGTCGGCTCTCGGCAAAGATGCTTCTTTGCCGAGTGCCGCGCAGCTGGCACTCGGCAAAGGAAGCTTTACCGAGTGTCTTATCCAGACACTCGGCAAAGTATATTTTTATTTTTTTGATTTTGTCTCCCAAACTTTTTGTGGTATGTTCCTACACTATGTAGACCTACATGTATCATTTGTGGACAATTATAACATAGTTTTCAATCGTTAGTAGATTTAGTTCGTTTTTTGAAATTCTTCGGAAAATTCAAATTTGAACTGCAGGTCACTCGAAACTTGGAAAACCGTGCATGAAAAAATGATATTCATGTTACTTAGCATAAGTTACGACCGATTTCAGAAGCGTACCGGAAACTTCGAGCAACATGCTCACTAAACATGGCCGTCAACTTGGCATGCACATGTTTAAAAATTGTATAAAACACAAATAAAGTCAGAAAATCATGAAACTTGTCCACGTGTCATGATATCATATGTAGAGGCTGTGATAAAAAATTTAGAATGTTTGGAGAAAGTTGTGAGACACTATGTGTAGAAACCTTGTAGATTCACATTGAAACTCTATGATTTCATGTGTAGTCCTCTTAGGTTTCTACACATAGTGTCTCACAACTTTCTCCAAACATTCTAAAATTTTTATCACAGCCTCTACATATGATATTATGACACGTGGACAAGTTTCATGATTTTCTGACTTTGTTTGTGTTTTATACAATTTTTAAACATGTGCATGCCAAGTTGACGGCCATGTTTAGTGAGCATGTTGCTCGAAGTTTCCGGTACGCATCTGAAATCGGTCGTAACTTATGCTAAGTAACATGAATATCATTTTTTCATGCACGGTTTTCCAAGTTTCGAGTGACCTGCAGTTCAAATTTGAATTTTCCGAAGAATTTCAAAAAAACAAACTAAATCTACTAACGATTGAAAACTATGTTATAATTGTCCACAAATGATACATGTAGGTCTACATAGTGTAGGAACATACCACAAAAAGTTTGGGAGACAAAATCAAAAAAATAAAAATATACTTTGCCGAGTGTCTGGATAAGACACTCGGCAAAGCTTCCTTTGCCGAGTGCCAGCTGCGCGGCACTCAGCAAAGAATAGGGAAAGAGTCTTTGCCGAGTGTCGCCCAAGGGACACTCGGCAAAGACGGCTTTGCCGAGTGCCAGCGATCTGGCACTCGGCAAAGCTTATTTTAAAATTAAAAAAAAAACTTTGCCGAGTGCCAGATCACGGGCACTCGGCAAAGCGCCCTACATACAACGGCCAGCGGGCATCTTCCTCACTCTCTCTCTCACTCACTCAACGCCGCCGCCGACGCCACGCCCTCACCGTCGCCGCTCCCTCGCCGCCGCTGCCGTGCCGTTCCTCGCGCCCGCGCCGCGCCGCCGCCGTGCCCCCTCGCCTGCGCCGCCGCCGCGCGCCCGTGCGCGCTCCCTCGCCGCCGCCGCGCGCCCGTGCCCGCGCCGCCTCCGCGCGCCCTCGCCCGAGCGCGCTCCCGTGCCCGCCGCCGTCGCGCGCCCTCGCCCGCGCGCGCTCCCGTGCCGCCGCCGCGCGCCCGCGCTCGCCCTCGCGCTCGCCGAAGCCGCGCCCGCCGTGCCCGCGCTCGCCGTGCCGTTGCCCGCGCTCGCCGTGCCGTGCCTACGCTCGCCGTGCCGTGTCCGCGCTCGTCGTGTTGTGCCCGCGCTCGCCCTCGCGCTCGCCGTGCCGTGCCCCTCGTCGTGTCGCGCCCTCGCGCTCACCGTGACGTGCCCGCGCTCGCCGTGCCGTGACTACGCTCGCCGTGTCGTGTCCGCGCTCGTCGTGTTGTGCCCGCGCTCGCCCTTGCGCTCGCCGTGCCGTGCCCCTCGTCGTGTCGCGCCCTCGCCCGTCGTCGTGCCCCTCGCCTAACCCCTCGCCCTCGCCCGTGCCCCCGCCGTTTCCTCGCCCACCGCCCCCGCCCGTGCCCCCGCCGCACTCCTCGTCGTGACCCCGCCGTTTCCCCGCCGTGCCCTCGCCCGCCAGGCGCCTCGCCCGCGACCCGTCGTCTCGCCCGCGCCCCGTCGTCTCGCCCGCGCCCCGTCGCCTCGCCCGCCAGACTATGATCCGAGCACCGAGCCGATCGACCCCGATGTGCTCATGAGGGTCGGAGGAGGCAAGAGACATGGGCGGTACTGGATTGCCGACGGGGTAATCGACTCGTCCTCCACTCCCACTCTGTCTCAGGTGAGAGCAAGGAGCACGGGCTCGAGTCCAGCCATACGACCTCGGCACGACAGCTCACAGCATCACATACAGCAACTCGAGGTTAGTGTAACTCGTCCTTCCTTGAGTTATATACCTACTCTTTGAGTTACTATAACGTTGGCTTGTAATATTACAGACCCAACTAGAAGAAGAGAGGAGGGAACGTCGCGAGATGGAGGCGAGGATGATGGCGGAGCGGGAGGCGGAGCGCCGGGCAGATCATCAGAGGATGGCGGAGATGTTCCAGTACATGCAGAGCCTTGGCGCCGCACAGGGCATCGCTCCGCCACCTCCATTGTTCCCTCCAGTTGACCCTGCTCTCTTCCACACTCCTGTGAGTATCAAAATTGTAGTTAGATGTTTGTAATGCATCTGGTATAACACATGCAATCTCTTCTCTGTGCAGGGCCAATCTGGGGCGGCATCCAACAACCCTCCGGAAGGGTTCAGCCCAACGCAGCCCCGGTCAAGCCGCCCACCTCCATGAGTGTTGTGTTTTCATTGTTTTAGACTTCTGTACTTGTGTATAATACTTATGTCTGTGTTTGATACTTATGTGAGAGCTTGCGACGTTAGAGACTTATGTTTGTGTTTGATACTTATGTTGAACACTTATGTTTGTGATGGATATTTATGTTTGTGGTGACGGTTTTATGTTTGTGTTGGCTATTTATGTCTGTGATGATATTTGTGATGTATATATGTGATATATATGTGATATCTTCTGTTTGAGTGGATGGAATACAAAAAACAAATAAAAAAGGTATATACTGGTCACTTTGCCGAGTGTAACACTCGGCAAAGAGGCTCTTTGCCGAGTGTCAAGGTCATAACACTCGGCAAAGAGCACAGACCTGGGCACCGGCTTAGGTTCTTTGTCGAGTGTTACGTCCCTGGCACTCGGCAAAGAGGTCGGCTTTGCCGAGTGCCGCTTGGGACACTCGGCAAAGAACCTGACATGGGGACCCTCCCTGGCGGGTTCTTTGCCGAGTGTCCCAAGCGGCACTCGGTAAAGATGGATTCTTTGCCGAGTGCTGCACGGAAGACACTCGGCAAAGCCACCGTCTCTGGCACTCGGCAAAGATCTTTGCCGAGTGCCCGATAAAAAGCTCTCGGCAAAGAAGGCTCTGCCGATGCACTGTTCACTGAGCCTTCTTTGCCAAGTGTAACACTCGGCAAAGCTTTTGCCGAGTGTTTTGAACGCTTCGCCGAGTGCTTCAGGCACTCGGCAAAGCGATTGATTCCGGTAGTGTATGTCTCTTAGTTGTATTTATAATCCAGGGTCTGAGGATTGTACCATACAGTCTTTTAGCAGTCTCTTATAGTAAGAAAACCGAATAAGGTCTCACATGTTTTTTTTGCGCTTGAACTTACCTACTTTTTTTTATCCAATACGGACAATTTGTCTTCATATATTATGTCAGAGAGAGAGAGAGAAGAGAAAAAGATCCCAAATCTTTTTAAATCATGCCACTCATGTCTCGCCATGCATGCCGTGAGATATCTGCAAGGCTGTATTCCGTTTGTTTATCATTTTATCTGTGTCTATGGTATCGTTCGATCGATTGTGCTGGTGGTGAGATTTTTTTAACACAAATGGATTCCTCCTATTTTATTATAAAATAGAAATAGAGTATTAATAAGACCTGAAAATAACCGCTACTTATTACATGACTTAGGGCACATAGCCACTAAAGTCTCGTTTGTTTCTTTTTATTTTGAGGAATTTGAATCGTACTAATGAAATAGACTATTTTTTTAGAATGTAATATTCCACCACTTTCCAAAGTTATCATATAAACATATCTCAAATTTATGGGGTGAGAGATGAAAATTGATTTTATAGATTTACATGCTATTTTCGATGTACAACTTATAACACACTTTTTTACTTGATTTGCTATAATATAAATGTAGTATATGAACTTAATTAGTTTTGTCTAAATTATAATTATTAAAATAAAATTCAATTCCAACAAAATAAACAAGTCCTAACTGAATTATCTAAAAGCGTTTTGGAACAGGAAATTCTAAACAAGCTGCTAGCGACGTAAGCAGATGTGCTGCTGGTGGGATGCCACCATCAAGACGCTATAAGATTCTATCGCGGAAGATGGACGGAGGAGGAAGAAAAATGGGAAAAACAAACGGTGTGCATCCTCGAAATTGGCAGACGCTGTGCTACTGCACAGTCTTTAGGCTATCCGCAAACATTATCTCTAAATTTTTTTCCCTATATCACTTTTCCCTTCTATTTTTCCCCTATTTTTCATCTCCCGCAGCGGTTCCCCCTAAATACTCCCCCTATACACCACTATAACTATAAATATTATTTTCCATACCTATTCATCATTTATTACCACTTTTTTCTCAACTAAAAAATACTGGCATGCACGGATTCTGACGGAAGGGGGCTGGTACAGTATCCCCTTTGTCGGGGACCATAATTAGGGGTACCCTCGAGGTTCCTAAATCTCAGCTGTTAACCCCCATCAGCACAAAGCTGCAAAGGCCTGATGAGAGCGATTAACTCAAGGGACATGATCCCGCCTCGCCTGAGCCCAGCCTCGGGCAAGGTCAGCCGACCCCAGTGGATTCACGCCTCGCCCGAAGTACACCCTCAAGCAACGGGCACACCCTCGGCTCACCCGAGGCCCATTCTTCGCCAGGAAGCAACCCTGGCCGGATCGCCACACAGACCGACCGCATTGCAGGAGCATTTAATGCAAAGGTGGCCTAGCACCTTATCTTGACGCGCGCTCCCCAGTCGACAGAGCCGAAGTGACCACAGTCACTTCACCGCTCCACTGACCGGCCTGACAAGAGGACAGCACTGCATGCGTCGCTCCGACTGTAGTGCCACTCGACAGAGTGAGGCTGACAGCAGCCAAGTCTGGCTTCGGGCGCCATAGGAAACTCCGCCTCGCCCGACCCAGGGCTCGAACTAGGCTACGGCCTCGGAAGACGATAGACTCCGCTTCGCCCGACCCAGGGCTCGGACTAGGCTACGGCCTCGGAAGACGACGGACTCCGCGTCACCCGACCCAGGGCTCGGACTAGGCTACGGCCTCAGAAGACGACGGACTCCGCCTCGCCCGACCCAGGGCTTGGACCAGGCTACGGCCTCAGAAGACGACGGACTCCGCCTCGCCCAACCCCAGGGCTCGGACTCGACCCCGACCCCAGGGCTCGGACTCGACCTCGACTTCAGAAGACAGACTCGACCTCGACCTCGGAGGAGCCTCCGCCTCGCCCGATCTAGGGCTCGGACCGACCACGCCACAGGGGAGGCCATCATTACTCTACCCCTAGCTAGCTCAGGCTATGGGGAACAAGACCGGCGTCCCATCCGACTCGCCCCGGTAAACAAGTAATGATGGCGCCCCGCGTGCTCCATGACAACGGTGGCTCTCAACCCCTTACGGAAGCAAGGAGACGTCAGCAAAGACTCGGCAGCCTCGACAGCTGTCCTTCGCAAGGCTCCAGCGCTCCTCCGACGGCCACGATATCACAGGAACAGGGTGCCAAAACCTCTCCAGCTGCCACAATGGCATGTACTTAGGGTGCTTGCTCCTCTCAGCTAGACACGTTAGCACACTGCTACATCCCCCATTGTACACCTGGACCCTCTCCTTACGCCTATAAAAGGAAGGTCTAGGGCACTCGTACGAGAAGGTTGGCCGCGCGGGAGGACGGGCTGGCGGACGGTCCCTCTCTCACTCTCCCACGCGGACGCTTGTAACCCCCTACTGCAAGCGCACCTGACCTGGGCGCAGGGCAACACGGAGGCCGCGGGATTCCCACCTTTGCCTGTCTCTTCCCCCCTTCATGCTCCGCCTCGCGCCGACCCATCTGGGCTGGGGCACGCAGCGACAATTCACTCGTCGGTCCAGGGACCCCCCGAGGTCGAAACGCCAACAGTTGGCACGCCAGGTAGGGGTCTGCTGCGTGTTGACGAAGAGCTTCCCGTCAAGCTCCAGATGGGTAGTCTCCAGCAACCTTTTATGCCCGGGACGGTGCTCCATTTCGGGAGTCTCGAGTTCATGTCCCTCGATGGCGGCTACGACATGATACTCCTTCTTCCACCGCGCGACGGCGACAATGGCGGCCAACAACCCGCTCGCCGGCGGTGGAATCGACGACGTCTTCCCCACGTGGCGGAAGAACAACATTCGAGCTTGTTCCGTTCCCTCCCCCACCGACGGAGGAGGAGGCGGGGCAACCAAGGCCAAGCAGGAGGCGGCACCTCGTCGGCTGTCGAGCGAGTCGACGGCGCAGGCGCCCCAACGGGGGACACGTCGAGCATCGCCCTCGCGTCTGAGACGAAGACGAGCGCCGTTTCCCCGTGACACGCCTACTCCGAGCAGATGGACGACGCCAACACGCTCGCGGAGGACTTGCTGAGCGTCACCCTCGTACCCAAGACGATGGTGCAGTCTGCCCCCGACGCGACTTCATCACCGCCTATCGACCAGGAGGTACCGACCGATTCCCATCTCGTGCCTTTTGGATTCAGCCTTGACCCACCGAGCGACTCCGTTTCAGTGGGAGCCCTCATAGAGGCATGTCCAAACCCTCCGGGGTACGGTATGCGGTCACCCTGGGACTGGCTGATAGCCGACTTGACCTACGGGCCCTCGGATCCCGAGGAAGATGACGAGCCCGACTTCTGTTGGGATTTCTCCGGACTTGGTAACCCCAGTGCCATGCGGGACTTCATGACCACATGCGACTACTGCCTTTTCGACTGTTCCGACGGTAGTCGCAGCTTCGGCGACGAAGACTGCGGCCCGAGTCGTGAATGTTTCCACGTCGATCTAGGGGGTCCCGACGAAGACAACCATCTTGGTATGCCGGAAAATGATGATCTCCTTAGGTTTGCGCCTCGCGTTGACATCCTTCGGGAGCTAGCTGTGGTCCCAGTCCCTGCGGGGGGTCAGGACACACAGCTCGAGCAAATCCGCGAGGTGCAGGCCAGGCTCGACGAGGGAGCAGGAACACTCGAGCCGTTCCGCCGGAACATCGGGCAGGAATGGGCAGGCCAAGCTCTGGCCGGAGAAGCACGTCGTCTACCCCAGGGCATCCAGCACCGCATCGCCGATGATGTCAGGGCAAGACCGCCCCCGGCTTCCAATGAGGTCGGCCAGAACCTGACTGCAGCAGCAATACTTCTCCGCGCGATGCCGGAGCCATCCACCACCAAGGGGCGGCGCATCCAGGGAGAACTCAAGAATCTCCTGGAGGACGCCGCGGCCCGACGGGCCGAAAGCTCTGCCTCCCGAAGGCAGGGGTACCCCCCAGAGCATCGCGCCGCAACTTCCCGGTTCGAGCGGGAAGCCTCGGTCCACACCGGGCGCACGCGCAACACAGCGCCTGCGACCCCGGGACACCTCGGCAATGAGCACCACCACCGCAACCGTCGAACCCACCTCGACGAGAGGGTGCGCCGAGGCTACCACCCCCGGCGTGGGGGACGCTACGACAACAGGGAGGATCGGAGTCCCTCGCCCGAACTGCTCGATCCGCAGGATTTCAGGCGAGCCATACGACGGGCGCCGTTCCTGACCCAGTTCCGAACCCCGACTACCATCGTAAAGTACTCGGGGGAGACGAGGCCGGAACTATGGCTCGCGGACTACCGGCTGGCCTACCAACTAGGTGGAACGGACGACGACAACCTCATCATCCGCAACCTCCCCCTGTTCCTCTCCGACACCGCTCGAGCCTGGTTGGAGCACCTGCCTCTGGGGCAGATCTCCAACTAGGACGACCTGGTTCAAGCCTTCGCCGGCAACTTCTAGGGCACGTACGTACGCCCTGGGAACTCCTGGGATCTCCGAAGCTGCCGCCAGCAGCCGGGAGAGTCTCCCCGGGACTACATCCGGCGATTCTCGAAGCAGCGCACCGAGCTACCCAACGTCACCGACTTGGATGTCATCGGCGCGTTCCTCGCCGGCACCACCTGCCGCGACCTGGTGAGCAAGTTGGGTCGCAAGACCCCCACCAGGGCGAGCGAGCTGATGGACATCGCCACCAAGTTCGCCTCTGGCCAGGAAGCGGTTGAGGCCATCTTCCGGAAGGACAAGTAGCCCCAGGGCCGCCAGCCGAAAGATGTCCCCGAGGCATCCACTCAGCGCGACACCAAGAAAAAAGGCAAGAAGAAGTCGCAAGCGAAACGCGACGCCACCAACGCGGACCTTGTCGCCGCCGCTGAGTACAAGAACCCTCGGAAACCTCCCGGGGGCGTCAATCTCTTCGACAAGATGCTCAATGAGCCATGCCCCTATCATCAGGGGCCCGTCAAGCACACCCTTGAGGAGTGCGCCATGCTTTGGCGCCACTTTCACAAGGCCGGGCCACCTGCGGAAGGTGGCAAGGCCCGCAACGACGATGAGAAGGAAGATCGCAAGGCAGGAGAGTTCCCCGAGGTCCACGATTGCTTCATGATCTATGGAGGGCAAGTGGTGAACGCCTTGGCTCGGCACCGCAAGCAAGAGTGCCGGGAGGTCTGCTCGGTAAAGGTGGCGGCGCCAGTCTACCTAGACTAGTCCGACAAGTCCATCACCTTTGACCAGGGCGACCATCCCAAACGCGTGCCGAGTCCGGGGAAGTATTCGCTCGTTGTCGACCCCGTCATCGGCAACGTCAGGCTCACCAAGTTCCTCATGGACGGAGGCAGCAGCCTCAACATCATCTACGCCGAGACCCTCGGGCTCCTGCGGATCGACCTGTCCTCGGTCCGGGTGGGCGCGGCGCCTTTCCATGGGATCATTCTCGGGAAACGCGTCTAGCCTCTCGGACAACTCGATCTACTCGTCTGCTTTGGGACTCCCTCCAACTTCCGAAGGGAAACCCTCATGTTTGAGGTGGTCGGGTTCCGAGGAACCTACCACGCAGTGCTGGGGAGGCCATGCTACGCCAAGTTCATGGCTGTCCCCAACTATACCTACCTCAAGCTCAAGATGTCGGGCCCCAACGGGGTCATCACCGTCGGCCCCACGTACCGACATACGTACGAATGCGACGTGGAGTGCGTGGAATACGCCGAGGCCCTCGCCGAATCCGAGGCCCTCAGCACCGACCTGGAGAGCCTCTCCAAGGAGGTGCCTGACGTGAAGCGCCATGCCGGCAACTTCGAGCCAGCAGAGACGATCAAATCTGTCCCACTCGACCCCAGCAACGACGTCTCCAAGCAGGTCCGGATTGGCTCCGAGCTCGACCCCAAATAGGAAGCAGTGCTCGTCGACTTCCTCCGTGCAAACGCCGACATTTTCGCGTGGAGTCCCTCGGACATGCCCAACATACCGAGGGAGGTCGCCGAGCACTCGCTGGATATCCGAGCTGGAGCCCGACCCGTGAAGCAGCCTCTGCGCCGATTCGACGAAGAAAAGCGCAGAGCCATAGGCGAGGAGATCCACAAGCTGATGGCAGCAGGGTTCATCAAAGAGGTATTCCATATCGAATGGCTTGCCAACCCTGTGCTTGTGAGGAAGAAAGGAGGGAAATGGCGAATGTGCGTAGACTACACTGGTCTGAACAAAGCATGTCCGAAGGTTCCCTATCCTCTGCCTCGTATCGATCAAATCGTGGATTCCACTGCTGGGTGTGAAACCCTGTCTTTCCTTGATGCCTACTTCGGGTATCATCAAATCAGGATGAAAGAGTCCGACCAGCTCGCGACTTCTTTCATCACACCATTCGGCATGTACTGCTACGTTACTATACCGTTTGGTTTGAGGAATGCGGGTGCGATATACCAAAGGTGCATGAACCACGAGTTCGGCCAACACATTGGTCGAACGACCGAGGCTTACGTCGATGACATCATAGTCAAGACGAAGAAGGCCTCCGACCTCCTTTCCGACCTTGAAACGACATTCCGGTGTCTCAAGGCGAAAGGCGTGAAACTCAATCCCGAGAAGTGCGTCTTCGGAGTACCCCAAGGCATGCTCTTGGGGTTCATCGTCTCCGAGCGGGGCATCAAGGCCAACCCGGAGAAAATCGCGGCCATCACCAACATGGGGCCCATCAAGGACCTGAAGGGCGTACAGAGGGTCATGGGATGCCTTGCGGCTCTGAGCCGCTTCATCTCGCGCCTCGGCGAAAGAGGCCTACCCCTGTACCGCCTCTTAAGGAAAGCTGAGAGCTTCACTTGGACCCCCGAGGCCGAGAAAGCCCTCAGGAACCTGAAGGCGCTCCTCACGAACGCGCCCATCTTGGTGCCTCCCGCTGCCGAAGAAACCCTCTTGATCTACGTCGCCGCTACCACTCAGGTGGTCAGCGCTGCGGTCGTGGTTGAGAGACGAGAAGAGGGGCATGCATTGCCCGTCCAGAGGCCAGTCTACTTCATCAGTGAGGTACTGTTCGAGACCAAGATCCGCTACCCACAAATTCAGAAGCTACTGTACACGGTAATTCTGACGTGGCGAAAGTTGCGACACTACTTCGAGTCACATCCGGTGACTGTGGTGTCATCCTTCCCCCTGGGGGAGATCATCCAGTGCCGAGAGGCCTCGGGTAGGGTTGCAAAGTGGGCGGTGGAAATCATGGGCGAGACGATCTCGTTCGCACCTCGGAAGGCCATCAAGTCCCAAGTCTTGGCAGACTTTGTGGCTGAATGGGTCGACACCCAGCTTCTCGAGGCTCCGATTCAGCCAGAACTCTGGACCATGTTTTTCGATGGGTCGCTAATGAAAACAGGAGCGGGCGCGAGCCTGCTCTTCATCTCACCCCTCGGGAAACACCTCCGCTATGTGCTGCGCCTCCACTTCCCGGCATCCAACAACGTGGCCAAGTACGAGGCTCTGGTTAACGGGCTGCGCATCGCCATCGAGCTAGGGGTCCGACGCCTCGACGCTCGCGGCGACTCGCAGCTTGTCATCGACCAAGTCATGAAGAACTCCCACTGCCATGACCCGAAGATGGAAGCCAACTGCGATGAGGTTCGGCGCCTGGAAGACAAGTTCTACGGGCTCGAGCTCAACCACTTCGCCCGACGATACAACGAGACTGCGGATGAGCTGGCTAAGATAGCCTCGGGGCGAACAACGGTTTCCCTGGATGTCTTTTCCCGAGACCTACATCAACCCTCAGTCAAGACTGACAACACGCCCGAGCCCGAGAAGGCCTCGGTCCAGCCCGAGGTACCCTTGGCCGAGCCCGAGGCGCCCTCGGCTCCGCCCGAGGCACCCTCGGCCCCCGAGGGTGAGGCATTGCGCGTCGAGGAAGAGCGGAGCAGGGTCACGCCTAATCGAAACTGGCAGAGCCCGTACCTGCAATATCTCCACCGAGGAGAGCTACCACTCGACCAAGCCGAAGCTCGGCGATTGGCACGGCGTGCCAAGTCGTTCGTCCTACTAGGGGACGGGAAGGAGCTCTACCACTGCAGCCCCTCAGGCATCCTCCAGCGATGCATATCCATCGCCGAAGGTCAGGAGTTATTACAAGAAATACACTCGGGGGCTTGCGATCATCACGCAGCGCCTCGAGCCCTTGTCAGAAAAGCTTTCCGACAAGGTTTCTACTGGCCGACAGCGGTGGCCGACGCCACTAGGATTGTCCGCACCAGCCAAGGGTGTCAATTCTACGCAAGGCAGACCCACCTGCCTGCTCAGGCTCTGCAGACAATACCCATCACCTAGCCGTTTGCTGTGTGGGGCCTGGACCTCGTCGGTCCCTTGTAGAAGGCACCCGAGGGCTACACGCACTGCTGGTCGCCATCGACAAATTCTCCAAGTGGATCGAGGTCCGACTCCTAAACAGCATCAGGTCCGAACAGGCGGTGGTTTTCTTCACCAACATCATCCATCGCTTCGAGGTCCCGAACTCCATCATAACCGACAACGGCACCCAGTTCACCGGCAAAAAGTTCCCGGACTTCTGCGAGGATCACCATATCCGGGTGGACTGGGCCGCCGTAGCTTACCCCATGACGAATGGGCAAGTGGAGCGTGCCAACGGCATGATCCTGCAAGGACTCAAGCCACGGATCTACAACGACCTCAACAAGTTCGGCAAGCGATGGATGAAGGAGCTCCCCTCGGTGGTCTGGAGTCTAAGGACGACGCCGAGCCGAGCCACGGGCTTCACACCGTTCTTTCTAGTCTATGGGACCGAGGCCATCTTGCCCACAGACTTAGAATACGGTTCCCTGAGGGCGAGGGCCTACGACGACCGACGCAACCAGACCAACCGAGAAGACTCGCTGGACCAGCTGGGAGAGGCTCGGGACATGGCCTTACTACACTCGGCGCGGTACCAGCAGTCCCTGCGATGCTACCACGCCCGAGGGGTTCGATCCCGAGACCTCCAGGTGGGCGACTTGGTGCTTCGGATGCGACAAGACGCCCGAGGGCGGCACAAGCTCACGCCTCCCTGGGAAGGGCCGTTCGTCATCGACAAGGTTCTGAAGCCCGGGACGTACAAACTGGCCAACAGTCAAGGCGAGGTCTATAGCAACGCTTGGAACGTCCGACAGCTACATCGTTTCTACCCTTAAAGATGCTTTCAAGTCATTCGCACACCTCATTTACGCACAGAGTCTAACCAACAAGGAAGGGTTAGCCTTGCCTCGGCAAAGCCCGACCCTCCCTCGGGGGCTAGAAGGGGGGAACCCCCTCTGCGTCAAATTTTTCCTTGGAAAAGATCTTTTCTGCCAGAATGTTTTTCGTGCTTTTCGACTACTTCGAAAGTGGGATCCTGAAAACGACAGAGTACACGTAAGCAGCCAAGGCTGACCGAGCCGAGGAACTCCTACGCCTCTGGGATACGGATACCTCACTCATCACCTTCTGCAATAAGTAACTCACGCTCGGATAGGCGATTCCGCGGACCGAGCAAGTCTTCATGCTCGAAAGCTCTTCTGCTGAAACGATTTTTCGTGCCTTCTCAACTATATCGGTAGCAGAATCCTACAGATGAGCAAGAGTACACGTAAGCAGCCAAGGCCGACTGAGCCGAGGGACTCCTACGCCTCCGGGATATGGATACCTCACTCATCACCTTCTGCGATAAGTAACTCTCGCTCGGACAAACAATTCTGTTACCGACAAATAAGTCCAGATACTCGAAACAAGGGGAAAAGAGACACAGCTTTACAACACGACGACAGTATGTTTGGGCCTCGGCGGCCGCAGAAAACATACGCACATTACAAGATGGACTGGTCCTGCAGGCTCAGGCGTCGATGGAGGAGGCAGCAGCAGCAGCCTCGGCATCAACTCCACCCTCGGTGAAGTCTGACCGAGCCTCAGACGGCAACACGGTCGGAGGATCTTCGCTCCGAAGTACTATGTCAGCACCGTGCCCGGGCCATTGCCGCCAGGGTCTCTTCCTGGAATTCGGCCCGAGCAGACGGCTCGGCCGGCCGCCCCAAAGCCTCAGCCAGCTGTCCCCTGAGGACATCGACCCGGCTCGTGGCTTCGGCAACTCGACTCCGGCGCTGGTCCCGCCAGTAGACGGCCCGGCCAGGCTCCGGCCGACGAAGTCTTCTTTTCGAGCCAACTCTGCCTCTGTCCATGCTAACACCGCTGCCTCCGGCTTCGGCTCATCGTAGAGCGGTCGAGGGTCTCCTTTAACTAAGCAAGAGAAGCCTCGGGCGGTAAGGCCGACCGAGCCGAGGGACTCCTACGCCTCCGGGATACGGATACCTCACTCGTCACCTTCGCACGAGGCAACTCACACTTGGTTAAGCAGTTCAGTTGACCGACAGGCGAGACCTAGTGCTCGAAATGAGGAAAAAACATGGCTCCGCGCCGAAAATACATACATGTTCAGGCCCCGACAGCCACAATGAATAGACACCGGCACTCAAAATGCCATTACAAATGGAACTCTGGTTCCGCGCCTACGGGTATGAACAACCTCCGCACTGGAGAGCCTGCGAGGCGACAAGCTCCAGGCGACTCACCAGTGACCTCCGCAGCAGCAGCCATGGTCCCAGGACGGACACAGCCACCGGAAGGCTATCGCTCGCGTCCCCACCCAAGGGACGCGAACCAGATATTAAAGCCAAAGAGCCGGAGGTCGGTCCGAAGACGGCACTGACGGCCTCGATGACGGAGAAGCTTCCTCCAGCCGCCAACGTCGCACCAGCAAGCGCAGGGCGCTCCAAAGTGCACCGGCAGGTCCTTGCCTCCACCCTCGCCACGAAAGCGAGGACAAGGGACGGAATGTTGCATCCTAGCTAGACAACAACAGCCCGCCTTCCCCGGCATGGCTGGAGGACGCCTCCTCCGCAGAGCTGGAGGATGGTTTCCACCACCAGAAGCTGGAGGAAGAGGTGGCCAGTCGACCCGTGCAGAAGGTAGAGCCCCGACTCACCTCGCTCGCCGCCCCAGCAAGGATGACAAAGATCCTTGAAGCTGAGGGCGGCGCAGAGGCCGCAGCCCGGCTCGCTCCTCCCCACCACCGAGCTGGAGGTCACCGTCTTGGGTGACCGCCGGCGAGGGGATGCAGCCGGGCTGCACGACGAAAATCCTTGAAGCCGAACGATGGCTGAAAGGTACCAACTTCCATGGAGTTGTGTTCCTCCGACGACGACAAGGCGGAAGAACCCCGGGCGCTCCCCACCCAGGGGCTCGAGAGATGGAAAGACGCGATGCATGAGGGGAGCGCGAAGACATGGTTGCCTTTCAAGGGGGTCACCCTCCTTTAAAAGGCAACTCTCCCCACTTGCGTTCTTAGCCGTCGCGGGCTGAGTCTTCTCCAACACGCTCCAAGGTCCTCCCCCACGACGTGGGGGCTAGGTCCCACGCGTCATGCAAGCTGGCCCAAGGCGGAAGAAGTCAAACCGCCGCGCGTGGTGCGCATAACTGCCCAACGGTTACAAGCGCTCCTCCACTTTTGCCTAGACCAGCGGGTGAAAGCGCGGACCGCCATGCGGGCGGCATGCAACCGCACCAAGGGGGCGCACCCTTTCGACTTCGACGCGTCCAGCATGGAGGCCTAGGCCCACACGTCATGTAACCGGCGCGTCGGTTACTACGTGCAGGAAACTGCACCGCCACTCGTGCCACTACCGTGCCTCCTCGACTGCGGAACCAGTACCGCGACTCGAGGCAACCCCGCGCATGACCCAATAGTGCCAACTAGGCACGTCGGTCACGGGTGAGCCAGCCGCGGGAGAAGGCGTGACGGCCGATACGGCCAAAGATGGGCCGACAGTGATGGCGGTGGCAGACTGGCGGAAGCAGCGGTCAAGTCGTCTGCAGGCTCACGTCCCCTCCAGGTACAGCGAGAGAACCCTCTCCCACGGTGTGGAGACAACGCGCCCGTGTTCCGTTCCTCGAACGGCTCGCGCACACGCAACGGCTGCCCCGCGAACCACTCGTCCCGTCGCATTAACTCTGCGGCAGGGCAGGCAGCACCTTTGGCGAAGCAGACGACGCTTCGCTTCCGCCGCATTGACCGCGTCAAAAAAGGTGCGCCACGACGTTCGATTTTATATCCTTCCCCTTTTTTCTCTTTCTCTCTCTTACAACAGGGACCAGGAAAGGAAATACATGGGATCCTTCTCCGCGAAGGAAACGGGCTCCGAGCCCCCACTACTGATCAGAGGTTCGAAGGCTGGCCCCTCGGAAGGGTTCGACAGCCGCCTCAGAGCACTCGGGTTCCGCGCCTGCTACTGGTCAGAGGTTCGATGGCTGGCCCCTCGGAAGGGTTCAACGGTCGCCTCAGGCTACTCGGGCTCCGCGCCCACTACTGATCAGGGGTTCGTAGGCTGGCCCCCGAAGGGTTCACAGCCGCCTCAGACACAGAGTGAGGGATGACCATGGGTACGTTCGATACATAACCGAGGCTCGGGCTATGCTCCCGAGGTACCCTAGGACATTTCTGAGACCCGCGGGAACGATTCTGTAACGGAATCCCACCAGAGGGAGGCATCGAGCCCTCGGACCCCGTCGAAAGGGGACCGGATCCGACAAATCACCCGCAGGTACTTTTGGGCGCGCCTCCGGGCCACAGCCGACCCCTAACGGATGGGGCACGGGCGTCCACTCGGATCACCCGTTCGCAACTCGCTGGAGACACCATGTTCAACGCCCTCCAAGGGCAAACATGGCGCTTTCCCCCCTCCTCCTTGCGAAAAGGCGACGCAGGGGCGTATGTAAAAAAGTCGAGTCTGTCTTTGATCGTCCTCTCGCTCTATGCGGAGGCTCGGGGGCTGCTCTCGCAAACCTGGCTCCGGCCAAACCGTTGACAGCGTCAACATAGCAACCCGAGAACTTGGGACTCGACGGTGCACCCGGGCTACGGCCAGCTCGCATGAGGGAACAACCAGACCGGCCGAAGCATCACAAAACGCATTAAGACCTCAAAGGAGTCTAACCACTCCTCCGAGGCCTCGGGGGCTACACCCGGCGGGTGCGCTCGCGCGCACCCACCAGAACAAACAGCAACCGAGAAAGGCTGGTCCCCTTGCAAAAAAGTGCGACAAAAGCCTCCAAGCGAGTATTAACACTCCCTTGGAGGCTCGGGGGCTACTATCGGGGACCATAATTAGGGGTACCCCTGAGGTTCCTAAATCTCAACTGGTAACCCCCATCAGCACAAAGCTGCAAAGGCCTGATGGGAGCGATTAACTCAAGGGACATGATCCCGCCTCGCCCGAGCCCAGCCTCGGGCAAGGTCAGCCGACCCCAGTGGATTCACGCCTCGCCCGAGGTACCCCCTCAAGCAACGGGCACACCCTCGGCTCACCCGAGGCCCAGTCTTTGCCAGGAAGCAACCTTGGCCGGATCGCCACACCGACCGACCGCATTGCAGGAGCATTTAATGCAAAGGTGGCTTGGCACCTTATCCTGACGCGCGCTCCCCAGTCGACAGAGCCGAAGTGACCGCAGTCACTTTGCCGCTCCACTGACCAGCCTGACAAGAGGACAGCACCACATGCGTCGGTCCAACTGCAGTGCCACTCGACAGAGTGAGGCTAACAGCAGCCAAGTCTGGCTTTGGGCGCCATAGGAAACTCCGCCTCGCCCGACCCAGGGCTCAGACTAGGCTACGGCCTCGGAAGACGACGGACTCCGCTTCGCCCGACCCAGGGCTCGGACTAGGCTACAGCCTCAGAAGACGACGGACTCCGCCTCGCCCGACCCAGGGCTCGGACTAGGCTACGGCCTCGGAAGACGACGGACTCCGCTTCGCCCGACCCAGGGCTCGGACTAGGCTACGGCCTCGGAAGACGACGGACTCCGCTTCGCCCGACCCAGGGCTCGGACTAGGCTACGGCCTCGGAAGACGACGGACTCCGCCTCGCCCGACCTAAGGCTCGGACCAGGCTACGGCCTCGGAAGACGACGGACTCCGCCTCGCCCGACCCCAGGGCTCGGACTCGACCCCGACCCCAGGGCTCGGACTCGACCTCGACTTTAGAAGACAGACTCGACCTCGACCTCGGAGGAGCCTCCGGCTCGCCCGATCCAGGGCTCGGACTGACCACGCCACAGGGGAGGCCATCATTACTCTACCCCTAGCTAGCTCAGGCTATGGGGAACAAGACCGGCGTCCCACCCGACTCGCCCCGGTAAACAAGTAATGATGGCGCCCCGCGTGCTCCATGACGACGGCGGCTCTCAACCCCTTACGGAAGCAAGGAGACGTCAGCAAAGACTCGGCAGCCTCGACAGCTGTCCTTCCGCAAGGCTCCAGCGCTCCTCCAACGGCCACGACATCACTGGAACAGGGTGCCAAAACCTCTCCAGCTGCCACAATGGCATGTAGTTAGGGCGCTAGCTCCTCTCAGCTAGACACGTTAGCACACTGCTACATCCCCCATTGTAACCTGCACCCTCTCCTTACGCCTATAAAAGGAAGGTCCAAGGCACTCGTACGAGAAGGTTGGTCGCGCGGGAGTACGGGCTGGCGGACGGTCCCTCTCTCACTCTCCCACGCGGACGCTTGTAATCCCCTACTGCAAGCGCACCCGACCTGGGCGCAGGGCAACACGGATGTCGCGGGATTCCCACCTTTGCCTGTCTCTTCCCCCTTCGTGCTCCGCCTCGCGCCGACCCATCTGGGCTGGGGCACGCGGCGACAATTCACTCGTCGGTCCAGGGACCCCCCAGGGTTGAAACACCGACACCCTTGCCTGATGTGAGAGAGAAGGGGGACGCTCGGTAGGGTGCAAGGTAGGGAGCAGCGGTGCGGGTGGTAGCGTGATTACTGCAGTCGCTACGACGTGAGCAGTGGTAAGGGAGAGGATGGAAGGGTGGTGCGCTGCAGATAGCCTTAAGCTCCGAGAACCAGGAAAAAGCGTGTGCAGAACCGATTGTCCAAAACCGAATTTGCTCAATACAGATACCGATGTCACACAACATGAAAAGTTAGGGGACTTAGGCATTTAGTGATCTAAACAAGAAAGCTAATGGTGGTGTGATAAAATTTAGCACATATTATCTTATAAGCTGTTAAAGGGGTGCTAAAAGGAGCTAAACGTGGGGCAGAGAACCCCATTTTGCACCCATACCCTCCAACCCCATTCTCTCTCTCCACATTAGGGGCATGAGTGTTTTTTTATTCTAATGTACTAAACTTTATTAAAGTAGTCCAAACACCAAAGAAGCTAAACTTTAGCACTTTAATTTATATGGTTAAAGTTCAACAAGAAGCTAAAGTTTATTCGCGACAAGTTACTCATAGGTGACATGCCTCGTTGGCACCGACGGTTTTGGATGAAATGCGGAGTTTTTATTGGTTTTGAGAGATCGGGCCCAAATGACGCATTTTCCTCTCTTTTTTGTTCTGCTGTATGTACCTGCAGCTTTGCCTGCATCTGTTTGCTGGTAGCCGGGCGCCAATCATGGCCGCGTCTTTTTTATTCAAATTTGAGCGAAAATGCACAGCGGCTGCATGCATGCATGGGCGGAAACGACGCAAAAATCAAATTTAAAACAGTATACGGGTTCCTGCAAGCAAGATGCATAAAATAGTACTGGCTTTTTAGCTAGCATGGAAATGCGTGAAGAGAGCTAGCTGTCTTGTTTAGTTTATACTCCATGCATGGTAATGGTATGTGCCCGGGATCAGCGGACAGGGGTCGTCCCTTGCTACCGTTTGGCCATGTGCATGCATGCACCGCCAACCTGAACCCGGTTGTTGCACAGCTTTCTCTGGCTGGATCGATAATAAAATCAGAAAAATCGAATCAAATGGATGGATGGATGACCTTGTCCTCTTATCCTCTTACAAATGCTTCTCTTACGGTACTATACTAGTTTGACTAGACATTCAAATTGAACAAAAGAAACTCTAGCAGTATTTCTTAGTTCTTACTGCTGCCCAAGCTACATTGCAATGCTATATATGCAATATCAATGTCAACAATGACATGCGCACATGCGTACAATGGCGAGCGTAGGATTAAAATTTATGGGAGGCCAAGAAAGAAGACGGACACAATCAAGCAATAACGTATAAAACCAGTGTTACATAGAATTCAAGTTTCGTATCAATACACAAGTAACACGATACAAGTTTGAAGAAGAAAACTATATATATGAACAGAATAGGTAAACATACCGCTAAGTTCTTGCTGATCAAATCGAAGCCATAAGTAAGTACCTTGTCGAATGTTGATCTCCTCGATGTATCCGGCTGAGAGCTAAAGCTCGCTGGTTCGCTAAGCTTGTCGGCCGTTGGGTATGTCGCGACGAGCAAGATCTAGCCTACTAGGCAGGCCGGCGTCGTGACGATAACAAGCGGGACAGGGGCATCAAAAAGGGGTGGGGTCGCATGTCGGGAACGGAGTGGCGGTGGTGGGAACAGGCCATAGGGCGGACTGGTTCAAGCGGTTTCGGGAGAATAGATCCGGACGAATAGATGTGAGAATTGTGTTGAGGAGGTGGACTGAACCGATCCCATAAGTAGACACAGGCCAGGTCTGTTTTAACCCATCCAAAACTATAATTTTTCTGTATAACATTAAATGAACATTTGGTATAAGCGGCTATAAAAAATTTGAAGTGGCGCATAGCCCCACTTTGCCTCTTTGGGTCCGCCCGTATATCATTACCACGTAAAGAATTTATAGAGGTGGCTAGAAAGCTTCTAAAATAATAGCAAAATACTTTTCTTATTAGAAGAGTCGCAACATGACATCCAAAGACCAATAGCACATGAATGTTGCTTTCCAGCTCGTCACTGCATGCACTTGAGTCTACGAAAATGTATATCTGATCAGCAACTATATATATGAAAAGGATTTTTTATGAGATATATTTGATTGAAAAGAACTGTGTCTCCATCCACACATGTGTGTAACTAAAAGTATGTTTGGAAGCATCCAGTTTTTAAATAATTGGTATGTGAAAACTAAGATAGTTCTAAACATATCAGTTTATATGTCTCAGTTTATAGAAACTTAATTCTTAGTTTCTTAAAAACCAATAACTTAGTCTTCCCTAGCTAAACTCAGTTTATAAAAACTAAGGTGATTTCAAACATTATAACCGAGTTTTTTTTTTCATAAACCAATTTCTAAAAATTAAAGATAGAAATTGGATTCTTAAAAACTAGATTGCTTTTAAACGTAGCCTAACTTATGCATATAGGGTACATAAATATATAATTTCGGTAATATAAAGAAAATGTATAATATCGTTGATGCTTTTATTCGGATGCCTTTGGCCCCCAGCCGCCGCCAGACAAAACAAGGGTGGGACATTTGCTACACGTCGACCTGCCGGACCTTTTACCAAGCTTTCAACGCTAGCAAAGCGCTCCATTTCGTGGGTCATCGTTCTTTGGCTCGTTAGAGCCATCTCCAGCACCTTATCTATATTCATACTTATATTCAAATTATACTCTACAAACAATACAATCTAAAGTATAAAATAGTGCAAAAGGTATTTTTGGTGACTATATAGGTAAACTACTATACATTGCACCTATATAGTTACTAAAAACATCGATTTGCATCAATTTACATTGTAGATTGCACTGTTTATAGATTGTAGTTTAAATATAAGTATGGGTATAAGTAAGCTGCTGGAGATGGTCTTAGCACTCAAAAGTAAAACTTGCACACAACTAGCTGCCTACATACCAGATAGGACTAGATATCTAGTTAGCTTGGCTCGGCTCGTTCGTGTTCGAGCTGAATCGTTAAGCTAACAAGCTGGCTAGGCTCATTAAGCTAATAAACCATAGAATCAGCTCGGCTCAACTCATTTAACTCATGAGACATAGTAGAAAAAAGAATATGTATACAATAATGAATTTATAGTTAATTTTAAACTAATTTAACAATAGAAATTATTAATTATACTCATAGTTATAGAGACCACATCAATCTAACACCAAATTAACATAACTTATCAATTCACAATTCACACACATGTTCATTAGTTTAACCCCACGTTTATATTCATATAGACCAATTTAACACATAGACATAGTTCATCAATCATTAGTTTAACTTATAGGTCATAGATACCACACATACATATAACATGTTTATCAATTATTACGTAAATGATATGCATATAGTTTTGTTTTATTGAAATAATATGGTAGCTAGTTTAGCTCGCCAGCTCAATCATTAACAAACCGAGGTAGGATTTCAACTCAGCTCGTGAAAAATTCAAGCAAGCTGATTTGAGCCGAGCCGAGTTAACCACGAATCGAGCGAGCGAAAACATAAATATTTTGTCAAGCTCTAATCCCAGATCGAAATAGTTGAAATAGTTACGTTCTAGCTTTATTAAAGGGGTGTTTGAGACTACTTTAGGTTCAATGTAGAGTTATAGTTTATAATATGCATTTAATTTAATATTTTAATCTAAATAATAAATAAAATGACTTATTTAAATGTCTTCTGTTCATAAATTCAGCTTCATAATTTTTAGAGCACCTAATACCCGGTCCACTAAATCCACAAGAATTTCTGGAACTGGAGCAGTCCTATACTGGACCTAAGGTTAAACTGTAACATCTAAAATCTTATTATGAGAATTTAGTAAAAAAATAAATAAATGATTTAAAATATCTGTTAATAAGAATCTTCTTACCTTTGAAGTTCATCCCCAAAAGTGAATATGTTTTCTAATAAATATTAAATTAAAAAGATTCTAGATTATCCCTTTGTCAAACTATATATTTAAGCTAAAGCGTCTCTCAATAAGAGTTAACCATTAGGTAAATAATAATTTTTGTGTACATAGAATACTTAGAAGCATTCATTTAAATATGAAATAAGTAAATAAATAAAATATATTCTTGCATCATGTTGGGTGTTTGAGTTGAACATTTGATTTGAATTTAAATTTCAGTTTAAATTTGAAACTTGAAAGGAAATTGCAATAAAAAACAACAAGAAAAAAAAGAAAAAATAAGAGCAAAACATAAAAGGAAAAGAGGATACTGATCCATTACTGGCTTACTGCCTAGGCCGAATTCCTCAGTCCCAGCCCATAACTCCAAACGAGCGGCCCTTAGGGATGTCCCGGTTAGGTGGGGCCTGCTGGTGTAGGATCTAGTACACCGGCTAGAGGGGGGGTGAATACCGGTTTTAACTAAAATCAAAGACACTAGGGAAATTTAATAAATACAACAAGAGATATAAATTTCCTAGCTATGATAGGCAAACAAAGTATGATGAACAATTATGGCAATACTACAAATGATAGACAATACACAAATTACTAACTACTTCCAAAGTAATAAGTAAAGAGTGAAGAGAATGACACCGAGATTTATCCCGTGGTATCAGTGATTTGCCGATCACCCCTAATCCATGTTGAGGTGGAATTCAAGCTCTTACTTGCTCTTATATCAAGACGTGGCTTGATCTTTGAGCCAAGTGGACAAGAAATCACTCAATACCTCGATTCCACTAGTGTCGCCTTTGCCGCTCCAGCGAGGTGGGTGCGAACCCCTCACAACCAACACTGCGGCTCCTCCACAAACTTCATGGAGAGATCGACGGAGACAACACCCGAGCCGTCTAGGAGGCGGCAACCACCAAGAATAACAAGACAATGAAGCTTGCCCGATGTACCACCTAGTGTCTCAAAGATCACAATGGATGCAAATGCACTAGAAGCTCTCAATCACACAATAGAATGCAATCTCAAGCAAGGAGTCTGAGAGATTTAGTTAGAGGATCACAAATGAGCTCAATGTATGCTAGGAATGGCCAAGAGAGCCCTCACACACGAGCTCCACTTCTATTTATAGCCCCCATCTCAATACTAGCCGTTATGTGCAACTAGTGACAGTCCGTGCCCTATAGTTGGACGGTCCATCGTACAAGTAACGACTATAATTCCCATTTGAACATGTCAGTGCTGTTAGAAAAAATCAAGCCTGGACGATCCGCCAGCCTAGGCCGGACAGTCCGGGACCTGTCAACTTGAAACGCCAAAGCACTAACCATATTGAAAAACATGGGCAGAATGTTCGCCCACCATAACCGGACGGTCTGCCCCTAGGAGTAAGTACTGTCCGGGCTAAAGCCCCGAATAGTCCGTAGTACAAGAGCCCAAATCACACAGTCCCTGCCCAAATCCATTTTGGCACTTGTGGACAGTCCGCCAACCATGGCCGAACGGTCCGCACAAGAACACAGAGACATATGCGCCAATAGACCCCTCTGATAAGGTCGCAGATGGCCCGACCTCCTAGCCCGGATGGTCCACCGACCTAGAGCTCAGTTTTTTAAATGCGCTTTACGAAAAAGACTTGAACTCTCAAAAAACGAAGCACTGTTAGTCCTCATGCAAATGCAACATTATATGCTCTGTGACGGAACCCCCCAAGGTATTAGGCCCACCTACAGATGTCCTTGTCCTAAGGACCTCATACAGTCATGCAGGTGCACATAATGACTCGGCAAGTTCGGTTATCTGTATCTTCATCATATCGCCCAAGAGCACTTAACCCATCACGCAGACATTACACAAAACTAGAGACAAGAATGAGCGGAAGGATTAAAATAATATAATTTACATTCATATTAAAATATAGAAAGAGTATTTATTACATAACTGGGTGTTCGAGTGTCGCACTTATTAATACATAACTGGAAGGCAAAACACCCTCCCCCAAATAAGTTTAGTGATCTTCCTCCTGCTTTGGCACCACCTTAGAGCAGAAACAACAGAACTCGGCTGTTCCATCACCTACAACAACATGGGTTCGAAAACCCTGAGTACGGAGTGTACTTTCGCAAGTCTTACCAGGAAAAGACTGTCAAGGATATGTTGGCTTTTGGGGATCAAGGTAAAGCTCATCAAAATTCAAGGACTCTTATTTGCAGAAAAGCTTACTATGAGTGGATCCTTAAAAATCCATTTTTATTATCAGGTTAAGTAGATACCTGCATCTAGAGTTCTTCCTATCCTAGATCAGGCACTTGGCCTATGCTAGCCATCTTTTATCATTCCTTTAGTTCAATGGATTGCTACGTGTAGGGCAGTGACCAAGTCATCATGTCCGAGAAGTAACAGTGATCCGAATTGATTAATACCTAGCTAGGGATCTCCAACCACATGACATATGTAGCACTTAACCCTTGCATATGTCAACTCGCCACCGGGTTTCTCAAGACCAGAATGGGTTCACGCCAACCGAGAGCACAGATACACCACCGTCCAGCCTCTTGCCACAGAGGGTACACGCTACTCTCGTCATCTCTCCACTCCCATTGTGTGGTGGCCTTTCTGGTATTGGTCCGACCGAGGCAAAGCTTACCCATGACGAGGCATATGGCTAGTTAAAAGGTCCTCGGTCAGCAGGCCTACATCGGCTCGGTCCTTAAGCGACTTAGACGGAGACACTACACCGAGACTTCCTTCTCGTGCAAGTCACTCGCCCGGTCTCATCTTTATCATTTATAACCCAAAGTTTGGTACCTGGCAGAGGTACATCTTTTTAGATGTTGAACCCATCACGGCCATGATGGATTCACCATCACAAGTCTTTTCTTTGTAAAAGTTCCCATCCCATATGAAGCATCACCTTTTGTTTAAAACAAAACATTTTGTTTTCTAAAGCACAACTAAGCATCAGAAAACTTTAAGTAAATCAGGTAGCAAGGAATGGTAATCAGTTCCAAGGAAGGGAATGCAGTAATTGTTTAGCACACAACTCTTATCACCTAAAGCATCATCTGAAGTGATAAAGAGTTTAAAATAACAAGGAAAGGGGTAAATGCACCGGGGCTTGCCTTGTGTTGTAGAAGGATCTGGGTCTGTTCCACAGATGTCGAAGTAGAAGTTAATCTCGGCTGGTGGATTCTCAGCTTGAGGTACAACTTCTTCAACTACAGTCTCTTCCTCGTTTTCTATACATGACAGTACATGTACATGAATGCTTATGTGATGCTATGAACATGCAGTTATATAATAGAAACATACTAAGTTGTATCTTGAATATAACTTTCCTTCACGGTACACATTAATCACTAGGGTTTACTAAGTTAGTAGTCTATCAGTATTAAGCAATTAAACCCTAGGAGGCTAGTTTATTGGGTTTAGGACAAAACAATGTCCAAATCATTTCAAACTTCACCCAAGGTCTTTAATCATCATACTAAGCCTACCCAAAAAGTTTTACTATTTTTGGAGTTACTAAATTATTTCTAAAATTCTAAAAGACTTGGTTTGAGCACCTTTAAATGCTATATAATTCTAGGTTTGGAATAAAAATTTTGGAACTATTTTTATTAAATACTAGATGATTTTAGGAGCCTAGCAAAATTGGACTCATAATTTTACCATCTTTCTAGTATTTTCTACAAATTTCCAAGTCTGGCAGTAAAAAGAAAAGGAAAAACTATGAACAGTGATGGGCTCAAACCAGCCCATGAACAGGGGAAATCCGTGCATGCCTATGCCCGCGCTAGTGACTTCACGCAGAGACCCCTGGCCATTTGAATAACTAGTAAAGAGCCCACGACACTATTCATCTGTCTCTCTGACAATCGCACTTAAGTCCTTGGATTTCTATTTCTTCCTAGACAAGCCCTTGGCGATGGCGCACTTGCCCACCGGCCATCCCCTCGCTGGGACTCGCCTTTAACGGCAACGACCGATGAAACCGGGTGTCGGGTCATCATCCCTGATCCTAGGCGAGCCTAGGCCATGTCCTAATCGAGCTAATCCGCCCCAGAATTCCCTTGTCCACGGCGACGGTGAAACCCGAGGACGGACCGAGGCGTTCCCGATGATCTAGCGTGGTATAGCTCAATCGACTGAGTCGATGAGCATCACAAGCGTACAAGGGTGTTGAAACACGGACAAGAAGGACGAGGACGTACCTGAGGGTGGCTAGCCACGGCGTAGTGCCTCACGGCGGCGATTATGGCCGATTTGGGGGGAAAACCAAATTCGCGGTCTATGGTGGCTAATCGGGGGTGAGAGTTGGTGTTCTGCTTTCAATAATGAGCTAACAGAGTAGGCTGGGGCATCAATTTATAGTGTCCAGAAGTGGTGGCTCTGAATTTGGGGAAGATAAGCTGGCTGCCGGAGCAAGGTGTGTCGCCGGAGTTCGCTCAACGTGGCATTCACTAGGCAAAGATTTACGACCATCACTGGTTATCCTCCACAACTCGCATTGACGTGGTGAAATGACTTAAGGCGTGTCGTGGCCGATGTAAACGATGGCAACCCCATCGATGGTCGCACAGCCACGTCGCCGGTGCAAGTGGGTACGGTGAAACTGACTCTATCCACGCCCCCTCCGTTCTTTTCACGTCCGCAGTGATAACCTTTTTAAGCAGAGCATGAATCGCGGCGACCGGCGCAGATCTTGGCGCGGAGATCACCGGCGGCGACAGATACATTGAACCCACGATCTTATTCAGTCCACTGTTCATCACTGAACACCATCCCGAGCTGCCTGACTGGCCAAGTTAGAGGACTTCGTTTTCCAATTTTCATGCAACAACCTACTAATCCGTCTGTAGCAAAGTTGTTCTTCTATTAACCGGCTTCAACTTTGTTATAGGGTTCTTGATTAGATTCTCATTGAATCATGCACAAATTGATCTTGAAGTTCATCAGAACACACTGTTAGTCGAGTTTCAGTACCAGTGGTGACTGATAGCCCAACTTTAGGTCCAATTTTCTCCAATTTCCATATAGCTCGAAGGCTTAGTCACTTAATCAAACTTGAACTACTAACATAGCTCTACCATTTTGTTATAATGACTTAGGGCAAAATCTTCGTAGATTGAGAGAAACAAGGGCACAAACTTGGCCTAATGTCACCGATTTTAGAGTTTAAGCCATATGGTGCCTTTGAGACTTTTTGCAATTAACTCCAATTTGTTCCACAACACTTGAAAATCTTCCAATGTAAAAGTTGCTTAGTTTTTTATACTCTACTACTTTAATATAGTCACTTTGGTCCAAAAGTGCATAGAAACTGAAATCAGAAATCATCTTGTATGGAACTTAATTAGGGTTTCTAGGATTTCAATTAGGGTTTTTGAGTGTTCTAGGGTTTATGTGTCACTCAAATTCTCCAAGTTTAACCTCTGAGATAAAACTCAAGTTGTTATCATACACACCCACATTCCTCTGTCCCTTGGTTAAGTATCCTATTCTAGGGTTAAGGAGCACTTCAAGTCATCACATCACACTTATTTTGAACTTTTAGCCTAGTGGATGCACTCTAGGTGTAACAAACAGAATGTCATATCAATGCATATGATGCCATGCCCAGGTTTTAGTTCTTGTAACACCAGGGGTGTTACATCCTTCCCCCATAAAAGAATCTCGTCCTGAAGTTTAAAGTCATAGGGTAACACTACAAGAAACTGGCAAAAGTTCGTGGGGCAAACTAAGAACGTGGGTACCGATGTTCTTATTTGAATTAAGTTCATGGGTTTGACGAAGAACGTGGGTACCCACGTTTTTAATTTAAGTTCGTGCAGCCTGACTAAAACCGTCGAACTTAAGGTATTAGAAACGTGGGTACCCACGTTTTTAATTTAAGTTCGTGGGCCAGCAGGAAACCGTCAAACTTAACTAAAAAAACCAAAACCCCTAACCCGCGGACACCGTCTCTCACACGCTCTCATCCCTTCCACGCCGCCGCCGCCAAACTCAGACTCGCAAGCGGGAGCTCCGTCTCTGCCAGAAACTCGCCACCGCCGCGGCGGCCACGGCTCCACTCGCTTCCTCGCCCACCACCTCCGTACGTACTCCACGAGCTCACCCCCCACGAATACCCGACACCTTCTGACGCGCTGGTCTCGCAGGCGGACACGGAGCAGAGGAAGCACAAACTGCTGCACGCGGTTCAGGAAACGCGGCGCGGATTCGCAGCGCGTGGGGCCCGACCAACGCGCTGCCATCGAGGAGGCCGTCATACGTACGATGCCTAATCGGCCGCTGTCTAACAATTCGCACTCACGCAACACGGCGGCGTTTGTGACACTGTGCTTGGTTTGATTGCTTTTGTGTGTCATGTGCAGGTGGCCGTGGAGGAGCATGGTGCGGGGAAGGGAACGCCGATAGATCTCGCGGCGCTCGATGGCACCTGGAGGCTGTGTTACACATCGGCATCAGACGTGCTTGTGCTGTTCGAGGCGGCTGAGAGGCTTCCACTCCTGCAGGTTAAACAACGTGTATTCAGCGATCTGTCCTAATTTGTCGTTTCAATTGTATGCCTACTTATAGCCACCACCTAGCAATCAATTACAGATTCCAGCAAATTTGAGATCGACTGAAAATGTCAATAACTTGCCAATCTTCACGTTTTTAAATGTTCATACTAAGATTTTTTTTCTCGAACATGTAGGAGAGTTACGTATCTCATACAACCCAAGGGGCAAACACTGCACTAGGACCTGCCACACACACTAATCATGACCAATACCAAGGAGGGGGAATCATGACCATAAACTAGGGAGCTATTTAGCTCCCACTGTACACCAAAGTTTAGCTTCCTCTTTTGTGACACCATCATTCAGTAAAGATGTTGTCCCTTAACCCTGGAGCATACTTCTGCAGCCCAACCAACTTTAGGACAGAGTACCACACAGTCCTTGCAAAGATACATGAGGTGAGCAAATGCTGTATGTTCTCCTTTTCTTGATCACACATTTGACAGCTCTCGGGATGCTCAAGCCCCCAGCGAGCTAACCTATCTGCAGTTCAACACTAATTCAGAGCAGCTAGCCGAATGAAAAACTTGCATCAGGGTGGAGCCCAAGTCTTCCACATTTCTTTCCACGGGTCAAAACCAACAGCCCCGACAAAGAAACTATGATAAGCAGATTTGGTTGAGAATTCTCCGGTAGAGGATGGTGACCAAATGTGCCGGTCTTCTATTCTAGGGTGAAGTTCAACTTCTGCCATGATATCCCATGGATGGAGGTATTCCATCAAGGCTGCAGCTGACAGCCACCCTCTTGATGTCCCTCACCCAAGCATTATTGTCCAAAGTATCCTGCAACATTCATCATACTAGAAAATTATTGCTAAAAATGCAATACATGTTTGTTGTGTTTGTTAGGTTGAGCACTTGAGACATTAGAGATGATGAGTTTAAGAGTTTCATCATACCAGACCCTTTTGGTGTATCTGCATTCAGTCTCAAGATGATGCCCGGTTATATTTAGATGTCTGTGTACCGAGAGGGCACATTGACTATGCGGCCAGCTGTGCTGCACCAGTCTGTTCTAAGTCCAAATGCAATTTTGGATAATGAGCCAGCGTAGAATTTGCACTTGAGTAGAGCCCAGGTTTGCCAGATTGAGCAGATTTCCAGTGCTTTGGGGCAGCCAATGAATTGAGCTTGATAGTTGCTGATAGCTGGTGTTCAGTTCATCTCAAATAATACTAGAGCTGCATTGCAACTACTGTATTTTTCTGAAGTATGAATGTTACTATTTGCTTTGCACAAATCACATCCAAAAGAGTCCTTCCATTTTTAACTGTGCTTTTATATTGAGCCGACCAACTTGACATGCTTGATTATTCAAGCTACACCTTGAATACTTACATTTAATTTAAAATACAAAAAGTGACCTACGTATAAATGGAGTATCTTCTTTATATTGACAGCACAACTGCTGGTACTTAAATGCATGGACCTTGGAATATATAAAGAGTATGACAGTTGGAGGCGTGCTTTTTGCTCCATATATTCATGAAATGCTCACCAGTTTCATATTTTCATTGATAATGTCATTTTTTTTCTTCCAGTATCCATATTTTTTTTCATGTTTTTAAGTACATCATAACTGTATTTCATAGAAGAAAATTAACTTCTTACATTGACATTTCGCATCTTCTGAGCTTAGCTTCCTATTCTTTGCTTTCTATGATGTATCATATTTATTATCCAGCCTTTAGTCCTCATGTTTTCAGTTCTTTCATGTTTGATTCTTAAGTGATCTCTATAGGAGCAAGAAGGTGCAACACTGATGGTCTTTGCGAAGTTTGTTGTCCTGTCTAAATGAAATATATTTCTTCAATTTGAGGAGGTAATTCTAAATATGACTATTTGATTAAAGAAATGCAAAGCGAAGAGTTGCTAATTTCATGCTGAAACATTTAATTTCCAGTATTAGCAGAACATCACGAGAATGATGTATTTGCTTGTTATATAGGACTCTTGTATCAATCACTATAAGCTACATTATAAGTTAGCATTCTTCATAACCATGATTCAATTCACATGCAAGATGATATTATATAACCAGATTTTTTTGGGGACTGATTTGAAATTTGATTCATACAAGTACATCATTGGTATTTTATTCCCTTTTTTGTTATATCATCCACTGTCTTAACCTAAACCCTTCATTGTTCTTGAATTATCATTTTGTGTCACTACTTTGTTTGACCTTACATATCCTAAATACCGATTCAGTTTCAATGGCCGAATACTCACAATGTGCCTAGAAAATGTATGTACTCATCCTTATATGGGACTTATAATTTAGGAATTGGAGATCACGGATTAGGACCTACAACTAGTTATTTAATACTAATAAATTCTCGACGTAATTACAACACTAAGATTCAACCATCATGTGTTTATCCATTTTGGCAGGTGAAGCATCCAAGGGTAACGATGTCGACATGGAGGTACGGCGCCCCTGCCCTATGACTTGAGTTAATTTGGTTTCGTTAGTAAAAACTCCATGTGCTTGAGACCTCGCAATGTATGTGAAAGAATGAACTGGTCCAAATGCACAAAATAGTACTTTGCTATCAAATTCGAAGTTTGTTTGTGTGCATGTTTTAAGATGGTATATATGCTCTCCATGTTTGGGCAGGGTTGATTGATTGGTATATATGCTCTCAAGTAAGGAAACACAGAACGCACGCAAAAATATCCAGGTTGTGATGCTAGCGAACCTAGGTCCTCAAGTATTTTCTGCATCGGAACTCAGAAGAGCCTTGTGTATTTTTTCTGAAGTTTCTGTCCCTCTCGGGTTTTTTGGAGGTCTGTTCCTCTCTTTTGGCCATCGTTTGGTCCTGGAGTTAGTCACTCACTACCAAGTGTTTCAGAGGTCTGAACTGGTGAGCATCCAGATCTGTTGTTGCTTTTTATTTTCTTCTTCTGTGCTTCAGAGGCATCTTTGTACACCGATGGACTTGTGTGAATTTGTGATATGAACATATATCCATGTGTTTGAAATCTGTATTGTATGTGATATTCTGTGTTGCATGTGATATTATGTGTGTCTAATTTTTAATTTCTGTATTTTTTATTTTTTTCTGGAAAAGAGTTAAGAACGTGGGTACCCACGTTCTTAACCTTAAGAACGTGGGTACCGTCGAACTTAATGGGAAGCCCTCGCCGACTCACGCAGGACCCATAAGTTCGACGACCACGTGGCCCCGTCGAACTTAAGGTTAAGAACGTGGGTGCCGTCGAACTTATGAGAAAGAATTCGACGGCTCCCGTCGAACTTAAAAACCCACGTTTTTAACCTTAAGTTCGACGGTACCCACGTTCTTAATGTTAAGTTCGACGGTACCCACGTTCTTAACCTTAAGAACGTGGGGGCCGTCGAACTTACTTCTTTAAGTTCGTCCAAAAATCGCCGTCGGCTATATTCGTCGGTAACCCACGTTCTTATGGTAAGTTCGACGGCCTATTACATTAAGTTCGACGGTTTTTCACCCACGTTCTTTAACCAGTTTCTTGTAGTGTAAGTAATGGAAAAGGAAACACATCACAACTTTATTTCCTTATTTATTTTACAGAGCAGGGGTGTTGTGGGGTTTATTCCAACTTTACAACAAAGTACATAAATTTTATAGGTTACATGAAGCTAAAAACCTAGGAAAAATTTTCTTTAAGAAGTCTTGAGTCTCCCAGGTAGCTTTTTCTTCAGTGTGTTGGTTCCATTGTACCTTATAAAACTTGAGAGTCCTCTTTCGAGTGATTCTATCCTTTTGATCCATGACTCGAATGAGATGTTCTGAATAAGTCAAGTCTGGTTCCAAAGTAACATCCACCAAATCTATAGTTCGATCAAGAATCCGAAGGCATTTCTTCAACTGAGATACATGGAACACATTATGCACCACAGACAATGATTCTGGTAATTGAAGTCTGTACGCCATTTGTCCACATCGCTTAAGAATGGGAAACAGACCAATATATCGGGGTGCTAATTTTCCTTTAACCCCGAACCGGCTAACACCCTTCATCGGTGATACTTTTAGGTATACATGATCGTCGGCTTGAAAAATCAATGGTCGACGTCGTTTATCCGCATAATTTTTTTGCCGAGCTTGAGCTTCTTTTAGGTAATGTCTTATACGTTGGACTTTTTCTTCCGTTTCTTTAACCAAATCAGGCCTGAAAACCCACCGTTCTTCGGGTTCAAACCAATTTAAGGGTGTTCTACATCGTCGTCCGTATAGAGCTTCAAACGGTGCCATTTTAATACTTTCTTGATAACTATTACTATAAGAAAATTCTGCCAACGGCAGACAATCATCCCATTTCCGTGGGAATTCCAAGACACAGGCTTGTAGCATGTCTTCAAGTATTTGATTCACCCTCTCAGTTTGTCTGCTCGTCTGAGGATGATAGGCGGAACTGTGGAGCAATTTAGTGCCTAGAGATTTGTGCAGCTCAGTCCAAAACTTGGATACGAATTGCAGTCCCCGGTCCGACACTATCGTCTTCGGAACTCCATGCAAACTGAGAATACGAGCAATGTATAACTGAGCATAATCAGCAACTGGGTGATCCATTTATAAGTGGCATATATTCCCCAGCAGATAATGACGCCAAATCTTAAGGGCATGAACTACTGCAGCCAATTCCAGATCATGGGTGGGATATGTTCCTCATGCCAGCGCAGCTACCTTGAAGCATAAGCTATTACTCGTCCTTCTTGCATCATGACACATCCAAGTCCACTTCCTGATGCGTCACAATAAACATCAAACGACTTCTCGATATCCGGTTGGGCCAAAACCGGTGCAGTGGTTAACAACACTTTTAGCTGTTCAAAGGCCTCATTGCACTTAGAGGGCCAATCAAACTTAGTATCATTTTTCAATAACCCAGTAATGGGCTTAACAATTTTGGAGAAATCCGAAATGAATCTGCGGTAATAACCAGCCAATCTAAGGAAACTCCGAACTTGATGCACTGTAGTGGGTGATTTCCATTCTAGAATATCCTTGACCTTGCTGGGATCAACCGCAATCCCTTTGGTAGACAAAATATGTTCAAGAAATTAGATTTCTTCCAACCAAAACGCGCATTTGCTAAACTTGGCATACAACTGATGTTCCCTCAAGCGTGTTATAACGATCCGCAAGTGTCTTGCATGCTCCTCCTCATTCTTGGAATAGATCAAGATGTCATCAATGAAGACCACCACAAACTTGTCTAATCCGGGCATGAATACCGAATTCATCAAGTATGTAAAATGGGCTAGAACGTTTGTTAATGCAAAAGACATAACCAAATATTCAAATAACCCATACCGAGTAGTAAAAGCGGTCTTGGGTATATCCTTGGGTCGAATGCGGATCTGATGATAGCCCGATTTGAGATCAATTTTAGAAAACACCCGGGCTCCAGTAAGTTGATCGAACAAAATATCGATCCAAGGGAGAGGATACTTGTTCTTAATAGTAACTTCATTGAGGGGTGTATAGTTCACGCACATTTGAAGGGTCTGATCCTTCTTCTTGACAAAGATTGCTGGACATCCCCACGGCGATGAACTTGGTCTAATAATCCCTTTCTCCAATAAATCTTGTAATTGTGTCTTGAGTTCCACCAGTTTATTGGGTGGCATACGGTACGACCTTCTGGAGATAGGACCGTACCGGGCTTTAATTCAATCACAAACTCCACATCCCTTTCTGGAGGTAACCCAGGCAAATCTTCAAGGAATACATCCGGGAATTCACACACAACCGGAATGTCTTGTATTTCTTGTATTATGGCCTCAAAAACTTGTCTAGAGGTTTTTACTGGGACATATATGGGGGATAGACAGTTTGACTTCTTCTTGTCCATGACTCAATTGAATGGTCCTTTGTTCTGCATTGATGATGGCCTTATTCTGGGCTAACCAGTTCCTGCCTAGAATTGCATCTATATCTTGTCCCTTTATAACAATCATGTTAGTAGGGAATTCACGTTCGGCTAATGTTATTGGTACATGGAAGACTACTTCCTTAGTAAATATTTGACCCCCAGGTGAGTGAATAACAAATCCCTCCCTTGATTCAGTGCTATGTATGCAATGCTTCTCCACAAAAGTCTTGCTCATGAAGGTATGTGATGCACTAGAATAAAAAAGGATAACTGCTGGATGGTTGGCAATGAGAAACATACCCATCATCACCGGTTCTCCTTCTAGTGTAGTCGCCACCTGGGTGTAATAAACTCGCCTAGTTTTCTTCATATTCTTGCCCGCTGGAGGATTGACCACATTTCTCTTTCCTTGATTCGCGTTTCCCGAAGTCTATTGGAAATTTGATTTGTTCTGCTTCGATAGGGCAGTCTTTGATGAAATGTCCAGACTTCCCACAATTAAAGCAGCCACTTGAGAAACTGGGAAGGGTGGGGAAACGAGCACCAGGGGCACTCGGCTAATTGTTCTGGGTGGGGGCAGGAGTGAGACGGATGAACATGGGTTGCTTGAAGGGATATGTGGGTGGACGAGGAGAAGAACGATTTGGGTTGAAGGGACGAATTACCAACCCTGTCCGCTTTTCAGACCCCTAAGATGATCCTTCACCCGCATATCTCTTGGTTTTTCCCTGACCCGAATTCTTGGCTTCAACTGACAGTGGTGTGCTTACAACCCTGCTATAGGTGAGATCCAGACATGTAGCCATCTTACGCTGGAGTCGGTCATTCAATCCTCTCATAAAGCAATTTTTCTTTTTCAAATATGTGTCCACTTTGTCAATAGCATATTGGGAGAGGTGATTAAACTTGTTGAGATACTGCATTACAGAATCTCCCCCTTGCTTCAGATGTATGAACTCCTCCATTTTCATTTGCCGCACCCCTTCCGGAACATAATTTTCCCTGAATGCTTGTTTGAACTCCGCCCACGTGACTTGATGTCCTGTAGGCTGAATGACTGAAAAATTTGCCCACCAAGTGCTGGTAGGACCCCTCAACTGTTGGGCGGCGAATAGGGGCTTCTGCGTTTCAGTACAACGGATCAGCTCGAACTTTTGTTCCATAACCCACACCCATTCATCTGCTTCTAGAGGTTCTTTAGCCTTAACAAAGAGCAGTGGACAGGTTTCAGAGAACTCTAAATATGTGGTGTCTCGTGGCCCTTGAGGTTGACCTATGCCTCCATGTTGCTGAAATTGATTCCCCGCCAGTTCACACAGGAAACGTGTGTTGTCAGCGGTAGCATTGACTAAGGCAGCGATAGCCTCAGCCAGTATAAGAGGTACAGGTGGCGGGTTGGGAGTTTCCTCCCCACCGTGGGAAGTTCCCGCCCCGTCATGAGCACGAGTCCTTGATGGCATCTGAGGAAGAAAACATCCTGAATTATTACATGCCAAACATACACCACCTTTATTACATTATGCTGAACTGATAATAATTATACATACTCATTAATACAACTCAACTTCCTTATTTACTTTACATAAGGACACTACTTAAACTACACTACTCTAATTATGTTCGTCCCTGGCTACACCACTGCCAGCATCGGGAGAACGTTCATCCGCGAGGTTCTGTCACACCCGAGCTTTAAGGAACAAAGCCGGGTGCATCTCATACATGCGCCAAGAAGACAACATATATAATAACAGAGTGTATAGAGATAAATGTCACAATAACATCAGAGTATTTATTACATAGCAGAAGTCTTATTACAAAATAAAAGATGAATGTAAAACGAACTAAGGATCATCCTTGGCGCTAGAGTCAACTGAGAAACGCCACCCAGATTAGATCAAACTCCTTGCTTTGTGGCTCCTCCTGAACCACCTGATCTTCTCCTGTGGGGCGGGTGTGAGACAGCAAGGGTGAGCTCACACATGATCATAGCTCAACAAGTTGTGGGGAAACCAGTGGGCATGAACTCACCAAAGGTGGGAGTTCATGTGATGTGTAAGGCTAATCAACGACAGGGGTTAAAGCTGAGCATTGCTTTTAATTAGTTGGTCAAAATTTTATTAGCAGTTACTAAATGTAAGTAAATACCAAACCTTAATAAAAGTAGTAGAACAAAATTAATTAATAATCCCATGCATATGCAAATGAGAAAATTGAATTTTAAGTTACATAAATTAATCATGCGAGAGTCCTGAGCTGCTCTTGATTGTGAGCTCGGCTAGTATACCAGTTTTACACTATGTAGAGGTTGTACCCTTTACCCATAAGTCATGTTACCTATCTGCCACGGGGTTGTATGGGCCCAATACACCTCTACCAAGGAAGCGAGGCAGGGCAACACTACGAGGCCTTTACAAAGTTCCACTAGCTTCCGAAAACCCGCTATAATTTATGGGAAGAGCACTTGCAAGAATCCCTCGTCTGACCACCATCGCAGCAAAATCAACCCGAGAACCTCCTTTCATGCAACTCCCTTACTGCCCTTGCCCCTTTCGGGTAAGGTAGTCTTCCACTAGCTTTCCTAATTAGTTAGCCAAGGGGGCCCATTCCTCCCTTGTGGTGGCACGTGTTTCTCAAGTTAAGCTCCATGTTCCAATTAACATTAATGATCTTGACATGAATAGAAATAAAGTAACAAAATAATTAGAACATGGATATAATGAAATTTTAAGCCAAAAACCATGTAAAGCAATAGCAAAACTACCCAAGTGATTCAGGGGTAACAAGGTAAAGAGATAAACAGTCTAGGGTGACCTATCGGGTCCCATCAAAATTAAGCCTATGCATGAACATATGATATTAAATAATATTATTGGGTAAAAAGTGGTCAAGGGCACAACTTGCCTTCAATGAGCTCATGCTCAGCTACTTCTATCTGCTGGTCTCCAAGATCCTCAGTCACAGGCTCCTCTACTCGCCACAATACAAACAAGCACAGTATATAGAGAAAATTAACATCACACCAAACATGTAAACAAAATACATAATAATAATCTACACATTAAAATAAAATCCTAGGAACAGGAATCATAATTTTTGGGGTTATAGATCTTAGGATATGAATTTCCAAAGGTTTTATGTGCTTAAAATAGGATTAAGTGAGAATTATTTTTCTTACTATTGTCATGTCAAAACAAAGACTCTAGGTGATAGAGAATAATATTACAAAATTTTAGAAACTGGAATGGATTAATTTGGACCAAGTATGGATTTTCTATGAATTTATCAAGTTCTAGTAATTATTTTCATATTAAAAATCCATTTTCCAATCCATTTATTCAATTAAAACAGCACTGGACTGGGCCTCATTTTCTGGGAAAGACATGGGCTAACACGTAAAACTCTCCTAGACTTAGTTCTATGCCGTAGTGGACCGCGGGTTGATTCAACAGAAGTCTGAGGACTCTTAAGTAATAATGCCCCAGTGAAGGGGTATGGAGTGCCTGGGGCCGTCCGATTAGCCATCAGCCGCCAGGATCAAACAGACGACATGATCATGCGCGATTACATCAGAACCACACATCCTAGGATCTACCGTCTAGATAAAAACACATGAAACGGTGCACTGGATCTGATCAGGATCGTCCGTGAGCCGATCTACGGTTCCGGCCCCTAACCAGGCTACGCTATCGCGCTGCAACCATCTATGCCGTTGACTTTACCATCAACGGCAACGACACCGTCTTCTACCTCCGGTTAGGCGCTAACGCCACCGCGCCAACCTAGCTCGCGACTAACCCGAGTCGAACCAGAACCAGTGGTGGTGCCGCACCGTGCTACGTCGAGTAGTACACCGATCCTAGTTGGATCTAGGTGGTACACTGCGAAGGAAAGGCAGGGCAAGTATGCAGGGGGATGGTTCCTTACCGAGAGGTCCCAACCGCAACTCCGCATCTGATGGCCACGCGAGCACCGCCTTCGCAATCCACCCGCAGCCGAGTTCAGTCGCAGAGGAAATCCCGGCGGCGGCGGCGGCGATGGCTAGTCTGAGCTCTAAACCAGCGACCCCAAGTCATCAATTTCCCTGGCGCCGTGGAGTTGCTAGGGCACTACGCGGCTTGGGTAGGAGGCACGGGAGAAAGGGCAGTATCCCTCGTTTATTAAGGGGTCCGGGAGTCGCCATGCAAGCCGATATGCATGGCCTGGGATGCGGAGGTCGTTAGGAGGTGGCGACGTGCGGCGCTTGGGGAAGATCCACAGGGTGACTGCCAGGCTAGGCCCGTCTGTCAGCCACGTCGCAACGCTGGTGCGCGCGATCTTCACATCTGCGCCATGCAGAGAGAAATGACAACGCGTGGGCCGCGCGAGTTGGCCCCTGGTGGGCCAAAAGGGTGTAGCCAGCCCAACCAGCCAATGCTTCCTCTTTTTTTTTCTTTTAGATTTTCTTTTCCCTTCTCTTTCAAATTAAGATTCAAATTTGAATCTATTTGTGTAAAGTTCGAACTTAATTCAACTGTACAATTTTCAAATATCAATATGAACCTAATTCAAGTAATTCATATATTTATTGTATCCTATATAGTACTTTCTCCTTCTTTTTCCAAACTCTTGAATTTTCCTTTAGATCTTAAATTCTATTTTGAACTTTGATATATTCCTTTTCACATGATTTTTATATTGTCACAAGATGCACACAAAATAAATCCAGCATGATGCCTAATTTAGTGGCATACAGTTTTATTAATTATTTGTTTTCAAATGAAGTGTTCACATATGATGATAAAAGGAGAAATCACATATAAAGAAAAAAATTTCTCCTTTTATTTCTTTACAGATTGGGTATTACAAATCCTACCCCCTTAACAAGAATCTCGTCCTCGAGATTTAAGAAGGTCTAGGAAAAAATGGGGAAAATCTATGCGAAGCTCTTCTTTTCTTTCCCATGTTGCTTCGTCTTCGCCATGGTGACTCCATTGCACTTTGCACATCTTTATTACCTTATTCCTTGTAACTCGAGTCAATGTATCAAGAATCCTAATAGGATACTCTGTGTAAGTCAAATCACTCTGAACACTGAGCTCTTCCATTGGTAACTGTTTGTTGGGGGCCTTCAGCTTCCGAAGGTCCTCAAAAACATGATTTAACAATGTTTCTGGAAGTATAATGCATGAACAGGTACCTTCGGACTTGAGTTGAAACCACAACGTGAAGAAGCATAAGAAGGAGTACGAAGGATAGCGCGAAGCCGAAGCTGTGCGCAGGAGAGCTTCGGCGTGATAGCAGAAAAGGAAAACCGACTTAAAGATGAAAAGGCTTTTTAGACCTCGATGAATTACTATAAAGTTATTAGCAAATGTAAAGGGCATAAGTGTAATTTTACATGGGCTCCGTCCCATGCCTATAAATAGATGAACAGTAACCCCGTACTGTTCACGCTGACTAGGCATTGGTCCTTGCGCCACGCTGGTACTTTTACCTTCTTTCAAGTCGAAGGTACACTTGTAATTTGATATCATTTCTATTTTTTCATAGTAATAAAATAGAAATGAGATAATAATAATATATGACTATTTATATTATCTTTTATGTTTCATGTGATTCTTTCTTCATCTCTATATGTTATGTTGATGAAGGTATGTCCTTCATTACCTTCGTCCGAAAAGTCATTATATCCTAAGGGAAATAATGCTTCGAAGGACGAAGGGCTTTAACATTTAACGTTTTTTGTGTTGCCTTGTTCTTAACTCATAGCATTTGAGAACAAGTCCCCAACATTGGCGCCCACCTCCAGTGAACCCTTTTTCGACCACCTTCGGCAAACATCGACCTTCATCATGCTGCCAAAGAAAGCTTCGGCAATAGGGGCTGCCGCTCTGCAGCCGCTGGAATCGAACCAGGAGACCCTTTCTCTTTGGGAGGCCCGAAGTCAGAAGAGGAAGGCCACTAGTCCAACACCACAAGAGGATGAGTTGGGCCAAGAAATCAGGAATATGGAGATGCTTCATCAGCAGGTACAGAAGAAGAAGGAGAAGATGGCTCGGTTAGCTGACCTGCAAAAGCAGATTGACGAAGCTACTGAAGAAGTGCGTCATCTTGCTCAAGATGAGTAGAACAGAAGGCCCCACCACAGAGAGCTGCACCAAGAGGGCTTCTTCAACGAGGATGACTGGTATGAGGATTTCCATCATGAAAATTTTGCTTTTGATGATGCTTCTCCTCTGTCAGCGGAACTGCAGGCTACGCCCTGACCCCCGTCTTACAAGCCACCCCAGCTCCCCATGTATGATGGACACTCAGATCCGAAGCAGTTTCTAATGAGCTACGAAGCAACTATATCTTCATATGGTGGCAACACTGCAGTCATGGCGAAATCCTTCGTCATGGCAGTCAAAAATGTTGCACAAACTTGGTACTCCTCTCTTCGGCCAGGAACAATCACATCATGGTAGAAGCTGAAGGACATGCTGGTCACCAGTTTTCAAGGGTTTCAGACGAAGCCGGTTACCGCTCAAGCCTTGTTCCAGTGCATGCAAGATCAAGAGGAATATCTTCAGGCGTATGTCCGAAGATTCTTGCGTCTGAGGGCACAAGCGCCAATAGTGCCCAATGAAATTGTCATTGAGGCCATGATTAAGGGGCTTTGGCCAGGACCTTCAGCCCAATACTTCACCAGGAAACCCCCTCAAACCTTGGAGAAACTGCTTCAGAAGATGGATGAATACATCCGCGCTGACAATGATTTTCGATAGAGAAGGGAGGAAGCTTACAGGTTCTCCGAAATGGCCAGGGGCTTCAGAGGGAGAATCCACCCTAGGCACATCAGATCAATTCATTCCACTCAGAATGACGATAGGGGAAGTCAACAACAGAGGCCACAATATTCTTCCCAGGCTTTGAGGCAGCAACAGAGCTATCCTCTGCCCTCAGCTCCAAGGGGCAGAGGCGCCAGAGGCTTCGGAGGAAGGTTTGGGGATCAGCCCAGGAAAATTTATTATCTATTCTGCGGTGAGGACAAGGGCCACACTACCAGGATGTGCCACGTCACCATCCAGAAACAGAAAGAGATAGCAGAAGCTGCAGCCCAACAGAGCCAGCCGAAGCAAGTCATGCATACTGCTTCGTACCACTCACCGTACATTCCAGAGTATGTGGGTAACCATCCTGCAGCCTCTGTTGCTTCGGCAAGCCAACCTCAGGCATCTTGGCAACAGCCTCCACCTCCACCACCATTGCAACGAGGCCAGCAGCCAGAAGGGAGCCAGCACACTCATCAGCAACGAGACTTCAGAGAGGAGTTCGAAGCTCACACAGTTAACAGTACTGTGCCAGAATCGAAGCACATCTACTAGAAGATATCCTACTTCTGAAATAGTTCTAGCATTCGTTATCATTTTTCTTTTTTTTTAATAGAGAACAATCGTTAAAAGCCTAAGTTTTTCCTGTCGTTTTCAATTCCTTGTAATAGCCTCGTTTTGTCCATAGTGGAAATGTATCTCTTTTACAGACTCACGAAGTCCAAAAAGTTGGTGAAGCACGAAAGTTGCTCTCAAGAGAGCGCGGGGTTCACAATCACATTACAAGTTTTGCCGAAGCATTAAAAAGTCGTTCTAAGGAACGTAGTGTAAGTTTCCCGAAGCAACAAAAAGTCGTTCCTAAGGGAGCGCAGTGTAAGTTTTCTGCTCAAAAGCCGTTCCAAAGGGAATGCAGAGCTTACAGCGAAAAATAAACGCTGATTCCGCCGAAGTAAAAGGAGAAGCGCGAAAAGTCAACGCGAATACCGTTGAAGTAAAAGGCGAAGAAGCTCCTAAGGGAGGTTACAGTGAAAAGTCAGCGCTGATACACCGAAAAATAAGCGGTGAAGCCGAAAAATAAATGGCAAAAAGATTGTGTGCTTTACTAAGGGAATGTGTGTGTATCTTCGACACAAATACCATTTTGCATAGCATAGCATCATTACATCATTTTGCATAGCATAACATCATACATCATATCGCATCAATGGCGCAAGAAGGGGATTCAATGTCGATCTTCGGAGATTGTTTCGAAGAAGCAGTGCCAAGGCACAAAATAAGTATTGAAGAAGTATAGCTTCGTCAAACTCTAAAATGAAAAGGAGATCTATTGCTTACAAAGCATAATGATTTTACGAAGATTGGATGTTTTTACGAAATATGGATATTCTTCACAACGCATGTAAAGTTTCATGCATCGTAAAGAATTCTGTTACAAGCAGCTTAAATATTACATTCAAAATTATTAAAATATTACGCACTTTGTTCAGCAAATGTTACATTCCAAATGTTTTTACAATAAACGCTATTCTTCTTTTAAAACAGCTTCCGCAGCTTCATTCAGCAGTCGATTAATAGCTTCATCCAAAATAACTTCGGCCACTTTAGTGACTTCATCTTCTTTCTCTACTTCTGGGTTGGCCATCGACTCGAAGGGCTCTAGAGGAGATAGTTCAGCTGCGATATAAAACATAAATAAGTCCGAAGTCGCAAAATTAGTAAATAAAGTTAAAAAGTTATTAAGCAATACCTATCCGACTCTCAAGTTCCACCGCTTTCTTAGCTGCCTTCGTCGCTTCTTTTGAATCATGGGAATCTTTTTCGCTCTTTTTTATCATCTCGTGCGCCATCCCTCGGCCGCCATTCTCCCAGATGTCAGTAAAGAATTTTCCGCCAATTAAGCTTGCTTCGGCCGAGGGATCTTTTGTATCTTCAATAGATAAAGTAGCTTCGGCTTGAGCCAAAGCTTTCACATGGTCGCAGCCTGACTTCTCTAAAATAGATGCGATTCCCCTGGCACCCGAGAAAGCGCAGATATCCCCACGGCCACTCAAAACTTCCTCAAAAGCTTCAGCTTCGTTGCTGATCCAATCAATTGGGCCTTCAGGATCACCCCTTACGAAGTCGTCTTCGTTAGAGAATGCGCCAACATTGGCAAAGCTAGTTTTTATTTTCTTAACACACTCTATAGACTTTTCATAGCACCTCTCCTTGGATGCACGAAGTTCATCAACTATTTTTTGTAAGTGGTTCCTCCAATATACACTAATATCTCGATCAGCCTCTGCAAGACCACATTTTTCTTTAGCTTCGAATAGCTGTTTCCAAAGATCTTCGATTTCGTATTTCTGAGCTTCAGCTTGGGCTTTAGAAGCAACTTCGTCTTCTTTTATTTTGTTCAACAATGAGTTTAATATTTTATCTTTTTCAAGACCTTCGTTCCTTAGTTCAATTACTTCGGAACGAAGGTTGTTTAAGGCTATGGTATACCCTTCATCTTCAGCACTTTTTTGTGCCCTGAGGGCATTGCTAAGGATAAGGCCCTGCAAAAAATGCGGTATTGGGTGTAAGCAAATGGAAAATTTTGTTTTTAAATACAAAAATCTCATTTTCTCACCTTTAAACTATTGTATGCTAAGTTGTCGACCAACTCATCTTTTGATAACACTGAGAGCCCATCTTCTAGTGTTGGGAACCTGAAGCTCTTGCCCATCTCTCGGCAGACAGAAATCTCTTTGTTGTCTGGGAGACAATACAAGAAGTCTTCTTCCCCGCTGCCGTTGAATACCAGTGCCCCCTTTGGATATTTCAATCTTTGAGCATAGAATTGAGCCTCTCGCTTTTCTTTCTCAGATAATCTTTTTCCCGAAGCATGTCGTATAATATAATCAGGAGCTTCAGATGATACTTCGGGAATAGGAATGGCGGTTTTTCCAGTTAGAATTACTTCTGCAGCTTTTTTCTCCGTCTTTTCTCCGATTTCTAAGGATTTCTCCTTGGCGGGCTCTGGAGGCCTAGCTTCGATCTCGACTTGGATCTTGGCAGCTTCGGCCTCAATTTGTGTTTCCAAAGCTTCGGCAGCTTTCTTCGGAGTAGAGCTTGAAGATTTTATTGTTTCTAGCACATCTAATATGTTGACCATTCTCTTCCTCTTGGGAGTCGTTGAAAGATCCTTTTGTGCCTTCGGCATTGTCACCTCTGCCGAAGGACTTATTACTTCTAATATCCTCGTTTTCTCAACCTTCATCTCTTCAATGTTAATGGCCTTCGGCTCATCTGATTTGGCTGATGATGCCTTCGGCTATACAGATGATTTTTCAATTTTCTGCGTAATCGCAGGTTTCTTGCCTTCGGTCACCGAAGAGGTCTCACCGCCAAATTTGGGCACTGTGGCCGGTTCAATATAGCGCGACCGATGAGTAAGGACCTTCACCCTTTTCCTCTTCGGCACAGGCTCGCTCGGAGCGGCTAAAACATCATCTCTCCTGGAACCTCCACCTTTTCTTTTTTGCCCCCAGGGCGGGTAACGGTAGTCAGGATACATGAACCCAAGAGCATCAAAAACTTTGTTTAGTCTCTTCTTTTTCCGGTTCCCGAAGGTCACAGATAATGCGTTATCTTCTGCTCTGGAGTACAGCCCAAGCAGCTCATCGCTTGTAGCTTCGACGCTTTTCAGCCAGTCGTCGTCTGGCTCGGTAAACTGGTCTCTAAACCTGAAGGTATATTTTAGTCGAACCAAACCACCTTCGTAGGGATTGCTGATGGATTCTTTTGGCATCTCCCAGTTGGCTACCAATGGCCATATCCTGTAGGCCACGTGCTCTTGAACTAAGTCCCTTGTCCCGATGAAAGAGCAGACTAAACCGAAGGCCTTGCGACATTCTTCGGCCGCTTCGTCGATTTCTACCTTCGGTTTCCAGAGCCCGAAGCATTGCCAGATAGGGCGCATGATTATCTCTTTATGTCTTCTTGTGCCTTTAAATCATTTTTACATAGAACCATTCTTTCGTCCAGTCTCCGGGCCATCTCTTCCGAAAAGTCGGTACTGGGGAGCTTGAGCCAGAACGTGCAACGAAGCTATAGCAGCCGAAATTGTTATGATACTGTTCTTTACCCCAGGGCTTCATCTCATATAACAGTTCATGCATACTGTAGAAACTTTTTGCATTTGGCTCCAAGCCCTGACTCCTTACAGCCCATATGAAGATTCCCATTCTTATAATGGCTTCAGGGGTAATCTGGTGAAGGTAAATCTGGAATATCTTCAAAACCTCGACTACGAAGTTGCTCAGAGGGAGCCGAAGCCCAGCCTTGAAAAAGCTTCGGAAGATCACGACTTCATTCTCCTCTAGAGTAGGACAAGTCTTCTCTCCGTCGTCAGCCCTCATAATAGACCTATCTGCCACGGGGTTGTATGGGCCTCATACACCTCTACCAAGGAAGCGAGGCAGGGCAACACTACGAGGCCTTTACAAAGTTCCACTAGCTTCCGAAAACCCACTACAGTTTATGGGAAGAGCACTTGCAAGAATCCCTCGTCTGACCGCCATCGCAGCAAAATCAACCCGAGGACCTCCTTGCATGCAACTCCCTTACTGCCCTTGCCCCTTTCGCGTAAGGCAGTCTTCCACTAGCTTTCCTAATTAGTTAGCCAAGGGGTCCCATTCCTCCCTTGTGGTGGCACGTGTTTTCAAGTTAAGCTCCATGTTCCAATTAACATTAATGATCTTGACATGAACAGAAATAAAGTAACAAAATAATTGGAACATGGATATAATGAAATTTTAACCCAAAAACCATGTAAAGCAATAGCAAAACTACCCAAGTAATTCAGGGGTAACAAGGTAAAGAGATAAACAGTCTAGGGTGACCTATCGGGTCCTATCAAAATTAAGCCTATGCATGAACATGTGATATTAAATAACATTATTGGGTAAAAAGTGGTCAAAGGCACAACTTGCCTTCAATGAGCTACTGCTCATCTACTTCTATCTGCTGGTCGCCAGGATCCTCTGTCACAGGCACAATACAAACAAGCACAGTATATAGAGAAAATTAACATCACACCAAACATGTAAACAAAATACATAATAATAATCTACACATTAAAATAAAATCCTAGGAACAGGAATCATAATTTTTAGGGTTATAGATCTTAAGATATGAATTTCCAAAGGTTTTATGTGCTTAAAATAGGATTAAGTGAGAAATTATTTTTCTTACTATTGTCATGTCAAAACAGAGACTCTAGGTGATAGAGAATAATATTACAAAATTTTAGAAACTGGAATGGATTAATTTGGACCAAGTATGGATTTTCTATGAATTTATGAAGTTCTAGTAATTATTTTCATATTAAAAATCCATTTTTCCAATTCATTTATTCAATTAAAACAGCACTGGACTGGCCTCATTTTCTGGGAAAGACAGGGCTAACACGTAAAACTCTCTCAGACTTAGTTCTATGCCGTAGTGGACCGTGGGTTGATTCAGCAAAAGTCTGAGGACTCTTAAGTAAAAATGCCCCAGCGAAGGGGTATGGAGTGCCTAGGGCCGTCCGATTAGCCATCGGCCGCCAGGATCAAATAGACGACATGATCATGCGCGATTACATCAGAACCGTACAACCTAGGATCTACGGTCTGGACAAAATCACATGAAACGGTGCACTGGATCTGATTAGGATCGTCTGTGAGCCGATCCACGGTTCCGGCCCCCCAACTAGGCTACGCTATCGCGCTGCAACCATCTATGCCGTTGACTTTACCATCAACGGCAACAACATCGCCTTCTACCTTCGGTTAGGCACTAACGCCACCGCGCCGACCCAGCTCGTGACTAACCCGAGTCGAACCAGAACCAATGGTGGTGCCGCGTCGTGCTACGTCGAGTAGTACGCCGACCCTAGTTGGAACTAGGTGCTACACCGCCAAAGACAGGTAGGGCGAGTATGCAGGGGGATGGTTTGTTACCGAGAGGTCCTAGCCACAACCCTGCATTTGATGGCCACGCGAGCACCGCCTTCGCAATCCACCCGCAGCCGAGTTCAGTCGCAGAGGAAATCCCAACGGCGGCGGTGGCTAGTTCGAGCTCTAAACCAACTGCCCCAAGTCGTCAATTTCCCTAGTGCCATGGAGTTGCTAGGGCACTTCGCAGTTTGGGTTGGAGGCACGGGAGAAAGGGTGGTATCCCTCGTTTATCAAGGGGTCTGGGAGTCGCCATGCAAGCCGACATGCATGGCCCAGGATGCGGAGGCCGTTAGAAGGTGGCGACGTGCGGCGCTTGGGGAAGATCCACAGGGTGACCACCATGCTGGACCTGTCTGTCAGCCACACCGCAACGCTGGTGCACGCGGTCTTCACGTCTGCGCCGCGCCGAGAGAAATGACAACGCGTGGGCCACGCGAGTTGGCCCCTCGTGGGCCAAATGGGTGTAACCGGCCCAACCAGCCAATGCTTCCTCTTTTTTTCTTTTAGATTTTCTTTTCCCTTCTCTTTCAAATTAAGATTCAAATTTGAATCTATTTGTGTAAAGTTCAAACTTAATTCAACTGTACAATTTTCAAATATCAATATGAACCTAATTCAATTAATTCATATATTTATTGTATCCTATTTAGTACTTTCTCCTTCTTCTTTTTCCAAACTCTTGAATTTTCCTTTAGATCTTAAATTCTATTTTTAACTTTGATATATTCCTTTTCCAATGATTTTTATATTGTCACAAGATGCACACAAAATAAATCCAGCACGATGCCTAATTTAGTGGCATACAGTTTTATTAATTATTTGTTTTCAAATGAAGTGTTCACATGTGATGATAAAAGGAGAAATCACATATAAAGGAAAAAATTTCTCCTTTTATTTCTTTACAGATTGGGTATTACAGGTTCATAGAAGGAGGGGCTCCAAAAAGGTCCAACTCCCCATTAGGTCCTCCATTAGCTGCTCCAGATGGTCCGGCTCCCATTGCTGCAACTTTTGGTGGCACATTTGGATGCGGCCGGTCATATAACAGTGCACCTCTTCATGCAGGGTGTTACAATATGCTTGCAGATTTTCCAGGGAAGCGCTTAGTTCTGCTACTCGGGCTAGAGCTTTGGCCTCACAATCCCAGGCGAAAGAGCGCGAATTTACGACCCAGTCAATGGCCATGTCTTGTTCTGCAATTTTCTGCTGCAAGCGATTAACCTCCGCTGACAGTTCATCAATGCGACGACTATCTCAAGCACGCTCCCTACTCTCGTGGTGTAGTTCTGACATGAGTCGTTCCACCCTGGCCTCTAGATCCCCTATTGGATCATTACTTCCGCTGCTGCTCCCCTCATGTCTAGGAGCCAACTGATGTCGGGGTACACCATGAGGTCCGGTTCCTTTGCATTGGGTGGTCTTGGTACGTTCCATATCTCCATAAGAGAGGAAGATTTATTTAGTATGATTTAAACATGAGGCATGCATGACCTAATGATTATGGGACCAACTTCTCATTGATCCCTTACCTCCTACGTATACATTATTTGACACTCTCCTACCTGACTTCAAAAGATAAGTTACTACCAGAAAGTGACAAGATAAGAATGAAAGAATGTTTCAAGGTAAGTATTTAAAAATCTTTTTGAAGTACTATGTAATGTTCGAAGAGACAGGCTTCGCTCCGATACCAGTTGTGAGGGAACCTCCCAAGGTATTAGGCCCACCTACAGATGTCCTTGTCCTAAGGACCTCAGACAGCCATGCAGGTGCACATAATGACTCGGCAAGTTCGGTTATCTATATCTTCATCATATCACCAAAGAGCGCTTAACCCATCACGTAGACATTACATATAACCGGAGACGAGAATGAGCGAAAGGATTACAATAATATAATTTACATTCATATTAAAATATAGAAAGAGTATTTATTACATAACTAGGTGTTTGAGTGCCACACTTATTATTACATAACTGGGAGGCAAAACACCCTACCCCAAATAAGTTTAATGATCTTCCTCCTGCTTTGGCACCACCTTAGAGCAGAAACAGCAGAACTCGACTGTTTCATCACCTATAACAACATGGGTTCAGAAACCCTGAGTACAGAGTGTACTTTCCCAAGTCTTACCCGTCGAAGGAAAAGACTCTCAAGGATATGCTGGCTTTTGGGGATCAAGGTAAAGCTCATCAAAATTCAAGGACTCTTATTTGCAGAAAAGCTTACTATGACTGGATCCTTAAAAATCCATTTTTATTATCAGGTTAAGTAGTTACCTGCATCTAGAGTTCTTTTTATCCTAGATTAGGCACTTGGCCTATGTTAGCCGTCTTTTATCATTCCTTTAGTTCACTGGATTGCTACGTGTAGGGCAGTGACCAAGTCTTCATGTCCGAGAAGTGACGGCGATCCGAATCGATTAATACCAAGCTAGGGATATCCAACCACACAACATATGTAGCACTTAACCCTTGCATATGTCAACTCGCCATCGGGTTTCTCAAGACCAGAATGGGTTCACGCCAACCGAGAGCACAGATACACCACCGTCCAATCTCTTGCCACGGATGGTACACACTACTCTCTCCATCTCTCCACTCCCATTGCGTGGTGGCCTTTCTGGTATTGGTCCAACCGAGGCAAAGCATACCCATGACGAGGCATATGGCCAGTTGAAAGGTCCTCGGTCAGCAGGCCTATATCAGCTCGGTCCTTAAGTGACTCAGACGGAGACACTACACCGAGACTTCCTTCTCGTGTAAGTCACCCGCCCAGTCTCATCTTTATCATTTACAACCCAAAGTTTGGTACCTAGCAGAGGTACATCTTTTCAGATGTTGAACCCATCATGGCTATGATGGATTCACCATCACAAGTCTTTTCTTTGTAAAAGTTCCCATCCCATATGAAGCATCACCTTTTGTTTAAAACAAAACATTTGGTTTTCTAAAGCACAGCTAAGCATCAGAAAATTTTAAGTAAACCAGGTAGCAAGGAATGGTAATCAGTTCCAAGGAAGGGAATGCAGCAATTGTTTAGCACACAACTCCTATCACCTAATGCATCATCTCAAGTGATAAAGAGTTTAAAATAACAAGGAAAGGGGTAAATGCACCGGGGATTGCCTTGTGTTGCAGGAGGTTCTGGGTCTGTTCCACAGATGTCGAAGTAGAAGTTATTCTCGGCTGGTGGATTCACAGCTTGAGGTACAACTCCTTCAACTACAGTCTCTTCCTCGTTTTCTATACATGATAGTACATGTACATGAATGCTTATGTGATGCTATGAACATGCAGTTATATAATAGAAACATACTAAGTTGTATCTTGAATACAACTTTCCTTCATGGTACACACTAACCACTAGGGTTTCCTAAGTTAGTAGTCTATCAGTATTAAGCAATTAAACCCTGGGAGGCTAGTTTATTGGATTTGGGACCAAACAATGTCCAAATCATTTCAAACTTCACCCAAGGTTTTTAATCATCATACTAAGCCTACCCAAAAAGTTTTACTATTTTTGGAGTTACTAAATTATTTCTAAAATTCTAAAAGGCTTGATTTGAGCACCTTTAAATGCTATATAATTCTAAGTTTGGAATAAAAATCTTGGAACTATTTTTATTAAATATAGATGATTTTAGGAGCCTAGCAAAGTTGGTCTCATAATTTTACCATCTTTCTAGTATTTTCTACAAATTTCCAAGTCTGGCAGTAAAAAGAAAAGGAAAAACTATGAACAGTGATGGGCTCAAACCAGCCCATGAACAGGGGAAACCGCGCGCGCCCGCGCCCGCGATGGCGACTTTGTGCAGAGACCCCTTGCAATTTGAATAATTGGTAAAGAGCCCGTGGCACTGTTCATCTGTCTCTCTGACAATCGCACTTAAGTCCCTGGATTTCTATTTCTTCACCGGACAAGCCCCTGGCGACGGCGCGCTCGCCCACCGGCCATCCCCTCGCTGGGACTCACCTTAAACGGCGACGACTGATGAAACCGGGTGTTGGGTCATCATCCCTGATCCCAGGCAAGCCTAGGTCATGTCCTAATCAGGCTAATCCGCCCTGTAATTCCCTTGTCCACGGCGATGACGAAACCCGAGGACGGATCGAGGCGTTCCCGATGATCTAGCGCGGTATAGCTCAATCGACTAAGCCGATGTGCATCACAAGCATATGCAGGTGTTGAAACACGGACAAGAAGGACAGACCTAAGGGTGATTGGCCACGGCGCAGTGCCTCATGACGGCGATTATGGCTGATTTGGGGGGAAAACCAAATTTGCGGTATACGGTGGCTAATCGAGGGTGAGAGTTGGTGTTCTGGCTTCGTAACGAGCTAACGGAGCAGGCTGGGGCATCAATTTATTGTGTCCAGAAGCGGTGGCTCCGAATTTGGGGAAAATAAGCTAGCGGCTGGAGCAAGGTGAGTCACTAGAGTTCGCTCAACGTGGCTTTCACTAGACGAAGATTTATGGCCATCACTGGTTATCCTCCACAACTCGCATCAATGTGGTGAAACAGCTTAAGGCGTGTCGTGGCCGAGGTAAACGGCGGCAACCCTGGTGACGGTCTCACAGCCACATCGCCGGTGCAAGCGGGTACGGTGATACCGACGCTATCCACGCCCCCTCCGATCTTTTCACGTCCGCGGTGATAACCTTCCTAAGCGGAGCACGAATCACGACGACCGGCACAGATCGTGGCATGGAGATCACCGGCGGCGACAGATACACTGAACCCGCGATCTTATTCAGTCCACTGTTCATCACTGAACACCATACCGAGCTTGCTTGACAAGCGAAGTTAGAGGACTTCGTTTTCCAATTTTCATGCAACAACCTACTAATCCGTCTGTAGCAAAGTTGTTCTTCTATTAACTGGCTTCGACTTTGTTATAGGGTTCTTGGTTAGATTCTCACTGAATCATGCACAAATTGATCTTGAAGTTCATCAGAACACACTGTCAGTCGAGTTTCAGTACCGGTGGTGACTGACCGCCCAACTTTAGGTCCATTTTTCTCCAATTTCCATACAGCTCCAAAGCTTAGTCACTTAATCAAACATGAACTACCAACATAGCTCTACCATTTGTTATAATGACTTAGGGCAAAATCTTCATAGATTGAGAGATATAAGGGCACAAACTTGGCCTAATGTCACTGATTTTAGAGTTTAAGCCATATGGTGCCCTTGAGAATTTTTGCAATTAACTCCAATTTGTTCCACAACACTTGAAAATCCTCCAATGTAAAAGTTGCTTAGTTTTTGATACTCCACTACTTTGATATAGGCACTTTGGTCCAAAAGTGCATAGAAATTGAAATCATCTTGTATGGCACTTAATTAGGGTTTCTAGGATTTCAATTAGGGTTTTGACTGTTCTAGGGTTTATGTGCCACTCAAATTCTCCAAGTTTAGTCTCTTATGAACATTTTCACTAACCTCTAAGATAAAACTCAGGTTATCATCATACACACCCACATTCCTCTATCCCTTGGTTAAGTATCCTATTCTAGGGTTAAGGAGTACTTCAAGTCATCACATCACACTTATTTTGAACTTTTAGCCTAGTGGTTGCACTCTAGGTGTAACAAACAGAATGTCATGTCAATGCATATGATGCCATGCCGAAGTTTTAGTTCTTGTAACACCAGGGGTGTTACATGCTCTATGACACACTAAGTTTCACACCGATCAAAGTCATTGACCCCTCTTATAGTACGACTATCTAGCCTACTAATTCAGTCGATTTCTTCTCTAAACTCCTGATGACCGACAAAAACAAAACCTTTGTTATACCTTTGCCTTCACTTGATCCACAACCAATGGTTATAAGTCTCCAAGACTTTCCTGTTCCCTGTGGTCCTATCCTGCATTCTTATTTCTCCAAGAATTGTTAGTCCACAAGTAGTTGTCTTTAATTACCAAAACACCTGTGATACCCGGTTTGCAAAGAAGAGAAGTTGGGGGTTGTTCTTTTTTTTCCTCATCCGGTTGTTGTTTTGGGGATTTGGAATTTGTGGCAAACATTCACAACTAGGGCAGTAGAATTTATTTGGTTTGGTTTATTTGGTTTGGCGCTTGCATTGGGGTCGGGAGCTGTCGCATGGGCTAGTTGGGCCGCGATTGGTGATTCGGCCCATTATTCCTCCCAAACCCTAGCCGCCCTCCCTCCTAACCCCCTCCCCCTTTGTGCAGCCGCCCCCCCACTTCCCCCACACCTTGGCCGCCGCCCCCCTTCCCATCTCCTCCTCTCTCAAGCCTTGCAGCCACACCACCATACCCTAGCCGCCCCCACCCCAATCTCCTCCTCCCAAGGTGCCAATCCTTGCCGCTCGGATCATCGTCACGTGGTGTGAATCTTCAATCGTTTTGGTGGAGGGAAGATGGGAGGAAGGAAAGGGGGAGAATCCAAGGTGATTTTTGTGTTCATCCCTTGTTCATTTGCTCTGCAATTCCATTGATTAGATGTTGCGTTTGTGATTGGGTAGAGGGGGCTGTCCAGAATTTTAGGTGGTGGATGAACAGCGGTAGTTCTAGCAGTTTCTAGGCTTTTTCGTGAAAAATTAATGGGAATCAGTTTGAGGATCATGTAGAACTTTGTTTTACCTTTCCAACGAGTATTTATGCGCTCAATTTGGAGTTATAAATTAAAAGTTATCATCGTTTGAATCCGGGTATGTGGCTGTAAAAAAAAACAGATTTTCAGGAGGATGAACAGCAGTAGTATTAGCAGTTTCTGGGGATTTTCCGGAGTAATTAGTGTTAATCAGTATGATAATCATGTAGGGCTTTTTCTTATCTTTCCAACAAGTACTTATGTGCTCGAATCGGAATTATATTTTAAAAGTTATCGCTGTTTGAATCCGAGTATGTCGCTGCCCAAATCAGAAAAAAAAACAGATTGCATGGTTTATTTTGTGGACCGTTTAGAGGTAATTAGATGTTAGAATTTAATCATAAATTGTATACAAAACTTGTGGGGAATTTTATGTAGTTGTCTCTGGAGTTTTTGTTTGACACCACTGCTGTCTTAATTTTTAAGTTATGGAATTATTAAGCAGCGCCGCTGCAGTTTGGTTGGTGAGGGGAGAATTGTTACCCGCGGCGGGGTTTGAGATTGCGCGTAGGTGCGGCGTTGTCTTTGAGGTTTTTTTATATGAATTTGGTGCACTAAGTTGGGTGTCAAAAATAGGTGGTGGACTTCTAGATCGTTCTTAGGGATTTGCCCAAACTTCAGGTGAAGGCAAGTAAAACTGTGATGGTTATTCCGTCTGGCAAATGAGGAGTCTTATTCTTGAATATGTTGTGCTATTGTGTTCATATTCATATTTTTTTTGTTTATTGAGTACCATCATTTGAGAATGTTCATGTTTCATGGATTTCATATGTTGAGTTTGAGGTTTGATCATGTTACTCAAGTGGTTATTATGTGGAATGGGTGGAAGTATATGTCTAGCACATTTTTATTTGGGAAGAACTCATGATGTTGTCATGCATAATGCACTCATCATCCATTGCATTGAAGTTTCGTCGCGATCTTATGGTCCGACCGTACCGGTACATTGAGCATCATATGTTGCCCGAGAAGGGGTATGGTGCAGCTTCATATCCTTAGAGATATGGAGGCAGAAGTCATTATTGCATCTGTAGCCATGTGCATTCATGGGAGAGGTGTGGAATCTATTATGTGGATGTGGATAATCTGGACTTGTGCATGGTGATTCTTCTTGGCGTTAAGTATTTAGTTACTTGTTTACTTGCTGCAATTTACTGTTCAAAAAAAGAAAGAAGTTCTGAACCACGTGGTTGTGTAAGCACAGTTGATTTACAACGTCCTATTTGTTGTTGTTATGTTTACTTGCTGAGATGTGTTATCTCACATCTTGCATTGTTTGATGCAGGCACCTAATTTCTGCTTTGGGAATAGAGGGATGTAGCAGCACGGCCACTACACCTTTAATAAAGGAACCACCACTTAATAATGTTGTTAATCAGAGTTGGTCAAGTCTAGTGAATTACTTTGTTCTTGGTTGAGCGTTTGTTTTGGGGTGGGCTGAGTTCCTTATCCCATTTGTTTTGCTTCAGTTGGGTCATAAATGAGTTTTACCACTTTTGCATTTAGTTTCTACTATGTGAATTATGTCTTTATATCCTGTATGAACTTCATGTTTCCCCTCCTTGTTATGCTAGTTTCAAAGGAGGTGCTGCCAGATTTTGCTATATTTTCTTTCTTTATCACATCTCTTGTGTTGAGTAAGTTTGGTGGGTGGGGTTTTTTTGGTAATATCCATTGTGTGTGACCAGTGGGGTGTTACAGTTGGTATCAAAGCCCTAGGCTGTAGGTCCTAGCAAGTGGAGTAGTAATAAATTGACACACTGCACATGTAGGATGGGATTTCTGTCTTGCTATTGATATGTTATTTTATTGTCTGTGCTAGTTTTGACATTATCTGGAGAGATGCTATGCCTATCTCATTTACTTATTATTCTCATCCCTGTGGCTGCAGCTATGCCGCCTCGTAGGGCTCGGGGTAGTCCGCAAGCTCCTAGTGGGGACTCGATGAGTCCGGCGGCAATGTTAGCCGCGATGCAAGCCATGCAACAGGAGTTGGCCCTTCTGAGGCAAGCCATTCCTGTCGCCCCTGCGGGTGCTGCTCAGGGTGCTGGAGGTGGAGAAGTGCCCGGGGACGCTGTCCCTGCGGGTGCTGTTCCAGGTGGCGGGGCCGAGGTGCCTCTTCCAGTCAATGGTCTTTCTCTGATGCAGTGGATGGGCATGAAGTTGGATTCTTTTGATGGCAGTGGTACTCCGGTCGAGGCAGCAGATTGGTTGACTTATGTGGAGGATAAGATGAATGTCTTCGAGATTGCATATGGAGATCGGGTTCGCTTTGGCACTCAGCTGCTGAAGGGACAGGCTCAAATTTGGTGGAGAGGCGTGCAGGCAGCGCACTCCTCCTCACCAGGAGTCCTATCTTGGGATGTTTTCATCAGGCAGTTTGAAAGGAGATTCTACCCGGTCACCTTTCTGGAGAAAATGAAGATTGACTTGCAGTCCTACAAGCAGGAGAAGAAGTCTGTCACAGAGTATGAGGTGGGCTTCAACAAGATGGTCCGCTTTGTCCCTCATGTGGCTTATAATGAGATGGAGAAGGCGAGCCAGTTCCGTCAGGGTCTGAAGCCTTCTATCAGGCATGCACTGGGGGCCTTTCCGTTGGTGGACTTCCGTACCACGGTGGAGCAGGCACTGGGTGTGGAGACGCAACACCAGTATACCATGGAGTCGCAGAAGTCTTCGAGTGTTGATCAGCCTCGTAGCCAGGACGCGAGGAGGGGCAACACTGGAGGTCCAGCCCACAAGAGGGGCAAGTCTCAGCATCAGCGCCACCATCCTTACCGTGGCAAATCTTCTGACTCGGGTACTTCGGGAGGAAGTACTCAGAGGTTTCAGGCCGTTCTTAAGCCCGGGCTGGGGCTGGTGTGTTTCCGTTGTGGTGATGCGCATCGCCATGCACTGCAGTCAGGACCACAAGGATGTGGTGTGTAGGAGGAATCCTAATGGGAAGCTCAGATGGGAGCCGGTGACTTCCTCCTCTTCTCAGGGCACTATCAACATGATGTCAAGTGCTGAGCAGCAGTTTTCAGTTCCTCTTCCTCTACAGCAGCTTTATGTGCCTGGGACTTCTCAGTTCGTGCCGATGCAGGGTTTTCTTCAGTATCAGGTCGTGCCTACTCCTGCACCGTCTACTCCTATGCCGACTCAGTTTGGAGCTCCGCGCCAGCCTCATCTGGTGGCTCAGTGGGGTTCTTCTGTTAATTTCACTCCGGGAGCTTCCTCTTCTGCGGGTATTTCTGGAGCTTATGTGCTACCCGCTGCGGATGGCAGGGAGCAAGGAGTCATGGTGACAGGTACGATTTCAGTTGATTCGTTTGCAGCCCATGCTCTTTTTGACTCTGGCGCTAGCTATTCGTTTGTTTTGGAGGATTTTGTGTCGCGGGCTGGTCTTTCGGTGCAGAGACTGGGTCACCCAATTTTGGTTAGATCTGCTAATGGCTCCATTAGTAGCTGCTCAGCTTGTCAGGGGTGTTCTGTCATTCTTGCTGATGAGGTCTTCTCGGCCAATCTGGTGGTGATTTCCTTGGGGGCATTCGATGTTATCTTGGGTATGGACTGGTTATCCCAGTATCGCGCGGTTATATCCTGCTTCTGGAAGACAGTGTTATTGCAGGCGCCGTCGGGTAAGGAGGTGGTATTCTTGGAAAGTTCCCCGAAGTTCTCGCTATCCTTGTTGGCGCAATTGCTTCCTGATCGCCGATCAAGGAAGTCAGGGATCTTTTTCTCCATGGTGGTGGAGGGTGAGGCTGCCTCGCGGGTGCAGGACATCCGGGTGGTGTGTGACTTTGCTGACGTGTTTCCGGCAGAGCTTCTAGGCATTCCTCCGGAGCGTGATGCAGCTTTTGAGATTAAGCTGATCCTAGGTACGCAACCTATTCATAAGGCCCCGTATCGAATGGCCCCAAAGGAGCAGATTGAATTGAAGCGGCAATTGGATGATCTGCTGGCTAAGGTCTTCATTAGGCCTAGCAGGTCTCCATGGGCTTCCCCAGTATTGTTTGTTGAGAAGAAGGATAAAAGCAAGTGGCTGTGTGTGGATTATCACGCTTTGAATCAAGTGACAATCAAGAATAAATATCCGCTTCCCCGAATTGAGGTCCTCTTTGAGCAGTTGAGGGGTGCCCAGGTGTTCTCAAAAATTGATTTGAACTCTGGTTATCATCAATTGAGGATTCGTGAGGAGGATATTGAGAAGACCGCCTTTTGCACCAGGTATGGGCATTATGAGTTCATAGTCATGTCTTTTGGCTTAACTAATGCCCCTGCTGCTTTTATGGAAGCAATGAATAGGATGTTGCATGAATTCCTGGACGATTTTGTGGTCGTGTTCCTGGATGATATTCTGATTTATTCAAAGACCGAGGCCGAGCATGAGCAGCATCTCCGTCTCGTTCTGGGTGCCCTAAGGAAGAATCAATTCTATGGCAAGTTGAAGAAGTGTGCCTTTTGGCTATCCGAAGTGGCTTTCCTGGGGCACGTGATTAATCAACAGGGTATTGCGGTTGATCCCAAGAATGTTGCGGCTGTGGTGGAGTGGAAGAGACCCTCTAGTGTCTCTGAAATCCGAAGTTTCTTGGGGCTTGCTGGGTATTATCAGCGCTTCGTACCAAATTTTTCCAGCATTGCTAAGCCTTTTACTAGGCTCTTGGAGAAGGGTGTTCCCTTCGTCTGGTCCGGCGATTGTGAGGTTAGTTATCAGTCATTGAAGAGCAAGTTGGTGGACGCCCCTATCCTAGCTTTGCCAGAGAGCGGTAAGCGTTTCACAGTTATACGGATGCTTCGCGTATTGGTCTTGGCTGTGTGCTGATGCAGGAAGGCAGAGTGATTGCTTATGGCTCAAGGCAGTTGAGGAAGCATGAGGGCAATTATCCAACTCATGATCTGGAATTGGCCGCGGTGGTTTTTGCTCTAAAGTTGTGGAGGCATTACCTTTATGGCGAGGATTGTGACATTTTCAGCGATCACAAAAGTCTCAAGTATATTTTTACTCAGAAGGAGCTGAATTTGAGGCAGCGTCGGTGGCTGGATTTGATTAAAGATTATGATTTGTCCATTCATTATCACCCAGGGAAGGCTAATGTGGTGGCTGATGCCCTTAGCAGGTTCGGGGTTTGTGACACCCACTTTGTAATTGCTAGGAATAATACCAGTAGAGGAACAATTTCTCTTTATGTGAGTTTGATCTTTATGCATCATCGTATGTGAACACCATGTCCAAAAACAATTAATAAAGAGAGATGCTACTAAATCATTGCATCATGCTGAATATTTTATTTGTGTGTGCATTTTTATGACAATGTAAGAAAAATAAAATAAAAAAAGAAATATATGAAAGTCCAAAGTGGAATTTAAGCTCTAAAGGAAACCCTAGAAATTGAGAAAAGAGAGGAAAATACTACGTAAATGAGATAAAATAAATATATAAATAGGAATATATTTACCTTCCATTAATATATGAATTAATACATTTTGACCAAAGGTGAATTTCATAACCAAATTCAAATCCAAATTTGAACTCTAAAAACAAAGAGGAAAATAAAGTCAGAAAAGGGAAAAAGATAAAAGAAAAGAAAGAAATGCGCTGGGCCCAATCTCCTATCTGGCCCATCCACTTTCCTGCACGCGCGCGGCCCAAGAACCCTTCCCAGCGCGCGCCGTCACGTTGGCGAGTGGCCCATCTGGCCCATTACCGCGCGCGCCCCCTTTTTACCTACGTCGCGGACCAAATTCCGGTGCCGCACTCACGCTGACCGCGTGGGGCCCATCTGTCGGGTCGTCTCTGTCTTCCTCACGTGGTCGGCTTCGGCTCTCCTCTCCAGATATCTTCTCCACATTTAGCGCTAACAGAAACGACGGAAGACTCCGGGAGATTCGGTCCATACTCCAACCGCATGTGCGTCGTCCCCAGGTGGATTTATATGCCGGTCCTTCCCTGGGTTGTTAGCTCGACGCAGGCCCCCTCGGTTGCCCATGGCGTGCTCCCTCCGCCGCGCCCCTACTCCCTCTCCTCATCACCTACAGCAGACCTCGTGGGGGCACCACCATAGCCAGGTGTGAGGCGAAGTTCCGCAGTGCCCCGACCGCGTATGGCTCATGTCTCTGACCGCGACCTTCCCTGTCTCTGCTCCAGATGGCGTTCTCCACATCCGTATGAGCCGTGGTCCCTCATCGGCCAGCCGCCACCGTCCGCCGTAGGATAGCCCCGTCCATGGAGGTCGCATCCCCGCGCTTGGACGACGCTCGGCCTCATTCACGGTCGAGTCGCCGACCCCGGTCCCGGTTTTGTAGACACCCGGGAGCAGAACTTCGGCTCCGACGACACCTCCACGGTCCTGCCGCCCAGGTCCGACTTCGCCCAGATCGCGCGCAGCAGGTTTACGGACCCTTCTGTCCCTCTCGTTTGCTTCCAACGCACGCGACCGGCTCTCCCTGCGCCTGTTCCGTGGCTTCCGAGGGAGTCCTACGGGTGATGCGGGCGGAGTCTGACAAGAGAGAGAAAGGGGGGCAGCACCGCCGCCGGGAGAAATCATCGTGGCCCTTCGGCAGAGCGCCACCGCAGGCTTATTTTACGTCGTTGCCGGTATTTTTCTTTCCCCTGCCATGATCCACTAGATCTCTCTCTCCCGCGTTGTTTGTTTCCTCGACTCCGGAGTTATTAGGTTGACTCGACGGTGGGGATTCCGGGCACCAAAGTACGCGTCCACCGGTGATGCTCCGCCATGGGTGGGCAGTGCAGCCGTCGCGTGGATTTGGGGGAGAGAAGAAGAACCGTGGGTCGCTCGATCTCAAGACGACGGCTCAGATTAGAACAGGAGAGTACCCTTTCGAGGCTTTGAATCCGAGGTGTTAATCAGACGATCGATGGCTCTGGTAGCTCACTGTTTCCTTTAATGATAGGTTAGATCTGGGCGGTTCATTTTAGATCTGGCAGCCAAAAAGGTTTGGAGGGATTAGATCTAATCTGTAGCATAGAAGTTAAATCGGATGGCCAGAATTGATCTATACCCCTTCGGCTCGGGCGTTTTGCAAATGAGCCCCTCTATTCTCAATAAATCAACCCGCAATCCACAGAAACTGCACACTGAGTCCAGTATCTCTTGCGCAGAGGACCCTGCGCTATTTAATAATTGTGCGCTCAGTACAGAGAGTTGGAAAATCAGAGAATATAGATTAGAAATGGATTTTTAGTGCAAAAATAAATGCTAGAACTTGTAGTAATCATAGAAATTTCATATGATGTCCAAATTAGTTCATTCCAATTCCTATAAATCTATAATATTATTGTTTATCACATAGTACCACTGTTTTGACATAAAATCATACTAAAATTTATTTCCTAATTAATCCTATATCAAATACATAAAACCTTCAGAAATTCATAACTTTATCGTTTTAACTCCGATTTGATCCGTTCAAGTTGCGTTAGTCTCGTAGAAATGCATAGATTATTATTATTCAGTTTGTACTTATGTTTGGTGTGATGTTAATTTTATATATACCATGTTTGTTTGTATTGCTACGACTAGCGCGAGGACGCGTGTCATCCGAAAGGCAAGTTGGTTCCTAGAATCTCAAGTGCCAGGCAAGTTGTGCCCTTGACCACTTTTTACCCAATAATGTTCTTTAATATCACTTATCCATGCATAGGTTAATTTTGATGGGACCCAATAGGTCACCCTAGATTGTTTATCTCATTACCTTGTTTACCCCTGAATCACTTGGGTAGTTTGCTATTGCTTTACATGGTTTTGGGATAATCATTTATTATATCTATGTTCCAATTATTCTTGTTATTCTGTTTATGTTCATGTTGAGATCATTAATGTTAATTGGAACATAGAGCTTAACTTGAGAACCACGTGCCACCACAAGGGAGGAATGGGACCCCTTGGCTGACTAATTAGGAAAGCTAGTGAAAGACTACCTTACCCGAAAGGGGCAAGGGCAGTAGGGGAGTGGTCAGTGTAGGGAGGTCCCTGGTTGATTTTGCTGCGATGGCGGTCAGCCAGGAACCCTGCATTGGAACTTCCTATAAACTGTAGCGGGTTTTCGGAAGCTAGTGGAACTTTGTAAAGGCCTTGTAGTGTTGCCCTGCCGCGCTTCCTAGGTAGAGGTGTATGGGATTCGCGACCCCTTGGCAGATGGGTAACATAACTTGTGGGTAAAGGGTACAACCTCTGCAGAGTGTAAAACTGGTATACTAGCCGAGCTCACGGTCACGAGCAGCTCAGGACTCTCTGATGTTTAAATTATGGAACTTAAATTCAATTTTGTCATTTGCATTGCATGGGTTTGTTATTAATTTTGTTCTATTACTTTACTAATGGTTTGGTATTTACTTACACTTAGTAACTGCTAATAAAATTTTGACCAACTACTTAAAAGCAATGCTCAGCTTTAACCCCTGTCATTGATTAAGCCTTACACATCACATGAACTCACACCTTTGTGAGTTTATGTCCACTGGTTCCCCACAACTTGTTGAGCTATGATCATGTGTGAGCTCACCCTTGCTGTCTCACACCCCCCCCACAGGAGAAGATCAGGTGGTTCAGGAGGAGCCGCCTAACACTGAGGAGTTCGATCTGATCTAGGTGGCGTTTCCCAGTCGACATTGGCGCCGACGATCCTTAGTTCGTTTTACCTTTATTATTTTATTTTGTAATAAGTCTTCCGCTATGTAATAAATACTCTGATGTTTTATGACATTTATCTCTATACACTCTGTTATTATATATGTTGTCTTCTTGGCGCATGTATGAGATGCACCCGTCTTTGTCCTTTAAAACCGGGTGTTACAGAAGTGGTATCAGAGGAAATGTTGACTGTAGGACGAAACCTAGATAGAAATGGACAAACCCTTTCCTACTTATCTTACTCTGATTCATTCTATACTTACTTATCTTGATCCTGTCTCACCTCCTACTGTTCTACTCTGATCATTCTTACCTTTTCTACTCTGAGAAAGATGGATTTCACACCTTGGAATCCTTACCCCTCTGACATTTTTAAGAGATAGGAGACCTAAAACAAAAATTAAAATTATTTTCTCTATTAAAAAAAAAATTGGTTGATTGTTCTGATGATAAATGCTTGATTTGCTTCTTTGATTGATTGAAACATTATAGACGGGCATCTTAGCATGTACCACTATAAGGTAATGTATTAGCTTTAGTGGGTGACACACTAATCTACTTAGCTAATAAATCCCCCGTAGTAACATTCCTCGTAAATACTCGTCTTGTCTATAAGTCTTCCTTTCTTTCGTACCCTGTGTTTCTAACCCAGATGGACTACCCCTATAGTGTTAGAAGAGAGCACTATAGATGTGATCCTTGGTATGTCATGGTTAAGAGAGGCAAAGGCAGTTAATACACTGTGCTAAAGGAACCATAGAACTCACCAATTCCAAAGGACAAAGATTTGAAGTTGAAGTTGCAGTAACTACCACCATCAGACTAGCGACATTTTTAGTAGATGGGAAGTTTGTTGGTGTCAACATCCGTGTGGTTAGAGATTTTTCGGATGTCTTTCCAGAGGAGTTACCAGGGATGCCACCTGATAGAGAAGTTGAGTTTGTTATTGGCCTCTTACCTGGAACCGCCCCTATTTCTAAATGGCCATATAGAATGTCCGTAGAGGAATTGAAGGAACTTAAGAAGCAGTTAACTGAGTTACAAAAGGCTGAGTACATTCTTTCGAATCCCTCACCTTGCGGGAGCGCCAGTTCTATTTGTATTGAAGAAAGAAGGATCGCAGGAGATGTGCGTGGATTATAGGACCCTTAATGATGTCACTGTGAAGAACAAATACCCGTTACCCTGCATTGAGGATTTATTTGGTCAGATGAGAGGTGTCAGGGTGTTCTCTAAGAATGACCTCAGATCGGGTTACCGTCAAATGAAGATTAGGCCATCGGATATGCCCAAGATGGATTTATCGACCCGATATGGTATATATGAGTTTACCGTTATGTCATTTGGACCAACTAATGCACCAACCTATTTTATGGATCTGAAGAATAAGGTGCATGATCTGGACAGATTCGTCGTGGTTTTCATGGACGATATTTTTATTTATTCCAAGAATGATAGTGATCATGAGGAACATATGTGATTGGTACTACAGAAGCTTTAAGATAATCAACTCTACGCCAAGTACGGTAAATGCGAGTTTTGGATTGGCGAGGTGCCATTTCTTGGACATATCATTTCTAATGGAGGGATATCAGTGGATCCTGCTAAAGTCAAGGAGATAGTGGTGTAGAGCATACCCACTACGGTTACGGAGGACCGAAGTTTCTTGGGACTTGCAGGATATTATTGGAGATTTATTGAAGGATTTTCTAAGATTGCTAAGCTTATGACCTCGCTTTTGGTGAAGGAAAGAGAATTCAAGTGGGACGAGAAGTGCCAAGACAGCTTTGATCAATTGAAGAAGAGATTGATGTCACCACCAATGTTGGTTATGCCAGATCTACAGAAGGGATTTGACATCTATTGCGATGCATGTGGCCAAGGCTTGGGATGTGTGCTCATGCAAGAAGGACATGTGATTGCCTATGCGTCTCGTCAGTTGCGGAAACAAGAGTTGAACTACCCCACTCATGACTTGGAATTGGCAGCCGTTGTGCATGCGCTTAAGATTTGGAGACCTTATATCATGGGGACCAAGTGCCAAGTGTACACAGATCATAAGAGTTTGAAGTATATATTCACTCAGAAGGACCTCAACCTTAGGCAACGCCGTTGGTTAGAGCTTATTAAGAATTATGATTTGGAGATTCACTATCACCCGGGCAAGGCAAATTTGGTTGCAGATGCCTTGAGTCGCAAAGAGCATGTTCATTCAGCTATTGTTGCCCAGCTACCTGATGAGATTGTTGAGGATTTTAGGAGACTTAACCTGGGGATAGTTGCTCATACTGAGGGAGTTACTATTGATGTGGAACCTACTTTGGAGCAAGAGATCCGCAAAGGACAAATGGGTGATGCTAAAATAAAAGAGATTAAGGATCTGATTACTGAAGGTCGAGTTCCGGAATTTACGGAAGATGAGCAGGGCACTGTATGGTTCAAGGACAGGATGTGTGTCCCTGATATTAAAAGCCTTCGGGAGACTATTTTAAAAGAGGCCCATGACTCGGATTATTCTATTCATCCTGGTAGTACCAAGATGTATCAGGATTTGAAACGGAAATATTGGTGGTATGGATTGAAAAGAGATGTAGCTGCACATGTGGCTATGTGCGATATATGTCAAAGAGTTAAGGCTGAACGTCAGAGGCCAGCTGGACTATTGCATCCACTGAAGATACCCGAGTGGAAATGGGAAGAGATTGGTATGGATTTTATTACTGGATTGCCTCGCACCTCGAAAGGATATGATTCGATATAGGTTATTATGGATAGACTGACCAAAATGGCTCATTTCATTCTGGTCAAGACTACTTATAAGGTATCTCAATTGGCAGAGTTATACATGGCTCGGATTATGTCTCTACATGGTGTACCGAAGAAGATCATTTTGGATAGAGGATCACAATTTACCTCAAGATTCTGGAGAAGCTTTCATGAGAATATGAGTACGAAGTTGAATTTTAGTACAGCTTATCACTCTCAGACTGATGGACAAACTGAAAGGACTAATCAAGTATTGGAAGACATGTTGAGAGCTTGTGCCCGTCAGCATGGTAGTAGTTGGAACAAGAGTCTACCTTATGCTGAGTTCTCATATAATGATAGCTACCAGGCCAGTCTAAAGATGTCACTGTTCGAGGCTATATATGGCAAGAAGTGCAGTAATCCTCTATATTGGGATCAGACTAGAGGAAGACAATTCTTTGGACCTGAACTTATTCAAGAGGCAGAAGAACAAGTCCGTATAATCAAGGATAATTTGAGGGTAGCTCAAACCAGGCAAAGGAGCTACGCTAATAATAGAAGAAGACCACTGGAGTTTGAGGAAGGAGATTATGTGTACCTCAAGGTGTCACCACTTCGTGGAATGAGGAGATTCAAAGTCAGGGGCAAATTGTCCCCTCATTTTATTGGACCGTTTAGAGTTTTAAGGCAAGTTGGAGAGATGGCATACCAACTTGAGTTACCGGATAGTCTATCGGAAGTGCATAATGTGTTCCACGTATCTCAACTGAAGAAGTGTCTCTGTGTTCCCGAGGAACAGTTACCAATGGAAGAGCTCAGTGTTCAAGGTGATTTGACTTACACGGAGTACCCGATCAAGATTTTGGATACTTTGACTCGAGTTATAAGAAATAAGGTGATAAAGATGTGCAAAGTGCAATGGAGTCATCATGGAGAAGATGAAGCGACCTGGGAAAGAGAAGAAGAGCTTCGCATAGATTTTCCCCACCTTTTCCCTCGTTCTTCTTAAATCTCGAGGACGAGATTATTTTTAAGGGGGGTAGGATTTGTGACACCCACTTTGTAATTGCTAGGAATAATACCAGTAGAGGAACAATTTCTCTTTATGTGAGTTTGATCTTTATGCATCATCATATGTGAACACCATGTCCAAAAACAATTAATAAAGAGAGATGCTACTAAATCATTGCATCATGCTGAATATTTTATTTGTGTGTGCATTTTTGTGACAATGTAAGAAAAATAAAATAAAAAAAGAAATATATGAAAGTCCAAAGTGGAATTTAAGCTCTAAAGGAAACCCTAGAAATTGAGAAAAGAGAGGAAAATACTACGTAAATGAGATAAAATAAATATATAAATAGGAATATATTTACCTTCCATTAATATATGAATTAATACATTTTGACCAAAGGTGAATTTCATAACCAAATTCAAATCCAAATTTGAACTCTAAAAACAAAGAGGAAAATAAAGTCAGAAAAGGGAAAAAGATAAAAGAAAAGAAAGAAATGCGCTGGGCCCAATCTCCTATCTGGCCCATCCACTTTCCTGCACGCGCGCGGCCCAAGAACCCTTCCCAGCGCGCGCCGTCACGTTGGCGAGTGGCCCATCTGGCCCATTACCGCGCGCGCCCCCTTTTTACCTACGTCGCGGACCAAATTCCGGTGCCGCACTCACGCTGACCGCGTGGGGCCCATCTGTCGGGTCGTCTCTGTCTTCCTCACGTGGTCGGCTTCGGCTCTCCTCTCCAGATATCTTCTCCACATTTAGCGCTAACAGAAACGACGGAAGACTCCGGGAGATTCGGTCCATACTCCAACCGCATGTGCGTCGTCCCCAGGTGGATTTATATGCCGGTCCTTCCCTGGGTTGTTAGCTCGACGCAGGCCCCCTCGGTTGCCCATGGCGTGCTCCCTCCGCCGCGCCCCTACTCCCTCTCCTCATCACCTACAGCAGACCTCGTGGGGGCACCACCATAGCCAGGTGTGAGGCGAAGTTCCGCAGTGCCCCGACCGCGTATGGCTCATGTCTCTGACCGCGACCTTCCCTGTCTCTGCTCCAGATGGCGTTCTCCACATCCGTATGAGCCGTGGTCCCTCATCGGCCAGCCGCCACCGTCCGCCGTAGGATAGCCCCGTCCATGGAGGTCGCATCCCCGCGCTTGGACGACGCTCGGCCTCATTCACGGTCGAGTCGCCGACCCCGGTCCCGGTTTTGTAGACACCCGGGAGCAGAACTTCGGCTCCGACGACACCTCCGCGGTCCTGCCGCCCAGGTCCGACTTCGCCCAGATCGCGCGCAGCAGGTTTACGGACCCTTCTGTCCCTCTCGTTTGCTTCCAACGCACGCGACCGGCTCTCCCTGCGCCTGTTCCGTGGCTTCCGAGGGAGTCCTACGGGTGATGCGGGCGGAGTCTGACAAGAGAGAGAAAGGGGGGCAGCACCGCCGCCGGGAGAAATCATCGTGGCCCTTCGGCAGAGCGCCACCGCAGGCTTATTTTACGTCGTTGCCGGTATTTTTCTTTCCCCTGCCATGATCCACTAGATCTCTCTCTCCCGCGTTGTTTGTTTCCTCGACTCCGGAGTTATTAGGTTGACTCGACGGTGGGGATTCCGGGCACCGAAGTACGCGTCCACCGGTGATGCTCCGCCATGGGTGGGCAGTGCAGCCGTCGCGTGGATTTGGGGGAGAGAAGAAGAACCGTGGGTCGCTCGATCTCAAGACGACGGCTCAGATTAGAACAGGAGAGTACCCTTTCGAGGCTTTGAATCCGAGGCGTTAATCAGACGATCGACGGCTCTGGTAGCTCACTGTTTCCTTTAATGATAGGTTAGATCTGGGCGGTTCATTTTAGATCTGGCAGCCAAAAAGGTTTGGAGGGATTAGATCTAATCTGTAGCGTAGAAGTTAAATCGGATGGCCAGAATTGATCTATACCCCTTCGGCTCGGGCGTTTCGCAAATGAGCCCCTCTATTCTCAATAAATCAACCCGCAATCCACAGAAAACTGCACACTGAGTCCAGTATCTCTTGCGCAGAGGACCCTGCGCTATTTAATAATTGTGCGCTCAGTACAGAGAGTTGGAAAATCAGAGAATATAGATTAGAAATGGATTTTTAGTGCAAAAATAAATGCTAGAACTTGTAGTAATCATAGAAATTTCATATGATGTCCAAATTAGTTCATTCCAATTCCTATAAATCTATAATATTATTGTTTATCACATAGTACCACTGTTTTGACATAAAATCATACTAAAATTTATTTCCTAATTAATCCTATATCAAATACATAAAACCTTCAGAAATTCATAACTTTATCGTTTTAACTCCGATTTGATCCGTTCAAGTTGCGTTAGTCTCGTAGAAATGCATAGATTATTATTATTCAGTTTGTACTTATGTTTGGTGTGATGTTAATTTTATATATACCATGTTTGTTTGTATTGCTACGACTAGCGCGAGGACGCGTGTCATCCGAAAGGCAAGTTGGTTCCTGGAATCTCAAGTGCCAGGCAAGTTGTGCCCTTGACCACTTTTTACCCAATAATGTTCTTTAATATCACTTATCCATGCATAGGTTAATTTTGATGGGACCCAATAGGTCACCCTAGATTGTTTATCTCATTACCTTGTTTACCCCTGAATCACTTGGGTAGTTTGCTATTGCTTTACATGGTTTTGGGATAATCATTTATTATATCTATGTTCCAATTATTCTTGTTATTCTGTTTATGTTCATGTTGAGATCATTAATGTTAATTGGAACATAGAGCTTAACTTGAGAACCACGTGCCACCACAAGGGAGGAATGGGACCCCTTGGCTGACTAATTAGGAAAGCTAGTGGAAGACTACCTTACCCGAAAGGGGCAAGGGCAGTAGGGGAGTGGTCAGTGTAGGGAGGTCCCTGGTTGATTTTGCTGCGATGGCGGTCAGCCAGGAACCCTGCATTGGAACTTCCTATAAACTGTAGCGGGTTTTCGGAAGCTAGTGGAACTTTGTAAAGGCCTCGTAGTGTTGCCCTGCCGCGCTTCCTAGGTAGAGGTGTATGGGATTCGCGACCCCTTGGCAGATGGGTAACATGACTTGTGGGTAAAGGGTACAACCTCTGCAGAGTGTAAAACTGGTATACTAGCCGAGCTCACGGTCACGAGCAGCTCAGGACTCTCTGATGTTTAAATTATGGAACTTAAATTCAATTTTGTCATTTGCATTGCATGGGTTTGTTATTAATTTTGTTCTATTACTTTACTAATGGTTTGGTATTTACTTACACTTAGTAACTGCTAATAAAATTTTGACCAACTACTTAAAAGCAATGCTCAGCTTTAACCCCTGTCATTGATTAAGCCTTACACATCACATGAACTCACACCTTTGTGAGTTTATGTCCACTGGTTCCCCACAACTTGTTGAGCTATGATCATGTGTGAGCTCACCCTTGCTGTCTCACACCCCCCCCCACAGGAGAAGATCAGGTGGTTCAGGAGGAGCCGCCTAACACTGAGGAGTTCGATCTGATCTAGGTGGCGTTTCCCAGTCGACATTGGCGCCGACGATCCTTAGTTCGTTTTACCTTTATTATTTTATTTTGTAATAAGTCTTCCGCTATGTAATAAATACTCTGATGTTTTATGACATTTATCTCTATACACTCTGTTATTATATATGTTGTCTTCTTGGCGCATGTATGAGATGCACCCGGCTTTGTCCTTTAAAACCGGGTGTTACAGGGTTCCAAAGGTGGCCTTGCCGTTGATCGCTGATTTTGACCGTTTGGGGATCGCTCTGTGTTATGTCGGCACCGCTAGCGAGGAGACTCAGATGCTTATTCAATCTTCTCTCATGGAGAGAGTGCGTGCGGCTCAGCAGCAGGATCGTCTATTGCAGGAAGCTCGAAAGAGGGTTGGTGATGGTAAATCGCGGGAGTTCACCATTGATGAGAATGATTTGGTTCGTTTCAGGGGCCGTCTTTGTGTGCCTCAGAAATCAGAGGTGAAGCTGGATATCCTGCGAGAAGCTCATAAAACGCCTTACACCGTCCATCCTGGCGAAACCAAAATGTACCGAGATTTGAAGCAAAACTTCTGGTGGAAGCGGATGAAGGTTGACGTTTCTAAGTATGTGGCCGCCTGTGAAGTATGTCAGCGCGTGAAGGCCGAGCATAAGCGGCCTGCAGGTTTGCTGAAGCCATTAGAAATTCCAGAGTGGAAATGGGAGCATATCACCATGGATTTTGTGGTGGGTCTACCTCGTTCCCCTCGTGGCAGGGATGCTATTTGGGTGGTAGTGGATCGCTTGACTAAGTCTGCGCATTTTATTCCCATGAAGACCACAAATTCAGCTTCAGATTTGGTTCCCTTGTATATGAAGGAAGTAGTCAGGCTTCACGGGGTACCTAAGTCTATTGTTTCTGATCGAGACTCCAAATTTGTATCCAAATTCTAGGAGAGTCTCCATAGTGCATTGGGCACCAAGCTTTCGCTTAGTGTCGCTTTTCACCCTCAGACGGATGGTCAGTCAGAGCGAACAATCCAAACCTTGGAAGATATGTTGCGTGCTTGTGTTCTGTCATGGAAGGGTAGCTGGGAGGATCATCTTGCACTGGCAGAGTTTGCTTATAACAACAGCTACCAGGCTAGCATCAAGATGGCACCATTTGAGGCTTTGTATGGCTGGCGGTGTATCTCTCCTCTGTGCTGGGAGACTTTGGGAGAGAGATCCCTGGTTGGTCCTGATTGGGTTCAGCAAACTTCTGAAAAGGTTTGGGAAATTCGTCAGAATATTTTGGCAGCTCAGAGTCGTCAGAAGAGTTATGCTGATGTGAGGAGGCGGGATCTGGAATTTGCTGTGGGTGACCAAGTCCTTCTCAGGGTATCACCCACTAAGGGAGTTGTTCGGTTCGGTGTCTCTGGGAAGCTCAGCCCGAGATACATTGGACCGTTCACTATCTTGGCCCGAGTGGGCAGCCTGGCTTATCGCTTGCTACTGCCGGATTCCATGGCAGGGGTACACCCGGTTTTTCATGTCTCTATGTTGAGGAAGTTCTTGCGGGATCCGGACCATCAGATTGAGATGGAACCAATTGCGGTGCAGCAGGATCTGACTCTGGAGTGTTGTCCGGTGCGTATATTGGAATTCTCGGAGCGTGTATTGAGGAAGAGATCAATTAAGTATGTCAAGGTCTTATGGACTAATCAGTCTGAGCGCGAGGCTACGTGGGAACTTGAGGAGCTGATGCGGCAGAAGTACCCGGAACTTTTCGTTGTGGGTAAGTGTTGTTGATTCATTAATCTTTTCTTTTGTCATTCCGATAGAAGCGTCAGAATTCGAGGTCGAATTCTTTTTAAGAGGGGTAGAGTGTGATACCCGGTTTGCAAAGAAGAGAAGTTGGGGGTTGTTCTTTTTGTTTTTTTCCTCATCCGGTTGTTGTTTTGGGGATTTGGAATTTGTGGAAAACATTCACAACTAGGGCAGTAGAATTTATTTGGTTTGGCACTTGCGATGGGGTCGGGAGCTGTCGCGTGGGCTAGTTGGGTCGCGATTGGTGATTCGGCCCATTATTCCTCCTAAACCCTAGCCGCCCTCCCTCCTAACCCCTCCCCCTTTGTGCAGCCGCTCCCCCCACTTCCCCCACACCTTGGCCGCCGCCCTCCTTCCCATCTCCTCCTTTCTCAAGCCTTGCAGCCACACCACCATACCCTAGCCGCCCCACCAAATCTCCTCCTCCCAAGGTGCCAATCCTTGCCGCTTTGATCATCGTCACGTGGTGCGAATCTTCAATCGTTTTGGTGGAGGGAAGAAGGGAGGAAGGAAAGGGGGAGAATCCAAGGTGATTTTTGTGTTCATCCCTTGTTCATTTGCGCTGCAATTCCATTGATTAGATGTTGCGTTTGCGATTGGGTAGAGGGGGCTGTCCAGAATTTTTGGTGGTGGATGAACAGCGGTAGTTCTAGCAGTTTCTAGGCTTTTTTCTGAAAAATTAATGGTAATCAGTTTGGGGATCACGTAGAACTTTGTTTTATCTTTCCAACGAGTATTTATGCGCTCAATTTGGAGTTATAAATTAAAAGTTATTATCGTTTGAATCCGGGTATGTGGCTGTCCAAAAAAAACAGATTTTCAGGAGGATGAACAGCAGCAGTATTAGCAGTTTCTGGGGATTTTTCGGGAGTAATTAGTGTTAATCAGTATGAGAATCATGTAGGGCTTTTTCTTATCTTTCCAACAAGTACTTATGCGCTCGAATCAGAATTATATTTTAAAAGTTATCGCTGTTTGAATCCGAGTATGTCGCTGCCCAAATCAGAAAAAAAACAGATTGCAGGGTTTATTTTGTGGACCGTTTAGAGGTAATTAGATGTTAGAATTTAATCATAAATTGTATACAAAACTTGTGGGGAATTTTATGTAGTTGTCTCTGGAATTTTTGTTTGACACCACTGCTGTCTTAATTTTTAAGTTATGAAATTATTAAGCAGCGCCGCTGCAGTTTGGTTGGTGAGGGGAGAATTGTTATCCGCGGCGGGGTTTGAGATTGCGCGTAGGTGCGGCGTTGTCTTTGAGGTTTTTTTATGTGAATTTGGTGCACTAAGTTGGGTGTCAAAAACAGGTGGTGGACTTCCGGATCGTTCTTAGGGATTTGCCCAAACTTCCGGTGAAGGCAAGTAAAATTGTGATGGTTATTCCGTCTGGCAAATGAGGAGTCTTATTCTTGAATATGTTGTGCTATTTTGTTCATATTCATATTTTTTTGTTTATTGAGTACCATCATTTGAGAATGTTCATGTTTCATGGATTTCATATGTTGAGTTTGAGGTTTGATCATGTTACTCAAGTGGTTATTATGTGGAATGGGTGGAAGTATATGTCTAGCACATTTTTATTTGGGAAGAACTCATGATGTTGTCATGCATAATGCACTCATCATCCATTGCATTGAAGTTTCGTCGCGATCTTATGGTCCGACCGTACCGGTACATTGAGCATCATATGTTGCCCGAGAAGGGGTATGGTGCAGCTTCATATCCTTAGAGATATGGAGGCCGAAGTCATTATTGCATCTGTAGCCATGTGCATTCATGGGAGAGGTGTGAAATCTATTATGTGGATGTGGATAATCTGGACTTGTGCATGGTGATTCTTCTTGGCGTTAAGTATTTAGTTACTTGTTTACTTGCTACAATTTACTGTTCAAAAAAAAGAAAGAAGTTCTGAACCACGTGGTTGTGTAAGCACAGTTGATTTACAACGTCCTAATTGTTGTTGTTATGTTTACTTGCTGAGATGTGTTATCTCACATCTTGCATTGTTTGATGCAGGCACCTAATTTCTGCTTTGGGAATAGAGGGATGTAGCAGCACGACCACTACACCTTTAATAAAGGAACCACCACTTAATAATGTTGTTAATCAGAGTTGGTCAAGTCTAGTGAATTACTTTGTTCTTGGTTGAGCGTTTGTTTTGGGGTGGGCTGAGTTCCTTATCCCATTTGTTTTGCTTCAGTTGGGTCATAAATGAGTTTTACCACTTTTGCATTTAGTTTCTACTATGTGAATTATATGTCTTTATATCATGTATGAACTTCATGTTTCCCCTCCTTGTTATGCTAGTTTCAAAGGAGGTGCTGCCGGATTTTGCTATATTTTCTTTCTTTATCACATCTCTTGTGTTGAGTAAGTTTGGTGGTTGGGGTTTTTTGGTAATATCCATTGTGTGTGACCAGTGGGGTGTTACAACACCACTAAAGGGCCTAGATGATTCACAGTCTACCCCTTTTTGGTAATTGATGACAACACTACATATTTCATACAGAGTAGATTTAGTTTTTCAAATCTTCCTTACACACTAGGTATAAGAAGGATTTTAGATGAGTTTCGAGTGACTTATCTGGATTTAAAGTTCTTCTGAAATATCGATAAGTTAGGACAGAAAACTCTAAGTGTGGGAATAGCTCCCCCTACATGTGTGCATGATATATCCAGTTTAAGATTTCACACAAAGAATATATTGGAGTTTTGGCAGAGATCTTCCTACAATCATAGTTATCGAGGTATACAGTATAATAATATGAGTCATAGGCGCAACAAGAGTAACCACACCTCGATTAACCATTCACAAGATACTTTGAACTCATAGAACCTTAAGAAGTTAACAATCATAGTACATAGTTCGAATGCAAACAAATAACATTTGTTCATCAACACAGCAAATGCATAAAACATAGACATAATAAACATGCACATGCAAATGTCTAAATTTCCACATGCGCGAGCTCCCCCTGATTGTATGAAACAGTCCATCTTCATCTCTCTCCCCCTTTAACATCAATTGCCAGAAAGGAGTGGTCTCACTGCGCACCCGGTGGAGGACGTAGATACATGATGTAGTAATGAGAGTTGAAGCTATCGAAGATGGAAGGGAATTGGCTGAAATCATTCTGAACTTGCTGCTGCCTCTCATCAAGTAAATGGATGCTATCACTGGTAGACAGAGTTTCAAACTGACTAGACAGAGCACCCATATTGTCCTGAAAGCTCTGTTGCATCTTGTTCATTCTGCTCATTATGAGATCATGCACAGTATTCTAAATAAGAGAGCAGAGATCATCAAACTGAGAGTGCATCCCATCAAGCTTATTATCAACAGCAGTAAACCTTATGTTTAAGGCAGAGTACTAGCCATCAAAGTGAGACTGCTGAGCATCAAAACGACCATCCATATGAGTCATCATGCCCTAAAACCTGCCATCCATATGAGTCTAGAGCCCGTGCTGCATCTGCTGAAAATAAGGATCAAAATAACTAGGAGCAGGCTGCCAGAACTATCCATCTTGAGGAGGAGGTCGAGGTAGTGGCATCTACTGAGCTAGATCATACTCAGGATGGGTAGCATAATCATCTATAGGGGCTCTATCGTCATCAGGAAATGGTGTGAGAGGCCTGGTGAGAAAACCAATCTCATTTTTGAACAACCTAAATGGAGTGTGAGATATCTCACACCGCCCCTCAAATCTAGTTTTAGCCTTGATTAGAGCCATGATATAAGGAGCATATACTAGATTTTGATTCTTGTCCATCTTAAGGTCGTTAAGCTGCCTCATCATGAATAGAACCACACTCATAACCTCTCCCTTCATCACATGATCAATAATGCTCTAGAATTTATCTTTGATCTTGCTCTTATCCCCACTCTTGGGAAGAATAGTGACCCTAGCAATCTTATTGATAAGAGCAGGATGGTGCCTCAGCCCTAGAGTTTCTCCAAATCTCCTGGAGATACCCAGCCTCGTAGGTTCATAATACTGAACATAGTCCTCAAACTGCTCCTCAGTATAGAGATCAACCCCATTTGAGATCACATCATAATCCAGATTGTTTGCATTTGCAAATTCAGCAAAAGTGGCCACATATCTCTTAAAACCTGTCATCCAAACAATCAGCTGATCTTCAATGTTAATTTCTGCAGTGGAAAGAAATTGTTTAACAGCTAGTTCACTGAAGTCAGTTCTCTACCCCATAAATGCATACAAACCACATGCATAGGTAAAAGATATATTTTGACAACATATGCATTTATAGCAACATGAGAAGTATAAGATATGAATATAGTCTAATCAAATTCTGGAGAAGACATGTAAATGATACCAATTGTTGAATGAAACCACTTGTGGAACCAATGAAGATTTTGTAGCTTTGCAGTGGAAGTTTATTAACTTTTCTTCAGGGAGTCCATTTTCCTTTAATGAGACTACTGCATATAATAGACTTAAAAACAGGCATTAGTCTCAAAGACTTAGAATTAGAGTAACCTCCCTTGGAAGTATGCATACAAGTTTTGAATACTTGTAGGAGACATGCACTTTGATTTTGAGATCAAGAGGGGCCAATTATCTATAATCCGAGCTTTGGCACATATAAGTTAAATGATACCAATTGAAGCATTCAAGGATATGTCATATGAAAATACTAATTAGAGTATCATTTGCTTAGTAATGTTGAATAAGTTATGTGTCGTGCTTGACTTATTCATTTTAAACCATGTAGGTTTACTCAAGCATATGAATTGAAAACGAGCATTCCTACCATATGATTGACCTAGTATGGATGCTACTCTAGTCAGAAATAAATATTACATGTAAAACTAGGCATGTAAGGTAAGAACTATATATAAGAGAATAGATACACATATCTAAAAAGAAAATACAACAACTCTAGTTACCTTACTCATGGGTGGGGAATTTGGGTCCAAAAGTATTCACTAACTCACTTGGCAATAGACTTGATCCAATATGATGCATCCCATGATATACATCCCAATTTTGTCAAGTCTCCAAATTCCCCGAAGTACTTCGGACTTCTCACTTCCCTCTTGGGATCCAAACCTTCTTGGTGCTTTTCATGGTTGAGATAATCTCCTTTGGCACCCATATGCATTTGGCCCCTTTTCCTTTGTTAGCTTGCTGGTTGGCCTTGATTGCTATCACCTTTCCATTCTTTTTCTTCTTGATCAAATATTGTGTAGCAGCCTTTTTGTTCACCATGTTGATGTAGGTGTTGGAGATTTTGCTTGTTGGCTTTTGCTTATCCCCGTTCTTCGCGTTGCATTGGTAAGACTTGTGGCCTTCCTTGAGGAATAGCCTACAAATCACAATTTTGCCCTCCACAGGCTTGTTCACTCCCACAACGGTGTTATCTTGAGAAGGTTGGATTTGTTTGGCTGTCTTTCTTGTCATACAAAGCCTTGCCTAGGCAAGCCACCTCTTGCCTTAATTGCTCATTCTCCTTTGTAACCTCATTCGAACATGTTTCTACAATAATATTCTCAACAAGAACTTGGTTGCAGGGGTTAGAACATCAATTAAATCAAAGCAAGAAGTAGAAGCATCTTTCTTAATAATTTCAGGTATTTCAACTAAAGATACTCCTGAGGTGCTACCAATATTTTCTAGCTTAATAGTTAGCTCATTATTGTGTATGCTAATAATTTCCATTTTCTCTAGAAAGTTTTCAATTGCTTCTTGAGAGCTAGCTAACTTAGCCTTAAGTTTTCATTCTTTTTAATAATGTTATCAACGGTAGCTGAGGATGGAGCATTAGACTCTAATTGCTCAACTTTAGTTGTTAGCTCACAATTCAAATTTGCAAATGTTTCAAAATTTTCTAGCAAACATTTATAATCATTTTGAGAGCTAATCAACTTATTTTATAGAGTTTTAAGTTGAGCCTTTTGTTTAGTGCATACATCCTCAAAAAAATTAACGGCTTCCACAAGCTCATCTAAGGAGGGCTTCCCTTCACCTTCACCATCATCACTACTGCTATCATCACTAGAGGATGGAATACTCATTTTACCACTTTCCATAAGACACTTGTGTGATGATCGTGATGAGCGTGATGAGGATCGGTGGCTACATGTCCTTGGAGGTTCATCTTCGCTTGGAAGAGTTATCCCAAATTTTGACACTTGTAAGCGCCTTGCCTTTGCTCCTCCCCTTTGTGGGTTCGATTTGGATAGTTGTCCCTCAAGTGGCCCTTCTCCCCGCATGCGAAGCATCCTCCCTTTCTTTGCCTTTTCCTGTCAATGTTAAAAAGAAGATCCTCGACCTGCAGAGGCACACCTATTAGATTAATTTTGTGGATCATCCCCATTACCTTTTTGACGCGTCGGATTGTTTCTTCATCCTTGGAGGATGATGTTGATGGTTGATTATCTTCATCATCATCACTTTCTTCCTCTTCCTCTTCTTCACTTGAGGAACTTGGGGTGTGAGCCTTCTTCTTTCCTTTTTCATCACATGCAAAAGCATATGGCCTTGAAGAAGTTGGCTCCTCTTGTCGACCCATTTTTTGCGACATCTCAAATGTCGCATTTTTTCCAATCACAAAGGTCGGGATCATTTGACTCAAGTCCTCCCTATTGTGAAGAACAGTGTTGATGCTCCCATATTTTTTGTTGTGGTAGTAGGGAGATAATCTTCCTCACAATGTCCGCATCACCTAGCTTATTAATTCCAATAGAATTGAGCTTATTGGTGGTTACATTCACATGGGAGTACATGTCTCTAACAAGCTCATTCTCTTTCATGGCAAAAGAATTATAATCATTTAAAGCTAGGCAATGTTTTTGCTCACGAACATTGGATGTGCCGTCATCAAGCTCATGAAATTTAAGCCAAATCTCGTTAGCAATTTTTAAAGTAAAAACTTGATTAAAAATTTCCATGCTAAGAGATACATACAAGCAATTTTTGGCTCTAGCATTCAAATGAATTTCTCTTTCTTCACTCGTGGTGAGCTTCTCAAGATTTTTAGCTGGTTTCATCCTATCACGAGTGACTCTCCAAACATCTAGATCAATGGCCTCTAGGTAACAAGCCATTTTAGCACAATAATATAGGAAGTTAGTGTCGTCGAAATGTGGTGGCCTATGGGTATCGATCCCTTTCCTCTAAAAAGCATCGACTCGATTAGAGGTGAGGCTAAAATATTTCAAATGAGCCAAACCAGGCTCTAATACCAATTGTAGGAAACGATGATGCCTAAGAGGGGGTGAATTAGGACTTCTAAAAACTCTTTCTAAACTAGGCCAGAAATAAATTCCTAGAGCAAAACCTATACAAATAAACAATTTAAAATATGCAAACTAGGTTTTGTCTAAGTATTGCTATCTCTACCGCAAAGCCTAAGTTTTAATCCTAAATAATCTAATTAGAAAGGAGAGATTGAAACTTAAATACTTAATATAAATATGGAAGGTAAAGAGTAAGGTAAAGATGCAAACTCTCGTGGATGACGCTGGTATTTTTACCGAGGTATCCGAAACCACGCAAGGTTCCGACTAATCCTTGTTGGTGCCCCTATGCAAAGGGTAGCCCATGAGAGGGCCAAGCACCTCGGTCGAGTAACTCCGTAGAGAGTCGCGGGCCTTCTCCACACGCAAGTAGTGCTCCGCTTTTGGCTCCTCTTGGATGCTCCCCGTCATCTCCACTATCGAGCTTCCGGCTGAAACGCCATGGGACTCATTCTCTCCGGTACACAGTGGCGACCGTAACACAAACGTGGTTGTCACGGTCTCGCAAGACTCTTGCTCCACTCGGTACAATTACAACGGCTCACGCAAGAGCCAAGGGGTTGGGTGGTTTTTCTAAACTCACTCAACTAACTAGGATACACCTAGAGCAAGCGCTAATGTGGTCTAACTTACCTAAGCACTTCGCAAAGCACCTACGATATTCACTGAGTGATTCTATTAAGCACATGGGTGTTTGAGCACTTGGAAATGTCTACAATATGCCTTGGTATGTTGCTTGGGCTCCCACACCATCAAATGGCCGGTTGGGTGAAGTATATATAGGCCCCAACTCAATTATAGCCATTGGAGAAAAGGCTGTAGCTCTCTACGGCACACTAGACAGTCCGGTGCCCTGTCTGGTGCGCCTTTAGCCGTTGGATCTGTTAGGTGACCGTTGGCGCTGTCAGCCTTGCATCGGATAGTCTGAACTCTCCTCCACATTGACACTAGGAACTAGACATTAGGCCACTGTTTCCTGGTGCACCGGATAGTCCGACGGTGCTCTCAGCCGGACGGTCCGCCAGTGGCAACACTTTTCTTCATTTATTGGACTTTGCTTGATACTTGTTGATCTTCTCTTATGGTCTTCTTAGATATGCATATCTATTCTCTTATATATAGTTCTTACCTTACATGCCTAGTTTTACATGTAATATTTATTTCTGACTAGAGTACCATGCATACTAGGTCAATCACATGGTAGGAATGCTAGTTTTCAATTCATGTTCTTGAGTAAACCTACATGGTTTAAAATGAATAAGTCAAGCACGACACATAACTTATTCAATGTTACTAAACAAATGATACTCCAATTAGTATTTTCGTACGACATATCCTTCAATGCTTCAATTGGTATCATTTAACTTATATGTGCCAAAGCTCGCATTATAGATAATTTTCCCCTCTTGATCTCAAAATCAAAGTACATGTCTCCTACAAGTATTCAAAACTTGTATGCACACTTCTAGGGGAGGTTACTCTATAATTTAAGTCTTTGAGACTAATGCCTATTTTAAAGTCTATTATATTCAGTAGTCTCATTAAAGGAAAATGGAGTCCTCGGAGAAAAGACAATAAACTTCCACTGCAAAGCTACAAAATCTTCATTTGGTTCCACAAGTGGTTCCATTCAACAATTGGTATTATTTACATGTTTTCTCTAGAATTTGATTAGACTATATTTCATACCTTATGCTTCTCATGTTGCTATAAATGCATATGATGTCAAAATATATCTTTTACCTGTGCATAAGGGGAGTTAGTCTAATCAAACTATATCTTGCACCTCTTTTTCTCATGAGCTTTTCCTAAGTAGAGACCTCCGTCAGGGGGAGTATTTCTTCGTCTATAACAAAGGGGGAGAATATTCCTTCAAAAGGGAGAATACTCTTTTAGGGGGAGTAATCTTTTTTAGAGTACAAGACTTTTATTTGCTTCCTATATGCTTTTAATGTCTTCCTTTTCGGTGGTTGATGCCAAAGGGGGAGAAGTTTTAGGGACCAAAGCATGAAAAATATATCAAACACCAAACACCACCCATTTTAAATTTTTTGATATTACAAGTGATTTTTGGTCTTTCAAGTATCTTTGGTCTAAAATAGGATGTAAGTGAAAATTATGGAGTTAGGGGGAGGCTTAAGTCCATAATCTCACTTTAAGGGGACACTCATGCATCGTAGCAAGTAGATTGCATATTTTCATTAAAATGTTTGTTATATTTGCTTGCTTTGGTTGTGTTGTCATCAATCACAAAAAAGGGGGAGATTGTTAGAAAAATGGACCCCGGGCCATTTGGCTTAGTGATTTTGGTGTTTGATGATCAACATAACCTGTGGACTATTGTGGTTGCTAGTGTTTTTGTTTGTAGTTTACAGGATGCTAAAGTAACTTGGACAAAGGCATTGAGGAAGCAACACCTCAAAAGAAGACATCAAGAAGACCAGAAGTGAAGATCAACAAGTATCAAGCAAAGTCCAAGAAATGAAGAAAAGTGTTGCCACTGGCGAACCGTTCCGCTGAGAGCACTGGACTGTCCGGTGGCACACCGGACTGCCCTGTGCCACAGTAAGACTTGTCCGGTGCACGAGGGAATAGTAGCCCAACGGCTAGTTGTCACACCTAGATTTTAGGGGTCCAAAACCTGGGCGCGAAACAATCACCAGGTGTGCTGGGACCAAGTCTCACACATATGATGAATAGTGGTACAGAAACGATTGTCACATCTTTACTATATAATAGGAGTTATGTACAAAATAAATAAATAATTACATCATAAGGAGACAACGATCCAGACATCCAAAGTTGACTGGGAGACGATGGCCTAGACCTCTCACGAACACATCGCAACATCCTCCATGCGCGTCATCCTATGGTACCTATTCTTGACCTATGGGGGTGTGAGACAGCAAGAGTGAGCTCACATACGTTCATCGCTCAACAAGTTGTGGGAAATAATGTGCATGAACTCGCCAAAGGTGGGAGCTCATGTGAAGTGTAAGGCTTACTAAAGAGGATGGTTAAAGCTAAGCATTGCTTTTAAAGTTCGTAAAAATTTTATTAGCATTTACTAAGTATAAGTAAATACCAACCCAATTAAGTAGTAGAACAAAATAATAACAACACTTGCTATGCAATACATATGACAAATTGAATTTAGTTCCATAAATTAATCATGTGAGTGTCCGAGCTGCTCATGACCGTGAGCACGACTAGTATACCAGTTTTACACTCTACAGAGGTTGCACATCTTTAACCACAAGTCATGTTACCCATATAACACGGGATCGTGACTTCCCATACACCTCTACCGAGGAGGCGAGGCAGGGTAACACTACGAGGCCTTTACAAAGTTCCACTAGCTTCAGAAAACTTGCTACAGTTTATAGGAAGCTCCAATGCAGGGATCCCTCGCCTGACCGCTATCGCAGCAAAATCAACCCAAGGACCTCCCTACACTGACCACTCCCCTACTGCCCTTGCCCCTTTCGAGTAAGGTAGTCCTCCACTAGCTTTCCTAATTAGTCAGCCAAGGGCATCCAATTCCACCCTTGTGGTAGCATTGTTTTTCCGGGTGATTCTCCATGTTCCCATTAACATAATGATCTTATCATGAACAGTAAATAACAACTGATAATAAAGTATAATCATGAATAATAATGTGTATCTCTATACCTAAAACCACATAAAGCAATAGCAGGTACTACCCAAAAATTTAGTGGTAAAACAAGGTATAAAGATAGTCAAACTAGGGTAACCTATTGGGTCTCATCAAAATTAACCTATACAAATCATTATGAATAATAAGAACATGCTTGGGTAAAAAGAAGTGATCAAGGGACAACTTGCCTAGGAGTTGAGATTCCAGGTACCAGGATGATTCTTCAGATCCTCGTAACCCCGCGCTATCGTAGCAATACAAACAAACATGGCATAGACAAAATTAACATCACACCAAACATAAGAACAAACTGCATAATAGTAATCTACACGTCGCTACGAGATTGTGGGTTCGTGAACCATTAAAATCGGGGTTATCATTAAAGGATTATGATTTATGGAAGATCTTTGTGATTTGAATATTAAATCATATAATAAATTGATTAGTATACATCATATGAGAGCATATTCTATAAATAGTTAACTCATCTTTAATCTAGATTATAACTTAACTAGAAATCATATTCTAATCAAACTATAATTATGCATAGGTTAACTTCGATTAGAGGAGTTAATCCATTAAACAGAGGCTAGACAAATTTCTAATAATAAAAGTATGGGATATTATATAATAAATGTTGCTATTGTGTAGTAAATATTTATAAGAAGCTAACGCAACTAGAACGAGTCAATTCAGAATTAAAACGGAGGAGTTAGGAATTTCTGAAGTTCGTATGTGCTTGCTAAAAATTAATTGAGTAATCAATTCTAGTATGGGTTTCATGTTAAAACAGTGTTACCAAGTAATAGACAATATTAATACAAAATTATAGGAACTAGAATGGACTAAAAAGGAGTTAAAATGAATTTTCTAGGAATTAAGCAAGGTTCGGGAATTATTTTCACACTGAAAATCGTTTTCTAAATTGATTACTCTGATTTTCTAATCCTCTGTACTACGCGCACAAATAGCAGAGAGTTCAGGGGTCGTTTCATAAGAAACGAGGGCTTCATGGTAAATACTTTACACTCTGAATGGGTGGCGGGTTGATTCGGGAAAAAGACAGGGTCTCTTTAGCAGAAGAGATAGGCCGAAGGGGAATCCTACGATCAGATCCGCACGATCCCAATTCAACGGTCTATATTTAATTAAGCACACTCCGAAACGGTATGCAATCGTGACCCTAGGATCAAATGTCCACGGCCAGAAATCCCTCTCTTGCCATAAACTGCTTTATCCCTTGGATCCAAAACCCACGGTCCAGATCTAACGGCTAGCTACCCACCCACTACTGGATCTAATCATGACCACACCCTTATGATCCAACGGTGCTGGCGGTTTCTTCCCTTCCTACGGCAGGACGCGACAGCGGAGTACTCATCCATGGCGGAGGCCACGACGACGACCAGCGCTCCGCCATACCTGGGCCTTAAACCTGACTCCACTATGCGGTTTAACGGAGCGGTCAACGTGGCGAGACAAGGATCAGGAGTATTACCTCACTACTACAAAACATGTTATATGAGACGGTTAATTTTCAGTTCTTAAGACGCTTATGAAGTGTCCAAATTTGATGGAGTCGTAAAAGATGTCCCACATTTAAGATGGTTATAAACCGTCTTAAAAGATATTATATAAGACAATTTTTAATTTATAACCGTCTGAAAAAGGTATTTGTTTAGGTCATTTTGTCCGATAAACCGTCTTGAATTAGGTTTTTGTTTAAGACACTTCTTCTAAAGAACTGTAGAGAATACAAATATTATAAGTCATAAAGTATTTATCAAACTGTCTCGAATATCCTATAATAATAGACGATTACAATAGGAAAACCATCTTATTTAGGTGACTAATAATGTACATTTTAGAAACCATCTTATTTAGGAGACTGATATTAGACATTTTGGTGACCGTCTTATTAAGATTTAAACGAAATGACTTACACGGTAGTACATTCTTCAATTTATAATCATTTTTTCAGATATCACGTTATAATAATTTGAAAGAGAAATATATATACACATATATTGAACAACATTATAATTAATATAATATAAATAAGTACCATTCAATATCTCATAAATAAGCATTGTCAAACAACTCATACATAAGTGTACTCTAAATCTAAACTAAAATACAATTGTTTGCACTAATGTTAAGCCTAACTTTATATGAATTCAAGTCTGCACACTTTTGCGGCCACCAAATTTGAATTCCATTCTATCTTTTCCTATACAACAAATAGGAGAAAACTAGACATAGCAAAAAGCTCCAAGCAGCACGTTCAGACAACTTATGCATTGGCAGCAGCCTAGGCAATGAAATGGCACCTCCTTTGCTCCTCGATGATGCTGAGCTTGATACCCTTGCCCTTGGGTAGGCTCACCCACGGCTTGTTGCCCTTGCCGATGGTGAACACGTTGCCCATGAGGGTGGCGAACTGGTGGCCCATGGAGTCCTCGACGTGGATGGTCTCAAAGTTGCCCTTGTGCTTCTCCCTATTCTTGATCACTCCTTCACGCCCGGTGTTCCTCCCGCTGGTCACCATGACCATGTTGCCGATGTCAAACTTGATGAAGTCCATGATCTTGTTGGTCTCCAGATCGATCTTGATGGTGTCGTTGGCCTTGATGTGCGGGTCGGGGTAGAGGATGGTGCGGCCGTCGTAGGTGTTCAGGTAGGGGATGCCTTTCTGGCCAAACTGAACAGACCTCACCTTGCAGAGCTTGAATTTCACACAAACCAATAGAAAAGCAGTGAGCATTTCACAGGCATACTATGAAAGGGCATGGGAATTTCTAGTGATGTAAATGGATAGATAGACAGAGCAACATCTATTAACAGTCCTAAAGATTGTAGCACATGACATTTTCAATGCAAGATTTTCATGCACACAGTGTATATGGACAGTATAGCAAGGATAAGGTACACAGATCTACTAATGAAAAACAACAACCTCACAGCTACCAAGATCATCATGCTCAACTAGAACAATGAGAGATGATGTGTAAGAGAATTGGCCTAACCTTGGCATCCTCATCCCTGATTGGGTGAAGACGGAAGCGACCCTTGGTGTCATAAAGCAACCTATAGTTCTTGTTTGTCTTTGGGATGGAAATGACATCTGCCAAAAAATGACACCACAAATCAGCAACCAAAATAGGTGTATAGGTATCTTTATGCATTAATAGAGATATAGGCATACTTATGAACCCACCAGGGTAGGTCTTGTCAGTCCTGACCTTGCCATCAACAAGTACATGGCGTTGCATCAGGATAGAAATGACCTCACGGTACGTCAGTGCATACTTGAGCCTGTTCCTGATGATGAGGATCAAAGGAAGGCACTCCCTGGACTTGTGAGGTCCAGAAGATGGCTTGGGAGCCTACAGAAAAAAAGACCAACCTGAAGCATCAGACAAATGGGGAAGTACAGAAGATTGTAGGTACTAAAGCTAGAAAAATTTGTTTACTTACAAAAGCTCCGCCAAGCTTGTCGAGCATCCAGTGCTTGGGTGCATTGAGCCTCTTCAAATGCTTCTTCAATCCCCTAGCCTGGATTGCAAAATAATAATGATCAGCAAAAGCGCAACATATTCCAATAGGGCATTCATAGGTGACTCATCCATATGGCATCAACTGTTAAAAGTAACAGCAAACCTACGCACTACTGAATGATTCCATTTCAAAATAGATCACGGTTTCAAGTTCACACTACTTATATTACTTATTATATATAGCCATCATAGGTCACAATGACTGTGTTACATGAACTATCCCTAGAATAAGTCCATCATTCATATGCATAGATCCTGAAAGCAGCATGTTTAACACAGCAGATTAGATTATCCACGACCAACAAGACTGTCAACAAAACTACATTGCCATAAGCCTCCTGAGGACATTCCTGTAGATAGAAGAAACACTAAAAGTCCTCCAAGTAAGAGGAAGTTCAAAGGTCAACTATCCGAATTTGTCAATCAAACAATTTCTTTGAGCTACTTCAGTTTTTTTTGAATCATCAATCTTTGTTTCTTATTGATCTAGCAATGTTGGACACTTGGACTCCTAAATGCATGTGCCCTAAATACGCTTGGAATTACTGATTGGACCAATGTCTTTACATTTTCTTACCTGCATGGTTTTCAGATTTGGAGCACTCAAACAAGGAGCGCATCCAAATCCTTCCCAACACAAGGGACCTGAAGAGTGAAGAATGACTCTGCTCTAGGTGCCAAAGCCCAGCATGCTAGTTCAGTCAGTAGTCCAATCAAAAACTCACCTTGCCGTGCCATCTCGTCTAATGAATCCATTAGCAAATCATTATGCCAACAATTCAAAACTACAAGCTTCAACCAGTGTCGCCGGCCCAAGTCTGTATTCTCATATATGCTTCACGCTAAGCATAACTATTTATTATGTCCTATTCAAGTTACATACATACATACATACACACACACACACACACACACTAAAAACAGGTTTAAAGACTATGGTACTATCAAGCTACCCTCTCTGATCAGCAATTCAAGGTCATGAAAGTTCTTAGTAAGCTATAGGACTCAGTTTGTGTACTTCTAGACTATGGTCTTGAGCAAAGTAATTGCCATCACTTAAAGAAGAGTAACACAATTAATTAGAATAATTTTCATCAGAGTGGTGCAGGGTAATGTGAACTGACAAAACTCCTTTTAAACAAAAGCACAATCAAAGACAGTACATACCTGTCGTATATCGTACCGTCGGTATAACGATGAGGATTCCCTGCCACTCTCCACACCGCTAGTGATAGGTGAGGGGTCCTCGGGGCGTGTCCTCGTTGTCTGTCCATCATCTTCCTCCTCCTCGAAGATCACCTCATCGGCCCTCTCAAACGACGTCCCCACCTTGTCGGGCGCCACAATCCGGATCGACACCTAGCCCTATGTACTACATGCTAAAACTTGGAGAAAAAAACTAGATGCATATCTGATGTCCATCAAATATAGGAAAGTAGGATGATATCATTCTAAATTACCATTATATATCTCATAAATAAGCATTGTCAAATAGCTCATGCATAAGCGTACTCTATATCCAAACTAAAATACTAATTGACAAACTTGGTAATCAATTGTTTGCACTATCGTTGTGCCTAACTAAATATATATGAAATCAAGTCTCCACACTGGTGCGGCCATTCCATCTTTTCCTGTACAACAAATAGGAGAACACAATAATTATTAGTTAGACACAGATGAACACCTCAATAACTTTAAGGACTTCTTTCTCATCTCTAACAGTTTTCTACAAGAAAAGAGACCATAATAGTGGAACGAATCATTCAAACTATGCGTTAGTAGTATCAAAAGAAAGTAGTTAGTTGTACATAATGTAGAAGGAAATTGTTCTTTCTATTCTATATACAATAGTTTAACAGTGATAAGACATTGGTACTATCAAGCTACCCTCTCTGATTAGCAATTCAAGGTCATGATAGTTCTCAGTAAGCCATAGGACTGAGTTTGGAAAAGCGTGGTTTATAATGCACGACAATGATACAAAACTTACACATGAAAATAAGAACTTCTATGAAAGAGGAATGCTAGATTGTGCTTATATTACTCTATTGTTTTTGTTGTTTAATCACTTGTTTTTTATACTCCTTTGAGATTAGCTTCCAAATAGCACTATCCTTTTATGCCAAGTAACAGCACAATCAAATACATGAAGCACTGATCGATTTTCTGAAGCATAAGCAAATGTGTACTTCTAGGATATGGTCTTGAGCAAAGCAAACGCCATATTTTAAAGAAGAGTAATATAGTTTTTATCAGAGTGGAGCAGGGTACCGTGAAGTGACAAAACTACCTTTCAACAGAAGCACAATCAAAGATAGTACATACCTGTTGTATGTCGTACCGTTATGGATGTAATCGGATCGAATACGGACGGATATCACTGAAACCATATTTGTTTTCATATTTTTTATTCGGATTTGAATCGAATACAGATAGCCTCGGATACGAATACGAATACTGATGTTCTCGGATACAAATACGAATAGCTATGTGTCGAATATGGAACTAGTCGGACATGGATATTGTCGGTAACAATTTTTTTGTCGGATATCGTGTAAGACATCATTCCACACATATCATGGTTGTAATCATGTATCCACTCCTTGAGTTCAAACATTTTTAATATTATATGTGTACATATGTCACTTTATTAAAAAAATTCATGAATTTTTAGCCTATGTGCATGTTATTAATTTATTTTGCATAAAATCATCATAATGCAAATAAGTTACCAAAACTAATAACAATTATATAAGAATATAACCTCAAGTCTCCACATGAAAATGATAAAGTGAACTTGGATACTTAGAGTGATTTCACGTGTAATTCACACAACAAGTGAAAGTAAAATGAAAGAAACACTATCATATTGTGGATTTTATGGTCTAAATATTTTGGAGGATTATATGTGGACATATGGCATGCCTCCATAAATTTTCATGAATTTCTGAGGCTATTTGTGTATTATTAATTTCTTTCTATAAAAAATCAACAAAATGCACACAGCTATCTGGATATCCAAGAAGATTTATCCGAAAAAATATCCGGATGTTTGATATTCGATGGATATCAGACATATTGTATTCGAATTCGATATCCGAACAAAATATCCGTATTCGTATCCGTTATCCAAAAAAAGTCCGGATATCCGAAAATTCCATCCGAACCAGTGTTCGCCATCTTTGAATCTGGATCCAGACATATATTTTCTGAACCATATTACATCCCTACGTACCGTCAGTACAACGATGAGGATTCTCTGTCGCCCTACACGCCGCCAGCGACAGGTGAGGGCTCCTCAGGGCACGTTGCCTATCCATCATCTTCCTCCTCCTCGAATATCACCTCTTCAGCCCTCTTAGATGTCGTCGCCACCTCATCGAGAGCCACAATCCAGATCAACACCTAGCCTAGCCCAGTGCCGATCATTGGCTGTTGGGCTCCTCCACCTAGAACGAGGCAGAGGATGCCAGAGTACTCGAGCAGGGTGGTGAGCCGTGCCTAGATGAAGCTCAACACAGATGCACGTCGTACCTGCCTCCTGGACAGTACGGGTGGGGGCGGTTGCGACATGGCGCGAGAGAGATGGGGCTCTAGAGGCGGGGCCGTGTCCATCAGTGTCGAGCAGGACGTCGCACGTACGGGTGGAGGGGAGCTTCTAGAGGAGGCCGAGCCTGCTGCAACGGTGGCGCGTCAAGGGGCGAGGGGGAGGATGGAGGGGGACGACATCGGGGCGGCACAGAGATCGCACGCAGCGAGGCAGAGGCGATGGAGGGGCCCATGCTTGTCGCCATCGTCGTTGCGGTAGCGGTGGTGGAATAGAAGGAGGCAGAGGAGGCAAGGGTTTGGGTTGGGGGACCGCGAGGCTAAATCTGGTTAGGGTTCAGGTGAGGACTGTAATTTAGATGCTGAGTTTCCTTTGTTGAGTCCAAATATCTGAGGCTATCTCCAGCCGATCTCCTATCACATCCTCTATTTCAAACTTCACTCTACAAACAGTGTCAAACAATATTATCAACAGTCTCATGTCCTCTATTTTACACTACCCGTGGGAGACAGTTTGAAGTCACCGAGTTTTTAAAGTTTGACAATATAAATGTAAAAGTACTGATATATTCAACATAGGATAGGTATAGCTTACTAAACCCCTTGATGCATGAATGATAGGAATTAAAGCAAAATATATGTTGTGTGACATTAATGATCGAATCACATGTGGGTTTATTTTACCATTTGTATCAAGTTACAAAGATAAGTTTTACATTTTATATGTATCATGAAACTAAGCTGAATTTACTATTTAGTACATTTTTTTCACAGTACGTCTTTTTGAAATATGATACGAAGATGGTTTTATATTTAGAAGTGTCTAATATACTCACTAACATTTAAAATAATCCATATAGTCTAGACGACTAATAATATCTTTATTTGAGATGGTTTTATATACATAAGTGTCTAACAAACTAACCAAAATATAAGACAATTCTTGCAATCTTAATAATTCAAAAGGTATATTCATTTGCGATGGTTTTAAATAACAATCCGTCTTAAATCAATAAGAGACATTTCTTACGATGTAACTGTCTCAAAACACTTCTTTATTAAAGACAGATCTCCAATAAACCGTCTTATCTTACTCATCACCATATGATAAAAAGCGCTTCTATAAAATACATTGATATCTGTCTTAAAATGTGTGTCTTAAATAAGCATATCTCTAGTAGTGCCTGCAGCCAAAGTTGAGGGGTGTTCGGCCACGGCAAGGGGTGGGGTTGGCGGCGGAAGTTGCACCGACGAGGAATTCCGGGGATCTGAGCTAATATCCCACAACACGAGTATGCGGGAGCCTTTTCCGCATCCCGGCGAAGCTCTCTGAACCCACCCATGGTCGAGTGGTGGCGTGCAGTCGACCACAAGTCATGGCGGCGGATCTATCCCTGCCCCGCCATGGTGCACACCGGAGGTCCATGAAGATGGGACGGGAGCGATCATGGCTCAGGTTTTATAGCCCAGTGGCGGAGTCCGATACAGAAGCCCAGCTTCGTACTGAACCGCCCGAAACACGCGCACATCGATCATGACGGAGACCGCAGCATTCGCATGAGTTTGTATAGCCATCTTATGATTTTTTTGTTTATTTATATTTATACCTATACGTATATGTAGATGTAATTGTGGACATTACTCCACAACTCATCACACTCAATCAAAAATCCAAATCATACATGTATCACAAGAACAAACATTATGGCATACAAATATTTACAAAAATAGTTTTGATTTTGTTCCTAAGAGTAGGTCTCCTATTCCTAAAGTCACTTTAGGTACATGATTTCAAAGTGTGAAATCCACATTTGTCTTTAGAAGGAAAAGGTAAGAGTAATCAGAGTAAAGCAGGAGTGGATGAGAAAAGATTAAGGAAAGTTTAGAAAGAATCAGAGTAGCAAAGGTAAGTAGATAATGGTTGTTCAGTTCTATCTAGGTTTCGTCCTACAGTCAACATTCCTGTGATACCACTTCTGTCACACCCAGATTTTAGGGGTCCAAAACCCGGGCGCGAAACAATCACCAGGTGTGCTGGGACCAAGTCTCGCATATATGATGAATAGTGGTACAGAAACGAATGTCACATCTTTACTATATAATAGGAGTTCTGTACAAAATAAATAAATAATTATATCATAAGGAGACAACGATCCAGCAACCCAAAGTTGACTGGGAGACGATGGCCTAGACCTCTCACAAACACATCGCAATATCCTCCATGCGCCTCATCCTGTGGTACCTATTCTTGACATGTGGGGGTGTGAGACAGCAAGAGTGAGCTCACATACGTTCATCGCTCAACAAGTTGTGGGAATAATGTGCATGAACTCATCAAAGGTGGGAGCTCATGTGAAGTGTAAGGCTTACCAAAGAGGATGGTTAAAGCTGAGCATTGCTTTTAAATTTGGTCAAAATTTTATTAGCAATTACTAAGTATAAGTAAATACCAACCCAATTAAGTAGTAGAACAAAATAATAACAACACCTGCGATGCAATGCATATGACAAATTGAATTTAGTTCCATAAATTAATCATGTGAGTGTCCGAGCTGCTCATGACCGTGAGCACGGCTAGTATACCAGTTTTACACTCTACAGAGGTTGCGCATCTTTACCCACAGTCATGTTACCCATCTACCAAGGGATCGCGACTTCCCATACACCTCTATCAAGGAGGCGAGGTAGGGTAACACTACAAGGCCTTTACAAAGTTCCACTAGCTTCAGAAAACCCGCTACAGTTTATAGGAAGCTCTAATGCAGTGATCCCTCGCCTGACCGCCATCGCAGCAAAATCAACCCAAGGACCTCCCTACACTGATCACTCCCCTACTGCCCTTGTCCCTTTCGGGTAAGGTAGTCCTCCACTAGCTTTCTTAATTAGTCAGCCAAGGGCGTCCCATTCCACCCTTGTGGTAGCACTGTTTTCTCGGGTGGTTCTCTATATTCCCATTAACATAATGATCTTATCATGAACAATAAATAACAACTGATAATAAAGTATAATCATGAATAATAATGTGTATTTCTATACCAAAAACCACATAAAGCAATAGCAAGTACTACCCAAAAATTTAGTGGTAAAACAAGGTATAAAGATAGTAAAACTAGGGTAACCTATTGGATCCCATCAAAATTAACCTATGCAAATCATTATGATTAATAAGAACATGCTTGGGTAAAAAGAAGTGATCAAGGGCACAACTTGCCTGGGAGTTGAGATTTCAGGTACCAGGATGATTCTTCAGATCCTCGTAACCCAGTGCTAGTTGTAGCAATACAAACAAACATGGCATAGACAAAATTAACATCACACCAAACATAAGAACAAACTGCATAATAGTAATCTACACATCGCTACGAGATCGTGGGTTTGTGAACCATTAAAATCGGGGTTATCATTAAAGAATTATGATTTAAGGAAGATCTATGTGATTTGAATATTAAATCATATAATAAATTGATTAGTATACATCATATGAGAGCATATTCTATAAATAGTTAACTCAACTTTAATCTAGATTATAACTTAACTAGAGATCATATTATAATCAAACTATAATTATGGATAGGTTAACTTCGATTAGAGGAGTTAATCCATTAAACAGAGGCTAGGCAAATTTCTAATAATAGAAGTATGGGATATTATATAATAAATGTTCCTACTGCGTAGTAAATATTTATACGAAGCTAACACAACTAGAACGAGTCAATTCAGAATTAAAACAGAGGAGTTAGGAATTTCCGAAGTTCGTATGTGCTTGCTAAAAAATTAATTGAGTAATCAATTCTAGTATGGGTTTCATGCTAAAACAGTGTTACCAAGTAATAGACAATATTAATACAAAATTATAAGAACTAGAATGGACTAAAAAGGAGTTAAAATGAATTTTCTAGGAATTAAACAAGATTCGGGAATTATTTTCACACTTAAAATCGTTTTATAAATTGATTACTCTGATTTTCTAATCCTCTGTACTACGCGCACAAATAGCAGAGTTTAGGGGTTGTTTCATAAGAAATGAGGGCTTCATGGTAAATACTTTACACTCTGAATGGGTGGCGGGTTGACTCGGGAAAAAGACAAGGTCTCTTTAGCAAAAGAGACATGCCGAAGGGGTATCCTACGATCAGATCCGCACGATCCCAATTCAACGGTCTAGTTTTAATTAAGCACATTCCAAATTGGTACACAATCGTGACCCTAGGATCAAAGATCCACAGCCAGAAATCCCTCTCTTGCCATAAACTGCTCTATCCCTTGGATCCAAAACCCATGGTCCAGATCTAACGGCTAGCTGCCCACCCACTTCTAGATCTAATCACGACCACGCCCTTACGATCCAACGGTGCTGGGGGTTTCTTCCCTTCCTACGGCAGGACGCGACAGCGGAGTACTCATCCATGGAAGAGGCCATGACGACGACCAGCGCTCCGCCATACCCGGGCCTTAAACCTGACTCCACTACGCGGTTTAACGGAGCAGTCAATGTGGAGAGACAAGGATCTGGAGTATTACCTGCAGCCAAAGTCAAGGGGTGTCTGGCCATGGCAAGGGGTGGGGTTGGCGGCGGAAGTTGCGCCGACGAGGAATTCCGGGGATCCGAGCTAATATCCCACAACACGAGTTTGCGGGAGCCTTTTCCGCATCTCGGCGAAGCTCTCCAAACAACCGCCCGTGGTCGAGTGGTGGTGTGCAGTCGACCACAAGTCATGGCGGCGGATCTGTCCCTGCCCCGCCATGGCGCACACAGGAGGTCCATGAAGATGGGACGATAGCGATCATGGCTCAGGTTTTATAGCCCAGCGGCGGAGCCCGATACAGAAGCCCAGCTTCGTACCGAACCGCCCGAAACGCATGCACATCGATCATGGCGGAGACCGCAGCATTCGCATGAGTTTGTTACGGAGTCCGAGCGGATGAAGAAGGTTTTGACGTGAGGGTCCCACGATGTCAGCGAGAGAAAGAGTACACAGGTGTGGGAGGGCAGCTGACATCCCCGGCCCACAATACAGCGAGGTGGCTAAAGATGCGGGCCCACATGGCTGTTGCTACAGTGCGAGCACACCGCGGCGAACGGAGTCACTGTGGGCCCCGCGTGTCACAAGTGCAGGCGTGGGTGGCTAGTTTGAAGAAGAGTGGGCCGGTAGAGAAAATGTGAGCGGGCCGGCCAATTAGGAAGACTGGGCCACGTGGGAACAATGGGCTGGATGCAACGTTTGGGGGAATTAGGCTAGGTTCCAGCTTGGCGGCCCACACATGTAGTTCATCTTTTCTTGTTTTTCTTTTCTATTTCATTTTCTAATTTCTATTTCAAATTCAAAGTAAATTCAAGTAGAGGTTGAATTCAAATTTAATTAGAATACAATCAAAGGAGGACCAATATGGGATGCAGATATATAAATTTTATTTGAGTTATTTATTATCTTATTCATCTAAGCAAATTTGTCTAGTTATAAAGGATGAGAAATAATTTACATCAATAATTAAATACTTCTTCATACCATTTCATTAAGGAAATTTTATCCAAAATAATGTTTTAAAAAACATATCTATTTTGTTTAGATCTTTTTAGAGAATATTTCTAGTTATGAAGATTCAACAAAAGATAACCTTTATAAAATGAAAGTCTTGTTTTTAATTTATTAGAAAACATGTTTATTTAAAGTTTGGGAGAATCTTCATAATTATTCACAATAGAGATTTGATTTACATGAGGACTTTTCTCCTCTTTTTTTCTATTTCTGATTTGTTTTCTATTTTAGTTTCTTATCTCAAATTCTTGTTTCAAATTCTCAAATCTGAGTTTGGAGTTCTCTATTCACATTAGTATGCACAACACAAACTCCATATACACATTTTAGGGCTTTGCACTAGTTCCTGGTGGCACTGTGGAGGAGAGCCCGAACTGTCTGGTGTGACACTAGACTGTTCGGTGCAAGGCTGACAGATGACAGCGCCAACAGCCACCTAACCGACCCAATGACTAGTGGCGCACCGGACAGGGCACCGAATTGTCCGGCGCCCACCACCGGACTATCCGGTGTGCCACAGAGACCTGCACCCTTTCTTCTAATGGCTATAATTGAGTTGGGGCCTATATGTACTTCACCCAACCGGCCATTTGAATGTGTGGGAGCCCAAGCAACATACCAAGGTATATTTTAGATATTTTCAAGTGCTCAAACACCCAAGTGCTTAATAGAATCACTTGGTGATTAGCGTAGGTGCTTTGTGAAGTGCTTAAGTTAGTTAGACCACATTAGCGCTTGCTCTAGGTGTATCCTAGTTAGTCGAGTGAGTTTAGAAAAACCACACAACCACTCGGCTCTTACGCGAGCCATTGTAATTGTACCGAGTGGGGCGAGAGACTTGCGAGACTGTTATAACCGCGTTTGTGTCACGACCAGCACAATGTACTAGAGGGAACGAGGCCCACGGTGTTTCGACTGGAAGCTCGATAGTGGAGACGGCGGGGAGCGTCTGAGAGGAGCCAGAAGCGGAGCACCACTTGCATGTGGAGAAGGCCCGTGACTCTCTATGGAGTTAGTCGACCGAGGTGCTTGGCCCTCATGTGGGCAACCCTTTGCGTAGGGGCACCAATGAGGATTAGTCGGAATCTTGCGTGGTTCCAGATACCTCGGTAAAAATACCGGCGTCATCCACAAGAGTTTGCATCTCTACCTTGCTCTTTACCTTCCGCATTTATATTAAGTATTTAAATTTCAATCTCTCCTTTCTTATTATATTATTTAGGATTGAAACTTAGGCTTTTCGGTAGAGATAGCAACACATAGACAAAACCTAGTTTACATATTTTAAATTTTTTATCTGCATAGGTTTTGCTTTAGGGATTTATTTGTGGCCTATTTTAGAGAGAGTTTTTTGAAGTCCTAATTCACCCCCTCTTAGGCATCATCGTTTCTTATAGTCGTTTTGTTAAAGAACCCTTACACACTTTCACAATAAACCCGCGCTCCTGCCTAGTTATAGGAATATTAAATTTAGGTCCTGGTTTTCTCTGTTTAGCCCATGTGCTTCTTTGTAATAAAACATGTCGTCCTTTATCCTGTTTAATAATTAAAATGAATTAAGTAATTTCATAAAACCATTTTTGTCCAGTATAAAATTAATATAAAAATGCCTATAAACTTAAAAAATTCATAACTTCTCCGTCTTATCTCAGATTTTAATGGTTCTCGAACCTACGGTTTTGTAGCAACATGTAGAATATTATTGTATGGATTGTTTCCATCTTTGGTGTAATGTTATTTTTACCTATTTCATGTCTATCTGTATGTATTGCTATGCATAGACGTGAGGTCGCGAGGAATCTAGAGCCCAACTTTTGGGCAACATCTGAACAACAAGGTTATCGCAAGTATAAGGTATGTTGTGTCCTTGATCACTTTCTTTACCTAATAATGATCTTTATAATCACTATGACATACTCAGGTTAATTTGATGGGACCTAATAGATTACCTTAGTTTTTTATACCCTATACCTTGCTTACTACTGAACTATTGGGTAGTGTTTTGCTATTGCTCTGTGTCATTTTGGGCATTATGATACATATGAATCATGACCATGCATATTACTGTCAATGTATTATTTACTGTTCATGATAAGATTATTTTGGTTAATTGGAACTTGGAGCGACCACCCAAGAAAACAGTGCTACCACAAGGGTAGAATAGGATGCCCTTGGCTGATTAATTAGAAAAGCTAGCGCGAGTTAATCTTTTCCTGAGAGGGGCATGTGGGGTGGAGGAGTGCTAGTGTAGGGAGGTCCTCGAGTTGGACTGTCTATATAGCTTTTCAAACGAGGGATTCCTATATCGCCTTCGTCCTGGAATCCGTAGCGGGTTCTCTCATCTAGTGAAACTTTAGAAAGGCCTCACAGTGGATCCCTAGCCATTCACCTTGGGAGTGTCAAGGGTCTTGCAAACCCTGGCTTAACGGAAAACAAGTCTTGTGGGTAAAGATGCACAACCTCTACAGAGTGTAAAACTGGTATATCAGCCGTCCTCACGGTCATGAGCGGCTCATACCCTCACATGAGTAATTTATGAAATTAAACTTAATCTTTCATTTGCATTGCATCACAGGATTTATTATTAATTACGAGTCCTTATTTAATTGGGTTAGTATACACTTATACTTAGTAACTGCTATTAAAATTTTGACCAACTCTAAAAATAATGCTCAACCTTAACCATTCTTTTTTGTAAGCCTTACACTTCACATGACCCCCCGCCGTAAGTGAGCTCATGCACATTATTCCCCACAACTTGTTGAGTGATGAACGTATGTGAGCTCACTTTTGCAAAACTCACACTAGGTTAAGAACAGGTACAACAAGATGAGGATCATGAAAGTTGTCGCGATGAGTTCATGAGAGGTCTAGGCCGTCGTCTCCCGGTTAACTATGGTTGAAGAGGATTATTGTCGTCATATGATGTAATTATTTAGCTATTTTGTACAGAACCCCTATTATATAATAAAGATGTAAAATTGATTTCTGTACCATGAGTCATGATATGTGAGACTTGATCCTATCACACATTTGATTCACGTCCGGATTTGCCATTAAATCCGGGTGTGACACGAGCCAACGAGGCATGAGTATTTCATCTAGTCGTAATCCCAGATCAAAATAGTTAACGTTATTAAAGGGGTGTTTGAGACCACTTTAGGTTCAATGTAGATTTATAGCTTATAATATCCATTTAATATAATTTTATATTTTAATATAAATAATAAAGAAAATGACTTATTCAAATGTCTTCTATTCACAACTTTAGCTTTATGATTTTTAGAGCATCTAATGCCTGCTCCACTAAACCCACCAGAATTTCTGGAACTGGAGCAGTCCGTACTGGACCTAACATTATACTGTAACACCTAAAATCTTATTATGGGAATTTAGTAAAAAAATAAATGATTTAAAACATCTTTTTTGCAAGAATCTTCTTACAAAATCTTACCTTTGAAGTTCATCCCCTAAAGTGAATATGTTTTCTGATAAGAGTTAGACATTAGAAATTATTCTTCTTAAAGTAAATAATGTTTTTTGTGTACATAGCATATTTAGAAGCATTCATTTAAATACGAAATAAGTAAATAAATTAAATATATTCTTGCATCATGCTGGGTGTTTGAGTTAAACATTTGATTTGAATTTAAATTTCACTTTTAATTTGAAACTGAAATTGCAATAAAAAACAACAAGAAAATAAAAAAGAAAAAAAGAGCAAAACATAAAAGGAAAATATGTTACTGACCCGTTACTGCCTATGCCGAATTCTCGGCCCCTGCCCATAACTCCAAACGACCGGCCCTTAGGCTTTGTTCGTTTGTGCCGGATTGTTGGGTTGGAATAATTTCTAACCGAATTGTTTCTCTAATTTATATAAATTTTGATTAGCTGTAATGATTCCGGGTGTAATTCGACACAAACGAACAAACCCGCTAGCCGGCCTCTCCTTCCGCTGGTCGTCGCACGCGACCGCGTGCGAGCTTCACTAACATATGGGCCCCTCTCGCTAGTGCCTCAATTAAGCAGCACCTGCGTACGCCTTCACGCGTCACTACCACGTGGGATCGCGTGTCAGTCGTCGTTCTCCTAGGATAATCTCGAGCGGAAAGCGAAGACGTGTATTACGAGGACTCCTCACATCGTGTCCATCTAGAATTCGAGCACACAATAAAACCTAATCTCGTTAAGATCCGGGTGCCTTGATTCTTGCCTAGCCTCCTTCCCTAGATATAAATCTCATGGTCTGCTGTCATACCCGGACTTTAAGGTACAAAGCCGAGTGCATTTCATATATGTGCCAAAGAAGACAACATATATAATAACAGAGTGTATAGAGAGAAATGTCACAATAATAAGAGTATTTATTACATAGCGGAAGTCTTATAAAATAAAAGATAAATATAACAGGATCTAAAATCCATCCTTGGCGCCAGAAAGTCAACTGGGAGACGACGACCTAGACCTCTCACGAACACAGCGCAACATCCACCTTGCGCCTCGTCCAGTGATACCTGTTCTTGACCTGCGCGGGATGTGCGACAGCAAGGGTGAGCTCACACATGTTCATCGCTCAACAAGTTATGGGGAATAATGTGGCATGAACTCACCAAAGGTGGGAGTTTATGTGATGTGTAAGACTGATCAATAATAGGGGTTAAAGCTGAGCATTGTTGTTCATAAGTTGGTCAAAATTTTATTAGCAATTACTAGATGTAAGTAAATACAAAACCATAATAAATAATGTTGGGACCATGCTTCGTCGCTGAAGGTCCTGTAGAGCTGCGGCTGAAGCTGCTCGTGCGTGATGACGAATATATCATTCGTCAAGCTTCGGGGTTATAACATATCCGAAGATGAGGGGTCGAACCGACTTAAAAATAGAATGACCTTTTAGCCTGTAGGGGTCTGAGTCATTGTTGTAAACTTTTATGTAGGGCATGATTGTAATTCCTCACATGCTGTGTCCTGTGCCTATAAATAGTGAACAGTATTCCTTTACTGTTCACGCGTTCCTGTAATTGCAAAAGCATCACTCGGGAATTATTGCTTGTCAAGGCAAAGGTATAAGCATACCTTGAACATTGTATTCAAATATTTTAGATTCAGATAATAAATATGTGAATGGTGCCATTTATCTCCAACATATTTATCTTTAATATTTTACATTTCGCATCGTTTTATATTATTTTTGTTACCTTCGTAATGCTATGTTTGTAACCTTCGTCCGAAGTTCATTAAACCCTCGAGGAGATAATGCTTCAGCGGACGAAGGGTATTTAATATTTAACATCTTTGTGTTGCCTTGTTCTTGATTCCTAGCATTTGAGAACAAGTCCCCAACATTGGCGCCCACCATGGCTTCGTTCAACGATCAAGCTGGAGCTGCTTCGGCTCCGAAGCTGGTACTCCCCATAACAGGCGGTTCATGCTCAGAGCCAGCTAACAAAAAGCAGAAGAAGGAGGCACAAAGAAGGGTACAGCATGTCGGGGTGCAAGGACCCTTCATCAAGTCAAGATGGTCTCACATTACAATTACCTTCTCTCAAGAAGATCTTCAACTCAAGGACTACCCACATAATGATGCTATGGTTATCTCTTGTGTGATCAAAGGATTTCTGGTCCATAATGTTTTGGTTGATACAGGCAGTGCTGCAGATATCATATTTGCTAAGGCTTTTAGACAAATGCAAGAGCCCGAAGACAAGATCCATGATGCTACGCACCCTCTTTGTGGCTTCGGAGGGCGGCAAATTGTAGCATTTGGGAAGATTACCATGCCAGTAACCTTCGGATTTGTCAACAACACAAGGACTAAGCAAATTGTGTTTGACATAGTTGACATGGAGTATCCTTACAATGCTATCATTGGTCGTGGTACTCTCAATGCCTTCGAAGCAATTCTTCATCCAGCTTACCTTTGCATGAAGATACCTTAGGACCAAGGGCCCATTGCTATTCATGGAAGTCAGGAAGCTGGCAGAAGGGCCGAAGGAAATTGGACAGATTCAAAAGCAATCCATAACATAGATGGAGTTGAAGCTTGTGAGCAGTACAAGTTCAGATGGGAAAAAGCTGCTTCGGCTGATCAGCCGAAGCCCATGCTCTTATGTGAGGATGTAGCAGAGCAGAAGGTACTACTAGGATCTCAATTGTCCGAAGAACAGGAGAAAACCTTGATAAGGTTCTTGTTCAACAATAAAGATGTCTTTGCTTGGTCAGCTAATGATCTTTGCGGAGTTAACAGGGATGTTATTGAACACTCCCTTAATGTTGATCCATCATTCAGACCCAGGAAGCAGAGGCTTCGGAAGATGTCTGATGATAAGGCTGAAGGTGCTCGGAATGAAGTAAAAAGACTCCTCAGTGCCGGAGTTATCAGAGAGGTAAAGTACCCAGAATGGCTGGCTAACACTGTCATGGTAAAGAAGAGGATGTGTATCGACTTTACTGATCTTAATAAGGCTTGCCCAAAGGATGAGTTTCCATTGCCAAGGATAGATTCCTTAGTTGATGCAGCAGCTTCATCAGAGCTCATGAGTCTGTTGGATTGTTATTCAGGCTATCATCAAATCTGGATGAAGAAGGAGGATAAGCCAAAGACAAGCTTCATAACCCCTAGTGGAACATATTGTTATCTTCGGATGCCTGAAGGGCTTAAAAATGCTGGAGGAAGCTTTAGCAGAATGACAGCGAAGGTTCTCCATTCTCAGATAGGCAGAAATGTGCTAACTTATGTTGATGATATCATTGTGAAAAGCACGAAGCAAGATAATCACATTGCTGATCTGCAAGAGACCTTCGCTAATTTCAGACAGGCTGGTTTAAAGCTGAATCCAGAAAAATGTGTCTTCGGAGTGAAGAAGGGGAAATTTCTTGGTTGTCTAGTTTCAACAAAAGGAATTGAGGCTAATCCAAGCAAAATCGAAGCTATCCTTCGAATGGAACCACCAAGTACAAAGAAGGGGGCTCAAAGATTGACACGAAGATTGGCATCTCTCAACAGATTCATATCTAGATCAGCAGAGAGAAATTTGCCATATTTCGAAGTGCTGAAGTCAGCCGAAGTTTTTCAATGGGGACCAGTCCAGCAAAAAGCCTTCGAAGAGCTGAAGCAATATTTAATAGATCTAACAACACTAACTCCACCAACGCCAGGGGCTCCTCTGTTATTATATGTGGCAGCTTCGCACTCAGCGGTAAGTGCAGCACTTGTTCAGGAGAAGCTGGAAGGCCAAGTCAAAAAGCAAGCCCCAATATACTTTGTATATGAAGTTCTTAGTTTATCAAAGAAAAATTACACAGAATTGGAGAAGGTACTGTATGCTGTTCTGATGGCCTCCAGGAAGCTTCGGCATTATTTTCAAGCTTATAATATAATTGTTCCTTCTTCACAACCGTTGAAGGATATTATGAGAAACCGAGAAGCTACTGGAAGGATCGAAAAATGGGCTGCAGAGCTCAATGAATTTTGTATTGATTATGTGCATAGATCTTCGATTCAGTCCCAAGCGTTGGCAAACTTCATTGCTGACTGGACGCCAGGGGCTCAGGAGGAAGAAACGAATAAGGATGCCGAAGCATGGACAGTGTTTTGCGATGGGTCTTGGGGAACCTTCGGAGCAGGAGCAGCTGCTGTGTTGGTGTCACCTTCCAAAGTTAAAACTTGTTATGCGGCAAGACTTGATTTCAGTTGCACAAACAATATTGCTGAATACGAAGCTCTGCTCTTGGGTCTTCGAAAGTTAAAGGCAATGGGAATCAGAAGGGCCATTCTTAAAACTGATTCCCAAGTTATTTCTGGTCATATTGACAAAAGCTATAAAGCAAGAGATTTGAAACTTGAAAAATATTTAGATACAGTCCGAAGGATTGAGGCTTCCTTTGAAGGATTCTCTGTTAGAAACATTCCTCGTGGAGAAAATGAACATGTTGATCTATTGGCCAAGTCAGTAGCACAGGGGCTGCCTTTACCTTCGGAAGTATTTTTCGAAACAATAAAAGCACCTTCGGTCGAGCTTCTTGAAAGAGCGGTCCTCAACATATCCCCTGTCTATAGTGAAGATTGGAGAACTGAAATCATCTCTTTTCTTCAGGGTAATTTTCTTTCAGATGACGAAGCTTATAATAGCAGGATAGAAGCAAGAGCCTGACCATATGTCATTATAGAAGGGGAATTATACAAGCGTGGGGTCTATTCCCCGTTGCTCAAGTGTCTATCCAGAGCCGAAGGCATAGAATTGATGAAAGAAATACATGCAGGCCTGTGTGGATCTCATATTGGATCTAGGCCTTTGTTGGGAAAAGTTTTTCGACAAGGATTTTATTGGCCAAAAGCAGCTTCGGATGCAGCCAAACTAGTACAAAAGTGCGAAGGTTGTCAGAAATGTGCAAGAGATCAGAAACAACCTTCGTCTTTAACTCAGTTAATACAACCCACTTGGCCGTTGCAAAGGTGGGGCCTTGATATGTTAGGACCACTACCACCAGCACAAGGAAATTTAAGATATGTTGTAGTGGCTGTGGAATATTTTTCTAAATGGATTGAGGCAAAGCCTTTAGCCACAATAACTTCGGTCACTGTCCAAAAGTTTTTCTGGCAAAATATTGTTTGTCGCTTCGGAGTGCCGAAGGCCATTACTGTGGACAATGGAACGCAGTTTGACTCCAAAGTTTTTAAAGAGTTTTGTGACCAAATTGGCACGAAGATCCATTTCGCGTCAGTTCGACATCCAGAATCAAATGGATTAGTCAAAAGAGCTAATGGGATCATAATGACAGGAATAATGAAGTCAATCTTCAATCAGCCCAGGGGAAAGTGGCCAGAAGAATTAATCAAAGTGGTGTGGAGCCATAACACAACAGCGTCAAGATCAACAGGGTTTACGCCATTCAAACTATTGTTTGGTGACGAAGCAATAACCCCAGAAGAAGCCAAAGCAGGGTCAATAAGAACAATAGCTTCGGCAAAAGGCGAAGATGAAGCTGACTGCTCTGTGGAAAAGGATGCTATAGAAGGGATCAGGCTTCAGGCTGTGGAAAACATCAATAAATACCAAGCCGAAACAATAAAATGGCGTGATAGAAAGGTCCGGTTGAAGAACATTAAGACAGGACATTTGGTGCTTCGAAGAGTGGCCAACCCAGATACAGTAGGCAAGCTACAGCTAAAGTGGGAAGGCCCTTTTTGGTAGTATCTTCGTCAAGACCTGGTTCCTACAGATTGAAGGATATGGACGGCAACGACATCCCTAGATCGTGGAATGCGGATGAGCTTCGGCGATATTATGTTTAGCTTGATGTAATTTTTTCTATTCTTTTTTGTGGCACCCTTTTCCTTTCCAAAGGGGGAGAAAGGTTTTTAATGGGGCCACATCATGTAATTTCCCTTATTTCAATTCTATAAGAATGATATCCCCCAAAATTGTAAATGTAAATGCGAAGGAAAAAGAAAAGAATTCAGAGAGAAGCTGAAAAGTCATTCCTAAGGGAATGCAGAGCTTACAGCGAAAAGTCAACGCTGATTCCGCCGAAAGTAGAAGGTGAAGAAGCTCCTAAGGGACGCTTACAGCGAAAAGTCAACGCTGATTCCGCTGAAAGTAAAAGGCGAAGAAGCTCCTAAGGGAGGCTTACAGCGAAAAGTCAACGCTGATACACCGAAAAGTAAACGGTGAAGCCGAAAAGTAAACGGCAAAAAGATTTGAATCATTCCCAAGGGGATGAAAGGCTATAATTATGGTGTTTGAATATATGTTCCGCTATTCATTTGCATGATACATTACATCATGTCATTTGCATTCATAAACATTCATTTAGACATATAGAATCATCATCATACCACACATAAAAGACAGATGCTTCGGCAATCAGGAAAAGCTTTGTAGAAAAGAGGAAGTTTTCATGCTTCGTTGTGTACGAAAAGAAGGGAAGGTGTTTTTCGCCTTTGGCTCAAAAGGAGAAGTTTCATCCACAGCAAAGCAGAATGCACACGGATAAAGGAGACAGAATATATTACAAGGTATGTACAAATTTACATAAGTTTTTTCCATAATGATATTACAAAGACCCCTCCAGAATTTTTTATAGGAAAGACTATTCTAGCAACTATCAAGCTTCAGCTTCGTCATACTTCAGCTTCGTCGTCCTGCACATATCAAGGAGCAGAATAAGAAAGGTGCAAATTTCAAGGAGAAGGTAAAAGTAACAAATATAAGTTTCTTACCAGCTTAAGGTGACTTCGAGCTTCGTCACCAGCCATCCTTCGCCCGCCATTTACCCAAATCTGGGTCATAAATCTATTCCCGATACTTCGGGCTAGGCTTGGGATATTGATCAAGTCTGCTGCTGACAAGCTAAAGTTTGGTCTATTCACGATTTTTCCATGAGTGCAGCCGACCTTCAGAAAAGCGGCAGCTGTGCCTCGAGAAGCTACCAGGGCGCAGAAATCAGCATGCCCCCCAATAACTTCGTCAAGAGCATCAACCTCGCCTTCAATATGTTCCAAGGTGCTGGGCAGGTTTTCGGCTGAAGGTGAAAACTTTTCAGAGCTGGCTCCGATAGAGTGAAATACCTCCTTCAGCCGCTGCACGCATCGACTGCCGAAATTTAGACATTTCTCTTGGAGATCTTTCAATGATTCTTGCAAATTTGAATTTTTCTCGAGCGCAGTCTTAAGACTTGCTTCAAGCTTCTCTTTTTCTTGCTCATATTTTTCCGACTTTTTGAGTAGTTCATTCTTTAAACTGTCATTTTCGGCTTGGACCTCGGCCAAGGAGCCTTCCATAGACTGAATAATAAAGTCTTTCTTTTCTAAAGCACCTTCGTGTTCTTTAGCCATAATTTCAAGATCTTGAATGGCGAAGTCCTTCTTCTTCAGAACAGCTTCGTAATTTTCAACTTTTTCTTCAAAATCTCTGATGATAGCCTTGTTCTTCTCCTCTTCAAGATCTTGTTGCATTTTCAGCACTTTACTTAATAATATACTCTGCCAAAACAATTTTCGTCAGAGAAAGACATAAAAATAACAATAATAAAATAATAATAATATTTTTTACCTTAAAATTTGCGTAAAGCAGGCTGCCAGCGACATGATGTCACTGGTATCTGCAGAGGTCTGCTTCTATCTTCGGCAAGCCAATGCTTTTTGAGAGGGTCCTAACAATTTTGGCCTCGGTACGGTTCCGAAGGCACCTTAACTTCCCTTCGTTGACCCCACCAAATAGCATAGCTCCTGATTTATATCCGCAAGATATGGCATGTTTTTTCAATTCTTCTTTTTTGGTGTCTGTTAGCTCTTGTCCAAGCAAATCTTGAAAGTTAAAATCTTCTTCCTCCGAAATTTCACCAATTTGCTCTTTCCCCTTTTCAGTTGCCGTGTTCACCGCAGCCATAACAGCTTCTTCTTCAGCCATTTTCAGGAGTATATTGTCAATAACCTCAAGTGTGGTTTCCAGGTTCGACTCTTCGGTGGTCCCGGCTTTGGCCCCGGTAGCTTCGGCTTCGGCCCCGGTAACTTCGGCTTCGCCGGCTTCAGCTTCAGTGGTCTTCACTCCGGTAGCTTCGGCTGCGGTGTCTTCGGCTTCGGCAATCTCTGCAAAGGCAATTTTTGACATTGTCGCCGGTGGCGGCGTCTGATGAATCACATCTGTCACTTGAATGATTCTCCGTTTTTTCGGCTTCGCAGGAATTTCTGCTGCCGAAGGTTTTTTGTCCTTCTGAAAAAACTTTGTCAGTTCCGGTGCCAGCGGACTTAGCTTGACAGGCAAAGATTCAGTCATTACCTTCAAAATTTCTTCTACTTCGGCAGCAGAAGGTGTCACAGACGTTTCCTCATCTTGGATCAATGTCTCTGGTTCTGGAGACGCAGGCTTCGGAGATACAGCTTTTTTCTTTCTTGGAACAACTGCTTTCGGTTCAAGCTTTTCTTTCTTCTTTTTTGGTTGATCTTCGTCGTCTTTAGTTAAAGTGCTAGCCACTCGTTTTCTTTTCTGCCCTTCGGCACCCTTGTCTAATCGCTCGTAGTCAGGGTATTCAAAGCCTATAGCATCAAGCACTCTGTTCAGCCTTCGTTTCGGCCGGGTGCCGAAGGCTGCTGTCATCAATTGATCTTCTTTTTTAGAATAATTCCCAAGAATTTCAGTACTCATTACTTCGATTGTTTCGAGCCATTCTTGGCAGGGTTCTTTAAAATATTTCTTGAACTTGTAGTGGTAGGGCAGGCGGACAAGTTCCCCCTCTTTCTTCTCTTTTTCGAGCTTCGACATAGCCCATTCCTTCATAGTTGGAAATATTTTGAACGACAGAAATTCCTGCACAAGATCTCTAGTGCCAATGTGCTCAGCAATAGTCCGGAATTCAGCCAACGCGATTTGAGTTGGACCATTTGGTGACATATTGCAGTGGGGCCTGGTCTCTCCGAAGATCAGTTCAAGCGGGCTCTGTACTAGCTTCTCCTTGTCATCGTCAACTTTAACGTAGAACCATTCCGATTTCCAGCCTACCGGCCACTTGCTTCGGTAGCTGATCACAGGGAATTTTGTAGTCTTCCGATAGGCAAAATTATAACAACCAAAATTTTCATGTAACCCATCTTTTCTGGCCTTAGTTTGATAATGCAGCTCGTGTACCCAGCAGAAACCTTCGGCAAATGGCTCCACCCCTTGGCTTCGGAGAGCCCAAATATAAACACTAAGTCTGACAATAGCATTAGGAGTTAGTTGATGAAAATAGATACCAAACTTCTTCAGCACATCGACAATCATCCTATTCAAAGGAAATCTTAAACCAGCTTGGAGGAATCTCTTGAAAATCACTATTTCATCTTTCTGTGGCTTCGGGGTAGTTTCTTCTCCACCGAAGCGAACCACCTTCTTCTCATCTTGGCTAAAGTAGCCCGATTTTACCATCTTCGGGAAATCAGCCTTGGAGATGGTTGACTTTTCAAAGTCCAAGTGGCTAGGCTTGCTTGGTATTGCGATATTGTGATCATCCTCAGAATCAGTCTCTTCAATATCTGCTTGTTCTGCTTCGGCAGCAGGGGTGTTCTCTGATGTCACCAACCCAGTTCGCCTCATTGCTTCCGAAATAGGGACAGTTTCCACAGCTTCGGCTTCGTCTCCTTCGCGCTCAGCCCTAGCAGTAGAGCGCACCCTGGCCATTTGATTTTGAATATCTTGAAAATTGCTCAGAAATTAATAACCTTTTTCCCGAAGCTCTTCTTCTGGCGAAGCAGATGCTAAATTAGAGCTTCGTTCGAATGCGAAAGTCAAGCTTCGGCTATGGTTAAAAATTTTGGCAGCAAAACAGTGCAATAGCAATGAATGTTGTGGTAACTTTACACCTACCAGTCTGTTTATATAGTGTTGCAGGAAAGAAGGTGAATCGTCGGGAATTTTTACACCAAGCAAACGGTTGCTCGCACCCGCTGAACGGTGGACCGCAAAAACCAGAATAGTGAACTCGCATGGTGGAATCGCTACACGCTCGAAAACTGTATCGTTTCTCGACAACGAGCTCAGGGAAGGTGTTTTTCAGACCTTCGGCTTCCTGAAGCCTGAGAGACTTTTTTCACGGATCAAGCTCATTACGAAAAACGATCTAGTACCGTGAAGGGGCTACTGTTGGGACCATGCTTCGTCGCCGAAGGTCCTGTAGAGCTACGGCTGAAGCTGCTCGTGCGTGATGACGAAGGTATCATTCGTGAAGCTTCGGGGTTATAACATATCCGAAGATGAGGGGTCGAACCGACTTAAAGATAGAATGACCTTTTAGCCTGTAGGGGTCTGAGTCATTGTTGTAAACTTTTATGAAGGGCATGATTGTAATTCCTCACATGCTGTGTCCTGTGCCTATAAATAGTGAACAGTATTCCTTTACTGTTCACGCGTTCCTGTAATTGCAAAAGCATCACTCGAGAATTATTGCTTGTCAAGGCAAAGGTATAAGCATACCTTGAACATTGTATTCAAACATTTTAGATTCAGATAATAAATATGTGAATGGTGCCATTTATCTCCAACATATTTATCTTTAATATTTTACATTTCGCATCGTTTTATATTATTTTTGTTACCTTCGTAATTCTATGTTTGTAACCTTAGTCCGAAGTTCATTAAACCCTCGAGGAGATAATGCTTCAGCGGACGAAGGGTATTTAATATTTAACATCTTTGTGGTGCCTTGTTCTTGATTCCTAGCATTTGAGAACAAGTCCCCAACAAATAATAATAGAACAAAATTAATTAACAAATCCCATGCAATGCAAATGACAAATTGAGTTTAGGTTCCATATTTAATCATGAGAGAGTCCTGAGCTGCTCATGACCGTGAGCTCGGCTAGTATACTAGTTTTACACTCTGTAGAGGTTGTACCCTTTACCCACAAGTCGTGTTTCCCATGTCGCCAGGGTTAGCTAGACCCTTAGACACTACCGAGGTGAATGGCTAGGGATCCACTACGAGGCCTTTATAAAGTTCCACTAGCTTCCGAAAACCCGCTACAGTTTATGGGGAGAGCACTTGCAAGAATCACCCATCTGACCGCCATCACAGCAAAATCAACCCGAGAACCTCCTTGCATGCAACTCCCCTACTGCCCTTGCCCCTTTTGGGTAAGGTAGTCTTCCACTAGCTTTCCTAATTAGTTAGCCAACGGGTCCCATTCCTCCCTTGTGGTGGCACGTGTTTCTCAAGTTAAGCTCCATGTTCCAATTAACAATAATATAATGATCTTGACATGAACATAAATAGAATAACAAAATAACTGGAACATGGATATAATGAAATATTATCCCAAAACCATGTAAAGAAATAGCAAAACTACCCAAGTGATTCAGGGATAACAAGGTAAAATGGATAAACAGAATAGGGTGACCTATTGGGTCCCATCAAAATTAAACCTATGCATTGAATAATGATAATAAAGAATATTATTGGGTAACAAAAGTGGATCAAGGGCACAACTTGCCTGGCACTTGAGATTCCAGGTACCAACTTGCTTTTCAGATGACACGTGTCCTCTCGCTAGTCGTAGCAATACAAACAAACATGGTATAGATAAAATTAACATCACACCAAACATAAGAACAAACAGAATAATAATGATCTACGCATTGCTACGAGATCGCAGGATCGAGAACTACTAAGATCGAAGTTACGATTAAGGAGTTATGATTTTATAGAGGATCTATGTGATTAAAACATTAAACTATAGTATAAATTGGTTAATATAAATCATATGAGAAGATATTCCATTAATAATTAATTCAACTTTAATCTTAATTATAACTTAACTAGAGATCATACTTTATTCAAGTTAGGATTATGGACATGTTAAATTTGATTTAGAAAAGCTAATCTAGTAGACATAGAATAAATAAATATAAAAGTATGTCATTTAAAAAGGTTACGATCTATTCCCATACGTCCACTCACCGATCCACGGCCATGATGAACCGTGGTCGAAGCATCAACTCTATTCTAATCATATCCCTTCATTTCAGATCCGATGACACCCACACTTCTTCCAGCTCCCAACAGATGTCGGCGGCGGCGCCCACGGTGCACGGTGGCACGCCCGCCGGAGCAAAGCCATCCGTAGCTCCGCTGCGCTATTTCCTACCCCAATGACGAATACACGAAGCACTGGTGATTGCAAGCGCAAAGAAGGAGGTCTCACCGATTGTCGTGGCGTGGAGAGACCCGACCACAAGCAGCGCGGCTCGCGGCGGATCCTGGAACTCCAACGACGAATACACTGCTCCCTGGCTGCCAAATCCGTAGGGTAAGGCCGCGGACACCACACACGTATCGAGGCGAAGCTCCCTGACCTCCGACAGAGGCAAAACCGGGGACCTACGAAGGAATTGCCCGCGGCGGTGGCCTCACCTGTTTTCCCTCTCTCTCTGTGTGTGGAGCCTCCGGGGTGGTGCTGCTGCGATAATGGCGGAACCCGGGGTTTATAGGCACGCGCAGGCTGTGGCTAGGTTGTTGAGCCCGCGTGGATCCCGCGCCGTTGGCGACCGCGAGGATGAAGGCACGGTTCTTACGGTGGCGCGCGAGATTCCGGCTGCAGTATCGCACGAGGCCGAGAAAAGATCGAAAGGGAGAAGGGGATAGACCCGACCGGTGGGTCCCACTCCAAAGCCATGATGCGCGGGTGAGTGGCTCAGGGCAGCGACTGTGTGTGTGCATGCGAGATCCATGGGCGGACGGAGGAAATTCGTTGGGTCGTGGACTCGGGGAAGGAGACGACCTCCGACAGCAGGGACCCACGCGCTAGAGGAAGAGGTAACGGTAGGCGCAGTGGGCGACTGACGACAAGGACCCACCAGCCAGTGACGGTGCTAGATGGCCCCGTACGTCAGTCGAATGATGCCAGGTGCACGAGTGATTACGAAGAAGGAAGGGGACTGGCAACCCGGGCCCATCTGTCGGCATGGAGGCAGTCACTGTGCTGACGCGGACGGAAGGGGGTTGGACCGGTTGGAATTTAAGCCCAAAATGAGGTATGCCCATATTATCTTTTCCTTTTCTTTTATGAATTTTCTGCTTTGTTTTCAATTTCAAGTACTCAAACCGATTTCAAATTCCCCCTTTTGAATTTCAGATTTGCGAGTTCCAAAATTAGTAATGATGTGAATATGATCCCTATAGTTTTTCATATTATTATTTATTTTCCTTGTCATTCCCTTATGGAAGAAATGAATGGTTGCATTAGAATCCCTTTTCTCCTTTTTCTCATTTTATGTTTTTATTTAAAATTGGAGGTCTAATTTATGTTGCCAATAGAATGCATTACTACAAAACCTTAGGCAAATGGTTAACCTCACCTCATCTATTTATTGGTCACTTAATTTTGACTTAATATTGTTGTTTAATCATGAGGAGGGAGAGTTCTAATAGATTCTCAAAGGTCTTAAAAAATTCTCATAACACTATTTTCTTCTTTCTTTATTATGTTATTATTATTATTATTATTATTATTATTATTTTTCTTCTACCAAATTTTGGGGTTTACATCTACGCCTCCACCGCCACCTATCCGAGGGCAGTGAGGCGGAGGGACCCTGGGCGGGGATTGTCGCCAATCTTCATCGCATGCTCGTCGTGGGAGAATGGGTGGCCAAGGAGGTCCATGAGAACACACCGCCCTAAGTATAGCTTCTTCAGGCGCGGGCAACACGACATGACCACAGTTCGTCGCTGGAAGAGAATCTCATCGTCAAATTTTGGTTCGCCGTGGACAACGTCGTAGTCGCCCAAATCTTTCGGTGAAGATTTATTGTTATGTTTCGCCTTGATCATCGCCACGAATTGGACCGATCGGTGCTTGATTTGGTTCATGGAGAGCTAGGGCGTTGTTCGATGGTGACTACATCGTCGAGGTGCTCATGCACCGCCATGGTGATAACTAGAGGAGAGAGAGAGGAAGACTTATGGCCGTTGATCTGTGAGGTGTGGCTTAGATTAGACACTAATGAGGTGTTTGGTTTAATGAATCACTCTATCGAAAATCAAGTGGTGTATCATGTGTCCATTCCTCAAATTTAGTGGAATGACCCCATCCCACATATTAGTACTAAATAATTAATTATGAGAAATAAGGTGGTGATAGATTAACTCACTCCATTCTACAAACCAAACAAAAAAGTGAGGAGTGAGAAGATAATGGACTATATCATTCCTCAAACCAAACACTCCATAAGATACCACTTCGGCCAAATCAATCTGAGTCGTAGGATGTCTCAGGTGCGGCTTAGATTAGATCCTCGCATCATTTAAATCTAATCCATCAAGATTCGATCATACGACTCACAATGGTCGGAACTCCTTCGGTTGACAAAACTTCATAAAAAGCCCTCGTCCTTTTTCTTATTTAACCCGCCGTTCGATGTTGTGTGTAGATTACTACAAATAGGTCCAAAACTTTCTAGAAATAACCTTAAGCTTCTAACTAATAGTACCTGCGGTCCATTCTCTTATTAAAAGGAATAAATAAATTAGGAAATTCATGGGAAAGCATCTGATAATCATTTTGCGGTATAAAATTAATATAAAACTACCTAGAAAGTTAGAATATTCATAATTATTTAGTTTTAACTTTGAATTTAGTGGTTCTCAAACCTACGATCTCGTAGCGACACGTAGAATATTAATGTGTGGTTTGTTTCCATCTTTGGTGTAATGTTATTTTTACCTATTACATGCCTGTCTATATGTATTGTTGCGCATAGAAGCGAGGTGACGAAGAATCTAGAGCCCAACTTTTGGGGCAGCATCTAGACAATAAGGTTATTATAAATAAAAGGTAAGTCGTGTCCTTGTCACTTTCTTTTACCTAATAATGTTTATGATAATCACCGTGACATGCTTAGGTTAACTTGGTGGGACCTATTAGGTTACCTACTTTTGATTACCCTGCACCTTGTATACAAATAAATTATTGCGTAGTCTTGCTATTGCTCTATCTGGTTTTTGCGATTAATGTTGGGGGTCTTCTCCTTCCGAAGGTTCTCAAAAATATAATTAACCATTTGTTTTTAGCATAAGCTATTACAGGAAGCTTCGTCCCCGAGAGATGAAGATGGATTCAAAGAAGATAAGAGTAAACGTCAAAGCTATTGATGGAAAAGCTTCGGCTCGCAACGAAGCAGAGGAATGTTGATAATAGCCGAAGAAGGAAAAGACTACTTAGTCCTTTATAATTTGTATTACGATCATGTGTAAACATTAAGGACATAAATGTACTTTTGCATGGGTTGCGTCCCATGCCTATAAATAGATGAACAGTAACACCATACTGTTCATGCTGGATTGTACTTTTACTCTCTCGCCTTCGAGCAAGCCGAAGGTACCAATGTAATATTACGATATTCTTATATGTTTCATGGAATACAATAATAAATGAATTATTAAGATACTGTTATCATGTTTATTCCTTTGCATTTCATGTTTATTTATCAAATGATGAAGGTATGTCTCTCTGGACCTTCGTCTGATGAGTATTATACCCATGGGGGACAATGCTTCGGAGGACGAAGGTCTCTTATAATTAACAATTATGTTGCCTTGTTCTTGACTTACAACATTTGAGAACAAGAGACCAATAATTAATATTATATCTGAATTATGATCATGCTTTATCATTATTGTTGGATTAATTATTATTCATGATAAGATTATTGAGTTAATTGGAACATGGAAAACCACCCGAGAAAACAGTGCCACCACAAGGGTGGTTTGGGACGCCCTTGGCTAACTAATTAGGAAAGCTAGTGGAGGACTACATTACCGAAAGGGACAACCGCGGTATGAGGAGCTGCCGGTATTGGGAGGTTCTCGGGTCGATCATGCTGCGATGACTTTTTGGATGAGGGATCCTATATTGCACACTTCTCAATGAAATCGTAGCGGGTTTTCTAAAGCTAGTGGAACTTTGTAGTAACACGACTTGTGGATAAAGATGCACAACCTCTAAAGTGTAAAACTGGTATATCAGTCATGCTCACGATCAAGAATGGCTTGGACCCTCACATGAGTAATTTATGGAATTAAACTTAACCTGTCATTTGCATTGCATTGTGGGATTTATTCATCATTGTGATCAATTATTTAATCGGGATGGTATCTACTTATACTTAATAATTGCTAATAAAAATTTGACTAACTTATTTAAAAGCAAAGCTCAACCTTAACCATTTTCTTTAGTAAGCCTTATAATACACACAAGCCCCCACCATAAGTGAGCTCATGCATATTATTCCTCACACTTGTTGAGCGATGAATGTATGTGAGCTTACTCTTGCTATAATCACACCAGGTCAAGAATAAGAACTGCAAGATGAGGAGAATGAAGGATGCTACGATGAGTTCGGAGAGGTCTAGGCTATCGTCTCACAGTCAACTATAATGGTGGAGGATCATTGTTGCCATATGGTACATTTTATTTAGTTATTATATAATAAAGATGTGATATTGATTTCTGTACCATGAGTCATCATATGTGTGAGACTTGATTCTAGCATATATTTGAGGCGCACCTGGATTTGTCCTTAAATCCAGGTGCGACATAAACTATTTTGTGTTTTCATAGAAGGTTATCGATAGTGCTGAGTGGAACTGTATTTATGAAAATAAAAGTATTTGGTTGGTTGCAGATATGAATGCAAACTAAATTGAGTCTGTTTCATAGGCTGAATCCCAGAGCAGTTGCAAGCAGGGAGGAATCTAGCGGTGGGACGGGTGGGGCTCCAACTGCCATTACCGCTCCCAAGCCCATGGAGGCCCTGTTTAGCATAGCTTAATTAACGACTTCATTATAATTTAAACAGAAGTTGTACCAAACAGAATGCTTCTGTAACATCTTATCAGTTCAACTCTTTTCAAAACAAACAATAAATAGATGAAAAGCTGCTTTTTATCAACTTTTTAGATAAGCTACTTATCCAACGAGAAGCAACTGCCCTAAAACAGGCTAGAGCCCCACTAAAACCCTCATAAAATTTAAAACGCAAATATTTTAATCTTATCATTGTATTTTTATCCTTTTTATCCTTTATCGATGTTTTAATATAATACTAAGCTATTATATTTGTCTATTATAAATAATTTAGCAAATTTAGGGTCTGTTTGGTTCGTGGTTAACTACGTCACAATTTGCCTAAGGTTAGTCGTTCGAATTGAAGAACTAACCTTAGACAGAAAAGTTAGACAAAGTGGGAAAGTTAGCCAGCGAACCAAACGGGTCTTTAGTCTCTCCTAATTTTTTTCTACCCTGTCATTGGATGCAAGTTGGCGATCGATCGACAAGGCGTTTGATTACCTATAACATTTTATGAGCATCGTCACCTTGCATTTTGTAGAAGGTATGCTTACCCCTTAATTTGTGATGGGACTAAAAATTAGTTTTTGTAAGTCTAAAAACAAAGTATATTTTGATTTATTTGAACACATAATCGATGTCATTTCTGTTTGGCAATCTTAGGTAGAGATGACAATGGCCCCATTTCTCGTGAGGAACTCATTCATTAGTATTGTTACAATTTACTACCATGGTAAATTAAATGGGGGAAGAATCATCCCTATGTGGTGGGGGCGGGTCTGATAGTCCGTTTCGGGTCCCTCGATCCCCACGAGGCCTGTATAAGCAGATAGTAAAGAATTCGGCCAATGGAATTAAGCCAATGACTTACATATATAAAGTGACGAGTAAGTGTGAAACCCTAGCTTCTTCTGTTCTGTCATCGTCGCTGACTCGCCGCTCTCTCGTTTGTCCTCCCAAATCCCAGTCTCCCTCGAGCAGGCAGGCCAGGTAGCAGACCAGCTCTCTAGTAGGCGTGTAGGGCTACACTGCTGCAGGCCGTGCAGCACAGTGCACATCCTCTCGCCATCGCAGGTCTCTCACCAGATCTCTAGGTTTGATTGTTTGAGACCGTCACAGTCACAGTCACGTTCACGTGGAGGCCGCTGGCCGCAGGTCTCTCACTCTCTTATTTTCTCAATTACGACTACCTGACACATCTTTGGTTACTTGTATTAGTAAATCTTGGGCAGCGGCACATCTGCACATGTCGTGCATTCATATAGCCACGCCCATGCTGCACGCACAAATTTTATTTTGTTTGATAATTGCTTCCCCCGAAATGAGCAATGTTCTTGTCCAAAATTATAATGAATGCGCAAATGATTTGCTGTGTGGTGGTGTGAAGCTCTGCACGAAGTGATTTGTATATTTTTTTCTCCTTTCTCATGAAATTTTGCAATTTAAGGTCATCTAATTTATTGGCTATGAGTATGACAGTTTAAGTATCAAATTTATGAATACCTAGTACCTAGTTAATCAGCAACCTTGCAGACCTAAAATATCCTAGATTTGTAGTAAGTTTTTCACAATCACCCTTTAAAAATTCTGTTACACAGTGTGATGCCTCACTGAATTTTAAGTACTGTCATATGACAATTTGGTTCTGCTATTGCTGGAAATAAATATAAAGTGACGAGTAAGTGTGAAACCCTAGCTTCTTCTGTTCTGTCATCGTTGCGGACTCGCCGCTCTCTAGTTCGTCCTCCCAAATCCTAGTCTCCCTCGAGCGGGCGGGCCAGGCAGCGGACCAGCTCTCCAGCAGGCATGCAGGGCTGCACCGCTGCAGGCCATGCAGCACACTGCACATCCCCTCGCCATCGCAGGTCTCTCACCAGATCACTAGGTTTGATTGTTTGAGACCATTACAGTCATGTTCACGTGGAGACCGCTGGCCGCAAGTCTCTCACTCTCTCTTGTTTCCTCAATTACTACTACTTGACACATCTTTGGTTACTTGTATTAGCAAATCTTGGGCAGCGAAACATCTGCACATGCCGTGCATTCATATAGCCACGCCCATGCTACACGCACAAATTTTATTTTGTTTGATAATTGCTTCCCCCAAATGAGCAATGTTCTTCTCCAAATTTATAATGAATGCGCAAGTGATTTTCTATGTGGTGGTGTGAAGCTCTGCACGAAGTGATTTGTGTATATTTTCTCCTTTTTCATGAAATTTCGCAATTTAAGGTCATCTAATTTATTGAGTATGGGTATGATAGTTTAAGTATCAAATTTATGAATACCTAGTACCTAGTTAATCAGCAACCTTGCAGACCTAAAATATCCTAGATTTGTAGTAAGTTTTCACCATCACCCATTCAAAATTTTGTTACACAGTGTGATGCCTCACTGAATTTTAAGAACTGTCATATGACAATTTGGTTCTGCTATTGCTGGACACAAATATAAAGTGACGAGTAAGTGTGAAACCCTAGCTTCTTCTGTTCTGTCATCATCGCCGACTCGCCGCTCTCTCGTTTGTCCTCCCAAATCCCAGTCTCTGTCGAGCGGGCGGGCCAGGCAGCAGACCAGCTCTCTAGCAGGAGTGCAGGGCTGCACCGCTGCAGGCCATGTAGCACACTGCACATCCCCTCACCATCGTAGGTCTCTCACCAGATCTCTATGTTTGATTGTTTGAGACTGTCACAGTCATGTTCACGTGGAGGGTGCCGGCCGCAGGTCTCTCACTCTCTCCTATTTCCTCAATTACTACTACCTGACACATCTTTGGTTACTTGTATTAGCAAATCTTGGGCAGCGGCACATCTGCACATGTCGTGCATTCATATAGCCACGCCCATGCTGCACGCACAAATTTTATTTTGTTTGATAATTGCTTCCTCCCAAATGAGCTATGTTCTTGTCCAAAATTATAATGAATGCGCAAGTGATTTGCTGTGTGGTGGTGTGAAGCTTAGCACGAAGTGATTTGTGTTTTTTCTCCTTTTCATGAAATTCGTCCTCTACACTACGAGACGAAGGCTTACGACGACGTCGCCCCGTCCCGCGTCCTCACCCGACCACGGGGCCCACATGGGATTCGGCCCATTGTATTAGGCCCTGCGCGGCGTCGTGTGTTACGGGCTCGATTTGTAATAGCTTTTCTGTAATGACAGTCTATAACCCTCCTTTATGGGAATATTCTAGGGATAGTCCAGGTGCCTGAGGGTACATGCGTCCTTACATCGAGACGTTGGGCACTCAGGCACCTATAAATACCCCCGTACAGTGCCTTTGAGAGGCTGGATTAACAGAGCAATTGCCGCCTCGAGTTAAACCGTGTTCACATCTTTCTCGCCCCCCCGTTGGATCAACTTGCACGAAAGCGCAAGTTCCAACATTGGCGCCCACCGTTCGTGCTACGAGCAAACCACCCGCGATGGCACCCAAAAGAGCTAATTCGAAGGCAGGCCCATCCGTCGACGAAGCAGCAAAGGCAGCACTGCTAGCTGAGAAAAAGGGCAAGGCCCTCGCCGACAACACCCACCAAGGAGCTGGCAAAGACAAAGCACATAGCAAGAGATAGCGCAACGATCAACACACTCCAGAGGGCACCCTCCACACCTGCAGCTCCGAAGGGCAGCCACAAGCGCCACCCCCAGGCTTCGCTCCACTAGAGGGCGAGGACGCAGCAGAGGACGGCAAGGTCCTCGGAGTCTTCGCAGAAGAACAGCTACAGCTACGGGCCCTGCGCCTCAAAAACTGCAACCTCCAGAAGTAGAAGGAAATCCTTGAGGCCAAGCGCCAACGTGTCTCTGCGTAGGCCAAGGTGCGCCAAATGATATGAGATGAGGAGCAGAGGGCTCAAGAGCTTGAGCAGGAAATTGCGCTCATGCAGCGCGAAGGCCAACATGATCTGCAGTATGGCCCACCCCTCCAGCAGCGCATGCCAGTCGGAGACCTATTCATTCCTCAGCGTGGACCCTTCATCCCGCACGCCATAGCTTTCCAAGGCATCAATTACCTTGATGAGCGGAGCCCCCTGGCGCCGCAACTACAGGTGTCACCATGGCCCGCCAACTTCAGGGCAGGGACCTACCCCAAGTACAACGGCAGCACCAACCCAGCGCAGTACATCATGAGCTATCAAGTCGCTGTCGCATCATCTGGAGGGGACGATGCCACGATGCCAAGTCCTTCATCATCGCCCTCGAGGGTCTAGCCCTAACCTGGTACACCAGGTTGCCCCCGTTGTCCATCAACTCTTGGAGAAGTCTCTGGGACAAATTTCTGCTCAACTTCCAGGGGTACCGCCCAAACACCGACGCCTTGGCCGAACTATCACTCTACAAGCAGCTGGAGAAATAAACCCTGCGGGAGTACTACCACAAGTTCCTGACTCTCAAGTCACAACTGCCTTTGGTCGATGACCAAATTGCCATTCACTACGCCATCAGTGGCCTTCGGGATGGCGTCCTTTACAGCCACTGCATCAGGGACCAACCCAAGAACCTTCAAGAGCTCTATCAGTTATTTGAAAAATACACCAGATCTGAAGAGCTCCACCAGTGCAAGGTCGAGTCCCAGAGGAAACCCAAGGACCCTCCGCAGTCCAGCCGCACATGGACAAGACCTTCGCAATCAGACTCCGGTCAGGACAACCGCAGTCAACAGTAGGTCCATAACATTGCCAACCAGCACCCCGCAGGAGAGGCCCCTAGCCATCAAGATTATCCTCCCCAGGGCCGCGGCAGTGGCACCCGTGGTCGGGGCCGAGGACGGGCGCAGCAGCCGCGCAGATTTTACTGCCTGTTCCATGGCAAAGACTGCGCGCACCCAATGAGGGATTGCCCAGAAACGAAGGCCACCAGGGACAAGATGTCTCGGGCACAACCAGCCGATAACCCACGGGTTGTCGCGCACACATATCAACACCACCTACCACAACCATACAACCACGGCCCTGCCCAGCATCCACCTAACCACACTTACCAACACCATTAGGAGGTACAAATCGTACCACCTCCACTTCCGCCTCCGCACCCGAATCAGCCAAACATCCACCACCCAAACCACCCCCAAGTGCCAAAGCAAGAAGACTTCGCCAATCAGCCGTATCACGGAGTCATCCACATGATCACTGGGGGATCCAGTGTCGACTTCGACACGAAGCGACAGAAGAGGGACCACTACCGAAGCATCAACCACGTCGCCGTCACCGGCCCAGTCATGCAAACGAAGTGGTCCCATGTGCCGCTGACCTTTGAAGCCAGAGATGTCGACCTACGCAGCGCACCCCACATTGATGCCATGGTCATCAACTGCAGCATGGCAGGCTGGGACCTGCACAAAGTTTTAGTTGACAACGGCAGCCAGGCGGACATCATTTTCCTCCACGCCTTCGACCGCATGGGCATAAGCCACAGTTTGCTTAAGCCTTCGGACAACCCCCTCTATGGTTTCGGCGGCAAGGGCACCTTTCCTGTGGGCAAGATCGAGCTACCTTTGTCCTTCGGTGTAGCACCCAATGCACGAAGCGAGCAGATCACCTTCGACATCGTCGACATGGTATACCCGTACAACGCTATAATGGGCCGGGGCTCCATCAACAAGTTTGAAGCGGCCATTCACGGACTTTACCTGTGGATGAAAATCCCGGGACCGCAAGGCGCAATCATAGTCTATGGCAATCAACAGACCGCGCGCAACATTAAAAGAGACTTTGTTCCTGGGCAACGGAACGTACACTACCTTACGACGCAGCGTGAAGTCCACGAGCCCACCCGCCCAACCGCCAACGAGCATGAAAAGGCACAGCTGCAGAGCAACGATGGAACAAAGATAGTCCCTCTTGACCAGGCAACACCCAAGCAAACGGTCATCATAAGCGAAGACCTGACTTCGCACGACGAGGAGAGACTCATCTCCTGTCTTTCTAGAAATAAGGACGTCTTCGCCTGGTCCGCCCTCGACCTGGTCGGAGTCAGTCGTAGTATCATCGAACACAGACTGAGCATCGACCCTTCAGTGCGGCCGAAGAAGCAGAAGCTGCCCAAAATGTCTGATGAGAAAACAGAAGCCGCCAAAGCCGAGGTACACCGCCTACTTGAGGCCAAATTCATCGAACCAATCGCCTACCCTACGTGGCTTGCTAACGTAGTCATGGTGCAAAAGAAGAGTGGCAAGTGGCGGATGTGCATTGATTTTACTAGCCTCAACAAGGCCTACCCCAAGGATAATTCCCTGCTACCTCGGATCGACAAGATCGTCGATAATGCGGCCGGATGCGAAGTCATGTCACTCCTTGACTACTTCTCTGGCTATCACCAAATATATATGAAGGAGGAAGACAAGGCCAGCACCAGTTTCATCATGCCCTTCGGCACATAATGCTTCATCAGAATGCCGGAGGGACTAAAGAACGCTGGGTCCACCTTCTCTCGCCTCACCAAGATGGTGCTGGAGAGCCAAGTAGGCCGGAACATTTTCACGTACGTGGACGACATCGTCGTCGCTAGCAAAAACAAAGAGGACCATCTGGCTGACCTCGCAGAAACATTCGCGAACATGCGGGACGCACGACTTCGCCTAAACCCCGAAAAGTGCGTCTTCGGAGTTCGCCAGGGGAAGATACTGGGCTACCTGGTGTCGCACCACGGGATCGAGGCCAACCCAACCAAGATCCAGGCCATCATCAACATGACGCCTCCGCAGTCAACCAGAGACGTCCAGCGCTTGACAGGCATATTGGTCGCCCTCAACAGATTTATCTCCAAGTCCGCAGAGCGAAGCCTACCTTTCCTCAAGACGCTACGCGGCGCAAAAGACTTCGCGTGGGGACCAGAGCAAGCGGCAGCCTTCGTTTCACTCAAATAGCACCTGTCAGAGTTGGCAACCCTTACAAGCCCCGACCCCTCGCTGCCTCTGTTGCTCTACATCGTAGCTTCACCACACGCGGTCAGCGCAGCCTTGGTCCAAGAGCAGGACAAAGAGGGCACAACTCGGCAGTGTCCAGTTTATTACGTTTCCAAAGTCCTCATGACTTCCAAATGCAACATGACGGAGTTAGAAAAAATTGCATACGCAGTCATCATGGCATCGTGCAAGTTGCGCCACTACTTCGAAGCGTTCAAGGTACGGGTCACCACGGACAGGGGACTCGGCGAATTATTCAGGAACCCGGAAGCGTCCATCCGTATCGCCAAATGGGCAGCCGAACTCTCTGAATACCACATCACCTTCGAGCCCAGACAGCAATCAAGTCGCAAGTCCTCGCAGACTTCATCGTCGACTGGACAGGGCCGGCATAGTAGCAACAAGAGCCCTCGGAAAAAGTATGGACCATCCACTGTGACGGCGCATGGTGCCACGCGGGGGCAGGCGTTGCTACAATCATCACATCACCTACCGGCGTCAAGCACAGATACGTTGCATGCCTCAGCTTCGCTCTGGAATCCGACAGGTGCACAAATAACATAGCAGAATACGAAGCCGTCATCCTGGGTCTTCGCAAGCTGAAAGCACTTGGCGTGACCACCTGAATAATCAAGATAGACTCCAAAGTCGTTGCTGGCCAGATCGAAAAAGACTATTCAGCAAAAGACCCCGCACTTCTGCAGTATCTTTCGGCCGTCCACAGTCTTGAGAAACAGTTCAAGGGTTTCACCCTGCAGCATGTGGACCGCTCTAGAAATGAAGAAGCCGACGTGTTGGCCAAAGCAGTAGCCAGAGGCGAAGCCCTGCCCTCCGACGTGTTCTACCACGTCATTAGCACTCCAGTCGTCCGCAACCTAGAGGGCCTGCAAATAACCACCAATGACAAGGGCCATCGCATTGTTAATCTCATCATGACTGAAGACTGGAGGGACCCAATAACCCTGTTCTTGCAAGGATACTACCATCTAGGTGATGTCAATGAGGCCAAGCGCCTCAAATACCGAAGTCGGGACTTCACGCTTATCGAGGGCCAGCTATACAAGAAAGGGATCAGTCAACGCATGCTCAAATGCGTCACCATGACCGAAGGCATCCAGATCCTACGCGAAGTCCACAGTGGCACTTGCGGCTCTCACTCGGGGCCTAGGGCCCTCGCTGCCAAGGTGATCCGTCAAGGTTTCTACTGGCCCGCTATTATCTGCGCCGCAAACCGAGTCACGAGGTCGTGCGAAGCCTGCCAGAAGTTCTCTCCCCGCTCGGGCAACCCCTCGCAATTCACAAAACTGATCGCCCACACATGGCCTCTTCAACGCTGGGGGCTAGACATCGTCGGCCCGCTGCCACAGCCCAAGGAAACCTCAAGTTCACCTTCGTTGTCGTCGAGTATTTTACCAAGTGGATCGAGGCAAGGGCAGTATCCACAATCACGTCAAAGACTGCACAGAAATTTTTCTGGCAAAACATAATCTACTGATTTGGAGTCCCGTCTGAGCTCACAGTTGACAATGGCAAACAGTTCGATAGCCAGGATTTCAGGGATTTTTGCTTCTCCATCGCCACTAAGCTAGCCTTCGCCTCAGTATATCACCCACAATCTAACGGTGTTGTGGAGCGTGCCAATGGCAAGATTTCCACTGCCATCAAGAAAATGCTTCTCGATGACAAGAAGGGCAAATGGGCCGACCTGCTACCTGAAGCAGTCTGGGTGCTGAACATGATCGAATGCCGGGCAACTGGGTTCACCCCTTTTCGCCTGCTATACGGATCGGAGGCCATGACCCCGCAGGAAATCAAACATGGGTCACCGCGAACAAGCGCTTCAGCCATCCTCGACGTAGACGAACCAACCTCCAAAGACCTCATCGACGGAGACCGTGTCTTCGCCCTGCAGGCTCTCAACAAATACCAAGCTCAAATAAAGGCCTGGCGCGACCATGCCGTCATCCCAAGAGAATTCGACGAAGGGGACCTCGTACTCGTCCGGACAACTCGGACAGAGTCACGGGGCAAGCTGGAGCCAAAGTAGGAGGGCCCGTTCATCGTCAAGACGAAGGTGTCCCCCAGCGCGTACAGGCTAACAACGCCATCCGACGAGGACCTAGAGCATTCCTGGAACATCGAGAATCTCCGCAAATTTTTTGTTTGAATCCTCAGGGCTAACACGCCCTTGTAATTCACCAAACAGTAACATTTCGGCCTGCACTCTTTTCCTCCCAGGGGGTGAGGTTTTTAATGAGGCGGAGCCATGTAATATACCCGCAAAAACTAAGACAATATGTCGAAAAAGACCGCATCAACGGTCCTCGTCATTCGACCACACCGAAGTCACCACGAGGGGCAGCGTTGGCCACCCTCGCGTGCGACACTCCATGCAAAAGTCGCCTAAGGGTGCAGCCGGACTAGCACAATAAGTGCGCAAAATCGAAGTCTTTCCCAAAAGTCTCTCCGTGCAAAAGTCGCCTAAGGGTGCAGTCGGACTAGCACAATAAGTGCGCAAAATCGAAGTCTTTTCCAAAAGACTCTCCATGCAAAAGTCGCCTAAGGGTGCAGCCGGACTAGCACAATAAGTGTGCAAAATCAAAGTCTTTTCCAAAAGACTCTCCATGCAAAAGTCGCCTAAGGGTGCAGCCAGACTAGCACAATAAGTGTGCAAATCGAAGTCTTTTCCAAAAGACTATCCGCGTAAAAGTCGCCTAAGGGTGCAGCCGGACTAGCACAATAAGGATGCAAAATCGAAGCCTTTCCAAAAGCCTCGCCATGCAGAAGTCGCCTACAAGCGCGGCCGGATCAACGAAGGCGCGCAGCCTTATCATACAAATTATGGTCACATATACACAGCAAGGGCATCACATATTACATTGACTCAACCTTCGGGATGATACCCATCTCCCTATAGTTGAACAACATTATCCTTAGTTCCTCACCCTCAAAAAGATTTCGCAGCTCTCCCTCACCCACACTCACCCCAATCGGCGAGGACAACAATTCATGCTTACCAGTCCCGTCCACACGAAGACGCCCACTCTCTATCTCACCACGTTGATGCCCACCACTTCGCGACAATCCACTCACCCTCTGTTTCGCCACCGCCCTTCGCCGCCTATACCCAGTACTCGCGCCCGAGGGCTCTGCCACAGCCACATGCAATGTCGTGAAATAATCCAAGTCCTCATCCGAAGACTCCTCCGACCATGCAATCAAACTCCCAGAATCATCAGACTCAAAACACTTAGACACAGAGCCAAACGAATCATCATCAGTAGCCACGGTCGAAGCCGCCACAAAAATAGCATTGTTAGTAGCGGTTGCGTGCGTAGGCCCAAACCCCAGAACCTGTGTAGCAACCGAGGTTTCAGTATCACACAGACAAAATTTACAAACTCCTCAACACCTATTCAGCCATCTGCGAGGGCTTGGCTACGGCTATGGGGTCCTTGGCCGCCGGCTCGGCAGCCGGCTCAGCCACCACCTTCAGGGCGTCTTCGCTAATCAGCGCAGGGGCTAGTGCGGGGTCTTCGCCGGCCGCAGCGGGCGCAGGGGTCGCCGAGGGGCCTTCACCAGCATCCGAGGGCGGCATCGGATCGACCTCCGTGGCCTCGAGCAGCGCGCTGTCCAGACCAACAAGGTCCTCGACGTCTTCGTCACGAGCCATCTGCAGCAACATCACACTCATTCAGTCACATACCCACACATATAACCACACACAAAAAAAACAGCCTTTACCTGCTCTATTGCCCGGTCGGACTGCTCCCTGACTGCCTCTCGGCCGTGCGGACCCCACATCCTATCAAAGAGTGCCCCCGCCGACTGCTTCACCATGGGGTCTTCGACCTTGAAGATCACGTTCAAAGTTTTCGTCCGCTTGGTCGAAGACCTCGTAATGCCTGCACCCCTCGCGGGACAAAGCATTCATGGCCCCCTCGCAGGTGACGAGGGAGGCGAAGGACATGAAACCCGCCACAATGGTCGGGAGCACCAGCAGCTCCTCCTGCAACCATTCGAGGAAGCAAAGGCCCGCTTCTTGGCCGGGCACTTCAAAGTCAGCAGTCCACGCACCCAGCTCGCGGTACGCCTCCACGAACTACGCGTGCGTCCGCTCGACCTCCACGCACGTCGAGGTCTCGGCCTTGTCGACGCGGCTACGTAGGGCGTCGAACCTCGCCTCCAGCTCCTCAGCGCGTTGGCGGGCAAGACTGCCCTCCGCCCGCGCCACTTTGGCCTCGGCCTGTGTAGCCTGCGCATCAGCGATGGCCTTGTTTGCCTCCCTCCTCTCCTCCGCCAGCTGGCGCCGGAGATCCGTCTTCTCAGCCTCCATGGCGGCCACCTTCTCCGACAACCTGTGATTTTTGCTTTCCGTGGCTGACTTCTCCCACACAGCATCCGCATGCTGTGCCCAGAGACGCTCGACCTCAGCGGCAACGTCCGCAGTCAAAGCACCCGATGCGACGAGGTCAGCAAAGTCGGCCGCCTAACACATAAACCCATGAGACCCGAACCCTCATAAAAACAACAAGCATCAAAGTCCAACACAACTTACCTGCTTCAGCTGCTATGACAGCTGCTGCGACGCTTCCCTCAGTCACTGAGACATGGAGCCCGCCACGTCCTTAGCAGCAGCGGCCGACAAAATCTCGCCGCTTGCGCAGAAAGTGGCCCATGGGTCCCATGCGGCTCCCTTCGCCCCCGCCACTGCCGTTGGCGAAGTGGTCGTCACTGGAGGCGGGACAACGGCCAGTTGCCCTTCACCCGAACCTGCACCATGATACAGGTTAAAGACCTCGTCGAGCAAAAAAAGGGAGTTTTAACTAACCAAGATAATCCTCGACACTAATGTCCATGCCGAAGTCGGCAACACGTCGCGCCGGTGAAGGCGGCCTTCGTCCTTTCACGAGCCCACCCAGGGGTGGCTTGCTCCCACCAGAGGCGGCAGCCTTCGCACCGGCCGACGCCTTGCTGGGCAAGGGAGCGGCCGGTCTCGCAGCCGGCGCCGGTTTGCTACCACCAGCGGCAGCAGCCTTCGCGCTCCCCCGTGCCCTTTTCGCCTCGCGCATGGGATCCGCGATCCGGACGATCGCCCGACGTTTCTGCACCGTGTCTTGACGGTCCCTCTCCATCACTACCGATACAACAGCAGCAATATTCCGCCCGTAAGGAAAAACCTTCAATTTGTGAGCCATGCGAGATGTAAAGAAGTCCTCGCCAGCAGCATGGGGGATCAGAACATTCTTGGGCCATCGACCCCCGGTAACCTGTAGCATTCGTGCCGAAGACTCTCGAAGCTCGGGCGAAGACATCCTTCCCCCGACGGCTGCGCACGTCCCCATCAAATCCACAGCAAAACTATCAGAGACCCCCACTCCCCCAACTGCAGTACCTAATTTTCTCTTCTTAGTGGTCGGAGCAGCCCCCTGCGAAGGCCTTTCCTCGGTCACGTTCACCGGTTTCTTCCCGCGGCGGTCGGCAGCGTCTTCCTCGGGATAACCACCGTATGGCAAGCGGTTTAGTTTGAAGAACCGATTCAATCTAACATTGGACCCACGGATATCCTAGCTCCGCAGACCCTCTGTTCTCGGCACATAGCGCCCCACAATCCTCGCCGCACCGTCTTCCGCTTCACGCACGAATGCGGTGGGATCCCGGCCATGCAGATCCAACGCGAAGGTCGGACTTTGCACCCGCTGCCCGCCCATGGAGGGCATCTCGCGAAGGCATACTTCGCCCAACGCCCAGCCATGTGCCAAGGTCCATACCCCATACCCGATGAATTTTCCTCAACTAAATCGCGCCCGCTACTCATGCGGGTAATGCACCGAAGGGCTCCTTCGTCTTCATCATCCTCCGCCACCTCAAATTGCGGGTATGCCACATAATAATGGGAGCACATCACGGCCACGGGGAGCCGTGGGTGGTTTTCGACTTCGCCTTCGGAAACATAAAACCAGAAATCCCACCATTTGCCCCACTTGTTGCAGGCATAAGGAACTAACTCCACGACTTCCATCGAAGTCTTTCCGGTCCTCGGCATAAACGTGCACGATCCAAACTGTGCAATCTTGTGTCCAATTTTCCTTTTCTGCCAATGCAGACAGTAATGTTTGGCGAAGACCTCCACAGACGGCTGACCACCATATGAAGTCGCCGCCCAGACATACTTCTCCAGGGCCACCACGACATTCGGCGTTACCTGGTGGACCTGGACCTCAAACCTCTGTAGGACCTCCGCCACAAAGTGATGCGTGGGCAGACGAAGGCCAGCGGTGAAAAACGCCTCAAACACGACCAACTTGCCCTCGGGCTTGGGGACCTCCTCCGCCCCCGAGACACACCCCACTCCGCTGCCAAAATAACCAAGTTGCTGCATATCCTGAACGCGGACTAAGGAAATCCGCGAAACACCGAATTCCACCGTATCACCCGGTCACAGCTCCTCTGCCTCCACATTGCTCAAAGTATCCTCGGACGATGCGCCTGCCGGCAGCGAGTTTGCAGCAGACGAGGAAGAAGACGACATGGCTACGTACCGTCGGCGGCGGCGAGCGGACTGCTTGACGCGGGCCAGATCTCCGGCGAGCAGGAGCAAGGAGGACAGGCGAGCGAGCGAACGATTTCAAATGGAGGCTAGGGTTTTGCGGCGCACAGAAAGAAAACCTGAACCGCGCCGCCTCACCCCTTTTTATACACAGGACGTGACGCTTCGGGAAACCTGCAGTCCAACAGTACTGTGTCCATCAACAGTCACATCTAAAACCCCCGCGGAACCACTTCGAGCGAGGGCAGCGTCTCCACCATCTAGCAACGTCTTCGGCACCAGATGACTTAGTTGAACTGGTCCCTCGGAGGGCAAATGTTGGGGCGAAGGCGAAGACGCCACCCTTCGCTCCAGCCTTCGTCAATCTCGCTGCACCAACGGAGGCAATACGACCGGCGGGGTCCACCCTTCGTCCTCTACACTACGAGACTAAGGCCTACGACGACGTCGCCCCGTCCCGCGTCCTCACCCGACCACGGGGCCCACGTGGGATTCGGTCCATTGTAACAGGCCCTGCGCGGCATCGTGTGTTATGGGCTCGATTTGTAATAGCTTTTCTGTAATGACAGTCTGTAACCCTCCTTTATGGGAATATTCCAGGGACAGTCCAGGTGCCTGAGGGTACATGCGTCCTTACATCGAGACGTTGGGCACTCAGGCACCTATAAATACCCCCGTACAGTGCCCTTGAGAGGCTGGATTAACAGAGAAATTGCTGCCTCGAGTTAAACCGTGTTCACATCTTTCTCGCCCCCCCCCCTCGTTGGATCAACTTGCACAGAAGCGAACGTTCCAACAACCTAGTACCTAGTTAATCAGCAACCTTGCAGACCTAAAATATCCTAGATTTGTAGTAAGTTTTTCACCATCACCCTTTCAAAATTCTGTTACATAGTGTGATGCCTCACTGAATTTTAAGTACTGTCATATGGCAATTTGGTTCTGCTATTGCTGGACATAAATATAAAGTGACGAGTAAGTGTGAAACCATAGTTCTTCTGTTCTGTCATCGTCGCCGACTCGCCGCTCTCTCGTTCGTCCTCCAAAATCCTAGTCTCCCTCGAGCGGGCGGGCCAGGCAGCAGACCAGCTTTACAGCAGGCGTGCAGGGCTGCACCGCTGCAGGCCGTGCAGCACATTGCACATCCCCTCGCCATCGTAGGTCTCTCACCAGATCTCTAGGTTTGATTGTTTGAGACCGTCACAATCATGTTCACGTGGAGGCCGCTGGCCGCAGGTCTCTCACTCTCTCCTGTTTCCTCAATTACTACTACCTGGCACATCTTTGGTTACTTGTATTAGCAAATCTTGGACAGCGGCACATCTGTAGATGTTGTGCATTCATATAGCCACGCCCATGCTGCACGCACAAATTTTATTTTGTTTGATAATTGATTCCCCCCAAATGAGCTATGTTCTTGTCCAAAATTATAATGAATGCGCAAGTGATTTGTTGTGTGGTGGTGTGAAGCTCTGCATGAAGTGATTTGTGTATTTTTTCTCCTTATTCATGAAATTTCGCAATTTAAGGTCATCTAATTTATTAGGTATGAGTATGACAGTTTAAATATCAAATTTATGAATACCTAGTACCTAGTTAATCAGCAACCTTGCGGACCTAAAATATCCTAGATTTGTAGTAAGTTTTCACCATCATCCTTTCAAAATTCTGTCACATAGTGTGATGCCTCACTGAATTTTAAGTAATGTCATATGACAATTTGGTTATGCTATTGCTGGACATAAATATAAAGTGACGAGTAAGTGTGAAACCCTAGCTTTGTTATGGCCCATGGCCGTCGGCGAGTTGGGAATCGCTGCGACGTGAGCGCGCTCTCGCTGTCGGGAGCAGAACACGAAATTTGTGGTAGTGTTTTTCTTCTCTGTTATTTCTTAACCCTTCCTCAAGTCTGAGACAAAACATATATCATCCTTTACATGGGCTGGCCCATAACACTATTCACGCACTCACCCAATACAGCCTAGAATGGCGCACACTATTCCCTGCTCACCCTACAGCAACCTCCGCTTCATACTTCAGCTCCTAGCTCCACTCCATTGTTCTCTGTATTCTGCGCTATGGCACCCGCTGGCGTGACATCTGCACCCCCTGCAACGCTTGCTTGGCCCCAAGCAAGAGCATCCGGATAGCACTGGCACAGAACATAGTAATCTTCCTAGGTTATTGCGTCCGCTGGAACATGACACCACCTGATCAGCACCTGTGGCACAACCCGATTCCCTTTTTTGATCAATCTGCGATCCATTATCTCCAAAGGCAGGACATTATGATCACTCAGATCCGAGGAATTAGGAAGAGTAGCAAAGATAGAAGTGTAGTCTGGAATATATGGTTTCAGTTGTGATACATGGAACACCGGGTGCACCTAAGCACCAGCCGGCAGCTCCAAACGATAAGCCACTGCACCCACACGCTCCAATATCTTGTAAGGGCCGAAGAACTTGAAGGCAAGTTTAGGACATGGCCGACTGACCACAGTGTTCTAGGTATACGGTTGGAGTTTGAGCAAAACCATGTCACCGACGTGAAACTAGCATTCGGTCCGGAGCCGGTCTGCCTTCAGCTTCATGCGGTTCTAGGCTGCTGCAAGATGCTCCCGTAACATCAAGGTGAACTGAGCCCTTTCTGTTAAAAGCTGTGCCACATCAACGATAGAATCAGATGGGATATGAGGTGCTGCTGCAAATGGAGGGTCATAACTGTACAACACTTTGAAAGGAGAACAAGCCAGGGAAGTGTGGTATGTGGTATTGTACCAAAATTCTGCCAGAGGCAACCAATTCTTCCATTTCGAAGGTTGAGCATGGACTGCACACCACAGGTACATCTCCACACATTGGTTAACCCGCTCACACTGACCGTCAGTCTGTGGGTGATATGTCGTGCTCAGGTTCAGCTTAGTGCCCAACAGCCTGAATAATTGACTCCAGAATATGCTCATAAAGATTTTATCCCTGTCACTGACAATAGATCTCGGAAGACCATGCAAGCGGACCACCTGATCCAAAACAACCTGAGCCACTTGTGCTGCAGTGAAAGGGTGTTTCATAGCTATAAAATGGGCGTACTTCGAGAAACGATCCACCACAACCAAGATTGTATCATAGCCACTAGACTTGGGCAGTTTTTCTATGAAATCCATTGTTGTTGGGGGCCTTAGTCTTCCGAAGGTCCTCAAAAACATGATTTAACAATGTTTCTGGAAGTATAATGCATGAACAGGTACCTTCAGACTTAAGTTGAAACCACAACGTGAAGAAGCACGAGAAGAAGTACGAAGGATAGCGCGAAGCCAAAGCTGTGCGCAGGAGAGCTTCGGAATGATAGCAGAAAAGGGAAACCAACTTAAAGATGAAAAGGCTATTTAGACCTCGTTGGACTACTATAGAGTTATTAGCAAATGTAAAGGGCATGAGTGTAATTTTACATGGGCTGCGTCCCATGCCTATAAATAGATGAATAGTAACTCCGTACTATTGACGTTGACTTGGCATTGATCCTTGCGTCACGCTGGTACTTTTAACTCCTTTCAAGTCGAAGGTACACTTGTAATTTGATATTGTTTCTATTTTTCCATAGTAATAAAATAAAAATGAGATAATGATGATATATGACCGCTTATATTATTTTTTATGCTTTATATGATTCTTTCTTCATCCTTACATGTTATGTTGACGAAGGTATGTCCTTCATTACCTTCGTCCGAAAATCATTATATCCTAAGGGAAATAATGCTTCGAAGGACGAAGGGCTTTAACGTTTAACGTTTTCTGTGTTGCCTTGTTCTTAACTCATAGCACTTGAGAACAAGTCCCCAACATTGGCGCCCACGACCACAAGGTTAAGAGCCTTGAAAAATGTGAAGTGATTGAACTAAGGAACGAAGGTCTTGAAAAAGATAAAATATTACACTCATTGTTGAACAAAATAAGAGAAGACAAAGTTGCTTCCAAAGCCCAAGCTAAAGCTCAAAAACACGAAATTGAAGATCTTCGGAAACAGCTATTCGAAGCTAAAGAAAAATGCGGTGTTGCAGAGGCTGATCGAGATATTAGTTTATATTGGAGGAACCACTTACAAAAAACAGTTGATGAACTTCATACATCCAAGGATAGGTGCTATGAAAAGTCTATAGAGTGTGTTAAGAAAATAAAAACTAGTTTCGCCAATGTTGGCGCATTTTCTAACGAAGACAACTTCGTAAGGGGTGATCCTGAAGGCCCAATTGATTGGATCAATAACGAAGCTGAAGCTTTTGAAGAAGTTTTGAGTGGTCGCGGGGATATCTGCGCTTTCTCGGGTGCCAGGGGAATCACAGCTATTTTAGAGAAATCAGGCTGCGACCATGTGAAAGCTTTGGCTCAAGCCGAAGCTACTTTATCTATTGAAGATACAAAAGATCCCTCGGCCGAAGCAAGCTTAATTGGCAGAAAATTCTTTACTGATATCTGGGAGAATGGCGGCCGAGGGATGGCGCACGAGATGATAAAAAAGAGTGAAAAGATTCCCATGATTCAAAAGAAGCGACGAAGGTAGCTGAGAAAGCGGTGGAACTTGAGAGGCAAATAGGTACTACTTAATAACTTTTTAACTTTATTTACTAATTCTGTGACTTCGGACTTATTTACGTTTTATATCGCAGCTGAACTATCTCCTCCTCCAGAGCCCCTCGAGTTGACGGCCAACCCAGAAGCAGAAAAAGAAGATGAAGTTACTAAAGTGGCTGAAGCTATTCTGGACGAAGCTGTTAATCGACTGCTGAACGAAGCTGCAGAAGCAGTTTTAAAAGAAGAATAGCTTCTATTGTAAAAACATTTGTAATGTAATATTTGCTGAACAAAGTGCGTAATATTTTTATAATTTTGAATGCATTATTTAAGCTCCTTGTAACTGAATTCTTTACGATGCATGAAACCTTACGTACATACCGTTTTTGAGCCTTCGGCGAAAAAACACCTTCCCTTCTTTTCATGCGTTGTGAAGAACATCCATATTTCGTAAAAACATCCGATCTTCGTAAAATCATTATGGTTCGTAAGCAATAGATCACCTTTTCATTTTAGAGTTTGACGAAGCTATACTTTTTCAATACTTATGTTGTGCCTTGGCACTGCTTTTTCGAATCAATCTGTCACACCCGGCTTTACGGAACAAAGCCAGGTGCATCTCATACATGCGCCAAGAAGACAACATATATAATAACAGAGTGTATAGAGATAAATGTCATAAAACATTAGAGTATTTATTACATAGCGGAAGACTTATTACAAAATAAAATAATAAAGATAAAACGAACTAAGGATCGTCGGCGCCAATGTCAATTGAGAAACGCCACCTAGATCAGATCATACTCCTTGCCTTGTGGCTCCTCCTGAACCACCTGCTCTTCTCCTGTGGGGGGTGTGAGACAGCAAGGGTGAGCTCACACATGATCATAGCTCAACAAGTTGTGGGGAACCAGTGGACATAAACTCACTAAGGTGTGAGTTCATGTGATGTGTAAGGCTAATCAATGATAGAGGTTAAAGCTGAGCATTGCTTTTAAGAAGTTAGTCAAACTTTTATTAGCAGTTACTAAGTGTAAGTAAATACCAAACCTTAAATAAAGTAATAGAACAAAATTAATAATAATCCTATGCAATGCAAATGACAAAATTGAATTTAAGTTCCATAATTTAAACATCAGAGAGTCCTGAGCTGCTCATGACCATGAGCTCGGCTAGTATACCAGTTTTACACTCTGCAGAGGTTGTACCCTTTACCCACAAGTCATGTTACCCATCTGCCAAGGGGTCGCGACTCCCATACACCTCTACCTAGGAAGCGCGGCAGGGCAACACTACGAGGCCTTTACAAAGTTCCACTAGCTTCCAAAAACCCGCTACAGTTTATGGGAAGAGCACTTGCAAGAATCCCCCATCTGACCGCCATCGCAGCTAAATCAACCCGAGAACCTCCTTGCATGCAACTCCCCTACTGCCCTTGCCCCTTTCGGGTAAGGTAGTCTTCCACTAGCTTTCCTAATTAGTCAGCCAAGGGCGTCCCATTAAACCCTTGTGGTGGCACGTGTTTCTCAAGTTAAGCTCTATATTCCAATTAACATTAATGAACTTGACATGAACATAAATAGAATAACAAGAATAATTGGAACATAGATATAATAGATGATTATCCCAAAACCATGTAAAGCAATAGAAAACTACCCAAGTGATTTAGGGGTAAACAAGGTAATGAGATAAATAATCTAGGGTGACCTATTGGGTCCCATCAAAATTAACCTATGCATGGATAAGTGATATTAAAGAACATTATTGGGTAAAAAGTGGTCAAGGGCACAACTTGCCTTCAATGAGCTCCTGCTCAGCTACTTCAACCTGCTGCTCACCAGGATCCTCAGTCACGTGCTCTTCTACTCGCCACAATACAAACAAGCACAATATGCAGGGAAAATTAACATCACACCAAGCATGTGAACAAAATACACAGAAATATTCTACATATTAAAATAAAATTCTAGGAACAGGAATCATAATTTTTGGAGTTATAGATTTTAAGTTATGAATTTTCAAAGGTTTTATGTGTTTAAAATAGGATTAAGTGAGGAATTAAATTTATTACTGTTTTCATGACAAAACAGAGGCTCTAAGTGATAGAGAATAAAATTACAAAATTTTAGGAACTAGAATGGAGTAATTTGGAGTTCATATGCATTTTCTATGAATTATTGAAGTTCTAGCAATTATTTTCCTATTAAAAATCTATTTTCTATTTCATTTATTCCATTTAAACAATCTCTGGACTGGGCCTCAAATTCATAAAAGGCCAGGGGGCTCGAGACAAGAGACCCGAGACACAGCGCATAGTGATTATGGACGGCGGGTTGATTCAGGCCTTACCCAGGGGCTCATATGCAAAACCACCACGGCGAAAGGGTATCACGCGCACAGAACCGTAGGATCGGAGTTCTGTGGCTGAGATTAGATTGACCATTAACTATCCCGGTATTCGATGATGGCCATTGGATCGGTGATCGACGAACCGCAGCGACCCTCACCATCCCACTACCGGAGCCTTCGATTTCCAGATCAGTGGTCACGATTTAAAGCACAAAGGGGGTAAGCGCAGGATCTAATCGTAGCCGTCGCTGGTCATCCAACGGTCCACGATCTCCGCCCCAACAGCGCCCACACACACGGCGACACCGCCCCCTGCTCCACACCCAGCCGAACTCCGGCGAGGTCGCCAATCGGTGTTCCCCGCGCGCTAAGCACTAAATCAACTCGAGATATACCATGCGGAAGGCAAGACGGACACGAGGGACGGATTTCTTACCGAGGGGTTGGAGCACAAGAGCGTGGCCACGGCGATGGGCGGAAGTACGACGGTGGCGGGATCACGGTGAGGAATTACCCGCGCTCCCCAAGGTCCGCCTTCCAATTGAGGTCGCGGACGGCCACCCTAGACGATGGCGACCCAGCCTAGGCCAACCCCGAGGACGGAGTCCCTACGACGACGAGCTTCACTTGCGGCGGAACTACGCAGCCCTCTCCAACTTCTCCTCTCACAACGGCGGCGGCGAATATGCAGTGCGAAACTGGCGAACGCGAGGGCAAGAGTGGGGGAGGAAGGAACGGCGCCCGACTCTTAATACCGGTGCCCGGGCTCCTGAACGCACGGCGGGGATAGCGCGGACACGGCGGCGTTCTGTTACGCCGGTGCGCGGCTTGCGCGGGGACGGAGACCGAGCGAGGGACCCACACGTCAGCGTAAGGAGGGAAGGAGGAAGGCGCGCATGCGACTGACTTGGGTGGCCCGCATGTCGGCGCAACCAGGGAGCTGGCGTGGGTGAGTTAATCGGGCTGCGGGGAGGGATTGACCAAATGGGCCGAATTGGTGGCTTTGGGGCCCAACCGTGGGGTTTCTTTTTCCTTTTTCTGGTTTTATTTTCCCCTTTGTTCCTTTCTTTCTTTTTTTTGAATTCAAACTTGAATTTAGATTTGGTTATGAGTTCCTCCTTTGAGTTAATTACACAAATCCAATATGTATAAGAATAATATATATTTTTATACTTATTTTTATTCACCTATTAATTTCTCTTCTTCTCTCTTTTCTTAATTCTAGGATTGTTTTAGGATTTAAATCCCCATTTGGATATTTAACACATTTCCTTTTTACATTATTGTAATACTGTCACAAAAATGCACACAAAAATAAAAATTCCAGCATGATGCATGATTTAATGGTATATCTTTTTATTATTCATTTGTTGTTTAAATATGGTGTTCACATGTGATGATAAGTAGATTCAACACACACATAAAATATAGGAAATGACTTTTCTCCTCTTTTATTATATATTACAAACTGGGTGTTACAAATCCTACCCCCCTTAAAAATAATCTCGTCCTCGAGATTTAAGAAGAACTAGAGAAAAGATGGGGAAAATCTATGCGAAGCTCTTCTTCTCTTTCCCACGTTGCTTCATCTTCTCCGTGGTGACTCCATTGCACTTTACACATCTTTATCACCTTATTCCTTGTAACTCGAGTCAATGTGTCCAGAATCTTGATCGGGTACTCCGTGTAAGTCAGATCACCTTGAACACTGAGCTCTTCCATTGGTAACTGTTCCTCGGGAACACGGAGACACTTCTTAAGTTGAGATACGTGGAATACGTTATGCACATCCGATAGAGTAGCAGGTAACTCGAGTTGGTATGCCATCTCCCCAACTCGCCTAAAGATCAAGAATGGTCCAATATAGCGAGGGGACAATTTGCCCTTGACTTTGAATCTCCTCATCCCACGAAGTGGTGACACTTTGAGATACACATAATCTCCTTCTTCAAATTCCAGTGGCCTCCTTCTATTATCAGCATAGCTCTTTTACCTGGTTTGAGCCACCCTCAAATTCTCTCGAATTATACGGACTTGTTCTTCTGCTTCTTGAATCAATTCAGGCCCAAAGAACTGTCTTTCTCTAGTCTGATCCCAATACAAAGGAGTCCTGCATTTCCTGCCATATAGAGCTTCAAAAGGTGACATCTTCAGACTGGCCTGATAGCTATTATTATAAGAGAACTCAGCATAAGGTAGACTCTTATCCCAACTTCCTCCATGCTGAGGGGAACATGCTCTCAACATATCTTCCAATACTTGATTAGTCCTTTCAGTCTGTCCATCAGTCTGAGGGTGATAAGCCGTACTAAAATTCAATTTTGTACTCATATTCTCATGAAAGCTTCTCCAAAATCTTGAGGTAAACTGTGAACCTCGATCAGACACGATCTTCTTCGGTACTCCATGCAATCACACAATCCGAGCCATATATAACTCTGCTAGCTGAGAACCTTTATATGTAGTCTTGACAGGAATAAAGTGAGCCACTTTAGTCAATCTATCCACAATCACCCATATAGCATCATATCCTTTCTGGGTGCGAGGCAATCCTGTAATGAAATCCATACCAATCTCTTCCCACTTCCACTCGGGTATCTTTAGTGGGTGCAGTAGTCCAGCTGGCCTCTGGTATTCAGCCTTAACTCTTTGACATACATCGCACATAGCCACATGTGCAGCTACATCTCTCTTCAATCCATACCACCAATATTTCCGCTTCAAATCCTGATACATCTTAGTGCTACCAGGATGAATAGAATAATCTGAATCATGGGCCTCTTTTAAAATAGTCTCTCGAAGGCTTTCAATATCAGGAACACACATCCTGTCCTTGAACCACACAGTGCCCTGCTCATCTTCCGTGAATTCCGGAACTCGACCTTCAGTAATCAGATCCTTAATCTCTTTTATTTTAGCATCATCAAGTTGACCTTTGCGGATTTCTTGCTCCAAAGTAGGTTCCACATCAATAGTAACTCCTTCAGTATGAGCAACTATCCCCAGGTTAAGTCTCCTGAAATCCTCAACAATCTCATCGGGTAGCTGGGCAACAATAGCTGAATGAACATGCTCCTTGCGACTCAAGGCATCTGCAACCAAATTTGCCTTGCCCGGGTGATAGTGAATCTCCAAATCATAATCCTTAATAAGCTCCAACCAACGGCGTTGCCTAAGGTTGAGATCCTTTTGAGTGAATATATACTTCAAACTCTTATGATCCATGTATACTTGGCACTTGGTCCCCATGATATAATGTCTCCAAATCTTAAGCGCATGCACAACGGCTGCCAATCCAAGTCATGCGTGGGGTAGTTCAATTCATGTCTCCGTAGCTGACGAGAAGCATAGGCGATCACATGTCCTTCTTGCATGAGCACACATCCTAAGCCTTGGCCACATGCATCACAATAGATATCAAATCCCTTCTGTAGGTCTGGCATAACCAATACTGGTGGCGACATCAACCTCTTCTTCAATAGATCAAAGCTGTCTTGACACTTCTCATCCCACTTAAATTCTTTTCCTTTCTCCAAAAGCGAAGTCATAGGTTTGGCAATCTTAGAAAATCCTTCAATAAATCTCCGATAATAGCCTGCTAATCCCAAGAAACTCCGAATCTCAGTAACTGTAGTGGGTACTCTCCACTCCATTATCTCCTTAACTTTAGCAGGATCCACTGAAATTCCTCCATTAGAAATAATATGACCAAGAAATGGCACCTCGCCAATCCAAAACTCGCACTTGCTGAACTTGGCATATAGTTGGTTATCTCGTAGCTTTTGTAGTACCAACCTCAGATGTTCCTCGTGTTCACTATCACTTTGGGAATAGATAAGAATATCGTCGATGAATACCACGACGAATCTGTCCAAATACTCCATAAACACCTTGTTCATCAAGTTCATAAAATAAGCTGGTGCACTGGTTAATCCAAACGACATAACAGTGAACTCATATAATCCATATCGAGTCGAGAAAGCCGTCTTGGGAATATCCGATGGCCTAATCCTCATCTGATGGTAACCGGATCGAAGATCAATCTTCGAAAACACTCTAGCACCTCTCATTTGATCAAACAAATCCTCAATACGGGGTAACGGATACTTGTTCTTCACAGTAACATCGTTGAGAGATCTATAATCCACACACATTCTTTGTGATCCATCCTTCTTCTGTACAAACAGAACCGGTGCTCCCCAAGGTGAGGAACTCGGACGAATGTACCCAGCCTCTTGTAACTCAGTTAACTGCTTCTTAAGTTCCTTCAACTCCTCTACGAACATTCTATATGGCCATTTAGAAATAGAGGCGGTTCCAGGTAAGAGATCAATAACAAACTCAACTTCTCTATCAGGTGGCATCCCTGGTAACTCCTCTGGAAAGACATCCGGAAAATCTCTAACCACACGGATGTTGTCACCAACAAACTCCTCAGGTATAAAGAACATTGCACGTTTGGATGAGGTGGTTACTGCAATATTAACTTGAAATCTTTCTCCTTTAGTGGTAGTGAGTTCTACGGTACCTCTACCACATGCTATAATGGCCTTTGCCTTTCTCAACCATGACATACCAAGGATCAGATCTATACTGCTTGACTCTAATATTATAGCAGTAGCTCCAAATTCTCTACCCATAATTATCAATGTCAATCTACGTGTCATTTGATTTGCCTCAACAGGCCCTTTAGGTGTAATTACTATCATGAGTTTTCTCATATTTAGCAGTGGTATTTCATTTGTGTTGGCATATCTAGCAGACATAAATGAATGTGTAGCACCAGAATCAAATAAGATGGTTGCAGGAATTGCATTAACATAAAACATACCAAGTACGATGTCAGCACCATCCGGAGTAGCATCAACGTTGACTTGATTAACCTTGGCAATAGAATATCCCTTGCTAGAACTTGGAGTTTGCTGCCTGTTCTGAACTGGAGTAGTAGCAATCCTCTGTGGGCAGACATTTGCATAGTGTCCAGTCTTCCCACACTTGAAACAAGTAGTGCCTGGACTCTGTCCTGAAAACTTCGTCGGGGTGCCAGTAGGGGTAGCCTGTCGAGGAGGTGGAGTCCTCAGTGGTGATTGCTGAACTGGGCGCTGGCCTCCGCCAGTGCGAACTGGTGTACCCTGGGGTGAACTATAGCGAGGACGAACACTGCTGCTTCCTTGTCCTTGAGATATCGCCTTTCTCTTCAAATCTCCTAGCTGAACACGCTTGTGTTCAATAGCTAGGGCCTTATCAAGCAGCCTCTGAAATGGTGGAAATGTGTGTGCCACTAGAGCATACTGCAGTGGTCCATTAAGTCCTTCAATAAAATGCTCTTGCTTCCTCTCATCTTCAGCAACTTCATCAGGGGCATATCTGGATAACTGGATGAACTTGTCGTGATACTCACTAACTGACATGCTTCCTTGCTTCAGTGACAGAAATTCCTTCTTCTTAATCTTCATCAATCCAGCTGGTATATGATAATTCCGGAACTGTGTACTGAACTCTGCCCAAGTGATAGTATCAGCAGCATCGTGGGCAGTAGTATATGAATCCCACCAGTCAGCAGCAGGACCTGTCAGACGTCCAGAAGCATATAAAACCTTCTCCCGATCAGTGCATTGTGCAATATTCAACATCTTCTCAATGGACTTCAGCCAATCATCTGCATCCAGTGGATCAGGAGAGCTTGCAAATGTAGGTGGCTTATGACTCATGAACTCCCTATGCTTATCTCGGGGTGGGACTAGTGGTGGTGGTGGAGGCAGTGGTACTTGTTGCTATTGCTGCTGCTGTTACTGTTGTTGCATTTGTTGTTGCAGCTGCTATTGTTGCGCCCTCCTTTCCTGGCGTATCTCCTCTCGCTCCTGGCGCAACTCCTGTCGTATCTCTTCTCTTTCTTAACGCATCTCCCGGCGTTCTTGCTGCATCTGTGCACGCATATCTGCCATGGTGTCCGCCATTTGCTGCATCATCCTCATCTGAGCAGCAACCAGTGGGTCAACTCCGCCTGGTGGAGGATTAGGAGGATTTATCTCTGCAGGCTGTGGCTGGGGTTGTCTATATATCCACCGAGTGTGTCGATTAGGAGGCAAATCAATTCCACCACCCCGCCTAGTATTGACCATCTGAGTTAGATACATATGGTAAGAGAATAGCAGACAAGGCAGGTATTTACAAATCAGGTTACTTTGGGGGAATTTATTAGCTAAGCAGATTAATATTTTACCTACTAAAGCTAATTCAATACCTTATGTTGGTACATGCTAAGATGTCCATCTATAATAATTCAATCAATCAAAGAAGCGAATCAGGCATTTATCATCAGCATAATCAATCAATCATTTTTAAATAGAGAAAATAGTTTTAATTTCTTCTTAGGTTCCCTATCTCTTAAAAAGATCATAGTGGTAGGATTCCAAGGTGTGAAATCCATCTTGTCTTAGAGTAGAAAAGATAAGATTAATTAGAGTAGAGTAGCAAAAGGTGAGACAAGATCAAGATGAGATGAGTATAGAATGAATCAGAGTAAGGTAAGTAGGAAAGGGTTTGTCCATTTCTATCTAAGTTTCGTCCTACAGTCAACATTTCCTCTGATACCACTTCTGTCACACCCAGCTTTACGGAACAAAGCCAGGTGCATCTCATACATGCGCCAAGAAGACAACATATATAATAACAGAGTGTATAGAGATAAATGTCATAAAACATTAGAGTATTTATTACATTGTGGAAGACTTATTACAAAATAAAATAATAAAGATAAAACAAACTAAGGATCGTCGGCGCCAATGTCAACTGAGAAACGCCACCTAGATCAGATCATACTCCTCGCCTTGTGGCTCCTCCTGAACCACCTGCTCTTCTCCTGTGGGCGGGGGTGTGAGACAGCAAGGGTGAGCTCACACATGATCATAGCTCAACAAGTTGTGGGGAACCAGTGGACATAAACTCACAAAGGTGTGAGTTCATGTGATGTGTAAGGCTAATCAATGATAGAGGTTAAAGCTGAGCATTGCTTTTAAGAAGTTAGTCAAACTTTTATTAGCAGTTACTAAGTGTAAGTAAATACCAAACCTTAAATAAAGTAATAGAACAAAATTAATAATAATCCCATGCAATGCAAATGACAAAATTGAATTTAAGTTCCATAATTTAAACATCAGAGAGTCCTGAGCTGCTCATGACCGTGAGCTCGGCTAGTATACTAGTTTTACACTCTACAGAGGTTGTACCCTTTACCCACAAGTCATGTTACCCATCTGCCAAGGGGTCGCGACTCCCATACACCTCTACCTAGGAAGCGCGGCAGGGCAACACTACGAGGCTTTTACAAAGTTCCACTAGCTTCCGAAAACCCGCTACAGTTTATGGGAAGAGCACTTGCAAGAATCCCCCGTCTGACCGCCATCGCAGCTAAATCAACCCGAGAACCTCCTTGCATGCAACTCCCCTACTGCCCTTGCCCCTTTCGGGTAAGGTAGTCTTCCACTAGCTTTCCTAATTAGTCAGCCAAGGGCGTCCCATTAAACCCTTGTGGTGGCACGTGTTTCTCAAGTTAAGCTCTATGTTCCAACTAACATTAATGAACTTGACGTGAACATAAATAGAATAACAAGAATAATTGGAACATAGATATAATAGATGATTATCCCAAAACCATGTAAAGCAATAGCAAACTACCCAAGTGATTCAGGGGTAAACAAGGTAATGAGATAAACAATCTAGGGTGACCTATTGGGTCCCATCAAAATTAACCTATGCATGGATAAGTGATATTAAAGAATATTATTGGGTAAAAAGTGGTCAAGGGCACAACTTGCCTTCAATGAGCTCCTGCTCAGCTACTTCAACCTGCTGCTCACCAGGATCCTCAGTCACGTGCTCTTCTACTCGCCACAATACAAACAAGCACAATATGTAGGGAAAATTAACATCACACCAAGCATGTGAACAAAATACACAGAAATATTCTACATATTAAAATAAAATTCTAGGAACAGGAATCATAATTTTTGGAGTTATAGATTTTAAGTTATGAATTTTCAAAGGTTTTATGTGTTTAAAATAGGATTAAGTGAGGAATTAAATTTATTACTGTTTTCATGACAAAACAGAGGCTCTAAGTGATAGAGAATAAAATTACAAAATTTTAGGAACTGGAATGGAGTAATTTGGAGTTCATATGCATTTTCTATGAATTATTGAAGTTCTAGCAATTATTTTCCTATTAAAAATCTATTTTCTATTTCATTTATTCCATTTCAACAATCTCTGGACTGGGCCTCAAATTCATAAAAGGCTAGGGGGCTCAGGACAAGAGACCCGAGACACAGCGCATAGTGACTATGGACGGCGGGTTGATTCAGGCCTTACCCAGGGGCTCATATGCAAAACCACGACGGCGAAAGGGTATCGCGCGCACAGAATCGTAGGATCGGAGTTCTGTGGCTGAGATTAGATCGACCATTAACTATCCCGGTATTCGATGATGGCCATTGGATCGGTGATCGATGAACCGTAGCGACCCTCACCATCCCACTACCGGAGCCTTCGATTTCCAGATCAGTGGTCACGATTTAAAGCACAAAGGGGGTAAGCGCAGGATCTAATCGTAGCCGTCGCTGGTCATCCAACGGTCCACGATCTCCGCCCCAACAGCGCCCACACGCACGGCGGCGCCGCCCCCTGCTCCACACCCAGCCGAACTCCGGCGAGGTCGCCAATCGGTGTTCCCCGCGCGCTAAGCACTAAATCGACTCGAGATATACCATGCGGAAGGCAAGACGGACACGAGGGACGGATTTCTTACCGAGGGGTTGGAGCACAGGAGCGTGGCCACGGCGATGGGCGGAAGTACGACAGTGGCGGGATCACAGTGAGGAATTACCCACGCTCCCCAAGGTCCGCCTTCCAATTGAGGTCGCGGACGGCCACCCTAGACGATGGCGACCCAGCCTAGGCCAACCCCGAGGACGGAGTCCCTGCGACGACGAGCTTCACCTCTCCGACTTCTCCTCTCACAACGGCGACGGCGAATATGCAGTGCAAAACTGGCGAACGCGAGGGCAAGAGTGGGGGAGGAAGGAACGGCGCCCGACTCTTAATACCGGTGCCCGGGCTCCTGAACGCACGGCGAGGATAGCGCGGACGCGGCGGCGTTCTGTTACGCCGGTGCGCGGCTTGCGCGGGGATGGAGACCGAGTGAGGGACCCACACGTCAGCGTAAGGAGGGAAGGAGGAAGGCGTGCATGCGACTGACTTGGGTGGCCCGCATGTCGGCGCAACCAGGGAGCTGGCGTGGGTGAGTTAATCGGGCTGCGTGGAGGGATTGACCAAATGGGCCGAATTGGTGGCTTTGGGGCCCAACCGTGGGGTTTCTTTTTCCTTTTTCTGGTTTTATTTTCCCCTTTGTTCCTTTCTTTCTTTTTTTTGAATTCAAACTTGAATTTAAATTTGGTTATGAGTTCCTCCTTTGAGTTAATTACACAAATCCAATATGTATAAGAATAACATATATTTTTATACTTATTTTTATTCACCTATTAATTTCTCTTCTTCTCTCTTTTCTTAATTCTAGGATTGTTTTAGGATTTAAATCCCCATTTGGATATTTAACACATTTCCTTTTTACATTATTGTAATACTATCACAAAAATGCACACAAAAATAAAAATTCCAGCATGATGCATGATTTAATGGTATATCTTTTTATTATTCATTTGTTGTTTAAATATGGTGTTCACATGTGATGATAAGTAGATTCAACACACACATAAAATATAGGAAATGACTTTTCTCCTCTTTTATTATATATTACAAACTGGGTGTTACAAATCCTACCCCCCTTAAAAATAATCTCGTCCTCGAGATTTAAGAAGAACTAGAGAAAAGATGGGGAAAATCTATGCGAAGCTCTTCTTCTCTTTCCCACGTTGCTTCATCTTCTCCGAAGCCCCTTAATCATGGCCTCAATGACAATTTCATTGGGCACTGTTGGCGCTTGTGCCCTCAGACGCAAGAACCTTCGGACATACGCCTAGAGGTATTCCTCTTGGTCTTGCGTGCACTGGAACAAGGCTTGAGCGGTACCCGGTTTCGTCTGAAACCCTTGAAAACTGGTGATCAGCATGTCCTTCAGCTTCTGCCATGATGTGATTGTTCCTGGCCGAAGAGAGGAGTACGAAGTTTGTGCAACATTTTTTACTGCCATGATGAAGGATTTTGCCATGACAGCAGTGTTGCCACCATACGAAGATATAGTTGCTTCGTAGCTCATCAGAAACTGCTTCGGATCTGAGTGTCCGTCATACATGGGGAGCTGGGGTGGCTTGTAAGACGGGGGCCAGGGCGTAGCCTGTAGTTCTGCTGATAGAGGAGAAGCATCATCAAAAGCAAAATTTCCATGATGGAAATCCTCATACCAGTCATCCTCGTTGAAGAAGCCCTCTTGGGGCAATTCTTTGTGGTATGGCCTTCGATTCTGCTCATCTTGAGCAAGATGACGCACTTCTTCGGTAGCTTCGTCAATCTGCCTTTGCAGGTCAGCTAACCGAGCCATCTTCTCCTTCTTCTTCTGGACCTGCTGATGAAGCATCTCCATATTCCTGATTTCCTGGTCCAACTCATCCTTTTGTGGTGTTGGACTAGTGGCCTTCCTCTTCTAGCTTCGGGCTTCCCAAAGAGAAAGGGTCTCCTGGTTCGGGTCCAGCGGCTGCAGAACAGCAGCCCCTGTTGCCGAAGCTTTCTTTGGTGGCATGACGAAGGTCGATGCTTGCTGAAGGTGGTCGAAAAAGGGTTCACCGGAGGTGGGCGCCAATGTTGGGGACTTGTTCTCAAGTGCTATGAGTTAAGAACAAGGCAACACAGAAAACGTTAAATGTTAAAGCCCTTCGTCCAAAAATCATTATATCCTAAGGGAAATAATGCTTCGAAGGACGAAGGGCTTTAACATTTAATGTTTTCTGTGTTGCCTTGTTCTTAACTCATAGCACTTGAGAACAAGTCCCCAACAATTGTAATATCCTGCCAGGCGCCTTGAGGAACCGGAAGCGGTTGCAATAAACCAGCTGTGTGAACTCTCTCTCCTTTGGCCTTTTGACAAATTTGATACTGTTTGACAAAATCTTCCACATCAGTCTTCATACCCTTCCAAAAAAACAATTTCTTCAATCGATGATAAGTGGCGTGCACCCCTGAGTGACCACATGTGGCACTATCATGCAATGCTGCCACCAACTTCGTTCGGAGAGCTAAATTTTGGCCAACCCAAATCAAACTACCCTTCCTGATAATTCCCTAAGAAAGAGAGTAGCCATACTCATCCGGGCTGTGGACACACAACCGAGCCAACAGTGACTGCGCATTAGAATCAGTCACATAAGAATTTGTAACTTCTTGAATCCAGTGAGGTTGAACTTCACTGACTGCTGTCAACGCCATCACACAGCCCACCTGAGAAAGAGCATCAACGACTTTGTTCTCTTTGCCTTGCTCGTAGATGACTTTAAACTGCATCCCCATAAGCTTTGCCATGGCTTTACGTTGCAACTCCGAGTGAAGCTCCTGACTGCCCAAGAAACTGAGAGCCTTGTGATCCGTCCGGATTTCAAACTCGCTCCATTGGAGATAATGACGCCAATGATCCATAGCCTTAATCAGGGTGATGAACTCCTTCTCATAGATCGTCAGGGCGATGAACTCCTTCCCATAGATCGAAAGCTTCTGATTGGTAACTCCCAACGCCTTACTCAAGGAAGCTATAGGTCACCCCTGCTGCATCAACACCGCTCCCACCCCATCATCACAGGCGTCAGTTTCAACAGCAAAGGGTATGTTAAAATTAGGTAATGCTAATACCGGAGTGGAAACCATGGCCTACTTCAGACGCTGAAAAAGCCAGTTCAGCTTCTGGTGTCCACTTGAAAGCCCCTTTCTGCAGTAACTTCGTTAGTGGCCGAGCAATTATCGTGTACCCTTGCACAAAGTGCCTATAGTACCCTATCAACCCAAGAAATCCTCTCAAATCAGTGACATTCAGTGGTGTCGGTCACTTGAGCATAGCTTCGGTTTTCTGAGGGTCAGTAGCCACACCCTCACTAGATATAATATGGCCCAAATAAATCAGCTCTGTTTTACCAAATATACATTTCCTCTCTTTAACATAGAACTTGTGGTCCCTTAAAGCAGCAAAGACCAACCTTAGATGCTCCAAATGAGAGTGCCAAGTGGGACTATAAATCAATATATCATCAATAAAGACCATAACAAATTTTCGAAGGAAAGGAGCTAGCACCAAGTTCATCGCACACTGGAATGTAGCCGGAGCGTTAGTAAGTTCGAAAGGCAAAACTCGAAACTGGTAGTGGCCCTAGTGAGTTTTAAACAGTATTAAACTCTTCGGAGGCACCCATGCGCACCTGATGATATCTCGAAGTCATGTCTAGACTGGAAAAGAATTGAGTGCCAGCAAGCTCATCCAAAATCTCCTCGACCACCGACATCGGAAACCGATTCTTGATGGTCAAATCTGTTGGGGGCCTTCGTCCTTGAAAGGTCCTCAAAAACGAGATCTAACAAAACCTTCCAAGTGTAACATATGAACAGGTACCTTCGGACTTGGGCTAAAAGCATGATCGCGATGAAGGTTGGAATTGCTCCGAAGCTACGCGCAAAGGAGCTTCGGCTAAATGGCGGGGAAAGAACCGACTTAAAGGGGAAAAGGCTATCTAGTCCTCATAGAGTTGACTATTAGTTAACAATGAATGCAAAGGGCATAAATGTAATTTCTCACAGGCTACGTCCTGTGCCTATAAATAGATGAACAGTTCCCCCGTACTGTTCACGCTGACTTGTATTCACTTGTGCGTCACGCTTGAACTTTTACCTTCTGTCAAGCCGAAGCATTTGAGAACAAGTCCCCAACAATATCATTTAGCTTACGGTAATCCATACAGAACTACCACGTACCATCCTTCTTTTGCACTAAAAGGACCGGAGAAGCAAATTGGCTCACACTGGGGTGATCAGACTAGATTTCAACAACATAGCCACTTGCTTCTCAATCTCCATCATATGGTGAGGAGAATATTTGTAGGGTCGAGCATTGACCGGGATGGATCTAGGGAGAAAAGGAATGTGATGGTCAAATGGTCGAGATGGAGGCAATCCAGTTGGTGTAAAAAATGTCACTGAATTCCCCCAACAGCACCTGCAATTCTGGATGGATCTCTTTGCTATTCTCCTCAATCACCTCCTCCAACAATGCAAACACCCAGATATCATTCCCTCACACCCATTTCTCCACCTGTAGAGTAGAAACTTCCTCCACAACCTGCTGCTGTGCAGTATTGCCCACCAACTGAACTTCCACTCCTTTGTCCACAAAACTAACAACCTTACCATCCCAATAACAATGCATAGGACTGTGTCGATGCAACCAATCATAGCCCAGAATAGCATCATATGCTCCCAGCCCCAACACCCTCATATCACATTGATATGTATGCCCATTGGCCCACCATTCCAATGATCGTACCATCGTGTCACTATGCATAATCTCCCCATTTGCCACTCTCACTTTAGCTGAAGCACAAGGATGCACTGGCAGCCCCATTCTATCGACCAACTTCTTGTTAATGAAACTAGTGGAGCTTCCCGAATCAACCAGCACCAACATTACTTGATTTGCAGGTGAGATTAATCGCGCACGCGCAAGACAATTGAATTTGCAGGTGACATCACTACCATGGATACAAACAACATTCAAGGTCCGATTACTTGCGCACGCGCAAGACAATTGAATTTGCAGGTGAGCTCGTTCCTATGTACTTATTCTTGTGCATTTGAGAATAGTGTGCTACCTAATGAATTAATTGTACTTAGGAATGAAGGAAAGGACCAGCAAGGACATGGTGAAGGACTTGGAGGCGTGGAAGGCCAGCAAGGACGTTCGGATCAAGGTGGAGGACCAAACCGACGTCCATAATCTGTCTCGATGCTGCACCACCATAAATGGGCCTTTGGGCCGTGTATCTTTGTTGGGCCCATTAGGGCACGTCTAGGGAGGGAGTCTGCTCCTAACCCTTATATAATCAGTAGTCGCCACCTGTCACACCCAGTTTTAAAGGACAAAGCCGGGTGCATCTCATACATGCGCCAAGAAGACAACATATATAATAACAGAGTGTATAGAGATAAATGTCACAATATAATCAGAGTATTTATTACATAGCGGAAGACTTACAAAAGTAAAAGATAAACATAACACAAACTAAGGATCATCGGCGCCAATGTCAACTGAGAAACGCCACCTAGATCAGATCATACTCCTCGCCTTGTGGCTCCTCCTGAACCACCTGTTCTTCTCCTGTGGGGGGGTGTGAGACAGCAAGGGTGAGCTCACACAAGTTCATCGCTCAACAAGTTGTGGGGAATAATGTGGCATGAACTCACCAAAGGTGGGAGATCATGAAGTGTAAGGATGATCAACAACAGGGGTTAAAGCTGAGCATTGCTTCTAAGTAGTTGGTCAAATTTTATTAGCAGTTACTAAGTGTAAGTAAATACCAAACCTTAAATAAAGTAATAGAACAAAATTAATAATAAACCCATGCAAATGCAAATGACAAATTGAGTTTAGGTTCCATAATTTAATCATCGGAGAGTCCTGAGCCGCTCTTGACCGTGAGCTCGGCTAGTATACCAGTTTTACACTCTGCAGAGGTTGTACCCTTTACCCACAAGTCATGTTTCCCATGTCGCCAGGGTTAGCTAGGCCCTTAGACACTACCAAGGTGAATGGCTAGGGATCCACTACGAGGCCTTTACAAAGTTCCACTAGCTTCCTAAAACCCGCTACAGTTTATAGGAAGTTCCAATGCAGGGTTCTCGTCTGACCGCCATCGCAGCAAAATCAAACAAGGACCTCCCTACACTAACCACTCCCCTACTGCCCTTGCCCCTTTCGGGTAAGGTAGGCTTCCACTAGCTTTCCTAATTAGTCAGCCAAGGGGTCCCATTCCTCCCTTGTGGTGGCACGTGTTTCTCAAGTTAAGCTCCATGTTCCAATTAACAATAATATAATGATCTTGACATGAACATAAATAAAATAAAATAACTAGAACATGGATAATAATAAAATATTAACCCAAAACCATGTAAAGCAATAGCATAACTACCCATATGATTCAAGGGTAAACAAGGTAAAATGGATAAACAGACTAGGGTGACCTATTGGGTCCCATCAAAACTAAACCTATGCATGGTAAATGATTATAAAGAACATTATTGGGTAGCAAAAGTGAATCAAGGGCACAACTTGCCTGGCACTTGAGAATCCAGGTACCAACTTGCTTTTCAGATGACACGTGTCCTCGCGCTAGTCGTAGCAATACAAACAAACATAGTATAGATGAAATTAACATCACACCAAACATAAGAATATACTGCATAATAATGATCTACGTGTTTGTACGAGACTAACGCAACTTGAACGGATCAAATCGGAGTTAAAATGGAGGAGATACGAATTTCCTAAGGTTTTATGTATTTGACACAAGATTACTTAGGATATAAATTTTAATGTGAGTTTTATGTCAAAACAGAGGCACTAGGTGATACACAATAATCTTACAAAATTATAGAAACTAGAATGAACTAATTTGGACATAATATGAATTTTATATGAATTAAACAAGTTATAGAATTATTTTTGTATTAAAAACAAATTTCTATAATTATTTCTCTATTTTTACTCTTTTCTGGACTGGGCCTCAAATTCTAGAGACAACAGGGGCTAATCTACTAAAATTCCCGAGACTCAGGTTTCTGTATACTGGACGGCGGGTTATTTTCTAGAAAACGTAGGGGCTCTTTAAGAAAAGTGCACGGCGAAGGGGTAAGATCTATTGTGAGCCGTTGGATTAGACACTAGGGGCCCAGATTTTATGAAGCTTGATCTGTTCTAAACCGTGCGATCGCGATCCAAAGGCATCCGATGATTCGTTCTATGCCTTGAAACGGTACGCCACCAGAGTTGTTCATCTTGAGATCAACGACTCACGTTCTGCTCGAATCTAATCTAGTTCTCTTCATTCGATCCAGGATCGATGGCTGTCAGCAGCCACGCCAAGCCAGTAAGCCTGGATCAAATCTAGAGCGCCTGTTCTATGCTCAACGGTCCCAGACTGTCTTCTACCTACCGCGCCCTTCTATCCCCTTTTCTCTCTTCTCTCTCTTCATGACTGACCAGCGCCGGTGAAAGTCTACACAGCTCCCAGGTCCGCCCTATACACGATGGCACCAACCTGGTTCCCGACGTACGGCACCGCCGCTGCGTGCTTCTTCCCCCAGCCAAACACCCAAGTCTACGGCACCATCCTCTACCCTAGGCGATCCCGAGCATGATAATCCCCCTACTGTCGATCACTGTAACGCGACAAAGTGATTAACTCGCTAATTCAAAGGTCTTACCCAGGAATAATGGCGCAGTGGACTTTGGCCACGGCACGGGGTGGATTGCGACGATGCCGAGCAGGCTCCACTCTCGCGCCCCGACGTCGACCCGCCCAAGGTGAAGGTTCGCACATCCTCCGTGCTGCTGTGCAAAGCCCCTAGTGCGGCGCCTAGACCAACGCGCACGGCTCGGCGTGCAGCGCAGAGCACGGTTGCGACGGCCCGGTGGCGAAAAACGCGACTCCGGCGAGCGAGCGGAATCCACAACGGCGGCACTCCGGCCGCAGGACCCACCTCGTCTCCTCGTTCGGCTCCGACACAGGGACCCTCGGCTCTCTCTCTCTTCTTGCTTCCACCGAGCGGCGCGGCTGCGAGTTCCAAGTTCTGGCTTCCTAGCGTTCGTCTAAAGGGTTAATAAAAGGATGGGGAGCGATCTACGGATCCACGAACATATATACTCATTCATGCGGTCGAATCTCCTCTGAATTACACCGAGCGGATCTTCAACAACCTCGCCGATTTCTCCCCGTCAGGTGCGCGCGTGGAGGAAGACGCATGCAATCTGTTGGAGGGAGACTGACGAAGCAGCCCCACGCACCAGTGGCAGGGATGATAGGCGCGTTATTCCCAGCGGCTGCGAAGTGAGCCCGCCAGCCAGATGGCGCTGATGCGCGTGGGCGTGGAGGCAGGGCTGGTGAGGCAAGTGGGCCGCGCCGAAGAGAATTTGGCCCAATAGCAGGTTGTTGCATTTTCTTTTTTTTTGTTTTATTTTCTGTTTTCTATTGCAAATTGAATTAAATTTTGAATCTGAGTTTGAATTGCCATTTCAAACAAAATGCACAATAAGAATCCATTATGATGCAATTAATATATTTTATTATTTATTCCATTTAGACCAATGCTCTCAAATATATATCTTTCAATCATAAATAATCATATAAAGTATTTCACCACCCGTTTAATGGTTTAAATACATAGCCAAAATTCTGTATTCATCATTTATTAAACTTTAGTAAACTAGCTCCCATTCGTAATTTTGTTAAAAGGCACTTTAGATTTTAAATTTTTAAAGAATTTCCTTTAATCTCAAAATTAGGATCTTGGGTGCTACACCACCACATTAGGGCTGGGGATTTGCTTAAGTTAGATCTGTCAAGAACAGCCACCGTAGATCGGTTTGTGAGACCCCAACTTGTGAGCTTAATCATTCATCCGCAATATTCCAGATTGTGTTCTTTCTTGTTCTTGCTTTTGTCTTTGATTCGCAGGCAAGGATTAGCCCACGTGGCGAGGTCAATTGCACAGCGCATGGTTGATAACCAGAGAAGAAGTGGTGCTGCGATTTCGGGGTTCTAGTCGTGTTGATTGGAAGCCGGATCGTCTGTGTGACATCTCCACCAAATCGATAGTTACCTACACCTGACGGAAGATCGGGCACCCCGTTCCTATCAAGTGGTAGTCAAAGACTCAGGTATTACCATCAGGCTTACCCTAGTTTAGTTTAGGTTTTTCATCCTATAACTCCAGATAATTGCCATACAAAAAAAATTTCGCTGTCCTAGAACCCTTGTTTAGCCTTTGCAATTTTGTTTTCAGTTTGGCTTTGTTCAGTTCGTGTCCGTGGTCGATTCGTGTTGTTGGTTTAGGGTGTATCTTCATCGTAGATCAACTGCCCTCGCTAGCTGCTATCCCATCCACCATTACCTAGATCACAAGTCGATCCATCCATTAATCGACTTGCCCTCGCTAGCCGCCACGCTAGCCCTAGATAGATTGCAGATACACCGCTATTCCATCCACCATTATCCAGATCACAAGTCGATCCACCCCATTAATCGTTGTGATTGCAGATAGGGAATTTTTGCCGTAACCGCCGCCTTCTAGTCGTGCCTCCCAAAAACATAACTTGAGGTACCTGCCTTAAATCGGGCATAACTTTCCGCTCTGGTGTCCAAAAAATCTGAATTTTTTACAGGAGCTTGGTGATGCGGTTCTAAGGCCTGTTTGGTTTCGATAAAATTGTCAAAAAAATCAGGAAAATAAAGAAAAAAAATTGTCAAAGCTCTTGCACGCTTTTCAAAGAACTTGTTGATTTTCAGTAGACCACATCTGATCTCTGTTTTAGGTGAAACTTGGTGTAGCTCCTATTTTGTTGCTTCTTGTACTGAGAAAAATATCAAAAAAATCATACAAAAAAGAAAATAAAATCACATGTGATTCCTACTAGTACCTTTTTGGCCTCGCTAGTACAATATTTACGGTACTGCCATTCTGCTAGTTACATTGTTCTTTGTTCCAACTTATTGCGCTACGCCTCGGATACATCTCTTAGCCAGCAATTGTGACTTGTGCTTTGGATATTTATTGAACTTCGCTCATCTGCACTCGATTTTGTTCCACATTCATATACATATTGTGCCTGTCCTACAGCTCCACATACTATATCTTCTGATCAATACAGATTTGACCTTGCAATCGCGGTTTCACTACCTCTTGGTAAGTATCACGAACCAGCCTCCGATTGTACCATCCTTTGCTTGTATTTCGTCAGACACTTGTAAGAGCTTGGTAAGATACATTACAGCGTGTTCCGGTGTTCCACCTGAGAGGAGCGTGTAGTGAAATTATTAGGGATAACCATCATCGTTTGTTTCCTGTTTTTGTGTTTCGATGGCAGGCGACGAAGAAGAAGCAAGGATCCCTACAGACTTCGATGAATGTGTTAGCCACCAAGATCTTGAGGCAAACAACAAGCTCCTGAAGGAGCAAATGGAGGAGACGGTCCACAAGTCAGTGCATGAGGCCTTCATTCACATGGACCTTGGCAAGACTTACGAGAGGCTGGATCGACGATTGTCTGAGATCGTCGACAGACTTGCTGTGTTGGAGACGCGACTACAAGCACCGCCACCACCACCTCCTTGCCCACGTCTTCTTGATGATGCAGTGTTTGATGCAGAAGGTAATTATGATGAAGTGGCCACTAGAGATTTGCGCCTACGTCGCCGTCTTCGTCAAAACACAGAAGGTATGCCACACCACCAGCAAGGTAATAACAATCGTGCTCCTGACGACCCTTATGCTAAGATTAAATTTACTATACCATCTTTTTCGGGTCATTATGATGTTGAGGGATATCTTGATTGGGAGATGATGATAGAACAGAAATTTGTTGCCCACCTTGTACCTAAACGACATCAAGTTAGACAAGCCACTAGTGAATTTAAAGATTTTGCTATTGTCTGGTAGACTGGTCCAGTTGGGGACGGTAGAGCACCTACGACTTGGGAAGATCTTAAGGTAGCTATGCGCAATTATTATGCTGAGCTTCAGAAGGGATTGCAGCGTTGTGGGATAGTAGAGGGACATGAGGACGCTCTTTGTCGTTTTTATTCAGGTTTGCGGCATGACATTCAAGACATTGTGGATTACAAAGAATTTAACACTGTCAACAAGTTCTAGTTTCCTATGCTTGCAGAGAAGGAATTGTAGGGACGCCAACATCGACCTAGGACTACTTTTGGTGCCTCCTTTACATCACGGACGCACACACTTGCCTCGAGTCATACACCTTCGACCACTCCAGTGTCCACGCGACCTCCCTCGACACCTGCTGCACATGTTGGTAAACTTCCTTTGTAGGTACCCACCTAGAAACAGAATTCACCAGCACCTACAACACCTTTCAGTGGTCGTTCTTCGGGTATTGTTTGCCACCGCTGTCATGGGATTGGTCACGTGAAGAAGGATTGCCCGAGTCAGCGAACATACATTGCTACGGATGATGGTTACATTAGTGCTTCCGACGGTGAGGATGATGATGATGACTCCAGTAATGTTGCTGCTAATGATGATGCTATGCTTGGTGCTGATGCTACGGTGAACCTTCGAAGCATCATGGTGCAGCGTGTTCTTAGTGCTAAGCCTGAATCATCAGAGAAGCAGCAACACCATAATTTGTTCCAGACTTTCTTTGCCATCGAGAATCGGCGTGCACGTGTTATTATTGATGGTGGAAGCTGCAATAATTTGGTGAGTTCAGATTTGGTCAAGAAGCTTGGCCTGACCACACGTCCACGACCACATCCATACCACATTCAGTGGATCAATGATTCAGGCAAGGTTAAGGTAACACACATGGTACGAGTGCATTTCTCTATTGGTATGTATTCTGATTATGCAGATTGTGATGTAGTACCTATGGAAGCGTGTTCTCTTTTGTTGGGTAGACCTTGGGAATATGATACTGATGCACGTCACCATGGTAGGAGTAATACATACATTTTTAGGCATAAAGATAAAAACATTACTTTGCTACCTTTGACTCTTGCTGAAATTGTACAAGCTAATAAAGATAGAGCTGCAAGTACCCATAAGGAACCAACTAATGAGACAGAAATTCAGCAACAAATTAAATTGAAAGCTCCTCTCATGCTTGCTACTAAATCTGATCTTCTTGAAACTCATGCTACTGATGCTTGTTGCTATGCCTTGGTTTGCAAAGATGCTTTCTTTTCTATTGATGATATTGCTAGCACTTTGCCTGCATCTGTGACTAACCTTTTGCAGCAGTTCCGAGATGTTTTTCCTTCTGAGTTACCTCCAGGACTTCCTCCCATTCATGGGATTGAGCACCAGATTGATTTGATTCCTGGAGCGAGCTTGCCCAACCGTGCTGCATATTGAACAAATCCTAAGGAGACTAAGGAGATTCAGCGCCAAGTCCAAGACCTTTTGGACTGCGAGTATGTACGTGAGAGCCTTAGTCCTTGTTTTGTTCCTGTCATTTTGGTTCCAAAGAAAGATGGCAGTTGGCGCATGTGTGTAGATTGTAGAGCCATTAACAACATCACTATCCGGTACCGTCATCCTATTCCTCAATTAGATGATATGCTTGATGAGTTAAGTGGTTCTCAAATATTTTCTAAGATTGATTTGCGCAGTGGGTACCACCAAATTAGAATGAAATTAGGCGATGAATGGAAAACGGCTTTTAAAACCAGGTTCGGCTTGTATGATTGGTTAGTGATGCCTTTTGGATTAACTAATGCCCCTAGTACTTTTATGTGTTTGATGAACGAGGTTTTGCGTCCATTTATTGGAAAATTTGTGGTGGTTTATTTTGATGATATCTTGATCTACAGCACTTGTTTATCTGAACATCTTGGCCATCTACGTGCTGTTTTTGATGCTTTGCGCGTCGCGCGCTTATTTGCTAACCTTGAGAAATGCACCTTTTGCACCGAACGCGTATCGTTTCTTGGCTATGTTGTCACTCCACAGGGTATTGAGGTTGATGAGGCCAAGGTGCATGCTATTCAGAGTTGGCCAACACCATCGACGGTGACACAAGTGTGGAGTTTTCTTGGACTTGCAGGATTTTATCATCGTTTCATGAAGGATTTCAGCACCATCGCTGCCCCATTACATGAGTTGACCAAGAAGGGTGTTTTATTTAATTGAGGGCAGTCACAAGAGGATTCTTTTACTCTTTTAAAAGAGAAGCTTACTCACGCGCCACTACTCCAACTTCCTGACTTTGGTAAGACTTTTGAACTCGAATGTGATGCAAGTGGTGTTGGCATTGGTGCTATTTTGGTGCAAGGAGGTAAACCCGTTGCATATTTTAGTGAGAAATTGAATGGCCCTGTTCTTAATTATTCCACTTATGATAAAGAATTATATGCTCTTATACGATCTTTGCAAACATGAAAACATTATTTGTGGTCTAAGGAATTTGTTATTCATTCTGATCATGAGTCACTTAAGCATCTTCGTAGTCAAACAAATCTGAACCGTAGACATGCTAAGTGGGTAGAATTTCTTGAAACTTTTCCTTACGTCATTAAACATAAAAAGGGGAATGATAATGTGATTGCCGATGCTTTGTCTAGACGCTATGCTATGTTGTCTCAACTTGATTGTCGTATTTTTGGACTTGAAACAATTAAGGGACAATATGCTTTTGATGATGATTTTAAAGAGGTTGCATTAAATTGTAAAGAGGGCCATACATGGAATAAATTTGTGCTAAATGATGGATACTTGTTTAGAGCTAACTGCCTATGCATTCTAGTTGGTTCAGTTCGTCTTTTGTTGTTGCAGGAAGCGCATGGTGGTGATTTGATGGGTCACTTCGGTGCCAAGAAGACGGAGGCTGTGCTGTCCACACACTTCTTTTGGCCTCGAATGCGGCGGGATGTTGAACGCTTTGTAGCAAGATGCACGACGTGTCAAAAAGCTAAGTCACAATTGAACCCACATGGTTTGTATATGCCTCTTCCTATTCCTTCAGTTCCGTGGGCGGATATTTCTATGGATTTTGTTTTGGGATTGCCTAGGACGAAGAGGGGGAGCGATAGTGTTTTTGTTGTGGTTGATCGTTTTTCTAAGATGGAACATTTTATACCTTGTCACAAAACGGATGATGTCATTCATATTGCTAACCTCTTTTTCAAAGAGATTGTTCGTTTGCATGGTATGCCTTCTACTATTGTTTCAGATCGTGATGTAAAATTCTTGAGTCATTTTTGGCGTACTCTATGGAACAAATTGGGGACAAAATTGCTGTTTTCTACTACTTGTCATCCCCAAACTGATGGACAAACATAAGTTATGAATAGAACATTGTCTGCAATGCTGTGAGCAATATTGAAGAAAAACTTGAAAATGTGGGATGAGTGTTTGCCTCATGTGGAGTTTGCATATAATCGGGCGGAACACTCCACCACCAAGGTAAGTCCTTTTCAGGTAGTCTATGGTTTTAACCCTCGTGCTCCTATTGATCTTTTGCCTCTACCTACTACCGAGCAAGTACATAGTGATGCTAAGGAGCGTGCTGACTTTATTTTGAAACTTCATGCTTCAACTAAAGCAAACATTGAAAATATGACTAAAAAATATAGAATTGCTGGTAGTCAAGGTAGAAAACAAGTTAAGCTTGAAGTGGGTGATTTAGTGTGGTTGCACTTGAGAAAAGATAGATTTCCAGAGTTAAGAAAGTCTAAATTGATGCCACGTGCTACTGGTCCATATAAGATTTTGGAGAAAATAAATGATAATGCATATAAACTTGAGTTGCCTCCCGAGTTTCAGGTTAGTCCTACATTTAACATTATAGATTTGAAACCGTATTTGGGGGAAGAAGATAAGCTTGAGTCGAGGACGACTCCACTTCAAGAGGGGGAGGATGATGGGGACATCACTACCATGGATTCAAACAACATTCAAGGTCCGATTACTCGTGCACGCGCAAGACAATTGAATTTGCAGGTGAGCTCGTTCCTATGTACTTATTCTTGTGCATTTGAGAATAGTGTGCTACCTAATGAATTAATTGTACTTAGGAAGGAAGGAAAGGACCAGCAAGGACATGGTGAAGGACTTGGAGGCGTGGAAGGCCAGCAAGGACGTTCGGATCAAGGTGGAGGACCAAACCGACGTCCGTAATCTGTCTCGGTGCCGCGACACCATAAATGGGCCTTTGGGCCATGTATCTTTGTTGGGCCCATTAGGGCACGTCCAGGGAGGAAGTCTGCTCCTAACCCTTATATAATCAGTAGCCGCCACCACATTAGGGCTGGGGTTTCGCTTAAGTTAGATCTGGCAAGAACAACCGCCGTAGATCGGTTTGTGAGACCCCAACTTGTGAGCTTAATCATTCATCCGCAATATTCCAGATTGTGTTCTTTCTTGTTCTTGCTTGTGTCTTTGATTCGCAGGCAAGGATTAGCCCTCGTGGCGAGGTCAATTGCGTAGCGCACGGTTGATAACCAGAGGAGAAGTGGTGCTACGATTGCGGGGTTCTAGTTGTGTTGATTGGAAGCCAGATCGTCTGTGTGACATCTCCACCAAATCGATAGTTACCTACACCTGACAGAAGATCGGGCACCCCGTTCCTATCAAATGTGGTAAGCCCAGTCATTTTATTGCTAAATGTCCATTATCTAGTGACAGGGGCGATGACAAGAAGGGAAAGAGGAGGAAAAAGAAGAGATACTACAAGAAGAAGGGCGGCGATGCCCATGTATGCTGGGAGTGGAACTCCGATGAGAGCTCCACCGACTCCTCCTCCGACGAGGATGCCGCTAACATCGCCATCAACAAGGGTCTCCTCTTCCCCAACGTCGGCCACAAGTGCCTCATGGCAAAAGACGGCATGAAAAAGAAGGTAAAATCTAGAGCCTCCACCAAATATACAACATCTAGTGATGAGGCTAGCTCTAGTGATGATGAAGATGATTTGCTTACCCTTTTTGCCAACCTAAACATGCAACAAAAGGAAAAACTAAATGAATTGATTAGTGCTATTCATGAGAAGGATGAACTTTTGGATAGCCAAGAGGACTTCCTTATTAAGGAAAATAAGAAGCATGTTAAGGTTAAAATTGCTTATGCTCAGGAGATAGAAAAATGTGAAAAATTGACTAGTGAGCTTAGCACTTACCATGACACTATCTCCAACCTTAGAAATGAAAATGCTAAATTAATTGCTAAGGTTGAGAAATCAAATGTATGTGATGATTTAATTGCCAATCTTAAAAGTGATAATGCTAGTTTAATTGCTAAGATTGACAAGTTGAATGAATCAATTGCTAGCCTTAAGATTGAGAATGATAAATTAATTGCTAAGGCTAAGGATTTAAATGTTTGCAATGATACTATTTCCAATCTTAAAAATGAAAATGCTATGTTACATGCTAAGATTGATGAATTAACTGTTTGCAAACCCTCTACATCTACTGTCGATCATGTTTCTATTTGTACTAGATGTAGAGACATTAATGTTGATGCTATCCATGATCACCTAGCTTTAATTAAACAACAAAATGATCATAGCTCAACTTAGTGCTAAAATTAATGAGCATGAGATAGAAAATAAAAAATTTAAATTTGCTAGGAGCATGCTCTATAGTGGGAGACGCCCTGGCATTAAGGATGGCATTGGCTTCCAACAGAGAGGCAATGTCAAGCTTAATGCCCCTAAAAAATTGTCTGATTTTGTTAAAGGTAAGGCTCCCATGGTTCAGGATAACGAGGGTTACATTTTATTATCCTGCTGGTTATCCCGAACACAAGATTAGGAGAATTCATGCTAAGAAGTCTCATTCTATTTCCCATCATGTTTTTATGTATAAGAATGAGGCATCTAGCTCTAGGCATTCTACCCATGTTAAAATGCCTAAAAAGAAAACTCCTACTGCATCAAATGAGCCTATTGTTTCATTTAAGACTTTTGATGCTTCATATGTTTTAACTAACAAATTAGGCAAAGTAGTTGCCAAATATGTTGGGGCCAAACACAAGGGCTCAAAGACTTGTGTTTGGATACCCAAGGTGCTTGATTCTAATGTGAAAGGACCCAAGACTGTTTGGGTACCTAAGAACAAGGCCTAAATTATTTTGTAGGTTTATGCATCTAGGGGCTCAAGTTGGATTATTGATAGCGGGTGCACAAACCACATGACAGGGGAGAAAAGGATGTTCTCCTCGTATGAGAAAAATCAAGATCCCCAAAGAGCTATCACATTCGGGGATGGAAATCAAGGTTTAGTCAAAGGACTTGGAAAAATTGCTATATCACCTGACCATTCTATTTCCAATGTTTTTCTGGTAGATTCTTTAGATTACAATTTGCTTTCTGTTTCTCAATTATGCAATATGGGCTACAACTGTCTATTTACTGATGTAGGTGTTACTGTCTTTAGAAGAAGTGATGATTCAATAGTATTTAAGGGAGTGTTAGAGGGTTAGCTATACTTAGTTGATTTCAATAGAACTGAACTCGACACTTGCTTAATTGCTAAGACTAATATGGGTTGGCTCTGGCATCGCCGACTAGCCCATGTTGGGATGAAGAATCTTCACAAGCTTCTAAAGGGAGAACACATTTTAGGACTAACAAATGTTCATTTTGAGAAAGATAGAGTTTGTAGCGCATGCCAAGCAGTAAAGCAAGTTGGTGCCCATCATCCACACAAGAACATCATGACGACCGACAGGCCGCTTGAGCTACTCCACATGGATTTATTCGGCCCGATAGCTTACATAAGCATCGGCGGGAGTAAGTATTGTCTTGTAATTGTGGATGACTATTCTTGCTTCACTTGGGTATTCTTTTTGCAGGAAAAGTCTCAAACCCAAGAGACCTTAAAGGGATTCTTGAGACGGGCTCAAAATGAGTTCGGCTTAAGGATCAAAAAGATAAGAAGCGACAATGGGATGGAGTTCAAGAATTCACAAATTGAAGGCTTTCTTGAGGAGGAGGGCATCAAGCATGAGTTCTCTTCTCCCTACACACCTCAACAAAATGGTGTAGTGGAGAGGAAGAATAGAACTCTACTTGACATGGCAAGGACCATGCTTGATGAGTACAAGACACCGGACCGGTTTTGGGCCGAGGCGATTAACACCGCCTGCTACTCCATCAACCGGCTCTACCTTCACCGAATGCTCAAGAAGACATCATATGAACTCCTTACCAGTAAAAAAGCCCAATGTTTCATATTTTAGAGTCTTTGGTAGCAAATGTTTTATTCTTGTTAAAAGAGGTAGAAAATCTAAATTTGCTCCTAAGGCTGTAGAAGGCTTTTTACTAGGATATGATTCAAACACAAGGGCATTTAGAGTCTTTAACAAGTCCACTGGACTAGTTGAAGTTTCTTGTGACATCGTGTTTGATGAGACTAACGGCTCTCAAGTAGAGCAAGTTGATCTTGATGAACTAGATGATGAAGAGGCTCCATGCATCGTGCTAAGGAACATGTCCATTGGGATGTGTGTCCTAAGGAATCCTAAGAGTCTCCACAAGCCCAAGATCAACCATCATCTTCCATACAAGCATCTCCACCAACTCAAGATGAGGAACAAGCTCAAGATGATGAAGAAGAAGATCAAGAAGATGAGCCACCTCAAGAGGAGGACAATGATCAAGGGGGAGATGACAATGATCAAGACAAGGAAGATGAACAGGGTCAAAGACCGCCACACCCAAGAGTTCACCAGGCGATTCAAAGAGATCACCCCGTAAACACCATCCTCGGCGACATTCATAAGGGGGTAACCACTCGATCTCGAGTCACTCATTTTTGTGAACATTACTCTTTTGTCTCCTCTATTGAGCCATATAGGGTAGAGGATGCACTAAGGGATTCGGATTGGGTGTTAGCAATGCAAGAGGAGCTCAACAACTTCACGAGGAATGAGGTATGGCATTTAGTTCCACGTCCTAATCAAAATGTTGTAGGTACCAAGTGGGTATTCCGCAACAAGAAAGATGAGCATGGTGTGGTGATAAGGAACAAAGCATGACTCGTGGCCAAAGGGTATTCACAAGTTGAAGGTTTGGAATTTGGTGAAACTTATGCACCCGTAGCTAGGCTTGAATCAATTCGTATATTACTTGCCTATGCTACTTACCATGGCTTTAAGCTCTATCAAATGGACGTGAAAAGTGCCTTCCTCAATGGACCAATCAAGGAAGAGGTCTATGTTGAGCAACCTCTCGGCTTTGAAGATAGTGAGTACTCTAATCATGTTTACAAACTCTCTAAGGTGCTTTATGGGCACAAGCAAGCCCAAGAGCATGGTATGAATGCCTAAGGTATTTTCTTATCACTAATGGCTTCAAAGTCGATAAAAGTCGATCCTACTCTCTTTACTAAAACTATTGCAAAAGATTTGTTTGTATGCCAAATTTATGTTGATGATATCATATTTGGGTCTACTAACAAATCTACTTGTGAAGAGTTTAGTAGGATCATGGTTCAAAAATTCGAGATGTCTATGATGGGGGAGTTGAAGTATTTTCTAGGATTTTAAGTTAAGCAACTCCAAGAGGGCACCTTCATCAGCCAAACGAAGTACATTCAAGACATACTCACCAAATTCGGAATGAAGGATGACAAGCCCATCAAGACACCCATGGGAACAAATGGGCATCGCGACCTCAACACGGGAGGTAAATCTGTAGATCAAAAGGTATACCGGTCGATGATAGGATCTCTACTCTATTTATGTGCATCTCGACCGGATATTATGCTTTCTGTATGCATGTGTGCAAGGTGCCAAGCCGATCCTAAGGAAGTTCACCTTAGGGCCGTGAAAAGAATCTTGAGATATTTAGTTTATACTCTTAAGTTTGGTCTTTGGTACCCCAAGGGATCCTCTTTTGATTTATTAGGATATTCAGATGCTGATTGGGTAGGGTGTAAAATTGATAGGAAGAGCACATCAGGGACTTGTCAGTTTCTGGGGAGATCCCTGGTGTCTTGGGCTTCAAAGAAGCAAAATTCCATAGCCCTATCAACCGCCAAAGCCGAGTATATTGCCGCAGGCCATTGTTGCGCGCAATTGCTTTGGATGAGGCAAACCCTCAGGGACTATGGCTACAAATTTAGGAAAGTCCCTCTCCTATGTGATTATGAGAGTGCAATCCGCATGGCAGATAATCCCGTTGAACACAGCTGCACTAAGCACATAGCCATTCGGTATCACTTTTTGAGAGATCACCAACAAAGGGGGGATATCGAGATTGCTTATGTTAGCACCAAAGAACAACTAGCCGATATCTTTACCAAACCATTAGATGAGAAAACCTTTACCAAACTTAGGAATGAGCTAAATATTCTTGATTATAGGAATTTTGATTGATACTTTGCACACATAGCTCATTTATATACCTTTGATCATGTCTCTTTTATGTCTATGACTAATGTGTTTTCAAGTGTATTCTTATGCTTAGTCATAGAATTGGAAGGGAAATGGAGTATTCGGCAAAGACGACGCTTCCACTCAACTCCATCGGTATTATTTACTCTTTGCCGGTATTCCGCCATCTCTCCACATTGGTATAATCTTTCACTCATATGTTGTTTGCCAAAGGGGGAGAGAATTTAAGAAGGGCTCACAAAGTCTCTGTTTTTGGCGATTAATGCCAAAGGAGGAGAGAGTATTAGCCCAAAGCAAAAGGACCGCACCACCACCCCGCACCACCACCTAATTTTTAATTGTGTTTTGAAAATATTTATTGGTATGTTTCAAATTAGTATCTTTCAAATTGGTATTCCTCTAATGAAAGTATCTCAATCGGTATATCCCAAAACCCTCTTGAAAGCTAAGAGAAGAATTTCATTTAGGGGGAGTTTTATTTAAGTCAAAGGAAAAGCATTTGAAATAGAGGAAGAAAACTTTTCAAAACTTGAAAATGCTTCTCGAAATCTCTTTCATGTACCTTTGACTATTTGCAAAAGGATTTTGAAAAGATTTTTCCAAAGAATTTGCAAAAACAAAACGTGTGGTGCAAGCGTGGTCCAAAATGTTAAAATAGAAGAAACCAATCCATGCATATCTAGTAGAAATAAAATATTGGTTTAACTCCAAGAAACCTATGCACTTACCTTATGCAAACTAGTTCAATTCTGCACTTATACATTTGCTTTGGTTTGTGTTGGCATCAATCACCAAAAAGGGGGAGATTGAAAGGGAAATAGGGTCAAACCTTTTCCTAAATGATTTTGGTGGTTGAATTGCCCAACACAAACAATTGGACTAACTAGTTTGCTCTAGATTATATGTTCTACAGGTGCCATAGGTTCAACACAAACCAATAAAAAGAACAAGTTAGGGTTCAAAAGAATGGAGCAAAAGAAACCGAAGTGTGCCTTGGTCTGGCGCACCGGACTGTGCGGTGTGCCACTAGACAGTGTTCGGTGCACCAGGGACCGTACACTCCAAACTCCTCAGCTTCGGGTTTCTAGAGAGCCACTCCGGTATAATTCACCGGACTGTCCGGTGTACCAAGCGGAGCAACGGCTACTGCGCCAATGGTTGTCTGCAAAAGTGAACAGTGCGCGTGAACAGTACGTGGACAACGCGCGCAGAGTCAGAGCAGAGCCAGAAGGCGCACCGGACAGTGAACAGTGCCTGTCCGGTGTGGCACCGGACACTGTCCGGTGGAACAAGAAGTCAGAGTTCCAACGGTCGAAACCGTTAGAACCCTAACGGTTGGGTGACGTGGCTGGCGCACGGGACAGTGTCCGGTGGCGCACCAGACTGTCCGGGGCGCCCATCGACAGACAGCTTCCCTAACGGTTGGTTTGGTGGTTGGGGCTATAAATACCCCCAACCACCACCATTCAAGGCATCCAAGTTTTTTAGACATCTCACTCAATACAAGAGCTAGTGCATTCAATACAAGACACAATTCAATTGAATCAAAGCCTCTCCAAGTCCCAATTCCACTCAAAGCAATTAGTGACTAGAAGAGAGAGTTTTGCTCGTGTTCTTTGAGCTCTTGTGCTTGGATCGCTTTTCTTCTTTCTCTTTTTTGTTCTCAAGCAACTTGTAATCAAGGCAAGAGACACCAAGTTGTGGTGGTCCTTGTAGGGGTCTAAGTGACCCGTTTGATTAAGGAGAAAAGCTCACTCAGTTTATGTGACCGTTTGAGAGAGGGAAAGGGTTGAAAGAGACCCGGTCTTTGTGACCACCTCAACGGGGAGTAGGTTTGCAAGAACAGAACCTCGGTAAAACAAATCATCGTGTCATCCGCTTCATTTGCTTTTGATTTGTTTTTCGCCATCTCTCTCGGACTCGTTTTATTTCTAACGCTAACCCCGGCTTGTAGTTATGCTTAAAGTTTATAAATTTCAGATTCTGCCTATCCACCCCCCTCTAGGCGACTTTCACTCATCCATGCCCATGACCTTCTCCGTGAGCCGATCGAGCTTCGCCATCATCCTCTCCCATCGATCCACATCCTCCCGCTCCTTGGTAGTCATCGCCTCCAGAATAAACTGTGTCTGTGCCGAGGGTTTCGGTACAGGCGTCGTCATGACCACCGAGAAGGTAGCGCGATGGAATCGCCCACGTCGAGGAAGCCCAAATCTGATACCAGGTTGTTATGGCCTGTGGCCATCGGCGAGTTGGGAATCGTCGTGACGTGAGCACGCTCTCGCCGTCGGGAGCAGAACACGAAATCTGTGGTAGTGTTTTTCTTCTCTGTTATTTCTTAACCCTTCCTCAAATCTAAGACAAAACATATATCACCCTTTACATGGGCCGGCCCATAAAGCTACTCAAGCACTCGCCCAATACAGCCCAGAATGGCGCACACTATTCCCTACTCACCCTATGGCAACCTCCGCTTCAAACTTCAGCTCCTGGCTCCACTCCATTGTTCTCTGTATTCTACGCTACGGCATCCGCTGGCGTGACACCTAACTTCTTCTGTTCTGTCATCGTCGTCGACTCGCCGCTCTCTCATTCGTCCTCCCAAATCCCAGTCTCCCTCGAGCGAGCAGGCCTGGTAGCAGACCAGCTCTCCAGCAGGCGTGTAGGGCTACACTGCTGCAGGCCGTGCAGCACACTGCACATCCCCTCGCCATCGCAGGCCTCTCTCACCAGATCTCTAGGTTTGATTGTTTGAGACCGCCACAGTCATGTTCACGTGGAGGCCGCTGGTCGCAGGTCTCTCACTCTCTCCTGTTTCCTCAATTACTACTACCTGACACATCTTTGGTTATTTGTATTAGCAAATCTTGGGCAGCGGCACATCTGCACATGCCGTGCATTCATATAGCCATGCCCATGCTGCACGCACAAATTTTATTTTGTTTGATAATTGCTTCCCCCCCAAATGAGCTATGTTCTTGTCCAAAATTATAATGAATGCACAAGTGATTTGCTGTGTGGTGGTGTGAAGCTCAGCACGAAGTGATTTGTGTATTTTTTTCTCCTTTTTCATGAAATTTCGCAATTTAAGGTCATCTAATTTATTGGGTATGAGTATGACAGTTTAAGTATCAAATTTATGAATACCTAGTACCTAGTTAATCAGCAACCTTGCAGGCCTAAAATATCCTAGATTTGTAGTAAGTTTTTCACCATCACCCTTTCAAAATTCTGTTACATAGTGTGATGCCTCACTGAATTTTAAGTACTGTCATATGACAATATGGTTCGGCTATTACTGGACATAAATATAAATTGACGACTAAGTGTGAAACCCTAGCTTCTTCTGTTCTGTCATCGTCGCCGACTCGCTGCCCTCTCATTCGTCCTCCCAAATCCCAGTCTCCCTCGAGCGGGCGGGCCAAGCAGCAGACCAGCTCTCCAGCAGGCGTGCAGGGCTGCACTGCTGCAGGCCGTGCAGCACACTGCACATCCCCTTGCCATCGCAGGTCTCTCACCAGATCTCTAGGTTTGATTGTTTGAGACCGTCACGGTCATGTTCACGTGGAGGCCGCTGGCCGTAGGTCTCTCACTCTCTCATTTTTCCTCAATTACTACTACCTTACACATCTTTGGTTACTTGTATTTGCAAATCTTAGGCAGCGGCACATCCCACATGCCGTGCATTCATATAGCCACGCCCATGCTGCACGCACAAATTTTATTTTGTTTGATAATTGCTTCCCCCCAAATGAACTATGTTCTTGTCTAAAATTATAATGAATGCGCAAGTGATTTGCTGTGTGGTGGTGTGAAGCTCTGCACGAAGTGATTTGTGTATTCTTTTTCTCCTTTTTCATGAAATTTCGCAATTTAAGGTCATCTAATTTATTGGGTATGAGTATGACAGTTTAAGTATCAAATTTATGAATACCTAGTACCTAGTTAATCAGCATCCTTGGAGACCTAAAATATCCTATATTTGTAGTAAGTTTTTCACCATCACCCATTCAAAATTCTGTTACACAGTGTGACTGAATTTTAAGTACTGTCATATGACAATTTGGTTCTACTATTGCTGGACATAAATATAAAGTGACGAGTAAGTGTGAAACCCTAGCTTCTTCTGTTCTGTCATCGTCGCCGACTCGCCGCTCTCTCGGTTGTTCTCCCAAATCCTAGTCTCCCTTGAGCGGGCGGGCCAGGCAGCAGACCAGCTCTCTAGCAGGCGTGCAGGGCTGCACCGCTGCAGGCTGTGCAGCACACTGCATATTCCCTTGCCATCGCAGGTCTCTCACCAGATCTCTAGGTTTGATTGTTTGAGTCCGTCACAGTCATGTTCACGTGGAGGCCGCTGGCCGCAGGTCTCTCACTCTCCCCTCCTTCCTCAATTACTACTACCTGACACATCTTTGGTTACTTGTATTAGCAAATCTTGGGCAGCGGCATATCTGCACATGCCGTGCATTTATATAGCCACGCCCATGCTGCACGCACAAATTTTATTTTGTTTGATAATTGCTTCCCCCCAAATGAGAAGTTCTTGTCTAAAATTATAATGAATGCGCAAGTGATTTGTTGTGTGGTGGTGTGAAGCTCTGCACTAAGTGATTTGTGTATTTTTTTTCTCCTGTTTCATGAAATTTCGCAATTTAAGGTTATCTAATTTATTGGGTATGAGTATGACTATTTAAGTATCAAATTTATGAATACCTAGTACCTAGTTAATCAGCAACCTTGCAGACCTAACATATCTTAGATTTGTAGTAAGTTTTTCACCATCACCCTTTCAAAATTCTGTTACACAGTGTGATGCCTTACTGAATTTTAAGTACTGTCATATGACAATTTGGTTCTATTGCTGGACATAAACTTGTAATTCTCTGTGCACGTATTACACCGAACAACTACAGGGCACGGAGGGATTCAACGACAAACATAATAATCGCTTCTATTATTTTCGTAGGGGCAAGTAGGCCAGTCATCAACCGAGGTCAAGTGAATCGGAGGAGGAAGTGGCCCTCGGGGGGAGTTCCATGATTCGTACGCATTTTTTTTTTTGTGAACGGAAGCTGCGGTGTCAAATTGCAAGAAATGGGCCGGACCGTGGGCTGTGAACATGGGTTTGGTGGGCGGGCGAAGAAGCCAGCGGGCCCAGCATCTTTATCGTCTGCCGCAAAGAGGGCTGAAGGAGAAGCGAGGAAAGGTGAGGCCGATAGATAGAGGAGCTGCGGCGCCGCCGGCGAGCGAAGAGTGGAGGATCCGATCCGAAGCGAGAGGACTGAAACCTGCGGCCGGGAGGGACGCGGGACCACGACGAGCGTCGTCGTCGGTGCCAAGCAACGGTGAGGCCGTCTCGGATCTGAACTTTTTTGTTTGGTTTTTTCCCTCCCGTTCTGAATCGACATGGTGAGAGCATGAGAGTTGGGAATTGGGACGGATCATGGAACTCCCCGAGGGCCACTTCCTCCTCCGACTCAGCTGACCTCGGTTGATGATTAGCCTACTTGCCGCTACGAAAATAATGGAAGCGATTATTATGTTTGTCGTTGAATCCCTCCGTGCCCTGTAGTTGTTCGGTGTAATGCGTGCACAGAGAATTACAAGATATCCGCTGAGATTATGCGCGCAAGAAAACGTGGAGCATCTTGCTGACCCTTTGTTCTGTCCTTCAACCAATCCTACAATCACTGTGACACCAGTCTGTCACCTTCATGCGCGTCGTTTTTGTGCGAAAAGTTTGCAGTCCTCGTGCTGCTGCTTTGGTACTCCAACTGACGTTGTTTCTGTGTGGCGATGTAACCAGGCAGTTGTCCCTGTCCAGAGCACAGGTAAGATGGTTAACGCGATCAAGGGGCTGTTCATCTCCTGGTAAGCTCCTGACGCAGCTGAAAATGAATCCCTCGTTTGCATTTCTCCCTCCCTCCCTGCCTTTACATGTTTGCCGTCCGTCCGTCCCTCTGTTTTCCAGCGACGTACCTATGGCGCAGTTCATCGTCAACCTGAACGCGTCGATGCCGCCGTCGGAGAGGTTCATCGTGCACATGCTCGACCCTACTAACATGTTCGTGCAGCCTCATGTGGCGCACATGATCAGGAGCAAGATCGGGGAGTTCAGGGACCAGAACAGCTACGAGAAGCCGCAGTAGTGGAGGATCTACCGCGTCCTACACTCCTACCTCGGGACTTGCTTTCGTTGCCTGTATTATTTCTGCTGTGAGCTGAGCACCTCAGCGGAAACGAGTACGCCAAATAGATCCCACCTGTGGCCTTGAAATCATACTGCTATGTGCTATAAACATGTAGAAGGCACTGCTACTGTGCTGCACTTGTGGTATTCTGGGATTCTTATTGTCAGGTCCTTAAAATCCGTTGAGAATTTGAGATCCAGATGGGGCTTAGTCACGTATATGTGCCTTTATTTGTATGTATCTGTGTCTTGCTATGGACAACAAAACTACGGTGGCACACTAACAGGTAGTTTGGAAATCCAAATTCTCTAGAGATCCCTATATTTTCCCAGGTTGAGTAATTCTAGGGATATTATTATCTGCATAAAGGCTTACTTGAGAGCAATGATACTGAAGAGGATAGTTGCAGAAGGTCTTGAAGGACACACTTTTATCGTTCACAAGGATAACAATTCATAGAGATGATAAATATTATTCATTCATATCTCGGTTTTATATCTTTATTTCATGACAAGCATATGGAATGTTACATTGATACCTTCGGCTTGTTCGAAGGTGTTGACGCAAGACTGATTACAATCCAGCTTGAACAGTACGGTGGTACTGTTCGCTTATTTATAGGCACGGGATGCAGCCCGGATAAAAATACATTTATGACTTTTACATTTGTTCATAACTGTAGCCTAAATCATTAGGGTCTAGCCAGTCTTTTCCTCTTTGACTAAGCATCATGTTTGATCTTCGGCACCACTTTAAGTCGAAGCTATCACTTTTTGATTATAGCTTCAGCGTTCATTGTTGTCATTTTCGGGCTATATCTTCGTCTTGAACACCTTCGACAGAGTAAACTCCCTTCATTAACCTTTGTTTGTGACGAAGCCCCTGTAATAATCAACAATATGCTAGAAGCAAATGGTTAGTCATATTTTTGAGGACCTTCGGAAGAGGAAGGCCCCCAACAAGGGTTTTGATAAAACAACAAGAATCTAACACTTTTAAAATTCACAAGTGGTTGGCTGATCCAATTGCTTTGGCCTTAATTTCTCCTCCTTTGGCATTAAGCACCAAAACAGGAGAACTATTTGGCCCTTTAACCCCGTTGCCTCACCAAAATGTCAAATAAGATCAAAGGCAATGAGAAAACACAAATAAGAACTTGGGACAAGATACATTGATACCGGAATGCAGTGAAAGTCCTTTTTTTGTCCAAGTTCACCTTTTCCTTTTCAATTCAACTTTAAGACTATATCAAAGGTACTCAAGCAAACACGTTAGTCTCAAAGGATCAAGTTGTAGTACATCCTCCCCCTAAACATGTGCATCATGTGTATAGGGACTTGTGAGGTTCGAGGATGACTTGTACAACTTGAGCACCAAAAACAAGCAAGTAAAGACATTAATGCTTAAAGTAACATGATTAAAGGCATAAAACACATGTATGCTATAGATCAATCCAAGTTCCGCAAATTTGAGACATTTAACTCACTACGCAACCTGCAAAACCTTTTCTCATCTAAAGGCTTGATGAAGATATCGGCTAGCTAGTTCTCGTTGCTGATATGATAAATATCGATATCTCCCCTTTGCTGGTGGGCTCTCAAAAAGTGATGTCGGATGTCTATGTGCTTAGTGTAGCTGTGTTCAACAGGAATATTCGCCAAGCGGATTGCACTCTCATTATCACATAGGGGTGAGACTTTGCTCAGATTGTAGCCAAAGTCCCAAAGGGTTTGTCTCATCCAAAGCAGTTGCGCGCAACACTGTCCTGCGGAAACATACTCGGCCTCAACGGTGGATAGGGCAACAAATGTTTGTTTCTTAGAGCTCCAGGACACCAGGGTCCTTTCCAGAAACTGTCAAGTCTTTGATGTGCTCTTCCTATCAACCTTGCACCCGGTATAGTCGAAGTCTGAATATCTGATTAAGTCAAAGGTAGAACCCTTTGTATACCAGATCCCGAAGCAAGGCGTAGAAACCAAATATCTAAGAATTCGCTTAACAACCACAAGGTGGCATTCCTTGGGGTCAGATTGAAATCTAGCAGACATGCATAAGCTTAGCTAATATCCGGTCTACTAGCACAAAGATAAAGTAAAGAACATATCATTGATCGGTATGCCTTTTGATCAACGGACTTACCTCCTTTGTTGAGGTCCAAGTGTCCGCCCGTTCCCATCGGTGTCTTTGCGGGCTTTGCATCCTTCATCCCAAACCTCTTGAGTAAGTCTTTGGTGTACTTCGTTTGAGAGATGAAGGCCCCTTCCTTGAGTTGCTTCACTTGGAATCCAAGGAAGTAGTTCAACTCGCCCATCATAGACATCTTGAATTTTTGCATCATCACCCTGCTAAACTCCTCATAAGACTTTTGATTAGTAGAACCAAATATTATGTCATCGACATATATTTGGCATACAAATAGATCACCATTACAAGTCTTAGTAAAAAGAGTAGGATCAACTTTCCCAACCTTGAAAGCATTAGAAATAAGAAAATCTCTAAGGCATTTATACCATGCTCCTAGGGCTTGCTTAAGTCCATAGAGCGCCTTAGAGAGCCTATAGACGTGGCCGGGATACTTGTCATCCTTGAAGTCAGGGGGTTGTTCCACGTATACTTCCTCCTTGATTGGTCCATTTAGGAAGGCGCTCTTCACGTCCATTTGAAACAACTAAAATGAGTGGTGAGCAGCATAGGCCAATAATATGTGAATTGATTCAAGCCTAGTTACAGGAGCAAAAGTCTCCTCAAAATCTAAACATGTGACTTGGGTATAACCTTTTGCCACAAGTCGAGCCTTGTTACTTATCACCACACCGTGTTCATCTTGCTTATTGCAGAACACCCACTTAGTTCCCATAATGTTTTGTTTCGGATGTGGCACTAGGCTCAACACTACATTTCTCTTGAAGTTGTTGAGTTCTTCCTGTATGGCCAACACCTAGTCCGGATCCAGCAAGACTTCTTCTACCCTGAAAGGCTCAATAAAAGAAACAAACGAGTAATGCTCACAAAAGTTAGCTAAACGTGAGCGAGTAGTTACTGCCTTGCTGATATCACCTAGAATCTGATCCACTAGATGATTCCTTTGAATTGTCGCCAGGACTTGAGTAGGAGGAGCTTGTTGTGCTTCTTCCTCATTATCCTATTCTCCATGTGCTCCCCCTCGATCCAAGCCTTCATCTTGAGGTACCTCTTCCTCATCTTGAGTTGGGGGATGCACCAGTGTAGAGGAAGAAGGTAGATTTTGTTCTTGTTGTTCTTGTGGTCGCACTTCACCTATCGCCATTGTTCGCATTGCGGCCATCGGAACCTCATCCTCATCTACATCATCAATATCAACTTGTTCTCTTAGAGAGCCATTAGTCTCATCAAATACAATGTCGCTAGATATTTCAACTAAACCCGATGATTTGTTGAAGTCCCTATACGCCTTTGTATTTGAATCGTAACCTAGTAAAAACCCTTCTACAGCTTTGGGAGCAAATTTTGAATGTCTACCTTTCTTTACCAAGATGTAGCATTTGCTCCCAAATACACAAAAGTAATAAAAATTGTGTTTGTTACCGGTTAGGAGTTTGTATGATGTCTTCTTGAGGAGGCGATGAAGATAGAGCCGATTTATGGTGTGGCAAGCTGTATTTATAGCTTCCGACCAAAACCGCTCAGGCGTTTCTATTCACCAAGCATTGTTCTTGCCATGTCGATGATCGTCTTGTTCTTCCTCTCTACCACACCATTTTGCTATGGTTTGTAGGGAGCGGAGAACTCATGCTTGATGCCTTCCTCCTCAAGATATTCTTCTACTTGAAGGTTCTTGAACTCAGATCCATTATCGCTCCTTATTTTCTTCACCTTTAGCTCAAACTCATTTTGAGCTCTCCTTAGGAAGTCCTTTAAAGTGCCTTGGGTTTCAGATTTATCCTGCAAAAAGAACACCCAAGTGAAGCGGGAAAAATCATCAACAATTACAAGACCATACTTACTTCTCCCGATGCTAAGATAAGCAACGGGCCCGAAGAGATCCATATGTAGGAGTTCCAGTGGTCTTGATGTCGTCATCACTTTCTTGCTTTGATGAGTAGTTCCCACCTATTTTCCTGCCTGGCATGCCGCACAAGGTCTGTGTTTCTCAAAACAGACATCGGTAAGCATGTTCTCCCTTTAGAAGTTTATAAAGATTCTTCATCCCAACATGTGCTAGACGGCAGTGCCAGAGTCAACCCTTATTAGTCTTAGCGATTAAGCATGCATCTAGATCGTCATTCTCTTTTGAGAAATCAACTAACTAGAGCTTGCCGTCTAATACAACCTTAAAAGCTAATGAACCATCACTTATTCTAAAGACAGATATATCAATATTTGTAAATAATCAATTATAGCCCATATGACATAATTGACTTATAAACAACAAATTGTACCCGATCGATTCTACTAGAAACACATTTGAAATTGAATGCTCGACAGTGATGGCTATTTTAACCAAACCCTTGACCTTGCCTTGGTTCCCATCTCCAGAGATGATAGTGTCTTGGAAATCCTTGTTCTTGACGTAGGAGGTGAACATTTTCTTCTGCCCTGTCATGTGGTTTGTGCATCCGCTATCAATGATCCAGCTTGTGCCCTCGGATGCATAAACCTGCAAGGTAATTTAAGCTTGGGTTTTAGGTACCTAACTCTTGTTGGGTCCTACAAGGTTAGTCACAAAAGTCTTTGGAACTCAGATGCAAATTTTTTCTTCTAGCAACTACTTTATCATTTTTGCACAAAAGAACAAATGAAGCATCACATGTTTGATAAAGCATGGTTGGTCCATTTGATGCCTTCCTAGGCGCATGAGAAGCAACATGTTGCCTCCTAGTGTCGGGGACCATAATTAGGGGTACCCTCAAGACTCCTAATTCTCAGCTGGTAACCCCCATCAGCATAAAGCTGCTAAGGCCTGATGGGTGCGATTAAGTCAGGGATCAGTCCATTCGAGCGACTCGATCACGCCTCGCCCGAGCCTAGCCTCGGACAAGGGCGACCGACCCCGGAGGATTTCCGTCTCGCCCGAGGCCCCCCTCCGACGGCGGACATATTTCTGGCTCACCCGAGGCCCTGCCTTCGCTAAGAAGCAACCCTGACTAAATCGCTGCACCGACCGACCAAGTCGCAGGGGCATTTAATGCAAAGGTGACCTGACACCTTTGTCCTGACGCGCACCCCCCGGCAGAGCCGAAGTGACCGCCGTCACTTCACCGCTCCACTGACCGGCCTGACAGAAGGACAGCGCCGCCTGCGCCACTCCGACCGCAGTGCCGCTTGACAGAGTGAGACTGACAGGCAGTCAGGCCCTGCCAAAGGCACCATAGGAAGCTCCGCCCGACCCAGGGCTCGGACTCGGGCTAAGCCCCGGAAGACGACGAACTCCGCTCCGCCCGACCCAGGGCTCGGACTCGGGCTAAGCCCCGGAAGACGGCGAACTCCGCTCCGCCCGACCCAGGGCTCGGACTCGGGCTAAGTCCCGGAAGACGGCGAACTCCGCTCCGCCCGACCCAGGGCTCGGACTCGGGCTAAGTCCCGGAAGACGACGAACTCCGCTTCGCCCGACCCCAGGGCTCGGACTCGGGCTCAGCCCCAGAAGACGACGAACTTCGCTTCGCCCGACCCCAGGGCTCGGACTCCGCCCTGGCCTCTGCCGAACGACCTCCGCCTCGCCCGACCCAGGGGCTCGGGCTCGGCCTCGGCCATGGAAGATAGACTCGACCTCGGCTTCGGAGGAGCCTCCACGTCGCCCAATCTAGGGCACAGGCCAGCCACGTCAACAGGAAGCGCCATCATCACCCTACCCCGAGCCGACTCGGGCCGCAGAGGACAAGACCGGTGTCCCATCTGGCTAGCTCCGTCAGATAGGCAACAATGGCGCCCTGCGTGCTCTGTGACGACGACGGCTCTCAGCTCTCTTACGGAAGCAGGAGGACGTCAACAAGGACTCAACCGCTCCGACAGCTGTCCCTCCGCCAGGCTCCGTCGCTCCTCCGACGGCCACGACATCACACCAGCTGGGTGCCAAAATCTCTCCGGCTGCCACATCAGCATGTACTTAGGGCGCTAGCTCTCCCCCACTAGACACGTAGCACTCTGCTACACCCCCATTGTACACCTGCATCCTCTCCTTACGCCTATAAAAGGAAGGACCAGGGCCCTCTCTTAGAGAAGGTTGGCCGCGCGGGGATGAGGACGGGATAGGCGCTCTCTTGGGGCCGCTCGCTTCCCTCTCCCGCGTGGACGCTTGTAACCCCCTACTGCAAGCGCACCCGACCTGGGCGCGGGACGAACACGAAGGCCGTGGGATTTCCACCTCTCTCACGCCCATCTCCGGCCACCTCACTTCCCCCCTTCGCGCTCGGCCTCGCGTCGACCCATCTGGGCTAGGGCACGCGGCGACATTCACTCGTCGGCTTAGGGACCCCCCGGTCTCGAAACACCGACAGTTGGCGCGCCAGGTAGGGGCATGCTGCGTGTTGACGAACAGCTTCCCATCAAGCTCTAGATGGGCAGTCTCCAGCAACCTCTCCAACCCGGGACGGTGCTCCGTTTCGGGAGTCTTGAGTTCATGTCCTTCGACAGTAGCTACGACATGATACTCCTTCCACCGCCGCGTGACAACGACAATGGCGGCCGACAGCCCGCCCGCCGGCGGCGGAATCGACGACGTCTTCCCCGCGTGGTGGAAGAACAACATTCGAGCTCGCCCCGTCCTCTCCCCCGACAACGGAGGAGGAGGCAGTGCAACCAAGGCCAAGCGGGAGGCCGCGCCTCGTCGGCTGTCGAGCGAGTCGACGTCCCCAGCGCTCCAACGGGGGGCGCGTCGGGCGTCGACCTCGCGTTTGAGCCGAAGGCGAGCGCCGTCTCCCCGCGACACGCCAATCCCGAGCAAGTGGACGACGCCAGTGCGCTCGCGGAGAGCTTGCAGGACGTCGCCCTCGTACCTGAGACGGCGGTGCAATCAGCCCCCAACGTGACTATGTCGCTGCTCGTCGACCGAAAGGTACCGTCCGATTCCCATCCCACGTCATTTAGATTCAGCCTCAACCCGCCTAGCGACCTTGCTTTGGCGGGCGCTCTCGTAGAGGCGAGGTCAAACCCTCTGGGGTTTCGCATGCGGTCGCCTTAGGACCGACTGACGGACGTCTCGACCTACGGGCCCTCTGGGTCCGAGGAAGATGACGACCCCAACATCTGTTGGGATTTCTCTGGATTTGGCAACCCCAGTGCCATGCGGGACTTCATGACCGCATGTGACTACTGTCTCTCCGACTGTTCCGACGGTAGCCGCAGCCTCGACGACGAGGACTGCGGTCCAAGCCGCGAATGTTTCCACGTCGATCTAGGGGATCCCTCCGAAGGCAACCATCTCGGCATGCCGGAGGGCGGTGATCTCCCTAGGCCGGTGCCCCGCGCTGACATCCTGCGGGAGCTAGCTGTGGTCCCCGTTCCGGCGGGGGGTCACGACCCACAGCTCGAGCAAGTCCGCGGGGCGCAGGCCAGGCTCGACGAGGGAGCAGGAGCGCTTGAGCCGATCCGTCGGGACGTCGGGCAGGCATGGGCGGGCCAACCCCCGGCCGGAGAAATACGTCACCTGCCCCAGGGTCTCCCGCTCCGCGTCGCCAACGACGTCAGGGTCAGGCCGCCACCCGCATCCAGCGGGGTCGGTCAGAACCTGGCTGCAGCAGCGATGCTTCTCCGCGCAATGCCGGAGCCATCAACCACCGAGGGTCGGCGAATCCAAGGAGAGCTCAAGAATCTCCTGGAAGGCGCTGCGGTCCGACGGGCCGAGAGCTCTGCCTCCCGAAGGCAAGGATACCCCTCGGAACCTCATGCCGCGACTTCCCGATTCATGCGGGAAGCCTCGGTCTACACCGGGCGCACGCGCAACACCGCGCCTGCGGCCCCGGGCCACCTCGGCAACGAGCACTATCACCGCGACCGTCGGGCCCACCTCGACGAGAGGGTGCACCGAGGCTATCACGCCAGGCGTGGGGGACGCTAAGACAGCGGGGAGGATCGGAGTCCCTCGCCCGAACCACCCGGTTCGCAGGCCTTCAGCCGGGCCATCCGGCAGGCACCGTTCCCGACCCGGTTCCGACCCCCGACTACTATCACAAAGTACTCGGGGGAAACGAGACCGGAATTGTGGCTCGCGGACTACCGCCTGGCCTGCCAGCTGGGTGGAACGGATGACGACAACCTCATCATCCGCAACCTCCCCTTGTTCCTCTCCGACACCGCTCGCGCCTGGTTGGAACACCTGCCACCGGGGCAGATCTCCAACTGGGATGACTTGGTCCAAGCCTTCGCCGGCAATTTCCAGGGCACGTATGTGCGCCCCGGGAATTCCTGGGACCTCCGAAGCTGCCGACAGCAGCCGGGAGAGTCTCTCCGGGACTACATCCGGCGATTCTCGAAGCAGCGCACCGAGCTGCCCAACATCACCGACTCGGATGTCATCGGCGCGTTCCTTGCCGGCACCACCTGCCGCAACCTGGTGAGTAAGTTGGGTCGCAAGACCCCCACCAGGGCGAGCGAGCTGATGGACATCGCCACCAAGTTCGCCTCTGGCCAGGAGGCGGTCGAGGCTATCTTCCGAAAGGACAAGCAGCCCCAGGGCCGCCCATCGGAAGATGCTCCCAAGGCGTCTACTCAGCGTGGCGCCAAGAAGAAAGGCAAGAAGAAGTCGCAAGCGAAACGCGACGCCGCCAACGCGGACCTTGTCGCCACCGCCGAGCACAAGAACCCTCGGAAGCCCACCGGAGGTGCCAACCTCTTCAACAAGATGCTCAAGGAGCCGTGCCCCTATCATCAGGGGCCTGTCAAGCACACCCTTGAGGAGTGCGTCATGCTTCGGCGCCACTTCCACAGGGCCGGGCCACCCGCGGAGGGTGGCAGGGCCCGCGACGACGACAAGAAGGAAGATTACCAAGCAGGAGAGTTCCCCGAGGTCCGCGACTGCTTCATGATCTACGGAGGGCATGCGGCGAATGCCTCGGCTCGGCATCGCAAGCAAGAGCGCCGGGAGGTCTGCTCGGTGAAGGTGGCGGCGCCAGTCTACCTAGACTGGTCCGACAAGCCCATCACCTTCGACCAAGCTGATCACCCCGACCACGTGCCGAGCCCGGGGAAATACCCGCTCGTCGTCGACCCCGTCATCGGTGACGTCAGGCTCACCAAGGTCCTTATGGATGGGGGCAGCAGCCTCAACATCATCTACGCCGAGACCCTCAGGCTCCTGTGCGTCGATCTGTCCTCCGTCCGAGCAGGCGCTGCGCCCTTCCACGGGATCATTCCTGGGAAGCGCGTCCAGCCCCTCGGACGACTCGACCTTCCCGTCTGCTTCGGAACGCCCTCCAACTTCCGAAGGGAGACCCTGACGTTCGAGGTGGTCGGGTTCCGAGGAACCTACCACGCGGTACTGGGGAGGCCATGCTACGCGAAGTTCATGGCCGTCCCCAACTACACCTACCTGAAGCTCAAGATGCCGGGACCCAACGGGGTCATCACCGTCGGCCCCACGTACAGACACGCGTTCGAATGCGACGTGGAGTGCGTGGAGTACGCCGAGGCCCTCGCCAAATCCGAGGCCCTCATCGCCGACCTGGAAAGCCTCTCCAAAGAGGTGCCAGACGTGAAGCGTCATGCCAGCAACTTCGAGCCAGTGGAGACGGTTAAGGCCGTCCCCCTCGACCCCAGCGGCAACGCCTCCAAGCAGATCCGGATCGGTTCCGGGCTCGACCCCAAATAGGAAACAGTGCTCGTCGACTTTCTCCGCGCGAACGCCGACGTCTTCGCGTGGAGTCCCTCGGACATGCCCGGCATACCGAGGGATGTCGCCGAGCACTCACTGGATATTTGGGCCGGAGCCCGACCCGTCAAGCAGCCTCTGCGCCGATTCGACGAGGAGAAGCGCAGAGCGATAGGCGAGGAGATCCACAAGCTAATGGCAGCCGGGTTCATCAAAGAGGTATTCCATCCCAAATGGCTTGCCAACCCTGTGCTTGTGAGAAAGAAAGGGGGGAAATGGCGGATGTGTGTAGACTACACTGGTCTCAACAAAGCATGTCCGAAGGTTCCCTACCCTCTGCCTCGCATCGATCGAATCGTGGATTCCACTGCTGGGTGCGAAGCCCTGTCTTTCCTCGACGCCTACTCAGGGTATCACCAAATCAGGATGAAAGAGTCCGACCAGCTCGCGACTTCTTTCATCACGCCCTTCGGCATGTACTGCTATGTCACCATGCCGTTCGGTTTGAGGAATGCGGGCGCGACGTACCAGCGGTGCATGAACCATGTGTTCGGCGAACACATCGGTCGCACGGTCGAAGCCTACGTCGATGACATCATAGTCAAGACGAGGAAAGCTTCCGACCTCCTCTCCGACCTTGAAGTGACATTCCGATGTCTCAAGGCGAAAGGCGTCAAGCTCAATCCCGAGAAGTGTGTCTTCGGGGTGCCCCGGGGCATGCTCTTGGGGTTCATCGTCTCCGAGCGGGGCATCGAAGCCAACCCGGAGAAGATCGCAGCCATCACCAGCATGGGTCCCATCAAGGACTTAAAGGGCGTACAGAGAGTCATGGGATGTCTCGCGGCTCTGAGCCGCTTCATCTCACGCCTCGGCGAAAGAGGCCTGCCTCTGTACCGCCTCTTAAGGAAGGTCGAGCGCTTCACTTGGACCCCTGAGGCCGAGGAAGCTCTCGGGAACCTGAAGGCGCTCCTCACAAAGGCGCCTATCTTGGTGCCCCTAGCTGACGGAGAAGCCCTCTTGGTCTACGTCGCCGCCACCACCCAGGTGGTTAGCGCTGCGATTGTGGTCGAGAGGCAAGAAGAAGGGCATGCATTGCCCGTTCAGAGGCCAGTTTACTTCATCAGCGAGGTACTGTCCGAAACCAAGATCCGCTACCCACAAGTTCAGAAGCTGTTGTATGCAGTGATCCTGACGCGGCGGAAGTTGCGACACTACTTCGAGTCTCATCCGGTAACTGTGGTGTCATCCTTCCCCCTGGGGGAGATCATCCAGTGCCGAGAGGCCTCGGGCAGGATTGCAAAGTGGGCAGTGGAAATCATGGGCGAGACAATCTCGTTCGCCCCTCGGAAGGCCATCAAGTCCCAGGTCTTGGCGGAATTTGTAGCCGAATGGGTCGACAGCCAGCTACCGACGGCTCCGATCCAACCAGAGCTCTGGACCATGTTTTTCGACGGGTCGCTGATGAAGATGGGAGCCGGCGCGGGCCTACTCTTCATCTCGCCCCTCAGGAAACACCTACGCTATGTGCTACGCCTCCACTTCCCAGCGTCCAACAATGTGGCTGAGTACGAGGCTCTGGTCAATGGGTTGCGGATCGCCATCGAGCTAGGGGTCAGACGCCTCGACGCTCGCGGTGACTCGCAGCTCATCATCGACCAAGTCATGAAGAACTCCCACTGCCGCGACCCGAAGATGGAGGCCTACTGCGATGAGGTTCGGCGCCTGGAAGACAAGTTCTACGGGCTCAAGCTTAACCACATCGCTCGGCGCTACAACGAGACTGCGGACGAGCTGGCAAAAATCGCCTCCGGGCGAACAACGGTTCCCCCAGACGTCTTCTCCTGGGATCTGCATCAACCCTCCGTCAAGATCGACGACGCGCCCGAGCCTGAGGCGCCCTCGGTCCAGCCTGAGGTGCCCTCGGCACAGCCGGAGGCACCCTCAGCTCGGCCCGAGGCGGCCTCGGTTCAACCCGAGGTACCCTCGGCCTCCGAGGGTGAGGCACTGCGCATCAAGGAGAAGCGGAGCGGGGCCACGCCTGATCGAAATTGGCAGACCCTGTACCTGCAATATCTCCGCCAAGGAGAGCTACCCCTCGACCGAGCCGAGGCTCGGCGGGTAGCGCGACGCGCCAAGTCGTTCGTCTTGCTGGGCGATGAGAAGGAGCTCTACCACCGCAGCCCCTCGGGCATCCTCCAGCGATGCATCTCCGTCGCCGAAGGTCAGGAACTCCTGCAAGAGATACACTCGGGGGCTTGCGGCCATCACGCAGCGCCTCGAGCCCTTGTCGGGAATGCTTTCCGGCAAGGCTTCTACTGGCCAACGGCGGTGGCTGATGCCACTAGAATTGTCCGCACCTGCGAAGGGTGTCAATTCTATGCGAAGCAGACCCACCTGCCCGCTCAGGCTCTGCAGACGATACCCATCACCTGGCCCTTTGCTGTGTGGGGTCTGGACCTCGTCGGCCCCTTGCAGAAGGCGCCCGGGGGCTACACGCACCTGCTGGTCGCCATCGACAAGTTCTCCAAGTGGGTTGAGGTCCGACCTCTGAACAGCATCAGGTCCGAGCAGGCGGTGACGTTCTTCATCAACATCATCCATCGCTTCGGGGTCCCGAACTCCATCATCACCGACAATGGTACCCAGTTCACCGGCAAAAAATTCTTGGACTTCTGCGAGGATCACCACATCCGGGTGGACTGGGCCACGGCTCGGGGGCTAAAAGGGGGGGACCCCCTCTGCGTTGAAATTTTCCTCGAAAAAAGATCTCTTCTGCCAGAATATCTTTCGTGCTTTCTGACTACTTCGAAAAGTGGACCCTGAAAACGACGGAGTACACGTAAGCAGCCAAGGCTGACCGAGCCGAGGGACTCCTATGCCTTCGGGATACGGATACCTCACTCATCACCTTCTGCGATAAGTAACTCACGTTCGGATAAAGTGATTCCACGGACCGAACAAGTCTTCACGTTCAGAAGCTCTTCTGCCGAAGCGATCCTTCGAGCCTTCTCGACTGAGTCGGTGACAGGGCCTCATGGACGGGTGAAAGTGCGCGTAAGCGGCAAGGCCGACCGAGCCAAGGGACTCCCACGCCTCCGGGATATGGATACCTCACTCATCACCTTCCGCGAGAAGCAACTTTCGCTCGCACAAACATCCCTGTTACCGACAAAAAAGTCCAGATACTCGAAACAAGAGGAAAGGAGACGCAGCTTTACAACACAGCGAGGGTGTGTATATTCTGGCCTCGGCGGCCGCAGAAGGCACACGCTACAAGACACTCTGATCTTGCAGGCTCGGGTCTTGACGCTGGAAGGGGGCAGTAGCACCCTCGGCATCGACGACACCTTCAGCGAGGTCCGACCTAGCCTCGGACGGCGACGCGGTCCAGGGATCCCCATTCTGGAGGACGACGTCATCGTCACGCCCGGACAATCGCTGCCAGGGACTTCTCCGGGAATCCGGCCCGAGCAGGCGGCTCGGTCGGGTACCCCTGGGGCCTCAGCCAACCATCTCCCAAGGGCGCCAGCCCGACCCGAGGCCTCGGCTGATCAACTCCGGCGTCGGTCCCGCTAACGGACAACCCGGCTAGGCTCCGGCCGACCAGGTTTCATTTTCGAGCCAACTCCGCCTTTGTTCATGCTGATATCGCTACCCCTGGCCTCGGCTCGTCGAAGAGCGGCCAAGGGGTCCCTGTAACTAAGCTAGAGGAGCCTCAGACAACAAGGCCGACCGAGCCGAGGGACTCCTACGCCTCCGGGATACGGATACCTCACTCGTCACCTTGACACAGGGCAACTCATGCTTGGTGAAGCGGTTCAGATAATCAACAGGCGAGTCTTAATGCTCAAAAATGAGGAAAAAACACGGCTCCATGCCAAAATTACATACATGTTCAGGCCTCGACAGCCATAATGAACAAAAACACTGGCATTCAAAGTGCCATTACAAACGGAACTCCGGTTCCCCCTCCGCAGGTATGAACAACCCCACTCCATGGGGGAGGGCCTGCAGAACAACAGAAGACTAACGAGCGGCTCGCGGCCGCTCGCTCTGACTACGACGACAACGACCCCCGCCCCGGGCGACGAAGCAGCTTCAGCAGCGGCTTCGGGGCAAATGCTACGGCAGGAGGACTCTCACCCGCCGAGGACGAGAGCCAGCCATTCAGGCCGGGAGACGGAGACTCAGGGCAACCGGTGGAGTTGGCAATCTCATCGGTAGAGAAGCCATCTTCGGCTGCCGACGCCTCGAAGCGCGCCGGTAGCTCTTCGCCCTAGCCAGAACCGCCCAGAGCGCGGGCGCCGCCCTCGCGGTACGCGGCGCAACCGTCGTCCGGACAGAGGGCGTAGTGCTGCGCCCTGGCTGAGTGATGGCGGCCCGCCTATCCCGGCATGGCTGGAGGAAGTCTCCGCGAAGCTGGAGGATGCCATTCTCCCCCGGACGCCAGGGGAAGAAAGGGGTAACCGACCCACGCGGAGGCAGCCCCCCGACTCGCCTCATCCTCCATCTTGGCCTGGATGACGAAAATCCTTGAGGCTGAGGGAGGGGCAGAGGCCATAGCCTGGCTCGCTTTCCCCCACCATCAATCTGGAGGTCACCATCTTGGGTGACCGCCGGTGGAGGGGTGCAGCCGGGCTGCATGATGAAAATCCTTGAAGCCGAACGATGGCTGAAAGGTACCAACTCCTACGGAGTTGCGTTCCTCCAACGATGAGGCGAAAAGACGGCGGGTATCCCCCATCCGGGGGCTTGGAAGGTGGAAAGACGCGATGCATAAGGGAGCGAGAAGACATGGTCGCCTTCCGAAGGGGGTCACCCCCCTTTTAAAGGCAACTCTCCCTACTTGCTCCCCCAACCGTCACGGGCTGAGTCTTCTCCAACACGCTCCAAGGCCCTCCCCTGCGGCGCGGGGGCTGGGTCCCGCTTGTCAAGCAAACCGGCTCAGAGCAGAAGAAGCCAAACCGCCGCGCGTGGTGCACACAACCGCCCAGCGGTTACAAGTGACCCTCCACTTTTGCTCGGACCAACGGGCGAAAGAGGCGGGCAGCCATGCAGGCGGCATGCAACCGCGCCAAGTGGACGCGCTCCTCCGACTCCCGACACGCCAGCATGGAGGCCTAGGCCCACGCGTCACGCAACCGGCGCGCCGGATGCTGCATGCAAGCAACTGCACCGCCACTTGCGCCACCACCGCGCCTCCTCGATTGCGGAATCAATACCGCGACTCGAGGCGACCAGGCACACGACCCAGCAGCGCCAGCCTGACGCGGCGGTCAATGCGGCCAAAAGTGGGCCGGCAGTGATGACGGTGGCAGGCGGGCGGGAGCAGCGGTCACGTCGTCAGCCAAGCTCACGTCCCATCCGGGGGCAGCTAGAGAACCCCCTCTCACGGCGTGAAGACAACGCGCCCGTGATCCGTTCCTCGAACGGCTCGCGCACGCGCAACGGCCGCCCTGCCAACAACTCGCCCCGTCGCATTAACTCCGCGGAGGGATAGACGGCGCTTCTTGCAGGAGAAGCGGGCGACGCTTCGCCTTCACCGTAAAAACCGCGCCAAAAAAGGTACGCCACGTTGTTCGATTTCGTATCCTTTTCCTTTTTTACTCTTTCTCTATCTCTTGCAACAGGGACCGGGAAAGGGGGATACCCCGAAAAGGATCCTTCCCCGTGAAGGAACCAGGCTCCGAGCCTCCTTACTGATCAGAGGTTCGAAGGCTGGCCCCCCGAAGGGTTTCAACAGCCGCCTCAGATCGCGTGGGCCCTACACCCACTACTGGTCAGAGGTTCGAAGGCCGGCCCCCCGAAGGGTTCCACGGCCGCCTCAGGCTACTCGGGCTCCGCGCCCATTACTGATCAGGGGTTCGAAGGCTGGCCCCTGAAGGGTTCACAGTCGCCTTAGACGCCGAGCGAGGGATGACCAGGGGTACGTTCGATACATAACCAAGGCTCGGGCTGCACTCCCGAGGTACCCTAGGACATTTCCGAGACCAGCGGGAGCGATCTTGTATCGGAATCCCATCAGAGGGAGGCATCGAGCCCTTGGACCCTGTCGCCAGGGGACCGGGTCCGGCAGATCACCCGCAGGTACTTTTGGGCGTGCCTCTGGGCCCCTAGCCGACCCCTAATGAACGGGGCACGGACGTCCACTCGGATTACCCGCTTGCAGCTCACCGGAGACACCATGTTCGGCGCCCATCGAGGGTAACATGGCGCTCTCCCCCCTCCTCCTTGCGGAAAGGCGACGCAGGGGCGTATGTAAAAAAGCCGAGTCTGTCCCTGATTGCCCTCTCGCCCTGTGCAGAGGCTCGGGGGCTGCTCTCGCAAACCCGACTCCGGTCGAACCGTTGACAGCGTCAACATACCAGCCCGAGAGCTTGGGCCCCGACCGTACACCCGGGCTACGGCCAGTTCGCATGAGGGAACAACCAGACCAGCCGAAGCATTACGCGAGGCATTAAGACCTCGAAGGAGTGAAACCACTCCTCCGAGGCCTCGAGGGCTACACCCGGCGGGTGCGCTCGCGCGCACCCACCGGAACAAAATGCAACCGAGAAAGGCTGGTCCCCTTGCAAAAAAGTGCGACGAAAGCCTCCAAGCGAGTGCTAACACTCCCTTCGAGGCTCGGGGGCTACTGTCGGGGACCATAATTAGGGGTACCCTCAAGACTCCTAATTCTCAGCTGGTAACCCCCATCAGCATAAAGCTGCTAAGGTCTGATGGGTGCGATTAAGTCAGGGATCAGTCCATTCGAGCGACTCGATCACGCCTCACCCGAGCCTAGCCTCGGACAAGGGCGGCCGACCCTGGAGGATTTCCGTCTCGCCCGAGGCCCCCCTCCGACGGCGGACATATTTCCGGCTCGCCCGAGGCCCTGCCTTCGCTAAGAAGCAACCCTGACTAAATCGCCGCACCGACCGACCAAGTCGCAGGGGCATTTAATGCAAAGGTGACCTGACACCTTTGTCCTGACACGCACCCCCCGGCAGAGCCGAAGTGACCGCCGTCACTTCACCGCTCCACTGACCGGCCTGACAGAAGGACAGCGCCGCCTGCGCCACTCCGACCGCAGTGCCGCTTGACAGAGTGAGACTGACAGGCAGTCAGGCCCTGCCAAAGGCACCATAGGAAGCTCCGCCTGACCCAGGGCTCGGACTCGAGCTAAGCCCCGAAAGACGGCGAACTCCGCTCCGCCCGACCCAGGGCTCGGACTCGGGCTAAGCCCCGGAAGACGGCGAACTCCACTCTGCCCGACCCAGGGCTCGGACTCGGGCTAAGCCCCGGAAGACGGCGAACTCCGCTCCGCCCGACCCAGGGCTCGGACTCGGGCTAAGTCCCGGAAGACGGCGAACTCTGCTCCGCCCGACCCAGGGCTCGGACTCGGGCTAAGTCCCGGAAGACGACGAACTCCGCTTCGCCCGACCCCAGGGCTCGGACTCGGGCTCAGCCCCAGAAGACGACGAACTTCGCTTCGCCCGACCCCAGGGCTCGGACTCCGCCCTGGCCTCTGCCGAACGACCTCCGCCTCGCCCGACCCAGGGGCTCGGGCTCGGCCTCGGCCATGGAAGACAGACTCGACCTCGGCTTCGGAGGAGCCTCCACGTCGCCCAACCTAGGGCACAGGCCAGCCACGTCAACAGGAAGCGCCATCATCACCCTACCCTGAGCCGACTCGGGCCGCAGAGGACAAGACCGGTGTCCCATCTGGCTAGCTCCGTCAGATAGGCAATGATGGCGCCCCGCGTGCTCTGTGACGACGACGACTCTCAGCTCTCTTACGGAAGCAGGAGGACGTCAGCAAGGACTCAACCGCTCCGACAGCTGTCCCTCCGCCAGGCTCCATCGCTCCTCCGACGGCCACGACATCACACCAGCTGGGTGCCAAAATCTCTCCGGCTGCCCCATCGGCATGTACTTAGGGCGCTAGCTCTCCCCCGCTAGACACGTAGCACTCAGCTACACCCCCATTGTACACCTGGATCCTCTCCTTACGCCTATAAAAGGAAGGACCAGGGCCCTCTTAGAGAAGGTTGGCCGTGCGGGGACGAGGACGGGACAGGCGCTCTCTTGGGGCCGCTCGCTTCCCTCTCCCGCGTGGACGCTTGTAACCCCCTACTGCAAGCGCACCTGACCTGGGCGCGGGACGAACACGAAGGCCGCGGGATTTCCACCTCTCTCACGCCCATCTCTGGCCACCTCACTTCCTCCCTTCACGCTCGGCCTCGCATCGACCCATCTGGGCTGGGGCACGCGGCGACATTCACTCGTCGGCTTAGGGACCCCCCGGTCTCGAAACGCCGACACCTAGGTTTATTCCTACCATGAGTATATGAAGAACTAGATGCAAACATGTAACACCACAAAAGCCATCAAATAAAAATAATGAATTTAGTTATTATATTAATTAGGGTCATAATTTTTTTTAGTGTTTAATTATTTATTTGCATTTTGAATCAATTTTCGTTGTGTGCGCTTGATTGATTATCGGATGTTTTTCTAATCAATTCTTGTTAAAGAAAAACCTAGTAAATAATATAATAATTAAATAATATAACAATTACTAGTTTAAAAATAAATATGTTATTTATAAATAATTTTGGTGAAGTTTTATGAGTTTTTTAGCTATATAGAAAGGTATTTCGGAATTAAAAAAAACTAAACCTACACCTAGCCGGCCCACTTGGGGCCCATTATCCCCAAGACCCCAAACCCTAGCAAGCCGCGCGCGCGCCCCTGGGAAAATCCCAGCCGCAACCCCTGCGTTCTTCTCTCTCTCCCTCTATTCTCTCTCCCTTCCTCTCTCTTCTCCCTCTCCCGCATTCTCTCTCCTCCCTCCCTTGCTCCTCTCTCACGCGAGCGCCCAGGTCGACCTGATGCCGCGCCGAGCCATTCCCCGTGACCAGGCCGGCCCTGCGCGACGCCCTGGCCCGCGCCCTGCAACCGGCCAGCCCCACCGCGCGACGCGTGCGCGCTCGTTGCCGAGCCGCCGAGCCGCGGCACCGCGCGACGCCCGGCCTCCCCGCGCGCCAGCCTGGCCGTGCACTGCCTAGGCGTGCACACCGCCCTGCACAGCGCCGAGCGAGCCACCCACCGCGCGCAGGGAGCCCGACTGCCGCTGCTCGCAGAGCCGCCTCGCACGCGCCCCTGCACTGCCCTGCGACCCCGCGCGAGCCGCGCTGCCCGTTGCCGAGACCGCGCGTCCGTTTCTTGCATTATGAAGATTGATTTCTTCCGTTTCTCCCTCCTCTCCATTACTCTCTCCCTCGTTATTCTCTGGTAACGTAGCTAGTGATGGCCATGAAGGACAACAGCGCCCCATTGAAGCTCTCTCTGGCAGTGACCTCTCCTCTCCCCTCCCTCTCTCTATAAAAAGGCAGCAGAGCCCTCTCCCTTCTCCTGCCTACCCAAACTCGCCCCATCTCTCTCGCTAGTGCCGTTCGTCGCCGGAGTTTGCTGTTCGTCGCCATGGAGTTCGCTGGAACCCACGGAGTTCACCGGAGCCACGCATTCGCCGTCTGTAGTCGAGCCCTGCTCTTCTCCCTCTGGCCGAAACCCGTCAATCCATCCCCGTCACATGCACGAACCCAAGGTTGATGATGACCCAAATTTATTTTGTGTATTTTATAAAAGAACTTTTTGATTCGATTCATGAGTTGTATATTTTGGTTTGTTGTAATATGAACACGGGTGATCCACAATTTATGTGTATGAGCGTTATGGAATTGTTTGGTAGTTTCATGCGATTATTCGTACACCATGTTATGTCATGTTAGTCGTGGCGTTGAATTTTGGATTAGAGAAATATGACAACATTTAGTAGTCACCCGTTGGCGATAAAAATACTAGATATGAATTTTTGTAGTTAAATGTGGTCACAATAAACTTTAGAAACTAGTTGGAGATTTATAGTTAGGTACATTTTAAATGGATTTAGAAAAATGGTATAGAACGCATGTCATATGAATAATATAGGATTTCTAGAAGATTTAGCTAATTATTTTATTAACATTTTCTTTTTATAAAGAAAGGAGAAAATATCATTAGTAGTATGGAAAATAGATTTTTGCTAGTCAAATAAACATGTTCGCAAATTGAGCACTTAGATTTTTAGATTAAGCAAAATACTGATTTATGTCAAAATATCCTCACTTGTGTTATAAAAAGTCCAATTAGCAATTTATGTAGATTTTTAGAATATTAATATTAATAGATTCATTTTTTGCCATACTCAATTTGAGTTAGAAGTAAAAAGGATAAAAGGCATTAATTTATTTATTAGTATTAAAGACGAAAATTATCATTTAATTGACGGTGTTTAAAATAAATTAATACTAGTTAAAACTGTATTTATTGCACCCATTCATAAATTTATCATTTAAGACTCACAATAATAGCTATAATGGAATTAATAAGTATTTACGCGATTAGTACGAATTTAAAATGTGATTAGTGCGATATGTTAATGTGTGTTTAATGACGTATTGGTGTATGTTTATGAAATGGTGCATGTTTATTTATTTGTGTATGTTTTATTTTTGTATGTGTGCTATGCGACTCTATTAGAAGCCGATTGTGCGGTAGGCGATCCGAACTCGTTCGAGGACGACCCGCAAGACGCTTTTGAGCAAGGCAAGTGGATTCTCCCTCTGCATATTCTTTTTGTACCCAGTCATTGCATTTAATAATGTTTACTTTTGATATATTGCATAATTTGATGGGTTTTACCTAATTAAGGATTTCCTAGATTTACTACCTGTGTTCCTTGTTTAACCTGGGAAAATTATTAAGCTATGCAAAATTTATGCTATCGCTCAACTTAATGATTTATAATGTCACTCATTAATTGGTTTTAATGTTCCAAAAATATAATTGGCAATTATGACATTAACCCGATGGTTAAAATAACTTTATTACAAATTAATTGGAATATGGAGTGACCATCCAGGATAACAGTGCAACCACGAGTGCTATCATGGCTCTGGCTTTGGTAATTAGCTTTATATGCTTAGTGCCTGGCAACCTTACCTGAAATATGGGCAAGAGGGGGAGCAGTAGGTGCTGGCAGCCCACGTTAACATGGGGTCGTATTCTTGGCTAAGGTACTTCACCCAGGGGGCCACCACCATCGTCTTAGAAACCTTAGCGGGTTGCTTCGTATTAAGTGTATTTTGTGAAAACCTCATAATGGATCCCTAGCCATTCACCTCGGCAGTGTCTAAGGGTCCGATCAACCCAGGCTAGATGGGATACATGGCTTGTGGGTAAAGTTGTACCACCTCTGCAGAGTGTAAAACTGATATATCAGCCGTGCTCCCGGTTAAGAGCGACCTGGACTCCTCACATGATAATTGAACTTGAAGATGGAATTAAATTGAGATCCGATGATCTGCCAATAATTTGCTTAAGTGATTTCACTTAAGTGTTTTTGTTATATTCATATTCCTTTGTTTAAATGGAATATTTGGGATACACTCTTATTAGTAAGATAGGTGTTGTTAATAAAATGTTGACCAACTAAAATGCTTACTGCTCAACCTTAGCCTCACCTTGTTATACCTGCATTAATTTTTCCCCCACTTGCTGAGCCCCGACCATAAGTGAGCTCACCCTTGCTTAATTTTGATCAGAGGGTGATGCTAGAGACTTTGATGGAGTTTTTGACGACGATGAATTCTAAGTCTAACGATGCGCCGGTCAACTTCCTGTGGGAGATTGCCTAGTTGTTTATTTCCGCTTTACTTTGATATGATACTTGTTCAAGATACAATGTTTCTGATGATGTAATAAAGTATTATACTCTCTTTACGCCTTTATTGCATTGTCTTTTGATATATTACACTTGTGACGTCAACATATGTGTGTAAATGGATCCTGGCACACATATGGTATGCGCTCGGTTCTACCCCTGGAACCGGGTGTGACAAAACATGGCATGCGAATTAAATGCAGCATCATGACGAACAGGTAAAGCAGCATGATTATAGCACCTATCATGATGAGCAACATTAGAACCATTCTTAACATGAGCATAAAGATAGGCATGGTTCTTTTGGTCATATGAAGAATAAGAGCTACTAACCATAGGAGCCTTCCCTTTCTCCTTATTGAGACTAGAGGCCCTTTGGCTTGTTAAGTTCTTGGTTCCTTTTTGGAAACCAAGTCCATCCTTAATGGAGGGGTGTCTACCAATGGTGTAGGCATCCCTGGCAAATTTTAATTTTTCATAATCATTTTTGCAAGTTTTAAGTTGAGCACTAAGATTAGCAACATCATTATTCAACTTAAGAATGGTAGTGGCATGTTCATTGCAAGCATCAATATCAAAATCTTTACACCTATTGCAGATAACAACATGCTATACAGATGAACTAGCCACAATAACTTTTTCTATCTTAGCATTAAAATCAACATTTAAACTCTTAAGACTAGAAATAGAATAATTACAAGAAGATAATTCAAAATAAAGAAGTTCATTTCTCTTAACTTCTAAAGGAAGATATTTTTCAGCATTAACAAGTTTATCATGTTCCTCATAAAGAATATCTTCTTGTTTTCCTAATAATCTATCTTTCTCATTAAGGGCATCAATTAGTTCATTGATCTTATCCACTTTAGATCTATCTAATCTCTTAAAAAGATCACTATAATCTACATCATCATTAGAATCCTCATCACTAGAAGAAGTGTACTTAGGGGTATCTCGTGTATGTACATTCTTCTCCTTAGCCATGAAGCACGTGTGATGTTCGTTGGGGAAGAGGGAGGACTTGTCGAAGGCAGAGGCAGCTAGTCCTTCATCGTTGGAGTCGGATGAAGAATAGTCAGAATCTCATTCCATGCCAATGTGCGCCTCACCCTTCGCCTTCCTATAGTTTTTCTTCCTTTCCTTCTTCCCGTTCTTTTCTTGTGCCTGGTCATTGTCGTTATCGGGACATTGTGCTATAAAATGACTAGACTTACCACATTTGAAGTAGAAGCGCTTTCCCCTTGATTTATTCTTGTTGGGATACTCCTTGCGTCCCTTCAAAGCGATCTTCAAGCGCTTGATTACAAGCGTCATTTCATCCTTGTTGAGCCTGACAGCCTCCACTTGTGCCACCTTGTTAGGCAACGCCTCCTTGCTACTTGTTGCCTTGAGGGCAATGGGCTGTGGTTCGTAGAGTGGGAGTGGTCCGTTGGCGATGTCATCAACGTACCTAGCTTCTTTTACCATCATGTGCCCGCTTACAAATTTTTCTAGAATTTCCTCGGGTGTCATCTTGGTGTACCTGGGATTCTCACGAATTCAGAGCACCTAGAGGGGGGTGAATAGGTGATCCTGTAAAACTTGAAACTTAAGCCACAAAAACTTGGTTAAGCGTTAGCACAATAATCGCCAAGTGGCTAGAGAGGAGTCTTCAACAAAACACAATAACCACAAAGATATCAATCACAGAGATGGCACGGTGGTTATCCCGTGGTTCGACCAAGATCAATGCTTGCCTACTCCACGTTGTGGCGTCCCAACGGACGAGGGTTGCAATCAACCCCTCTCAAGTGGTCCAAAGACCCACTTGAATACCACGGTGTTTTGCTTGCTTTTCTTAATCCCGTTCGCGAGGAATCTCCAAAACTTGGAGCCTCTCGCCCTTACACTTGAAGTTCACAAAGAAGCACGGAGTAAGGGAGGGATTAGCAACTCACACAAGACACAAAGATTACACAAATACGCACACACAAAACCCAGACTTAAGCTCAAAAGACTAGCACACTAGAATGGAGCTCAAATCACAAGAATGTCGAACAAGTGTGCAAGAATGGAGTGTGAATGATCAAGAGTGCTCAAGGAATGCTTGGTGTGCTCCTCCATGCGCCTAGGGGTCCCTTTTATAGCCCCAAGGCAGCTAGGAGCCGTTGAGAGCAATCTTGGAAGGCAGATCTTGCCTTCTGTCGACTGGCGCACCGGACAGTCCGGTGCACCACCGGACACTATCCGGTGCAGATATCCTTCCTTATTTGGCGAAGCCGACCGTTGGAGTCTGAGAGCCGTTGGCGCACCGGACACTGTCCGGTGCACACCGGACAGTCTGGTGCACCAATGTGACCGTTGGCTCGGCCACACGTCACGCGCGGAATCCTCGGCCAACCATTGCCCCGGCTGACTGTTGACTCACCGGACAGTCCGGTGCACCACCGGACAGACCGGTGAATTTTAGCCGTACGCCGTTAATCATCTCCCGAGAGCAACGAGTTCGCCTGTGAACGGCTCACCGGACAGTCCGGTGCACCACCAGACAGACCGGTGAATTTTAGCCGTACACCGCCGTCGGAGTCCCGAGAGCAACCTGTTCGCCAGAGCCAGCCTGGCGCACCGGACACTGTCCGGTGCACCACCGGACAGTCCGGTGCACCCAGACTGAGCAGACTTTGGCAGAACAAAGCCATCTCATTTCCAACTCAATTTTTCCTGTTTCCAGCACTTAGACACAATACATTAGTCCATAAAACAATGTACTAAGTCTAGAAACATACCTTTTGACATGATTTGCACTTTGTCCACCACTTTGCATAGATTAACACAAAAACACTTGTGTTGGCACTCAATCACCAAAATACTTAGAAATGGCCAAGGGCACATTTCCCTTTCAATCTCCCCCTTTTTGGTGATTTATGCCAACACAACATAAAGCAACTAGAACAAGTGCAATATCAATGCAAATGAAAGCCAAAAGTTGTTTTGAATCAAATTTGGCATATATGGATCACTCTTTGCCACCACTTGGTTTGTTTTTGCAAATCAAACTCAAATTCCTATCTCTAAGTCAAATCCACTTGTAGAGACATAAAGAGAGGTATTCCAAAGGAAATTGATCAAGGATTTCAAAAACTCCCCCTTTTTCCCATAATCAACACTTCTCCCCACAAGAGGCCAACTTTTGATAAAAGAGACAATAAAAGAGTTTTGACAAACCAAAAGCTCTAATCTACTATTTTCAAAATTTCTCAAGTGGTAGCTGATCCATCTATTGCTTTGGCCTTTATTTTCTCCCCCTTTGGCATCAAGCACCAAAACGGGACCAATCTTGGCCCTGGAACCCCATTACCTCACCGAAATCTTCAAATAAGAATACAAAGGCAATAAGAGGACATGAGATGAACTTGGAATAAGTTACCCTCTCATCGGAGTGCAGTGGAAGTCTTTCATGGTCCAAGTCCACCTTTTCCCTTTCAAACCTCCTTTGATACTAAAAACAAGCAAACTCAAGCACACAGTTAGTCTCAAAGGGTCAAGTTGTAGCACAGCTCCCCCTAAATATGTGCATCACTTGCAAAAAGGACTTGTGAGGTCCAGGGAGTGTTTGTACAACTTGAGCACCACAAGTAAGCAACAAAATGCATAAGGAACATGATCAAAGGCATAAACACATGTATGCTATAAATCAATCCAGGTTCCGTGAATCTAGGACATTTAGCTCACTACGCAGCCTGCAAAAGGTCTTCTCATCTAGAGGCTTGGTAAAGATATCGGCTAGCTGGTTCTCGGTGCTAACATGAAACACTTCGATATCTCCCTTTTGCTGGTGGTCTCTCAAAAAGTGATGCCGGATGTCAATGTGCTTTGTGCGGCTGTGCTCAACAGGATTTTCCGCTATTCGGAAGGCACTCCCATTGTCACATAGGAGTGGGAATTTGCTCAGATTGTAGCCAAAGTCCTGGAGGGTTTGCCTCATCCAAAGTAGTTGCGCACAACACTGTTCTGCGGCAACGTACTCGGCCTCAACGGTGGATAGGGCAACGGAGGTTTGTTTCTTAGAGTTCCACGACACCAGGGACCTTCCTAAGAATTGGCACGTCCCCGATGTACTCTTCCTATCGACCTTACATCCAGCATAGTCGTAATATGAATATCCAATCAAGTCAAAGTTAGACCCCTTTGGATACCAGATCCCGAAGCAAGGCGTAGCGACTAAATATCTAAGAATTCGCTTCACGGCCACCAAGTGACACTCCCTTGGATCAGATTGAAATCTAGCACACATGCATACGCTAAGCATAATATCCGGTCTACTAGCACATAAATAAAGCAAAGAACCTATCATTGACCGGTATGCTTTTTGATCAACGGACTTACCTCCTTTGTTGAGGTCGGTGTGTCCGTCGGTTCCCATCGGAGTCTTTGCGGGCTTGGCGTCCTTCATCCCAAACCGCTTTAGCAAGTCTTGCGTGTACTTTGCTTGGGAGATGAAAGTGCTTTCCTTGAGTTGCTTCACTTGGAACCCAAGGAAGTAGTTCAACTCGCCCATCATCGACATCTCGAATTTCTGCGTCATCACCCTGCTAAACTCTTCACAAGACTTTTGGTTAGTAGAACCAAATATTATGTCATCGACATAAATTTGGCACACAAAAAGATCACCATCGCAAGTCTTAGTGAAAAGAGTTGGATTGGCTTTCCCAACCTTGAAAGCATTAGTAATTAAAAAGTCTCTAAGGCATTCATACCATGCTCTTGGGGCTTGCTTAAGTCCATAGAGCGCCTTAGAGAGCTTACACACGTGGTTGGGGTATCGTTCATCCTCGAAGCCAGGGGGTTGCTCCACGTACACCTCCTCCTTGATTGGCCCGTTGAGGAAAGCGCTCTTCACATCCATTTGGTACAACCTGAAAGAATGGTGAGCGGCATATGCTAGCAAAATACGAATTGATTCTAGCCTAGCCACAGGAGCGAAAGTCTCCTCAAAGTCCAAACCTACGACTTGGGCATAACCTTTTGCCACAAGTCGAGCCTTGTTCCTTGTCACCACCCCGTGCTCGTCCTGTTTGTTGCGGAACACCCACTTGGTTCCCACAACATTTTGCTTGGGACGAGGCACCAGTGTCCAAACTTCATTGCGCTTGAAGTTGTTGAGTTCCTCCTGCATGGCCAACACCTAGTCCGGATCTAGCAAGGCCTCTTCTACCCCTGAAAGGCTCAATAGAAGAGACAAAGGAGTAATGCTCACAAAAATTAACTAATCTTGAACGAGTAGTTACTCCCTTGCTAATATCACCCAATATTTGGTCGACGGGATGATTCCTTTGAATCGTCGCTCGAACTTGGGTTGGAGGTGCCTGAGGTGCTTCTTCCTCTTCAACTTGATCATCCTGTGCTCCCCCTTGATCATGCGCCTCCACTTGAGGTACCTGTTCGTCATCTTGGGTTGGGGGATGCACCATTGTTGAGGAAGACGGTTGATCTTGCTCCAATTGTTCCTGAGGCCGCACATCTCCAATCGCCATGGTGCGTATCGCGGCCGTTGGAACATCTTCTTCATCTACATCATCAAGATCAACAACTTGCTCTCTTGGAGAGCCATTAGTCTCATCAAATACAACGTCGCTAGAGACTTCAACCAAACCCGATGATTTGTTGAAGACCCTATACGCCTTTGTATTTGAGTCATAACCTAATAAAAACCCTTCTACAACTTTGGGAGCAAATTTAGAAGTTCTACCTTTCTTCACAAGAATATAACACTTGCTCCCAAATACACGAAAATAAGACACATTGGGTTTGTTACCAGTTAGCAGCTCATATGAAGTCTTCTTGAGGAGGCGATGAAGATAGACCCGGTTGATGGCGTGGCAAGCTGTGTTCACGGCTTCCGACCAAAAGCGCTCGGGGGTCTTGAACTCTCCAAGCATAGTCCTCGCCATATCAATGAGCGTCCTGTTCTTCCTCTCTACCACACCATTTTGTTGTGGTGTGTAGGGAGCGGAGAACTCGTGCTTGATCCCTTCCTCCTCAAGGAACTCCTCCACTTGAAGGTTCTTGAACTCGGACCCGTTGTCGCTCCTTATCTTCTTCACTTTGAGCTCAAACTCATTTTGAGCTCTCCTGAGGAAACGCTTGAGGGTCCCTTGGGTTTCAGATTTATCCTGCAAAAAGAATACCCAAGTGAAGCGGGAAAAATCATCAACTATAACAAGACCATACTTAATTCCTCCTATACTTAGATAGGCGACGGGTCCGAACAGGTCCATATGAAGCATCTCCAAGGGTCTTGATGTGGTCATCACATTTTTGGTGTGATGAGAGCCTCCCACCTGTTTCCCTGCTTGACAAGCTGCACAAGGTCTATTTTTTTCGAAATGTACATTAGTTAGACCTATCACGTGTTCTCCCTTTAGAAGCTTGTGGAGGTTCTTCATCCCCACATGTGCTAAGCGGCGATGCCACAACCAGCCCATGCAAGTCTTAGCAATTAAGCATGCATCTAGACCGGCCTCTTCTTTTGCAAAATCAACCAAATAAAGTTTGCCATCTAGTACACCCTTAAAAGCTAGTGAACCATCACATCTTCTAAAGACAAACACATCTACATTTGTAAATAGACAATTATATCCCATTTTGCATAATTGACTAACAGATAACAAATTATATCCAAGCGACTCAACTAAAAACACATTAGAAATAGAGTGCTCAGATGAAATAGCAATTTTACCTAACCCTTTTACCTTGCCTTAGTTCCCATCACTGAATATTATTGAATCTTGGGAATCCTTGTTCTTGACGTAGGAAGAGAACATCCTCTTTTCCCCCGTCATGTGGTTTGTGCATCCGCTGTTGATAATCCAGCTTGAACCCCCAGATGCATAAACCTACAAGGCAAATTTAGGCTTGGGTCTTAGGTACCCAACTCTTGTTGGGTCCTACAAGGTTAGTCACAATTGTCTTAGGGACCCAAATGCAAGTTTTATCTCCCTTGCATCTTGCCCCTAACTTCCTAGCAATCACTTTCTTATTCTTTCTATAAATGGCAAAAGAAGCATTGCAAGCATGATATATTGTAGAAGGTTCACTAACTTTCCTAGGAACATGAACAACATTTCTCCTAGGCATATTATGAACAACATTTCTCTTACCAACATTTCTATCATGCACATAGGAAGAACTAGAAGCAAACATGGCATGAGAATCAAAAGCATCATATGCATTATTACTCCTATAAGTATTTCTAGATTGTCTCCTATCATGGTACATAAAAGCATGGTTCTTTTGCACACTACTAGCCATAGGGGCCTTCCCTTTCTCCTTGGCGGAGATGGGAGCCTTAGGGCTTGTTAAGTTCTTGACTTCCCTCTTGAAGCCAAGACCATCCTTAATTGAGGGGTGTCTACCAATTGTGTAGGCATCCCTTGCAAATTTTAGTTTGTCAAATTCACTCTTGCTAGTCTTAAGTTGAGCATTAAGACTAGCTACTTCATCATTTAATTTAGAAATGCACTCTAGGTGTTCACTACAAGTATCAACATTAAGATCTTTACACCTAGTGCAAACATGTTCTACACAAGAGTTAGATTTACTAGCTACTTCTAGTTTAGCATTTAAATCATCATTAACACCTTTTAAAGTAGCAATGGTTTCATGACAAGTAGATAGTTCATAAGAAAGCATTTCATTTCTTTTAACTTCTAAAGCATGAGCTTTTTGTGCCTCTACAAATTTATCATGTTCTTCATACAACAAATCCTCTTGCTTTTCTAAAAGTCTATCCTTTTCATTCAAGGCATCAATTAACTCATTAATTTTGCCAATTTTAATTCTATCCAAACCTTTAAATAAACTAGAATAGTCTATCTCATCGTCATCACTAGAATCATCATCACTTGAAGAAGCATAAGTGGTATCCCGAGTACATACCTTCTTCTTCTTTGCCATGAGGTATGTGTGATGCTCGTTGGGGAAGAGGGATGACTTGTTGAAGGCAGTGGCGGCGAGTCCTTCATTGTCGGAGTCGGAGGAGGAGCAGTCCGAATCCCACTCCTTTCCGATATGTGCCTCGCCCTTGGCCTTCTTGTAATTCTTCTTCTTCTCCCTCTTGTTTCCTTTTTCCTGGTCACTATCATTATTGGGACAGTTAGCAATAAAATGACCAAGCTTACCACATTTGAAGCATGAGCGCTTCCCCTTTGACTTGTCTTGCTTGGCTGTCCCTTGCGACCCTTAAGCGTCGTCTTGAAGCGCTTGATGATGAGGGCCATCTCTTCATCATTTAGCCCTGCCGCCTCAACTTGCGCCACCTTGCTAGGTAACTCCTCCTTGCTTCTCGTTGCCTTGAGAGCAACGGGTTGAGGCTCATTGATTGGACCATTCAGTGCGTCGTCCACGTACCTCGCCTCCTTGATCATCATTCGCCCGCTTACGAATTTTCCAAGGACTTCTTCGGGCGACATTTTGGTGTACCTAGGATTCTCATGAATATTATTCACCAAATGAGGATCAAGAACGGTAAAGGACCTTAGCATTAGTCGGACGACATCGTGGTCCGTCCATCGCGTGCTTCCGTAGCTCCTTATTTTGTTGATAAGGGTCTTGAGCCGGTTGTATGTTTGGGTTGGCTCCTCGCCCCTTATCATCGCAAATCTTCCGAGCTCGCCTTCTACCAACTCCATCTTGGTGAGCAAGGTGACGTCATTCCCCTCATGAGAGATCTTGAGGGTGTCCCAGATTTGCTTGGCATTGTCCAAGCCGCTCACCTTATGGTACTCGTCCCTGCACAAGGAGGCTAACAACACAGTAGTAGCTTGTGCATTTCTATGAATCTGTTCATTAATAAAAATAGGACTATCCGAGCTATCAAATTTCATTCCATTCTCAACAATCTCCCATATGCTTGGATGGAGAGAGAACAGGTGACTACGCATTTTGTGGCTCCAAAATCCGTAGTCATCCCCATCAAAGTGTGGAGGCTTGCCGAGAGGAATGGAGAGCAAATGTGAATTTGAACTTTGAGGAATACGCGAATAATCGAAAGAAAAGTTTGAGTTAACCGTCTTTCGTTTGTCGTAGTCATGGTCGTCGTTGTCCTTATGGGAAGAAGTGGACTCATCACTGTCGTCGTAGTAGACGATCTCCTTGATGCGTCTCGTCTTCTTCTTCTTTCCATCTTTGCGTCTGTGGCCTGAGCCTGAGTCGGTAGGCTTGTCATCCTTCGGCTCGTTGACGAAGGACTCCTTCTCTTTATCGTTGATCACGATTCCCTTCCCCTTAGGATCCATCTCTTCGGGCGATTAGTCCCTTTGTGAAGACAACGGCTCTGATACCAATTGAGAGCACCTAGAGGGGGGGGGGTGAATAGGTGATCCTGTAAAACTTGAAACTTAAGCCACAAAAACTTGGTTAAGCGTTAGCACAATAATCGCCAAGTGGCTAGAGAGGAGTCTTCAACAAAACACAATAACCACAAAGATATCAATCACAGAGATGGCACGGTGGTTATCCCGTGGTTCGGCCAATACCAACGCTTGCCTACTCCACGTTGTGGCGTCCCAACGGACGAGGGTTGCAATCAACCACTCTCAAGTGGTCCAAAGACCCACTTGAATACCACGGTGTTTTGCTTGCTTTTCTTAATCCCGTTCGCGAGGAATCTCCACAACTTGGAGCCTCTCGCCCTTACACTTGAAGTTCACAAAGAAGCACGGAGTAAGGGAGGAATTAGCAACTCACACAAGACACAAAGATTACAGCAAATACGCACACACAAAACCAAGACTTAAGCTCAAAAGACTAGCACACTAGAACGGAGCTCAAATCACTAGAATGTCGAACAAGTGTGCAAGAATGGAGTGTGAGTGATCAAGAGTGTTCAAGGAATGCTTGGTGTGCTCCTCCATGCGCCTAGGGGTCCCTTTTATAGCCCAAGACAGCTAGGAGCCGTTGAGAGCAATCCTGGAAGGCAGATCTTGCCTTCTGCCGACTGGCGCACTGGACAGTCCAGTGCACCACCGGACACTGTCCGGTGAAGATATCCTTCCTTATTTGGCGAAGCCGATCGTTCGAGTCTGAGAGCCGTTGGCGCACCGGACACTGTGCGGTGCACATCGGACAGTCCGGTGCACCAATGTGACCGTTGGCTCGGCCACGCGTCACGCGCGGAATCCTCGGCCGACCGTTGCCCTGGCTGACTGTTGACTCACCGGACAGTCCGGTGCACCACCGGACAGACCTGTTAATTTTAGCCGTACGCCGTTAATCATCTCCTGAGAGCGACGAGTTCGCCTGTGAATGGCTCACCGGACAGTCCGGTGCACCACCGGACAGACCGGTGAATTTTAGCCGTACACCACCGTCGGAGTCCCGAGAGCAGCCTGTTCGCCAGAGCCAGCCTGGCGCACCGGACACTGTCCGGTGCACCACCGGACAGTCCGGTGCACCCAGACTGAGCAGACTTTGGCAGAACAAAGCCATCTCATTTCCAACTCGATTTTTCCTGTTTCCAGCACTTAGACACAATACATTAGTCCATAAAACAATGTACTAAGTCTAGAAACATACCTTTTGACATGATTTGCACTTTGTCCACCACTTTGCATAGATTAACACAAAAACACTTGTGTTGGCACTCAATCACCAAAATACTTAGAAATGGCCCAAGGGCACATTTCCCTTTCACGAATAAGGTTTACAAGATGAGGATCAATAACACTAAATGACCTTAGCATGAGTCAAACAACGTTATGGTCCGTCCATCTTGTACTCCCATAACTCTGGATTTTGTTCACCAGGGTCTTGAGCGTATTGTATGTTTCGGTTGGCTCCTCTCCCCTTTACATGGCGAATCTCCCAAGCCCACCTTCCACCAGTTCCATCTTTGTAATCATGGTGGCGTCATTACCCTCGTGAGAGATTTTGAGGGTATCCCATATTTGTTTGTCATTATCCAAGCCGCTGACTTTGTTGAATTCATCCCTGCATAGAGATGCTAACAAAATAGTAGTAGCTTGGGCATTTTTATGTATTTGCTCATTAATAAATACAAGATTATCACTACTATCGAAATGCATTCCATTTTCCACTATTTCCTAGATACTAGGATGGAGAGAGAATAAATGACTATGCATTTTATGACTCTAGAAAGAAATAATCTTCTCCATCAAAGTGAGGGGGTTTTCTAAGAGGAATAGACAATAAATGTGCATTCGAATTGTAGGGCATACAAGAATAATCAAAAGAATAGTTTTGATTAACTGTTTTCTTTTTTAAGGACGAATCGTCGTCGTCCCTTGGTGAAGAGGAGGCATCGCTGTTGTAGTAGATGATCTTCATAATGCGCATCTTCTTCTTTCTGTTCTTTTTCTTGTGACTCGAGCCTGAGTTAGTGGGCTTGTCACCTTTTGCCTCGTCAACATAGAGAGTCTCCTCCTTGTCGTTGATCACCATCCCCTTGCCTTTAGAATCCATCTCTTCGGGCGGTTAGTCCCTGAATGAAGAGTACGACTCCGATACTAATTGAGAGCACCTAGTGGGGGGGTGAATAGGTGATCCTGTAAAAATCAAGACTAAACAACACAAACTTGGTTTATAAATGTTAGTGAAGTCAAAACCAAGGTGCTATGAATAGAGAGGGAGAGAACTCTTCACTTGATTGTTCCTTTAGAATGTGTATTTGAACTTAGGAACAATAACACAAGTGATTAAGTGAGAACTCTAAGGAAGAAAGCAATCACAATAGAAAGTCACACAAGAGACACGGTGATTTTATCCATGGTTCGGCCAATGCCTACTCCACGTTGTGGTGACCTCCTTCGGTCAAAGAATTGCACTCAATCCCTCTCAAGTGATCCAAAGATCAAACTTGAGTACCATGGTTTTCTTCCTTTTCTCAAGAATTTCCTTTGTGAGGAATCTCCACAAGTTGGAGCCTCTCACCCTTACAAGATTGGTCACACTTAAACCACAAGAGTAAGGGAGGGAATAGAAACACACACAAGAGCTAGAGTCGCAACAACGACACGCAAGTCAAGAAACGAGCACACAACACAGCGCAGCAAGTTCACAGCTCAGATAAGTGCTCAAATATCAAACACAAAGAATCGAATGCGTGCTTGCGGAGTCTAGGCGTCTTAGGATGTTTAAGAGGTGTTTCGTGTACTGCTCAATGCGCTTAGGGGTCCCTTTTGTAGCCCCAAGGAAGCTAGGAGCCGTTGGAGCTCCATTTGGAAGGTAATAGTTGCCATTTGTCCGTGGGCGCACCATAAAGTCCGGTGCACCACTGGACAGTGAACAGTGCACGCTCTCCTTCCTTTTCTAGCAAACCTGACCGTTGCAGCCACGAGACCGGTGGCACACTGGACAGTTCGTGTGGCCTAGTGACCATTGGTGCGGGCCACGCGTCGCCCACTGATTGCGCTGCCGATCGTTGGCGTGGGCGCAGCTGGCTCACCGGACAGTTTGGTGCACACCGAACAGTCCGGTGAATTATAGCCGCGGCTCGCCCAACTTTCCCCGAGAGCAGCGAGTTCGTCGCGTGCGCCAGCCTGGGCACCAGACACTGTCTAGTGCACCACAGGCTGGTGCAAGTCTGGATGGACTTAGCCAAACTTCTCCAATCCAATCTCATTTGATTTGACAAGGTTCCTAGCACTTAAAGGAATATGTTAGTACCAAAAACAATTCACTAAGGCTTAAGTCATACCTTGATTCTTGATTTGCATCTCTTTGATACTTCGCACACATCAACCAAATCATTATGTGTTGGGCATCTAATCACCAAAACATTTATAGAAATGTCCCAAGGGCAAATTTCCCTTTCACTCATGCTAGCCCTTCTTTGCTGTTCCATACAACTTCCTACCGGCTCTTTCCATGAAATATGAATTTATTTTCTTATGTCTTGTAATACCTGGTCTGGATCATCCAGGAACAAAGATCGATGTGATGATGAGACCCCTGATTGAAGAATTTATTTCTAGGGCACATGTTCTACCATGAGCAGACGTAGAGCGCTGGCAGAACATTTGCGTCCAGACGATTTAAGTTAGTTGTTAAATTACATTATGTAAGTTAGTTAATGTTGTATGATGTAAGTTACTTGTTTCATAGCATGCTAAAATCGAGTGACAGTCGAGAGAAGATGCTACAGTTGGGGTGGTGGTAGAGGACCATGCGAGAAATGATGATGAAGATGATGGTGGAGATGATGTGGGAGATGATTCTGGTGGATATTCTACAGGCGTGGATTGTGGTGCTGGTGGAGATTCCACAGCTGGGTCTAGAACTTCTAGACTTAGGAGAATGAGGAAGCTGCATTTTGTTGGACTACCTCTAGAGCTTCCACTCGAATCTCGAGTTTTGATAAAACCAAGTGGAAAGTGAGTGACATAGTCTTTGCTTAATTGTTATCAAAAGTTATGTTTTTATTTTCACATTGTTTTCTGCTTGCAGGACTTGGATCGATGACTCGTTCACAGGCACAGGACACTACAGGCAGGTGAACATGGTCCTTGGTAATCTTGTTCGTCTCCACTAGCCTAGTCTTGTGACTTTGCCTACTGGCGAGTCTATCCTCACCACCACTTGGGAGCATTATCGATATGGTGTCTGTAGAATGTTTGGCAACACACAAGCACTAGTTTGGGATGCATTCTGGGTATGAATTGTTTTTACTAATTTCGTTGTCCTATATATGGTTGCTTGTATGATAACACTATTTTTTTGCAAAAATGGTACAAGTTGCTGGAAGATGGGTCATATGATCTGAACGCTCATTACGTGTTTGAGTATAACGCGAACGATGTCGTTGCAGATGCAAAGTGTAGGATTATGGGGAGGCTACGCTAGCAAAAAACAAAATTTTCGACCCCATAAAACCAAGAACTACTGCGGTATAGGTCATGGAATTACCACTAGACGCGTAACGCAAGGGAATACGTCTCGATATAGACGAACACGTCGAGCAGTGCCGTGCAGTCGCCGACGTCCTTCACGTCCTCGCGTGGTTCATCCTAGTGATATAGATGCAGCACCTCCGAGGTATCCACACATACAGGGAGGAAGCGCCGCATACCGAACTGCTAGGTTTGCGATGGCGGCTGCGCGAGGGCGAGAGGCGAGCGGCTGCTTGTTTGCTGGTGGCGAATTAGGGTTAGCCTAACCGTGCCCCCGACCCTCATTATATAGGCGTTATGGTGGGCTTTTGACTCCGAGGTCCATCGGTAACCCTAAAGCCCAGTCTAATTTCGGATCTAATCCGAGTTAGGCTTCCTTCCCTTAAGTGTGTGAACCTATAGGTTCACGTACAAATAGACATGGCCCGAGTACTCTTACTTGGCCCAATAATTGACAGTGGCCTCTAGCAAAACATGTCAACTCCTATGCGCACGTAAAAATCATATCAGACAAACCATTGCAACATTACATATATGTTGTTCCCTTTGTCTCACGATATTTGGTCTGGCTCTAAGCTGACCTCTCTTTCTTGATACTGTGAATTGGAATCCTTTCAATGGTTAACTCTTAACCGTAGCACGGCCATGCATTTCTTGATCCAATCACTCGAGGGGCCCAGAGATATCTCTCTCAAGAAGAGAGGGACAAATTCCACCTTGATTGACCATGCCTCACATCATGCTTCTGTAAAGCCCTAAAATTTGTATAAGGTAAAAAAATAATAAAATGATTAGACAAGTAAATGAGTGGGTGTTTCGGGGATCCCTTGGTTTCCTTTTTATTTATCTCTACATACTCAACTAATGGTATTAAATTATGCAAATAACAAATAAATAAATAAAGAAATGTGCACCTCATGCTAACGTTATTTCTGTGATGCATCTTGTTTGAATCAAGGAATCATAATTTAAATTGACCTCAAATAAAAAAAATAAAACAAAGGGGAGAAAGGAAATTTTAATAAAGTCATTCCTTCCATATTTAAACAATAGGGAGAATAATAAATAAGAATAATAAATAAATAATTTCAGTTCAAGTAATAGAAGAATTAGAATTTGGTTTGATGTTTGAAACCTAAAAAATAAAACCAGAATTCGAATTTAGTTTGAATTTTTGATTTGGAAACAAAACAGAAATTATAAAAGAAAAATAAAACAAAAGTGGAAAACGCACATGAGCTGACTTCTTCCCTGGCTCGGCCCAGCTCCGGCCTCCCTCGGCCTGCTAAAGCGCGCACCCTCGACCTTCCTGCCAATTTCCCCGCCACGCTCAATCTCTGAAATGCGGGGCCCGCGCTATCAGTCATGGTAGCGCGCTCTCGCGATCTCCTTTCGCTGACAGGTGGGCCGACATAGTCAGCCTCAGCCTCTTCCACGTTTTCCCTGGGATTCCAACACCGACAGCCTGGGCCCACGAACTAGTATCTCTTTTGCCACGCGCGCTTGCCTCACAGCTGCTGACTCGAAAGACCCCACTGTTTAGCCCCTGTGCGCGCGCTTGTCACCAAGCCACCGACTAGTGGGCCCATTTGTCAGCTCGTCCGTCCACCTCGGAATAGAACCACGCTCGGACTCTGTACGCCGCGACGTCCGCCGCCAGGATCGGGCGGATTCCGCTGGCCGTTCCAACCACCGCCGGGAGCTTCGGATCTCGGGAGGAGTCTACAGCCCTGCCCATCTCCATAAAACCCGGCCGAATCCCTCTCACCTGGACCATTGACGAGCTGAAGCACAGTGGGCGCTGGAGGGAAGAACGGAGAAAACTCAGGCATGTTCGCCGCTGGTGTCTGCCCATGCGCCCGCTGCCCTGGGGACTTCATCGTTGGGTCAGGAAGAATCGACAAAGCCAGTGGTACATGCGCGTGGGGTGTGGTGTGTGCAACATCAACCGACAACAGAGGGATTGCTCGTCGTACTTCGCCATCGGCTACCAATCCGCCTCGCGTCATGGGTAGCGTCGCCGTCGCTGTTATAGCTGGTATGGATGCCCTCAACTAGTTCGTCTTGGTTTTCTCTTCGCACAACGTTGGATGACATGGCGATTGGCGTATTGGGGTGCGCTACTGCGTCGCGCCGGTAATGGCGCCGCCGCCGTAGGCGCTCTCATCCCTCGCGTCCGTCGGCCGGAGTGAAGAAGACAACCGGGATCCATTGATCCGGGAGCATATGGCTAGGATTAGATCGTGCATACCCGTTCGGCCAGGATGCTTCGGGGCCGTTAGATCCTGGTTGAAGGATAGGGATCGGATCACACTGTAATAAAATCCTGGCCTTTGGATCTGATCCGTGGGCTGGCATTGCATGCGCTTCATGATCTAATCTGGACGGTCGAATAGCAATTAGACGGATCGAGTTAGATGGTACCCCTTCGCCTCGGCATTTATTCTAAAGACCCCCTCGGCTTTTCTCAAATCAACCCACCACCCGAGTCAGTGTTAAGATCATTACAGAGAAGACCTCAGATTTACAAAATGAACCCTGAACTCCTGTTAAATTGTGCCTGTAGTACACTTATTCGCTGGAATTAATAAAATAGACCTAGAAAAGGATTTCTTGTGTAAAGGAAATAATAAATCCTTACAAAATTCATAACTTCTACGTTTTAACTCAGATTTGACCCATTCAAGTTGCGTTAGCTTCGTAATAGAATTATCTACATCTTGGTAACCTTATTTTATCGTGAAACATGTTTGTAAATAATTAATTTGTTTACCCTATGCTCATTGGATTAACTTACTTAATTTAAAAATTAAAGTAGTATTTTCACTTCCTAGTTGTAATTTGACAAAAATACATTTTCTAGTTAAGTTATAACTTGGATTAAAATTAAATTAATGGTTTCTTAGGAATATCTTTCTCACATGATTTATAATAATCAACCTAGAACCTAGTTTTCCTATTTAATCACATAAACCTTTGGAAAATCGTAACTCGATAATCGTAACTCCAAAATTAATGATTCTTGTTCCTACGATCTTGTTAGGACGCGTAGAATATTCTTATATAGTTTGTTATTATGTTTGGTGTGATGTTAATTTTGCCTATACCATGCTTGTTTGTATTGCTACGACTAGCGCGAGGTTACGATCCACCTGAAGAGCAAGTTGGTACTAGAATCTTAAGTGCCAGGCAAGTTGTGCCCTTGATCACTTCTTTTTACCCATTCATGTTCTAATTAATCGTAATGATCTGCATAGGTTAATTTTGATGGGACCCAATAGGTTACCCTAGTTTGACTGTCTTTATACCTTGTTTACCACTGAATCTTTGGGTAGTACATGCTATTGCTTTATGTGGTTTTGGGTATAAAGATACATTTTATTCATGATTATCTTTTATTATCAGCTGTTATTTATTGTTCATGATAAGATCATTATGTTAATTGGAACATGGAGAACCACCCGGGAAAATAGTGCTACCACAAGGGTTTAATGGGACGCCCTTGGCCAACTAACTAGGAAAGCTAGTGGAAGACTACCTTACCGGAAAGGGGCAAGGGCTGTAGGGGAGTGGTCAGTGTAGGGAGGTCCTCGGGTTGATTTTGTTGCGATGGCGGTCAGACGAGGGATTTGTCACACCCGGGTTTTGGGGCACCAAGACTCGGGCGCGAACATAATCACCAGGTGTGCTGGGACCAAGTCTCACACATATCATGAATCATGGCACATGATCGATTGTCACATCTTTACTATATAATAGGAGTTCTATACAAAATAAATAAATAATTACATTACAAGGAGACAACGGTCCAGCAACCCAAAGTTGACTGGGAGACGACGACCTAGACCACTCACGATCTCATCACAGCATCCTCCAAGCGCCTCATCCTGCGGTACCTGTTCTTGACCTGTGGGGGGGGGTGTGAGACAGCAAGAGTGAGCTCACATACGTTCATAGCTCAACAAGTTGTGGGAAATAATGTGCATGAACTCGCCAAAGGTGGGAGCTCACGTGAAGTGTAAGGCTTACCAAAGAGGATGGTTGAAGCTGAGCATTGCTTTTAAAGTTGGTCAAAATTTTATTAGCAATTACTAAGTATAAGTAAATACCAAACCCAATTAAGCAGTAGAACAAAAGTATCAACATCACCTGCGATGCAATGCATATGACAAATTGAATTTAGTTCCATAAATTAATCATGTGAGTGTCCGAGCTGCTCATGACTGTGAGCACGGCTAGTATACCAGTTTTACACTCTGCAGAGGTTGCACATCATTACCCACAAGTCATGTTACCGATCTGCCAAGAGACGGCCAATCCCATACACCTCTACCGAGGAGGCGAGGCAGGGTAACACTACGAGGCCTTTACAAAGTTCCACTAGCTTCAGAAAACCCGCTACAGTTTTGTAACGCCCCGAATTTTGCAGTTGAATTTTTTCTTTTCTTTACTCGCCAAATTCGGGCATTACCTTTTCTTTTTCTTTTTCCCCTCGCTAGACCTTGACCTTTTTCCAAAGCTAGTGGGATTCGGTTTGGATTTCCCGTGTAAAGAAAACCCTAAATACTTTATGTTGTTTGATGCACCATGCCGAACCATGCATTCTTATGGATTGATTGAGAACGTGGATGCATTCATCTAGGAAGATCGGATTTCGAAAATAAGGAGAAAACCTTTTCTTTCTTTTTCTTTTTCTTTCTCTCTCCTCTTTTTCTCTCTCTCCCGCGCCGTGGGCCGCCCCTGGCCGACCCAGCCGCCCCCCCGCGCGCCCCTCTTGGGCCTCAGCCGGCCCAACCGCCCCACCCCCCTCCCCTTTTCCCCTTACCCCTCTCCCTCTCCCTCCCTCTCTCCCATTCTCTCCCTAGCCGCCGCCCTCCCCTGCCCTAGCCGCCGCCCCTGCCAAGCTCGGCCGCCCCGCGCCCCTCGCCGTCGCTCGCCCGTCCCCGGTGAGCCTCCCCTCCCCCCCCTCCTCTCTCCCTCTCCTCTCTCTCCCCTCCTCTTCCCCCAGCCCGCCCGGCCGCGCCCTGGCCCCGGCCGCGCCTGGCCCCGGCCGCGCCCCGGCCCCGGCCGCGCCCTGCCCCCGGCCGCGCCTGGCCCCCGACCGCGCCCTGGCCCCGGCCGCCCGCCTGGCTCGGCCGCCCGCCTGGCCGTCCCTGGCCGCGCCCCCGCCTCGGCCGGCCCTGGCCGCCAGTTTGGCCGCCCTGGCCGCCGGTTCGGCCGCCCCAGCCGCCCGGTTCGGTCGCCCGCGCCCGCGCCCGCGCCCAGCCCAGCCGCCCTGCCCCCGGCCGGTTCAACCGCCCCCAGGGCCGGTTCAACCGCCCCCCTTTTTTATTTTATTTTATTTTATTTTATTTTGTTTTACTTTCTGTGATCATAGTTATTTTATTTTAGGTAGGCTAATCATTGTTCATGCTATTGAAATAGGAAGCTCAATTTAAAATTCCGTTACGCTAGTTGATTCACGTAATTAATTGTTTATCTCATTCAAAGTTGATCAACTTAAAATGACTAGGTTTCCATTAGTGCATATAACAGAATTCTTTTGTTAATAACCAATTGTAACTGATCATTAGTGCATAAGCTTTAACCCCCTGCGAGACCTTTCCCCGTTTCTTTCTAACCATAACAAATGCGATATCGAATGTCATACTTGATGCATACTCACTTTATTTGTTCCCTTGTATGGTGTACTGTTCTTTTGTATTAAATATGTGGATGTATGTATGTTTGCGCTCGCATAGAGAACGATCCGGTCGAAGAGCCCGAGGAATTCGCAGGAGAAGCCCCTGAGCAGCAGTCGGTTGGTGGAGGCAAGTGTCCTTTGACCTATCTCTGTCCTATTCATTCTTTAATTCACCTCCCGCATTACATATTTATACTTAAGGATTGACTAGCTTTTGTTATCCATGTCCTTGTTTACCTATTTGGGTCGGATTATTACTGCTTAGTCTGATGCTATTGCTCAACTCTAATCAATGAACATGATGTGATTATCTATGATACGCTGTTTTCCCTTCTTATTTATGATCATATTTGTGACCTTCAAGGGGACTCGAGCGGTTTCTCGAGTGCCTCTCCGTAAGGACCTGTTCAATGGATGACCGCCCGGGAAAACAGTGCAACCATGAGGGTGGAATGGGACGCCCTTAGCTGAATAATTGGAGGAACCGGGGTGTAGATCGCTTAGCCGTCGTGCCGTCAATGGGGCTCGGTGTATGCGGCTCGCTCTGCCAAGGTTGATTTGTCCCTTGGGGAGGAGTGCGGTACATTTAGGAAACCTAACGGGTGGCTACAGCCCCGGGGAATCTTTGTAAAGGCTACGTAGTGAGACCCTGCCTATTCACCTTGGTAGTGTTTAAGGGTTTGATCGGCCCGAGGCAAGAGGGAATCACGGCTTGTGGGTAAAGTGCACAACCTCTGCAGAGTGTTATGAAACTGATATATCAGCCGTGCTCGCGGTTATGAGCGGCCAAGGGAGCTCCAGAGATTAGTGATACTTGATCAGAGATACTTTGGTACAGGTGGCAATGAGATTGATGGTTCTGATTATGATTATGGTATTGGTAAGTGGTATTCTTTCCGTTTGGAAAGGATACATTGGGCTAATAACTTGGGTTAATGTTAAAACTTGGCTCTCTACTAGTAAGTAATAACCTGACCAACTAAAAGCAACTGCTTGACTTATCTCCACATAAAGCTAGTCCACTACAGCCAAACGGGATGCTTGCTGAGTATGTTGATGTGTACTCACCCTTGCTCTACACACCAAACCCCCCCCCCAGGTTGTCAGCATTGCAACCACTGCTCAGGAGAAGATGAAGTTGTGGAAGGAGACTTCCAGGAGTTCCAAGACTACGACGAGTTCTAGGTGTGGGTTAGCGGCAACCCCCAGTCGGCTGCCTGTGAAGGCCGCGTTATCTACGTTTCTTTTCCGCACTTTGATTTATTGTAAGAACTATATGGACGTCTCAGACGTATGATGTAATCGACTATTATTTCCCCTTTTAATACTATTTGAGCACTGTGTGATGATGTCCATGTTATGTAACTGCTGTGTACGTGAATAACTGATCCTGGCACGTACATGGTTCGCATTCGGTTTGCCTTCTAAAAAACCGGGTGTGACATAAGTGGTATCAAAGCCGTGCTGACTGTAGGACCGCTAACCTAGAGTAGAATGGTCGTTCTAAGGACTATAGACCTGTGTCCCTGCCTTGACTTTGATATCCCTTCAAAAGTTGGTCATACCGACCAAACCTATGTTCTACTATACATTATACCTTGCTGAAAATTATGTTTTATTCTGATCCTTCATTTATTTATGATTCATTACTTGCTGGTCATATTAATTCTGTTCTCACCCTTTTGCTTGCGATGTCTTTTGTAGATGGCTCGACTTAGACACACTGCACGAAAGTCCGTCATCCCCTTCTTACCCTCCCGCCTTGCTGAGCGTCCGCTTCGCCGTCCCGTGGCCGGACAGTCCAGCCACTTGGAGAGACTGCACCACCGCCTGCATGAGGAGCAGGAACATCGACGACAGGAGCAGCATGGCTCTTCCTTCTCGCTCCAACAGGAGATAGAGTCTGTGAGGAGCTGCTCTCCTGTGCTTCCCCTGGAGGCGCCCCCTGCACCACCACTGGGCGCCCCAGCTTCCGGAGTAGCTGTTGGAGGAGATCCAGACAACGGAGGTGGCGACGACAGCTTGAGCCATGACATCAACCTCTCTGCTGACCATGAGCCGGAAGGATGGGTTGCTCGACCCATCACTCGCGACGCTGCTCGCGGGTGTCACTTCCACGACGCGCTCGACACCCTGCTACGTCGGGCACTTGACCGGCGTACTTGGTCCATCGAGTATCGCTGTGTGGTCTACCAGCATAGTCGCGGGGTCTACCCGGACCGCTGGGAGGCGACCTGTTTGGTGCGCCGTCCGGAGAACAGTCTCCAGGGCGCGGAGGCTTGCTCAGAGCACTATTCTATCTCTGAGCGGGACTCAGCTGAGGCAGCCATGCAGGATGCTGCACGGCGTGCGCTTTCGCACTACTACTCGGTTCTCGGTGGGGTAGCTGACGGTCTTGACCTGAAGTATTACCCCCGCCGTCCATCTGGCAGCACAGGAGGCGTGATTGTTTCACCTGCTGGTGAGGACAATCCTAGGTTGAGCAGCACAGTCAACCTAGCCGCCGTGCTAAACACGGAGCTGGACCATGCATTAGACGAGCTGAGTAGGGCTCGTGCTGAGATCGCCCTGCTGCGGGCTGAGCGCACGGAACGTCGTCACCTGGATGATGGTTCCCCCGCTCCCGTCGGGACTCAGCACCCGTACCGCTCACCTCGGTGTGGACTCCAGTCTTATGGCAATCCCGACTGCAAGACCAAGATAAATCTAGAACCATAGATCGTTAGAGTTAGATCTTGTAATTAATACGAAATATATATACATAGAAGCTTCAGTCTTAGCGTTAGTCTCGGTCTTAGTTAGTCTTAGTTAGACAGGGTAGTTTGCTATATCCTGTGCATTTATGTTTGTCATGATGAACTATGTTTGGTTTGGATCTTTGTAATGATTGTCACCAGAGTGTGGGTTTCCCCTGCATTTTGGTTTACCTATTATGTTAATGGAGTTAGTTATATAGTTGGGAAAACCTTTATTCTACTTTCCTCTTTATCTGAGAAGCTGTGTGGTCTGTGTTGGAGATCAGTGAAGATGCTCATCTGTTCAGTGCTGTTGGAGAATTCTATACTCTTTTCTTATGCTGCAAGATTTGCCAGATCAGTTCTGATGTGTGGTTGCGTTCTGCAGATGTCAGAGAACAGGCGCAGAGGAGGAAGGCGTGCTCAGCAGGAGCAAGCCGCTCCGCAGGATGAGGCGCCCCAGCAGCAGCAGCTGCCGCCCCCGCCCCCGATGTCGATCGAGCAGATGTTTCTGATGCAGACTCAGGCAGTTCAGGCCATCGGTCAGACTCTGGCCGCCATTCAGCAGCAGCAGCAGCAAGCACCACCCCAGCCTCAGATGCCTCAGATGCCCAGAGACAAGCGTGATGAATTCATGAGAGGTCATCCCCCAACGTTCGCTCACTCCTCTGACCCCATGGATGCTGAAGATTGGCTGCGCACTGTGGAGCGGGAGTTGCATACCGCTCAGTGTGATGACAGGGAGAAAGTCTTGTATGGTCCCCGTCTGTTGAGAGGAGCAGCCCAATCATAGTGGAGTCTTACCTCGCCACCCATGCCGACCCCGATACCATCACCTGGGAAGAGTTCAGAGGTAGCTTTCGTCAGTACCATGTGCCTGCAGGTCTGATGACAGTGAAGAAGGAGGAGTTCCTGGCCCTTAAGCAAGGGTCATTATCTGTCAGTGAGTATCGAGACAGGTTTCTGCAGTTGTCTCGCTATGCTCCTGAAGATGTCAACACCGACGCCAAGCGATAGTACCGTTTTCTGAGAGGCTTGGTTGACCCTCTGCAGTATCAACTGATGAATCATACCTTCCCGACATTCTAGCACCTGATTGACAGAGCAATCATGACAGAAAGGAAGCGTAAGGAGATGGAGGATCGTAAGCGCAAGATCAGTGGACCCCAGCCTGGAAGCAGCAGCCGTCCCCGTTTTTCAGGCAATCAACCTCAGCAGTTCAGGCAGAATCAGCGTCCACCTCAGCAGCATCAGCAGCGTCAGCAGTATCAGCAGTTCCAAAGGCAGTACCCTCAGCATCAGTATCAGAATTGTCAGAGCAATCAGTCAGGAGGAGGTCAGTTTCAGAGGCAGAATCAGCAGACACCTCGTCTTCCTGCCCCCGCAACTCAGCAGAGCAATCAGGCAGCACCAGCTCAGGTTGGAAACAGAGCATGTTTCCACTGTGGAGAGCAAGGCCATTGGGTGATGCAATGTCCGAAGAAGGCAGCCCAGCAGCAGTCAGGCCCCAATGCCCCAGCAAAGCAGAATGTGTCCCAGCCTGGAGCAGGCAACCGCTCTCAACCGCGCTATAATCATGGGAGACTGAACCACTTGAAGGCTGAAGCAGTTCAGGAGACCCCTGGCATGACAGTAGGTATGTTCCCAGTCGACTCCCATATTGCAGAAGTGTTATTTGATACTGGAGCAACGCATTCTTTCATTACTGCATCATGGGTGAAAGCACATAATCTTCCAATTACTACCATGTCAACCCCCATTCAAATTGACTCAGCCGGTGGTAGAATTCGAGCTGATAGTATATGTTTGAATGTAAGTGTGAAAATAAGGGGGATAGCGTTTCCCACTAACCTTATAGTAATGGGTACTCAGGGAATAGATGTCATCCTAGGGATGAATTGGCTAGATAAGTATCAGGCAGTTATCAGTTGTGATAAAAGGACAATCAAGTTGGTGTCCCCACTAGGAGAGGAAGTGGTGACCGAGTTAGTCCCGCCTGAGCCGAAGAGAGGAAGTTGTTATCAGATGGCTGTCGATAGCAGTGAAGCAGACCCAATTGAGAGTATCAAGATGGTGTTCGAGTTCCCAGATGTGTTTCCAAAGGATTTACCGGGTATGCCACCAGAGCGGAAAGTTGAATTCGCTATAGAGCTTCTTCCTGGAACCGCCCCCATCTTTAAGAGAGCTTACAGAATATCTGGACCAGAGTTGGTTGAGCTTAAGAAGCAGATTGATGAGCTGTCAGAGAAAGGTTACATCCGGCCAAGCACCTCGCCTTGGGCCGCCCCTGTCCTGTTTGTGGAGAAGAAAGATGGCACCAAGAGGATGTGTATCGATTATCGAGCTTTGAATGAAGTCACGATCAAGAACAAGTATCCTTTGCCCAGAATAGAAGATCTGTTCGACCAGTTGAGAGGAGCCAGTGTGTTCTCCAAGATCGATCTGAGGTCAGGTTATCATCAGCTCAGGATCCGACCTTCGGACATTCCGAAGACGGCATTCATTACCAAGTATGGGTTGTATGAGTTCACAGTGATGTCTTTTGGTTTGACCAATGCACCAGCGTTCTTCATGAACTTGATGAACAGTGTATTCATGGATTATCTCGATAAGTTTGTGGTGGTATTCATTGATGACATTCTGGTTTATTCTCAAAGCGAAGAAGAGCACGCAGATCATTTGAGGATGGTATTGCAGAGATTGCGAGAGCACCAGTTGTATGCAAAGTTGAGCAAGTGTGAGTTCTGGATCAGTGAAGTCCTGTTCTTGGGTCACATAATCAACAAGGAAGGATTGGCTGTGGATCCGAAGAAAGTGGCAGACATTTTGAACTGGAAAGCGCCAACGGATGCTCGAGGAATCAAGAGCTTCATAGGAATGGCCGGATATTATCGACGATTCATTGAAGGGTTTTCAAAGATTGCGAAACCAATGACAGCGTTGCTAGGCAACAAAGTTGAGTTCAAATGGACCCAGAAATGCCAAGAGGCCTTCGAAGCGCTGAAAGGGAAGTTGACGACAGCGCCTGTCTTAGTCTTGCCTGATGTGCACAAGCCCTTCTCTGTGTACTGTGATGCTTGTTACACAGGTTTGGGATGCGTGTTGATGCAAGAGGGAAGAGTTGTGGCTTACTCGTCCCGACAGCTGAAGGTTCATGAGAAGAATTACCCAATCCATGATCTAGAGTTGGCAGCAGTGGTTCACGCACTGAAGACATGGAGGCACTATCTGTATGGGCAGAAATGCGATGTTTACACAGATCACAAGAGTCTGAAGTACATATTTACTCAGACAGAGCTGAATATGAGGCAAAGAAGATGGTTAGAGCTGATCAAAGACTATGAGTTGGAGATCCATTACCATCCAGGCAAAGCGAATGTAGTGGCAGATGCTTTGAGCAGGAAGAGTCAAGTCAATCTGATGGTCGCTCGTCCGATGCCTTATGAGTTGGCCAAGGAGTTTGACAGGTTGAGTCTCGGATTTCTGAACAATTCGCGAGGAGTCACAGTTGAATTGGAACCTACCTTGGAGCGAGAAATCAAAGAAGCGCAGAAGAATGATGAGAAGATCAGTGAGATTCGACGACTGATTTTGGAAGGCAAAGGCAAAGATTTTCGAGAAGATGCTGAAGGCGTGGTATGGTTCAAAGACCGCTTGTGTGTTCCCAATGTCCAGTCTATTCGGGAGTTGATTCTCAAGGAAGCCCATGAGACAGCTTATTCGATTCACCCTGGCAGTGAGAAGATGTATCAGGATCTGAAGAAGAAATTCTGGTGGTACGGAATGAAGAGGGAAATCGCAGAGCATGTGGCTATGTGCGATAGTTGTCGAAGAATTAAGGCAGAGCACCAGAGACCAGCTGGATTGTTGCAACCGCTGCAAATCCCTCAGTGGAAATGGGATGAAATTGGTATGGATTTCATAGTCGGATTGCCTCGCACTCGAGCCGGCTACGATTCTATTTGGGTAGTGGTGGACCGTTTGACCAAGTCAGCCCACTTCATACCTGTCAAGACCAGCTACAACAGTGCAGTATTGGCAGAGTTGTACATGTCTCGGATCGTTTGTCTTCATGGTGTGCCAAAGAAGATAGTGTCAGACAGAGGAACGCAGTTCACCTCTCATTTCTGGCAGCAGTTGCATGAAGCCTTGGGCACGCATCTGAATTTCAGTTCAGCATATCATCCGCAGACAGATGGTCAGACTGAAAGAACCAATCAAATTCTCGAAGACATGTTGAGAGCCTGTGCGTTGCAAGATCAGTCCGGATGGGATAAGCGATTGCCTTATGCAGAGTTTTCCTATAACAACAGTTACCAGGCCAGTTTGAAGATGTCACCGTTTCAGGCGCTTTATGGAAGGAGTTGTAGAACTCCGTTGCAATGGGATCAGCCTGGAGAGAAGCAAGTGTTCGGGCCAGACATTTTGCTTAAAGCCGAAGAGAACATCAAGATGGTCCGAGAGAATCTAAAGGTAGCGCAATCGAGGCAGCGAAGCTATGCAGACACAAGAAGAAGAGAGCTGAGTTTCGAAGTCGGAGATTTTGTCTATCTGAAAGTGTCACCGATCAGAGGAGCCAGAAGATTCGGAGTGAAAGGCAAGCTAGCACCCCGCTACATTGGTCCGTATCAAATCCTCTCAAAGCGTGGAGAAGTGGCTTATCAGCTCAGCCTGCCAGAGAATTTGTCTGCTGTGCATGATGTTTTTCATGTGTCTCAGTTGAAGAAGTGTTTGCGTGTGCCAGAAGAGCATTTGCCAGTGGAAGGTCTGGAAGTCCAGGAGGACTTGACCTATGTTGAGAAGCCAGCTCAGATCCTTGAGATTGCAGACAGAGTCACCCGAAGGAAGACCATCAGAATGTGCAAAGTCAGATGGAATCACCACTCTGAGGAAGAAGCAACCTGGGAGCGTGAAGATGATCTAATGGCTAAGTACCCAGAGCTCTTTGCTAGCCAGCCCTGAATCTCGAGGGCGAGATTCTTTTAAGGGGGATAGGTTTGTAACGCCCCGAATTTTGCAGTTGAATTTTTTCTTTTCTTTACTCGCCAAATTCGGGCGTTACCTTTTCTTTTTCTTTTTCCCCTCGCTAGACCTTGACCTTTTTCCAAAGCTAGCGGGATTCGGTTTGGATTTCCCGTGTAAAGAAAACCCTAAATACTTTATGTTGTTTGATGCACCATGCCGAACCATGCATTCTTTTGGATTGATTGAGAACGTGGATGCATTCATCTAGGAAGATCGGATTTCGAAAATAAGGAGAAAACCTTTTCTTTCTTTTTCTTTTTCTTTCTCTCTCCTCTTTTTCTCTCTCTCCTGCGCCGTGGGCCGCCCCTGGCCGGCCCAGCCGCCCCCCCGCGCGCCCCTCTTGGGCCTCAGCCGGCCCAACCGCCCCACCCCCCTCCCCTTTTCCCCTTACCCCTCTCCCTCTCCCTCCCTCTCTCCCATTCTCTCCCTAGCCGCCGCCCTCCCCTGCCCTAGCCGCCGCCCCTGCCAAGCTCGGCCGCCCCGCGCCCCTCGCCGTCGCTCGCCCGTCCCCGGTGAGCCTCCCCTCCCCCCTCCTCTCTCCCTCTCCTCTCTCTCCCCTCCTCTTCCCCAAGCCCGCCCGGCCGCGCCTGGCCCCTGCCGCGCCCTGGCCCCGGCCGCGCCTGGCCCCCGGCCGCGCCTGGCCCCGGCCGCCCGCCTGGCTCGGCCGCCCGCCTGGCCGTCCCTGGCCGCGCCCCCGCCTCGACCGGCCCTGGCCGCCAGTTCGGCCGCCCTGGCCGCCGGTTCGGCCGCCCTGGCCGCCGGTTCGGCCGCCCCAGTCGCCCGGTTCGGCCGCCCGCGCCCGCGCCCAGCCCAGCCGCCCTGCCCCCGGCCGGTTCAACCGCCCCCAGGGCCGGTTCAACCGCCCCCAGGGCCGGTTCAACCGCCCCCCCTTTTTTATTTTATTTTATTTTATTTTATTTTGTTTTACTTTCTGTGATCATAGTTATTTTATTTTAGGTAGGCTAATCATTGTTCATGCTATTGAAATAGGAAGCTCAATTTAAAATTCCGTTACTCTAGTTGATTCACGTAATTAATTGTTTATCTCATTCAAAGTTGATCAACTTAAAATGACTAGGTTTCCATTAGTGCATATAACAGAATTCTTTTGTTAAGAACCAATTGTAACTGATCATTAGTGCATAAGCTTTAACCCCCTGCGAGACCTTTCCCCGTTTCTTTCTAACCATAACAAATGCGATATCGAATATCATACTTGATGCATACTCACTTTATTTGTTCCCTTGTATGGTGTACTGTTCTTTTGTATTAAATATGTGGATGTATGTATGTTTGCGCTCGCATAGAGAACGATCCGGTCGAAGAGCCCGAGGAATTCGCAGGAGAAGCCCCTGAGCAGCAGTCGGTTGGTGGAGGCAAGTGTCCTTTGACCTATCTCTGTCCTATTCATTCTTTAATTCACCTCCCGCATTACACATTTATACTTAAGGATTGACTAGCTTTTGTTATCCATGTCCTTGTTTACCTATTTGGGTCGGATTATTACTGCTTAGTCTGATGCTATTGCTCAACTCTAATCAATGAACATGATGTGATTATCTATGATACGCTGTTTTCCCTTCTTATTTATGATCATATTTGTGACCTTCAAGGGGACTCGAGCGGTTTCTCGAGTGCCTCTCCGTAAGGACCTGTTCAATGGATGACCGCCCGGGAAAACAGTGCAACCATGAGGGTGGAATGGGACGCCCTTAGCTGAATAATTGGAGGAACCGGGGTGTAGATCGCTTAGCCGTCGTGCCGTCAATGGGGCTCGGTGTATGCGGCTCGCTCTGCCAAGGTTGATTTGTCCCTTGGGGAGGAGTGCGGTACATTTAGGAAACCTAACGGGTGGCTACAGCCCCGGGGAATCTTTGTAAAGGCTACGTAGTGAGACCCTGCCTATTCACCTTGGTAGTGTTTAAGGGTTTGATCGGCCCGAGGCAAGAGGGAATCACGGCTTGTGGGTAAAGTGCACAACCTCTGCAGAGTGTTATGAAACTGATATATCAGCCGTGCTCGCGGTTATGAGCGGCCAAGGGAGCTCCAGAGATTAGTGATACTTGATCAGAGATACTTTGGTACAGGTGGCAATGAGATTGATGGTTCTGATTATGATTATGGTATTGGTATGTGGTATTCTTTCCGTTTGGAAAGGATACATTGGGCTAATAACTTGGGTTAATGTTAAAACTTGGCTCTCTACTAGTAAGTAATAACCTGACCAACTAAAAGCAACTGCTTGACTTATCTCCACATAAAGCTAGTCCACTACAGCCAAACGGGATGCTTGCTGAGTATGTTGATGTGTACTCACCCTTGCTCAACACACCAAACCCCCCCCCCCCAGGTTGTCAGCATTGCAACCACTGCTCAGGAGAAGATGAAGCTGTGGAAGGAGACTTCCAGGAGTTCCAAGACTACGACGAGTTCTAGGTGTGGGTTAGCGGCAACCCCCAGTCGGCTGCCTGTGAAGGCCGCGTTATCTATGTTTCTTTTCCGCACTTTGATTTATTGTAAGAACTATATGGACGTCTCAGACGTATGATGTAATCGACTATTATTTCCCCTTTTAATACTATTTGAGCACTGTGTGATGATGTCCATGTTATGTAACTGCTGTGTACGTGAATAACTGATCCTGGCACGTACATGGTTCGCATTCGGTTTGCCTTCTAAAAAAACCGGGTGTGACAAGTTTATAGTAAGTTCCAATGCAGGAATCCCTCGTCTGACCGCCATCGCAGCAAAATCAACCTGAGGACCTCCCTACACTGACCACTCCCCTACTGCCCTTGCCCCTTTCGGGTAAGGTAGTCCTCCACTAGCTTTCCTAGTTAGTTGGCCAAGGGCGTCCCATTAAACACTTGTGGTAGCACTGTTTTCCCGGGTGGTTCTCCATGTTCCAATTAACATAATGATCTTGTCATGAACAGTAATTAACAAACTGATAATAAAAGTATAATCATGAATAAAATGTATCTCTATACCCAAAACCACATAAAGCAATAGCAGGCACTACCCAAAAAGTTCAGTGGTAATCAAGGTATAAAGATAGTCAAACTGGGGTAACCTATTGGGTCCCGTCAAAATTAACCTATGTAGATCATTATGATTAATTAGAACATGACTAGGTAAAAGGAAGTGATCAAGGGCACAACTTGCCTAGGACTTGAGATTCCAGGTACCAACTTGCTCTTTAGGTGACACGTGTCCTCACTGCTAAACATAGCAATACAGACAAACATGGTATAGGCAAAAATTAACATTACACCAATCATAAGGATAAACTGCGTAATAATAATCTACTCGTCGCTACGAAGTCGTGGGCATGAGAATCACTAAATTCGGAGCTACGGTTATAAAGTTATGATTTCCGAAGTTATTAAGTGCTTCGCACGGGATAAATTAAGTAAACAATTTTAATCTATATTTCGTGTCTAAATAGAATTACTAGGTGATAAACAATATTAAAACAAAATTAATGCCACTGGAATGGATCGATTTGGAGTTCAAATGGATTTTCTATGAATTAAATAATATTTTGGATTTATTTTTATACTTAAAAACCTATTTTCTTTATTAATTCTGAATTTCTCAAGGGTTCAGGACTGGGCACAATATTTCTTAAGAGATCAGGGGTTAATTCGCAATTTTTTCAAGACTCATGATCCCCCCAGTGTGGACGGCGGGTTCATTTGTGAAAAGGGCAGGGGCACATGTGCAAAACATAATAGCCGAAAGGGTACGGTTAACTCTCGGCCGTTCGATCGCGACACAAGGGTTTAGATTAGAATTCCGCACTCCCGAACCGGTACGGAATAGAGGCCACCAGATCCAGATCGGACGGTCTGGATTTTATGAGATCAGAACTGTATTCAGCCAAACGATCAAGAATCAACGGTCAAGATCTTGGCTGAAGGGTATACTAGAGATTTAATCACGCACGCACGTTCAGAATCGGACGTCCAGAGGACCGTCTTCCTCCATCGCCCCGCTAAGACCCGAGGCAGTGCCACAACAGTCCCTACGGCGGAGCATCACCGGCACATATCCAATCCAGCACCCCGAAGCTCTCCCCCAGCCGATGACTAGCGAAGAGGCACACGTGAGAAGCTAGGAACTGTGCAGGGCACCCATATCGGTGATTGGTGTGCCGAGTAATCCCGCCCACGGGGTCTACGGATCCGTGACGCCACCATTGCTCCGGTGAGCAACTCCTCCATACACCAAGCATGAGTCCCCCCAAGCGAAGCCATGCATCCGTTGCACACAGCAGGGCAAGGCACACGGGCACGCCTCTGAGGACTCCACACCGCCACCATAGGATTTATTTGATCACGGCGGCACCCATCGTCGTTCCCCTGACTCTGCGACCCCGCCCCCAACCATCGATCTAGATTGCCCTACTCGTAGCGGAGAAGTACATGATCCAGGATTACCTCCAATCGCGAAGCGAAGGTCCCAAGCGTGGGTACCTAGCGACCCCATGGTGTTACGCCCGCACTGGAGAGCGATCACCGCATAGTCTGCAACAAGGTACGAGCTCCAGTAAAGGCTGGATAGTTGACGGAGACCCCCAGCTCACTGGTCGGGGCAACATATGGCTCCAACGCGCCCTGGAGATTACCCACAATGGCTTCTGACCACCGCTGCAAGCATAGGTTCAATAGCGACGATTCTTCTCTCTCTCCTTCGTTGTGCTCTCTCAAGTTCTTGCATTCTCGCGGATTCTATCGACCGTGCACGACAATGGGGTTATAGACATTCACTTATATGCGCAGGGGAAGCAGCAGTTTGGTTCCGGCCGGATCGACGAGGTTGTTGCGGTGAATCGGGATCTCAACGCGCAATACGGTATTCTGTTGCGTTTCTCCGGTGTTCGGTTCAAGGAAGATGACGACCCTGCCAAGGCGGCCCACCGTCAGCGACAGCGCAGGTTGGTGTATGAGGTGAGACCGCCGAGTGGGGCCCGCATGTCAGCATCACAAGCCTGCCCATGAGCGCGCGGTTAGGAATGGGCCGGTCCGAGGGGAATTCAGCCCATAACGCAGGGATGTCTTCTTTTCTGTTTTTTTATTTATTTAAATCCCAAATTTCCCACTTCATTAAATTTTGGTCTTGAATTTGCACTCAAATTTTAATGAACAAACAAAAGAACTCAATATGAATGCAAACCCATAATTTTATTCATTTTTATTTTACCATATCTATGAAAAATGATTTTTTTAATACGCCCCAATGTACATTAAGAAACTAATCTCTACTCTCTATTATTTATTAAAAGATACCTTAGCTTAAATATTTTAGAAGATATTTATAAATGTATTTATTCAATGAATTAACTCATACAAGGATCCTCTATATAATCTCCTATTTGAAGACATATTTATTTAAGTAAAAGAATAAACTTTCTTAGATTACCCAAATTCCACAATGGACACAAAGTTTCTTTTACTTCTTTTCTACATTCATTCTTGGTTTTGGAATTCAATTCTCAAAATTCAAGCTCCAATATAAGTTGAGATATCGGAATTTACTATTTTATTTCTTCATTTATTAATTTTATTATATTTTTTCTATATAAATTTTGGGCTTTACAAATCCTACCCCCCTTAACAGAAATCTCGTCCTCGAGATTTGTAAGGACATGGATGTAAAAAGCTTTATTTATAGTTTGGCCTTTAACTTCTAATTAGTTTATGAATACGAAGTTTCATGTTATTTAGAAAGTAGTTATGGAAGCATGGGTATATATATGTATAGTCACCTTATTGTGTAGGATGAAAGATAGGTTAGGGCAAGAATAGCCTAGGGTAAGACAGTTTATGGTGAGAAGTACTCCGTATTGGATGGTAATGCATCTAAAGATTAAGTTTGACTTCTCTCCTTTCTTGACGAGGCTGATATTGTCCTTTTTCAGTCTTGGTCTCATTGATTTCGAGGTTAGTGTATATTATCGGTATTAGGGGAATATGGTTAAGATAGATATGGATGAGATAGACTACATGATGTAGGTCAAAAGTTTGTTTGAGGTTAGGTGAGAATAGATTGATTATACAACTCATCATGACTCTACGGGTTGGATTAGCTCTTATGCTCACGATTGAGTTGGTCTAATGTGCTAAGTTAAGTTAACACCAGGCTAGTAGGGACTAATCTCTTCTACTAGTATCTCTAATCTATTTAAGTAGACCACATTAGATTAGATCACAATTAGATCACATTAGATTAAATCTAGGTTAGATTGTTATGAGTAGATAGACTAGATAAGATCTCATTGACTTGGATTAGATCATGGTGGTTACTTTAGGATAAGTAGGATGGTTAGGATAAGGTGATTCTTTCAAGATAAGATGGATCTATTAAGATAAGAGAGTATCTTTTAAAATAAGATGGTTCTATGAGTGTAGAATAGAATTTTTTTAAGATGAGGCGGATATTGTTAGGCTAGATACTTTAATGAGGGATAATCTAGTTTGTTTAATATATTTTTTATAAGCATTTTTTTCCTATATGTATATGCAGATGTAATTGTGGACATTACTCCACAACTCATCCCACTCAATCAAAGATCCAAATCAAACAAGTATCATAAGAACAAGCACTCAAGTGTATAGATACCTATAAAAATAGTTTTGTTTTTTTGTTCCTATGAGTAGGTCTCCTATTCCTAAAGGTCACTTTAGGCACAGGATTTTAAAGTGTGAAATCCACATTTGTCTTTAAAAGAAAAGGTATGAATAATCAGAGTAAAGTGGAAATAGATGATAAAAGATTAAGAAAAGTTTAGAAAAGAATCAGAGTAGCAAAGGTAAGTAGACAATGGTTGTCCAGTTCTATCTAGGTCTCGTCCTACAGTAAACATTCCTCTGATACCACTTCTGTCACACACGGGTTTTGGGGCACCAAGACCCGGGCACGAACATAATCACCAGGTGTGCTGGGACCAAGTCTCACACATATGATGAAACATGGCACATGATCGAATGTCACATCTTTACTATATAATAGTTCTATACAAAATAAATAAATAATTACATTACAAGGAGACAACGGTCCAGCAACCCAAAGTTGACTGGGAGACGACGACCTAGACCACTCACGATCTCATCACAGCATCCTCCAAGCGCCTCATCTTGCGGTACCTGTTCTTGACCTGTGGGGGGTGTGAGACAGCAAGAGTGAGCTCACATACGTTCATAGCTCAACAAGTTGTGGGAAATAATGTGCATGAACTCGCCAAAGGTGGGAGCTCATGTGAAGTGTAAGGCTTACCAAAGAGGATGGTTGAAGCTGAGCATTGCTTTTAAAGTTGGTCAAAATTTTATTAGCAATTACTAAGTATAAGTAAATACCACACCCAATTAAGCAGTAGAACAAAAGTAACAACATCACATGTGATGCAATGCATATGACAAATTGAATTTAGTTCCATAAATTAATCATGTGAGTGTCCGAGCTGCTCATGACCGTGAGCATGGCTAGTATACCAGTTTTACACTCTGCAGAGGTTGCACATCTTTACCCACAAGTCATGTTACCCATCTGCCAAGAGACGACCAATCCCATACACATCTACCAAGGAGGCGAGGCAGGGTAACACTACGAGGCCTTTACAAAGTTCCACTAGCTTCAGAAAACCCGCTACAGTTTATAGGAAGCTGCAATGCAGGAATCCCTCGTCTGACCGCCATCGCAGCAAAATCAACCCGAGGACCTCCCTACACTGACCACTCCCCTACTGCCCTTGCCCCTTTGGGGTAAGGTAGTCCTCCACTAGCTTTCCTAGTTAGTTGGCCAAGGGCGTCCCATTAAACCCTTGTGGTAGCACTGTTTTCCTGGGTGGTTCTCCATGTTCCAATTAACATAATGATCTTGTCATGAACAGTAATTAACAAACTGATAATAAAAGTTTAATCATGAATAAAATGTATCTCTATACCCAAAACCACATAAAGCAATAGCAGGCACTACCCAAAAAGTTCAGTGGTAATCAAGGCATAAAGATAGTCAAACTGGGGTAACCTATTGGGTCCCATAAAAATTAACCTATGCAGATCATTATGATTAATTAGAACATGACTAGGTAAAAGGAAGTGATCAAGGGCACAACTTGCCTGGGACTTGAGATTCCAGGTACCAACTTGCTCTTCAGTTGACACATGTCCTCACTGCTAAACGTAGCAATAGAGACAAACATGGTATAGGCAAAAATTAACATTACACCAATCATAAGGATAAACTGCGTAATAATAATCTACTCGTCGCTACGAAGTTGTGGGCACGATTATCACTAAATTCGGAGCTATGGTTATAAAGTTATGATTTCCGAAGTTATTAAGTGCTTCGCACGGGATAAATTAAGTAAACAATTTTAATCTATATTTCGTGTCTAAATAGAATTACTAGGTGATAAACAATATTAAAACAAAATTAATGCCACTAGAATGGATCAATTTGGAGTTAAAATGGATTTTCTATGAATTAAATAATATTTTGGATTTATTTTTATACTTAAAAACCTATTTTCTTTACTAATTCTGAATTTCTCAAGGGTTCAGGACTAGGCACAATAATTCTTAAGAGATCAGGGGTTAATTCACAATTTTTTTCAAGACTCATGATCCCCCCCAGTGTGGACGGCGGGTTCATTTGTGAAAAGGGCAGGGGCACATGTGCAAAACATAACAGCCAAAAGGGTACGGTTAACTCTCGGCCGTTCGATCCCGACACAAGGGTTTAGATTAGAATTCCGCGCTCCCGAATCGGTACGGAATAGAGGCCACCAGATCCAGATCAGACGGTCCGGATTTTATGAGATCAGAACTGTATTCAGCCGAACGATCAAGAATCAACGGTCAAGATCTCGGCTGAAGGGCATACTAGAGATTTAATCACGCACGCACGTTCAGAATCAGACATCCAGAGGACCGTCTTCCTCCATCGCCCCGCTAAGACCCGAGGCAGCGCCGCAACAGTCCCTATGGTGGAGCATCACCGGCGCATATCCAATCCAGCACCCTGAAGCTCTCCCCCAGCCGATGACTAGCGAAGAGGCACACGTGAGAAGCTAGGAACTGTGCAGGGCACCCATACCAGTGATTGGTGTGCCGAGTAATCCCGCCCACGGGGTCTACGGATCCGTGACGCCACCATTGCTCCGGTGAGCAACTCCTCCATACACCAAGCATGAGTCCCCCCAAGCGAAGCCACGCATCCGTTGCGCACAGCATGGCAAGGCACACGGGCGTGCCTCTGAGGACTCCACACCGCCACCATAGGATTTATTTGATCGCGGCGGCGCCCATCGTCGTTCCCCTGACTCTGCGACCCCCCCCCAACCATCGATCAAGATTGCCCTACTCGTAGCGAAGAAGTACATGATCCTGGTGTTGGGGGCCTTCGGCTTCCGAAGGTCCTCAAAAACATGATTTAACAATGTTTCTGGAAGTACAATGCATGAACAGGTACCTTCGGACTTAAGTTGAAACCACAGCATGAAGAAGCACGAGAAGGAGTACGAAGGATAGCGCAAAGCCGAAGCTGTGCGCAGGAGAGCTTTGACATGATAGCAGAAAAAGGAAACCAGCTTAAAGATGAAAAGGCTATTTAAACCTCGATGGACTACTATAGAGTTGTTAGCAAATGTAAACGGCATGAGTGTAATTTTACATGGGCTGCGTCCCGTGCCTATAAATAGATGAACAGTAACTCCGTACTGTTCACGTTGACTTGGCATTGATCCTTGTGTCACGCTGGTATTTTCACCTTCTTTCAAGTCGAAGGTACACTTGTAATTTAATATTGTCTCTATTTTTCCATAGTAATAAAATAAAAATGAGATAACGACAATATATGACCGCTTATATTATTTTTTATGCTTTATACGATTCTAATTCTTTTTTCATCCTTATATGTTATGTTGACGAAGGTATATCCTTCATTACCTTCGTCTCCGAAAATCATTATATCCTAAGGGAAATAATGCTTCGAAGGACGAAGGGATTTAATGTTTAACGTTTTTCTATGTTGCCTTGTTCTTAACTCATAGAACTTGAGAACAAGTCCCCAACATTGGCGCCCACCTCCGGTGAACCCTTTTTTCGACCACCTTCAGCAAGCATCGACCTTCGTCATGCCACCAAAGAAAGCTTCGGCAATAGGGGCTGCCGTTCTGCAGTCGCTGGACCCGAACCAGGAGACCCTTTCCCTTCGGGAAGCCCGAAACCAGAAGAGGAAGGCCACTAGTCCAACACCACAAGAGGATGAGTTGGACCAGGAAATCAGGAATATGGAGATGCTCCATCAGCAGGTCCAGAAGAAGAAGGAGAAGATGGCTCGGTTAGCTGACTTGCAAAGGCAAATTGACGAAGCTACCGAAGAAGTGCGTCATCTTGCTCAAGATGAGCAGAATCGAAGGCCATACCACAGAGAGTTGCACCAAGAGGGCTTCTTCAACGAGGATGACTGGTATGAGGATTTCCATCATGGAAATTTTGCTTTTGATGATGCTTCTCCTCTGTCAGCAGAACTACAGGCTACGCCCTGGCCCCCGTCCTACAAGCCACCCCAGCTCCCCATGTATGACGGACACTTAGATCCGAAGCAGTTTCTGATGAGCTACGAAGCAACTATATCTTCGTATGGTGGCAACACTGCTGTCATGGCAAAATCCTTCGTCATGGCAGTCAAAAATGTTGCACAAACTTGGTACTCCTCTCTTCGGCCAGGAACAATCACATCATGGCAGAAGCTGAAGGACATGCTGATCACCAGTTTTCAAGGGTTTCAGAAGCCGGTTACCGCTCAAGCCTTGTTCCAGTGCACGCAAGATCACGAGGAATACCTCCAGGCGTATGTCCGAAGGTTCTTGCGCCTGAGGGCCCAAGCGCCAACAGTGCCCAATGAAATTGTCATTGAGGCCATGATTAAGGGGCTTCGGCCAGGACCTTCAGCCCAGTACTTCGCCAGGAAACCCCCTCAAACCCTGGAGAAACTGCTTTAGAAAATGGATGAATACATCCGTGCTGACAATGATTTTCGACAGAGAAGGGAGGAAGCTTAAAGGTTCTCCGAAATGACCAGGGGCTTCGGAGGGAGGATCCACCCTAGGCATGTCAGATCAATTCATTCCACTCAGAATGACAACAGGGGAAGTCAACAACAGAGGCCGCAATATTCTTCCCAGGCTTCGGGGCAGCAACAGAGCTATCCTCGGCCCCCAGCTCCAAGGGGAAGAGGCGCCAAGGGCTTCGGAGGAAGGTTTAGGGATCAGCCTAGGAAAATTTATTGTCTATTCTGCGATGAGGACAAGGGCCACACTACCAGGATGTGCCACGTCACCATCCAGAAATAGAAAGAGATAGCAGAAGCTGCAGCCCAACAGAGTCAGCCGAAGCAAGTCATGCATACTGCTTCGTACCACTTGCCGTACATTCCAGAGTACGTGGGTAACCATCCTGGAGCCTCTGTTGCTTCGGCAAGCCAACCTCAGGCATCTTGGCGACAGCCTCCACCCCCACCACCATTGCAACGAGGCCAGCAGCCAGAAGGGAGCCAGCACATCCATCAGCAACGAGACTTCAAAGAGGAGTCCGAAGCTCGCACAGTCAACAGTACTGTGCCAGAATCGAAGCACATCTACTAGAAGATATCCTACTTCTGAAATAGTTCTAGCATTCGTTATCATTTTTCTTTTTTAATAGAGAACAATCGTTAAAGGCTTAAATTTTTTCCTGTCGTTTTCAATTCCTTGTAATAGCTTCATTTTGGTCATAGTGGAAATATATCTCTTTTACAGACTCACGAAATCCAAAAAATTGGCGAAGCACGAAAGTTGCTCTCAAGAGGGAGCGGGGTTCATAATCACATTACAAGTTTTGCCGAAGCAATAGAAAGTCATTCTAAGGAACACAGTGTAAGTCTCCCGAAGCAACAAAAAGTCGTTCCTAAGGGAGCGCAGTGTAAGTTTTCTACTCAAAAGTCGTTCCAAAGGGAATGCAGAGCTTACAGCGAAAAATAAACGCTGATTCCGCCGAAGTAAAAGGCGAAGAGTGAAAAGTCAACGCGAATACCGCTGAAGTAAAAGGCGAAGAAGCTCCTAAGGGAGGCTTACAGCTAAAAATAAACGCTAATTCCACTGAAGTAAAAGGCGAAGAAGCTCCTAAGGGAGGCTTACAGCGAAAAATAAACGCTGATTCGGCACAAATAATATATTTTTTTTGCATAGCATAACATCATTACATCATTTTGCATAGCATAACATCATACATCATCTTGCATCAATGGCGCGAGAAGGGGATTCAATGTTGATCTTCGGGGATTGATTCGAAAAAGCAGTGCCAAGGCACATCATAAGTATTGAAGAAGTATAGCTTCGTCAAATTCTAAAATGAAAAGGTGATCTATTGCTTACGAAGCATAATGATTTTACGAAGATCGGATGTTTTTACGAAATACGGATGTTCTTCACAACACATGAAAAGAAGGGAAGGTGTTTTTTCGCCGAAGGCTCAAAAACGGTATGTATGTAAGGTTTCATGCATCGTAAAGAATTCAGTTACAAGCAACTCAAATATTGCATTCAAAATTGTAAACATACTACGCACTTTGTTCAGCAAATATTATATTACAAATGTTTTTACAATAGAAGCTATTCTTCTTTTAAAACTGCTTCTGCAGCTTCGTTCAGCAGTCGATTAACAGCTTCGTCCAGAATAGCTTCGGCCACTTTAGTAACTTCATCTTCTTTTTCTGCTTCGGGGTTGGCCGTCAACTCGAGGGGCTCTGGAGGAGGAGATAGTTCAGCTGCGATATAAAACGTAAATAAGTCCGAAGTCGCAAAATTAGTAAATAAAGTTAAAAAGTTATTAAGTAATACCTATTCGCCTCTCAAGTTCCGCTGCTTTCTCAGCTGCCTTCGTCGCTTCTTTTGAATCATGGGAATCTTTTTCACTCTTTTTTATCATTTCATACGCCATCCCTCGGCCGCCATTCTCCCAGATGTCAGTAAAGAATTTTCCGCCAATTAAGCTTGCTTCGCCGAGGGATCTTTTGTATCTTCAATAGATAAAGTGGCTTCGGCTTGAGCCAAAACTTTCACATGGTCGCAGCCTGATTTCTCTAAAATAGCTGCGATTCCTCTGGCACCCGAGAAAGCGCAGATATCCCCACGACCACTCAAAACTTCTTCAAAAGCTTCAGCTTCGTTATTGATCCAATCAATTGGTCCTTCAGGATCACCCCTTACGAAGTTGTCTTCGTTAGAAAATGCGCCAACATTGGCAAAACTAGTTTTTACTTTCTTAACACACTCTGTAGATTTTTCATAGCACCTCTCCTTGGATGCACGAAGTTCATCAACTGTTTTTTGTAAGTGGTTCCTCCAATATATACTAATATCTCGTTCAGCCTCTGCAACACCGCATTTTTCTTTAGCTTCGAATAGCTGTTTCCGAAGATCTTCGATTTCGTATTTTTGAGCTTCAGCTTGGGCTTTGGAAGCAGCTTCGTCTTCCCTTATTTTGTCCAATGTTGGGGCAAAGGCAAAGACGCCACCCTTCGCTCGAGGCCTTCGCTGCAGTCGCTGGTCCGACGGAGACAAAACAGGTAGGGACACCCTTCGCTTGATACGGCGCCAGACGAAGGCCTGCGACGTCGTCACTCCACCGTGCGGCCTCGTCCAGCTCAGAGGCCCACGTGTGATCCGGCCCATTGTAACGGGCCCCGCGTGGCCGCTGCGTGTTACGGGCCTAATTTGCAAAGGCATTCCTGTAATTACAGTCTGTAACCCTGCTTTATGAGAATATTCTGGGGATAACCTAGGTATCTAAGGGCACATGCGTCCTTAACACAAGGCGCTGGGCGCTCAGACACCTATAAATACCCCCGCACAGTGCCCGTGAGGGGCAGATTAACAGAGCTATTGCCATCTTGCGCGAGAACCCTGTTGACGTCACTGTTCACCCTTGTTGGATCCCCTTGCAACTGAGAGCAAGTTCCAACATTTGGCGCCCACCGTTCGTGCTACGAGAAAACCACCCGCGATGGCACCCAAGAGAGCTAACCTGAAGGCTGACGAGGCTGCGAAGGCAGCACTGCTCGCCGCAAGAAAGGGCAAGGCCCTCGCCCTCACCCAATCCACCCACCAAGAGGCCACTGAAGACGACGTCCCCCGCACCTGCGAAGACGACACTCTCAGCACCTGCGGCCCTGAAGGACAATCGCAGCCACCCTCAGGCTTCGCACCACTAGAGGGCGTGGACCTCACCGAGGACGGTGAAGTCCTCGGCGTCTCAGCGGAAGAACAGCTACAGTTGCGCGCCCTGCGCCTCAAGAACCGCAATCTCTAGAGGCAGAAAGAGATACTGGAGGCCAAGCGCCAGCGCGTGTCCGCACTAGCCAAAGTGCGGCAAATGATACGCGACGAAGAGCAGAAGGCCTAGGACCTCGAGCGGGAGATCGCGCTGATGCAGCGCGAAGGCCACCTTGGCCTGCAGCACGAGCCACCCCTCCAACAGCGCGCACAACTGGAAGACACGCGCGAAGGCCACCTCGGCCTACAGCATGGGCCACCCCTGCAACACCACGCGCAACCGGAAGACCCGCGTTTCCCCCAGCGCGACCACACCTTCCCGCACGCCGCGCCATTCCAAGGGGTCAACTATCTCGACGAGCGAAGTCCCCTGGCGCCACACCTGCAAGTGACGCCTTGGCCAGCTAACTTCCGGGCAGGGACCTATCCCAAGTACAACGGCAGCACCGACCCGGCACAATAAATAATGAGTTATCAGGTCGCGGTTGCATCTTCCGGAGGGGACGACGCCACAATGGCAAAGTCTTTCATCATCGCCCTGGAGGGCCCAGCTCTCACCTGGTTCACCAGGTTGCCTCCGCTGTCCATTGATTCCTGGAGAAGTCTCCGGGACAAGTTCCTGCTCAACTTCCAAGGGTACCGCCCAGACACCGACGCCTTGGCCGAACTCTCGCTCTACAAGCAGCTGGAAAAGGAGACTCTGCGGGAGTATTACCGCAAATTTTTAACACTCAAGTCACAGCTGCCCTCAGTCGATGACCAGATCGCCATCCACTACGCTATCAGTGGCCTTCGCGCCGGCGTCCTTTACAGCCACTGCATCAGAGATCCGCCCAAGAACCTCCAGGAATTATATCAGCTGTTTGAAAAGTACGCCAAATCCGAAGAGCTCCACCAGCGCAAGGTTGAGTCCCAAAGGAAGCCAAAAGATGCTCCACAGTCCAGCCGCACGTGGACAAGGACTCCGCAGCCGGACTCCGGTCGAGACGGTCGCAATCAACAGCAAGTGCACAACATCGCCAACCAGCACCCCGCTGCTGACGCCCCTCGTCGCCAGGAGTATCCCCCCAGGGCCGCGGAAATGGAACTCGCGGTAGGGGTCGGGGGCGTGCGCAGCCGCCACGCCGATTCTACTGCCTCTTCCACGGCGAAGACTGCGCCCACCAAACCAAAGACTGCCTAGAAACGAAGGCCACCAGAGACAGGATGGCCCGGGCGCAACCAGCCGACAACCCCCGAGTTGTCGCACACACTTACCAGCAACCCCCTCCACCATATATCCACGCCCCCGCCCCGCATCCACCGCACCACGCTTACCAACACCATCAGGAAGTACAAATCGTACCTCCCCCACCCCCACCACCACACCAGCAACATCAAAACATCCCCCATGCTCCAAACCAGGAAGACTTCGCCGATCAACCATATCGCGGAGTCATTCACATGATAACTGGGGGGTCCAGCACCGACTTCGACACAAAGCGGCAGAAGCGGGACCACTACCGCAGCATCAACCACGTCGCCGTCACCGGCCCCGTCGTGCAGACAAAGTGGTCCCACATACCGCTAACCTTCAACGCACGAGACGTCGACCTGCGCAGCGCCCCCCACTGCGACGCCATGGTTATCAATTGCAGCGTGGCAGGCTGGGACCTGCACAAAGTCCTAGTTGACAATGGCAGTCAGGCGGACATCATCTTCCTCCACGCCTTCGATCGCATGGGCATAAGCCACAGCCTGCTCAAGCCTTCGGACAACCCGTTGTATGGCTTCGGCGGCAAGGGCACCTTCCCCGTCGGCAAAATAGAGCTGCCTCTCTCCTTCGGTGTAGCACCCAATGCCCGAAGTGAGCAAGTAACCTTTGATATCGTGGATATGGTATATCCATACAATGCCATCATGGGTCGGGGCTCCATCAATAAGTTCGAAGCAGCCATTCACGGACTGTACCTATGTATGAAGATACCAGGTCCGTTAGGCGTCATTACGGTCTTCGGCAATCAACAGACTGCGCGCAACATAGAGCGGGACTTCGTGCCCGGTCAGAGAAACGTGCACTGCCTCACGGCCCAGCGCGAGGTTCCCGCGCCCGCCAGCCCAACCAATAAGCAGCACGACAAGGCACAGCTGCAGAGCAACGACGGGACCAAGATTGTCCCCCTCGACCAGGCCACGCCCAAGCAGACAGTCATTATCAGCGAAGATCTTACTTCGCATGAAGAGGAGAAGCTCCCTTGCTGCCTGTCCAAGAACAAAGATGTCTTTGCCTGGTCAGCCCTCGATCTGGTCGGGGTTAGCCGTTCCATAATTGAGCACAGTTTGGGAATCGACCCTTCGGTAAGGCCAAAAAAACAGCGGCTTCGCAAGATGTCCGACGAGAAGACGGAGGCCGCCAAGGCAGAAGTGCACCGCCTCCTAGAAGCCAAATTCATCGAGCCGGTGGCTTACCCCACATGGCTCTCCAATGTCGTGATGGTGCAGAAAAAGAGCGGGAAGTGGCGAATGTGCATCGACTTCACCAGTCTCAATAAAGCCTGCCCAAAGGACAATTTCCCGTTGCCGCGGATCGACAAAATAGTCGATAGCACGGCCGAATGCGAAGTCATGTCCCTCCTCGACTGCTTCTCCGGTTACCACCAGATATACATGAAGGAGGAAGACAAGGCTAGCACCAGCTTTATAACACCCTTCGGCACATATTGCTTCATCAGAATGCCGGAGGGACTCAAGAACGATGGGTCCACCTTCTCCAGGCTTACCAAAACAGTGCTCGAAGGGCAAGTTGGCAGAAATATATTCACATATGTGGATGACATCGTCGTCACCAGCAAGAGCAAGGAGGACCATCTCGCCGACCTCGCCGAGACATTCGCGAACATGCGAGACGCACAACTCCGCCTAAACCCGAAAAAGTGCGTCTTCGGCGTTCGCCAAGGCAAAATATTGGGCTACCTGGTATCACACCGCGGCATCGAGGCCAACCCAACCAAGATTCAGGCCATCATAGACATGACGCCTCTGCAGTCCGCCAGGGACGTCCAGCACCTGACAGGCAGATTGGCCGCTCTCAACAGATTCATCTCCAGGTCCGCCGAGCGAAGTCTCCCCTTCCTCAAAACACTCAGTGGTGCAAAAGACTTCGCCTGGGGACCAGAGCAGGCGGTGGCCTTCGCCTCATTAAAACAGTACCTGACAGAGTTGGCCGTCCTTACAAGCCCCGACTCCTCGCTCCCCCTGTTGCTCTACGTCGCGGCTTCGCCGCATGCGGTCAGCGCGGCACTAGTGCAGGAGCAGACAGTTGAGGGTGTGGTCAGGCAGTGCCCCGTTTACTATGTCTCCGAAGTGCTGACACCGTCCAAGTGCAACATGACAGAGCTGGAGAAGGTTGCCTACGCAGTCGTCATGTCTTCGCGCAAACTGTGCCATTACTTCGAAGCATTCAAGGTCCGAGTCACCTCAGACAGGGGACTCGGCGAATTGTTCAGAAACCCGGAGGCATCGGTGAGGATTGCCAAGTGGGCGGCCGAACTCTCCGGCTACCACATCAGCTTCGAGCCCAGGACAGCCATCAAGTCACAAGTCCTGGCAGACTTCGTCGTTGACTGGACTGGGCCAACAACACAGCCAGACCCGTCTGCAGAAAAGGTTTGGACGATCCATTACGACGGCGCATGGTGCCATGCGGGGGCAGGCGCCGCTGCAGTAATCACCTCACCAGTCGGGGTCAAGCACAGATATGCAGCACGCCTCAGCTTCGCTCTGGAATCCGACAGATGCACAAATAATACGAAGCAGTCATCCTCGGCCTCCGCAAGCTAAGGGCCCTCGGAGTCACCACCTGCATCATCAAAACAGACTCCAAGGTAGTTGCCGGCCAAGTCGAGAAAGACTATGCAGCAAAGGACCCCACGCTCATGCAGTACCTCGCGGCCATCCGAAGTCTCGAGAGACAATTCAAGGGATTCACCTTGCAGCATGTGGATCGGGCCAAGAATGAAGAGGCCGACGCATTGGCCAAGGCTGCCGCCAGGGGCGAATCTTTGCCCTCCGACGTGTTCTTTCATGTCATCGGCACGCCAGCCGTCCGGAGCCCCGAAGGGCTCCAAATAACCAATGACAGCGAGGGCCACCGCATAGTCAACCTTATCATGACCGAAGACTGGCGGGCACCAATAACCCTGTTCCTACAGGGGTACTATCATCCAGCCGACATCAGTGAGGCCAAGCGCCTTAGACATCGAAGCCGAGACTTCGCACTGATTGAAGGCCAACTCTACAAAAAAGGGGTCAGTCAGCCAATGCTTAAGTGCGTCACCGAAACCGAAGGCATCCAGATCCTACGCGAAGTCCACAGTGGCACGTGCGGCTCACACGCAGGGCCAAGGGCCCTAGCTGCTAAGGTGATCCGCGAAGGCTTTTACTAGCCCGCAATGATCTGCGCCGCAAATCGGGTCACAAGGTCCTGCGAAGCCTGCCAGAAATTTTCTCCTCGGTCAAGCAGCCCCTCGCAGTATACAAAGCTGATCGCCCACACATGGCCTCTCCAGCGCTGGGGCCTGGACATTGTCGGGCCCTTGCCCACCGCTCAGGGGAACCTTAAGTTCGCCTTCGTCGCTGTCAAGTACTTCACCAAATGGATCGAGGCAAGGGCTGTTTCCACAATAACATCAAAAACCGCCCAAAGGTTCTTTTGGCAAAACATTGTTTGCCGCTTCGGAGTACCGTCCAAACTAACAGTTGACAACGGCAAGCAGTTTGACAGCCAAGACTTCAAGGATTTTTGCTTCTCCATTGGCACCAAGCTTGCCTTCACCTCAGTCTATCATCCGCAGTCCAACGGAGTTGTGGAACGCGCCAATGGAAAAATCTTCACAGCTGTCAAAAAGATGCTCCTCGATGAAAAAAAGGGCAGATGGACCGATTTGTTACCCGAGGCGGTCTGGGCACTAAACATGACTGAGTGCAGGGCGACCGGGTTTACTCCTTTCCGCCTTCTATACGGATCGGAGGCCATGACCCCACAAGAAATAAAACATGGGTCCCCGCGAACAGTTCCGTCAGCCGTCCCCGACGTGGACGAGCCAACTTCAAAGGATCTCATTGACGGAGAGCGAGTCTTCGCTCTACAGGCCCTAAACAAATACCAAGCTCAGACAAAAGCATGGCGCGACCACGCAGTCATCCCGAGGGAATTTAGCGAAGGGGACCTCGTACTCGTCTGAACGGTTCGGACAGAGTCCAGGGGCAAGCTGGAGCCCAAGTGGGAGGGCCCCTTTATAGTCAAGACGAAAGCTTCCCCCAGCGCTTACAGGCTCACAACGCCAAACGGCGAAGACCTGGAGCACTCCTGGAACACCGACAACCTCCGCTAATTTTTTGTTTGACTCATCAGGGCTGATTCGCCCTTGTAATTTGCAAAAACAATCTTATTCTGGTCCGCACTCTTTTCCTCCCGGGGGGTGAGGTTTTTAACGAGGCGGAGCCATGTAATATATGTCTGAAAAATCCCCTGCAAAAACATGCGTCGAAAAAAGACCGCAACGATGGTCTTCGACATTCGACCAATACGAGGTCACCGCGAGGCTCAGCGCTAGCCACCCTCGCGTGCGACAAATCCGTGCAGAAGTCGCCTAAGGGTGCAGCCGGACTAGCACAACAAGTGCGAAAAACCCTAAGTCTACCGCGAAGACTATCCGAGCAGAAGTCGCCTAAGGGTGCACCCGGACTAGCACAACAAGTGCGAAAAAACCTAAGTCTACCGCGAAGACTATCCGTGCAGAAGTCGCCTAAGGGTGCAGCCGGACTAGCACAACAAGTGCGAAAAAACCTAAGTCTACCGCGAAGACTATCCGTGCCGAAGTCGCCTAAGGGTGCAGCCGGACTAGCACAACAAGTGCGAAAAAACCTATGTCTACCGCGAAGACTATCCGTGTAGAAGTTGCCTAAGGATGCAGCCGGACTAGCACAACAAGTGCGAAAAAACCTAAGTCTACAGCGAAGACTATCCGAGCAGAAGTCGCCTAAGGGTGCAGCCGGACTAGCACAACAAGTGCGAAAAACCTCAGCCTATTGCGAAGACTATCCGTACATAAGTCGCCTAAGGGTGCAGCCGGACCAGCACAGCATAACAAAACACACCAGACCAAGTACATAACGCCTTCGCAAACATAGCCAAGTGTGCGGGGGCACACAACCTCATCACACAAGCCTTTACACATGTACAAGCGAGGGAACCACACTCTACATCGGCTCAACCTTAGGAATAATTCCCATTTCCCTATAATTAAATAACATTATCCTAAGCTCCTCACCCACAAAAAGACTTCGCAATTCCCCCTCACCTGTACTCACGACGGCTGGCAAAGACAACAGTTCCTACCGGCTAGCCCTACTCACACGAAGCCGATCTCCCTCCGCCCCACTCACTCTACGCTTCGCAACTGCCCTTCGCCGCCGGCGCCCGGTGCTCGGACCAGGCACATCTTCTGTATCCGCAGCGTGCGGCGAAGCTTCCGCCGCTGCCACATCCAAGGCCGCAAAATAGTCCAAGTCCTCCTCCGTCGACTCCTCAGTCCACTCAACCGAGCTCCCAGAGTCAGCAAAATCAGAAAATTCAGTTGCAGACCCATCACATTTATTACCACCATCCACGGTCGAAGCCGCCAATAAATTAGTAGTGGCGGTTGCGTGCGCAGGCCCAAAATCTTGAACCTGCGCAGCAACCAAAATTTAGCAACATATCCAAAATTCCCTAACTATGTACACCCACTACGCCACCTGCGAAGACCCAGCCGTTGCGGGAGCCTCCGCCGTTGCCTCCGCTGTCGCCTCCGCCGCCACCGTCGCAGGATCTTCAGCCCTCGGCGCAGCGGCTGCGGGGGCATCAGGCGCGCCTTCGGCGGTCTCTGGGGGCAGGTCCCCACCGGCCGCAGCAGATGCAGGGGCATCCGGAGCGCCTTCCGCAGGCTCTGAGGGCGCCTCCAGGGCGGCCCCGGACACGGCTTCCGCCGGGATCGGCTCCGGGTCAGGCAGCGCGCTGTTCAATGCCCCGAAGTCATCCACTCTCTCGCCACGCGCCGCCTAAGACACAGCACACAAATTCAGCGAACCCACACATAGCCAACATCCAGCAAACGCCAAACAAACGCCAAACGTTACCTGAGCCCTCGCCGTCTCGGCCCGCTCCCTGACCACCTCGCAACCGTGCGGACCCCACATCCGGTCATAAATGGCTCCGGCGGATTCCTTCACTATGGGGTCTTCAACCTTGTAGATATCTCGCTCAAAGTCTTCATCAGCTTGGTTGAAGACCTCGAAGTGCCGGCACCCTTCGCGGGAGAGCGCGTTCATCGCCCCCTCGCAGGTGACCAGGGAGGCATACGACATGAACCCCTCCACGATAGTGGGGAGCGCCTGCAACTCCTCCTGTACCCACTCCAGGCAGCGAAGTCCGGACTCTCGGTCCGGCACTTCGAAGTCACCGGTCCGCGCGCCCAGCTTATGGTATGAGTCCATAAGCTGTTTGCGCGTCCGCTCGGCCTCCGCGCGCGTCGCGGCCTTGGACCTCTCCACGCGGCTCTCCAGGGCGATGAGCCGCTCCTGCAGCTGCTCGGCGCGCTCCCTAGCAAGATTGCCCTCCGCCCGCACCAGATTGGCCTCCACCTGCGCAGCCTGTGCCTTGGCGAGGGCCTCGTTGGTCTCCCTCCTCTCCCCCGCCAATTGGCGCCGGAGGTCAGCCTTCTCCCCCTCCAGCGCGGCCACCTTGTCCGCCAGCTTGCGGCACTTACTGTCGGCGGCCGATTTTTCACGGACGGCGTCCGCATGTTGCGTCCGAAGTCTCTCGACCTCGGCAGACACAACTGCCATGAGGGCCCCCGACGCCGTGCGGTTGGCGAAGTCAACCACCTGCAGAACACACGTAAGACTGCGGCCAAAAAAAATGGAGTCTAGCTCAACGGACCTGACTTAGTGCCTCCGTCACCTCCTTCAGCCAGCGGGACGCAGCGCTCGCCTCATCCCTGACGGCCGCCAGTGCCGACATCTCGCCTCCGGCACTAAGAGCACCGCCCTTCGCCTTCGGCACTGCGGTAGCCGCCACGGTCGCCGCGGCAGGCGCAACAATAGCAAGCTGGCCCTCGTCCGACCCTGCAACGTATCAACGAATTAAAAAAAACGAGCCAAGGGCTTACCACCAAGATAGTCGTCCACACTAATATCGGTGGCGAAGTCGGCGACGCGCTTGCCTGACGACGGCAACTCTCGGGCCGCCTTCGCGACCTCCGACACCCTGCTGGACGGCGGCACAACCTTCGTCGATTTGGAACCACCGGCTGCCTCCGGTGCCTTGCTAAATACAGGGCCGCCCGACTTCGCCGCCACCGGCGGCTTGCCTCTGCCAGGGGCCGCAGCCTTCGCAGCCCCCCGCTGCCTCTTCGGCCGGGCTTCATGAAGCCTGACAACCGCCTGGCGCTTTTGTGCAGCTCCCTGGCGATCCTTGTCCATCACTGCCGACACAATAGCAGCAATATTCCGCCCGTAAGGAAACACTTTCCATTCATGAACCATGCGAGATGTAAAAAAGTCTTCGCTGGCCGCGCGGGGGATAGGAACATTCCTAGGCCACCAACCCCCGGTAACCCTCAGCATCCGCGCCGAAGACTCCCGGAGCTCGGGCGAAGACATCCTTCCCCCCGGCGCCGCGCAAGTCCTCATCAACTCTCTAGCAAAACCATCGGAAACCCCAAGTCCTCCCATAGCAGTACCTAATTTCCTCTTTTTAGAGGATGGGGCGGCCGCCGGCGCAGGGTCGTCTCCAGTCTCCACCACTGGCTTCTTCCCACGGCGGTCCACATCGTCTTGGCCGGGGTAGCCGCCATACGGCAGTTGATTCAATTCAAAAACCCTATTCAAACGGTCATTCGACCCGCGGATATCGCAGCTACGCTGGCCCTCTGTCCTCGGCACGTACCGACCAACGAGCCGCACCGCCCCATCCTCCGCCTCACGCACAAAGGCGGCCGGATCGCGGTTTTGCAGATTCAGCGCGAAGGCAGGACTTCGCACCATCTTCCCACCATGGGAAGGCATCCGGCGAGGGCACACTTCGCCCAACGCCCAGCCATGCGCCAAGGGCCATACCCCGTACGCCACAAATTCTTCAACCAAATCGCGCCCACTGCTCAGGCCGGCGGCGCACCGAAGGGCCCCTTCGTCCGCATCCCCCTCCGCCACCTCAAAGGACGGGTATGCTGAGTAAAAATGTGAACACATCTCGGACACGGGGAGCCCCTCATGGCCTTCGACGGTACCCTCAGCGACATAAAACCAAAACTCATTCCAGTTGCCCCACTTGTTGCGGGCGCAAGGAACCAACTCGACTACCTGCATCGTGGTCTTGCCGGTCTTCGGCGTAAACGTATAGGACCCAAACTGGGCAACTTCATCTCCAATCATCCTCTTCTGCCAGTGCAGACAGTAGTACTTCGCAAAGACTTCGACTGATAGCTGCCCGCCGTACGAAGTCGTCGCCCAGACATACTTCGACAGAGCCACCACGGCATTCGGAGTCAGCTGATGTATCTGAACGTTAAACCTGCGCAGGACTTCACCAACAAATCGGTGCGCAGGCAGGCGGAGACCGGCGGCGAAGAACGCCTCGAACACAACCAACTCGCCCTCTGGCTCAGGGACTTCCTCCGTCCCCTGGACACGAGCAACTCCGCCGCCAAAGTAACCCAACCGCTGCATATCTTGCACGCGGGCCGACGACATCCGCGACACGCCAAAATCCACAGAATCGCCGGCGCGCAACTCCTCCGCCACCAAACTACTCAGCGTCTCCTCAGGCGAGGCGTAGGCCGGCGGCGAGGCGTCGGTCGGCGGTGTAGCGGCAGCAGAAGAAGAGGAGGTCGGCATCGCTACGTACCGTCGGCGGCGGCGGGCGGTCTGCTTCACTCGAGCCAGATCTCCGGCGAACAAAAGCAAGGCGGGCAGACGAGCAGCAAGACGGTGGAAAAGGCGGCTAGGGTTTGCACGGAGCGAGGAAAGTGAAGTTCAAAAAGCGCCAACCCCCGCCCCCTTTTATAGGCAGGGCGCGGCTCTTCGGGAAACCCGCAATCCAACAGGGCGCGGCGCTTCGGGAAACCCGCAATCCAACAGTACGGCGTCAATCAACGGTCATGTCAAAAACCCCCGCGGAACCACTTCGAGCCAGGGCAGCATCTCCGCCATCTAGCGACGTCTTTGGCACCAGGTGACTTTGTCGAACTGGTCCCTCGGAGGGCAAATGTTGGGGCGAAGGCAAAGACGCCACCCTTCGCTCGAGGCCTTCGCTGCAGTCGCTGGTCCGACGGAGACAAAACAGGCAGGGACACCCTTTGCTTGATACGGTGCCAGACGAAGGCCTGCGATATCGTCACTCCACCGTGCGGCCTCGTCCAGCTCAAAGGCCCACGTGTGATCCGGCCCATTGTAACGGGCCCCGCGTGGCCGCTGCGTGTTACGGGCCTAATTTGCAAAGGCATTCCTGTAATTACAGTCTGTAACCCTGCTTTATGGGAATATTCTGGGGATAACCTAGGTATCTGAGGGCACATGCATCCTTAACACAAGGCGCTGGGCGCTCAGACACCTATAAATACCCCCGCACAGTGCCCGTGAGGGGGCAAATTAACAGAGCTATTGCCATCTTGCGCGAGAACCCTGTTGACGTCACTGTTCACCCTTGTTGGATCCCCTTGCAACTGAGAGCAAGTTCCAACATCCAACAATGAGTGTAATATTTTGTCTTTTTCAAGACCTTCGTTCCTTAGTTCAATCACTTCGGAACGAAGGTTGTTCAAGGCTATGGTATACCCTTCATCTTCGGCACTTTTTTGTGCCTTGAGGGCGTTGCTGAGAATAAGGCCCTGCAAAAAATGTGGTATTAAGTGTAAGTAAATGGAAGATCTTGTCTTTAAATTCAAAAATCTAACTTTCTCACTTTTAAGCTATTGTATGCTAAGCTGTTGGCCAACTCATCTTTTGATAACACTAAGAGCCCATCTTCTAGTGTAGGGAAACCGAAGCTCTTGCCCATCTCTCGGCAGACATAAATCTCTTTACTATCTGGGAGACAATACAAGAAGTCTTCTTCCCCGCTGCCGTTGAATACCAGGGCCCCCTTTGGATATTTCAATCTTTGAGCATAGAATTGAGCCTCTTGCTTTTCTTTTTCAGATAATCTTTTTCCTGAAGCATGTCATATAATATAATTAGTAGCTTCAAATGATGCTTCGGGAATAGGAATGGTGGCTTTTCCTGTCAGAATTGCTTCTGCAGCTTCCTTCTCTGTCTTTTCTCCGATTTCCAAGGATTTCTCCTTTGCGGGCTCTGAAGGCCCAGCTTCGGTCTCGACTTGGACCTTGGCGGCTTCGGCCTCAATGTGTGTTTTTGAAGCTTCGGCAGCTTTCTTCGGAGTAGAGCTTGAAGTTTTTATCGTTTCTAGCACATCTAATACGTTGACGATTCTCCTCTTGGGGGTCGTCGAGAGATCCTTTTGTGCCTTCGGCATTGTCACCTCTACCGAAGGACTCATTACTTCCAATATTCTCGTTTTCTCAACCTTTATCTCTTCAATGTTAATGGCCTTCGGCTCATCTGATTTGGCTGATGATGCCTTTGGCGATACAGACGGTTCAATTTTCTGCGTAATCGCAGGTTTCTCGCCTTCGGTCACCGAAGAGGTCTCACCGCCAAATTCAGGCACTACGGCCGGTTCAATATAGCGTGGTCGATGAGTAAGGACCTTCACCCTTTTCCTCTTCAGCGCGGGCTCGCTCGGAGCAGCTGAAGCATCATCTCTCCTGGAACCTCCACTTTTTCTTTTTTGCCCTCGGGGCGGGTAACGGTAGTCAGGATAGATGAACCCAATGGCATCAAAAACTCTGTTTAGTCTCTTCTTTTTCTGGTTCCCGAAGGCCACAGATAATGCATTATCTTCTGCTCTGGAGTACAGCCCAAGCAAATCATCGCTTGTAGCTTCGACGCTTTTCAGCCAGTCGTCGTCTGGCTCGATAAACTGGTCTATAAACCTAAAGGTATATTTTAGTCGAACCAAACCACATTTGTGGGGATTGCTGATGGATTCTTTTGGCATCTCCCAGTCGGCTAACAATGGCCATATCCTGTAAGCCACGTGCTCTTGAACCAAGTCCCTTGTCCCGATGAAAGAGCAGACTAAGCCGAAGGCCTTGCGACATTCTTCGGCCGCTTTGTCAATTTCTACCTTCGGTTTCCGGAGCCCGAAGCGTTGCCAGATAGGGCGCATGATTATATCTTTAATGTCTTCTCGTGCCTTTAAATCATTTTTTACATAAAACCATTCTTTCGTCCAGTCTCCGGGCCATCTCTTCTGAAAAGTCGGTACTGGGGAGCTTGAGCCAGAACGAGCAACGAAGCTATAACAGCCGAAATTATTATGATACTGTTCTTTACCCCAGGGCTTCGTCTCATATAACAGTTCGTGCATACTGCAGAAACTTTTTACATTTGGTTCCAAGCCTTGACTCCTTAAAGCCCACACGAAGATTCCCATTCTTATAATAGCTTCGAGGGTAATCTGGTGAAGGTAAATCTGAAATATCTTCAAAACCTCGACTACGAAGCTGCTCAGAGGAAGCCGAAGCCCAGCCTTCAAAAAGCTTTGGAAGATCATGACTTCATTCTCCTCTGGAGTAGGACAAGTCTTCTCTCCATCGTCAGCCCTTACAACAGACATATCCCGAAAGTATCTCCCCTCATGTTATCAAGATGGCTTTGTTTAATAGTTGATTTTCCAAAAACTGCATGGCTCGGTCGCCAGGGTCGATCTTCGGAGTCTTCCCCGCTGCTCTCCACATCATAGCTGTCACTGTCACTAGTGTCTTCAGACAAACCCTCCAAAGTTTCCCTAGCAATCTTCTCTGCATTTGTCCTTGCTATCGATTCAATAAAGCCAAGATTCATCTCCTCAGAAAGGCTCAGCTTCGGTTCAACGATAGCTTTCTTATCCTCAGACATCTTCGAAAGTGCTGAGAAAAGTGCTCTCAAAGCCGAAGCTTAAAAATTTAAAAAATCTAAGCAAGTGTTGATGCACAAGAGCTAAAAATTGAGTAAGTAAGAGCAGATGGCAAGAGAGCGTGCCAAATGAGCTCGTGGTGTGCTCTTGTTTACACGCCTGGTGCGTTGCGTGCTAGAGGGCCCGCTTGTCAGTGGCTATTGCTATTCTAGCAAAGGGAAGGTGTTTTTTCAGACCTTCGGCTCAGGGCCTTTGTCCTTATCGCAATCTGAATTTATCATTCTAACAAATTAATATTGCGAGGGGCTACTGTTGGGGGCCTTCGGCTTCCGAAGGTCCTCAAAAACATGATTTAACAATGTTTCTGGAAGTACAATGCATGAACAGGTACCTTCGAACTTAAGTTGAAACCACAGTGTGAAGAAGCACGAGAAGGAGTACGAAGGATAGCGCAAAGCCGAAGCTGTGCGCCGGAGAGCTTCGGCATGATAGCAGAAAAAGGAAACCGACTTAAAGATGAAAAAGCTATTTAAACCTCGATGGACTACTATAGAGTTGTTAGCAAATGTAAAGGGCATGAGTGTAATTTTACATGGGTTGCGTCCCGTGCCTATAAATAGATGAACAGTAACTCCGTACTGTTCACGTTGACTTGGCATTGATCCTTGCGTCACGCTGGTACTTTCACCTTCTTTGAAGTCGAAGGTACACTTGTAATTTAATATTGTTTCTATTTTTCCATAGTAATAAAATAAAATGAGATAACGATAATATATGACCGCTTATATTATTTTTTATGCTTTATACGATTCTTTTTTCATCCTTATATGTTATGTTGACGAAGGTATATCCTTCATTACCTTCGTCCTCCGAAAATCATTATATCCTAAGGGAAATAATGCTTCGAAGGACGAAGGGCTTTAATGTTTAACATTTTTCTGTGTTGCCTTGTTCTTAACTCATAGCACTTGAGAACAAGTCCCCAACACCAGGATTACCTCCAATCGTGAAGCGAAGGTCCCAAGCGTGGGTACCCAGCGACCCCATGGTGTTACGCCTGCACTGGAGAGCGATCATCGCATAGTCTGCAACGAGGTACGAGCTCCAGTAAAGGCTAGATAGTTGACGGAGACCCCCAGATCACTGGTCGGGGCAACGTATGGCTCCGACGTGCCTTGGAGATTACCCACAATGGCTTCTGACCACCGCTGCAAGCATAGGTTCAATAGCGACGATTCTTCTCTCTCTCCTTCATTGTGCTCTCTCAGGTTCTCGCATTCTCGCGGATTCTATCGATCGTGCACGGCAATGGGGTTACAGACATTCACTTATATGCGCAGGGGAAGCAGCAGTTTGGTTCTGGCCGGATCGACGAGGTTGTTGCGGTGAATCGGGATCTCAACGCGCAATACGGTATTCTGTTGCGTTTCTCCGGTGTTCGGTTCAAGGAAGATGACGACCCTGCCAAGGCGGCCCACCATCAGCGACAACGCAGGTTGGTGTATGAGGTGAGACCGCCGAGTGGGGCCCGCATGTTAGCATCACAAGCCTGCCCATGAGCGCGTGGTTAGGAATGGGCCGGTCCAAGGGGAATTCGGCCCATAACGCAGGGATGTCTTCTTTTCTGTTTTTTTATTTATTTAAATCCCAAATTTCCCACTTCATTAAATTTTGGTCTTGAATTTGCACTCAAATTTTAATGAACAAACAAAAGAACTCAATATGAATGCAAACCCATAATTTTATTCATTTTTATTTTACCATATCTATGAAAAATGATTTTTTTAATACGCCACAATGTACATTAAGAAACTAATCTCTACTGTCTATTATTTATTAAAAGATACCTTAGCTTAAATATTTTAGAAGATATTTATAAATGTATTTATTCAAAGAATTAACTCATACAAGGATCCTCTATATAATCTCCTATTTGAAAACATATTTATTTAAGTAAAAGAATAAACTTTCTTAGATTACCCAAATTCCACAATGGACAGAAAGTTTCTTTTACTTCTTTTCTACATTCATTCTTGGTTTCGGAATTCAATTCTCAAAATTCAAGCTCAAATATAAGTTGAGATATCAGAATTTACTATTTTATTTCTTCATTTATTAATTTTATTATATTTTTTTCTATATAAATTTTGGGCTTTACAGGATTCCTGCATTGGAGCTTCCTATAAACTGTAGCGAGTTTCTGAAGCTAGTGGAACTTTGTAAAGGCCTCGTAGTGTTATCCTGCCTCGCCTCCTCGGTAGAGGTGTATGGGATTGGCCGTCTCTTGGCAGATGGGTAACATGACTTGTGGGTAAAGATGCGCAACCTCTGCAGAGTGTAAAACTGGTATACTAGCCGTGCTCACGGTCATGAGCAGCTCGGACACTCACATGATTAATTTATGGAACTAAATTCAATTTGTCATATGCATTGCATCGCAGGTGTTGTTATTACTTTTGTTCTACTACTTAATTGGGTTGGTATTTACTTATACATAGTAATCGCTAATAAAATTTTGATCAACTTTAAAAATAATGCTCAGCTTCAACCATCCTCTTTGGTAAGCCTTACACTTCACATGAGCTCCCACCTTTGGCGAGTTCATGCACATTATTCCCCACAACTTGTTGAGCTATGAACGTATGTGAGCTCACTCTTGCTGTCTCACACCCCCAGAGGTCAAGAACAGGTACCACATGATGAGGTGCATGGAGGATGCTGCGATGTGTTCGTGAGAGATCTAGGCCGTCGTCTCCCAGTGAACTTTGGGTTGCTGGACCATTGTCTTCTTATAATATAATTATTTATTTTGTATAGAACTCCTGTTATGTAGTAAAGATGTGACATTTGATCTTGTGCCATGATTCATCATATGTGTGAGACTTGGTCCCAGCACATCTGGTGATTATGTTCGCGCCCGGGTCTTAGTGCCCTGAAACCCGGGTGTGACAGAAGTGGTATCAGAGGAATGTTGAATGTAGGACGAAACCTAGATATAACTGGACAACCCTTATTTACATACCTCTGCTACTCTAATTCTTTCTAAACTTTTCTTAGTCTTTTCTCATCTATTTTCGCTTTACTCTGATTATCCATACCTTTTCTTTCTAAAGACAAATGTGGGTTTCACACTTTGAAATCCTGTACCTAAAGTGGCCTTTAGGGATAGGATACCTACTCTTAGGAACAAAAAAACTATTTTTATAGGTATCGATGCACTTGGATGTTTGTTCTTATGATACTTGTCTAATTTGGATCTTTGATTGAGTGTGATGAGTTGTGGAGTAATATCCACAATTACATCTGCATATACATATAGGCATAAATATAAATAAATAAAAATCATAATATAAAAAAAACTAGATTATCCTCCATTAAAGTGTTTTCATTTTAATAGATCCATCTTATCTTAAAGGGTTCTCTCTTATCTTAATATATCTGTCTTATCTCGAAAAGATTCTATCTTATCCTAATAGATCTAACGGGCCTCAAAAGATTCTACCTCATCTTTATGGATTCATCTTGCCCTAATTAGCATATTTATCCCACTCTAGAATAACAACCATGATCTAATCCAAAGTAATTAGATATTATCTAGTCTAACCTAGTTATACCAATCTAATCTAGATCCCATCTAATCTAATATGGTCCAATCTAAAGTGAGTTACTTAATGGACCAGTGAATACTTGTGAAATAGATTAGACCATATCCACATATTTTAACCTAGTTCACCCTACACTAAATAAACAATGATAGACCAACCCAACCAATAGAGCCATGATGGATTGCATAATCTGCCTATCCCCACCTAACATCAAACAAACTTTTGACCTACATCATGTAGTCTATCTCCTCCGTATCTGTTGGGGACTTGCTCTAAAATGCTATGAATTAAGAACAAGACAACACAGAGAACGTTAAACGTTAAAATCCTTCGTCCTTCGGAACATTATTTCCCTTGGGATATAATGATTCTCGGACGAAGGTTATGAAGGACATACCTTCGTAAGTCATCATATATAATACTGAAGAAAGAATCATGTAACAAAAGATAATATGAACATCCATATATTTTTATTAACTCATTTCTATTTTATTACTATGGAAAAATAGAAATGATATTAAGTTACAAGTGTACCTTCGGCTTGAATGAAGGTAAAGATACAAGCGTGACACAAAAGCAAATGCCAAGTCAGTGTGAACACTAGGGGGTACTGTTCATCTATTTATAGGAAGGGGCGCAGCCCATGTAAAATTACACCCATGCCCTTTACATTTGCTAATAACTCTATAGTAACCTGTCGAGGTCTAAATAGCCTTTTCATCTTTAAGTCGGTTTCCTTTCCTGCTATCATGTTGAAGCTCTTCTGCGCACAGCTTCGGCTCCGCGCCATCCTTCGTATTCCTTTTGTGCTTCTTCATACTGTGGTTTTAACTCAAGTCCGAAGATACTTGTTCATGCATCATACTCTAGAAACTTTGTTAAATTATGTTTTTGAGGACCTTCGAAAGCCGAAGGCCCCCAACAGTAGCCCCTCGCAATATTAATTTGTTAGAATGATAAATTCAGATTGTGATATGGACGAAGGCCCTAAGCCGAAGGTCCGAAAAAACACCTTCCCTTTGCTAGAATAGCAACAGTCACTGACAAGCGGGGCCTTCCAATTTTCAACGCACTAGGCGTATAAATAAGAGCGCACCACGAGCTCATTTGGCATGCTTTCTTGCCATCTGCTCTTGCTTACTCAATTTTTAGCTCTTGCGCACCAACATTTGCTTGACTTTTTAATTTTTTTTAAGCTTCGGCCTTGAGAGCACTTTTTCAGCATTTCCGAAGATGTCTCAAGATAAAAAAGCTGTTGCTGAAACGAAGCTGAGCCTTTATGAGGAGAAGAATCTTGGCTTTCTTGAATCAATAGCGAAGACAAATACAGAGAAGATTACAAGGAAGATTTTGAAGGTTTATCTAAAGACACTGGTGATAGTGACAGTTATGATGTGGAAAGTGGCGGGGAAGACTCCGAAGATCGACCCTGGCGGCCAAGCCATACAGTTTTCGGGAAATCAACTATTAAACAGAGTCATCTCGACAATATGAGGGGAAGATACTTCCGAGATGTGTCTATCGTGAGGGCTGACAACGGAGATAAGACTTCTCCTACTCCCGAAGAGAACAAAGTCGTGATCTTCTGAAGCTTCTTCAAGGCTGGACTTTGGTTCCCCCTAAGCAGTTTTGTGGTGGAAGTTCTGAAGACCTTCCAGGTTTACCTTCATCAAATTACGCCCGAAGCACTCATAAGAATGGGGATCTTTGTATGGGCTGTAAGGAGTCAAGGCTTGGAGCCAAATGCAAAAAGTTTCTGCAGTATGCACGAACTGTTATATGAGACAAAACCCTGGGGTAAAGAGCAGTATCATAACAATTTTGGATGCTACAGCTTTGTTGCTCGCTCTGGGTCAAGCTGCCCCGTGCCAACCTTTCGGAAAAGATGGCCCGAAGACTAGATGAAAGAATGGTTCTATGTAAAAAATGATTTAAAGGCACGAGAGGATATTAAAGGGATCATCATGCGCCCTATCTGGCAACGCTTCGGCCTCCAGAAACCGAAGGTAGAAATTGATGAAGCGGCCGAAGAATGTCGCAAGGCCTTCGGCTTAGTTTGCTCTTTTATCGGGATAAGGGACTTAGTTCAAGAGCACGTGGCCTACAGGATATGGCCATTGGTAGCCAACTGGGAGATGCCAAAAGAAACCATCAACAATCCTCACGAAGGTGGTTTGGTTCGACTAAAATATACCTTTAGGTTTAGAGACCAGTTTATCGAGCCAGACGACGACTGGCTAAAAAGCGTCGAAGCTACAAGTGATGATCTGCTTGGGCCGTACTCCAAGGCGGAGGACAATGCGCTATCTACGGCCTTTGGAGGCTGGAAAAAGAAGAGATTAAATAGAGTTTTTGATGCCATCGAATTCATGTATCCTGACTACCACTACTCGTCACGGGGGCAAAAAAGAAAGAGTACAACTTCCGGGAAAGATGATGCTTCAGCTGCTCCAAGCGAGTCTGCGCCAAAGGGAAAAAAGGTGAAGGTCCTTACTCACCGACCGTGCTTCATAGAACCGGCCATAGTGCTCGAATTTGGCGGTCAGAGCTCTTCGGCTACTAAAGCAGAAGAACCTGCGATTGCACAGAAAATTGAAGAGTCGGCTGTAATGCCGAAGGCGTTACCAGCCAAATCAGATGAGCCAAAGGCCACTAATATTGGAGAGATAGAAGTTGAGAAAACAAAGACATTAGAAGTTATAAGCCCTTCGGCAGAGGTGACAATGCTGAGGGCACAAAAGGATCTTACAACGACTCCCAAGAGGAAGAGGATGGTGAACGTATTAGATGTGCTGGAAACAATAAAAACTTCAAGCTCTACTCCAAAGAAGACTGTCGAAGCTTCGAAACCACAAATTGATGCAAAACTATCCGAAGCCGAAGCTGCCAAGAGCCAAGCCAAGCCCGAAGTTGGGCCCTCAGAGCCCGCCAAGGAGAAATCCTTGGAAATAGAAGAAGAAACGGAAAAAGAGGCTGCAGAAGAAATTCTGTCAGAAAAAACTGCCATTCCTATTCCCAAAGCATCCTCCGAAGCTCTCGATTATATTATACGACATGCTTCGGGAAAGAGGTTATCTGCAGAAGAGAAGCGAGAAGCCCAAAGTTATGCCCAGAGACTGAAATATCCGTAAGGGGCGTTAATATTTAACGGCAGCGGAGAAGAAGACTTCTTGTATTGTCTCCCGGACAACAAGGAGATTTCTGTCTGCCGGGAGATGAGCAGGAGCTTCAGATTTCTGACACTAGAAGAGGGGCTCTCGATGCTGTCAAAAGATGAACTGGCCGACAGCTTAGCATACAATAGCTTAAAGGTGAGAAAATTAGATTCTTGTACTTAAAAACAAAATTGTCCATTTGCTTATACTTAATACCGCACTCCTTTTGCAGGGCCTTATTCTTAGCAACGCCCTTAGGGCGCAAAAAAGTGCCAAAGACGAAGGATGTGCTATAGCTCTGAGCAACCTTCGTTCCGAAGTAATTGAACTAAGGAATGAAGGTCTTGAGAAAGATAAAATATTAAACTCATTAGTGAATAAGATAAAAGAAGACGAAGCTACTTCCAAAGCCCAAGTTGAAGCCCAGAAATGTGAAATTGAAGATCTTCGGAAACAGCTGGCTGAGGGGAATTTAAAATGCGCTATCGCCGAAGCTGACCGAGACGCCAGTAACTATTGGAAAAATTATTGGGAAAAGACAGTTGTAGAACTTCGCTCTTCGAAAGAGAAATGTTATGAGAAATCTATAGAATGCGTAGATAAAATAAAAACTAGCTTCGCCAAAGTTGGCGCATACTCTAGCGAGGATAACTTCGTAAGAGGCGATCCAGAGGGCCCGATTGAGTGGATCAGCAACGAGGCCGAGGCTTTTGAGGAAATTTTGAACGGTCGTGGGGGATGTCTGCGCCTTCTCAGGTGCCAGAGGGATTGCGGCTATTTTGGAGAAGTCCGGTTGCGAGCATGTGAAAGCTTTGGCCCAAGCCGAAGCTACTTTATCCATTGAAGATACAAAAGACCCCTCGGCCGAAGCAAGCTTAGTTGGCGGAAAAATTTTTACTGACATCTGGGAGAATGGCGGCCGAGGGATGGCCCACGAGATAATAAAAAAGAGCGAAAAAGATTCTCACGATGCAAAAGAAGCAACAAAGGCAGCTGAGAAAGCTGCGGAACTCGAGAAGCGGATAGGTATTGCTTAATAATTTTTAACTTTATTTTCTAATTTTATGACTTCGAACATATTTACGTTTTCTACCGCAGCCGAACTATCTCCTTCCCCGGAGCTCTTCGAGCCAACGGTCGACCCAGAAGCAAAGAAAGAAGATGAGATCATTAAAATGGCCGAAGCTATTTTGGACGAAGCTGTTGCTCAACTGTTAAACGAAACTGCAAAAGCAGTTTTGAAAGAAGAATAACTGTTATTGTAAAGACATTTGGAATGTAATATTTGCTGAACAAAGTGTGTAACATATTGTAGTCTTGAATGTAATATATAAGCTATTTGTGACTCAATTCTTTACGATGCATGAAACTTTACGTACATGCCATTTTTGAGCCTTCAGCGAAAAAACACCTTCCCTTCTTTTCATGCTTCGTGAAGAATATCCATATTCTGTAAAAACATTAAGCTTCATGAGCAATAGATTCCTTCCACCTTAGAGTTGATGAAGCTGCACTCCTTCAAAACATTTTGTGCCTTGGCAACTTCTTCGAAGCAATTTCCCAAGATCAATATTATATCCCCTTCTTGTGCCATTGATGTGATATGATGTATGATGTTATGCTATGCAAATGATGTGATGATGTTATGCTATGCAAAATGATATTCGTGTCGAAGATACACACACATTCCCTCAGCAGTATACACAACCACTTTGCCGTTTATTTTTCGGCTTCACCGCTTATTTTTCGGTGTATCAGCGTTGACTTTTTGCTGTAAATTCTGCATCCCCTTAGGAACGTCTTTTGAACTTCTTCGCCTTCTATTTCGGTGGTATTCGCGTTGACTTTTCGCGCTTTGCCTTATATTTCAGCGGAATCAGCGTTTATTTTTTGCTGTAAGCTCTGCATTCCCTTTGGAACGACTTTTGAGCAGAAAACTTACGCTGCGCTCCCTTAGGAACGACTTTTTGCAACTTTGGCAAGCTTACGCTACATTCCGTAGAACGACTTTTTGTAGCTTCGGAGATGTTTTTTGTAGCCACAAGTTCTCTTAGGAACGAATGTTCATGCTTCAGCAACTTTCGGACTCCGTAGGTCTGTGAAGAAGGTATATTATATCTTGACAATAACGAAGTTATTACAAGAATCTAAAAACAACAAAAGGAACTATGCTTTCAATGATTGCCCTTTATTAAAAAGAAAACGATGGCGAATGCAAAAAATCTGTTGCAGAGGTAGGATATCTTCTAGTAGATGTGCTTCGATTCTGGCACAGTGCTATTGATTGTGCGAGCTTCGGACTCCTCTCTGAAATCTCGTTGCTGGTGAGTGTGCTGGCTCCCTTCTGGCTGCTGGCCTCGTTGCATTGGTGGTGGAGGTGGAGGCTATTGACAAGATGCCTGAGGTTGACTTGCCAAAGCAACAGAAGACGCAGGATGGTTCCCACATACTCTGGGACGTACGGTGAATGATACGAAGCAGTATGCATAACTTGCTTCGGCTGGTTCTGTTGAGCTGCAACTTCTGCTATCTCCTTCTGTTTCTAGATGGTGACATGGCACATCCTTGTAGTATGGCCCTTGTCCTCATCGCAGAATAGACAATAAATTTTCCTGGGCTGATCCCAAACCTTCCACCGAAGCCCCTGGCACCTCTGCCCCTTGGGGCTGAAGGCCGAGGATAGCTTTGTTGCTGTCCCGAAGCTTGGGAAGAATATTGCGGCCTCTGTTGTTGACTTTCTCTATCGTCATTCTGAGTGGAGTGGATGGACCTGACGTGCCTTGGGTGGATTCTCCCTGCGAAACCCCTGGTCATTTCGGAGAACCTGTAAGCTTCCTCCCTTCTCTGACGAAAGTCATTGTCAGCGTGAATGTATTCATCCATCTTTTGGAGCAGCTTCTCCAGAGTCTGAGGGGGTTTCCTAGTGAAGTATTGGGCCATAGGTCCTGGCCGAAGCCCCTTGATCATGGCCTCAATGACAATTTCATTAGGCACCGTTGGTGCCTGTGCCCTCAGATGCAAGAACCTTCGAACATACGCCTGAAGGTATTCTTCATAATCTTGGGTGCACTGGAACAAAGCTTGAGCGGTGATTGGCTTCGTCTGAAACCCTTGGAAACTGGTGATCAGCATGTCCTTCAGCTTCTGCCATGATGTGATTGTTCCTGGCCGAAGAGAGGAGTACCAGGTTTGTGCAACATTCTTGACTGCCATGATGAAAGACTTCGCCATGACTGCAGTATTGCCACCATACGAAGATATGGTCGCTTCGTAGCTCATTAGAAATTGCTTCGGATCTGAGTGTCCATCATACATGGGGAGCTGGGGTGGCTTGTATGACGGGGGCCAAGGTGTAGCTTGTAGCTCTGCTGACAGAGGAGAAGCATAATCAAAAGCAAAACTTCCATGATGGAAATTCTCATACCAGTCATCCTCGTTAAAGAAGCCCTCTTGATGAAGCTCTCTGTGCTGGGGCCTTCAGTTTTGCTCATCTTGAGCAAGATGACGAAATTCTTCAGTGGCTTCGTCTATCTGCCTTTGTAGGTCAGCTAGCCGAGCCATCTTTTCCTTCTTCCTTTGCACTTGCTGATGGAGCATCTCCATATTCCTGATTTCTTGGTCCAAGTCGTCCTTCTGGAGCGTTGGACTGGTGGCCTTCCTCTTCTGGCTTCGGGCCTCTCGAAGAGAAAGGGTGTCCTGGTTTGGGTCCAATGGCTGCAGAGCGGCAGCCCCTGTCGCTGAAGCTTTCTTAGGCGGCATGACGAAGGTCGATGCTTGCCGAAGGTGGTCAAAAAGGGTTCACCGGAGGTGGGCGCCAATCTTGGGGACTTGATCTCAAATGCTATGAATTAAGAACTGTTGGGGGCTTGTTCTCAAATGCTAAGAGTTAAGAACAAGGCAACATAGAAAATGTTAAGTGTTAAAGTCCTTCGTCCTCCAAAACATTATATCCCTTCAGGATATAAAGAATTTCGGACGAAGGTTACGAAGGACGTACCTTCGTAAGTATAATAATAAACAACGAAGTGTTCATACAAATCATGAGGTATAAAATAAACATTTAAATATTATCATAGAATCATCTCCATTTTTATTATCATGAATGAATATAAATGACTGCAAGTTATAAATGTACCTTCGATCCTGAGGAAGGCAAAAGTACAGGTGTGATGCGAAAGCAAATGTCAAGTTCGCGTGAACAGTACGGGGGTACTGTTCATCTATTTATAGACACAGGACACAGCCTGTGACGAATTACAATTATGCCCCTTACAAAAGCTTACAACATTGACTCAGACCTTCATGGATTAAAAGGTCATTCTATCTCTATGTCGGTTGGTAATGCCGAAGCTCCATGAAAAGGAACCATCGGCCATCTCCTGGGGACAACTTCAGCCGGAGCTGCTTCTTCGTGTAAGACCTTCGGCGCAACGAAGCATGGCCCCAACAGTAGCCCCTTTCGCGATGCTAGATCGTTTTTCGTAACGAGCTTGATCCGTGAAAAAAAAACCTCTTAAGCTTCGGGAAGCCGAAGGTCCAAAAAACACCTTCCCTGAGCTCGTTGCCGAGAAACGATTCAATTTCCGAGCTCGTGTCGGACCCACCTTGCAGAGTTACTGTTTGATCTTTGCGGTCCACTGCGCAGCGAGTACAAGTGACTGCCCGCCTGGTGTAAAAATCCTGGCGCTTCGCCTTCTTACCTGCAGCACTATATAAACAGACGAGTAGGTGTGAAGTTACCACAGCATTCATTGCTATTTGCACTGTTTTGCTGCCAAAATTTTTAATTATAGTCGAAGCTTGATTCTCAGAATCGAACGAAGGTCCATCTCGAAGTCTGCTTCGTCAGAAAGAAAGGCTTCGGGAGAAAAGGAAAAAGAAAAAAGTATTTAATTTCCCCAAACTCAGAATCAAATGGCCAGAGTGCGATCTACTGCCAGAGTTGAACGTGAAGGAGACGAAGCTGAAGGTTCGGAGACTGTGCCCATCTCCGAAGCAATGCAACGATCCGGACTAGTGACTGCGGAAGAAATGCCCGCTGCTGAAGCAGACCCGACAACTGCCGAAGGAGAAGAAGAGAACATTGAAGAAACTGATCCCGAAGATGACTATCGCATTGCCATGCCCAGCAAGCCCAGCCACTTAGACTTCGGAAAGTCGACCATCTCAAAGGCTGATCTCGCCAAGATGGTAAAATCAGGTTATTTCAGTGAAAATCAGAAGAAACTACTTCGCTTCGGGGGAGAAGAAACTACCCCGAAGCCAGAGAAGGACGAGATAGTTATTTTCAAGAGCTTTTTAAAGGCTGGGCTGAGATTCCCTCTTCATGGAATTATTGCAGATGTATTGAAGAAGTTTGGTATTTACTTTCATCAATTGACTCCTAACGCTATCGTTAGGCTTAATGTTTATATCTGGGCCCTCCGAAGCCAAGCAGTGGAACCATTTGCCGACAGTTTTTGTCGAGTTCATGAGTTACATTACCAAACGAAGGCCAGAAAAGATGGATTACATGATAATTTCGGTTGCTACAATTTTGCCTACCGGAAAACAACAAAGTTTCCTGTTATTAGCTACCGAAGCAAATGGCCGGCAGGCTGGAAGTCTGAGTGGTTTTATGTGAGAGTTGACGAAGACGAAGAAAAATTGGTACAAAGCCCACTTGAATTAATCTTCGGAGAAACAAGGCCGCGATGCCACATGACATTAGAAGGTCCCACCTGGGCTGCACTGGGTGAGTTTGAAATTATTTCAGAGCATATCGGTACCAGGGATCTGGTTCAAGAGTTCTTGGCGTTCAGAGTCTTCCCTACTCTAAAAGAATGGGAAATGCCAAAGCTAGAGGGGGAGAAGAAGAAGGGGGAACTTGTCCGGCTTCCTTACCATTTCAAATTCAAGAAATACTTTAAAAAACCTTGCCAAGAGTGGCTGGACACAGTTGAGGTAATGTGCAATGAAATTCTTGGGAATTATTCCAAGAAAGAAGATCAACTGATGACCGCGGCCTTCGGCACCCGTCCGAAGCGAAGGCTGAACCGAGTGTTTGATGCTCTGGGTTTCGAGTACCCTGACTATGAACAGCTGAACAAGGGTGCTGAGGGCCAAAAAAGGAAAAGAGTGGCCGAAACTTTGAACAAGGATGAAGAAAAAGCAGCAAAAGAGAAGAAAATTCCCAAGAAGAGAAAAATATCAACTCCGAAGCGAAAATTATCCGATGAAGAGGGGACCCCCGCACCACCTTCTACCAGCGACGTGGAGGAAATCTTAAAGGTAATGACTGAACCCCTGCCCACGAAGCTAAGTCCATTAGGGCCTCAACTGACGAAGCTTTTTCGAAAGGTGGAAGAGCCGGAAAAAACGAAGATAACCAAAACAAAGAGGCAAAGAATTATTGCAGTGACCGAAGTTATTGACAAGACGCCACCGAGGGCGTCAATTCAGAAAACGCCAGCTGTTGAGGGCACAACAAATGTCGAAGTCACACCTTCGGAGGTCGCGGCTACCGAAGCCGCTTCAGCCGAAGATGTGAACTTAGAAACTACCATTGAAGACATCGACAAAATTTTGATAGACATGGCTGCAGAAGAAGCTGCCACCGCTGGTAAAGAAACCATGGCCACAGTGCCTGGGAAGGGAAAAGAAATAGCCGAAGACACTTCGGAAGACGAAGCCTACATATTTCAAAATTTAGTTGGACAAGAACTGTCGAAGGCTGAAATAGAAGAGCTTAAGGAATATGCCAAATCTTGCGGATACCAGCCAGGAGCTCTTCTATTTGGAGGCATTGATGATGAGAGATTGGGCTGCATCCGGGATCAAGCTGGGGCTAAGGTCATCGGTACTCTATCAAAGAGTATCGGTTTTCCTAAGCTAGAAACAGATATCAGCCGCTACCGACGACAACATATCGTCGGCAGCTTATTTTATTCCAATTTCAAGGTAAACAACTTTTCTCTGACTTCTATTGTTTTTTAATAATGGAAATATTCCTAACGAAGGTTGTTTATTTGCAGAGCATGCTACTAAGCAAAGCTTTGAGGATGCAGCAAGATCTAGAGGATAAGAAACACGAAGCTATAATCGAAAATCTAGAGAGCAAGATAAAAGAGCAATCAGCTATTATTGAAAAGAAAGACTTTGAACTCCAAACAACTGAAGGCTTGCTGGCAGAGACTGAAGCTAAAGTATCAGAATTGAATTCGAAGCTTATCTACCAATCAAAACAATTTGAACAGGAGAAGCTAGAGCTTAATTCAAAACTTGAGGCCGAAGTCCAAACCAGCTCAGATTTGAAGAAATTATTAACAAGCCTTCAAGACAAATGTTTGAAATTTAGCAACAACTGTATTGAACAATTAAAAAAGATCTTTTACTCAGTTGGAGCCAGCAGTGGGAAGTTCAACCCTTCAGCTGAAAATTTGCCAAGAGCCTTCGATCATATTGAAGCTGAAATTGAAGAGCTTGACGAAGTTATAGCCGGGCACGGTGACTTCTATGCCTGGGTAGCTTCTCGGGGTACCGCTGCAGCGTTCCTGAAGGCCGGCTGCGAGCATGGAAAAATCGTCAACAGGCCCAATTTCGCCTTGTCTCCATCAATTCTAGACGATATTCCTGACCTCGCCCGAAGCATCTCAAATAGATTTATAAAAATGATATGGACAAAAGGCGGGCGAGAGAAGGCTGGAGACGAAGCTCGAAGTCATCTTGAACCAGTAAGAAATCATACTTTGTACTTACCTTCTCCTTCACACTTGATTTTTACTCGCGATACCTTGATTCATGTAGGATGACGAAGCTGAAGATGATGCTTAAAATATGTCGCCGAAGCTGAAGCTCAGTGAAGATCAGTAGGAGTATACTATATAAAAAACTCAGGAGACTTTTGTAACAACTTTTGTAAATACAATTAAACTGTTCTCAAGGAACTTTGTACATACCTTGTAATATATTCTTACCCTTCTATTGAGGCGCTTTGATGTGGACGAAATTAGTATTTTGAGTCGAAGGCGAAAAAACACCTTCCCTTCTTTTCGTACACAACGAAGCATAAAAGACCGCTTCTTCTTTTTGCCGAAGCTTTTCTTTTTTGTACACAACGAAGCATAAAAGACCGCTTCTTCTTTTTGCCGAAGCTTTTCTTTTTTGTACACAACGAAGCATAAAAGACCGCTTCTTCTTTTTGCCGAAACAACCACTTAGGAACGCAAATGCTATGAATGAATGCTTATGAATGCAAATGCTATGATGTAATGTAATGTGCGAATGAATGTCCAAAACATATATCCGAAGCCACACTCTCAGCCATTATTTCCTTAGAAACAACCACACATCAGCTCTGCATTCCCTTAGGAACGACTTTGGAGCTTCTTCGCCTTTTACTTAGGCGGTATCAGCGTTGACTTTTCGCTGTAAGCTCTGCATCCCCTTAGGAACGTCTTTGGAGCTTCTTCGCCTTTTACTTTCGGCGGAATCAGCGTTGACTTTTCGCTGTGAGCTCTGCATCCCCTTAGGGACGTCTTTGGAGCTTCTTCGCTTTTTCAGTTTCGGCACTCGATGGTGCGTTCTCAGTTTTTACATTTACATTTTTTGGGGGATTTTGCTCTTATAAGACTAAAAAGGAAATTACACATGATGGCCCCATTAAAAACCTTTCTCCCCCTTTAGAAAGGAAAAGGGTGCCATGAAAAAGAAAAGAAAAAACATAAAAAGTTACATCAAGTTATACATAATATCGCCGAAGCTCATCCGCATTCCAAGATCTTGGAATTTCGTTGCCATCCATGTCCTTCAATCTGTACGAACCAGGCCTTGACGAAGATACTACTAAGAAAGGTCCTTCCCATTTCAACTGTAGCTTGCCCACTGTATCTGGGTTGGCTACTCTCCGAAGCACCAAGTGTCCCGGCTCAATATTTTTTAACCGGACCTTTCTATCTCGCCACTTGACTGTTTCAGCTTGGTATTTATTGATATTCTCTACGGCCTGAAGCCTGATCCCCTCTAAGGCATCTTTTTCCACAAGGCAAGCATCTTCAGGACCTGATTCTGCCGAAGCTACTACTCTTATTGATCCAGCTTTAGCTTCTTCCGGAGTTACTGCTTCGTCACCGAATAATAATTTGAATGGAGTAAAGCCTGTAGACCTTGATGTTGTTGTATTGTGGCTCCACACCACTTTGGTTAATTGATCTGGCCACTTTCCCCTGGGTTGATTGAAGATTAACTTCATTATTCCTGTCATTATAATGCCGTTGGCCCTTTCAACGAGCCCATTTGACTCCGGATGCCTGACTGATGCAAAGTGGATCTTCGTACCGATTTGATCACAAAAATTTCTGAAAGCTTCAGAGTCGAACTGCGTTCCATTATCTACAGTGATGGCCTTCGGTACCCCGAAGCGACAGACAATATTCTGCCAGAAAAACTTTTGGACAGTGGCCGAAGTTATTGTGGCTAATGGCTTCGCCTCAATCCATTTAGAAAAATACTCCACAGCTACTATAACATATTTTAGATTCCCTTGAGCCGGTGGTAATGGACCTAACAAGTCCAGGCCCCACCTTTGCAATGGCCAGAAGAGTTGTATCAGCTGTGTCAAAGACGAAGGTTGCTTTTGATCTCTTGCACATTTCTGACAACCTTCGCACTTTTGAACTAACTCCGCTGCATCCGAAGCTGCCTTTGGCCAATAAAACCCTTGGCGGAAGACTTTTCCAAGTAACGACCTAGATCCAATGTGGGACCCACACAGGCCTGCATGTATTTCTTTCATCAACTCTATACCTTCGGTTCTAGATAAGCACTTGAGCAGCGGAGCGCAAACTCCATGTTTGTATAACTCCCCTTCTATCATGACATACGGACGAGCTCTTGCCTCTATCCTTTTATTATAAGCTTCGTCATCTGAAAGGAACTTACCCTGAAGGTAAGAGATGATTTCAGTTCTCTAATCTTCGCTGTAAACAGGAGATATGTTGAGGACTGCTCTTTCCAGGAGGTCCACTGAAGGTGCCTTTATTGTTTCGAAGAACACATCCGAAGGTAACGGCAGCCCCTGTGCTGCAGACTTGGCTAGCAAATCAGCATGCTCATTTTGTCCTCGAGGGATATTCTTGACAGAAAATCCTTCGAAGGAGGCTTCGATCCTTCGGACCGTGTCTATATATTTTTCAAGCTTCGGATCTTTAGCCTTGCAACTTTTGTCAATATGACCCGAAACAACCTGGGAATCAGTTTTAAGAATCGCCCTTCTGATTCCCATTGCCTTTAACTTCCGAAGGCCCAGAAGCAGGGCTTCGTACTCAGTAATATTGTTTGTATAGCTGAAATCAAGTCTTGCTGCATAACAAGTTTTAACCTTGGATGGTGAGACCAACACAGCGGCTGCACCTGCTCCGAAGGTTCCCCAAGAGCCATCACAAAACACTGTCCACACTTCGGCATCTTTATTTGCTTCTTCATCCTGAGCCCCTGGCGTCCAGTCGGCAATGAAATCTGCCAATGCTTGAGACTGGATCGAGGATCTATGCACATAATCAATGTAAAACTCATTGAGCTCTGCAGCCCATTTTCCAATCCGTCCAGTAGCTTCTCTATTTCTCATGATGTCCTTCAACGGCTGCGAAGAAGGAACAATAATATTGTATGCCTGAAAATAATGCCGAAGCTTCCTGGATGCCATTAAAACGGCATACAATACCTTCTCCAGCTCTGTATAATTTTTCTTTGATACACTAAGGACTTCAGATACAAAATACACTGGAACCTGCTTCTTGACTTGGCCATCAAGCTTCTCCTGAACAAGTGCCGCACTTACTGCTGAGTGCGAAGCTGCCACATATAACAACAGAGGAGCCCCTGGCGTTGGTGGAGTTAATGTTGTTAGATCTATCAAATATTGCTTCAGCTCTTCGAAAGCTTTTTGTTGACTTGGTCCCCATTGAAAGACTTCAGCTGACTTCAGCACCTCGAAGAAGGGTAAATTTCTTTCTGCTGATCTGGATATGAATCTGTTGAGAGATGCCAGCCTTCCTGTCAATCTTTGGGCCCCCTTTCTTGTGGTTGGTGGCTCCATTCGAAGTATAGCTTCGATTTTATTTGGATTAGCTTCGATTCCCTTTGTTGAAACCAAGCATCCAAGAAATTTCCCCTTCTTTACCCCGAAGACACATTTTTCTGGATTCAGCTTCAAACCAGCTTGCCTGAAACTGGCGAAGGTCTCCTGCAAATCAGCAATATGATTTTCCTGCTTCGTGCTTTTTACAATGATGTCATCGACATAAGTCAACACATTTCTGCCTATCTGAGACTGGAGAACCTTCGCAGTCATTCTGCTGAAACTTCCTCCAGCATTTTTGAGCCCCTCAGGCATCCGAAGATAGCAATATGTGCCACTTGGGGTTATGAAGCTAGTCTTCGGCTCATCTTCCTTCTTCATCCAGATTTGATGATAGCCTGAGTAGCAGTCCAGGAGACTCATGAGCTCTGAAGAAGCTGCTGCATCGACTAAAGAGTCTATCCTTGGCAGCGGGAATTCGTCCTTCGGACAAGCCTTGTTGAGATCTGTAAAATCGATACACATTCTCCACTTGCCATTGGCCTTCTTCACCATAACAGTGTTAGCTAGCCACTCTGGATACTTTACTTCTCTGATAACTCCTGCACTGAGGAGTCTTTTTACTTCATTGCGAGCCCCTTCGGCCTTGTCATCCGACATCTTCCGAAGCCTCTGCTTTCGGGGTCTGAAGGATGGGTCAACATTGAGCGAATGTTCAATAACATCCCGATTTACTCCACAGAGATCATTAGCTGACCATGCAAAAACATCTTTGTTGTTGAATAAAAACCTTATCAAGGTTTTCTCCTGGTCTTCAGATAATTGCGAGCCCAACAGCACCTTCTGCTCTGCTATGTCCTCACACAATAGCATGGGCTTGGACTGATCTGCTGAAGCTGCTTTCTCCCTTCTGAATTTGTACTGTTCACAAGCTTCAGCTCCATCTATGTTATGGATTGCTTTGGAGTCAGTCCAGCTTCCTTCGGCCCTTCTAGCAGCTTCCTGGCTTCCATGAATAGCAATAGGCCCTTGGTCCGAAGGTATCTTCATGCAGAGATAAGCTGGGTGAAGAATTGCTTCGAAGGCATTAAGAGTACCGCGACCAATGATAGCATTGTAAGGATACTCCATGTCAACAATATCAAACACAATTTGCTCAGTCCTTGTGTTGTTAACAAATCCGAAGGTTACCGGCATGGTAATCTTCCCAAGTGCTACAATCTGCCGCCCTCCGAAGCCACAAAGAGGGTGAGTAGCATCGTGGATCTTGTCTTCGGGCTCTTGCATTTGTCTGAAGGCCTTAGCAAATATAATATCAGCTGCACTGCCTGTATCAACTAAGACATTGTGGACCAGAAATCCTTTGATCACGCAAGAGATAACCATGGCATCATTGTGAGGATAATCCTTAAGCTGAAGGTCTTCCTGAGAGAAAGTAATTGGAATGTGGGACCATTTTGACTTGATGAAGGGTCCCTGCACTCCAACATGCTGCACCCTTCTCTGAGCCTCCTTCTTCTGCTTCTTGTTAGCCGGCTCTGAGCAAGAACCGCCTGTTATCGGGAGCACCATCTTCGAAGCCGAAGCAGCTTCAGCTTGATTGTTGAACGAAGCCATCAGCTCAGAAAAGTGGAAGTGAGTTCACCGGAGGTGGGCGCCAATGTTGGGGGCTTGTTCTCAAATGCTAAGAGTTAAGAACAAGGCAACATAGAAAATGTTAAGTGTTAAAGTCCTTCGTCCTCCAAAACATTATATCCCTTCAGGATATAAAGAATTTCGGACGAAGGTTACGAAGGACGTACCTTCGTAAGTATAATAATAAACAACGAAGTGTTCATACAAATCATGAGGTATAAAATAAACATTTAAATATTATCATAGAATCATCTCCATTTTTATTATCATGAATGAATATAAATGACTTCAAGTTATAAATGTACCTTCGATCCTGAGGAAGGCAAAAGTACAGGTGTGATGCGAAAGCAAATGTCAAGTTCGCGTGAACAGTACGGGGGTACTGTTCATCTATTTATAGACACAGGACACAGCCTGTGACGAATTACAATTATGCCCCTTACAAAAGCTTACAACATTGACTCAGACCTTCATGGATTAAAAGGTCATTCTATCTCTATGTCGGTTGGTAATGCCGAAGCTCCATGAAAAGGAACCTTCGGCCATCTCCTGGGGACAACTTCAGCCGGAGCTGCTTCTTCGTGTAAGACCTTCGGCGCAACGAAGCATGGCCCCAACAAGAACAATACTACACAGAGAACGATAAACGTTAAAATCCTTCGTCCTTCAGAAGATTATTTCCCTTGGGATATAATGATTCTCGGACGAAGGTTATGAAGGACATACCTTCGTAAGTCATAATATATAATACTGAAGAAAGAATCACGTAACAAAAGATAATATGACCAGCCATATCTTTTTATTAACTCATTTCTATTTTATTACTATGGAAAAATAGAAATGATATTAAGTTACAAGTGTACCTTCGGCTTGAATGAAGGTAAAGATACAAGCGTGACACAAAAGCAAATGCCAAGTCAGCGTGAACAGTATGGGGGTACTGTTCATCTATTTATAGGCACGGGACGCAGCCCATGTAAAATTACACCCATGCCCTTTACATTTGCTAATAACTCTATAGTAACCTGTCGAGGTCTAAATAGCCTTTTCATCTTTAAGTTGGTTTCCTTTCCTGCTATCATGCCGAAGCTCTTCTACGCACAGCTTCGGCTCCGCGCCATCCTTCGTATTCCTTTTGTGCTTCTTCACACTGTGGTTTTAACTCAAGTCCAAAGATACCTGTTCATGCATCATACTCTAGAAACTTTGTTAAATTATGTTTTTGAGGACCTTCGCAAGCCGAAGGCCCCCAACAATATCTATCTTAACCATATTCCTCAACCGATGATATACACTAACCATGAATCAATGAGACCAAGATCGGAGAAGAAAAGATCAATCTCGTTAAGGAAGGAGGGAAGTCAAACTCAATCATCAGATGCTTTACCACTCAACACAGAATTCTTTCACACTATAAACTTTCTCACCCTAGGCTATTCTTGCCCTAACCTATCTTTTACACTACATAATAAGGTGACTATACATATATATACCCATGCTTTCATAATCACTTTCTAAATAACATGAAACTTCTAATTCTTAAACTAATTAGAAGTTAAAGGTTAAATTATAAATAAAGTTTTTTTACATCCCTGTCCTTGCAAATCTCGAGGATGAGATTTCTGTTTAGGGGGTAGGATTTGTGTAACCCTAAAATTTGTATAAGGTAAAAAAATAATAAAATGATTAGATAAGTAAATGAGTGGGTGTTTTGGGGATCCCTTGGTTTCCTTTTTATTTATCTCTACATACTCAACTAATGGTATTAAATTATGCAAATAACAAATAAATAAATAAAGAAATGTGCACCTCATGCTAACGTTATTTCTGTGATGCATCTTGTTTGAATCAAGGAATCATAATTTAAATTGACCTCAAATAAAAAAAATAAAACAAAGGGGAGAAAGGAAATTTTAATAAAGTCATTCCTTCCATATTTAAACAATAGGGAGAATAATAAATAAGAATAATAAATAAATAATTTCAGTTCAAGTAATAGAAGAATTAGAATTTGGTTTGATGTTTGAAACCTAAAAATTAAAACCAGAATTCGAATTTAGTTTGAATTTTTGATTTGGAAACAAAACAGAAATTATAAAAGAAAAATAAAACAAAAGTGGAAAACGCACATGGGCTGACTTCTTCCCTGGCTCGGTCCAGCTTCGGCCTCCCTCGGCCTGCTAAAGCGCGCACCCTCAGCTTTCCTGCCAATGTCCCCGCCATGCTCAATCTCTGAAATGCGGGGCCCACGCTATCAGTCATGGTAGCGCGCTCTCGCGATCTCCTTTCGCTGACAGGTGGGCCGACATAGTCAGCCTTAGCCTCTTTCGCGTTTTCCCTGGGATTCTAACACCGATAGCCTGGGCCCGCGAACGAGTATCTCTTTTACCACGCGCGCTTGCCTCACAGCTGCTGACTCGCAAGACCCCACTGTTCAGCCCCTGTGCGCGCGCTTGTCACCAAGCCACCGACTAGTGGGCCCATTTGTCAGCTCGTCTGTCCACCTCGGAACAGAACCGCGCTCGGACTCTGTACGCCACGACGTCGGCCGCCAGGATCAGGCGGATTCCGCTGGCCGTTCCAACCACCGCTAGGAGCTTTGGATCTCGGGAGGAGTCTATAGCCCTTCCCATCTCCATAAAACCTGGCCGAATCTCTCTCCCTTGGACCATTGACGAGATGAAGCACATTGGGCGCCGGGGGGAAGAACGGAGAAAACTCAGGCATGTTCGCCGCCGGTGTCTGCCCTTGCGCCCACTGCCCTGGGGACTTCATCGTTGGGTTAGGAAGAATCGACAAAGCCAGTGGTACATGCACATGGGGTGTGGTGTGTGCAACATCGACTGACAACAGAGGGATTGCTCATCGTACTTCACCATCGGCTACCAATCCGCCTCGCGTCGTGGGCAGCGTCGCCGTCGCTGTTATAGCTGGTATGGATGCCCTCAACTAGTTCGTCTTGGTTTTCTCTTCGCACAACGTTGGACGACATGGCGATTGGTGTATTGGGGTGCGCTACTGCGTCGCGCCGGTAATGGTGCCTCCGCCCTGGGCGCTCTCATCCCTCGCGTCCGTCAGCCGAAGTGAAGAAGACAACCGGGATCCATTGATCCGGGAGCGTACGGCTAGGATTAGATCGTGCATACCCGTTCGGCCAGGATGCTTCGGGGCCGTTAGATCCTGGTTGAAGGACAGGGATAGGATCGCACCGTAATAAAATCCTGGCCTTTGGATCTGATCCGTGGGCTGGCATTGCATGCGCTTCATGATCTAATCTGGACGGTCGAATAGCGATCGGATGGATCAAGTTAAACGGTACCCCTTCGCCTCGGCATTTATTCTAAAGACCCCCTCGGCTTTTCTCAAATCAACCCACCACCCGAGTCAGTGTTAAGATCATTACAGAGAAGACCTCAGATTTACAAAATGAACCCTGAACTCCTGTTAAATTGTGCCTGTAGTACACTTATTCGCTAAAATTAATAAAATAGACCTAGAAAAGGATTTCTTGTGTAAAGGAAATACTAAATGCTTACAAAATTCATAACTTCTACGTTTTAACTCAGATTTGACCCATTCAAGTTGCGTTAGCTTCGTAATAGAATTATCTACATCTTGGTAACCTTATTTTATCATGAAACATGTTTGTAAATAATTAATTTGTTTACCCTATTCTCATTGGATTAACTTACTTAATTTAAAAATTAAAGTAGTATTTTCACTTCCTAGTTGTAATTTGACAAAAATACGTTTTCTAGTTAAGTTATAACTTGGATTAAAATTAAATTAATGGTTTCTTAGGAATATCTTTCTCACATGATTTATAGTAATCAACCTAGAACCTAGTTTTCCTATTTAATCACATAAACCTTGGGAAAATCGTAACTCGATAACCGTAACTCCAAAATTAATGATTCTTGTTCCTATGATCTTGTTAGGACGCGTAGAATATTCTTATATAGTTTGTTTTTATGTTTGGTGTGATGTTAATTTTGCCTATACCATGCTTGTTTGTATTGCTACGACTAGCGCGAGGTTACGATCCACCTGAAGAGCAAGTTGGTACTGGAATCTTAAGTGCCAGGCAAGTTGTGCCCTTGATCACTTCTTTTTACCCATTCATGTTCTAATTAATCATAATGATCTGCATAGGTTAATTTTGATGGGACCCAATAGGTTACCCTAGTTTGACTGTCTTTATACCTTGTTTACCACTGAATCTTTGGGTAGTACATGCTATTGCTTTATGTGGTTTTGGGTATAGAGATACATTTTATTCATGATTATCTTTTATTATCAGCTGTTATTTATTGTTCATGATAAGATCATTATGTTAATTGGAACATGGAGAACCACTCGGAAAAACAGTGCTACCACAAGGGTTTAATGGGACGCCCTTGGCCAACTAACTAGGAAAGCAAGTGGAAGACTACCTTACCCAAAAGGGGCAAGGGCAGTAGGGGAGTGGTCAGTGTAGGGAGGTCCTCGGGTTGATTTTGCTGCGATGGCGGTCAGACGAGGGATTCCTGCATTGGAGCTTCCTATAAACTGTAGCGGGTTTTCTGAAGCTAGTGGAACTTTGTAAAGGCCTCGTAGTGTTACCCTGTCTCGCCTCCTCGGTAGAGGTATATGGGATTGGCCATCTCTTGGAAGATGGGTAACATGACTTGTGGGTAAAGATGCGCAACCTCTGCAGAGTGTAAAACTGGTATACTAGCCGTGCTCACGGTCATCAGCAGCTCGGACACTCACATGATTAATTTATGGAACTAAATTCAATTTGTCATATGCATTGCATCGCAGGTGTTGTTAGTACTTTTGTTCTACTACTTAATTTGGGTTGGTATTTACTTATACATAGTAATTGCTAATAAAATTTTGACCAACTTTAAAAGCAATGCTCAGCTTCAACCATCCTCTTTGGTAAGTCTTACACTTCACATGAGCTCCCACCTTTGGCGAGTTCATGCACATTATTCCCCACAACTTGTTGAGCTATGAACGTATGTGAGCTCACTCTTGCTGTCTCACACCCCCCATAGGTCAAGAACAGGTACCACATGATGAGGCGCATGGAGGATGCTGCGATGTGTTCATGAGAGATCTAGGCCGTCGTCTCCCAGTCAACTTTGGGTTGCTGGACCATTGTCTTCTTATAATGTAATTATTTTTTTGTATAGAACTCCTGTTATTAGTAAAGATGTGACATTCGATCCTATGCCATGATTCATCATATGTGTGAGACTTGGTCCTAGCACACCTGGTGATTATGTTCGCGCCCGGGTCTTGGTGCCCTGAAACCCGGGTGTGACAGCTTCCTGACAAACCCAAAAGTACCTTTATAACTACCCAGTTACGGAGTAGCGTTTGATAGTCCCTAAGTAGGTCAATCCACATCTTGAGAACATGCGACAATCTTAGGTCTAAGGACACAGTATACATGTTGCAAAAAGAGAACTACATTACAATATCTCACATTGGGTCGGTCCAGCTTCATGTCATACATGCGCCCACATTATTAGTTCGACATCTCCATGTCCATGACTTGTGAAATGTAGTCATCAACTAATATATGTGCTAGTCATCGACTCTGACCAGGGACATCATTTAGAATAACCATACAAGTAAAGAATCTCACAAACAATTCACATAATTGCTAATCAATACAAGGTGCCTTTCATGGATATTCAATTAAGCAATATATATATATATATCATGGATACAAAGAAATATGCTCATCTCTATGATTATCTCTAGGGCATATTTCTAATAGTCTCCCACTTGCACTAGAGTTAATCTAGAAGATATCTAATACCCATAGATCTGATGTGTGCCTCATGCTTAGGTTGTGGAAGAGGTTTTGTCAAAGGATCAGCAACATTCAAATCCGTATGTATCTTGCATATCTTTATCTCGCCCCATCTAACGAATTCCCGTATGAGGTGAAATTTCCACAGTACGTGTTTGCTTTTCTGGTGGTTCCTTGGCTCTTTTGCTTGCACAATTGCCCCATTGTTGTACAGTAGAGGTTCAATGGACTAGAGGCATTAGGAAACACACCAAGCTCGATGAGGAACTTCCTTATCCAAACACCTTCCTTCGCAGATTCAGAAGCTACAATGTACTTGGCTTCTGTTGTAGAATCAGTCACAATCTCCTGTTTGGAACTCTTCCAACTAACAGCACCACCATTTATTGTGAACACAAAACCTGATTGCGATTTTAACTCGTCTAGGTCAGTTTGGATGCTAGCATCGGCGTAACCAGTTACAATGAGCTCCTCCTTACCCCCATATACTAGGAACATATCTTTAGTCATTCTCAAGTACTTAAGAATGCCTTTTACCGTTGTCTAGTGACCCTCACCTGGGTCAGCCTAGTACCTACTCATAGCACTTATAGCGTATGAAACATCTGGGCGTGTACTTATCATGGCATACATGATTGACCCAATTGCTGAGGCGTATGGTATCTTACTCATGCGCTCCCGCTCATATGCCATCGCAGGACATTGCTTCTGGCTAAGGTGTATACCATGTGACACAGGTAAGAACCCTTTCTTGGACTGTTCCATGTTGAACCGTTTCAACACCTTGTCAATGTATGTATCTTGACTTAATCCTATAAGCCTCTTTGACCTATCTCTATAGATCCTTATGCCCAAAATATATGCTGCTTCCCCTAAGTCCTTCATAGAAAAACTCTTTTTTAGTGAAGCCTTAACAAACTCCAGCATAGGAATGTCATTCCCAATCAATAATATGTCATCCACATACAAGATCAGAAATACAATAGCGCTCCCACTTTCCTTCTTGTAAACACAAGCTTCTTCTTCATTCTGATGAAAACCAAACCCTTTGACCACTTCATCAAAACAAATGTTCCAACTCTGAGATGCTTGCTTCAACCCATAAATGGATTTCTGAAGTTTGCATATCTTTCCAGCATTGATCAGATCGACAAAACCCTCGGGCTGTATCATATACACGTTCTAATCAAGGTTTCCATTAAGGAAAGCTGTTTTGACATCCATCTGCCAAATCTCATAATCGAAATATGCGACAATAGCTAGAATGATCCAAATAGATTTAAGCATCGCTACTGGCGAGAATGTCTCGTCATAGTCATCTCCTTGAACTTGTCGAAAACCCTTTGCAACAAGTCGAGCCTTATAGATGTTAACATTTCCATCCATGTCTTTCTTCTTCTTATAGATCCATTTGCACTCTATGGGTCTAACACCATCAGGCGGGTCCACCAAGTTCCAAACTTGATTTTCTCCCATGGAATCTATCTCGGATCTCATGGCGACTTGCCATTTCTCGGAATCTAGGTCCATCATCACTTCTGCATATGTTGCAGGTTTGTCATTGTCTAACAACAACACTTCCCCATTGCCAAACAATATCACTTCTCTACGTGCTTCGCGAAGCCTTGCTGACCTTCGTGGTTGTGGTGGTGTTTCTCTTGCCACAGACGTCTCAACTTGTTTTGCTACATTAGCATCACTTGTTGGATCATGTGACACTGGCTCATCCTAAACTTCTTCAAGATACACCTTTTGTTTACTTTTCTCTCTTTTGAGAAACTTTCTCTAAGAACACACCATTTCGGGCAACAAACACTTAGCCCTCTAACCAGTGGTAAAAGTAATATCCCGAAGTTTCCTTTAGATATCCCACGAACATGCACTTGTCCGATTTTGGAGTGAGTTTATCTGACTGAAGTCGCTTGACGTAAACCTCACAACCCTAAATCTTCACAAAAGACAAACTGGGAGTCTTCCCAGTCCACATCTCATATGGTGTATTAACTACGGACTTAGATGGTACCCTATTTAGTGTGAAAGCTGCTGTTTCTAGAGCGTATCACCAAAATGACAAAGGTAGGTCCGACTGGCTCATCATTGATCGAACCATATCCAATAAAGTCCGATTACGTTGCTCAGACACGCCATTCCTCTGAGGCGTTCCAGGCGGCGTAAGCTACGGAACAATTCTACAACTCTTTAGATGATTGCTAAACTCATGGCTCAAATATTCACCTCCATGATCAGATCGTAGTGCTTTAATTTCTTGCCACACTGATTTTCCACTTCATTCTGAAACTCTTGGAACTTTTCTAAAGATTCAGACTTGTGTTTCATTAAGTAGACACACCCATATCTACTAAAATCATCAGTGAAGGCTATGAAGTATTGGAATCCTCCCCTAGCTGTCATACTCATTGGTCCGCACACATCAGTATGTATAAGTTCCAACAAATCTAATGCCCTCTCAGGTAAACCCGTGAAGGGTGCCTTGGTCATCTTGCCAAGTAAGCATGCTTCACATGTCTCGTATGATTCAAAATCAAATGAAGTTAAAAGCCCATCAGAATGAAGCTTCTTCATGCGATTCTCACTTATATGACCCAAACGACAGTGCCACATGTAGGTAGGACTTAAACCATTAGGCCGAGGCCTTTTAGCACTAATATTATAGATAGGTGCATCATCAAGATTTAAAATGAACAACCCATTCATAATGGATGCAAAAGCCACAAACATGCCATTCTTAGAGATCACACAACCATTGTTTTCACTCGCAAATGAATAACCATCCTTCATCAAACATGAAGGAGACATAATGTTTCGACTCATACTAGGAACTAGATAACAATTATTTAACTCCAAAATAAATCCTGATGGGAGGTGGAGTTGCATCGTCCCGACGGTCAACGTAGCAACTCTTGCATTATTGCCTACCCGAAAATCAACTTCTCCACTTTTCACGCTTCTACTTCTTATCATTCCCTGCATCGAATTGCAAATATGGGCAACCGATCCAGTATCAAATACCCAAGAATTAATATAAGAATCAGCAAGAAAAATTTCTGTAATGTGAATAGCAAGTGTACCTGCTGCGGCTATACCCTTACCGCCGCGATCCTTAATAGAGGCCAAGTACTACTTGCAATTCCTCTTCCAGTGACCAAGTTCTTTGCAATAAAAGCACTCTGCATCAGCAGCTGGTCCAGCCTTGGGCTTTTGGTTTGGCTTGGATACTGTATTCTTTGCCTTGCCCTTCTTCTTTTGAGATTTACCCTTCTTCTTAAAGTTGGGTTTGTTTTGGACCACCATCACATGACCGCTGCTACCAGCGCTTTTCTTTATGTCACCCTCTATTGTTTTCAACATGCCACATAGTTCATTGAGGCCCTTCTCCGCCCCATGCATATGGTAGTTCGTAATGAAGTTTCCATAGCTAGGCAGAAGAGATGCCAAAATGAAGTCAGTGGCCAACTCTTGGCCTATTGGGAAGCCTAGCTTCTCCAACCTCTGACTGTAACCAACCATCTTGATTACATGTGGCCCAACTGCTGCGCCTTCTGCTAGCTTGCATGCCAGAAAGGCTTTGGACACATTGAACCTTTCAATCCTAGCCTGAGTCTGGAACATATCCTTGAGCGCCACGATCATATCGTGCGCCTCATGGTTTGTCTCAAACTACACCTGTAGCTCAGGCTCCATGCAAGCAAGCATCAGGCAACTCACTTCAAGATTAGCATCCATTGCCTTCTTGTAAGCGGTTTTAGCTGTAGTAGTTGCATCTTCACTAGGATCCTCTGGCATTGGGGTGTCTAGAACATCTTCCTTTTTGAGCCCTGAGAACAATTCTCAGGTTACGAATCCAATCCATATGGTTTGTTCCATTTAACTTATCCTTTTCAAGAATTGATCGCAAAGTAAATGTTGGTGTGCTAGGTGCCATTTATCAACAAAAAAATAATGCAAAATACTAAGACAAAATTATCCATGACAGAGTAAATCAAATTAAACATTTAATAGAGTCTACTCCCACTAAAATCAATATCCCTCTATTGATACTTAGTGATCAGAACCCGCAACTAACAAGTCTACTAGTGAGCTTTAGCATCACCGCTAGAAGACAAGGTAGATCGATAAGCAACTCCTTGCTAATCATATCATATATATGACTTCTGTTGTTGGGTGACATCTCTATGTCTCGGCTCCCAACCTTATGCCCCAAAGTCCTTAACCATTAAGCTAACTTTGTTTAAGTTAACCAACCCTTTCTACAGTTCATATCTAATACAAACTTATCTAGTCAAGGAAAACTGGTGGCACCCTAATTTCATAGACCCACCACCAATTGTATAAGACTTATGATAGTGCAAGGTTTGGAGAGGCATTTAAGCTTAAAAATTTATGAGGGATCGTCCTACTTATTTTATCGCACGCAAGGACATATATGCAACATGAACAAGTAGAACATTAAGAATGGCATTCACACAACAATTGTGATTCGGTATGGCTTGCTGTCACATGGTGATCCCCGTCTCCAATAATCTGTCCATCATGATGATCTCCATCTCCATGATATAGGTATGGCATCCTTCAGGTGATGAGTCCTTCAAGACCTATCTAACGTATGCTGGTAAATAAATTACATATACGCTTTGGATCATCACATGTTGACACGCAGGTCATTACATTAAATTTGGATAATACATATGGCTCCAGCCGTATTGCCCTGGTCACGACACGCAAGTCATGAATAATTCATTAATACACATCATATACACACAATAGCCATACCGATCACAAGATGTCCTGCAAAAACAGGTTAGACAACCACGTTTCTATATGTTCGCCACTACAGCAGATAGCCACGGCGGTCCTGAGACTTCCATGCATCGTATGTATGGAAATTCCACTGAAAATCTCATGCGATTGATCAAATCAACCCAAATCCGAGACTTTCGCCCCGAAGGAGATTACACTCATGACGTCGATCTGTTACGTCAATCTGCTGGTTGTGTATGCAGTTAGCCCTGATGGTGATTCCAGCCGGTAGGGGCAAGTCGCACACATAACAGAGAAGGACGAACTAATCTCTTTAGTCATATAAGATGTAATCTACTCCAGCCCCTTAGAACTAAATGATCTAATCACACCGTGCATCAAGTAGATCCATCTCATGAACCTAGATCTAGACCTAAAACTATGCAGAACCTAGCTCCGATACCACAGTAGGATTATGGGGAGGCTACGCTAGCAAAAAACAAAAATTTTGACCCCATAAAACCAAGAACTACTGTGGTTATAGGTCATGGAATTACCACTAAACGCGCAGCGCAGTGGAAGACGTCTCGATGTAGACGAACACGTCGAGCAGTGTCATGCAGTCACCGGCGTCCTTCATGTCCTCGCGTGGTTCATCCTAGTGATCCAGATGCAGCACCTCTGTGGTATTCACACGTACAGGGAGGAAGCGCTGCGTACCAAACTGTTAGGTTCGCGACGGCGGCTGCGCGAGGGCGAGAGGCGAGCGGTTGCTCGTTTGCTGGTGGCGAATTAGGGTTAGCCTAACCACGCTCTCGGCCCTCATTATATAGGCGTTATGGTGGGCTTCTGACTCCGAGGTCCATCAGTAACCCTAAAGCCCAGTCTAATTTCAGATCTAATCCGAGTTAGGCTTCCTTCCCCTTAAGTGTGTGACCCTATAGGTTCACGTACAAATAGACATGGCCCGAGTACTCTTACTTGGCCCAAAAATTGACAGCGGCCTCTAGCAAAACATGTAACTCCTATGCACACGTAAGGATCATATCAGACAAACCATTGCAACATTACATATATGTTGTTTCCTTTGTCTCATGATATTTGGTCTGGCTCTAAGCTGACCTCTCTTTCTTGATACTGTGAATTGGAATCCTTTCAATGGTTAACTCTTAACCCTAGTAGGGCCATGCATTTCTTGATCCAATCATTCGAGGGGCCGAGAGATATCTCTCTCAAGAAGAGAGGGACAAATTCCATCTTGACTGACCATGCTTCACAGCATGCTTCCTGACAAACCCAAAACTACCTTTATAACTACCCAGTTACAGAGTAGCGTTTAATAGTCCCTAAGTAGGTCAATCCACATCTTGAGAACATGCGAAAATCTCAGGTCTAAGGACATAGCATACATGTTGAAAAAAGAGAACTATATTACAATATCTCACATTAGGTCGGTCCAGCCTCATGTCATACATGCGCCCACATTATTAGTTCGACATCTCCATGTCCATGACTTGTGAAATGTAGTCATCAACTAATATATGTGCTAGTCATCGACTCTGACCAGGGACAACATTTAGAATAACCATACAAGTAAAGAATCTCACAACAATTCACATAATTGCTAATTAATACAAGGTGCCTTTCATGGATATTCAATTAAGCAATATATATATCATGGATACAAAGAAATATGCTCATCTCTATGATTATCTCTAGGGCATATTTCTAACACAATGTACTATGCATGACTTCAGGCTATAAAGGCATGGTACAGAGCAAGTGATGATGATCGGCCGATACCGAATACCAAGGTGGAGTGGTCATCAATTTACCTTATGGAGGAGCAATACCTTGAGGTAAACAAGTTGTTGCATCTCATATCATTTTTTGTTGATTCTTGTTTTGGGTACATGTTAATCCATCTATTTGTTGATTGAAAACATTTCATGTAGGTGTCTGTGCCTTGGATGGCCACCCGATCAGAGGGTTATCGGGACTTGTGCAGGTGGTGGGCTTCCCCTGAGTTTCATGCCATTTCCGAAAGGAACAGGGGAAAACGTGGTACTGAGTCGTTCCACAACTACAACGGCAATGGACATGTGCGCTTGGCTAAGCGAATGGTATGTTACAGTATGTTGTAACATTGAATTACATAGAAATGTGTCATTCTAACTTGTATGTATAGGAAGTCAAATCTGGTCGTACGCCCATGGATGTAGAGGCGTATATGCGAGGGCATAGGGGTTCTGATCCTCAGAATCCTAATGTTTTATGCACTCAGACAGCCACTGACCATCTAGTGAGTTTTTGGTACTCTATTATGTGTTTGTGCATCAACTTGGTGATACACTTATATTTGGTATGTTTGCCTCCAGGCCTCATATGGGCAGGAGATGGTTCAGCGCCATGGGCAGGACTATGATTGGAGGAGCCAGCCAATCGACCCTCGGGCAGCATATGCTAGCGTAGGAGGACAAGCCCGTTGATTGTGAGAGTATTTGATTTGGATTTCAAAATTATTCTCATATGCTTGCGATTGAACTGAGTCCATGGTTTATTGTACTAAGTGCATGGTTCACTCTTGTAGGTTGGGTATTTTTGATTCTACGATTGATTCTAGGGAGCTGAGACACCGTGGACGACAGTCCACATCCTCATCTTCGCAGTCGTCCCATTCTCGATCATCTGACCAAGAGATAGAGATTGTAGTGTTACGTCAGCATGCAGATTATCATCAATCAGTTTTGAGGCAACAAATGGAGTACCAGAAGCCGCAAGCTGAGTACCAGAAGAAGGATGAGTATTATTCAACCCTCCAGGCCTAGAATCAAGCTCTACTCTCGGTAAGTTAAAGTAACATTTTGTTCATAACAACTAAAAACACATGATGTGTACCTTATTTTCTCAACAATGGCTTGTATCTAATTTGTAGCAACTAGCACAACAAGCGGGCGTCCCGATGCCGACATATGGGATGCCACATCTGGACTTTGCACTGCTGCCGCCAATGATGTTGTAACACCCCTAGTGTTACAAGAACTAAAACTTAGGAATGACATCATATGCATTAGCATTTCATTATATTTGTTACACCTAGAGTGCATCCACTAGGTAAAAATTTCAAAACAAGTTGTGATGTGATGACTTGAATTGATCTTTAACCTTAGGATAGGTTACTTACCCAAGGACTAGAAGCATGTGGGTGTGTGTGTAGAGCCCAAAATTTGTATTAAAGAAAAAAAATAATAAATAAATAAAAAAATATATCTTTTACTAAGACACAAATAAACCATTGTATCATATTGAATTTTGTTGGATAAAAATATTACAATGAGTAGAAGAGTTAGATTAAAACCCTAGATTTGAATTTGGGATTTAAAATGGAAAAGGAGAAGGAAATATTATAAAGTGCAAAATAAATTCATAAATCCCACACTAGTTTGTTCAAGATTAATAATTAAATTTAGTACAAATTAAGCTGCAAGATTTGGATTCAAATTCTAGATTTGAAAATAAGAAAGAAAGGGGAAATCAGAAAAAGAAAAGGAATAAAAGCTTACTGGGCTCAGAGCACCCATTTCGGCCCATCTACTGTTCTCCCTCGCGCAGCCCACACATGGCCTTTCTTACGCTCACGCACGCGCGCCTTGGCCGCTCTGCTGCCGCTGATGATGCGGGCCCACTGGCCAGTCGCCCGCTCGCGCCATTTCTCCCTCCCCTGTCCAACCGGGCCCACTGGCCAGCCCCATCGCCCCCTTCCGTTTCCTGCACATGGATTTCCAGTCGTTGCCATGTGGGTCCCACTCTCCCGATCCCCGCTCGGACTCTGGACTCCGGCGCTGTGTCACTGGCGTGTGGGACCAGCCTGTCGGATTCGTCTTCCCTTGGTGGCGAACGCTGCTCTGTTTGGAACAGACCGCTGAAATCGCGGGGGAAACAAAATCCAGGTCCTCTCCTCGTGCCGCTCCCCGCGCCGTGGCGCTAGCTCGTGGACCCGCCGGGACTGGTCGTTCCCCTTGCTCGGTTTGTGCGTGCTCCGCTAGATCTCCGCGACTCCGCCGCACGCATGGCTACCGAACTCGCCGCGGAATCCGCGCGGTGGCCAAATCCCCGCCTCTGTCGCGCTTTCCCTCTGACTATAAAACCAGCCGAGCACCTGGGACCCCTCCTCCATCCACCCGTGAGCCGCCACTCCATACCACCATCGCCGTGTGGAAGACAAGAGTTGTTTCCTCACCAATTCCGCGCCGTCACCGCGGGATCTCACCGTGGCCGCGGTATCGACCTCAAAGACCCATTCCGGGGATCGGCGTCGGGCCACGAAGCTCTTGGTGTCGTTGGTGGGCGGCGAGGAACCTCGTGGCCACCGGAATTGCTCACCGTCGTCGTGACTTCCGCCGTGCGCCGTGGGCGAGCCTCCTGGTGACCTAATCCCCGGTATGTATCCCCGGACTTGGTTCGCCACCTGCATCTCATAGCGTAGCAACCAGCGCGGCGAGGAATCCTACACCAGGGGCGGAAGTCAAGCGCTCTCCAGCGATGGTCCGCCGCGAACCTGGGCGGCGCCGTCACTGTGCCTGCTCGTAAGAGAAGGAGACGCGATGACCGTCGGATCTTGTGGCAACGACCGTGATTAGATCGAGCGTAACAATTCGGTAAGGTTAATCCTGGGCGTTGATCGGAATATGGACGGGCGAAGTTAGATCTAGGGGTTTTAAATCTGGTGCGTTCGTCCACGATCGCACGGCTGGGGCGCGGTGCCGGTCTGAACGCACATCCAATTTAATCTGGGCAGCTGAATTCTGATCGGGCGGCCAGGAAACCTGGATACCCCTTCGGCCGTGGCTTTTTGCTAAAGAGACCCCGGAGAAAGACAAAATAAACCCGCCGTCCCTCGCTACTGTGCGCTGAGTCTTAGATTTATTCGCGCAGAGGCCCCTCTAGTTTTATGTTTTTATGCGCGCGAACCAGAGACCCGAGTAATTCAATAAATAAATTTAGAAATTGATTTTTAATGTATAAATAATTCCTAGATATTGTTTAATTCCTAGAAAATTCATATTAAGCCCGTTTTGATCCATTCCAGTTGCATTAGTCTCACAATAATATTTATTATCATCTGGCAACTTTGTTTTGTCATGAAATATAGGTTAAAATGTTGCACTTAGGCTATTCTATATTTAACCACGTGGATCTTTGGAAAACCATAACTTCTTAACTATAACTCCAAATTTAGTGATTCTTGTTCCTATGATCTCGTAGCAACGCGTAGATTATTATTATTCAGTTTGTACTTATGTTTGGTGTAATGTTAATTTTGCCTATACCATGTATGTCTGTATGGCTACGTTTAGCAGTGAGGCCACGAGGATCTGAAGAATCATCCTGGTACCTGGAATCTCAAGTCCCAGGCAAGTTGTGCCCTTGATCACTTCTTTTTACCCAGCCATGTTCTGATTAATCATAATGATCTGCATAGGTTAATTTTGATGGGACCCAATAGGTTACCCTAGTTTGTCTATCTTTATACCTTGTTCACCACTAAATTTCTAGGTAGTACTTGCTAGTGCTTTATGTGGTTATGGGTATGAAGATACATTATCCATGATCATATTTTTATTATCTGTTTATTATTACTGTTCATGAAAAGATCATTATATTAATTGGAACATGGAGAACCACCCGGGAAAACAGTGCTACCACAAGGGAGGAATGGGACCCCTTGGCTGATTAATTAGGAAAGCTAGTGGAAGACTACCTTACCCGAAAGGGGCAAGGGCAGTAGGGGAGTGGTTAGTGTAGGGAGGCCCTCGGGAGGATTTTGCTGCGATGGCGGTCCTGCAAGGGATTCCTGCATTGGAACTTCCTATAAACTGTAGCGGGTTTTCTGAAGCTAGTGGAACTTTGTAAAGGCCTCGTAGTGTTACCCTGCCTCGCCTCCTCGGTAGAGGTGTATGGGAAGTCGCGATCCCTTGGCAGATGGGTAACATGACTTGTGGGTAAAGATGCGCAACCTCTGCAGAGTGTAAAACTGGTATACTAGCCGTGCTCACGGTCATGAGCAGCTCGGACACTCACATGATTAACTTATGGAACTAAATTCAATTTGTCATATGCATTGCATCGCAGGTGATGTTGTTATTACTTCTGTTCTACTATTTAATTGGGTTGGTATTTACTTATACTTAGTAATGGCTAATAAAATTTTGACCAACTTTATAAGCAATGCTCAGCTCTAACCATCTTCTTTGGTAAGCCTTACACTTCACGTGAGCTCCCACCTTTGGCGAGTTCATGCACATTATTCCCCACAACTTGTTGAGCGATGAACGTATGTGAGCTCACTCTTGCTGTCTCACACCCCCCCACAGGTCAAGAACAGGTACTGCAGGATGAGGCGCTTGGAGGATGCTGTGGTGATTTCGTGAGAGATCTAGGCCGTCGTCTCCCAGTCAACTTTTGGCTTGCTGGACCGTTGTCTCCTTATAATGTAACTATTTATTTTGTATAGAACTCCTGTTATATATAAAGATGTGACATTCGATCCTGTGCCACTATACATCATATGTGTGAGACTTGGTCCCAGCACACCTGGTGTTTATGTTCACGCCCGGGTCTTGGTGCCCCCGAAACCCGGGTGTGACAGAAGTGGTATCAGAGGAATGTTGACTGTAGGACGAAACCTAGATAGAACTGGACAACCAATACTTACTTACCTTGGCTACTCTGATTCTTTCTAAACTTTTCTTAATCTTTTCTCATCTAATTCCGCTTTACTCTGATTATTCTTATTTTTTTTTTCTAAAGACAAATGTGGATTTCACACTTTGAAATCCTGTGACTGAAGTGACCTTTAGGAATAGGAGACCTAATCTTAGGAACAAAAACAAAAAAAAAACTATTTTTATCTATGTACTTGAATGTTTGTTCTTATGATATTTGTCTGATTTGGATCTTTGATTGAGTGTGATGAGTTGTGGAGTAATGTCCATAATTACATCTGCATATACACAAAGGTATAAAATATATATATATATTTATAAAATAACTATACAACCTAGATTATCCCCATTGGAATACATCTAGCTTAAGAGATTTATCTTATCCTAAAAGATCCCATTCTAACTAATTCATCTTATCTTAGAAGACTCTCTCTTATCCTAATAGACTCATCTTATCATGAAAGATTTGTTTTATCCTAACCACTATATTTATCTGATCCTAAAGTAACCACCAAGACCTAATCCAAAATAATGAGATCTTAACTAGTTTAATCTAGTCGTACCAACCTAATCTAGATTCTATCTAATCTATTATGATCTAATCTAGAGTAAGTTACTTAATGCTGGTACGAAAGATAAGGCCATACTCCTAAATCACTTAAGCCTAATTTGGAGACTTATATCAACTTGGCCATACACAACAACTCGACCTATATAACAAGTTACATAACTTACCCAATCAATAGAGTCTTAATGGATTGCATAATCTATCAACCACCACCTGACATCAAACCAAATTTTGACCTACATCATGTAGTCTATCTCACCCATATATATCTCTCATCCTGACAGATTCCATCTTACCCTTGGATATTCACCTTATACAACTGGTTACCCCAATCTGGACGTAAAACAAAGATTAAGCCCTACTAAAGAATCTTCAGATTATAACCAGCTACTAGCTTATTCATTCCGCTTATTGAATAATTTCCTTTGCAAAACTATTACCATATGCTTCTAACTTTCATGGTCAATACCAGGAAAGGAAAGATTATCACGTAACAGCAAAACAGAAATGAATCCTCCAAATCCTCCACCTGTTGAAATCGATCAAGTGGTTGCTGCCCAAAGACTGGTAATACAACAATTAACAGACCTGGTGACCGAGATGCAAAATCAGATAAGACAAGAACGCGAGGAAATACGTCAGGTCCGCCAAGAAATAAGGCAAGCGCGGTTGGAGAGACAACAACAACAACAACAACCTCCACCACCACCACCAGCTCCACCAAGCTACATAAATATAAATTATGATGATTTGTAAGATCTAGATGTTACTTTAGTTAGTAGATGATATGATATTATTTTAGAAGGAATAATAAGGTCTATTGACCCTATGTTTTGTTAAAGAATTATACCTCATGCTGAAATTTCTTTGTTTGTGCATATGTTCCGAGAACAATATGAGTATACATCCCTTTTCTTACAAATCTCGAGGACGAGATTTTTGTTAAGGGAGGTAGGATTTGTAGAGCCCAAAATTTGTATTAAAGAAAAAAAAAATAATAAATAAATAAATAAAATATATCTTTTACTAAGACACAAATAAACCATTGTATCATATTGAATTTTGTTGGATAAAAATATTACAATGAGTAGAAGAGTTAGATTAAAACCCTAGATTTGAATTTGGGATTTAAAATGGAAAAGGAGAAGGAAATATTATAAAGTGCAAAATAAATTCATAAATCCCACACTAGTATGTTCAAGATTAATAATTAAATTTAGTACAAATTAAGCTGCAAGATTTGGATTCAAATTCTAGATTTGAAAATAAGAAAGAAAGGGGAAATCAGAAAAAGAAAAGGAATAAAAGCTTACTGGGCTCAGAGCACCCATTTCGGCCCATCTACTGTTCTCCCTCGCGCAGCCCACACATGGCCTTTCTTACGCTCAAGCACGCGCGCCTTGGCCGCTCTGCTGCCGCTGACGATGCGGGCCCACTGGCCAGTCGCCCGCTCGCGCCATTTCTCCCTCCCCTGTCCAACCGGGCCCACTGGCCAGCCCCATCGCCCCCTTCCGTTTCCTGCACATGGATTTCCAGTCGTTGCCATGTGGGTCCCACTCTCCCGATCCCCGCTCGGACTCTGGACTCCGGCGCTGTGTCACTGGCGTGTGGGACCAGCCTGTCGGATTCGTCTTCCCTTGGTGGCGAACGCTGCTCTGTTTGGAACAGACCGCTGAAATCGCGGGGGAAACAAAATCCGGGTCCTCTCCTCGTGCCACTCCCCGCGCCGTGGCGCTAGCTCGTGGACCCACCGGGACTGGTCGTTCCCCTTGCTCGGTTTGTGCGTGCTCCGCTAGATCTCCGCGACTCCGCCGCACGCATGGCTACCGAACTCGCCGCGGAATCCGCGCGGTGGCCAAATCCCCGCCTCTGTCGCTCTTTCCCTCTGACTATAAAACCAGCCGAGCACCTGGGACCCCTCCTCCATCCACCCGTGAGCCGCCACTCCATACCACCATCGCCGTGTGGAAGACAAGAGTTGTTTCCTCACCAATTCCGCGCCGTCACCGCGGGATCTCACCGTGGCCGCGGTATCGACCTCAAAGACCCATTCCGGGGATCGGCGTCGGGCCACGAAGCTCTTGGTGTCGTCGGTGGGCGGCGAGGAACCTCGTGGCCACCGGAATTGCTCACCGTCGTCGTGACTTCCGCCGTGCGCCGTGGGCGAGCCTCCTGGTGACCTAATCCCCGGTATGTATCCCCGGACTTGGTTCGCCACCTGCATCTCATAGCGTAGCAACCAGCGCGGCGAGGAATCCTACACCAGGGGCGGAAGTCAAGCGCTCTCCGGCGATGGTCCGCCGCGAACCTGGGCGGCGCCGTCACTGTGCCTGCTCGTAAGAGAAGGAGACGCGATGACCGTCGGATCTTGTGGCAACGACCGTGATTAGATCGAGCGTAACAATTCGGTAAGGTTAATCCTGGGCGTTGATCGGAATATGGACGGGCGAAGTTAGATCTAGGGGTTTTAAATCTGGTGCGTTCGTCCACGATCGCACGGCTGGGGCGCGGTGCCGGTCTGAACGCACATCCAATTTAATCTGGGCAGCTGAATTCTGATCGGGCGGCCAGGAAACCTGGATACCCCTTCGGCCGTGGCTTTTTGCTAAAGAGACCCCGGAGAAAGACAAAATAAACCCGCCGTCCCTCGCTACTGTGCGCTGAGTCTTAGATTTATTCGCGCAGAGGCCCCTCTAGTTTTATGTTTTTATGCGCGCGAACCAGAGACCCGAGTAATTCAATAAATAAATTTAGAAATTGATTTTTAATGTATAAATAATTCCTAGATATTGTTTAATTCCTAGAAAATTCATATTAAGCCCGTTTTGATCCATTCCAGTTGCATTAGTCTCACAATAATATTTATTATCATCTGGCAACTTTGTTTTGTCATGAAATATAGGTTAAAATGTTGCACTTAGGCTATTCTATATTTAACCACGTGGATCTTTGGAAAACCATAACTTCTTAACTATAACTCCAAATTTAGTGATTCTTGTTCCTACGATCTCGTAGCAACGCGTAGATTATTATTATTCAGTTTGTACTTATGTTTGGTGTAATGTTAATTTTGCCTATACCATGTATGTCTGTATGGCTACGTTTAGCAGTGAGGCCACGAGGATCTGAAGAATCATCCTGGTACCTGGAATCTCAAGTCCCAGGCAAGTTGTGCCCTTGATCACTTCTTTTTACCCAGCCATGTTCTGATTAATCATAATGATCTGCATAGGTTAATTTTGATGGGACCCAATAGGTTACCCTAGTTTGTCTATCTTTATACCTTGTTCACCACTAAAATTCTGGGTAGTACTTGCTAGTGCTTTATGTGGTTATGGGTATGAAGATACATTATCCATGATCATATTTTTATTATCTGTTTATTATTACTGTTCATGAAAAGATCATTATATTAATTGGAACATGGAGAACCACCCGGGAAAACAGTGCTACCACAAGGGAGGAATGGGACCCCTTGGCTGATTAATTAGGAAAGCTAGTGGAAGACTACCTTACCCGAAAGGGGCAAGGGCAGTAGGGGAGTGGTCAGTGTAGGGAGGCCCTCGGGAGGATTTTGCTGCGATGGCGGTCCTGCAAGGGATTCCTGCATTGGAACTTCCTATAAACTGTAGCGGGTTTTCTGAAGCTAGTGGAACTTTGTAAAGGCCTCGTAGTGTTACCCTGCCTCGCCTCCTCGGTAGAGGTGTATGGGAAGTCGCGATCCCTTGGCAGATGGGTAACATGACTTGTGGGTAAAGATGCGCAACCTCTGCAGAGTGTAAAACTGGTATACTAGCCGTGCTCACGGTCATGAGCAGCTCGGACACTCACATGATTAACTTATGGAACTAAATTCAATTTGTCATATGCATTGCATCGCAGGTGATGTTGTTATTACTTCTGTTCTACTATTTAATTGGGTTGGTATTTACTTATACTTAGTAATGGCTAATAAAATTTTGACCAACTTTAAAAGCAATGCTCAGCTCTAACCATCTTCTTTGGTAAGCCTTACACTTCACGTGAGCTCCCACCTTTGGCGAGTTCATGCACATTATTCCCCACAACTTGTTGAGCGATGAACGTATGTGAGCTCACTCTTGCTGTCTCACACCCCCCCACAGGTCAAGAACAGGTACTGCAGGATGAGGCGCTTGGAGGATGCTGTGGTGATTTTGTGAGAGATCTAGGTCGTCGTCTCCCAGTCAACTTTTGGCTTGCTGGACCGTTGTCTCCTTATAATGTAACTATTTATTTTGTATAGAACTCCTGTTATATATAAAGATGTGACATTCGATCCTGTGCCACTATACATCATATGTGTGAGACTTGGTCCCAGCACACCTGGTGTTTATGTTCACGCCCGGGTCTTGGTGCCCCCGAAACCCGGGTGTGACAGTGTGAGATGGTAATTTGAGTATGACCTCAAAGGTTGGTGGAGATGTTCAAGAAAGACTAAACTTAGAAAGTTTGAGTGCCACTTAAACCCTAGAACACTCAAAACTGTAATAGAGATCCTAAAAACCCTAATTAGTACTCTATAAGATGACATCAATTTCTATGCACTTTTGGACCAAAGTGCATATATCAAAGTGGTAGAGTAATAAAAACTAAGCAACTTTTACATTTGGAGATTTCCAAGTTTTATGGAGCAAATTGGAGTAAATTGCAAAAGATCCCAAAAGTACCCTATACTTAACTCTGAAATACAGTGTTAACTAGATGAGTTCAAGCCCTAATATCTCTTGATCTATGGGGAATTTGCTATGGGTCACTACAACAAATTTGTACAGTTACTATAGTAGTCCAAGTTTGATTAAAGGATTGAGCCTTAGAGCTATACAAAAATTGGAGAAAAATTGACTTGAAGATGGGCTGTCAGTCGAGTATCAGTTTGAAATCAGACTAACAGTTGCATCAGATTAACTTCGAGGCTAAATTATGCATAATCCAATGAGTATTCGATCAAGATCTTTGTAACAAAATCAAAGCTAGTATATAGAGCAACAACTTTGATACAATCGGATTGGTAGCTCCCCGCATGAAAATCAAAGAATAGGGCTCTTCAAGTTGCCCTGTCAGATGATCTGAACAAGATCGTAATGGTACAGTGACAAAAATATCAGAGATGCGGAGCATCTCGCCGCCGGTGATCCCCGCGCAAGGATTCACGCCGGCCACTATGATTTGTGCTTGGCTTGGGAAAGATATTTTTGCGAGAGTAAAAAGATCAGTGGGGGGGTTGGATTGAGCCTGCCTCACCGTACCCACTTGCCCGGCGACATGGTCGTGCAACCGTCGCCGTGATTGCCGCCGTTCACTTTGGTTGTGCCATGCCATAAGCCACGTACCACCTTGCCGTAAGTCGTGTGAGACAGCCGCTTACACCCCAGACTTTACCCTCATTGAGCGCCACGTTTGGTGAACTCCGGTGACTCACCTTGATGCCACCGTGAGCTCCCTCTCATCCAAAATTCGGAGCCACCATTGCTGGTCACTATAAATTGAAGGCCCTGCCTGCTCCGCTATCTCGTTATAAACCCAGTGCACCATTCCTCGCTCTCGATTAACCACCATAGCTCACAAATTCCTGTTTTCCCCAAATCGGCCAAGAACGCCGCCGTGTGACCTCGCGCCATGGTCAGCCATCCATAGGTCCGTTCATGTCCCTCTGGTTCACGTTTCTACATCCTCTGATGCTAGTAAAGCTCTCGGTCTCGGCTGATTGAACGCTACCACGCCATAGCTTAGAGAACGTTGCGGTGTTGTTCGGGAACACCGCCATGGACATGGCTCTCGTCGACTGGCTATTTCCGGTACTCTTTGTCCAAGTTTGCGTGAGCACCATAGCTCTCGTGGGTCACTGAGTCCTTCCGTGGCCCTAGATTAAACTTGACCAACTTGGGTAAACCAGTAAAGCCATGCCGGTGATTCGATTCCGCCATTGTTGTGGGCGACTATGAATCAACGACGCTCTGACCGAATTGGGCACACAAGTGTGTTCGGATTGCATCTGTGATGAGGTTCGTCTGCTTGACACCACCAGAACACATCCTCGTCGGCGAGTACGCGCGACTCCGACCATGTTCTCGGTGCGTCGTCGCTCGGGGACTTGAATCGTGAAGGAATAGAAATACAGGGACCTCTGTGCGATTGTCAGTGAAACACTGAATAGTACATAGAACTCTTTATGGGTTATTTAAATAGTTAGGGACCTTCGCGCAAAACTGAATACGCGGGCACGGGCGCGCCGATTTCTGCGTGGCGTTTGGGCCGATCGGGCCGAATTGAGCCCATTACTATTCATGTTTTATCTTTTTCTTTTTACTGTCAGCTTGGGAAATATATAGAAAATAGTAGAAAAATGGTAAAATTGAAAGGGAAATGTGCCCTTGGGCCATTTCTAGTATAGTTTTGGTGATTAAGTGACCAACACGTATTGAGTGAATAATCTTGTGCCAAATGATTGATGAAGTGCAAATCAACAAGAAGGTATGATTCTAGACTTAGTACATTGGTTTTTGTGTACAAATATATTTGTCTAAGTGCTAGAATCAGAGAAAAGAAAAGAAGAAAAGATCTTGGCTGGTACAGCCAAGACTCAGCGCAGTCTGGCACACCGGACTGTCCGGTGGTGCACCGGACAGTGTCTGATGCGCCAGGCCAGCCTCCGATGAATAGGCCTCTCTCGGGAACTGACGGCGATGTACGGCTATAAATCACTGGACTGTCCGGTGGTGCACCGGACTGTCCGGTGAGCCATCTGCGGCGAAGTTGTCGCTCTCGGGAATCGTTCAACGGCGTACGTATATAATTCACTGGACGGTCCGATGAGGCACCGGACTGTCCGGTGAGCCAACGGTCGACTGCACCAACGGTCGGCCGCGCAATCCGCGCGTGACGCGTGGGCGCGCCAACGGTCGGCAGGGGGCACCGGACTGTCCGGTGTGCACCGGACAGTGTCCGGTGCGCCAACGGCTCCATTTCTGCAACAGTCGACGATTCTATTTTTGGAAGGCAATCTGCACCGGACTATGAACAATGCCTGTCCGGTGGTGCACCGGACTGTCTGGTGCACCACCCGACAGAAGGCAAGAATTGCCTTCCCAGATTGCTTCCAACCGCTCCTAGCTGCCTTGGGGCTGTAAAAGGGACCCCTAGGCGCATGGAGGAGTACACCAAGCATACTCTGAACATTCTAAGACTCTCACACTCCGTCTCGGCACACTCGATTGATTTTCTTAGTGATTTGAGCTCCGTTCTAGTGGTGAACTTGTTGCATTTCATTTGAGCTCAAGTCTTGGCCTGTGTGTGTGCGTATTGCTGCGGATTTGTGTGTGTTGCTTCCCTCCCTTACTCTAGTGCTTTTACATTGATATTTGTTGTAAGGGCGAGAGAGTCCAACTTGTGGAGATTCCTCGCAAACGGGAAAAGTGATAAGAAAAAGGAACACCGTGGTATTCAAGTTGATCGTTGGATCAATTGAGAGGGGTTGAGTGCAACCCTCGTCCATTGGGACGCCACAACGTGGAGTAGGCAAGTTTTGTACTTGGCCGAACCACGGGATAAACCAATGTGTCTACTGTGTTGTTTCTCTCTGTGGTTTCTGTGTTTCACAAGTACTCCTCTCCAGCTACTTGATTCTATTGCACTAACCCTTAACTTAGTTTTTGGTGGCAATAAGTCTTAAGTTTTTATAGGATCATCTATTCACCCCCCCTCTAGGTGCTCTCAATTGGTATCAGAACCGTTCTCTTCACAAAAGGGACTAATCGCCCGAAGAGATGGATCCTAAGGGAAAGGGGATGGTGGTCAACGATAAGGAGAAGGAGTCCATCTTCAACGAGCCAAGGGACGACAAACCTACTGACTCTGGCTCGAGTCATAAGAAGAAGGACGGGAAGAAGAGGCGTATCAAGAAGATCGTCTACTATGACAGCGACGAGTCCTCTTCTTCCCAAAGAGACGACGACTACGACGAGAAAAAGAAACCGGTCAACTCAAACTTTTCTTTTGATTATTCTCGTATTCCGTATAATTCCAATGCTCATTTGCTTTCTATTCCTCTTGGTAAACCTCCTCACTTTGATGGAGAGGACTACGCTTTTTGGAGTCACAAAATGCGTCGTCACCTCTTCTCTCTCCATCCTAGCATTTGGGAGATAGTAGAGAATGGAATGCAATTTGATAGTACGGATAACCCAGTATTCATTAACGAACAAATTCATAAAAATGCACAAGCTACCACTGTTTTGTTAGCTTCGTTGTGCAGGGATGAATACAACAAGGTGAGCGGCTTGGATAATGCCAAGCAAATATGGGACACCCTCAAGATCTCGCATGAGGGGAACGATGCCACCATAATCACCAAGATAGAGTTGGTGGAGGGCGAGCTAGGAAGGTTCGCGATGATCAGGGGAGAGGAGCCAACGCAAACGTACAACAGGCTCAAGACCCTAGTCAACAAAATCAGGAGCTATGGGAGCACGAGATGGACGGACCACGACGTCGTCCGACATATGCTCAGGTCTTTTACTATCATTGACCCTCATCTTGTGAATTCAATTCGTGAAAATCCTAGGTACACAAAGATGACGCCCGAGGAGATACTCAGAAAATTTGTGAGCGGGCGGATGATGATTAAAGAAGCCCGCTATGTGGATGATGCTCTCAATGGCCCAATGCCTCTCTACGAGCCTCAACTCGTCGCTCTCAAGGCAACAAGTAGCAGGGAGACGCTACCTAGCAAGGTGGCGCAAGTTGAGGCGGCCGGGCTTAACGAGGAAGAAATGACCCTCATCATCAAGCGCTTCAAGACGACGCTAAAGGGTCGCAAGGAGCATCCCAACAAGAGCAAGACGAAGGGAAAGCGCTCCTACTTCAAGTGTGGTAAGACTGGTCACTTTATTGCTAACTGTCCCGATAATGATAGTGACCAAGGACAAGAAAAATGCGGGAAGAGGGAGAAAAAGAAGTCTTACAAGAAGGCAAAGGGCGAGGCTCACCTCGGCAAGGAGTGGGATTCGGATTGCTCTTCGTCCGACTCCGACGACGAAGGACTCGCCGCCTCGGCCTTCAACAAGTCGTCTCTCTTCCCCAACGAGCGTCACACCTGCCTCATGGCAAAGGAGAAGAAGGTAAGTACTCGAGATACCTCTACATGTGCTTCTTCTAGTGATGAAGAGTCTAGTGATGATGAGGTAGACTATTGTAGCTTGTTTAAAGGTCTAGATAGAACCAAGATAGAAAAAATTAATGAATTGATTGATGCATTAAATGAAAAGAATAGACTTTTAGAAAAACAAGAGGATCTCTTATATGAAGAGCATGATAAATTTGTAAGTGTGCAAAAGTCTCTTGCTTTAGAGGTTAAGAGAAATGAAATGCTTTCTTGTGAATTATCTACTTGTCATGAAACCGTATCTAATTTAAAGAGTATTAATGATGATTTAAATGCTAAGCTAGAAGTAGTAAATAAATCTAGTTCTTGTGTGGAACATGTTGTGATTTGCAATAGGTGTAAGGATTTTAACGTTGATGCTTGTAGTGAACATTTAATTTCCATTACTAGATTAAATGATGAAGTGGCTAGTCTTAATGCCCAACTTACGACTAGCAAAAATGACTTTGATAAACTAAAATTTGTAAGGGATGCCTACACTGTTGGTAGACACCCCTCTATTAAGGATGGGCTTGGCTTTCGAAGGGAAGTCAAGAACTTAACAAGTCAAAGGGCTCCCATCTTCGCCAAGGAGAAAGGGAAGGCCCCTATGACTAATAATGTTCAAAGGAATCATGCTTTCATCTATAGTAATAGAAACTTTTCTAGAAATGCTCATAGAAGTTATGCTTATGATTCACATGCTATGATTGCTTCGAGTTCCTCTGTTATGCATGGTAGAAATATGCCTAGAAAAAATGTTGTTCATGTGCCTAGGAAAGTAAGTAATGAACCTTCTATAATTTACCATGCTTGCAATGCTTCTTTTGCAATTTGTAGTAAGAATAAGAAAGTAATTGCTAGGAAGTTGGGGGCCAAGTGCAAAGGAGATAAGACTTGCATTTGGATCCCTAAGGCTATTGTTACTAACCTTGTAGGACCCAACAAGAGTTGGGTACCTAAAACCCAAGCCTAATTTGCCTTGCAGGTTTATGCATCCGGGGGCTCAAGCTGGATTATCGACAGCGGATGCACAAACCACATGACGGGGGAGAAGAAGATGTTCACCTCCTACGTCAAGAACAAAGATTCCCAAGATTCGATCATCTTTGGAGACAGGAATCAAGGCAAGGTTAAAGGACTGGGGAAGATAGCTATTTCATCCGAGCATTCCATTTCTAATGTGTTCTTAGTTGAATCGCTTGGGTATAACTTGTTGTCCATGAGTCAACTGTGTAATATGGGTTACAATTGCTTATTTACCAATGTAGATGTGTCTGTCTTTAGAAGGAGTGATGGTTCATTAGCCTTTAAGGGTGTACTAGACGGCAAACTCTATTAGTTGATTTTTCGAAGGAGGAGGCCGGTCTAGATGCATGCTTAATTGCTAAGACTAGCATGGGATAGCTGTGGCATCGCCGTCTAGCACATGTTGGGATGAAGAACCTTCACAAACTTCTAAAGGGAGAACATGTGTTAGGTCTAACAAATATGTTTTTCGAAAAAGATAGACCTTGTGCAGCTTGTCAAGCAGGTAAACAGGTGGGAAGCGCTCATCACAACAAGAATGTGATGACTACATCAAGACCTCTGGAGCTGCTGCATATGGACCTCTTCGGACCAGTCGCCTACCTTAGCATCAGGGGAAGTAAGTATGGTCTTGTTGTTGTTGATGATTTTTCCCGCTTCACTTGGGTATTCTTTTTGCAGGATAAGTCAGAAACCTAAGGGACCCTCAAGCGCTTTCTAAGGCGAGCTCAAAACGAATTTGAGCTCAAGGTGAAAAAGATTAGAAGCGACAACGGGTCCGAGTTCAACAACCTTTATGTGGAGGAGTTTCTTGAGGAGGAAGGAATCAAGCACGAGTTCTCCGCTCCCTACACACCATAGCAAAACGGTGTGGTAGAGAGGAAGAACAGGACGCTTATAGACATGGCGAGGATGATGCTTGGAGAATTCAAGACGCCCGAGCGGTTTTGGTCGGAAGCTGTGAACACGGCTTGCCACGCCATAAACCGGGTCTACCTTCATCGCCTCCTCAAGAAGACGTCGTATGAACTCCTAACCGGTAACAAACCCAACGTGTCTTATTTTCGTGTATTTGGGAGTAAATGTTATATCCTAGTGAAGAAAGGTAGAAATTCAAAATTTGCTCCCAAAGCTGTAGAAGGGTTTTTACTAGGTTATGACTCAAATACAAAGGCATATAGGGTCTTCAACAAATCATCGGGTTTGGTTGAAGTCTCTAGCGACGTTGTATTTGATGAAACTAATGGCTCTCCAAGAGAGCAAGTTGATCTCGATGATATAGATGAAGACGATGTTCCAACGGACGCGATTCGCACCATGGCAATTGGAGATGTGCGACCACAGGAACACCAGGAGCAAGATCAACCTTCTTCCTCAACATTGGTGCACCCCCAACTCAAGATGATGAACAGGTTTCTCAAAAGGAGGCGTGTGATCAAGGGGGAGCACAAGAAGATCAAGTTGTGGAGGAAGAAGCACCACAGGCCCCTCCAACTCAAGTTTGAGCGACGATTCAAAAGAATCATCCCGTCGACCAAATATTGGGTGATATAAGCAAGGGAGTAACCACTCACTCTAGATTAGCTAATTTTTGTGAGCATTACTCTTTTGTCTCTTCTATTGAGCCTTTCAGGGTAGAAGAGGCCTTGCTAGATCCGGACTAGGTGTTGGCCATGTAGGAAGAGCTCAACAACTTCAAGCGAAATGATGTTTGGACACTGGTGCCACGTCCCAAGCAAAACGTTGTGGGAACCAAGTGGGTGTTCCGCAAGAAACAGGACGAGCACGGGGTGGTGACAAGGAACAAGGCTCGACTTGTGGCAAAAGGTTATGCCCAAGTCGCAGGTTTGGACTTTGAGGAGACTTTTGCTCCTATGGCTAGGCTAGAGTCGATTCGCATTTTGTTAGCCTATGCCGCTCACCATTCTTTCAGGTTGTTCCAAATGGACATGAAGAGCGCTTTCCTCAACGGGCCAATCAAGGAGGAGGTATATGTAGAGCAACCCCCTGGCTTTGAGGATGAACGGTACCCCGACCACGTGTGTAAGCTCTCTAAGGCGCTCTATGGACTTAAGCAAGCCCCAAGAGCAAGGTATGAATGCCTTAGAGACTTTCTAATTGCTAATGCTTTCAAGGTTGGGAAAGCTGATCCAACTCTTTTCACTAAGACTTGTGATGGTGATCTATTTGTGTGCCAAATTTATGTCGATGACATAATATTTGGTTCTACTAACCAAAAGTCTTGTGAAGAGTTTAGCAGGGTGATGACACAGAAATTCGAGATGTCAATGATGGGCGAGTTGAACTACTTCCTTGGGTTTCAAGTGAAGCAACTCAAGGACGGCACCTTCATCTCTAAAACGAAGTACACGCAAGACTTGCTCAAGCGGTTTGGGATGAAGGACGCCAAGCCCGCAAAGACTCCAATGGGAACCGACGGACATGTCGACCTCAACAAAGGAGGTAAGTCCGTTGATCAAAAGGCATACCCTTCTATGATAGGGTCTTTATTTATTTATGTGCAAATAGACTGGATATTATGCTTAGCATATGCATGTGTGCTAGATTTCAATCCGACCCAAGGGAGTGTCACCTTGTGGCCGTTAAGCGAATTCTTAGATATTTAGTTGCTATGCCTTGCTTCGGGATCTGGTATCCAAAGGGACCTTTGACTTGATTGGATACTTAGACTCCGACTCTGCTGGATGTAAGGTTGATAGGAAGAGTACATCAGGGACGTGCCAATTCCTAGGAAGGTCCCTAGTGTCTTGGAGTTCTAAGAAATAAACTTCCGTTGCCCTATCCACCGCTGAGGCCGAGTATGTTGCCGCAGGATAGTGTTGCGCGCAACTACTTTGGATGAGGCAAACCCTCCGGGACTTTGGCTACAATCTGAGCAAAGTCCCACTCCTATGTGACAATGAGAGTGCAATCTGCATGGCGGATAATCCTGTTGAACACAGCCGCACAAAGCACATAGACATCCGGCATCACTTCTTGAGAGACCACCAGCAAAAGGGAGATATCGAAGTGTTTTATGTTAGCACTGAGAACCAGCTAGCCGATATCTTTACCAAGCCTTTAGATGAGAAGACCTTTTGCAGGCTGCGTAGTGAGCTAAATGTCTTAGATTCACGTAACTTGGATTGATCTACAGCATACATGTGTTTCGTGCCTTTGATCATGTTCCTTTATGCATTTTATTGCTTATTTATGGTGCTCAAGTTGTGCAAGGGATCCCCGGACCTCACAAGTCCATGTGTGAGTGATGCACTTATTTAGGGGGAGAAATGCTACAACTTGACCCTTTGAGACTAACCGTGTGCTTGAGTTTTCTTAATTTAGTCTCAAAGGTGGATTTAAAGGGAAAAGGTGAACTTGGACCATGCAAGACTTCCACTGCACTCCGATGAGAGGGTAATTTACTCCAAGTTCATCTCCATGCTCTTATTGCCTTTTTACTCTTAATTGACTGTTTTGGTGAGGCAATGGGGTTTAAGGGCCGATAATGATCCCGTTTTGGTGCTTAATGCCAAAGGGGGAGAAATTAAGGCCAAAGCAAATGGATCAGCTACCACTTGAGAATTTTGAAAATAGTAGAGTTAGAACTTTTGTTTTGTCAAAATACTCTGATGTGCAAAATTTGGCCTCTTGTGGGGAGAATGTAGGATTATGGGAAAAGGGGGAGTTTTTGGCTCTTGATCAATTTTTCTCATGGAATACCTCTCTTTATGCCTAAACAAGTTTGTTGACTTAGAGATAGGAAATTGAGTTTTATTTCAAAAACAAACCAAGTGGTGGCAAAGAATGATCCAAATATGCCAAATTTGAATCAAAAACAATTCTTGTTCTCAATTGCTTTGATGATGCACTTCTTTTAGTTGTTTTTTGATGTGTTGGCATAAATCACCAAAAAGGGGGAGATTGAAAGGAAAATGTGCCCTTGGGCCGTTTCTAGTATAGTTTTGGTGATTAAGTGACCAACACATATTGAGTGAATAATCTTGTGCCAAATGATTGATGAAGTGCAAATCAACAAGAAGATATGATTCTAGACTTAGTACATTGGTTTTTGTGTACTAATATATTTGTCTAAGTGCTGGAATCAGAGAAAAGAAAAGAAGAAAAGATCTTGGCTAGAACAGCCAAGACTCAGCGCAGTCTGGCACACCGGACTGTCCGGTGGTGCACCGGACAGTGTCCGGTGCGCTAGGCCAGCCTCCGGTGAACAGGCCTCTCTCGGGAACTGACGGCGGTGTACGGCTATAAATCACCGGACTGTCCGGTGGTGCACCGGACTGTCCGGTGAGCCGTCTGCGGTGAAGTCGTCGCTCTCAGGAATCGTTCAACAGCGTACAGCTATAATTCACTGGACAGTTCGGTGAGGCACCGGACTATCCGGTGAGCCAACAGTCGACTGTGCCAGCGGTCGGCCGCGCAATCCGCGCGTGACGCGTGGGCGCGCCAACGGTCGGCATGGGGCACCGGACAGCGTCCGGTGCGCCAATGACTCCATTTCTGCAACGGTCGACTGTTCTATTTTTGGAAGGCAATCTGCACCGGACTATGAACAGTGCATGTCCGGTGGTGCACCGGACTGTCCTGTGCGCCACCCGACAGAAGGCAAGAATTGCCTTCCTAGATTGCTTCCAACGGCTCCTAGCTGCCTTGGGGCTATAAAAGGGACCCCTAGGCGCATGGAGGAGTACACCAAGCATACTCTGAACATTCGAAGACTCTCACACTCCGTCTCGGCACACTCGATTGATTTTCTTAGTGATTTGAGCTCCGTTCTAGTGGTGAACTTGTTGCATTTCATTTTAGCTCAAGTCTTGGCCTGTGTGTGTGCGTATTGCTGTGGATTTGTGTGTGTTGCTTCCCACCCTTACTCTAGTGCTTTTACATTGATATTTGTTGTAAGGGCAAGAGACTCCAGCTTGTGGAGATTCCTCGCAAACCGGAAAAGTGATAAGAAAAAGGAACACTGTGGTATTCAAGTTGATCATTGGATCACTTGAGAGGGGTTGAGTGCAACCCTCGTCCATTGGGACGCCACAACGTGGAGTAGGCAAGTTTTGTACTTGGCCGAACCACGGGATAAACCATTGTGTCTACTGTGTTGTTTCTCTCTGTGGTTTCTGTGTTTCACAAGTACTCCTCTCTAGCTACTTGATTCTATTGTACTAACCCTTAACTTAGTTTTTGGTGGCAATAAGTCTTAAGTTTTTACAGGATCACCTATTCACCCCCCTCTAGGTGCTCTCAAAAATCATGAGACCAATTTTTCTAGACTCCTAAAATCACAGAGTATTTATTGAAAATAGTTCCAAGATTTTTATTCCAAGCCTAGAATTATTTAGCATTTAAAAATGCTCAAACCAAGCGTGTTAGAATTTTAGAAATAATTTAGTAGCTCCAAAAATTGTGAGCAAAACGTTGTGGGAACCAAGTGGGTGTTCCGCAACAAACAGGACGAGCACGAGGTGGTGACAAGGAACAAGGCTCGACTTGTGGCAAAAGGTTATGCCCAAGTCGCAGGTTTGGATTTTGAGGAGACTTTTGCTCCTATGGCTAGGCTAGAGTCGATTCGCATTTTGTTAGCCTATGCCGCTCACCGTTCTTTCAGGTTGTTCCAAATGGACGTGAAGAGCGCTTTCCTCAACGGGCCAATCAAGGAGGAGGTATATGTAGAGGAACCCCCTGGCTTTGAGGATGAACGGTACCCCGACCACGTGTGTAAGCTATCTAAGGCGCTCTATGGACTTAAGCAAGCCCCAAGAGCATGGTATGAATGCCTTAGAGACTTTCTAATTGCTAATGCTTTCAAGGTTGGGAAAGCTGATCCAACTCTTTTCACTAAGACTTGTGATGGTGATCTATTTGTGTGCCAAATTTATGTCGATGACATAATATTTGGTTCTACTAACCAAAAGTCTTGTGAAGAGTTTAGCAGGGTGATGACACAGAAATTCGAGATGTCAATGATGGGCGAGTTGAACTACTTCCTTGGGTTTCAAGTGAAGCAACTCAAGGACGGCACCTTCATCTCTCAAACGAAGTACACGCAAGCCTTGCTCAAGCGGTTTGGGATGAAGGACGCCAAGCCCGCAAAGACTCCAATGGGAACCGACGGACATGTCGACCTCAACAAAGGAGGTAAGTCCGTTGATCAAAAGGCATACCCGTCTATGATAGGGTCTTTACTTTATTTATGTGCAAGTAGACCGGATATTATGCTTAGCGTATGCATGTGTGCTAGATTTCAATCCGACCCAAGGGAGTGTCACCTTGTGGCCGTTAAGCGAATTCTTAGATATTTAGTTGCTACGCCTTGCTTCGGGATCTGGTATCCAAAGGGGTCTACCTTTGACTTGATTGGATACTTAGACTCCGACTATGCTGGATGTAAGGTCGATAAGAAGAGTACATCAGGGACGTGCCAATTCCTAGGAAGGTCCCTAGTGTCTTGGAGTTCTAAGAAACAAACTTCCGTTGCCCTATCCACCGCTGAGGCCGAGTATGTTGCCGCAGGATAGTGTTGCGCGCAACTACTTTGGATGAGGCAAACCCTTCGGGACTTTGGCTACAATCTGAGCAAAGTCCCACTCCTATGTGACAATGAGAGTGCAATCCGCATGGCGGATAATCCTGTTGAACACAGCCACACAAAGCACATAGATATCCGGCATCACTTTTTGAGAGACCACCAGCAAAAGGGAGATATCGAAGTGTTTTATGTTAGCACTGAGAACCAGCTAGCCGATATCTTTACCAAGCCTTTAGATGAGAAGACCTTTTGCAGGCTGCGTAGTGAGCTAAATGTCTTAGATTCACGTAACTTGGATTGATCTACAGCATACATGTGTTTTGTGCCTTTGATCATGTTCTTTTATGCATTTTATTGCTTATTTATGGTGCTCAAGTTGTGCAAGGGATCCCCGGACCTCACAAGTCCATGTGTGAGTGATGCACTTATTTAGGGGGAGAAATGCTACAACTTGACCCTTTGAGACTAACCGTGTGCTTGAGTTTTCTTAATTTAGTCTCAAAGGTGGATTTAAAGGGAAAAGGTGAACTTGGACCATGCAAGACTTCCACTGCACTCCGATGAGAGGGTAATTTACTCCAAGTTCATCTCCATGCTCTTATTGCCTTTTTACTCTTAATTGACTGTTTTGGTGAGGCAATGGGGTTTAAGGGCCGATAATGATCCCGTTTTGGTGCTTAATGCCAAAGGGGGAGAAATTAAGGCCAAAGCAAATGGATCAGCTACCACTTGAGAATTTTGAAAATAGTAGAGTTAGAACTTTTGTTTTGTCAAAATACTCTGATGTGCAAAATTTGGCCTCTTGTGGGGAGAATGTAGGATTATGGGAAAAGGGGGAGTTTTTGGCTCTTGATCAATTTTTCTCATGGAATACCTCTCTTTATGCCTAAACAAGTTTGTTGACTTAGAGATAGGAAATTGAGTTTTATTTCAAAAACAAACCAAGTGGTGGCAAAGAATGATCCAAATATGCCAAATTTGAATCAAAAACAATTCTTGTTCTCAATTGCTTTGATGATGCACTTCTTTTAGTTGTTTTTTGATGTGTTGGCATAAATCACCAAAAAGGGGGAGATTGAAAGGAAAATGTGCCCTTGGGCCGTTTCTAGTATAGTTTTGGTGATTAAGTGACCAACACATATTGAGTGAATAATCTTGTGCCAAATGATTGATGAAGTGCAAATCAACAAGAAGATATGATTCTAGACTTAGTACATTGGTTTTTGTGTACTAATATATTTGTCTAAGTGCTGGAATCAGAGAAAAGAAAAGAAGAAAAGATCTTGGCTAGAACAGCCAAGACTCAGCGCAGTCTGGCACACCGGACTGTCCGGTGGTGCACCGGACAGTGTCCGGTGCGCTAGGCCAGCCTCCGGTGAACAGGCCTCTCTCGGGAACTGACGACGGTGTACGGCTATAAATCACCGGACTGTCCGGTGGTGCACCGGACTGTCCGGTGAGCCGTCTGCGGTGAAGTCGTCGCTCTCGGGAATCGTTCAACGGTGTACAGCTATAATTCACTGGACAGTTCGGTGAGGCACCGGACTATCCGGTGAGCCAACAGTCGACTGTGCCAGCGGTCGGCCGCGCAATCCGCGCGTGGGCGCGCCAACGGTCGGCATGGGGCACCGGACAGCGTCCGGTGCGCCAATGACTCCATTTCTGCAACGGTCGACTGTTCTATTTTTGGAAGGCAATCTGCACCGGACTATGAACAGTGCATGTCCGGTGGTGCACCGGACTGTCCTGTGCGCCACCCGACAGAAGGCAAGAATTGCCTTCCTAGATTGCTTCCAACGGCTCCTAGCTGCCTTGGGGCTATAAAAGGGACCCCTAGGCGCATGGAGGAGTACACCAAGCATACTCTGAACATTTGAAGACTCTCACACTCCGTCTCGGCACACTCGATTGATTTTCTTAGTGATTTGAGCTCCGTTCTAGTGGTTAACTTGTTGCATTTCATTTTAGCTCAAGTCTTGGCCTGTGTGTGTGCGTATTGCTGTGGATTTGTGTGTGTTGCTTCCCACCCTTACTCTAGTGCTTTTACATTGATATTTGTTGTAAGGGCAAGAGACTCCAGCTTGTGGAGATTCCTCGCAAACCGGAAAAGTGATAAGAAAAAGGAACACTGTGGTATTCAAGTTGATCATTGGATCACTTGAGAGGGGTTGAGTGCAACCCTCGTCCATTGGGACGCCACAACGTGGAGTAGGCAAGTTTTGTACTTGGCCGAACCACGGGATAAACCATTGTGTCTACTGTGTTGTTTCTCTCTGTGGTTTCTGTGTTTCACAAGTACTCCTCTCTAGCTACTTGATTCTATTGTACTAACCCTTAACTTAGTTTTTGGTGGCAATAAGTCTTAAGTTTTTACAGGATCACCTATTCACCCCCCTCTAGGTGCTCTCAAAAATCATGAGACCAATTTTTCTAGACTCCTAAAATCACAGAGTATTTATTGAAAATAGTTCCAAGATTTTTATTCCAAGCCTAGAATTATTTAGCATTTAAAAATGCTCAAACCAAGCGTGTTAGAATTTTAGAAATAATTTAGTAGCTCCAAAAATTGTGAGCAAAACGTTGTGGGAACCAAGTGGGTGTTCCGCAACAAACAGGACGAGCACGAGGTGGTGACAAGGAACAAGGCTCGACTTGTGGCAAAAGGTTATGCCCAAGTCGCAGGTTTGGATTTTGAGGAGACTTTTGCTCCTATGGCTAGGCTAGAGTCGATTCGCATTTTGTTAGCCTATGCCGCTCACCATTCTTTCAGGTTGTTCCAAATGGACGTGAAGAGCGCTTTCCTCAACGGGCCAATCAAGGAGGAGGTATATGTAGAGGAACCCCCTGGCTTTGAGGATGAACGGTACCCCGACCACGTGTGTAAGCTATCTAAGGCGCTCTATGGACTTAAGCAAGCCCCAAGAGCATGGTATGAATGCCTTAGAGACTTTCTAATTGCTAATGCTTTCAAGGTTGGGAAAGCTGATCCAACTCTTTTCACTAAGACTTGTGATGGTGATCTATTTGTGTGCCAAATTTATGTCGATGACATAATATTTGGTTCTACTAACCAAAAGTCTTCTGAAGAGTTTAGCAGGGTGATGACACAGAAATTCGAGATGTCAATGATGGGCGAGTTGAACTACTTCCTTGGGTTTCAAGTGAAGCAACTCAAGGACGGCACCTTCATCTCTCAAACGAAGTACACGCAAGCCTTGCTCAAGCGGTTTGGGATGAAGGACGCCAAGCCCGCAAAGACTCCAATGGGAACCGACGGACATGTCGACCTCAACAAAGGAGGTAAGTCCGTTGATCAAAAGGCATACCCGTCTATGATAGGGTCTTTACTTTATTTATGTGCAAGTAGACCGGATATTATGCTTAGCGTATGCATGTGTGCTAGATTTCAATCCGACCCAAGGGAGTGTCACCTTGTGGCCGTTAAGCGAATTCTTAGATATTTAGTTGCTACGCCTTGCTTCGGGATCTGGTATCCAAAGGGGTCTACCTTTGACTTGATTGGATACTTAGACTCCGACTATGCTGGATGTAAGGTCGATAAGAAGAGTACATCAGGGACGTGCCAATTCCTAGGAAGGTCCCTAGTGTCTTGGAGTTCTAAGAAACAAACTTCCGTTGCCCTATCCACCGCTGAGGCCGAGTATGTTGCCGCAGGATAGTGTTGCGCGCAACTACTTTGGATGAGGCAAACCCTTCGGGACTTTGGCTACAATCTGAGCAAAGTCCCACTCCTATGTGACAATGAGAGTGCAATCCGCATGGCGGATAATCCTGTTGAACACAGCCACACAAAGCACATAGATATCCGGCATCACTTTTTGAGAGACCACCAGCAAAAGGGAGATATCGAAGTGTTTTATGTTAGCACTGAGAACCAGCTAGCCGATATCTTTACCAAGCCTTTAGATGAGAAGACCTTTTGCAGGCTGCGTAGTGAGCTAAATGTCTTAGATTCACGTAACTTGGATTGATCTACAGCATACATATGTTTTGTGCCTTTGATCATGTTCTTTTATGCATTTTATTGCTTATTTATGGTGCTCAAGTTGTGCAAGGGATCCCCGGACCTCACAAGTCCATGTGTGAGTGATGCACTTATTTAGGGGGAGAAATGCTACAACTTGACCCTTTGAGACTAACCGTGTGCTTGAGTTTTCTTAATTTAGTCTCAAAGGTGGATTTAAAGGGAAAAGGTGAACTTGGACCATGCAAGACTTCCACTGCACTCCGATGAGAGGGTAATTTACTCCAAGTTCATCTCCATGCTCTTATTGCCTTTTTACTCTTAATTGACTGTTTTGGTGAGGCAATGGGGTTTAAGGGCCGATAATGATCCCGTTTTGGTGCTTAATGCCAAAGGGGGAGAAATTAAGGCCAAAGCAAATGGATCAGCTACCACTTGATAATTTTGAAAATAGTAGAGTTAGAACTTTTGTTTTGTCAAAATACTCTGATGTGCAAAATTTGGCCTCTTGTGGGGAGAATGTAGGATTATGGGAAAAGGGGAGTTTTTGGCTCTTGATCAATTTTTCTCATGGAATACCTCTCTTTATGCCTAAACAAGTGTGTTTGACTTAGAGATAGGAAATTGAGTTTTATTTCAAAAACAAACCAAGTGGTGGCAAAGAATGATCCAAATATGCCAAATTTGAATCAAAAACAATTCTTGTTCTCAATTGCTTTGATGATGCACTTCTTTTAGTTGCTTTTTGATGTGTTGGCATAAATCACCAAAAAGGGGGAGATTGAAAGGAAAATGTGCCCTTGGGCCATTTCTAGTATAGTTTTGGTGATTAAGTGACCAACATGTATTGAGTGAATAATCTTGTGCCAAATGATTGATGTGTGCAAATCAACAAGAAGATATGATTCTAGACTTAGTACATTGGTTTTTGTGTACTAATATATTTGTCTAAGTGCTGGAATCAGAGAAAAGAAAAGAAGAAAAGATCTTGGATAGAACAGCCAAGACTCAGCGCAGTCTGGCACACCGGACTGTCCGGTGGTGCACTGGACAGTGTCCGGTGCGCCAGGCCAGCCTTCGGTGAACAGGCCTCTCTCGGGAACTGACGGCGGTGTACGGCTTTAAATCACCGGACTATCCGGTGGTGCACAGGACTGTCAAGTGAGCCGTCTGCGGTGAAGTCGTCGCTCTCGGGAATTGTTCAACGGCGTACAACTATAATTCACCGGACAGTCCGGTGAGGCACCGGACTATCCGGTGAGCCAACGGTCGACTGTGCCAGTGGTCGGCCGCGCAATCTGCGTGTGACGTGTGGGCGTGCCAACGGTCGGCAGGGGGCACCGGACAGCGTCCGGTGCGCCAACGGCTCCATTTCTGCAACGGTCGACTGATCTATTTTTGGAAGGCAATCTGCACTGGACTATGAACAGTGCATGTCCGGTGGTGCACCGGACTGTCCGGTGCGCCACCCGACAGAAGGCAAGAATTGCCTTCCCAGATTGCTTCCAACGGCTCCTAGCTGCCTTGGGGCTATAAAAGGGACCCCTAGGCGCATGGAGCAGTACACCAAGCATACTCTGAACATTCTAAGACTCTCACACTCTGTCTCGGCACACTCGATTGATTTTCTTAGTGATTTGAGCTCCGTTCTAGTGGTGAACTTGTTGCATTTCATTTGAGCTCAAGTCTTGGCCTGTGTGTGTGCGTATTGCTGTGGATTTGTGTGTGTTGCTTCCCTCCCTTACTCTAGTTCTTTTACATTGATATTTGTTGTAAGGGCGAGAGACTCCAGCTTGTGGAGATTCCTCGCAAACCGGAAAAGTGATAAGAAAAAGGAACACCGTGGTATTCAAGTTGATCGTTGGATCACTTGAGAGGGGTTGAGTGCAACCCTCGTCCATTGGGACGCCACAACGTGGAGTAGGCAAGTTTTGTACTTGGCCGAACCACGGGATAAACCACTGTGTCTACTGTGTTGTTTCTCTCTGTGGTTTCTGTGTTTCACAAGTACTCCTCTCCAGCTACTTGATTCTATTGCACTAACCCTTAACTTAGTTTTTGGTGGCAATAAGTCTTAAGTTTTTACAGGATCACCTATTCACCCCCTCTAGGTGCTCTCAAAAATCATGAGACCAATTTTGCTAGACTCCTAAAATCACAGAGTATTTAATGAAAATAGTTCCAAGATTTTTATCCCAAGCCTAGAATTATTTAGCATTTAAAAATGCTCAAACCAAGCGTGTTATAATTTTAGAAATAATTTAGTAACTCCAAAAATTGTGAAACTTTTTGGGTAGGCTTAGTATGATGATTGAAGACCCTGGGCGAAGTTTGATATGATTTGGACACTGTTTGGTCAAAAACCCAATTACTAGCCTCCTAAGGTTAAATTACTTAATAAAATATCAAATTAGGAAAGCCTAGTGGTTAGTTGGTACCGTGAAGGAAAGTTGTATTCAAGATACAACTTAGTATGTTTCTATTGTGTAACTGCATATTCATGACATCACATAAGCATTCATGTACATGTATTATCATGTATAGAACACGAGGAAGAAACCGTGGTAGAAGAAGAGGTTGTCTCCCAGGCTGCAAAACCTCTAGTGGAGCACAACTTTTACTTCGACATCTACGGAGTGGACCCTGAACCTCCTGCAGCACAAGGCAAGCCCCAGTGCATGATCCCTTTCCTTGTTGTTTTAATAACTTTATCACCTTGTTTGATACATTAGGCAATAGGAGTTGTGTGCTAAACAATTAATGCATTTCCTTCCTTGGAAAATTGATTACCATTCCTTGATACCCTTGTATGAAAAAGGATTTTTATGATGCTTAGCCTTGCTTTAGAAAAACAAAATATTTTGTTTTAAAACAAAAGGTGATGCTTCATATTGGATGCGAATTTTTACAAAGAAAATACTTATGATGGTGAATCCATCATGGTCGTGATGGGTTCAACATATGAAAAGAAGTACCTCTGTCCGGTACCAAACTTTAGGTTGTAAATAATAAATACGAGACCGAGCGGGTGACTTGCACGAGAAGGGAGTCTCGATGTAGTGTCTTCGTCTGAGTCGCTTAAGGACCGAGCCAATGTAGGCCTGCTGACCGAGGACCTTTTAACTGACCATATGCCTCGTTATGGGTAAGCTTTGCCTCGGTCGGACCAATACCAAAAAGGCTACCACACAATGGGAGTGGAGAGATGGCGAGAGTAGCGTGTACCCTCCGTGGCAAGTGGCTGGACGGTGGAGTATCTGTGATCTCGGTTGGCATGAACCCATTCTGGTCTTGAGAAACCCGGTGGTGAGTTGACATATGCAAGGGTTAAGTGCTACATATGTCGTGTGATTGGAGATCCCTAGTTGGGTATTAATCAATTCAGATCGTCGTTACTTCTCGGACATGAAGACATGGTCACTGACTTACATGTAGCATCAAGTGAACTGACGGGTTGATAAAAGACAGCTAGTATAGGCCAAGTGCTTGATCTAGATTAGAAAGAAATCTAGACGCAGGTAATTACTTAATCTGATAATAAAAATGGATTTTTAAGGATTCACTCATAGTAAGCTTTTCTGCAAAGAGAGTCTTCGAATCTTGTTTAGCTTTTCCTTGATTCCCAAAGGCCAGCATATCCTTGAGAGTCTTTTTCCTTAGACGGGTAAGACTTGTGAAAGTACACTTCGTACTGAGGGTTTTCGAACCCATGTTGTTGTAGGTGATGAAACGACAGAGTTCTGTTGTTTCTATTCTAAGGTGGTTCCCAAGCAGGAGGATGAACACTAAAACTTATTTGGGGAGGGTGTTTTGCCTTCCAGTGATGTAATAATAAGTACACACTCAAGTACCCGAATATGTAATAACTACTCTTTCTATATTTTTGTATGAATGTAAATTATGTTATTGTAATCCTTTCCGCTTATTCTCTACTCGGATAATGTGTAATGTCTGCGTGATGGGTTAAGCGCTCTTGGGCGATATGATGAAGATACAGATAACCGAACTTGTCGAGTCATTATGCACACCTGCATGACTGTCTGTGGTCCTTAGGACAAGAACATCTGTAGGTGGGCCTAATACCTTTGGAGAAAGTGGCTATAACTCGAACCAACAAGGTGACAGATATGAGTGATAGTTCATCAAATGTGATTGATTTGGAACTATGTCGGTGTTGATGTCAAAGTCTATGTGAATGTACTATGTCAGTGTTTAATTTGGAACTATATGTTGATGTAAACGACTTGTTGCAACTATTTCGAACTATATGTTTGTGAATGTGAGGTGATGTTTGTGAAAGTAAATACTTATGTGAATTGATGTTTGTGAATGTAATTGTGAATGTGAATATGTGGTTGTATATGAAATCTGTGTATATATATGAAATCTATGTTTTTCTGTAAATTTCAGAAATTTACAAAAATAGGATTTTTTGCAATTGCTGAAATTCATTATGTCCGATGGCTTAACACAGGCCGTCAGACATAATAGGGCCTTATGTCCGACGACTTAACATAGGCTGTCGGACATAATAGATGTGGGCTCCACAACGGCCGTTAAGACCGTCATCGAGGATAACCCCCGACGACCGAAAGTGGTCATAGGATATAGACTATCTCCAAGAGCCACCGTCGGAAATAAGGGTATTTCTGACCCTTTACGATCGAGGGACAGGTGCCGTCGGACATAAGCCTTCGGCCATCGAAAATAGCTTATGTCCGACAGCTTAGGGCTTATGTCTGACGGCTTTGGCCATCGGAAATGTCCTATTTTACTGTAGTGACGTAGCATGCATTCCTGTGTCAATTAGTTGTAGCTATTGAAAGACAGGTAGTTAGAAAGGAAGTAACAATATGCTGCTAGACAATTGAATGCAAAATACAATGTTTTTTTGGTTGCAATTAATTGTGTCTGTATTACAAATGGTATAACAATCAACAACTGTTGGTATATATTATTTGCATGGTGTACATAAGCATTCTATAATAGTACTGAAAATTCAACAAATTGTTCATATATATTACATAAGGTAGAATAACTATTGTTCATAGAGTAAACAAGGCTTTCTAAAATAGATTTAAGTTATATATGATAAGGTTTAGACCTTGTTTGAACATGTTGTTGATTTATGACGAAAAAATAAGTTGTTATACATGTGTAACCTATTTATTGTCACCATATGTATCTTTTTTACATAGATGTTTATATAGAACACATTCAGTGAGATGTCTGTCAAGTTTTTTTAAAAAGTGGCTGTTAAACTGCTATTGGTGCATACTGTAATGAAAATAACCTTATAAATTATAAAGTAAAAAGAAGTTGAATTTTTTTATTGGTTCCATTACGAACACGTGGATGGTATTTAGCAATGCTTGCATATTTATAGTGTGATATATTAGTAAATAGAAAGTATTTTTTCGAGGATCGACTTCAATTTGTTAAGTAATTGTTAAGTCTAAAAAGATGTTCATGGGGTAGTAATAAGGCATAGTAATACGAAAATAGTTTAAAAATGATAAAATTATTTGAAACTGAAACCCTTTTTTCAGTGTTCAAAATTAAATAACATTATGTTCTGTTAGAAATATGAAGAGCTAAATGTGTTACATTGGTGAAAAGAAGATTCTAGCTCTGTGTTTCCTTCGTCATTATCATCTTTTTGTGGATCAATAATATCAGTTGGTCTGTGGATATAGAATAGGTGTAATACAATTAGTTGTTACTATATTGCATGAATATATATGTTGGATTTTCACATGATGAAAATGTATCTAAATAAGGGAAAGTTGATACATTTCTGTTGTGCTGTGACTTGTTGCATATAGAAGCTTCTTTGCAACCTGCAAAAGTTAGTGCACACATTATTTCGTATCAAACTAATAATGTGGTGCGCATGTATTGGATATTTTTATACTGAAAAGGTACATACAATTGTTGGAGTTGTCATAGATAATTTTTCTAGAGTTGTAGATGGAGAATCTTGAAACAATTTTGATGTGTTCGGAGGTGTTGATGGTCCTTGTTGTTCAAGATTTTGTAGTTGCATTGGTAAAGATTGTTGTCTGTTGTGTGCAGTAACAATGGAGTTGATTCACGTCACGGTTGGACATTTGTTTTGTTGGAAAAAGGATTGGTCATCAACTATGACTCTAAATGTAAATTTTAGTGATATGATTTGTGCTAGAGATAGGTGAATGTTCAGTAACGCCCCTTAGAACAATCTCACAGAATTTACCGATGATTTGTCTTGCTATGGCATCGAAACAAAACATCTCTGCAGTATCTGTCCCATCAGATGCTACAAATTTGAAATTGTATCTGATGTACAAATAGTATTTGCTGAGTCATGAGTAGAATATAATTTGTATGAAGCACGCATAGATTTAATTATTTGATGATAGTAAAGAATCTAAATTGTAATTAATAAAACATAAGTATTTAATCCAGTTACTTACTTGATTCTATATTCGTCCCAATTACAGTCATCACAATGATAAACTGTATTTTGTGCAATTGATGCTTTGGCGCATTTTGTGCAAGCTGGAACCACCATTTGTTTTCGATCGGTATTTCTGTTATTGTGGCAGTACATTCATATTCTATCTACTGTGTTTTTGGACACATGTTTTAGTTGTTGAGAATTGAGTGTGATAAGAAAATATAGTGTGAAAAGCTTATCAGGAAATCGTATGGATTAATTCTAATAAGTTCACTAAGAGTCTTTGTTTCTACTTCTGGTTTCTGTTCAATTGGTGGAGGAAACTCTAAAGCAGGAGGAAGTTGTAATGCAATTGTCCTTGTCTTTAGACTATAATGGATACTGGTGTCACATCACTATATATGCATTTTTTGATGAGAAGAGAGTATTTGTGAATAGCTTTTGTATATGTTTTTCATACCTGGTATGATAAGGTTCTGCTTCTAGAATTGCAGGGTTGAAGTACCATCTACAGGTGGAGCCACCACTTAAATAAACACCTAATATTCGTAAGTGAGAACCGTTGAATCATGTAGAAGCTAGCAGAATCTAACTTATCTGATTTAGTATTGGATGAGTTTTTATATGTAGATAAAAGTAGTGCGCCTTTGTAAAATTTTAGAAGCATCCAACAAAGAGCACAACTATGGTTTTTTGTATTTGTGTCATACACATCATGAAGATTGAATGCTTTTGCTTGATCTGCACATAAAGTGATCTTCAAGGATATGTGAAACGGAAATGTGCCCTTGGGCCATTTCTATATTGTTTTGGTGATTAGATGCACAACACACTATGTGTGAACTAACATGATGTTGAACAAAGGTATATGAAGCAAATTGAGTTCCGATGAGGACATAGTGCAAATCTAGATGGATCAAGTATGAAGGTAAGTTCTAGACACTTAGTCAATTGTTTTATGTGCTAAACATGTTTGTCTAAGTGCCAGGAACTCAGTTAAGTCAAGTCCAAAAGGAGCAAAATAAGTTTAGCTGAAACAAGTTAGACTTGCACCAGCCTGCAGTGCACCACACTGTCCGGTGTGCACCAAACAGTGTCTGGTGCCTAAGCTGGCGCACGCGACAAACTCGCTGCTCTCGGGAAAAGTTGGAGGAGCCACGACTGTAATTCACCAGACTGTCCAGTGTGCACCGGCCTGTCCGGTGAGCCAGCTGCGCCCACGCCAACGGTCGATAGCGCAATCAGCGGGCGATGCGTGGCCTACGTGAACGCTCACCAGGCTGCACAGGACTGTCCGTTGCGCCAAGGGGGTCATGGCTGCAATGGTCGACTTCGCCAGAAAAGGAAGAAGATCGCACATTGTTCACTGTACTGTGGTGCACCGGACTATTCGGTGCGCCTACGGACAGAAGGCAACTATTACCTTCCAAATGGAGCTCCAATGGCTCCTAGCTACCTTGGGGCTATAAAAGGGACCCCTAGGCACATGGAGCAGGGCACCAAGCACCTCTTGAACATTCTAAGATGCCTAGGCCCCGCAAGCACACATTCAATTCTTTGTGTTTGCGATTTGAGCACTTGTCTGAGCTATGAACTTGTTGCGTTGTATTGTGTGCTCGTTTCTTGTGTGCGTGTGTTTCTATTCCCTCCCTTACCCTTATGGTTTAAGTGTGACCAATCTTGTAAGGGTGAGAGGCTCCAACTTGTGGATATTCCTCATAAAGGGAATACTTGAGAAAAGGAAGAAAACCATGGTACTCAAGTTTGATCTTTGGATCACTTGAGAGGGATTGAGTGCAATCCTTGATCGAAGGAGGTCACCATACGTGGAGTAGGCATTGGCTGAACCATAGGATAAATCACCATGTCTCTTGTGCGACTTTCTATTGTGATTGCTTTCTTCCATAGAGTTCTCACTTAATCACTTGCGCTATTGTTCCTAAGTTCAAATACACCTTCTAAAGGAACAATCAAGTGAAGAGTTCTCTCCCTCTCTATTCATAGCACCTTGGTTTTGATTTCACTAACATTTTATAAACCAAGTTTGTATTGTTTAGTCTTGATTTTTACAGGATCACCTATTCACCCCCCCCCCCTCTAGGTGCTCTCAATTGGTATCGGAGCAGTACTCTTCATTCAGGGACTAACAGCCCGAAGAGATGGATCCTAAAGGCAAGGGGATGATGATCAATGACAAGGAGAAGGAGACTCTCTATGTTGACAAGGCAAAAGGTGACAAGCTGACTGACTCAGGCTAGAGTCACAAGAAAAAGGACGGAAAGAAGAAGAGGCACATTAAGAAGATCATCTACTACGACAGCGATGCCTCCTCCTCTTCACCAAGGGACAACGACGATGACTCATCCTCGAAAAAGAAAATGGTTAATCAAAACTATTATTTTGATTATTCTCGTATGCCCTACAATTCGAATGCACATTTATTGTCTATTCCTCTTGGAAAACCCCTCACTTTGATGGAGAAGATTATTCTTTCTGGGGTCATAAAATGCGTAGTCATTTATTCTCTCTCCAACCTAGTATCTGAGAAATAGTGGAAAACAGAATGCATTTCGATAGTAGTGATAATCCTGTATTTATTAATGAGTAAATATATAAAAATGCCCAAGCTACTATTGTTTTGTTAGCATCTTTATGCAGGGATGAATACAACAAAGTCAGCAGCTTGGATAATGCCAAACAAATATGGGATACCCTCAAAATCTCTCACAAGGGTAATGATGCCACATGATTACAAAGATGGAACTAGAGGGATGTGAGCTTGGTAGATTCACCATGAAAAGGGGAGAGGAGCCAACCGAAACATACAACAGGCTCAAGACCCTGGTGAACAAAATCTGGAGTTATGGGAGTACAAGATGGATGGACCATGACGTCGTTTGACTAATGCTAAGGTCATTTACTGTTATTGATCCTCATCTTGTAAACCTTATTCGTGAGAATCCTAGGTACACCAAGATGACGCTCGAGGAAATTCTCTGAAAATTCGTAAGCGGGCGCATGATGGTAAAAGAAGCTAGGTACGTTGATGACATCGCCAACAGACCACTCCCACTCTATGAACCGCAACTCGTTGCCCTCAAGGCAACAAGTAGCAAGGAGGCGCTACCTAACAAGGTGGCACAAGTGGAGGCTGTCGGGCTCAACGAAGATAAAATGGCGCTTGCAATCAAGCGCTTCAAGACCGCTTTGAAGGGACGCAAGGAGTATCCCAACAAGAATAAATCAAGGGAAAAGCGCTCCTGCTTCAAATGTGGTAAGTCTGGTCATTTTATAGCACAATGTCCCGATAATGACAATGACCAGGAACAAGAAAAGAAAGGGAAGAAGGAAAGGAATAAAAACTACAGGAACGCGAAGGGCGAGGCACACATTGGCAAATGGCAAGGAATGGGATTCTGACTGTTCTTCATCTGACTCCGACAATGAAGGACTAGCTGCCTTCGCCTTTGACAAGTCCTCCATCTTCCCCCAACGAACATCATACGTGCCTCGTGGCTAAGGAGAAGAAGGTACGTACATGAGATACCCCTAAGTACGCCTCTTCTAGTGATAAGGATTCTAATGATGATGTAGATTATATTGATCTTTTTAAGGGATTAGATAGATCTAAAGTAGATAAGATAAATGAACTAATGGATGCCCTTAATGAGAAAGATAGATTGTTAGAAAAACAAGAAAATATTCTTTATGAGGAACATGATAAACTTGTTAATGCTGAAAAATATCTTGCTTTAGAAGTTAAGAGAAATGAACTTTTTTCTTCTGGATTATCTTCTTGTAATGATTCTATTTATAGTCTTAAGAGTTCAAATGCTGATTTAAATGCTAAGCTAGAAAAAGTTAATGTGGCTTGTTCATCTGTAGAGCATGTTGTTATCTGCAATAGATGTGAAGATTTTGATATTGATGCTTGCAATCAACATGCCTCTACCATTCCTAAGTTGAATAATGATGTTGCTAATCTTAGTGCTCAACTTAAAACTTGCAAAAATGATTATGAGAAAGTAAAATTTGCCAGGGATGCCTACACCATCGGTAGACACCTCTCCATTAAGGATGGACTTGGTTTCCAAAAGGGAACCAAGAACTTAACAAGCCAAAGGTCCTTCAGTCTCAATAAGGAGAAAGGGAAGGCTCCTATGGCTAGTAGCTCGTATTCTTCACATGACCAAAAGAACCATGCCTATCCTTATGCTCATGTTAAGAATAGGTCTAGTGTTGCTCATCATGATAGGTGCTATAATCATGTTGTTTTACCTATTCATCATGATGCTGCATTTAGATCTCATGCCATGATTGCATCTAGTTCTTCATATGCTCATGGTAGGAATAGACTTAGGCTCATCATGTTGCTTCTTATGTGCCTAGGAGGGCATCAAATGGACCAACAATGCTTTATCAAACATATGACGCTTCATTTGTTCTTTTATGCAAAAATGATAAAGTAGTTGCTAGAAGTTTGGGACCTAAGTGCAAGAGAGACAAAACTTGCATCTGGGTTTCAAAGTATTTTGTGACTAACCTTGTAGGACCCAACAAGAGTTGGGTACCTAAAACCCAAGCTTAAATACCTTGCAGGTTTATGCATCCGGGGGCACAAGCTGGATCATTGATAGCGGATGCACAAACCACATGACGGGGGAGAAGAAAATGTTCACCTCCTACGTCAAGAACAAGGATTCCCAAGACTATCATCTTTGGAGAAGGGAACCAAGGCAAGGTCAAGGGTTTGGGTAAAATAGCCATCACTGCCGAGCATTCAATTTCAAATATGTTTCTAGAAGAACCGGTCGGGTACAACTTGTTGATTGTAAGTCAATTATGTCATATGGGCTATAACTGTTTCTTTACAAATATTGATGTATCTATCTTTACAAGAAGTGATGGTTAATTAGCTTTTAATGATGTATTAGACAACAAGCTTTATTTAGTTGATTTCTCAAAAAAGAATGCTGATGTAGATGCATGCTTAATCACTAAGGCTAATATGGGTTGGCTCTGGCATCGCCATCTAGCACATGTTGGGATGAAGAATCTTCATAAGCTTCTAAAGGGAGAACATGTGGTAGGACTAACCGATGTCTGTTTTAAGAAAGGCAGACCTTGTGCAGCATGCTAGGCAGGAAAGGATGTGGAAACTACTCATCAAAGCAAGAACATGATGACGACATCAAGACTACTAGAACTCCTACACATGGATCTCTTGGGTCCCGTTGCTTATCTTAGCATCGAGGGAAGTAAGTATGATTTTGTAATTGTTGATGATTTTTCCCACTTCACTTGGGTGTTCTTTTTGTAGAATAAATCTGAAACGCAAGGTATATTAAAGCACTTCCTAAGGAGAGCTCAAAATGAGTTTGAGCTAAAGGTGAAAAAGATAAGAAGCGATAATGGATTTGAGTTCAAGAACCTTAAAGTAGAAGAATATCTTGAGGAGGAAGGCATCAAGCATGAGTTCTTCGCTCCCTATACAGCACAACAAAATGGTGTAGTAGATAGAAAGAATAGGACGCTAATCCACATGGCGAGGATAATGCTCGGTGAGTATAAGACGCCTAAGCGGTATTGGTCGGAAGTTGTGAATACAGCCTGCCATGCCATAAACCGGCTCGATCTTCATCGCCTCCTCAAGAAGACATCTTACGAGCTCCAAACCGATAACAAACCCAATGTTTCCTACTTTTGTGTATTTGGGAGCAAATGCTACATCTTGGTAAAGAAAGGTAGACATTCGAAATTTGCTTCCAAAGCTGTAGAAGGGTTTTTACTAGGTTATGATTCAAATACAAAGGCATATAGGGTCTTCAACAAATCATCAGGATTAGTTGAAGTCTCTAGCGATGTTGTATTTGATGAGACTAATGCCTCTCCAAGAGAGCAAGTTGATCTCGATGATGTAGATGAGGATGAGGTTCCGACGGCCGCAATGCGAACAATGGCAATAGGTGATGTGCGACCATAGGAACAACAAGATCAAGATCAACCTTCTTCCTTACATTGGTGCATCCCCCGACTCAAGATGAGGAATAGGTACATCAAGATGAAGGCTTGGATCAAGGGCGAGCACATGGAGAACGGGATAAGGTGGAAGAAGCACAACAAGCTTGTCTACATCAAGTCCGTGCGACAATTCAAAGGAATCATCCAGTGGATCAGATTCTGGGTGATATCAGCAAGGGAGTAACTACTCGCTCACGTTTAGCTAACTTTTGTGAGGATTACTCGTTTGTTTCTTCTATTGAGACTTTCAAGGTAGAAGCCTTGCAGGATTCGGACTGGGTGTTGGCCATGCAGGAAGAGCTCAACAAATACACGAGAAATGAAGTGTGGAGCCTGGTGCCACGTCTGAAACAAAACATTGTGGGAACCAAGTGGGTGTTCCGCAACAAGCAAGATGAACATGATGTAGTGACAAGGAACAAGGCTTGACTTGTGGCAAAAGTTATGCCCAAGTTGCAGGTTTAGATTTTGAGGAGACTTTTGCTTTTGTAGCTAGGCTTGAATCAATTTGCATATTAATGGCCTATGCTACTCACCACTCATTTAAGTTGTTTCAAATGGATGTGAAGAGTGCCTTCCTCAATGGACCAATTAAGGAGGAAGTATATGTGCAACAACCCCCTGATTTCGAGGATGACAGGTATGCCGACCATGTCTACAGGCTCTCTAAGGCGCTCTATGGACTTAAGCAAGCCCCAAGATCATGGTATGAATGCCATAGAGATTTTCTTATTTCTATTGCTTTCAAGGTTGGGAAAGCTGATCCTACTCTCTTTACTAAGACTTGTAATGGTGATTTATTTGTATGTCAAATATATGTTGATGACATAATATTTGGTTCTACTAATCAAAAGTCTTGTGAGGAGTTTAGCAGGGTGATGATGCAGAAATTCGAGATGTCTATGATGGGCGAGTTGAACTACTTCCTTGGATTCCAAGTGAAGCAACTCAAGGAAGGGACCTTCATCTCCCAAATGAAGTACACCCAAGACTTACTCAAGAGGTTTGGGATGAAGGACGCAAAGCCCACAAAGACAACCGATGGGAACAGACACACACTTGGACCTCAACAAAGGACGTAAGTCCGTTGACCAAAAGGCATACCGTTGGCTGTCCAGAAAACAGATTTTTCAGAGTGATGAACAGCAGCAGTGTTAGCAGTTTCTGGGGATGTTTCGGGAGTAATTAGTGTTAATCAGTATGAGAATCATGTAGGGCTTTTTCTTATCTTTCCAACAAGTACTTATGCGCTCAAATCGGAATTATATTTTAAAAGTTATCGCTGTTTGAATCCGCGTATGTCGCTGCTCAAATCAGAAAAAAAAACAGATTGCAGGGTTTATTTTGAGGACCGTTTAGAGGTAAGTAGATGTTAGAATTCAATCATGAGTTGTATGCAAAACTTGTGGGGAATTTTATGTAGTTGTCTCTGAAGTTTTTGTTTATCATCACTGCTGTCCTAAATTTTAAGTTATGGAATTGTTAAGCAGCGCCGCTGCAGTTTGGTTAGTGAGGGGAGAATTGTTACCGCGGCGGGGTTTGAGATTGCGCGTAGGTGCGGTGTTGTCTTTGAGTTTTATTTCATGAAAATTTGGTGCACTAAGTTGGGTGTCAAAAACAGGTGGTGGACTTCCGGATCGTTCTTAGGGATTTTGCCCGAACTTCGGTAAGGCAAGTAAAACAGTGATGGTTATTTCGTCTTTTGATTGAAGAGTCTCATACTTGATTATGTTTGTGCTATTTGTGTTCGTACCCATATTTCTAATTGGGTACCTTCGTTTGAAATTATTCATGCTTTATGGATTATACATGTGGAGGGTGTGGTTTGATCATGTTACCCATGTGGTTATTGATGTGGAATGGGTGGAAGTATATGTCTAGCACATTTTATTTGGGAAGAACTCATGTTGTTGACATGCATAATGCATTCATCATCCATTGCATTGAAGTTTTCGTCGCGATCTTATGGTCCGACCGTACCGGTACAATGAGCATCATATGTTTCCCGAGAAGGGGTATGATGCAGCTTCATATCCTTAGAGGTATGAAGGCAGAAGTCATGTTGCATCTGTAGCCATGTGCATTCATGGGTGAAGTGTGGAACCTATTTTGGTGATGTGGATAAGGTGGATCTTTACTTTGTAATTCATCTTGGCATTGAGTAATTGATTACTTGCTTACTTGCTGCAAATTAATATTTAAGGAAGAAGTTGGGAACCATGTGGTTGCTTATGCACGGTTGGCTTGCATTGTCCAACTGTTGTTTGTTTTTTTACTTGCTGAGATGTGTCATCTCACTCTTGCATTGTCTGATGCAGGCACCTGATCTTTGCTTTGGGAAAGAAGGGATGTAGCAGCACGGCCACCACACTTTTAAATAAAGGAATAACTGTTTATTAATGATGTTAAACAGGAAGGGTCAAGTCTAGGGAATTATTACATTCTAATCTTTCATGGTAGTTGAACTGTTTTGTTTGGTGGGCTGAGATGTCTATTTTTTGTCTGGTCCTGAATGTTCTTTTCTACAGTTGCATTTTGATTATACTATGGCAATTATCTTTCTTTTATATCCTGTATAAACTATATGCTTCCCTTGTTATGCTACTTTCAAGGGAGGTGCTGCCGGATTTTGCAATACTTTCTTTCTCTATGTGTTGCATAAGTTTTGTAGAAAGGTTTTTTTTTGGTATCATCCATTGTGTGGGATCAGTGGGGTGTTACAGTTGGTATCAAAGCATAGGCTGTAGGTCCTAGCAAGTGGAGTAGTAATAAATTGACACACTGCACATGTAGGATGGGTTTTCGGTCTTGCTATTGATATGATTATGTTATTCTCTGTGCTAGTTTTGACATTATCTAGAGAGATGCTATGCTTATCTCATATACTTATTATTCTCATCCCTGTGGATACAGCTGTGCCGCCTCGTAGAGCTCGGGGTAGTCCGCAAGCTCCTAGTGGGGACTCGATGAGTCCGGCGGCAATGTTAGCCGCGATGCAGGCCATGCAGCAGGAGTTGGCCCTTCTGAGGCAAGCCATTCCTGTCGCCCCTGCAGGTGCTGCTCAGGGAGCTGGAGGTGGAGAAGTGCCCGGGGGCGCTGTCCCTGCGGGTGCTGTTCCTGGTGGCGGGGCCGGGGTGCCTCTTCCTGTCAGTGGTCTTTCTCTGATGCAGTGGATGGGCATGAAGTTGGATTCTTTTGATGGTAGTGGTACTCCGGTCGAGGCGGCAGATTGGCTGACTTATGTGGAGGATAAGATGAATGTCTTCGAGATTGCTTATGAAGATCCGGTTCGCTTTGGCACTCAGCTGCTGAAGGGTGAGGCGCAGATTTGGTGGAGAGGCGTGCAGGCAGCGCACTCCTCCTCACCAGGAGTCCTATCATGGGATCTTTTCATCAGGCAGTTCGAAAGGAGATTCTACCCAGTCACCTTTCTGGAGAAGATGAAGATTGACTTGCAGTCCTACAAGCAGGAGAAGAAGTCTGTCACAGAGTATGAGGTGGGCTTCAACAAAATGGTCCGCTTTGTCCCTCATGTGGCTTATAATGAGATGGAGAAGGCGAGCCAATTCCGTCAGGGTTTGAAGCCTTCTATCAGGCATGCTCTGGGGGCCTTTCCGTTGGTGGACTTCCGTACCACAGTGGAGCAGGCGCTGGGTGTGGAGATGCAACACCAGTACACCATGGAGTCGCAGAAGTCTTCCGGTGTTGATCAACCTCGTAGCCAGGACACGAGGAGGGGCAACACTGGAGGTCCAGCTCACAAGAGGGGCAAGTCTCAGCATCAGCGCCACCATCCTTACCGTGGCAAATCTTCTGACTCAGGTACTTCAGGAGGAAGTACTCAGAGGTTTCGGGCCGTTCCTAAGCCCGGGTTGGGGCTGGTGTGTTTCCGCTGTGGAGATGTGCATCGCCGTGCAGAGTGTCAGTGGAGTGGCAGGTGTTCTATCTGCAGTCAGGACCACAAGGATGTGGTGTGTAGGAGGAATCCCAATGGGAAGCTCAGATGGGAGCCGATAGCTTCCTCCTCTTCTCAGGGCACTATCAATATGATGTCAAGTGCTGAGCAGCAGTTTTCAGTTCCTCTTCCTGCACAGCAGCTTTTTGTGCCCGGGGCTTCTCAGTTCGTGCCGATGCAAGGTTTTCCGCAGTATCAGGTTGTGCCTACTCCTGCGCCGTCTACCCCTGTGCTGTCTCAGTTTGGAGCTCCGCGCCAGCCTCCTCCGGTGGCTCAGTGGGGTTCTTCTGTTAATTTCACTCCGGGAGCTTCCTCTTCTGCGGGTATTCCTGGAGCTTATGTGCTACCCGCTACGGATGGCAGGGAGCAAGGAGACGTGGTGACAGGTACGATTTCAGTTGATTCATTTGCAGCCCATGCTCTTTTTGATTCTGGCGCTAGCTATTCGTTTGTTTCGGAGGATTTTGTGTTGCGGGCTGGTCTTTCGGTGCAGAGGTTGGGTCACCCAATTTTGGTCAGTTCTGCTAATGGCCCCATTAGTAGCTGTTCAGTTTGTCAGGGGTGTTCCGTCATTCTTGCTGATGAGGTTTTTTCGGCTAATCTGGTGGTGATTTCCTTGGGGGCATTCGATGTTATCTTGGGTATGGATTGGTTATCCCAGTATTGCGCGGTTATATCCTGCTTCTGGAAGACAGTGTTATTGCAGGCGCCGTCGGGTAAGGAGGTGGTATTCTTGGGAAGTTCTCCGAAGTTCACATTATCCTTGTTGGCGCAATTGTTTCCTGATCGCTGGTCAAGGAAGTCGGGGATCTTTTTCTCTATGGTGGTGGAGGGCGAGGCTGCCTTGCGGGTGCAGGACATCCGGGTGGTGTGTGACTTTGCTGACGTGTTTCCAGCAGAGCTTCCAGGCATTCCTCCGGAGCGCGATGCAGCTTTTGAGATTAAGCTGATCCCGGGTACGCAGCCTATTCATAAGGCCCCGTATCGAATGGCTCCAAAGGAGCAGATTGAATTAAAGCGGCAATTGGATGATCTGCTGGCTAAGGGCTTCATTAGGCCTAGCAGGTCTCCATGGGCTTCCCCAGTATTGTTTGTTGAGAAGAAGGATAAAAGCAAGCGGCTGTGTGTGGATTATCGCGCTTTGAATCAAGTGACAATCAAGAATAAATATCCGCTTCCCCGAATTGAGGTCCTCTTTGAGCAGTTGAGGGGTGCCCAGGTGTTCTCCAAAATTGATTTGAACTCTGGTTATCATCAATTGAGGATTCGTGAGGAGGATATTGAGAAGACTGCCTTCTGCACCAGGTATGGGCATTATGAGTTCATAGTCATGTCCTTTGGCTTAACTAATGCCCCTGCTGCGTTTATGGAAGCAATGAATAGGATGCTGCATGAATTCTTGGACGATTTTGTGGTCGTATTCCTAGATGATATTTTGATTTATTCAAAGACCGAGGCCGAGCATGATCAGCATCTCCGTCTCGTTCTGGGTGCCCTAAGGAAGAATCAATTCTATGGCAAGTTGAAGAAGTGTGCCTTTTGGCTATCTGAAGTGGCTTTCCTGGGGCACGTGATTAATCAGCAGGGTATTGCGGTTGACCCCAAGAATGTTGCGGCTGTAGTGGAGTGGAAGAGACCTTCTAGTGTCTCTGAAATCCGAAGTTTCTTGGGGCTTGCTGGGTATTATCGGCGTTTCATACCAAATTTTTCCAGCATTGCTAAGCCTTTGACTAGGCTCTTGGGGAAGGGTGTTCCCTTCGTCTGGTCCAGCGATTGTGAGATCAGTTATCAGTCATTGAAGAGCAAGTTGGTGGACGCCCCTATCCTAGCTTTGCCTGAGAGCGGTAAGCGTTTCACAGTTTATACGGATGCTTCGCGTATTGGTCTTGGCTGTGTGCTGATGCAGGAAGGCAGGGTGATTGCTTATGGCTCAAGGCAGTTGAGGAAGCATGAGGGAAATTATCCAACTCATGATCTGGAATTGGCTGCGGTGGTTTTTGCTCTAAAGTCGTGGAGGCATTACCTTTATGGCGAGGCTTGTGACATTTTCACTGATCACAAAAGTCTCAAGTATATTTTTACTCAGAAGGAGCTGAATTTGAGGCAGCGTCGGTGGCTGGAATTGATTAAAGATTATGATTTGTCCATTCATTATCACCCGGGGAAGGCTAATGTGGTGGCGGATGCCCTTAGCAGGTCCGGGGTTCCAATGGTGGCCTTGCCGTTGATCGCTGATCTGGACCGTTTGGGGATCGCTTTGTGTTATGTCGGCACCGCTAGCGAGGAGACTCAGATGCTTATTCAATCCTCTCTTATGGAGAGAGTGCGTGCGGCTCAGCAGCAGGATCATCTTTTGCAGGAAGCCCGAAGGAGGGTTGGTGATGGTAAACCGCGGGAGTTCACCATTGATGAGAATGATTTGGTTCGTTTCAGGGGCCGTCTTTGTGTGCCTCAGAAATCAGAGGTGAAGCTGGATATCCTGCGAGAAGCTCATAAAACGCCTTACACCGTCCATCCTGGCGAAACCAAAATGTACCGAGATTTGAAGCAAAACTTCTGGTGGAAGCGGATGAAGGTTGACATTTCTAAGTATGTGGCCGCCTGTGAAGTATGTCAGCGCGTGAAGGCCGAACATAAGCGGCCTGCAGGTTTGCTGAAGCCATTGGAAATTCCAGAGTGGAAATGGGAGCATATCACCATGGATTTTGTGGTGGGTCTACCTCGTTCCCCTCGTGGCAGGGATGCTATTTGGGTGGTAGTGGATCGCTTGTCTAAGTCTGCGCATTTTATTCCCATGAAGACCACGAATTCAGCTTCAGATTTGGTTCCCTTGTATATGAAGGAAGTAGTCAGGCTTCACGGGGTACCTAAGTCTATTGTTTCTGATCGAGACTCCAAATTTGTATCCAAATTCTGGGAGAGTCTCCACAGTGCATTGGGCACCAAGCTTTCGCTTAGTGTCGCTTTTCACCCTCAGACGGATGGTCAGTCAGAGCGAACAATCCAAACCTTGGAGGATATGTTGCGTGCTTGTGTTCTGTCATGGAAGGGTAGCTGGGAGGACCATCTTGCTCTGGCAGAGTTTGCGTATAACAACAGCTACCAAGCCAGCATCAAGATGGCACCATTTGAGGCTTTGTATGGCAGGCGGTGTATCTCTCCTCTGTGCTGGGAGACTTTGGGAGAGAGATCCCTGGTTGGTCCTGATTGGGTTCAGCAAACTTCTGAAAAGGTTCGGGAAATTCGTCAGAATATTTTGGCAGCTCAGAGTCGTCAGAAGAGTTATGCTGATGTGAGGAGGCGGGATCTGGAATTTGCTGTGGGTGACCAAGTCCTTCTCAGGGTATCACCCACTAAGGGAGTTGTTCGGTTCGGTGTCTCTGGGAAGCTCAGCCCAAGATACATTGGACCGTTCACTATCTTGGCCCGAGTGGGCAGCCTGGCTTATCGCTTGCTGCTGCCGGATTCCATGGCAGGGGTACACCCGGTTTTTCATGTCTCTATGTTGAGGAAGTTCTTGCGGGATCCGGACCATCAGATTGAGATGGAACCAATTGCGGTGCAGCAGGATCTGACTCTGGAGTGCCGTCCGGTGCGTATATTGGAATTCTCGGAGCGTGTGTTGAGGAAGAGATCAATTAAGTATGTCAAGGTCTTATGGTCTAATCAGTCAGAGCGCGAGGCTACGTGGGAACTTGAGGAGTTGATGCGGCAGAAGTACCCGGAACTTTTCGTTGTGGGTAAGTGTGGTTGATTCGCTAATCTTTTCTTGTGTCATTCCGATAGAAGCGTCAGAATTCGAGGTCGAATTCTTTTTAAGAGGGGTAGAATGTGATACCCGGTTTGCAAAGAAGAGAAGTTGGGGGTTGTTCTTTTTGTTTTTTTTCCCTCATCCAGTTGTTGTTTTGGGGATTTAGAATTTTGTGAACAACATTCGCAACTAGGGCAGTAGAATTTATTTGGTTTGACGTTGCGTTGCGGTCGAGAGCTATCGCGGGGGTTAGTTGGGCCGCAATTGGTGTTTCGGCCCATTAGGCCTCCCAAACCCTAGCCGCCACCCACTTAATTACCCCCCCCCCATGTGCAGCCGCCCCCCCCCCCCCCCCCACTCCTCCTTTCCCCCTTGGCCGCCGCCCCCCCTGCCCACCTCCTCCTCCCTCCATTGTTGCAGCCACCAAAACCCTAGCCACCCCCCCCCCCCCCAATCCCCTCCTCCCTAGGTGCTACTCCGTGCCGCTCGGATCATCGTCTTTTGGTGCGAATCTCTAATCGTTTTGGTGGAAGGAAGAAGGGAGGAAGGAAAAGGGGAGAACCCAAGGTGATTTTTCTTTTGTGTTCATCCCTTGTTCATTTGCGCTGCGATTCAATTGATTAGAAGTTGCGTTTGCGATTAGATAGAGGGGGGCTGTCCAGAATTTTGCGTGGTGGATGAACAGCGGTAGTTCCAGCAGTTTTTAGTTTTTTTTCGTGAAGATTTAATGGGGATCAATTTGGGAATCTTGTAGAACTTTGTTTTATCTTTCCAACGAGTATTTATGCGCTCAATTTGGAGTTATAAATTAAAAGTTATCATCGTTTGAATCCGGGTATGTGGCTGTCCAGAAAACAGATTTTTTCAGAGTGATGAACAGCAGCAGTGTTAGCAGTTTCTGGGGATTTTTCGGGAGCAATTAGTGTTAATCAGTATGATAATCTTGTAGAACTTTGTTTTATCTTTCCAACGAGTATTTATGCGCTCAATTTGGAGTTATAAATTAAAAGTTATCATCGTTTGAATCCGGGTATGTGGCTGTCCAGAAAACAGATTTTTCAGAGTGATGAACAGCAGCAGTGTTAGCAGTTTCTGGGGATGTTTCGGGAGTAATTAGTGTTAATCAGTATGAGAATCATGTAGGGCTTTTTCTTATCTTTCCAACAAGTACTTATGCGCTCAAATCGGAATTATATTTTAAAAGTTATCGCTGTTTGAATCCGCGTATGTCGCTGCTCAAATCAGAAAAAAAAACAGATTGCAGGGTTTATTTTGAGGACCGTTTAGAGGTAAGTAGATGTTAGAATTCAATCATGAGTTGTATGCAAAACTTGTGGGGAATTTTATGTAGTTGTCTCTGAAGTTTTTGTTTATCATCACTGCTGTCCTAAATTTTAAGTTATGGAATTGTTAAGCAGCGCCGCTGCAGTTTGGTTAGTGAGGGGAGAATTGTTACCGCGGCGGGGTTTGAGATTGCGCGTAGGTGCGGTGTTGTCTTTGAGTTTTATTTCATGAAAATTTGGTGCACTAAGTTGGGTGTCAAAAACAGGTGGTGGACTTCCGGATCGTTCTTAGGGATTTTGCCCGAACTTCGGTAAGGCAAGTAAAACAGTGATGGTTATTTCGTCTTTTGATTGAAGAGTCTCATACTTGATTATGTTTGTGCTATTTGTGTTCGTACCCATATTTCTAATTGGGTACCTTCGTTTGAAATTATTCATGCTTTATGGATTATACATGTGGAGGGGTGTGGTTTGATCATGTTACCCATGTGGTTATTGATGTGGAATGGGTGGAAGTATATGTCTAGCACATTTTATTTGGGAAGAACTCATGTTGTTGACATGCATAATGCATTCATCATCCATTGCATTGAAGTTTTCGTCGCGATCTTATGGTCCGACCGTACCGGTACAATGAGCATCATATGTTTCCCGAGAAGGGGTATGATGCAGCTTCATATCCTTAGAGGTATGAAGGCAGAAGTCATGTTGCATCTGTAGCCATGTGCATTCATGGGTGAAGTGTGGAACCTATTTTGGTGATGTGGATAAGGTGGATCTTTACTTTGTAATTCATCTTGGCATTGAGTAATTGATTACTTGCTTACTTGCTGCAAATTAATATTTAAGGAAGAAGTTGGGAACCATGTGGTTGCTTATGCACGGTTGGCTTGCATTGTCCAACTGTTGTTTGTTTTTTTACTTGCTGAGATGTGTCATCTCACTCTTGCATTGTCTGATGCAGGCACCTGATCTTTGCTTTGGGAAAGAAGGGATGTAGCAGCACGGCCACCACACTTTTAAATAAAGGAATAACTGTTTATTAATGATGTTAAACAGGAAGGGTCAAGTCTAGGGAATTATTACATTCTAATCTTTCATGGTAGTTGAACTGTTTTGTTTGGTGGGCTGAGATGTCTATTTTTTGTCTGGTCCTGAATGTTCTTTTCTACAGTTGCATTTTGATTATACTATGGCAATTATCTTTCTTTTATATCCTGTATAAACTATATGCTTCCCTTGTTATGCTACTTTCAAGGGAGGTGCTGCCGGATTTTGCAATACTTTCTTTCTCTATGTGTTGCATAAGTTTTGTAGAAAGGTTTTTTTTTTGGTATCATCCATTGTGTGGGATCAGTGGGGTGTTACAGCGGTATTGGTCGGAAGTTGTGAATACAGCCTGCCATGCCATAAACCGGCTCGATCTTCATCGCCTCCTCAAGAAGACATCTTACGAGCTCCAAACCGATAACAAACCCAATGTTTCCTACTTTTGTGTATTTGGGAGCAAATGCTACATCTTGGTAAAGAAAGGTAGACATTCGAAATTTGCTTCCAAAGCTGTAGAAGGGTTTTTACTAGGTTATGATTCAAATACAAAGGCATATAGGGTCTTCAACAAATCATCAGGATTAGTTGAAGTCTCTAGCGATGTTGTATTTGATGAGACTAATGCCTCTCCAAGAGAGCAAGTTGATCTCGATGATGTAGATGAGGATGAGGTTCCGACGGCCGCAATGCGAACAATGGCGATAGGTGATGTGCGACCATAGGAACAACAAGATCAAGATCAACCTTCTTCCTTACATTGGTGCATCCCCCGACTCAAGATGAGGAATAGGTACATCAAGATGAAGGCTTGGATCAAGGGCGAGCACATGGAGAACGGGATAAGGTGGAAGAAGCACAACAAGCTTGTCTACATCAAGTCCGTGCGACAATTCAAAGGAATCATCCAGTGGATCAGATTCTGGGTGATATCAGCAAGGGAGTAACTACTCGCTCACGTTTAGCTAACTTTTGTGAGGATTACTCGTTTGTTTCTTCTATTGAGACTTTCAAGGTAGAAGCCTTGCAGGATTCGGACTGGGTGTTGGCCATGCAGGAAGAGCTCAACAAATACACGAGAAATGAAGTGTGGAGCCTGGTGCCACGTCTGAAACAAAACATTGTGGGAACCAAGTGGGTGTTCCGCAACAAGCAAGATGAACATGATGTAGTGACAAGGAACAAGGCTTGACTTGTGGCAAAAGTTATGCCCAAGTTGCAGGTTTAGATTTTGAGGAGACTTTTGCTTTTGTAGCTAGGCTTGAATCAATTTGCATATTAATGGCCTATGCTACTCACCACTCATTTAAGTTGTTTCAAATGGATGTGAAGAGTGCCTTCCTCAATGGACCAATTAAGGAGGAAGTATATGTGCAACAACCCCCTGATTTCGAGGATGACAGGTATGCCGACCATGTCTACAGGCTCTCTAAGGCGCTCTATGGACTTAAGCAAGCCCCAAGATCATGGTATGAATGCCATAGAGATTTTCTTATTTCTATTGCTTTCAAGGTTGGGAAAGCTGATCCTACTCTCTTTACTAAGACTTGTAATGGTGATTTATTTGTATGTCAAATATATGTTGATGACATAATATTTGGTTCTACTAATCAAAAGTCTTGTGAGGAGTTTAGCAGGGTGATGATGCAGAAATTCGAGATGTCTATGATGGGCGAGTTGAACTACTTCCTTGGATTCCAAGTGAAGCAACTCAAGGAAGGGACCTTCATCTCCCAAATGAAGTACACCTAAGACTTACTCAAGAGGTTTGGGATGAAGGACGCAAAGCCCACAAAGACAACCGATGGGAACAGACACACACTTGGACCTCAACAAAGGACGTAAGTCCGTTGACCAAAAGGCATACCGTTCTATGACAGGTTCTTTACTTTATCTTTGTGCTAATAGACCGAATAATATGCTAAGCTTATGCATGTGTGCCAGATTTGAATCTGACCCCAAGGAGTATCACCTTGTGGCCGTGAAGAGAATTCTTAGATATTTCGTTTCTACACCTTGCTTCGGGATCTAGTATCCAAAGGGGTATACCTTTGACTTAATCGGATATTCAGACTCCGACTATGCCGGGTGCAAGGTTGATAGGAAGAGAACATCAGGGACTTGTCAGTTTCTAGGAAGGTCCCTGGTGTCCTAGAGCTCTAAGAAACAAACATCTATTGCCCTATCCACCACTAAGGCCGAGTATGTTGCCGCAGTACAGTGTTGCGCCCAACTGCTTTGGATGAGGCAAACCCTCAAGGACATTGGCTACAATCTGAGCAAAGTCCCACTCCTACGTGATAATGGGAGTGTAATCTGTTTGGTGAATAATCCTGTTGAACACAGCCGCACTAAGCACATAGACATCCGGTGGGCCATTTCTATATTGTTTTGGTGATTAGATGCAGAACACACTATGTGTGAACTAACATGATATTGAGCAAAGGTATATGAAGCAAATTGAGTTCCGATGAGGACATAATGCAAATCTAGATGGATCAAGTATGAAGGTAAGTTCTAGACACTTAGTCAATTGTTTTCTGTGCCAAACATGTTTCTCTAAGTGCCAGGAACTCAGTTAAGTCAAGTCCAAAAGGAGCCAAAAAAGTTTAGCTGAAACAAGTTAGACTTACACAAGCTTGCAGTGCACCAGACTGTCCGGTGTGCACCAGACAGTGTCCGGTGCCCAGGTTGGCGCACACGACGAACTCGCTGCTCTCAGGAAAAGTTAGGGGAGCCGTGGCTATAATTCACCAGACTGTTCGGTGTGCATCGGACTATCCGGTGAGCCAGCTGCGCCCGTGCCAACGGTCACCAGGCCGCACCGGACTATCCGGTGTGCCAAGGGGGTCGTGGCTGCAATGGTCGGTTTCGCCAGAAAAGGAAGGAGATCACGCGCTATTCACTATCCGGTGGTGCACCAGACTGTCCGGTGCGCCACAGACAGAAGGCAACTATTGGCTTGCAAATGGAGCTCCAACGGCTCCTAGCTGCCTTGGGGCTATAAAAGGGACCCCTAGGTGCATGGAGCAGGACACCAAGCACCTCTTGAACATTCTAAGATGCCTAGACTCCGCAAGCACGCATTTGATTCTTTGTGTTTGAGATTTGAGCACTTGTCTGAGCTGTGAACTTGTTGCACTGTGTTGTGTTCTCGTTTCTTGACTTGTGTGCGTGTCGTTGCTACGACTCTAGCTCTTGCGTGTGCTTCTATTCTTTCCCTTACTCTTGTGGTTTAAGTGTGATCAATCTTGTATGGGTGAGAGGCTCCAACTTGTGGAGATTCGTCACAAACGAAATACTTGAGAAAAGGAAGAAAACCATGGTACTCAAGTTTGATCTTTGGATCACTTGAGAGGGATTGAGTGCAATCCTTGACCAAAGGAGGTCACCACAATGTGGAGTAGGCATTGGCCGAACCACAGGATAAAATCACCGTGTCTCTTGTGCGACTTTCTGTTGTGATTGCTTTCTTCCTTAGAGTTCTCACTTAATTACTTGCGCTATTGTTCCTAAGTTCAAATACACATTCTAAAGGAACAATTAAGTGAAGAGTTCTCTCCCCCTCTATTCATAGCACCTTGGTTTTGACTTCACTAACATTTTATAAACCAAGTTTGTGTTGTTTAGTCTTGATTTTTACAGGATCACCTATTCACCCCCCCCTCTAGGTGCTCTCAATATGTTTCTATTTTTTATGATCAGTTAGATGTGAATGTATGTGGTTCCATGTTGTATAAAATAAGATACTATAAAAGACAGGTCTGCAATACCTAAGATCTTCTATAATAATGTTCCTTGTAACTGTTGGGGTCAATTGGCTCTGGATATGTACAGATTTCAGTTCATGAATGTTGGTGATGACACCAAGAACATCTACCACCAATTTTGAAGTTAGAATATATCAGTTAAGTGAATAGAAGCAATGAGCACCACATAATATATTTCAAGTTGTGTAGTAATTCCAAGAAAGTTTGGTTTGCTCTGAATATTAGATCCAATCTGATGAAACGGTGTTAGACGGTAAACATATGATGGAAACAATGTTGTAGGGTTTACTTCACGTTTTATGATGGTATGGAACGTGAATTGAATCATTTTGTCGCCATCAACTGCTTTGGATGCAGTTTTTGCTGCGCAAACTCTGATCTACTCATGTTATAAACTCCTCTCTCCTCAATGTTGCTTTTTGTTCAGCCAAGTTTGCTGGAATTTCAGCATAGATAGCATTACCCTATCATAGTATTACTTTTTGTTAGGCGAGCTGGTGTTAGTAAAATGTATGTATGAAAGCTAAATATTGTGACTTGATACCTCTCGATCAGCTAGAACCATATCAACATGCTATAGTGCAGCATTATCATTAGCACCACGGAAAAATCACCTCCTAGCATCAGTAAATGAATTGTTGTGTAAATAACCAAAAAATTAAAAACGCGATGTAGAGTTAGGTTGAATTTAATAACTTGTGAATGCGAGAAGTAGTGACATATAAACTGATGCAACATATGAAATTTGATAAATGTATTGTGTCTGAAGTAAAGTAGTCACTAATGACCATTGAATGGACAATGACTAGAGTTTATGAAAGGTAATGTATTATTTTAAGAAACCATGTTTAGTAAAACAAGAGAGGAGTATGACATGTAAAAACTTACTGTAGTGTGTAATGCTAAAATATATAATAATACATAATGTATAGCTAAGTAGTAATATTGAGAATTATAAGGATGTAACAGCAACATTCGTGGTAATGTGACTAAATATTTCTTTATAAACTATATTATTTGTCTCATTGCTTGATTTGCCATCGTCGTCTTCGATCAATATTTTCAAACCCTTCCTTGAAGTCACTCGAGATACAACAACATAAAGCTGTCCATGGGTGAATATAGTTTTTTTGAGATAAATACCTAATGTGATAGTGTTTGGCCCTGACTTTTATTGGTTGTCATAGCATAACAAATTTTTATAGGATATTGTCTCCTTTCAAGCACAAAAGGAAGTTTGGTTGTCTTGATGTAACACCTCAAATCATATTTTGGGTAATTTAGCAAAGTTTATCCTAAGGTTTAAATAATTATGGTTTAGAACAAGAAATTTAAATAAAGGATCCTCATATAAAATTAATAGTTTCATTGAATTATATGTTTATAAGTATTCTCTATAAGATTTAAATTAAATTATCTCTCCATAAAGATCATACAAAATAAATGATCATAAAACATTAAGTTTTGAATAAGATTTTAATTGGACAAACAATGTATCTCTTGAAAATTAATGTTCTTTGTGTGTGTACAACACATTTGCATCATTTGAAATATGATAGTTAATATAAAAATATAATAATAATAATAAGTCTATATTGCATCATGTTGGCATTTTGTTTTCTGCATTTGAAATGTGATATTCAAAATCAAACTTTAACTTTGAATTGAATTTGAAAGGTTGAAAATAGGAAATATGAAATCAGAAAAATAAACAAAGAAAAAAAGAGGAAGCCAGATGGGCCGCTCTTCCACATTTCGGCCCACCTTTACCATTGGTGCCGACCTGTGGGGCCCTATGGGCAACCTCACGGCGCTGGCGCACGTACTGGGATGTTGTTCTCAGGGGGCGTTTGGGAGGGCTCCTGGCCAGCTTCGGTACCGGCTCCTCACTGAAGCCGTTCCAAACGCCACCTCCCAAACCAGCTTTTGCACAGGAGCAGGAGCCAAAATAAGGTTGAGAGCTGGAGCCAAAAATTTTGGCTCTATGCACGGCTCTGCGTACACAGACCTGGCTGCTTCTATGGATGCACGACCTGCCTTTGGCCGGCGCCCCATCCTTGGTTGCTGCCCAGGCTGCGACACTAGGCGCCCAGGTGGCCGGCGCAGGTCACGGCACTGCCTTGGCAGCCGCCCAAGCAGTAGCACATGGTGCATTGGGGCTGGTCGAGGCCTAGCTGCTGCCCACGGCACGACGCACGGTCTGTCCATGGCTGACACTCGGTTCTTGGCCGGCGCAACAGAGAAGCACGGTAGAGAGCACGGTGAGCACGGTAGAGAGCACGGTTTTGCCAAACGATTTACAAAAAGTATGGGCTCCTGTGAAGAAGCTAATTCTTTAGAGGAGCCAGAGCCGGAGCCATTTTTAGAGGAGCCGGAGCCCTCCCAAATGGGCCCTCAGTGCCTCTCGCATGGGAGCCTAGCGTGTGGGCCTAGCTTGTCAGGGTCGTCTTCAAGCTGGAGGCTCACTCTGTGATTTTCACTGCTTCGTCCTCCTTTCCCCTCGCCGTGTGTGCTCTCTATTGCCCGGATGGCTGACTGCTAGATGGGGGCCGCTAGACATTCTTTCCCCTCTCAATCTCGCGCATGGAGTAAACATCGGGGTTGTTTTGTTGTGGTAACAGCTCGAAAATCCCGCCTATCAACAACCCTTGGGCTCGAACTGTCCTAAACCGGTGATAAATACCTTTGTAGCGCACCCCCCTTGGCGAACTCCCTCGAGCCCTGCCATAGAGCACGCCGTTGCGGCGAGTAGCTGGGAAGGAGATGGAGGGCCATCGTGCGGGGAGAGTGAAGATCTAGTTCACCGGCGTTGGCCCTCGGCGGCTGGCCAGGGGTCTTCCCCGTGTCTCATGGGGGACGCCCATGGCCTCATCAGGTGAACTTGAAACTGGTGGTGCTTGGAATTGCTCAACGGAATGTATGGCCATCAGGCCCATCACCATGTCGCGGGTCCTCGTGGCCATGATCCTCTGATGCTCCAATCCTTAGGTAAGGTCCCCAGACATCTTCGCTATTGTCGTAGCACCGTTTAGAATCAATCGAATCGGAGGTTTGATGCCAGGTGCACAGAGTCGGCTTTCTCCGGCGAGCCCTCCACCATGGGCAGGGTGCCTCCACCGTCGGTCAGGTTCGTGTGGGAGAAGACGCGTGGGGGCCATCAGATCGAAAATGGATGGACCTGATAAGATCCTGCGTATCGTTCGGCCATGGGGGAATGGTGACCGTCCGAGCATCAGGAACGGTGTAGATTTGACTAGGTATGCGCTCTAGACTCCGCAGCCTTCCAACGTTCGATCTTGATCGGTGGGGCGTGGGTAATAGTGGCTTCCATTAAATCCCGACCATCGATCTCGGAATCAACGACCTCAAGCACGTACCGCTTGGGTTAAAGCCAGATCTAATCCACACCATTAGGATCGGATCCGACGGTTGGGAGCACGTTCTGGTTCATCTAGGGTCTGATCTAATCCTGTCAGTGGGCTTGTGATCCAACGGTCCTAGTCAAAGTGTACCCCTTCAGCAAGGTAAATTTGCAAAAGAATCCTTAAAGTTAAGAATCAACCCGTGCTCTAAGGCAATACAGAAGTAATTACAATAGTGCCCTCAAATTTGCAGTTTTGACTCCGAGCTCTGTGGTATCCATGGCCCCAGTCCAGGTAGCTGAGTAATTGATTAAAATAAATACAAAAATCATTTTTAGTGCAAAAAAATAAAGTCCCAATATTAGGAAATTCATAACTCTATGAATTTAACTCCTTTTTGATCCATTCCAGTTGCAATAAATTCATATTAATATTGTTTATCATCTGGTAACCTTATTTTGTTATGAAACATAGGTTAAAATTATGCACTTAATTTCTTTTGTATCCAACACTTAAATCTCCAGAAAATCATAACTCATTAACCGTAACTCCGAATTTAGTGGTTCTCGAACCTAGGATCTAATTACGACGCGTAGATCATTATAATGCATTATGTTCATATGTTTGATGTGATGTTAGTTTTGCCTATACCATGTTTGTTTTTATTGTTATGAGTAGAGGCGAGGTTACGAGTCACTTGAAGACCAAGTTGGTACCTGAGAATCTCAAGTCTAAGGCAAGTTGTTCCCTTGATCACTCTTCTTTACCCAATAATGTTCCTGTTAATCACTGTGACATGCTCAGGTTAATCTGATGGGACATAATAGGTTTCCCTAGACTTGTTTATCCCACACCTTGTTTACCACTAAACTTTTGGGTAGTTTTGCTATTGCTTTACCTGGTTTTGGGATTAATTATGATCATGTTGTAGTTATACTGTTGTTTTAATTATTGCTCATGACAAGATCATTGTGTTAATTGGAACATGGAGCTTAACTTGAGATATCCGTGCTACCACAAGGGTGGAATGGAACGCCCTTGGCTGACTAATTAGAAAAGCTAGTGGAGAACTACCTTACTCGAAAGGGGCATGGGCGGTAGAGGAGCTGCGTATAGGGAGGTTCTCAGGTCGATCATGTTGCGATGGGTTTTCGGACGAGGGATTCCTATATTGCCCTTCTCAGAAACCGTTGCGGGTTTTCTGAAACTAGTGGAACTTTGTAAAGGCCTCATAGTGGATCCCTAGCCATTCACCTCGGAAGTGTCTAAGGGTCCAGCTAACCCTAGCTAGACGGGATACATGACTTGTGGGTAAAGGGCACAACCTCTGCAGAGTGTAAAACTGGTATAGCAGTCGTGCTCGTGGTCATGAGCAGCTCATGACTCTCGCATGATTAATTTATGGAACTAAACTTAATCTGTCATATGCATTGCATCGCAGGCGTTATTATCAATTCTGATCTCTTAATTGGGTTGGTATCTACTTACACTTAGTAACTGCTAATAAAATTTTGACCAACTTTAAAAGCAATGCTCAGCTTTAACCATCTCCTTTGGTAAGCCTTACACTTCAAATGAGCTCTCACCTTTGGTGAGTTCATGCACATTATTCCCCACAACTTGTTGAGCGATGAACGTTTGTGAGCACACCCTTACTGTACTCACATCCCCCAGATCAAGAATAGGTACCGTAGGATGAGGCGCACGAAGGATGTTGTGATGAGTTCGTGAGTGGTCTAGACCGTCGTCTCCAAGTCAACTTTGTGTTGCTGGATCGTTGTCTTCGCATGATGTAATTATTTAACTATTTTGTATAGAACTCCGTTATATATTAATGATGTGACATTCATTTCTGTACCACGAGTCATCATATGTGTGAGACTTGATCCTAGCATACTTGGTGATTATTTCGCACCCGGGTTTTGGACCCCTAAAATTTGGGTGTGACACTTGAGTGGCAGACATTTCCTGGGAATGAGAATAGTTTTTCCGGTATGCGTTCCAGTTATTATTTGAGCATCTAAAATCATGTCTCCCAGAGTGGTTATGAGCCTTGTGCCATTACATAACCCTTCTGATTGGTTTAGATTTCGAAGTAACATATTGGGCACCCCTTTTTAGTAGCAACTTATGCTATGAAAATTGTTACCATTTATCGAATTGAGAAATTCAATTAGGTACAACTGGTCGAATGTCCCTCCTGCATTTGATTGTGGTGCAATTCTGTCACAACTTAGATATTGTTTATGCAGTCCTAGAATGAGGTCAACATTATGATCGTTAATTAAGTCAGCTATCTCATTCGTTGGTGTTAAGATAGCTCGCTACTGCAAATAGATGGGATCACTATAACCTTATGTTAATTTTGGATACAATTCTGCAATTAAAGTTGGAATTTGATTTTCTTCAGGCATTAACAGGAATTCATCAGGTATTTGTATCCAAGTAGGCTCCGATTCTACTGTTTTTCTATAGTTGGTATAGTACCATTACCAACATCTAAGATCCATGCACTGAAATCTACAAGCTAAGCTCTTTCGTTTTCTGTTAAGTGTGTTCAATAAATTCTCATAGTTTGTGTAAGATGTAAAATTGTTACTGAATTCCAAAGTGGTGAGTTGGTTATAGCAGCATTGATATTTTTTGCTCGGGTGCCACCTTCTATTACAGGTAGTATATGTCTTGGATCACCTCCTAATACATTTGTTTTATCACCAAAAGGAACTTGAGATGCTTGGGCACAATTCAAAGAAAGTAAACCACATAGTGAGCGATCTAGGGTTTCAAAAGCATTTCTATGTGTCATGAATTCTCATCCCAAATTATTAAAGAAGTTGCTTCAATGAGCCCGGCAAGCATTGTGCCTCTTTTAATGTCACTAATTGTTGTTTCATCTAATTCACAAGGTATTTTAAACCTTGAATGTGTTGTGCGGCCACCTGGAAGGAGTAGAGAAGAAACACCTAAAAATGCAACTGTTAAGACTATTCTTCTTTGTGCTCGCAATTGTGTCACGATTGTATTCCAAAGGAAAGTCTTTCCAGTGCCTCCATAGCTAGATAAGAAGAAGAATCCAAATTTATTTGATAAGGCAGTATCAACTATGGTATTGAAAGCATACAATTGTTGCTCATTTAGTTTTGTGGAGATCCTGCGCTTCGCTTAATAAAGCATCAAAGTTATATGATAACTCTTCTTCAATACATCGATTGCCATGGGTTGATCCCATGGAACTGGTTTTTTGTGGCAAATTGTATTCTCTTATATTTGAACCGCACTTGTTGAAAAGTACAAAGAGTTTGTCAATTAAATGATCCCTTATTTCACTTATGGGCATTACATAAGAGGGAAGGTTCAATGTTTTCCTCATGTTGTATTGGATATCATCTGCTAGTAGTCGCCATACTTTTTCAAAAAAATGCATGCTCATCTCCAACTTTGCAATAAAGAAGCATGGTAACAAATAGATGGCGCAGTTGCTCTGAGGTAGCCCATCTGGCAGCCTCATCGAAGCATTATACCATTCATTGTCATCATTAAGAAGGCCACGTGCCCTGCGTGCTTCTTTGAATGTTGGATGCAACATGTTGTTATACGTCATTAAGTCTTCATAGCTCTTAGCACCTTTGACAATCATTAATAGCATTCTTAAACAGTATCTTTCTCCTGTGGATGGATGTACACTGTATATACGACTAATTTTGCCCTCTCTTCCATGTCTTGGTCTCTAGCTTCTTGTTTGTCGTTCCAATGCCATTTAGATGGGAAATCAATATATGTCAGGTTGCGTGCTGCATCAATAGTTGAGTTAGTAGTAAACCACTTGATGAGCATTGTTTTCTGAAGGAAAGATTCAGTTAATATCCTTGATATGTTAGTTGTTGTATTGTATGTTATGTAATTTTCATTGGGTAAATGTACTGGCATTCGTTCTACTACAGGATAGTGTTTGTGTATCTCATATCCAAGCACACGCCAACAGGAATCCTTGTCGCATATATAGTGAGTGTCCAAATATTCATTGACCTCATTTCCTGTATTAGTTTCTTGTAATATCCCAAAAAAATGTTAACCAAAAGTTGACCTTTGGTGCGTGGATGTGGGAAAATGGTTGTGCACCATTGGAAGTTTGGAGTCCGCAAATGTGAAGATCTCATTTAAACGATATCATTTGAGTATTCATTTGTTTGAATCGGGGCATGGATGAGGGATTTGGTTGTGAGCCGTTGGTTTCGCATCAAGGGCATCAGGGGTATCGCTCCCTGCTCTTCTCAAAAACCCTAGCCGCCCTCCCCTTCCCTCATAGCAGCAGCCGCCCCCCTCCTTCCCTCATTTTTGTAGCAGCCGCCCCCCCTTCTTCCCCATTGCAGCCGCTCCTCTCCTCCCCAAGGTGCTGCACCCACCTCCCTCTAAACCCTAGCCGCCCCCTGGTTCCTCCTTTGGTGTGCTGCATTCTCCATTGGTGGATTGGTGGGAGGAAGAAGAAAGAAAGAAAAGGAGTCCAAGGTGATATTGTTTTCCTTTTAATAATTGTGCAGCAATTTCGTTGGATTGGATGTAGGGGTTAGATTTTGAACTCGAATTTAGTTTCTGTAGAATGGCAGATTCGATAGTTTCTGTTCATGCCAGTTTTCCATGGTCTTAGTTGCCTCAAAAAAATAAAAAGTCTATCTATGAGTCGTAGATAATTTGTAGATCTTTCCGTGGCCATGAAGAACACCTCAATCGGACATCAGATCAGAAAGTTATTATAGTTTGATTATAGCAGTTTTTTAGTCTCATAATTCTGTACAGAATCTGTTCTCTTAAGATTTAAGCAATTTTATCAACAGAATTAAACTTTAGGATTGTAAAAGAATTTGTAGACAATTTCATAAGCTTTCCAGATTGTTAAAGATTGCATTCATATGAATTATGAAACTCCAGTAATGTTTGTTTTACTGTGAATGTTCCTGTTTGCCTAATAAAAATGAGCGGGTCTATTCACTAGTGGGTTTCATATAGTAAATAGCCAAATTGGCTGTTCCAACTATTGAGACTTTTGTAGAGGGATAAAAGTTCTTACTGCCAGCAGAATTTCATAATTTTTGGTTGAGTAGTTTCGGAGATATCAAATTTTGAAGTTAACTATGCTGTTGTCTGAAACAGATTCAGTCAGTTATATTATCATATGTTTTAGAACTTATAGATGGCAGAATTTAATTACCCATTGAATACCGAAGTTGTAGAGTATTTTGTGTAGATACTCCTAGAGTATTTGTTTGATATCATCATGTTATAATTTTAAAGATACAAAATTAACAAACAGCGCTGCTGCTGTTTGGCATGTGGTTCAGGGTGGGAGTCCTTCCACCGGGTCTTGGTTTCAAGTGTAGGAGCGATTTGTTGATTGTTGGCAAATGTTTGTGAAATATTTTTACTAAGTTTTATGCTCGCTAGCAGGTGGCTACACTCCGGATCATGCCTAGTACATTTTTCTTCTTCGATGAAGGCAAGTGAATGTAGCGGTGGTTGCTACCATTTTGACCTGTTATTTCTATCGCCTACACTCTAATATTCAGAATTATTGGATTCTTTCATAATTGAACTTTATGATGATGTTTTACTTGATTTATTTTATGTTGATGCTCTATTTTATATGGATGATGATTATGGTTCAAGTATGACCCATGAGATTAATTTACACCCCTGAAGGAAGATGGAGTATTATTGAGGTTTGTATTGTATCTGAAGAAAGTGAAGTATATTGATAAATGCAGCATGCCATATGCATTGCATGATTCATTTGCATCTGAAGTTTGGTCGTGACCTATGGTCCGACCGTACCTGTACAACTTAGCATTGTACGTTGCCCGAGGAGGGGTACGATGCGGCTTCATACCCTTAGAGGTATGAAGGCAGAGGACATATGCATTGCATTCATATGCATTCATTGAAGTGATATTAGCAGATGATGTGGTTTTATACTCTCAGAGGTATGAGAGCAGAGGACCTACACATTGCATTCCTATGCATACATTGAAGTGATATCTGCAGGTATTATTGACATAGGGAAGTGTTATACAACCTATTGTGGTTGTTCAAGGAAATGAGATGGTATTGGTTATATTGGGACTATTGAGTACTATATCTACAAGTATTTCTGATCTCAATTGTGATTCCTTTAAAATGTTGTTTAATTCAATTTGTGTTTTAAATATCTCGTCAAAACAATTTGCTTGCTGAGATGTATCATCTCACTCTTGCATTACTCAATGCAGGTACTTGATTCATGTTGGGAATGAGAGAAGTAGGAGCACGTCCACCTTCACTATTATAATAACGCTGCCCAGTTGCAGCCATGATTTAATTAGAAACTCGATGTCAAATGATGTTTGTTTTTTTCTAGTCGTGGGCACTGGTTAATTCAGTTCATGTCGTTATGTTTAACTTCCCTTTGCTAGTAGTTTAATAATGCTTAGTATGTTTTTTGTCATGATATATGTTTATACACTGTTGCCTCTCGTTTATGCAATTTTTTCAAAAGAGATGCTACTAAAATTTTATATATGAATGTCAGATGTGTAGTTCAGTAGCATTCCGGAGTGTTTGTGGACCCCGGGGTGTTACAGTTGGTATCAAAGCCTAGGCTTTAGGTCCTTGGCAATTTGAAGATAAATTTGACACACTTGCACCTATAGGAAGGGTATGGGTTCAAATATCTTTGATATATATATTAGTGTCTTTGAAGTGCAGATGACAATAATTTCACCCCTCCCTATTCCTTTACGATGATGTGGTAAGTTGTTTATGACTTAATGCCTAATATGATTTATCTCTAAATCTTTATATTGTTTTATTAATGCGATTGATATCGCTGGTCTTTTGTGAGATTGAAGTTGTTATTATGCTTGTGATATACAAGTATCCCTTTGTTGTTTTCATCATGTTTTTCATGGTTGAGTTTTATTACAATAATATTGTTATATATGCTTGATTGAAGATATTCCTAAGAGGAGTGTGAATTGCGTGTTTTGGGTTACAAGGTAACCATCAATTTGAATTTAAGTTGTTGAGCGGTTGGTGGATAGTTCCAACTTTCTTTGCAAAGAATGATTGTTTATGTCGAGAAACTAGTTCTGAAAGAAATGAATATTGGTACTTTTATATGAATTTTGGGGAAGTCTTTACATAGCCAGAATGGCTTACATGTCTCTCTTCTATTGTGTGTTTTAGTAGCCACAAAGCCTAGAGGTGGTTTAAAGTGGTTGCATGTTAGTCATGCTAGTTGTAGAATAAATCTTTGTTTTTCTTGATCCATTGATTATGCATTAATACGTTGAGGATCAAATGGTTCTCTCCCCGATGCATACTTGTGGAGCCATTGTTGGACCACCTATCTATTGGTTTGAATGAAGTCATTGCCTAGCCTAGAGTTGGTTGTGTCTGGTTAGTCACCTATTCCTAAATGATGTGGTTTTTACATCAACTTGAGATGTTTGTCAAATGTGTGAAGGATTAGGGGGTTATTATTGACCTCGTATGTCTGGTACTTTGAGTGCATCGTATGATAGAATGAAATGTAAATTTCTGAACTACAGTAGATGAAGACTTATATTATGTGTAAGTTAACCTTACTAGTTTGGATATTTTTCTTAGTTGAGTTGTTGGATGAAGTATAGCGACATTGGTTAAGCAGGTATTGTGTTGTTGTTGTGATGTCAATGCTCTTTGTGGAGTTTTTGGCATTTCTTCGATGAACTGTGCCACGCAGAATGTTATTGGCTTGTTGTCAGCTTTATTGCTCCATTAGTTCTGTAGACTTTCTCAAAGAATGTTAGATTACATGATTATCTTTTCATGATGGCAAGAACGGGGATTAGGAAGATTAGGAGTTTTGTTTCAATAGAACTACTTATTTTGTGGTGCTGTGAGGTGAGGTGTTTGATCTTCTTATACGTTCATCTGGTGTGGATGTTTCACCATTGAATTAAAATGAATTGTTGAAGTTGGTAAGGGTTGTGCTTAGTGCATATTACCCCTTCATAAAAGAGTGTCGTTTTAAGACATTGATGCTGATGTATGGCTGCATCCAAATTCGATGTTGTGAAATCGTAGTGTTGATTGCATCTATGACTTGCTTTGAGCTTCATTGCATGTTGTTTCATGCTTGTTGTTAGGTTGTGTAGCTTCCTTAGACCATTAGTCTGAGGTAGAAGTTCTTGTGTTGGTTAATACCAAGAATGGACCCATGTTTTGAATGGTGGTGCTATTTGGGGTACCTTGGATGTTTTGCTGGGAGTGGTCGAATTCGAGGATGAATTCTTTTTAAGGGGGGTAGAGTGTAATATCCCAAAAAATGTTAACCAAAAGTTGATCTTTGGTGCGTGGATGTGAGAAAATGGTTGTGCGCCGTTGGAAGTTAGGAGTCCGCTGATGTGAAGATCTCATTTAAACGATATCATTTGAGTATTCATTTGTCTGAATCGGGGCATAGATGGGGGATTTGGTTGTGAGCTATCGGTTTCGCATCAAGGGCATCGTGGGCATCGCTCCCTCCTCTTCTCAAAAACCCTAGCCGCCCTCCCCTTCCCTCATAGCAGCAGCCGCCCCCTCCTTCTCTCATTTTTGCAGCAGTCGCCCCCCTTCTTCCCCATTGTAGCCGCTCTTCTCCTCCCCAAGGTGCTGCACCCACCTCCCTCTAAACCCTAGCCGCCCCCCTGGTTCCACCTTTGGTGTGCTGCATTCTCCATTCGTGGATTGGTGGGAGGAAGAAGAAAGAAAGAAAAGGAGTCCAAGGTGATATTGTTTTCCTTTTGGTAATTATGCTGCAATTTCGTTGGATTGGTAGTAGGGGTTAGATTTTGAACTCGAATTTAGTTTCTTCAGAATGGCATATTTGACAGTTTCTGTTCATGCCAGTTTTCCGTGGTCTTAGTGGCCTCAAAAAAAATAAAAAGTCTATCTATGAGTCGTAGATAATTTGTAGATCTTTCTGTGGCTATGAAGAACACCTCAATCGGACATCAGATCAGAAAGTTATTGCAGTTTGATTATAGCAGTTTTCCAGTCTCATAATTCTGTATAGAATCTGTTCTCTTAAGATTTAGGCAATTTTATCAACAGAATTAAACTTTAGGATTGTAAAATAATTTGTAGACTGTTGGGGTAGACAATTTCATAAGATTTCCAGATTGTTAAAGATTGCATTCATATCTAGTTATGTTTGTTTTACTGTGGCTGTTCCTGTTTGCTTGATAAAAATGAGCGGGTCTGTCCACTAGTGGGTTTCATATAGTAAATAGTCGAATTGGCTGTTCTAACTATGGAGACTTTTGTAGAGGGGTAAAAGTTCTTACTGCTAGCAAAATTTCATAATTTTTGGTTGAGTAGTTTGGGAGATATCGAATTTTGAAGTTAACTATGCTGCTGTCTGAAACAGATTCAGTCAGTTATATTATCATATGTTTTAGAACTTATAGATGGCAGAATTTAATTATCCATTGAATACCGAAGTTATGAGTATTTTGTGTAGATACTTCTAGAGTATTTGTTTGATATTATCATTGTTATAATTTTAAAGATACAAAATTAACAAACAGCGCTGCTGCTGTTTGGCATGTGGTTCAGGGTGGGAGTCCTTCCACCGGGTCTTGGTTTCAAGTGTTGGAGCGATTTGTTGATTGTTGGCAAATGTTTGTGAAATATTTGTACTAAGTTTTATGCCTGCTAGCAGGTGGCTACACTCCGGATCATGCCTAGTACATTTTTCTTCTTCGATGAAGGCAAGTGAATGTAGTGGTGGTTGCTACCGTTTTGACCTGTTATTTCTATCGCCTACATTCTAATATTCAGAATTATTGGATTCTTTCATAATTGAACTCTATGATGATGTTTTACTTGATTGTATTATATTGATGCTCTATCATATATGGATGATGATTATGGTTCGAGTACGACCCATGAGATAAATTTACACCCCTGAAGGAAGATGGAGTATTATTTGAGGTTTGTATTGTATCTAAAGGAAGTGAAGTATATTGATAAATGCAGCATACAATATGCATTGCATTATTCATTTGCATCTAAAGTTTGGTCGTGACCTATGGTCCGACCATACCGGTACAACTTAGCATCGTACGTTGCCCGAGGAGGGGTACGATGTGGCTTCATACCCTTAAAGGTATGAAGGCAGAGGACATATGCATTGCATTCATATGCATTCATTGAAGTGATATTAGCAGATGATGTGGTTTTATACTCTCAGAGGTATGAGAGCAGAGGACCTACACATTGCATTCCTATGCATACATTGAAGTGATATCTACAGGTATTGTTGACGCAGGGAAGTGTTACACAACCTATTGTGGTTGTTCGAGGAAATGAGATGGTATTGGTTATATTGGGACTATTGAGTTCTATATCTACAAGTATTTCTGATCTCAATTGTGATTCCTTTAAAATGTTGTTTAATTCAATTTGTGGTTAAAATATCTCGTCAAAACAATTTGCTTGCTGAGATGTATCATCTCACTCTTGCATTACTCAATGCAGGTACTTGATTCATGTTGGGAATGAGAGAAGTAGCAGCACGTCCACCTTCACTATAATAGTAACGCTGCCTAGTTGTAGCTATGATTTAATTAGAAACTCGAAGTCAATTGATGTTTGTTTTTTTCTAGTCGTGGGCACTGGTTAATTCAGTTCATGTCATTATGTTTAGCTTCCCTTTGCTAGCAGTTTAATAATGCTTAGTATGTTTTTTGTCATGATATATGTTTATACACTGTTGCCTCTCGTTTATGCAATTTTTCAAAGGAGATGCTGCCGAAATTTTATATATGAATGTCAGATGTGTAGTTCAGTAGCATTCTGGGGTGTTTGGGGACCCTGGGGTGTTACATTTCTTCATCATGAGGTGTGTCCTCACCATTTATTATTATCTGCAAATATACTTTGCTATGATCTGGTCCTTTTATTACATACTTGAAAAGGTATTTTACAAAGACAGTTTTGTTACACCATTCAACATTGATGTGAGCTTGATAAGTCTTCAACAGAATCTCATTATATGGGACTACCCACTTGTTATCCAATCTGTTACCCCCTTTGATGACGTAGCGGCCATTATCTTGTCGTCAGTATGTAGCAAATCCTTGTTCATCCAAGCTAGTTTCTTCATGGAATTCTTTTGGATACTTCTTTGAACATCTATTATTTTTCATACATGGAGAATTTGGGTTCAATGCTTCGCATGGACCATGCATCATATGTTCTGCCACTAAACAATATCCAAGAGGGTCGGTTGTTGGATCTGGAATTTCGGCACTAATGAAAGAGTCTATGAAAGTAGATGTAGGCTGTGATGGACCATTCGGTATCCTAAATATGATGTGTGAGGTAGTCCTCGTTTTTGGAACTAAATTGTGTAGAGCATTACACTGGTTTGTTATTTTTATATATGGTTACTAGCTAAGTGTGTGTGTTTGCATGGTCTCATCATTGGAGAGCACGTTCCACACATGTCAGAAGAAATTCCCTCGTACATCGTTAGTCATTAGGCATGCACCACCATACGCTTTTGCTTAAACAAAAAGGCAAGTGTGTGTGTTTGCGAAGAGAATTAAAGGTAGGTCGACACAAAAGCTACCCCGACGGTGGCGAGGATGACGAACTGGTCATTATTGTCGGTCCTCCTCTGCGTCACCTCCGGCGCCAAGATGACGCCATAGTCCTCGATATAGTAGTCGTCGAACGCGCGCGACATGTCGAGTACAGATGACTCTTGGCTGGGCTACCAAACGAAGTGCACCCCGGGCTCATCAGCGAGGTAGTACCCCTGGCCGTTGCACCACCAGATGCGCTACGTCAGCAACACCAAGATGACTCTTTTGCTTAAACATCATGTTCGAGGACGCTCACACAACGTCAGCAACGGCCATCGTCCCAGCGCACAAGAATTCATGGCTGGTTAGTAGCGACTTACGTGGCAGGTTGGGCTTTAGGTGGACGATGAGCTGAACGGCGTGATGGCGTCGTCGTCAGATGCGGTGCCCAGAACAACTCGAGAGTCACCGACGTTGGCGACGACCATGAGGTCCCCCTGCTTAACGATGGACAGCGTGGGGCAGACGCTCTGCACTGCGTTCAAGCGGCAGCTGCGCCGGAGCTTGTCATACACAGCGGCACATGCGGCCACGTAGGACTGCTTCTAGAGGTCGAACTGGCAGTCACCAAGTTTCTTCTCGTCGTCGATGAGCGACACCAACGCAAGTGCCTCCTGCTAATGGTGTTTGTTTGGGGTTTCCAAGTAAGAAACATGAATTTATGCTTGGCGTTAGTTTATAAAAATGACTCACAAGTCAGATCCATGGAAAAAAATATTATGAAGAATAAATGTCACGCATGCAAAAAAGGAATTTAAGTTGAAAACATTATTCAAACAAAAGAAATTGCATGCAAGGATCTTCTTTGAATACTACTCCCTCCATCCAAAAATATAATTCAAGAATCTCGGTGATACTTATCTACTACTTCGCATTATGCAAGAGTAGCAAGTGGGCTTAGGGAGAGATGTAGTAGATGTGTTTCCTATTATAGATGTAGACATAAACACACATGTGGTGTAACGGTAGCTATTGCTGGCATTTTCTTGAGAGGTGGGTTCGAATCCCCATGGGGCTATGTGTATTTTTTTTTAATTTTAGCTAAACATGGGTTGTACGGGGAATATGAATGGGAATGGGCTTTGCGGGGAGGGGGAATGGGAAAGACAGAACAAGAAATGAGAATGACAGAATATAGAATGGTGGTAGAACATGGGTGTTGGGGGCCTTCGTCCTCCGAAGGTCCTCAAAAACATGGTTTGACAATGTTTTCCAAGTGGATTATGTGAGCAGGTGTTTTCGGGCTCAGAACTATGAATATAAAGCACGGTCGGGACGAAGCTTGAACCAGACGAAGGACGAGCGCAGGCGAAGCTGTGCGCAGGAGAGCTTCGGCGCAATTGCTGAGGGGGGAACCGACTTAAAGATGAAAAGACTGCGTGGACCTTGACTGATTTCCGTAGGTTATTAACAAATGTAATGGACATGGATGTAATTTCATGTGGGCTGCGTCCCGCATCTATAAATAGATGAACAGTACTCCCGTACTGTTCACGCTGACCTGGCATTTTTTGCATCACGCTTGTACTTTTTACCTTCTCTCAGGACCGAAGGTACATTTGTGATTCATAATCATTTCTATTCCTTTGTATTAATAAAATAGAAATGATTCCATGATTTACATTCCATGTTTTTTATGAGTCCTTCGTTATTACGTGCTGAATTTACGAAGGTATGTTTCTTGTGACCTTCGTCCGGAACTCATCATTCCCGATGGGGAATAATGTTCGATAGGACGAAGGGCCTTAACGTTTAACATCTTTTATGTTGCCTTGTTCTTAATCCGAAGCATTTGAGAACAAGCCCCCAACATTGGCGCCCACCTCCGGTGAACTCACTTCCACTTCGAGCTTTTTTGAACACCTTCGGAAGCTATGGCGCCGAAGAAAGCTTCAGCGACCGGGGCTTCAGCACTGCAACCGCTGGACCACAACCAGGAGACCGTCTCTCTTCGGGAAGCCCGAAGCCAGAAGAGAAAGGCTCTCAGCCCGACACTTCAGGAAGAAGAGCTAGACCAAGAAATCAGGGATATGGAAATGCTACATCAACAAGTACAAAGGAAGAAGGAGAAGATGGCCCGCCTAGCTGAGTTGCAAAGGCAGATAGACGAAGCCTCTGAGGAAGTCCGTCATCTCACTCACGATGAGCAGAACAGAAGGCCTCATCAGAAAGACCTTCATCAGGAGGGCTTCGTCAACGAAGATGACTGGTATGATAATTTCCATCAGGGAAATTTTGTTTTTGATGATGCTTCTCCTCTGTCTGCTGAGCTGCAGGCTACACCTTGGCCTCCATCCTATAAGCCACCTCAGCTCCCCATGTTTGATGGTCACTCCGACCCGAAGCAATTCTTGATGAGTTACGAAGCAACGGTGTCTTCGTACGGGGGCAATGCTGCAGTTATGGCGAAGTCTTTCGTCATGGCCGTCAGGAATGTTGCTCAGACCTGGTATTCCTCCCTTCGGCCAGGAACAATAACTTCATGGCAGAAGCTGAAGGATATGTTACTGACCAGTTTTCAAGGATTTCAGACAAAGCCAGTCACAGCTCAAGCCCTGTTCCAGTGTACTCAGGATCACGAAGAGTACCTTCAGGCGTATGTCCGAAGGTTTTTACGATTGAGGGCACAGGCACCAACGGTGCCCAATGAAATTGTTATCGAAGCTATGATCAAGGGGCTTCGTCCTGGGCCTGCAGCTCAATACTTTGCTAGAAAGCCTCCTCAGACCTTGGAGAAATTGCTCCAAAAGATGGATGAGTACATTCGCGCTGACAATGACTTTCGACAAAGAAGGGAGGAGGCCTTCAGATTTTCTGAAATGGCCAGGGGCTTCGGAGGAAGATACTACCCGAGACATGTCCGTTCTATCCACAACACTCAGAATGATGATAAGGGGAGCCAGAACAGACCGCAATGCTCATCACAGGCTTCAGGGCAACAACAAACTTCCTTCCGGCCACCAGCCCCAAGAGGCAGAGGCGCCAGGGGCTTCGGCGGAAGATTCGGAGATCAGCCAAGAAGACTGTTTTGCTTGTTCTGTGGAGAAGGCAAGGGCCATACCACTAGGTCGTGCCATATTACGATCCAGAAGCAAAAGGAAATTGCCGAAGCTGCATCTCAACAAGCTCAGCCGAAGCAGGTCATGCATACTGCTTCGTATCATCCGCCTTATGTCCCACAATACATAGACAACCACCCTGCAGCTTCTGTAGCTTCGGCAAGTCAACCTCAAGCTTCCTGGCAGCAGCTTCCGCCTCCACCTCCATTACAGCAAGGTCAACAGCCAGAAGGGAATCAACATGCTCCACACCAGAGGGATTTCAGAGAACAGTCCGAAGCTCGCACAGTCAACAGCACTGTGCCAGAGTCGAAGCACATTTATTGATACATATCCTACCTTTGATAGCAGTCTTTCCTTTTCAGTTTTATTTTCTGCGAAACAAAAAACATTGATAGTTTTCATGTAATAATTTCGTTGTTCTCCACGAGGAAGATCTATTTGCTCCACAAGCTTAAGTTGCTGAAGTTCAAAATTTTTTCCGTTACCAAGGAGGACCTTCGAATTAGAAATCCTTCGGAGTAACAGAAAGCCGTTCTAAGGAACGCAGAGTAAGTTTGCAAGGTCACAAAAAGCCGTTCCAAAGGGAGCGCAGTGTAAGTTTTCTGCTCAGAAGTCGTTCCTAAAGGAATGCAGAGCCTACAGCGAAAAGTCAACGCTGATACCGCCTAAGTAAAGGGCGAAGAAGCTCCTAAGGGAGGCTTACAGCGAAAAGTCAACGCTGAGATCGTCTAAGTAAAAGACGAAGAAGCTCCAAAGACGTTCCTAAGGGAATGCAGAGCTTATGAATATATTTTATGAGTATCTTCGGAACAAATGTCACATGCATAGCATAACATCATCACATCATTTTGCATAACATAAACATCATACATCATATTGCATTTGGCAAAAGAAAGTGACACTCTCAACCTTCGAAAGGATGCTCCGAGAAAGTGATATCGAAATTGTATAGCTTCGGATTACAGCTTCGGAGAACATTTCTATGAAACATGGGCGAGCTTTATCAGATCAATATTGAGATTGTATAGCTACGGAGTATAGCTTCGGATAATGATTTCACGAAGCATGGATGTGATCCATCAGAATAATTTTAACGAAGAATGCCTTCTTCACGAAGCATGAAAAGAAGGGAAGGTGTTTTTTCGCCGAAGGCTCAAAAAGGTATGTATATAGAGTTTCATGCATCGTGAAGAATTGAATAATGAAAAAAAAAAAAAAAACTTGTATATTACATCCAAATGTACAAAATATTACATAGATCACAATTTAAATGTTTTTCTAGCAGCATCTAGTCCTCTCTTAATACTGCTTCGGCGACTTCATTTAAAAGTTGATCAACAACTTTGTCCATGATAGCTTCGGCCATTTGTTTGATTTCTTCATCTCCTTTTGTGTAAGGGTCGGCAGTTGACCCAGCAGCTGCCGAGGGAAGAGAACATTTCTTCGTCACTATCGCAAACAATATGCAGAGTTTGAAATGAAAATTACAACGCAACAAGAATGACTAATTGGTACCTAATTGTCTTTCAGGCTCCGTACTCCCTTCGGCAGCCTCTGCTACTTTTCTAGCATCATGTATGCCTTTTTCGCTTTTTTGGATGATCTCTTGCGCCATTTCTCGGCCGCCGTCGTTCCAGATATCCGTAAAGAATTTACCGCCAACCACGCTTGCTTCGGCCGAGGGGTCCTTAATGTCTTCGGAAGATAAGGCAGCTTCGGACTGAGCTAGAAATTTTACATGATCACAACCTTTCTTCTCTAAGACAGAAGCGATCCCTCTGGCGCCCGAAAAAGCGCAGATATCGCCGCGACTGTTCAGAATCTCTTCGAAGGCTTCTGCTTCATGGCTAATCCATTCCAACGGATCTTCGGGATTGCCTCGAGAAAAATTTTCTTCGCTGGAAAAGGCGCCGACGCTGGCAAAGCTGGCTTTAATTTTATTCACACATTCTATAGATTTAACATAGCATTTCCCCTGGGATGACCGAAGCTCCTTGACTCTTGATTCCAATTTACCGACCATAAAATCACTAAGTTCTCGTTTCGTTTCCTCAAGCGCGCGCTCCTCTTTAGCTCTAGCCAGCTGTTTTTGAAGTTCTTTAATCTCGCGTTTTTGAGCTTCGGTTTGGGCCCTTGAAGCAGCTTCGTCTTTTTTCACTTTATCTACCAATGTAAGCAGAATTTTATCTTTTTCCAAAGCTTCGTTTCTCAGTTTGATAACTTCAGAGCGTAAATTATTAAATGCAATTTCATAACTTTCATCTTCGGCGCTCTTTTGCGCTCTTAGCGCGTTGCTTAGGATCAGGCCCTATACGAAGAAGAATTCATATAAGAAAAAAGGAACGAGTTGCGTAAAAAATAAGGGGGTTCTCTTTTCAAGCGTTAAATTCCCGTACCTTCAGGCTGTTGTACGCAAGACTGTCTGCGAGATCTTCTTTCGTCATGGCGCTTAATCCAGATTCAAGCTTCGGGAAACCAATACTCCTGGCCATTTCTCGGCAGACAGAGAGCTCTTTGTTGTCAGGCAGGCAGTATAAAAAATCGTCTTCATTTGTCCCATTGAATATTACTGCCCCCTTTGGATATTTTAACTCCTTTGCATAATGGTTAGCTTCATTAATTTCTTCTTCAGATAATTTTTTCCCCGAAGCGTGTCGTATGATGTAATCACACATGCTGGCAGGCGCTTCGGGGATGGCAGTGTCAGTTTCTTCAATTAAAATTGGTTCTGGTATTTTAACTGCTTCGGCTTCCAAAGGTTGTTCCTTGAAGGGCTCTGAAGGCCCAGCTTCAGCTTCAGCTTGTTGCGTCGGAGTTTCAGAGGAAGTTTCAGCAATTTCAGCACTCTTTTTTGGAGTTGTGCTTGGAGATTTAATTGTCTCCAAGACATCTAGTACATTTACCATTCTCTTCCTTTTTGGGGTTACCATTGGACCCTTTTGGCTTTTTGCTGCTTCGACATTTACTACAGGACTAAAAATTTCTGATGTTTTTTCCTTAGTCAGATTTTTCGCTTCCTCCATTTTCTCTGTCGATGGTGCTTCGGTCATTTCTGCAATTTCTGGCAGCAAGGTTGGCTGTTCAGCTTCGGCGGCCGAAGAGGTTTCTCCAGTAAACTCAGGCACCGAAGCTGGTTCAATATGGCGTGGTCGGTGTGTGAGGACCTTCAACCTTTTTCCTTTTGGTTCTGGCTCGCTAGGAGCGGTTCCAGCTTCTTCTTTTTCAGAGGTTATGTTTTTCCTTTTTTGCCTTCGGATGGGATAGCAATAATCAGGGTAGAAGAACCCGACTGCATCAAACACTCGGTTCAGTCTCTTCTTTTTTCGGCCTCCGAAGGCTGCTGATAGAGCAGTATTTTCAGCCTTCGAGTATGCCCCAAGCAATTCATCACTTAATGTTTCAATACTTTTCAGCCAGTCATCATCAGGTTCAATAAATTTATCTGCATATTTGAATGTGAACTTTAATCTGACTAGTCCGCCTTCGTCGGACTCTTTGATGGTTTCCTTTGGCATTTCCCACTTTTCTGCAAGTGGCCATACCCTGAAGGCAATGTGTTCTTGGACCAAGTCCCTTGTTCCAATAAACGAGCAGACTACCCCGAAGGCTCTTTGACATTCCTCGGCGGCTTCGTCCATTTCGACCTTCGGCCTTCGAAGGCCGAAGCGTTGCCAGATTGGGTGCATAATAATACTCTTTACATTCTCTTGAGCTGCTAGATCATTCTTTACATAAAACCATTCAGTCATCCAGGCTCCGGGCCACCTCTTCCGAAAGGTCGGCACAGGGCAGCTTGACCCGGAGCGGGCGCCGAAGCTGTAGCACCCGAAGTTGTTGTGGTATTGCTCCTTTCCCCAGGGCTTCGTCTCGTATAATAACTCATGAATGTTACAGAAGCTTTTAGCGTTCGGTTCCAAACCTTGGCTTCTTACAGCCCAGACAAAAATCCCCATCCTTATAATAGCTTCGGGAGTGAGTTGATGAAGGTAGACTTGGAATGTTTTCAATACCTCAACAACAAAATTGCTCAGGGGGAATCGAAGCCCAGCCTTGAGGAAGCTTCGGAAAATCACAACTTCATTCTCTTCGGGGGTGGGAGAAGTCTTTTCCCCGGCGTCAGCTCTCACAATAGATATGTCTCGGAAATATCGCCCCCTCATATTATCAATGTGACTCTGCTTGATGGTCGTTTTCCCAAAAACCGAGTGACTTGGTCGCCACGGTCGATCTTCGCCCTCTTCCCCACCACTTTCCACATCAAAGCTGTCGCTGTCATCAGTATCCTCGGACAAACCTTCGAGAATCTCCTTCGTGATTTTCTCTGTATTGGTCTCTGCCATCGCTATCAGGAACCCCAGATTCTTCTCCTCCTCGAGACTCAGCTTCGTATCAGCCGGGATCTTCAGTTTCATCTCAGCAGGGGTTTTCTTGCCTTCAGACATCTTCGACAACGATAAAAATTGTTCCCGAGGCCGAAGCTCCAAAATCAAAAAGAACAGCAAATCCTAATGAACAAGCGCTAAAAATTTTAGTGGGCCGAAGCAAAAGGCAAGTATGCGTACCAAATAAGTTGGCGGTGTGCTCTTATTTATACGCCCCAGGGCGTTGAAAATTGAATGACCCCGCTTGTCAGTGAATATTGCTATTCTAGCAAAGGGAAGGTGTTTTTTCGGACCTTCGGCTTAAGGCCTTCGTCCATATCGCAATCTGAATTTATTGTCAAACAAATTAATATTGCGAGGGGCTACTGTTGGGGGCCTTCGTCCTCCGAAGGTCCTCAAAAACATGGTTTGACAATGTTTTCCAAGTGGATTATGTGAGCAGGTGTTTTCGGGCTCAGAACTATGAATATAAAGCACGGTCGGGACGAAGCTTGAACCAGACGAAGGACGAGCGCAGGCGAAGCTGTGCGCAGGAGAGCTTCGGCGCAATTGCTGAGGGGGGAACCGACTTAAAGATGAAAAGACTGCGTGGACCTTGACTGATTTCCGTAGGTTATTAACAAATGTAATGGACATGGATGTAATTTCATGTGGGCTGCGTCCCGCATCTATAAATAGATGAACAGTACTCCCGTACTGTTCACGCTGACCTGGCATTTTTTGCATCACGCTTGTACTTTTTACCTTCTCTCAGGACCGAAGGTACATTTGTGATTCATAATCATTTCTATTCCTTTGTATTAATAAAATAGAAATGATTCCATGATTTACATTCCATGTTTTTTATGAGTCCTTCGTTATTACGTGCTGAATTTACGAAGGTATGTTTCTTGTGACCTTCGTCCGGAACTCATCATTCCCGATGGGGAATAATGTTCGATAGGACGAAGGGCCTTAACGTTTAACATCTTTTATGTTGCCTTGTTCTTAATCCGAAGCATTTGAGAACAAGCCCCCAACAATGGGAATGGGCTGTGCGGGGAGGAGGGAATGGGAAAGGCAGAACACGGAATGGGAATGGCAGAACCAGGAATGGTGGCAGAACACGGAATGGCAGGCTACTCTTGCAGCCTTAATAAATAGTAGATATATATGTGTTGTTGAATACAAAAGTCGTCGCACCTGCAACACATGAGCCAAAAATAGATCCATTTCTTATGACGTGCATTAAATCTTCTAATTTCATATGGTATACTCGAACTATAACATCAGATCTATTTGGAGGGTTCTGTCCACGTTCGAACATGCTGTCCAAAATTTTAGGCCAGTTTGAATTGCATGTAAAGGTGACAAAAAATCAGGTGGGCCATAAACTCGATAGATAGTTATTCTGTCGTGGTAATTTTGGTTCATGTATCTTCGTCCACCTATATGTGACGCAGGGAGTATGATAGTTTTTCCAACTTCATCACCACTAATACAACCACGACTAATTGCATCTGTAATGCCTTGTATGCTTTCCATTCACAAGTTTTTTTGATTGCTAATAATATAGTTCAATCTGTTTTTGTCAATGCATGCTCTAGCATCCACTTTAGTCTGGCTTGATAATAAACCGTAACACAGATATGGATTAGGCTGATTTTTCTGTAATGAAATTGGTAGCAATTGAATTCTTGCATGGTCATGTGTCTCCGTGCATTATTTTTTATTAGATTTAAGTCATTGTGTAGAATCCCAACTTGGAAGCCACGTTCACCAAAAGGAAAGAGCAATGGATACTAGAGAGCCATATAAGTCTAATAACGAAATCTTCAGTTTCATTATCAGATAGACGGTCTCTTGCCATGCAAAATTTTTTTTGCGAATGGATTGTGGTCATCTAGCATCTTCATTAATCCATTGACTATATGAGGATCCAAATAATCTTGACTATTGTAGTCATTTTCTAGGCATTGCATTATATTTTGAACCTGTAAGGAAAATGGACCCCGGGCCTTTTGGCTAATTGAGTTTTGGTGTTTGATGAACAACACAATCCGTGAACTAATAAGGTTTCTAGTGTTTGTGTTTATAGTTCACAGGATGCGAAGAGAATTGGACCAAGGCAATGAGGATGCAACACCTCAAAAGAAGACATAAAAAGATGCATAGGAGTCCAAGACTCAAGAACAAAGAAGCCCGAAGAAATCAGCGAAGAAATCCAAAGATAAGGGCTGTCAGCCAGCGCCTGGTGGCGCACCGGACATTGGTGTCCGGTGTGCACCGGACTGTCCGGTGAGGCACCGGACAGTCTGCGCAGAGAGGCCGCAGACAGTCTGCGCAGCGCTCTCTGCCTGTAGCACCGGACTGTCCGGTGTGCACCGGACTGTCTGGTGTGCCAACGGGCAGACGGCAACGGTCGGATCCAACGGTCGACTGCTACAGGCGCCAACGGTCGGCTGACGTGGCGTGCACCGGACATCTACTGTGCAGTGTCCGGTGGTGCACCGGACTGTCCAGTGCACCCGACGACAGAAAGCTGCTGCTTTCTGTCCAACGGCTAGTTTGGGGTGTGGAGGCTATAAATACCACCCCAACCGGGCATTCTCAAGTGTGAGAGCCCAAGCAACATACCAAGACACATAGTGCATATTTCCAAGAGCTCAAACACCCAAGTGCTTAATAGAATCACTCGGTGATTAGCGTAGGTGCTTTGCGAAGTGCTTAGGTTAGTTAGACCGCTTTAGCACTTGCTCTAGGTGAATCCTAGTTAGTTGAGTGAGTTTTGTAAAACCACACAATCCCTCGGCTCTTGCGTGAGTCGTTGTAATAGTACCGAGTGGGGCGAGAGTCTTGCGAGACCGTGACAACCGCGTTTGTGTCGCGGCCGCCATCGTGTACCGGAGGGAACGAGGCCCGCGGCGTTTCAGCCGGAAGCTCGATAGTGGAGACGGCGGGGAGCGTCCGAGAGGAGCCGGAAGCGGAGCACCACTTGCGCGTGGAGAAGGCCCGCGGCTCTCTACGGAGTTACTCGACCGTGGTGCTTGGCCCTCGCGTGGGCTTCCCTTTGCGTAGGGGCACCAACGAGGATTAGTCGGGACCTTGCGTGGTTCCGGATACCTCGGTAAAAATACCGACGTCATCCACGAGAGTTTGCTTCTCTACTTAGCTCTTTACATTCCGCATTTATATTAAGCATTTAAGTTTCAATCTTGTAGTCATACTTATTTAGTATAGATTGAAACTTAGCCTTTTGCGGTAGAGATAGCAACACTTAGACAAAACCTAGTTTGCACATTCTAGTTTTGATTATTTGCATAGGTTTTGCTCTAGGGAGTTAATTGTGGCCTAGTTTAGTAAAAGTTTTAGAAGTCCTAATTCACCCCCCCCCCCTCTTAGGCGTCACCCGTTTCCTACAAGTGGTATCAGAGCCCGGTTTGGCTCATTTGAAACGCTTTAGCTTCACCGCTAAAAGAGCCGACGCTTTTTAGAGGAAGGGATGGATACCCATAGGCCACCACACTTCGACGGCACTAACTTCCCATATTATAGTGCTAGAATGGCTTGTTACCTAGAGGCCGTTGATCTAGGTGTTTGGAGAGTCACTCGTGACGGGATGAAACCCCTCAAGAATCCCGAGAAACCCACCACGAGTGAGGAAAAAGAAATTCATTTAAATGCTAGAGCCAAAAATTGCTTGTATGAATCTCTTAGCATGGATATTTTTAATCAAGTATTTACCTTGAAAACTGCTAATGAGATTTGGCTAAAACTGCATGAGCTCCATGATGGCACATCCAATGTCCGTGAGCAAAAACATTGCCTAGTCTTAAATGAGTATAATTCTTTTGCTATGAAAGATGATGAGCTTGTTAGAGACATGTATTCTCGTTTGAATCTAATTATCAATGAGCTCAATTCTATTGGCATTAATAAGCTAGGTGATGCGGACATTGTGAGGAAGATTATCTCCCTGCTACCACAACAAAGATATGGGAGCATCATCACCATCCTTCACAACATGGAGGACCTGAGCAACATGACCCCGACCATTGTGATTGGGAAAATCGCGGCCTTTGAAATGTCGCGAAAAATGAGTGGGGGAGAGGAGCCAACTTCCTCAAGGCCATATGCTTTTGCATGTGATGAAAGGAAGGGCAAAAAGAAGGCTCCCACTCCAAGTTCCTCAAGTGAAGAAGAGGAAGAAGAAGAAAGTGATGATGATGAAGATAATCAACCATGCACATCATCCTCCGAGGACGAAGAAACAATCCGACGCGTCGGAAAGGTAATGAGGATGATCCGCAAGATCAATCTAATGGGTGTGCCCCTGCAGGTCGAGGATCTTCTCTTTAACATTGACAGGAAAAAGCAAAGGAAGAGAGGATGCTTCGCATGTGGGGAGAAGAGCCACTTCAGGGACAACTGTCCAAATATGGCCAAGCCCAAAAAGGAGAGGAGCAAAGGCAAGGCGCTAACAAGTGTTAGAACTTGGGATGATTCTTCAAGTGAAGATGAACATCCAAGGACACGCAGCCACCGGTCCTCGTCACGATCATCACGGTCATCACACAAATGCCTTATGGCAAGAGGTAACAAAAGCATTCCATCCTCTAGTGATGAAAGTAGTAGTGATGATGAAGGCGAGGGAAAGGCCTCTCTAGAAGAGCTTGCGGAAGCCGTAAAATTTTTCCAGGATGTTTGCACTAAGCAAAAAGCTCAACTTAAAACTTTGAAAAATAAGTTGGTTAGCTCTCAAAATGATTACAAAGGTTTGCTAGAAAAATTTGAAACTTTTGCAAACTTAAATAGTGAGCTATCAACTAAAATTGAGCTATTAGAATCTAGTGCTCCATCCACTGCTACCGATGATAGCCTTATTAAAAAGAATAAAAAACTTAAGGCTAAGTTAGCTAGCTCCCAAGAAGCTATTGAAAGTTTGCTAGAGAAAATGGAAATTCTTAGCATACACAATAATGAGCTAACTACTAAGCTAGAAAACATTGGTAGCACCCCAGCAACATCTTTAGTTGAAATACCTGAAATAATTAAGAAAGATGCTTCTACTTCCTGCTTTGATTTAATTGATGATTCTAACCCCTGCAACCAAGTCGTTGTTGAGAATATTGTTGTAGAGACATGTACGGATGAGGTTGCAAAGGAAAATGAACAATTAAAGCAAGAAGTGGCTCGCCTTGGCAAGGCTTTGTATGACAAGAAAGGCAAAGCCAAACAAATCCGACCTCCACAGGATAACACCACTGCGGGAGTGAACAAGCCTGTAGAGGGAGAAACTGTGATTTGTAGGCTATGCCACAAGGAAGGCCACAAGTCTTTCCAATGCAAGGCGATGACCGGGGATAAACAAAGGCAAAAGCTCAAGCAAAAGCCATCAAGCAGAATCTCAAACACCTACATCAAAAACGTGAACAAAAAGGATGCTACACCATATTTGATCAAGAAGAAAAAGAACGGAAAGGTGATAGCAATCAAGGCCAACAAGCAAGCCAACAAAGGAAAGGGGGCCAAACGCATCTGGGTGCCAAAGGAGATAATTTCAACCATGAAAAGCACCAAGAAGGTTTGGATCCCGAAAGGGAAGTGAGTGGACCGAAGGTCCTCGGGAAATTTGGAGACTTGGCAAAATTGGGATGTATATCATGGGATACATCATGTTGGATCAAGTTTATTGCCATGTGGGTTAGTGAATATTTTGGACCCAAATTTTCCCACCCATGACTAAGGTAACTAGTTTTATTGTTTTCTTCATTTTTAGATATGCGTATCTATTTACCTTCTATCTAGTTTACCTTTCTTGCCTAGTATTACAATTGTTATGTACTTTTGTTTAAAATCATGCATACTAGGTAAATCACATGGTAGGATTGCTTGCTTTCAATTCATATACTTAAGCAAACCTACATGGTTTAAAATGTTTATTTAAGCACGGCACATAGCTTCTATATCACTCCATAGTAAATGATGCATAAATTGAAAATTTTGATTTCTACAAAGTGTATCATTTAACTTATATGTGCCAAAGTTAGGATTATGGATAATTTGCCCCTCTTGATATCAAATCAAAGTGCATGTCTCCTACAAGTATTCAAAACTTGTATGCACACCTTTAGGGGGAGGTTACTCTATAATCTAACACTTTGAGACTAACACCTTTTCAAGTCTATTTCATGTGATAGTCTCATTGTAAGGAAAATGAAGTCCCCGGAGAAAGACAACAATCTTCCACTGCAAAATCTCCAAGAACTCTCATGTCTCTCAAGCTCGCCATTGATCTTCAATTGGTATCTTTTGAGACTACATTCAGTATCATTTGCACGTCTTCTCCAATATTTGATTAGACTATATTTCATATCATATGCTTTCATGTTGCTAAAAATGCATAAGTAGTTAACTCATACTCTGTTACCTATGCATAAGGGAAGTTAGTCTTTTCAAATCATGTCTTGCACCTCTAATTTTTCACATGCTTTCTCCTAAGTAGAGGATCTCTGTCAGGGGGAGTATTTCTTCATCTCTAAAGGGGGAGAAAAAAAAACTCTTTCTAAAGGAGAATACTCATTTAGGGGGAGTAATCTTTTAAGGACTCCTACAAGTGGTATCATTCACATGGCTTAATTTAATATCCTTCTAGTGATATCATTTGATACAATTCTTGTTGAGGGCAAGCTTTTATTTACTTCCTACATGCTTTTAATGTCTTCCTTTTCGGTGGTTGATGCCAAAGGGGGAGAAGTTTAGGGACCAAAGCAATGAAATCTATATCAAACTCCAAACACCACCAATTTAAAATTTTATATCTACAAATGGCTTTTCAAGTGGTTTTGGTTATTTGGTCCGGAAATAGGAAGTAAGTGAATTATGGAGTTAGGGGGAGGCTTAAGTCCATAACTTCACATTATGGGGACAATCATGCATCTTAGCAAGTAGATTGCATATTTTCACTCAATACTTGTATTATTTGCTTGCTTTGGTTGTGTTGTCATCAATCACCAAAAAGGGGGAGATTGTAAGGAAAATGGACCCCGGGCCTTTTGGCTAATTGAGTTTTGGTGTTTGATGAACAACACAATCCGTGAACTAATAAGGTTTCTAGTGTTTGTGTTTATAGTTCACAGGATGCGAAGAGAATTGGACCAAGGCAATGAGGATGCAACACCTCAAAAGAAGACATAAAAAGATGCATAGGAGTCCAAGACTCAAGAACAAAGAAGCCCGAAGAAATCAGCGAAGAAATCCAAAGATAAGGGCTGTCAGCCAGCGCCTGGTGGCGCACCGGACATTGGTGTCCGGTGTGCACCGGACTGTCCGGTGAGGCACCGGACAGTCTGCGCAGAGAGGCCGCAGACAGTCTGCGCAGCGCTCTCTGGCTGTAGCACCAGACTGTCCGGTGTGCACCGAACTGTCCGGTGTGCCAACGGGCAGACGGCAACGGTCGGATCCAACGGTCGACTGCTACAGGCGCCAACGGTCGGCTGACGTGGCGTGCACCGGACATCTACTGTGCAGTGTCCGGTGGTGCACCGGACTGTCCGGTGCACCCGACGACAGAAAGCTGCTGCTTTCTGTCCAACGGCTAGTTTGGGGTGTGGAGGCTATAAATACCACCCCAACCGGCCATTCTCAAGTGTGAGAGCCCAAGCAACATACCAAGACACATAGTGCATATTTCCAAGAGCTCAAACACCCAAGTGCTTAATAGAATCACTCGGTGATTAGCGTAGGTGCTTTGCGAAGTGCTTAGGTTAGTTAGACCGCTTTAGCACTTGCTCTAGGTGAATCCTAGTTAGTTGAGTGAGTTTTGTAAAACCACACAATCCCTCGGCTCTTGCGTGAGTCGTTGTAATAGTACCGAGTGGGGCGAGAGTCTTGCGAGACCGTGACAACCGCGTTTGTGTCACGGCCGCCACCGTGTACCGGAGGGAACGAGGCCCGCGGCGTTTCAGCCGGAAGCTCGATAGTGGAGACGGCGGGGAGCGTCCGAGAGGAGCCGGAAGCGGAGCACCACTTGCGCGTGGAGAAGGCCCGCGGCTCTCTACGGAGTTACTCGACCGTGGTGCTTGGCCCTCGCGTGGGCTTCCCTTTGCGTAGGGGCACCAACGAGGATTAGTCGGGACCTTGCGTGGTTCCGGATACCTCGGTAAAAATACCGACGTCATCTACGAGAGTTTGCTTCTCTACTTAGCTCTTTACATTCCGCATTTATATTAAGCATTTAAGTTTCAATCTTGTAGTCATACTTATTTAGTATAGATTGAAACTTAGCCTTTTGCGGTAGAGATAGCAACACTTAGACAAAACCTAGTTTGCACATTCTAGTTTTGATTATTTGCATAGGTTTTGCTCTAGGGAGTTAATTGTGGCCTAGTTTAGTAAAAGTTTTAGAAGTCCTAATTCACCCCCCCCCCTCTTAGGCGTCACCCGTTTCCTACAGAACCTCATTGGCAGTGTCATAGATGTACAGCTGAATGAACTTGGGTGAGGAGCCATCCGGAGGTAGTAGAGATCCAATCTAGTGATGCACTTGTCCACATATTTTAAACAACATTGGACCACGACCATCATTAACTGAATTATCTATTTGTGCACCCATTGATGTGAAAGCAAATAAGCAATTGTATTACCTCATGCTTCTGATGAATCTCTTTAAAGTTGTATCACCATCAAATCTGTCGATGAGGGATTCATCATTTTTTATGTTGTATTTGTATCCTGTCTTTTAAATGAACTTTAATTAAATAGTAGGTCGATAGATAAATTGAAACAAATAGAGAGCGAAGTAGAGTTAACCCGATGATTAATCTTCTTGGAAAGAAGGGCAACGAGAGTAGGTATTTTTTATTTTTTCCGATCAATATAAATACACATGTGTGCATATTATATATGCATATACACGCATAGTACATACTTATGTAATTATGTGCGCATTGATGATGCTAATCATCTATGCTTGCACAGTTTAATATAGTAACATATATGATATGTGGCAACATTATCATTCCTTCGTATACATACCTTTGTACTTATGTGTGTATTAGCCGGTGATGCTAATCATCTATGCTTGCACAATTTAATATAGTTCCATACATTCGTTGATATGTTTAATTGAATAGCATATTCATAGAGCACAGAGCACTAGTACACACAGCCTCTATAGTGGCGGTTCTAGAGACGTTTTCACTGGCGCTTTTCAGTGCCGCCAGTGCTAGGGGCCAGTGGAAATCGTCATTTCCACTGGCGGTTATTCTAGAACCGCCAGTGAAAATGCTATTTTCACTGGCGGTTTTCTTAAGCAACCGCCAGTGGAAATGCTATTTTCACTGGCGGTTTTATAAAGAAAACCGCCAGTGAAAATAGCATTTCCACTGGCGGTTTGTTTTATTTAGCCACCAGTGGAAAGTTTTCCCGCCTTTTTTTAAATTTTCAATCAGTACTGAAATTTATATATATTTACACACACAAAACATATATATATATATTGATATTGATAAACATGTAGTATTGATATTAAAAGCAACATGGAATTAAATTCAATCATACATTTATATATATCAAAGTCTTGTTTACAACCATGTATGCATCACACATTATATACATCAAAGTTTTCACTTAAGCTCTAATAACTATCTCGGCTAAGAGATAGTCTACTAATTTCTGTTAGTATTCTAAACTCTGGCAAAGCTAATGTTCCGGAAGCATCGTGATATTTCCCTTCTGCGGGAATGACCTCTTTCAATATGAATGTGCACAGGTCCTCAACTATGCCATACAATGCACCTTCAGTCAAGTTCTCCGGGCTTTCTTGTTGAAATTGCTGTAAAGGAAGTTTATAAACATCATCTATTTATACTCAATAATAACACATTTGCATCTTTAATGACATAAATACATACGTGACTATTACTAATAATACCTTGCCAGGGTTCGTGATGTATCGTTCGTTCATTCTCATGAACTCGCACACGTAGAACCCACATAGGACTGATCCGGGTGGTTGCTTGTGGCACTACATAACGGGAGATTGGTTATTTAGTTGCAACATTGTCCTTTGTACGTACATGTATGATATGTATTCATAAATTCACATACTTACTGGCCAGTTATAATGGATGTCTAGTGGCACGCCTTTTTTGGACGTGTCGTACTTTCCACCTCGTAGCTTATAAAACCTAAATGCCCTGTGATCTCAAATAGAATCACCATGTTATTCTACAATTCTCATCAATATAAGTATGCATGCATAGAAAAGGCTTACAGCTCTAAGATGCTGAGGAATTTTGAATAGGCCGAAGGCTCGTGTGCAAGGAGTCGAGCACCAGCACCTTTCCAACCTTAGGATAAATGAAGAAGCATATCCAGTGGTCCCTGTACGAATCAAACTTGTGATACATGTGTATTGAAATTATTAATTTTATTTATGCAAAATCACACTTACTTAAAGTTGTACGGGGCCACTATGGATTCCCTGTCTTGAAATTGAAGCATTGCGTGTCCTATGTAGGTGGCGTATCTTGCTTCAAAATCCTTCTTCAGATCCTGGATACGCACCTCAATTTCTTCGTCTGTTAGCCCCTGTAATGCTTTGTTGCCTTTTCCGATTCTAAAAGTGTGGTTATCCTCGCATATCTTTATTGGTTTGAGATACCCAACCCTTTTACTGGCACTAGCATTGGGATTGGTACCATAAAGGATCTCCTGCTGATCATGTTGCATTCTGCAACGCACACGTGTATGTCAGATATTGAAAATTTATACAACTCACTAATAATAACACATATATGTGGAGTATGAGTGACACTTACAATGCAAATATGGTTACAAGTTGTACGTCGAGTCTCTAAAGGTTCATCATTAACCACATGTCCTCGAATGTAACAACGGCTTTTTGATTTGAACCAATAAAAGCATGGGCTGGTATATTAACACTGATGGTGTCGATGCCAACTGAAGATGCCCGCATGTACCAATCATGCAACCTTTTAATATTAGCCGGGACCTTCTTTAGTTTCTCAAAAGTGAGTAGTGGTCTGCCCGACACATATTTTTTAGGCACGTTTTTATAATCTGCCTTAGTTGGCTTCTTTATCTTTGCGGCCATTGCCTCAGCCTTTTTTGCGGACTCCTCGAGATCGGCCAAATCAACATTGTCTGACGTGAGGCTCCGTCCAATCCCTTTCAAAAAACGAACAGTGCCAGCATTGGATTTACTCTTCTTTTTCTTATCATACGGGGACACTACTTTTGGTATAGAAACTTTAGATTTCTTTGATGGTCGTGGAGATGGCTGTGGAGAAGGTGGATCCCTGAAGGGCGATGTATGTGGCGGAGATGGTGGGCCACCATGAGGATGAGGAGAAGGAGGGTCAGAAATAGGATGAGGAGCAGCATGTGAAGTTTGAGGAGGTGATGATGGATGTACAATAGGAACAGCAATTTGAGAAGGCGGAGATGGTTGGGCCTGCGACGAATTCGACCAATCAACCAATTCGACATCCCTTCGAGGCCAAAGGATAAAATACTTGATAGCTTGTCCAAGTGTCTCGATACCTTCGGGCCCAGGGATGTCTAGCATGTCGTCCTCGTATCCTTGGACGACTGTCGTCACTTCTACCCTGCAATATTCTTCTGGAATGTCGTTTCCATGGAACTTGCGTCCTGGGATCGCAAGGCCTGTGGCTACTTTCCTTGTACGCTGATTCTTAATACCATATCTTATAACTAGTGTGCATGCCACAGGCCTTGTGATGTCATCAACTGGATAGCGGACCTTATTTCCCATTGACGCGACAGAGCTTGGGATGGTTGTACCCTCGGTGGCAGCCGGTGTTTGAGCTGCTGGAAATATTTGCATCTGTGGAGTGGTCATCTGTTGAACAGACATTGCACTCGCCATCGCCAATTGCTGCATCAATTCTGGAGGAGGATTCGATAGCATTTCAGACATCAGGCCTTTGAACTCTTTCTTGGCCTCCTCCTTAAAATAATTTGCCATCTCTTCCTTGTATCGATCACGTTTCTTGTACAGACCTTCCCATTGTGGTCCGAATCCTTCCTTCCATCCTTCCTTAGATGATATTCCTCATACACGACCAAGATGCTTAGGGTTACCGAGACCAGCCGTTAGAATGTCTTTCTCCCTTTGCGGCTTAAATGTTCCTTCGCTCTGCTTAGCTGCAATTGCATATATGTTTTTTGCCGCTTCTTCGACAGCGGGATCATCAAAAGATACACCAGACTCAGTTTCCCTTCGTTTTCTAGCACGGATCCAATTAGCTGTCCTTTCACCGAGTTGCTCGGACAGCGTCGGCAACCCTGCAGCCTTCTTCTCGGCGTCTTCTTGTCTCCATTTAGGAACCTGACGCTTGTAACCACCTGTGCCAAGGTGGTGGCGGTATTTCTTCTTCTTAGACAGTTCTGAATTTGCCTCACTTAGCGATATGAAATCAGGGTTGCTCCTCTGCTCTAGAAATACTGCCCACTTACCTGCTGAGATTTTATATTTTTTCGTCGGGTCTAGGCCTTTCTTTGCAAACTTTGTATTCATCTCAGACCTCCAGTTTCGGAAATTTATTGCAAACTGCTTCATCGTGTATTTTTTCACGAGTTCTTCTGAACCCCCAGGCAAAACGAACCTCGTTACTAGCTTATTCCACATTTGATTCTTGACATCATCTGATACATCTCTCCACTGTCGGATTGTGATGTCAAGATTATCTCTAACTAAGAACCCAAGTGCATTCCGAAACTTAGGCAGTGCCTCTTCTAGAGCTAGGGGCTGACCATTCGGGCTCATCACGTCTGTGATTTTATATGTCTTGTCAGGAAACTTGTTTAGCCCCCTGTCACCTCTGTTCCGATCGCTCTGCTTCCTTTTCCTTGACCTCTCGATGGTTGTCTCGGTCGATTCCGGTGCGCCTTGGGTCGGTTCCGGTGCGCCTTGGATCGGTTCTGGTGCGTCTTGGTATCGTGCCGCAGCTTTTTCGAGCATCGCACGAAATTCAGACAAGACCTCCTATTCATGTAATAAAATGCACAAGAAATCATGAATGTGTAATAGACATTGTGAAATCAGCTAATTAATTAGGTACACACACGAAATTAAGGATGTGTAATTTACCTCATGTTCTTGTGGATCATAAGTAGGGTCACGTTGCAACTCACGCGCAGCGGCCCTATCTATCCTAGTGGTAGGAAAAGGGTCGCTAGGCGTTTCATATCCTTCACTGCTGGATTCTTCTTGAGCAACACTCTTGTCCATGTGGTCGGGCCCTAATCCTTGGTCCTTGGTTGGAGAACTCATTGAGCTACATATTAACATAAGCAATAATTAAATTCGTATTAACAAATACCCTAACCCTTATCGAGGAGGAGTCGTATAGGACGTATAGAGAGGGAGAGAGGGAGATGGAGAGTCGTATAGAACGTATAGAGAGAGAGAGAGGGAGAGAGGAGGAGTCGTATAGGACGTATAGAGAGGGAGAGAGGGAGATGGAGAGTCGTATAGAACGTATAGAGAGGGAGAGAGGGAGAGAGGAGGAGTTGTATAGGACGTATAGAGTCGTATAGAACGTATAGAGAGAGAGAGGATGAGTCGTATAGAACGTATAGAGAGAGAGAGAGAGGGAGAGAGGAGGAGTCGTATAGGACGTATAGAGAGGGAGAGAGGGAGATGGCGAGTCGTATAGAACGTATAGAGAGAGAGAGGGAGAGAGGTGATGAGAACTCGCTCTGGTCAAGTGGGGTTCTGATGAGTTGCTCTTAATCGAAACAACGCAAGTGTGTCGTACGTCGTCTTCTAATTTCGCTAGCTAATAGTACTACAATGCAATACGTTGTCTACAATGGAATACGTTGTTTACAATAAAATACAATAAAATATGTTGTTCTCTCCGTTGCTCTCTCCTCTCTCTCTCTAATCTCCCTCTCTTCCCTCCCTCCCTCTCCCTCTCTTTCCTCTCTCTTCCCTTTTCCCCCTCTCTCCTCTCTCTCCCCCTCCACTCTCTTTCCTATATATACACTCCCTCTCCCTCCTCTCTCTTCTCTCTCTCCCTCCCTCCACTCTCTTTCCTCTCTCTTCCCTTTCCCTCTCTCTCCTCTCTCTCTCTCCCTCCACTCTCTTTCCTATATATACACTCCCTCTCCCTCCTCTCTCTTCTCTCTCTCTCCCTCCCTCCACTCTCTTTCCTCTCTCTTCCCTTTCCCTCTCTCTCCAGAAAGGGAAGAGAGGGAAAGGGAAGAGAGAGGAAAGAGAGTGGAGGGAGGGAGAGAGAGAGAAGAGAGAGGAGGGAGAGGTCCTCTCCTCTCTCTTCCCTCTCCCTCCTCTATCTTCTCTCCCTCTCTCTCTCTCTGCAGAGACGCGCGCAGGGTCTCCCTATCTTCCCTCTTCCTCCTCTCTCTTCCCTCTCACTCTCTCACTCTTCCTAGGCTTAGGGTTTAGCCGCGGCGCGTGCACGGCGGCGCTTGCACGGCGGCGGCGGCGCGCATGCCCGAGCGATCATAGTCGAAGAAAGGGAGAGAGAGAGAAGAACTTACCTACGGCGCGGGGACGACGGCGTGGACGACGGCGTGAACGACGGCGGCGCACAGCGGAGAAAATCGCCGGGCGAATTTTTGGCAGCCTGACGGCGGGAAGATGGAAAGACAGGGCGCCAGAGACTTAGGGAAATTTTTCGGCCCCGTGCGCGCTCCTTTATATAGGAGATATTTCTACTGGCGGTTGTCATAGAGAACTGCCAGTAGAAATGCCACCCACAGACTGTGGAGGCCATTTCTACTGGCGGTTTTCATCGACAACCGCCAGTAGAAATCATTTATACTGGCGGTTTTCGTTGTGACAACCGCCAGTAGTAATTATATAAATATATATATATATAGTATATATATATTTAGTATACATAATATATATATTTATATATTACTTCTCTCTCTCCCTCCTCTCTCTCTCCCCTCTCTCTCTCTCTCCTCTCTCTCTCTCCCCCCTCTCCCTCCTCTCTCTCTCTCCTCTATCTCTCCTCTCCCTAGCTCCTCTCTCTCCCCTCTCTGTCTCTCTCTCCTCTCTCTCTCCTCTATCTCTCCTCTATCTCTTACCTCTCTCTCTCCTCTCTCTCTCCTCTCCCTAGCTCCTCTCTCTCCCCTCTCCCTCTCTCTCTCCTCTCTCTCTCCTCTCTCTCTCTCCTCTCTCTCCTCTATCTCTCTCTCTCTCTCCTCTATCTCTCTCCTCTCTCCCTCCTCTCTCTTCCCTCTCTCTCCCCTCTCTGTCTCTCTCTCTCCTCTCTCTCTCCTCTATCTCTCCTCTCTCTCCTCTATCTCTCCTCTCTCTCCTCTATCTCTTCCCTCTCTCTCTCCTCTCTCTCTCTCCTCTCCCTAGCTCCTCTCTCTCCCCTCTCCCTCTCTCTCTCCTCTGGGTGGAGGATGAGGAAGAGGCGGGGTTGGAGGATGAGGAAGAGGCGACTGTGACACTATCCGTGGAGAAGGACGCGCTGGAGTGCGACATCTGCTGCCTACCCTTCCAGTCCGAAGTTTTCATGGCAAGTCAGATTACCATGCATGTATATATACAGTACTGTCACACCCGGGTTTCGGGGCACCAAGACCCGGGCGCGAACATAAACACCAGGTATGCTGGGACCAAGTCTCACACATATGATGTATAGTGGCACAGGATCGAATGTCACAACTTTATATATAACAGGAGTTCTATACAAAATAAATAATTACATTATAAGGAGACAACGGTCCAGCAACCCAAAGTTGACTGGGAGACGATGGCCTAGACCTCTCACGAACACATCACAGCATCCTCCAAGCGCCTCATCCTGTGGTGCCTGTTCTTGACCTGTGGGGGGGGTGTGAGACAGCAAGAGTGAGCTCACATACGTTCATCGCTCAACAAGTTGTGGGGAATAATGTGCATGAACTCGCCAAAGGTGGGAGCTCACGTGAAGTGTAAGGCTTACCAAAGGAGATGGTTAGAGCTGAGCATTGCTTTTAAAGTTGGTCAAAATTTTATTAGCAATTACTAAGTATAAGTAAATACCAACCCAATTAAGTAGTAGAACAAAAGTAACAACATCACCTGCGATGCAATGCATATGACAAATTGAATTTAGTTCCATAATTTAATCATGTGAGGGTCCGAGCTGCTCATGACCGTGAGCACGGCTAGTATACCAGTTTTACGCTCTGCAGAGGTTGCGCATCTTTACCCACAAGTCATGTTACCCATCTGCCAAGGGATCGCGACTTCCCATACACCTCTGCCGAGGAGGCGAGGCAGGGTAACACTACGAGGCCTTTACAAAGTTCCACTAGCTTCAAAAAACCCGCTACAGTTTATAGGAAGTTCCAATGCAGGAATCCCTTGCAGGACCGCCATCGCAGCAAAATCCTCCCGAGGGCCTCCCTACACTGACCACTCCCCTACTGCCCTTGCCCCTTTCGGGTAAGGTAGTCTTCCACTAGCTTTCCTAATTAATCAGCCAAGGGGTCCCATTCCTCCCTTGTGGTAGCACTGTTCCCGGGTGGTCGCTCCATGTTCTAATTAACATAATGATCTTATCATGAACAGTAATAATAAACATATAATAAAAGTGTGATCATGAATAATGTACCTTCATACCCAAAACCACATAAAGCACTAGCAAGTACTACCCAAAAGGTTCAGTGGTAAACAAGGTATAAAGATAGACAAACTAGGGTAACCTATTGGGTCCCATCAAAATTAACCTATGCAGATCATTATGATTAATTAGAACATGAGTGGGTAAAAAGAAGTGATCAAGGGCACAACTTGCCTGGGACTTGAGATTCCAGGTACCAGGATGATCTTCAGGTGACACGTGTCCTCACGCTAGTCATAGCATTACAAACAAACAGTATATAGGAAAAATTAACATTACACCAAACATAAGAATACATTGCATAATAATAAACTACGCGCCGATACGAGATCGTAGGAACGAGAATCACTAAATTCGGAGCTACGGATATTGAGTTATGAATTTCTGATATCAATTAGCACCTAGAATAGATTAATTCAATTGAGAAATTTTAATTCAAGTTTCATGGTTAAACAAAGGTACTAGGTGATAAACAATATTAATACAAAATTAATGCCACTAAAATAAATTAATTTGGAGTTAAAATGAATTAATTATGAATTAAACAAGTTTTAAGATTTATTTTTATACTAAAAATCAATTTCTAATATTAATTATCTAGTTTCTCTGCTATCTGGACTGCGCGCCAAATTTCTGGAAAGTGCAGGGGCTGGCTTGCAAGTTTTCCTAGACTCAGTGAACACCCAGAGAGGACTGCGGGTTCATTTAAATGAAGTTCAGGGGCTCTTTTGAAAGACAGCCAGGGCCAAAGGGTTACGCAGAAATCCTGGCCGTTGGATCTAAAATTGAGGGCGCAGATTAGACACTACTTAAAACGAACCGGTATGTTATATGAACTGTTGGATCAGGGATCCACGATCCACAGTTCGCGACACCCTATTCTCCCCATAGCCGCTGGATGAAGCAACTACGGTTCGGATTTAATACCGCCCATAGTCAACCCTCATCCGCCAGATTCCAATCCTAGCTCTAATCTCCTCCGCCCATATCAGATCGTACGGTCGTCGTTCGTCTTCCCCCCCCCCCCCACCAACCAAGCAGGGGTGCTCCGCCATGACCGTGCGGTGGAGATGAACGACCGTGACCCCAATCGGCCTCCCCCAAGCACCACTGTCAAATTGAACGAAGCTACACGGTGTGCGCGGCATCACGGTCACAATGGATGTATTCTTACCGGCATTAAGGTGTGGATGAAGCTTGGCCACGGCGCACGGCGGAGCAGAGCGACGGTAAGGAATTCCGGCCACCTCCGTTCATCAATCGTGCCTGCCGAGGCATCCACACCCACCAGAGTTCCTCGACGAAGGTCCCCCAACCAAGCTCTCCCAACGACAGAGCACAGGGCCTATACGGCGGCGGTCATGGCGGTGAAAGCGAGCGTTGGCGAGGAATTCACCGATCGCTGTGGCCACCCACACCAAATTGGGGGTCGCCCCAGCACTCAAGCGTCCCGGAGAAGCTCCCGGCCGGTTGACGGTGCCTCAATGCCGATAGACAAGCAGGTCCACGGCGGCGCGCCTTCTTCCACCCGCCACCCATGTTTTCTGCTTCTGTTCCCAGTTATCAGCATGGCGATGGGGGGGTCGCGGCCTTGCGCCTTTATAGCACCGCCGCGGAGTCCGGCAAGAGAGGGGGAGGGGCCACGAACGATTCGGAGTTCGTTTCGGTGAGCTCACGCGAGATGCGGTCGAGTTTGTTGCGCGCTGCCTGCGGATTCGCGTTTTGGGGAGGAAGGACAATCTGTCAAGGCGGCCCCAGTGATCAGTGTCCGATCGCAGGTGAGAATGACAGCATGGGTCCACAAGCAGTGCCAGTGGCATCATACGCGAGACCTGCGTGTGGGACCCACCTGCCAGTGCGTGATGTGGATGGCTGGCGCGAGGTGGTCAGTTGGGCCAGGGGCGCGCACGAGAGGCTAAGCTGGGCCGGCCAACGGGGAATTCGGCCCAGGTAGGTATAGGTGAGCCACTTTTCTTTTCTTTTATAAATTTTCTGCTTTGTTTTCAAATTCCAGATTTTATGTATTCAAACCAAAGTCAATTTTTATTTTGGATTTCAGTTCTCCAAAAATCAAACATAACCCTAATGGACATTTAAACTCTACTGTTTATCATATTATTATTTGTTTTATTTAGATGAACACTTCAATAATGGAATATACACATGGTATTTATTTATTTACTTAGAAAACATAACTTGGAATGCACACTTAGAAAAGATAATCTTCATTACATATCTGCTTAGGAGAAGTTAATACATAATGTCCCATAAATTATTTTAGTTCAACTATATTTTAAGGGGCGTATTATTTGTATAGTTTATAAAGGAAAGAGTAAGTAGTTTGAAAGTCTCTCTTTTATTTGTTGCTCCAACCTTTTAGTTTTAAGTTTTAGAGATAAATCTTGATTACCAAATTCTTAGTTATCATTATGTGTTTAGTTTAGAGAGATATGTTTTTTTTAAAAGGAATAAAATTGTTATTGGAAGTCATTTCCCAAAATAGAATTTTAGGTGCTACAAATCCTACCCCCCTTAACAGAAATCTCGTCCTCGAGATTTGTAAGAAAAGGAGATGCAAAAGAATTGTTTGTAGTCTATGTGCTAGTTTCTAATTGGTTTTAATACCAAAAGGATTAGGAAAGCCTGGGTATCAAGCCATCTACTATGCAGGATAAAAGTTGTTTTTAAAGCGTAGATAGATTTGGGTAAGAAAGAGTAGGGTAAGGAAAGACTCCATCCAATATTGTGGATCTTGATTCCGCTGGCGATTCAACTTGTTCTTTGAAGTCTTGAGTTGATGCTTATCCTTCTTTGACGTGGTTGGTCTCTTTTGGCCATTCTTCTTGGAGTTGCCATCCAAGTTAAGGACATATGGTTAAGATATATGTGAGTAGGATGGATTATGTGTAGGTAGGTTAGAATCTCTTTCTAGGTTAAAATCGAGGGGTTATGCAACTATCAAATGGTTAAGGTAGTTGCATATGGCCAATTTGGTCTGTCATTCTTATTTTATTCGTTTTATTTTAATACAGGGTGAACTAAGTTAAGACATGTTCTATAGGAGTAGAGTCTAATCTATTTCACCAGTATTATCTATCATGTTTGATAAGTCACTTTAGATTAGATCAGATCTAGGTTAGATTGGTGTGGCTAGATAGACTAGATAAAATCTCATTAATTAGATCCTGGTTGTTACTTTAGGATGAGATAAGTAAAGTGGTTAGGATAAGATGATTCCTTCAAGATAAGATGAATCTATTGGGATAAGAGAGAATCTTTTAAGATAAGATGGATCTATATGAAATAGATACACTTTAATGGAGGATAATCTAGGTTGTTTAGTTATCTCATGAATTTTATTCATTTATATTTATGCCTATATGTATATGTAGATGTAATTGTGGACATTACTCCACAACCCATCACATTCAATCAAAGATCCAAATCAAACAAGTATCATAAGAACAACATTCAAGTATACAAATATCAGCAAAAATTGTTTTGTTTTTGTTTCTAAGATTAGGTCTCCTATTCCTAAAAGTCACTTTAGGTACAGGATTTCAAAGTGTGAAATCCACATTTGTCTTTAGAATGAAAAGGTAAGAATAATCAGAGTAAAGCGGAAATAGATGAGAAAAGATTAAGATAAGTTTAGAAAAGAATCAGAGTAGCAAAGGTAAGTAGATAATGGTTGTCCAGTTCTATCTAGGTTTCGTCCTACAGTCAACATTCCTCTGATACCACTTCTGTCACACCCGGGTTTCGGGGCACCAAGACCCGGGCGCGAACATAAACACCAGGTATGCTGGGACCAAGTCTCACACATATGATGTATAGTGGCACAGGATCGAATGTCACAACTTTATATATAACAGGAGTTCTATACAAAATAAATAATTACATTATAAGGAGACAACGGTCCAGCAACCCAAAGTTGACTGGGAGACGACGGCCTAGACCTCTCACGAACACATCGCAGCATCCTCCAAGCGCCTCATCCTGTGGTGCCTGTTCTTGACCTGTGGGGGGGGTGTGAGACAGCAAGAGTGAGCTCTGAGAGCACCTAGAGGGGGGGTGAATAGGTGATCCTGTGAAACTTAAACTTATAGCCACAAAAACTTGTTAAGTGTTAGCACGATTATTGCCAAGTGGCTAAAGAGAAGTCTCAACAAAACACAATAACCACAGAAGATCAATCACAGAGAGGGCACAGTGGTTTATCCCGTGGTTCGGCCAAGACCAACGCTTGCCTACTCCACGTTGTGGCGTCCCAACGGACGAGGGTTGCAATCAACCCCTCTCAAGCAGTCCAAAGACCAACTTGAATACCACGGTGTTTTGTTTTGCCTTTCAATATCCCGTGTGCAAGGAATCTCCACAAATTGGAGTCTCTTGCCCTTACAAGTATATGATCACAAAGAAGCATAGAGTAAGGGAGGGAAGCAACACACACAAATCCACAGCGAAACGCGCACACACACGGCCAAGAATTGAGCTCGAATGACTATCTCAAAGTTCTCACTAGAACGGAGCTCGAATCACTTAGAATCACAAACGAATGCGCAGAGACTGAGTGTGGATGATCAAGAATGCCCAAAGGTTGCTTGTCTATCTCCTCCATGCGCCTAGGGGCCCCTTTTATAGCCCAAGGCAGCTAGGAGCCGTTGAGAGCAAATCTGGAAGGCTATCCTTGCCTTCTGTCGTCGGAGGCACCGGACAGTCCGGTGCCCGATTTCCTTCCTTAAAAAACACTGCCGACCGTTGCAGACCGTTGCAGATCTGAGAGCCGTTGGCGCACCGGACATGTCCGGTGCACACCGGACAGTCTGGTGCCGTCTTCCGACCGTTGGCTCGGCCACGTGTCCCGCGCAGATTGCGCGGCCGACCGTTGGCCCGGCCGACCGTTGGCTCACCGGACAGTCCGGTGCACACCGGACAGTCCGGTGAATTTTAGCCGTACGCCGTCGGCGAATTCCTGAGAGCGGCCTGTTCGCGCCGAGTCAGCATGGCGCACCGGACACTGTCCGGTGCACACCGGACAGTCCGGTGCTCCAGACCGAACTGACTCTTGGCTGTACACAGCCAAGTCTTTTTCTCTTCTTCTTCTTTCTGTTTCTAACACTTAGACAAGTATATTAGTACACAAAACCAATGTACTAAGGCTTAGAAACATACCTTTACTTCATGATTTGCACCTTTTCATCCATGGACATAAATTCACAATTAAGCACATGTGTTGGCACTCAATCACCAAAATACTTAGAAATGGCCCAAGGGCACATTTCCCTTTCAATCTCCCCCTTTTTGGTGATTTATGCCAACACAACATAAAGCAACTAGAACAAGTGCAAACTCACTTCAAATAAAACTCAAACTTATTTTGATTCAATTTTGGCATATATGGATCATCTTTTGCCACCACTTGGTTTGTTTTTGCAAATCAAACTCAAATCTCTATCTCTAAGTCAAACACACATGTTGAGGCATAAAGAGAGTCATTTCAAAAGAGATTGATCAAAGATTTCAAAAACTCCCCCTTTTTCCCATAATTACTACTTCTCCCCACAAGAAGCCAAAAGAGACAATAAAAGGGTTTTGACAAACCAAAAACTCTACTCTACTATTTTCAAATTTCTCAAGTGGTAGCTGATCCATTTATTGCTTTGGCCTTTATTTTCTCCCCCTTTGGCATCAAGCACCAAAACGGGATCAATCTTGGCCCTTTAACCCCATTGCCTCACCAAAATCTTCAATTTAGAGCAAATGGCAATAAGAGTGCATGAGATGGACTTGGAATAAGTTACCCTCTCATCGGAGTGCAGTGGAAGTCTTTCATGGTCCAAGTCCACCTTTTCCCTTTCAATTCTCCTTCGAGACTAAATCAAGCAAACTCAAGCATATGGTTAGTCTCAAGGGGTCAAGTTGTAACACATCTCCCCCTAAACATGTGCATCACTTTGCAACGGACTTGTGAGGTCCAGGGAGTGTTTGTACAACTTGAGCACCATAATGAGCAACAAAATGCAGAATGAACATGATCAAAAAGGCATAAACACATGTATGCTACATTTCAATCCAAGTTCCGCGAATCTAAGATATTGAGCTCATTACGCAGCCTGCAAAAGGTCTTCTCATCTAGAGGCTTGGTAAAGATATCGGCTAGCTGGTTCTCGGTGCTAACATAAAACACTTCGATATCTCCCTTTTGCTGGTGGTCTCTCAAAAAGTGATGCTGGATGTCAATGTGCTTTGTGCGGCTGTGCTCAACAGGATTTTCCGCTATTCGGATAGCACTCTCATTATCACATAGGAGTGGGACTTTGCTCAGATTGTAGCCAAAGTCCCGGAGGGTTTGCCTCATCCAAAGTAGTTGCGCGCAACACTGTCCTGCAGCAACGTACTCGGCCTCAGCGGTGGATAGGGCAACGGATGTTTGTTTCTTAGAGTTCCATGACACCAGGGACCTTCCTAAGAATTGGCACGTCCCTGATGTACTCTTCCTATCGACCTTACATCCAGCATAGTCGGAATCTGAGTACCCAATCAAGTCAAAGTTAGACCCCTTTGGATACCAGATCCCGAAGCAAGGCGTAGCGACTAAATATCGAAGAATTCGCTTCACCGCCACTAAGTGACACTCCTTAGGATCGGATTGAAATCTAGCACACATGCATACGCTAAGCATAATATCCGGTCTACTAGCACATAAATAAAGCAAAGAACCTATCATGGACCGGTATGCTTTTTGATCAACGGACTTACCTCCTTTGTTGAGGTCGGTGTGTCCATCGGTCCCCATCGGAGTCTTTGCGGGCTTGGCGTCCTTCATCCCAAACCGCTTCAGCAAGTCTTGCGTGTACTTTGTTTGGGAGATGAAGGTGCCGTCCTTGAGTTGCTTCACTTGGAACCCAAGGAAGTAGTTCAACTCGCCCATCATCGACATCTCGAATTTCTGCGTCATTACCCTGCTAAACTCTTCACAAGACTTTTGGTTAGTAGAACCAAATATTATGTCATCGACATAAATTTGGCAAACAAACAAATCACCATCACATGTCTTTGTAAAAAGAGTTGGATCGGCTTTCCCAACCTTGAAAGCATTAGCAATTAAGAAATCTCTAAGGCATTCATACCATGCTCTTGGGGCTTGTTTAAGTCCATAGAGCGCCTTAGAGAGCTTACACACATGGTCGGGGTACCGTTCATCCTCGAAGCCAGGGGGTTGCTCCACGTATACCTCCACCTTTATTGGCCCGTTGAGGAAAGCGCTCTTCACATCCATTTGGTACAACCTGAAAGAATGGTGAGCGGCATATGCTAGCAAGATACGAATTGATTCTAGCCTAGCCACAGGAGCAAAAGTCTCCTCAAAGTCCAAACCTGCGACTTGGGCATAACCTTTTGCCACAAGTCGAGCCTTGTTCCTCGTCACCACCCCGTGCTCGTCCTGTTTGTTGCGGAAAACCCACTTGGTTCCCACAACATTTTGCTTGGGACGAGGCACCAGCGTCCAAACTTCATTGCGCTTGAAGTTGTTAAGTTCCTCCTGCATGGCCAACACCCAATCCGGATCTAGCAAGGCCTCCTCTACCCTGAAAGGCTCAATAGAGGAGACAAAAGAGTAATGTTCACAAAAATTAACTAGTCGAGACCGAGTAGTTACTCCCTTGCTAATGTCACCCAGAATTTGGTCGACGGGATGATCCCTTTGAATCATTGCTCGGACTTGGGTTGGAGGTGCCGGATGCGCTTCTTCCTCCATCACATGATCATCTTGTGCTCCCCCTTGATCACACGCCTCCTGTTGATGAACCTGTTCATCGTCTTGAGTTGGGGGATGCACCGTTGTTGAGGAAGAAGGTTGATCTCGTTCATCTTGTTCCTGTGGCCGAACGTCTCCAATCGCCATGGTTCGTATAGCGGCCGTCAGAACATCTTCTTCATCTACATCATCACAATCAACAACTTGCTCTCTTGGAGAGCCATCAGTCTCATCAAATACAACGTCGCTAGAGACTTCAACCAAACCCGATGATTTGTTGAAGACCCTATACGCCTTTGTATTTGAATCATAACCTAATAAAAACCCTTCTACAGCTTTGGGAGCAAACTTAGAATTTCTACCCTTCTTCACTAGAATGTAGCATTTGCTCCCAAATACACGAAAGTACGATACATTGGGTTTGTTACCGGTTAGCAGCTCAACGATGTCTTCTTGAGGAGGCGGTGAAGGTAGACCCTGTTGATGGCGTGGCAAGCCGTGTTCACGGCTTCCGACCAAAAGCACTCGGGGTCTTGAATTCTCCAAGCATCGTCCTCGCCATATCGATTAACGTCCTGTTCTTCCTCTCTACCACACCATTTTGCTGTGGTGTGTAGGGAGCGGAGAACTCGTGCTTGATCCCTTCCTCCTCAAGGAACTCCTCCACTTGAAGGTTCTTGAACTCGGACCCGTTGTCGCTCCTTATCTTCTTCACCTTGAGCTCAAATTCATTTTGAGCTCTCCTGAGGAAGCGCTTGAGGGTCCCTTGGGTTTCAGACTTATCCTGCAAAAAGAACACCCAAGTGAAGCGGGAAAAGTCATCAACAATAACTAGACCATACTTACTTCCTCCTATGCTTAGATAGGCGACGGGTCCGAAGAGGTCCATATGTAGCAGCTCCAGTGGTCTTGACGTGGTCATCACATTCTTGCTGTGATGTGCTCCTCCAACTTGTTTACCTGCTTGACAAGCTGCACAAGGTCTATCTTTTTCGAAATAAACATTGGTTAGACCTATCACGTGTTCTCCCTTTAGAAGCTTGTGGAGGTTCTTCATCCCCACATGTGCTAAGCGGCGATGCCACAGCCAGCCCATGCAAGTCTTAGCCATTAAGCATGCATCTAGACCGGCCTCATCTTTTGCAAAATCAACTAAGTAAAGTTTGTCGTCTTGTACACCCTTAAAAGCTAGTGAACCATCACATCTTCTAAAGACAGACACGTCTACATTTGTAAATAAACAGTTATATCCCATATTGCACAGTTGACTAACAGATAGCAAATTGTAACCAAGAGACTCAACTAAAAACACATTTGAGATTGAGTGCTCATTAGAAATTGCAATTTTACCTAACCCTTTTACCTTGCCTTGATTCCCATCACCGAATATAATTGAATCTTGGGAATCCTTATTTTTGACGTAGGAGGTGAACATCTTCTTCTCCCCCGTCATATGGTTTGTGCATCCGCTGTCGATAATCCAGCTTGAACCCCCGGATGCATAAACCTGCAAGGCAAATTTAGGCTTCGGTATTAGGTACCCAACTCATGTTGGGTCCTACAAGGTTAGCACATATATCCTTAGGGACCCAAATGCAAGTTTTATCTCCCTTGCATCTTGCCCCTAACTTCCTAGCAATTACCTTCTTACCCTTTCTACAAATAGCAAAGGGAGCATTGCAAGCATAATAAATGGTAGATGGTTTGTTCACAACTTTTCTAGGAACATGAGCAAAATTCCTCCTAGGCATATGCACAACATTTCTCCTACACATATCTCTATCATGCTTATAGGAAGAACTAGAAGCAAACATGGCATGAGAATCATAAACATGTGAATCAAAATTATTATAAGCATTTCTAGCATGTCTCCTATCATGGTACAAGAAAGCATGGTTCTTTTTAGTACTACTAGCCATAGGGGCCTTCCCTTTCTCCTTGACGAAGATGGGAGCCTTATGGCTTGTTAAGTTCTTGGCCTCTCTCTTGAAGCCAAGACCATCCTTAATTGAGGGGTGTCTACCAACCGTGTAGGCATCCCTTGCAAATTTTATTTTATCAACTTCACTCTTGCTAGTCTTAAGTTGGGCATTAAGACTAGCCAATTCCTCATTTAATTTGGAAATTAAAACTAGGTGTTCACTGCATGCATCAATATCGAAATCCTTACACCTAGTGCAAATCATAACATGTTCTACACAAGAATTAGATTTATTTGCTACTTCTAATTTAGCATTTAAATCATTGTTAACACCTTGTAAAGTAGAAATGGTTTCATGACAAGTAGATAGTTCATAAGAAAGCATTTCATTTCTTTTAACTTCTAAAGCATATGATTTTTGTGCCTCTACAAATTTATCATGTTCATCATACAACAAATCCTCTTGCTTTTCTAAAAGCCTATCCTTTTCATTCAAGGCATCAATCAATTCATTGATTTTATCAATTTTATTTCTATCCAATCCCTTGAACAAGCTAGAGTAATCTATTTCCTCATCGCTAGAATCATCCTCACTTGAAGAAGCATACGTAGAGTCTCGAGTACATACCTTCTTCTCCCTTGCCATAAGGCATGTGAGACGCTCGTTGGGGAAGAGGGAAGACTTGTTGAAGGCGGTGGCAGCGAGTCCTTCATTGTCGGAGTCGGAGGAGGAGCAATCCGAATCCCACTCCTTTCCTAGATGTGCCTCGCCCTTTGCCTTCTTGTATGCCTTCTTCTTCTCCCTCTTGTTCCCCTTTTCCTGGTCACTTTCATTATCGGGACAGTTAGCAATGAAGTGACCAATCTTACCACATTTGAAGCACGAGCGCTTCTCCTTTGTCTTGGTCTTGCTTGGCTGTCCCTTGCGACCCTTAAGCGCAGTCTTGAAGCGCTTAATGATGAGGGCCATCTCCTCATTATTTAGCCCGGCCGCCTCAACTTGCGCCACCTTGCTAGGTAGCGACTCCTTGCTCCTTGTTGCCTTGAGAGCAATGGGTTGAGGCTCGTGGATTGGACCGTTCAACGCTTCGTCGACGTATCTTGCCTCCTTGATCATCATCCGCCCGCTTACAAATTTTCTAAGTACTTCCTCGGGCGTCATCATCGTGTACCTGGGATTCTCACGAATATTGTTCACGAGATGAGGATCAAGAACGGTAAAGGACCTTAGCATTAGGCGGACGACGTCGTGGTCCGTCCATCGCGTGCTTCCGTAGCTCCTTATTTTGTTGATAAGGGTCTTGAGCCGGTTGTACGTTTGAGTTGGCTCCTCTCCCCTTATCATGGCGAATCGTCCAAGCTCGCCCTCCACCAACTCCATCTTGGTGAGCATGGTGATGTCGTTCCCCTCGTGAGAGATCTTGAGGGTATCCCATATCTGCTTGGCATTGTCCAAGCCGCTCACCTTATTGTACTCTTCCCTGCACAAAGATGCTAAGAGAACAGTAGTAGCTTGTGCATTTCTATGAATTTGTTCATTTATAAGCATAGGGCTATCCGAGCTATCAAATTTCATTCCATTCTCCACAATCTCCCATATGCTTGGATGGAGAGAGAATAAGTGACTACGCATTTTGTGACTCCAAAATCCGTAGTCCTCCCCATCGAAGTGTGGAGGTTTGCCAAGAGGAATGGAAAGCAATTGCGAATTCGAACTATGTGGAATACGAGAATAATCAAATGAAAAGTTCGAATTGACCGTCTTCCTGTAGTCGTTGTCGTCGTCTTTTTGGGAAGAAGTGGATTCATCACTATCGTCGTAGTAAATGATCTCCTTGATGCGCCTTGTCTTCTTCTTCTTCCCTTCCTTCCGTCTATGGCCCGAGCCGGAGTCGGTAGGCTTGTCGTCCTTCGGCTCGTTGACGAAGGATTCCTTTTCTTTGTCGTTGATCACGATACCCTTCCCCTTAGGATCCATCTCTTCGGGCGGTTAGTCCCTTTGTGAAGAGAACGGCTCTGATACCAATTGAGAGCACCTAGAGGGGGGGTGAATAGGTGATCCTGTGAAACTTAAACTTATAGCCACAAAAACTTGTTAAGTGTTAGCACGATTATTGCCAAGTGGCTAAAGAGAAGTCTCAACAAAACACAATAACCACAGAAGATCAATCACAGAGAGGGCACAGTGGTTTATCCCGTGGTTCGGCCAAGACCAACGCTTGCCTACTCCACGTTGTGGCGTCCCAACGGACGAGGGTTGCAATCAACCCCTCTCAAGCGGTCCAAAGACCAACTTGAATACCACGGTGTTTTGTTTTGCCTTTCAATATCCCGTGTGCAAGGAATCTCCACAAATTGGAGTCTCTTGCCCTTACAAGTATATGATCACAAAGAAGCACAGAGTAAGGGAGGGAAGCAACACACACAAATCCACAGCGAAACGCGCACACACACGGCCAAGAATCGAGCTCGAATGACTATCTCAAAGTTCTCACTAGAACGGAGCTCGAATCACTTAGAATCACAAACGAATGCGTAGAGACTGAGTGTGGATGATCAAGAATGCTCAAAGGTTGCTTGTCTATCTCCTCCATGCGCCTAGGGGCCCCTTTTATAGCCCAAGGCAGCTAGGAGCCGTTGAGAGCAAATCTGGAAGGTTATCCTTGCCTTCTGTCGTCGGAGGCACCGGACAGTCCGGTGTACACCGGACACTGTCCGGTGCCCGATTTCCTTCCTTAAAAAACACTGCCGACCGTTGCAGACCGTTGCAGATCTGAGAGCTGTTGGCGCACCGGACATGTCCGGTGCACACCGGACAGTCCGGTGCCGTCTTCCGACCGTTGGCTCGGCCACGTGTCCCGCGCAGATTGCGCGGCCGACCGTTGGCCCGGCCGAACGTTGGCTCACCGGACAGTCCGGTGCACACCGGACAGTCCGGTGAATTTTAGCCGTACGCCGTCGGCGAATTCCCGAGAGCGGCCTGTTCGCACCGAGTCAGCCTGGCGCACCGGACACTGTCCGGTGCACACCGGACAGTCCGGTGCTCCAGACCGAACTGACTCTTGGCTGTACACAGCCAAGTCTTTTTCTCTTCTTCTTCTTTCTGTTTCTAACACTTAGACAAGTATATTAGTACACAAAACCAATGTACTAAGGCTTAGAAACATACCTTTACTTCATGATTTGCACCTTTTCATCCATGGACATAAATTCACAATTAAGCACATGTGTTGGCACTCAATCACCAAAATACTTAGAAATGGCCCAAGGGCACATTTCCCTTTCAAGCTCACATACGTTCATCGCTCAACAAGTTGTGGGGAATAATGTGCATGAACTCACCAAAGGTGGGAGCTCACGTGAAGTGTAAGGCTTACCAAAGGAGATGGTTAGAGCTGAGCATTGCTTTTAAAGTTGGTCAAAATTTTATTAGCAATTACTAAGTATAAGTAAATACCAACCCAATTAAGTAGTAGAACAAAAGTAACAACATCACCTGCGATGCAATGCATATGACAAATTGAATTTAGTTCCATAATTTAATCATGTGAGGGTCCGAGCTGCTCATGACCGTGAGCACGACTAGTATACCAGTTTTACGCTCTGCAGAGGTTGCGCATCTTTACCCACAAGTCATGTTACCCATCTGCCAAGGGATCGCGACTTCCCATACACCTCTACAGAGGAGGCGAGGCAGGGTAACACTACGAGGCCTTTACAAAGTTCCACTAGCTTCAGAAAACCCGCTACAGTTTATAGGAAGTTCCAATGCAGGAATCCCTTGCAGGACCGCCATCGCAGCAAAATCCTCCCGAGGGCCTCCCTACACTGACCACTCCCCTACTGCCCTTGCCCCTTTCGGGTAAGGTAGTCTTCCACTAGCTTTCCTAATTAATCAGCCAAGGGGTCCCATTTCTCCCTTGTGGTAGCACTGTTTTCCCGGGTGGTCGCTCCATGTTCCAATTAACATAATGATCTTATCATGAACAGTAATAATAAACATATAATAAAAGTGTGATCATGAATAATGTACCTTCATACCCAAAACCACATAAAGCACTAGCAAGTACTACCCAAAAGGTTTAGTGGTAAACAAGGTATAAAGATAGACAAACTAGGGTAACCTATTGGGTCCCATCAAAATTAACCTATGCAGATCATTATGATTAATTAGAACATGAGTGGGTAAAAAGAAGTGATCAAGGGCACAACTTGCCTGGGACTTGAGATTCCAGGTACCAGGATGATCTTCAGGTGACACGTGTCCTCACGCTAGTCGTAGCATTACAAACAAACAGTATATAGGAAAAATTAACATTACACCAAACATAAGAATACATTGCATAATAATAAACTACGCGCCGATACGAGATCGTAGGAACGAGAATCACTAAATTCGGAGCTACGGATATTGAGTTATGAATTTCTGATATCAATTAGCACCTAGAATAGATTAATTCAATTGAGAAATTTTAATTCAAGTTTCATGGTTAAACAAAGGTACTAGGTGATAAACAATATTAATACAAAATTAATGCCACTAAAATAAATTAATTTGGAGTTAAAATGAATTAATTATGAATTAAACAAGTTTTAAGATTTATTTTTATACTAAAAATCAATTTCTAATATTAATTATCTAGTTTCTCTGCTATCTGGACTGCGCGCCAAATTTCTGGAAAGTGCAGGGGCTGGCTTGCAAGTTTTCCTAGACTCAGTGAACACCCAGAGAGGACTGCGGGTTCATTTAAATGAAGTTCAGGGGCTCTTTTGAAAGACAGCAAGGGCCAAAGGGTTACGCAGAAATCCTGGCCGTTGGATCTAAAATTGAGGGCGCAGATTAGACACTACTTAAAACGAACCGGTATGTTATATGAACTGTTGGATCAGGGATCCACGATCCACAGTTCGCGACACCCTATTCTCCCCATAGCCGCTGGATGAAGCAACTACGGTTCGGATTTAATACCGCCCATAGTCAACCCTCATCCGCCAGATTCCAATCCTAGCTCTAATCTCCTCCGCCCATATCAGATCGGACGGTCGTTGTTCGTCTTCCCCCCCCCCCACCAACCAAGCAGGGGTGCTCCGCCATGACCGTGCGGTGGAGATGAACGACCGTGACCCCAATCGGCCTCCCCCAAGCACCACTGTCAAATTGAACGAAGCTACACGGTGTGCGCGGCATCACGGTCACAATGGATGTATTCTTACCGGCATTAAGGTGTGGATGAAGCTTGGCCACGGCGCACGGCGGAGCAGAGCGACGGTAAGGAATTCCGGCCACCTCCGTTCATCAATCGTGCCTGCCGAGGCATCCACACCCACCAGAGTTCCTCGACGAAGGTCCCCCAACCAAGCTCTCCCAACGACAGAGCACAGGGCCTATACGGCGGCGGTCATGGCGGTGAAAGCGAGCGTTGGCGAGGAATTCACCGATCGCTGTGGCCACCCACGCCAAATTGGGGGTCGCCCCAGCACTCAAGCGTCCCGGAGAAGCTCCCGGCCGGTTGACGGTGCCTCAATGTCGATAGACAAGCAGGTCCACGGCGGCGCGCCTTCTTCCACCCGCCACCCATGTTTTCTGCTTCTGTTCCCAGTTATCAGCATGGCGATGGGGGGGTCGTGGCCTTGCGCCTTTATAGCACCGCCGCGGAGTCCGGCAAGAGAGGGGGAGGGGCCACGAACGATTCGGAGTTCGTTTCGGTGAGCTCACGCGAGATGCGGTCAAGTTTGTTGCGCGCTGCCTGCGGATTCGCGTTTTGGGGAGGAAGGACAATCTGTCAAGGCGGCCCAGTGATCAGTGTCCGATCGCAGGTGAGAATGACAGCATGGGTCCACAAGCAGTGCCAGTGGCATCATACGCGAGACCTGCGTGTGGGACCCACCTACCAGTGCGTGATGTGGATGGCTGGCGCGAGGTGGTCAGTTGGGCCAGGGGCGCGCACGAGAGGCTAAGCTGGGCCGGCCAACGGGGAATTCGGCCCAGGTAGGTATAGGTGAGCCACTTTTCTTTTCTTTTATAAATTTTCTGCTTTGTTTTCAAATTCCAGATTTTATGTATTCAAACCAAAGTCAATTTTTATTTTGGATTTCAGTTCTCCAAAAATCAAACATAACCCTAATGGACATTTAAACTCTACTGTTTATCATATTATTATTTGTTTTATTTAGATGAACACTTCAATAATGGAATATACACATGGTATTTATTTATTTACTTAGAAAACATAACTTGGAATGCACACTTAGAAAAGATAATCTTCATTACATATCTGCTTAGGAGAAGTTAATACATAATGTCCCATAAATTATTTTAGTTCAACTATATTTTAAGGGGCGTATTATTTGTATAGTTTATAAAGGAAAGAGTAAGTAGTTTGAAAGTCTCTCTTTTATTTGTTGCTCCAACCTTTTAGTTTTAAGTTTTAGAGATAAATCTTGATTACCAAATTCTTAGTTATCATTATGTGTTTAGTTTAGAGAGATATGTTTTTTTAAAAGGAATAAAATTGTTATTGGAAGTCATTTCCCAAAATAGAATTTTAGGTGCTACAAGTACATATTGATCGGTAGGCTCCAACATGATGTTCTGCTCTGTGTAAAATCAGTGCAAGAACGGGCATTCTGGATGTGCAAAGTGCTGCATCCGCACGGACGGTAAGTGTTGGACCTGCTCCGAGCGCATTGGCAACAATAGCTCTCTCTCCCTCTCCCTCTATCTCTCTAGAAAGTCATGTAAAATTACATGCTTCGGTTTGTCGCTAACAATAATCAATTACATGACATGTCCTAACAATAATCAATTACATGACAACTATATAATCTAGGGAGCTATTGTTCTGCCTTGTCCATCGTGGCGTACCTAGGGCATCGAATTGCGTGGGATGCTTCGCTCAACGTTCCTTATCTTGGTTGGATGGTCTATGAAAAGAGACATGTCGTTGAACTGGTTAAAATCCTCTAAATCAGATACACCATCAACTCCTATAGCTTGTTGTTTTCCAGGAAAAACTACATGCTTCGGTTTGTCGGTGCTTTTCTTCTCATTGTTAGAAATGATCTGTTCAGCATAGAAGACCTGTGCAGCACGATTAGCAAGGATCCATGGGTCATCTTTGTAACCTACCTTACTTAGATCAAGAACTCTGACACCATAGTTGTCTACCGTGACATGTTTGTCTTCAACCCGTTGACATCGGAAAACCGAGATCTGAAATGTACCATAGTCTAGTTCCCATATGCCCTCAATAAAGCCAAAATATGTAATAATCTCACCAGTTTCATCATCTATGGCCTCGCATCGAACACCACTGTTTTGTGACATGCTCTTTTTGTCCTTGGACTTTGTACAAAATGTGAATCCACTAATGTCATAGGTTTGCCATGTTGTGACCTGGCGTGAAGGTCCAGATGCCAACCCCTTGCTGGTTTTTTCTTCTATTGTTTCTCCACGTGGAATGTCCTTCACCATTAGCCATGTGTTGAACCGCTGCTTATGTTTCTTCATTACCCAATCAGCCGTATGCCCAGGATTTTGCTCGTGAAGCTCATTGATGTGTTGTTGGATAAATGGCTCTATTATCGCTAGCTGATGTAGGATGCTGTGATGTGCCTCAAGTACTGTATTGTAATCTGGTGGGATGAAAGATTTCCGTCCCATCCTCCCGCTTCCATACAATCTACCCTCGTGTCGTGACGGAGGCAGACCTATTGCAACCTGATCTTTTAGGATACTATTGCAGAATGGACCTCCGGACTCAATGGCCTCTTCGGTACAGTACCCCTCTATCATGGATGCCTCGGGACGAGCACGGGTTGATACATAGCCATTCAGTATTGACATGAAACGCTCGTACGTCCACATTTCATGCAAGTACATAGGACCCAATGCCTCTATTTGTGGCACCAAGTGCACCACAAGGTGCACCATAATATCAAAGAACGATGGAGGGAAACACATCTCAAACTGTGCTATTGTCTCCACTGCGAATTCCTGAAGAGATGCCAACTCATCACGGTCAATTACCTTTTGTGAAATTCTGTTGAAAAAGTAGCACAACCGTGTGATTGCCATCTTTAAAAACAAGGGATTTATAGCCCTGATGGCAATAGGTAGGAATGTAGTCAGCATGACATGACAATCATGTGAGTTGTAGTTGGTGACTATCAGGTCTTTCATTGACACAATACTTCGTATGCTAGAGCAGAATCCGGATGGGACTTTCAAATTCTTAAGCCAAACACACATCGCATGTTTCTCATCTACATTGAGATTGTAGCTTGCCGCTGGGAGATGATACTTCCCATTTTCTTGAAGAACAGCATGTAGTTCCTTTTTTATGCCTAAATTTACCAAGTCCATGCGTGAATTGAGCCCTTCTTTTGTTTTGCCCTTTATGTCTAGTAAGGTGCCAATTATGCTTTCAAACACGTTCTTCTGAACGTGCATACCATCGATCGCATGCCGCACATCTAACTCTTTCCAGTAAGGCAAGTACTCGAAGAAAATAGACTTTTTCTTGAATATAGCCCCCGGAGCTGGTTTGACATCTTTCCTTGTTTTTCCGTCTTTTGTCTTCTTCCCGAAAACAAACTTGATATTCTTGACTATTTCAAAAACTCTATGACCTTTATTGTTACCCGATGGAGCAGTAGAATGTAGTTCACCATTATTGTCAAAGTACTTATCCATCTTTCGCATGCGGTACCTGTGTCCTTCCAATAAAAAGCGTCTGTGCCTCATGTACACTATCTTCTTAGATGCAGTAAGGGACACGTAAGCAGTTTCATCAATGCATACTGTGCAGCCAACCTTTCCTTAAACTGGCCTGATAATGTGAAGAGTGCAGGGTAATCGTTGATCGTAACAAAAATAATTGCTCTCAGCGTGAATGAATCTTTACGATACTCATCCAACATTTGAACACCCGTTACCCACAATATTTTCATATCCTCCATTAAGGGCTCTAAAAATACATCCATATCAACTCCAGGTTGTGTAGGTCCAGAAATAAGCATGGTTAGCAAAATGTACTTCCGTTTCTGCATCAACCATGAAGGAAGGTTGTATATGGTGAGGATCACTGGCCATGTGCTATGCTTGCTGCTCCTTTCAGCAAATGGATTCATTCCATCATTACTCAGTGCGAACCTAACATTTCTTGGTTCATCGGCAAAGTCTCGGTGGTTCTCATTGAAATCTTGCCACTGCTTCCCATCGGCTGGATGTCGAAGCTTCCCATCGTTTTTGTGCTCATTAGAAGCATGCCAGCTCATAAGTTTGGCATCCTCAGGGTTAGCGAACAAACACCTCAATCGATCGACGACGGGGAGGTACCACATCACCAAAGCAGGAATCTTTTTGAGCGCATAATAGTCTACTTCTTCTTTTTCTTTGCTCGTGGATTTTGAAGTCTTCTTTTTGGCTTTCTTTCGCTTCTTCCCTTTAAAAACAGATGCAACACACTCTTCCTCTCGATAGTCTTTATTCATCTTGTACCTACTTGCACCACAGTTTGGGCAGCTCTCCAAGTCTTTATAATCATCACCTCGATAAAGGATACAGTGATTTCTACACGCGTGGATCTTCTCCACGCCCATAGTGAGTGGACTGATTAGTTTCTTTGCATAGTACGTGTTAGCAGGCACTTTGTTCTCCTTTGGAAGCATGTCTGCGACAATACTCAAGAACGCATCGAAGCCAGCATCAGACAGACCATATCTAGCTTTTAACATCAACAACTTTAACACAGACCGGAGCGTCGTGAACTCTTTGGTACAGCCCTTAGACTCGTCATACAAAGGCTCTTCTGCTGCCTTCTTCAGGGACTCCATACCTTTCATGAAGAACATCGATGGATCTGTATGACGACGCAACATTGCCTCTAACAACTCTGCATCTTCCTCGTCCATAACATTTGGCAGAACATGGGTTCTTTCACGTTCATTTCCTCCGGCGTAACCATGATCAGTAACATTTGGCACTACATGTTCGCTCTGTGGAAGAGGTTGTTGTGTCTCGTGAACAAACTGAAAGCTGTCGTCGATGTTCGCAGGGTTTCCAGCAGTATAAGGCGAAGAGCTACCCTCTCCATGCTTTGTCCAAATTATGTAATCCTTCACAAATCCTCGGCATACCAGATGAGATATGATTTGTTCTGTGTCATCAAATACAACAGCATTTTTGCAGTCCATGCATGGACAATATATGTGCTTTGTCTTTGTTCTCCAAGCATGGTTCTTAGCGACAACAATAAACTTATGGACCTCAGATATGTATGATGGATCTAGCCTTGATAAGTTATACATCCAGGATATCCTCTCCATCATCACCTGTAAAAAAGTAACATAAAACACATGGTGAAACCCTATATCCTCTCTCCTCTTGCAGTGTTTAAATACTACGTCGTCTCCTGGCTTCGCGTATCTCATCACCATTGGTGTGAAGTTCTTTCACAAGTATCAGATCTGGTAAACATCTTTCCAAGTTCTTTCACAACATGTTCTTTGAAGATGATGCTTGTTTCTTACGGCCTGATATGTATATATTAGTCGAATAGTCCTCCCTGCTTTTATTTTACCTCGCGTTCTAGGTGATAAACCATGACCGGGAAAAAGACCACGGCTTCTCTATAGAGGATGAGGAAGAGGCAGGCTTCTCTACGTACGGCGGCACTCCAAAGAAAGCCAAGGTGGTGGTGGAGGATGAGGAAGAGGCGGGGTTGGAGGATGAGGAAGAGGCGACTGTGACACTATCCATGGAGAAGGACGAGCTGGAGTGCGACATCTGCTACCTACCCTTCCAGTCCGAAGTTTTCATGGCAAGTCAGATTACCATGCATGTATATATACAGTACATATTGATCGGTAGGCTCCAGCATGATGCTCTGCTCTGTGTAAAATCAGTGCAAGAACGGGCATTCTGGATGTGCAAAGTGCTGCATCCGCACGGACGGTAAGTGTTGGACCTTCTCCGAGCGCATTGGCAACAATAGCTCTCTCTCCCTCTCCCTCTCCTCTCTAGAAAGTCGTGTAAAATTACATGCTTCGGTTTGTCGCTAACAAAATGTAGTTAGACTACTTTATCTCTTCCAATAAAAGTAGTTAGACTACTTTATCTCTAACACATGGTGAAACCTTATATCCAAAATGTGGCTAAAATGGAGGAAAAATGAACAAAATTTGGCAAAAGAAACATAAGCCAAACTTTCCTAGCAACTAATAAACAAAAAAATTTAATACCCAAACCTATCTCTAACACATGGTGAAAGCCTAGTTTCAAAATGTAGTTAAAATTGAGCAAAAATAAACAATAACTGACAATTGAAACATAATTAAACCAACCTTCCATACAACACATTCACCATTCATTAAGCTTGTGTTATGGATAAACTTATTTGAGAACTAAACATGAAAAAGGAGAGGGAATAGAGAAAAACTAACCATCTTAAGCAACCTCATTTGAGGAAATAGAGAAAATTACCTAGCTATACTCTTCTCTCTCACATGTAAAACCCTAGATCCAAAATGTGGCTAAAATTGAGCAAGAATGAACAAAAATTGACAAAGAAACATAAACCAACCTTTCTTATCCACCTTCTTCCAAGAAATGAAGACCAAAACCTCCACTCTTATATTTTTGTGAAATCTGGACCACCAAAATCGCCTCCAATGGAAGCTGGCTGCGAGCATACAGTTCACTGTCGCGGGTAAGAAGAGGGGTATTTATAATAGACAGTTCACTGGCGGTTGGCTTGAAAAACCGCCAGTGGAAACCTATTTCCACTGCGGTTATCTTAACACAACCGCCAGTGGAAATAGGGTATTTCCACTAGCGGTTCTCTTACATCAACCGCCAGTGGAAATTGGTTTCCACTGGCGGTTCTGTTACACCACCCACTGGCGGTTGTGTTAAGATAACCGCCAGTGGAAATAGGTTTCCACTGGCGGTTCCCAAGCCGGGCCCACCTTGTTTTTTTACTGGCGCGCGATAACTGAAACCGTCAGTGATAATTTATGGGTGCCGCAGGCTATGAGCTCTTTTCTACTAGTGGAGGTGAGCGCCACTAGTAGAAAAAGGGTCAACACCTGCGGGACGATATATTTTTACAGACGGATCCGGTTATCCACCGACTGTGCTATTTCTAGTGGCGGTTCCTTAAGAAAACCGCCACTAGAAATCGTATTTCTACTGGCGGTTCCTTAAGAAAACCGACACTACAAATCATGGATTTCTACTGGCGGTTTTCTTAAGGAACCGCCAGTAGAAATACGATTTCTAGTGGCGGTTTTCTTAAGGAACCGCCACTAGAAATCATTTTTATCCTTAGTTTTTCGAGTTTTTCAAACGACCTCGTATGACAAAACCACCAAAATAAAAGTTGTAGATCTCTAAAAGTTATGAAACTTTGTAGTTGACAACTTTTTTATTTGAACTCATTTCGGTTCTCAAAAATTGAATCTAAGTATGTCAAATTTAAAATTCAAATTTTGCAAACTACTTCGGATGAAAAAAGTGTCAAAATAAAAGTTGTAGAACTTCAAAAGTTATTTATCTTTGTAGTTGACAACTTTTTTATTTGAATTCGTTTAGGTTCTCAAATAAGCAATTTACACCCAAATGATTGTAATATGTGGAGAAAACAACTACAAACTAGACACAAGGCATGTCATAGACGGAGTGGTAGTGGAGGGTACGCGCGAGGGTGAGGTCTACGCTTCGATTACTAACAACCGCGTAGCGCGCGAAAAATGCCGCGACTTGTGACTTGCGACTTCGACGGAGACGGGCGGGTGGGGTGGTTAATACAAATAAATTTTTTAGCTATTTTTAAAATCTGTTTTATGTTTCCTGGAAACGATTTGCACTGGCGGTTTTATTACGTCGACCGCCAGTGAAAATCGATTTTCACTGGCGGTTTTATTACCCGCCTGTAAAAATGATGATTTTTACTGGCCCCTAGCACTGGCGGTTACGATAAACGCCACTAAAAATATGTTTACGACCGCCAGTATAGATCTTCTCTGTACTAGTGCGCATTATATCAATTGAAAACGCATACCTGTTATGGTAGTAGATGCAGTCCTTTTAAACGAATTTTGCAGTAGGTGGAAGATTGTGAACACCCTGTAATAACTAGGAATGAACTTATTAAAATTTGTTGTGTCGATGTTCAGGAGTATCAAGGAGGAAAGCAGGGAAAAAAATAGGGGCATCTCCACATAAAACAACAGTATCAGCACAAAGGATATTTCTTTTCTTTTTTTATCTTGAATGCATCGCCGATATCTTTTTTGTATTTGGGTGTATATATGTTTACCCAAATTTGTGTGTGTGTGTGAGGATTTGTATATGTAGAGACATGTACACAGCAGGATACATGGATGCATAATTGTTTGTAATAAAATATAAGTGGCAGATTGCTTCTATTTTGCGTGTGTGTGAGGATTTGTGTATGCATAGACATGTACACAATAGGATACATGAATGCATAATTGTTGTGTAATAAAATATTAGTGGCAGATTGCTCCTATTTTTTCAACGAATAGCACATTTGGGAAGCATGAAGCTTTGTACATTTTTACTATCCGAGTAGTGATACCTGGTACTTTAGGGCCGGGCTGTATAGCGCTTGAGAAGCAAGCTCTTATTTTGCACCTGCGTGATCTTCTTTCCCTCGAGTGAGCAGCGACAGCAGGCCGGCTCGCTGATCGCTCGCGATCAGCAGCCTTTGCGCTAGAGCAGCAGCTCCGAGCTCCAATGTATCGAAGGTTTCAATCGCTAGGCACATTTTAATCAGAGGCATTGAACAACGATGGTATGGTTCACAAACCAAAAATCCTATCTCCTCTCTATCCGCTCGTCCTCTCCACACGAGGGAGCCATGTAAGCTCTCCGCCCTTCGCTTTGCCGCAGCTCCACCATTCAGATCCGACATGGACTAACTTCCTCTCGTCGAGGTCACGGAGAAGAGCGAGGGCGAAGGCGACATTCACGGTAGCAAATATTCGAGAGATTGGAAAACCCTAGATGCCGGTCTACTCTACTGAGGAAGAAGAAAAGACCATAAGGTGTTGGACGAACCAGCTTCGGAGTTCCGACATGGGCTGACTCCCTGTCGTCTGGGTCAGGGAGAAGAGTGAGAGCAGACCATAAGGTGTTGGACGAACCAGCTTCAGAGTTCCGACATGGGCTGACTCCCTGTCGTCTGGGTCAGGGAGAAGAGTGAGAGCAAGGGCGACATTGACAGCGGCGAAGATGGAGAGACCGGAAAACCCTAGATACCGGTATACGCTATTAACGAAGAAGAAAAGGCCATAAGGTGTTAGACGAACCTGTACAAGTTGTGGAGGCGAATGTAGCGCACAAGGAGCGAGGACGCACGGCTGCTGGTCTCCGGTGTCGTCGTCGTCGTTTGAGAGGAGGCCCTTTTGGGAGACCGAGGTGAGGTATTCGTGCATCCCAAAAATCCTATCTTCTGGAAGGCTGTAGGCGTAGGTAGGCTGAGAAGGAATTGCGTCCATTGATTAGAAATCGTGTGCACGGTTTTTTTTTTATGCCGACGTAGTAGGCTGAGAAGGAACTGCGCCCGTTGATTAGAAATCGTGTGCACGGGTTTTTTTTATGCCGACGTGGACGAACGACATCACACGTTTGCGCCGCAGTTTGCAAAGTAGTAATAGTAATGGCAAAGAGACGGTAGAAGAGCACACGTTCCCATCACTGTGTTTCTTTCAGTAACCTGTTGGCAGAGCACACAACTGTAGTCATCTAGGTGTGCATTCTTTTCCTCCGCGACGTATTTCTCTTGTGCTTGGTCTGTGGTTCCTTCTGTGCACATACATGACAATGACGCATGGGGTATGAAAATGAATGATGAAGGCAGATGCCCCTGTTTTACTCCATGTAGCAAAGCCTGCCAAGCATGGTCCTTTCAGGTGGAGCGGAGAGACTGCCATGTTGGGCAGAGACAGCAACCATGCTGGGCATGCATGCTTGGAATCCAAGTCTCAGATTCAGAAGCAAGCAGACCAAAGCTTCAAGCCTTGGCATCATTTCCCTTTTGCGCAGGTGCGCGCCTTGGCTTTGCTTCCAAGCAATGCCCATGCAGCAGCTAGCAGAACACGATCGATGCGTATATATATACGTGCATGCATTGTGTTTGTTTCATCCATCCCGAGCAAGCAAGTAATATGGCTTGGTCTTGTGCTCGTCCGATGAGCATCGCCCTCGCTGCCGTCCTCCTGCTGTGCGGCGGCGCGAGGCTGCAGCAGGGGGCGGAGGCGCGCCCCCACCACATGGACGACGACAGCAGCATCGACATGGACCGCGGCAGCGACGACTTCTTCTCCATCGTGGGGTACTCGCCGGAGGACCTGACGCAGCACGACCGGCTCGTCAGGCTGTTCGAGGAGTGGGTGGCCAAGTACCGCAAGGCGTACGGCAGCTTCGAGGAGAAGCTGCGCCGGTTCGAGGTGTTCAAGGACAACCTGCACCACATCGACGAGGCCAACAGGAAGGAGGTCACCAGCTACTGGCTGGGCCTCAACGCCTTCGCCGACCTCACCCACGACGAGTTCAAGGCCACCTACCTGGGCCTCCTGCCGAAGAGGACCAGCGGTGGCCGGTTCAGGTACGGCGGCGTGGGCGACGGCGACGACGAGGTGCCCGCGTCCGTGGACTGGCGGAAGAAGGGCGCCGTGACGGAGGTCAAGAACCAGGGGCAGTGCGGCAGCTGCTGGGCCTTCTCGACGGTGGCGGCCGTGGAAGGGATCAACCAGATCGTGACGGGCAACCTCACGTCGCTGTCGGAGCAGCAGCTGGTCGACTGCAGCACCGACGGGAACAACGGGTGCAGCGGCGGCGTCATGGACAACGCCTTCTCGTTCATCGCCGCCGGCGCCGGGCTCCGCTCCGAGGAGGCGTACCCGTACCTCATGGAGGAAGGGGACTGCGACGACAGGGCCCGCGACGGCGAGGTGCTCGTCACTATATCCGGGTACGAGGACGTGCCGGCCAACGACGAGCAGGCGCTCGTCAAGGCCCTCGCCCACCAGCCCGTCAGCGTCGCCATCGAGGCGTCCGGGAGGCACTTCCAGTTCTACAGCGGGGTACGTACGGCAAACTCTGATTGCATTTGCAGCTGGACTGGACTGGGCCATTGATGATCTCTGATTGCACGATGCATGCAGGGCGTGTTCGATGGGCCGTGCGGGTCGGAGCTGGACCACGGCGTGGCTGCGGTGGGCTACGGCAGCAGCAAGGGGCAGGACTACCTCATCATCAAGAACTCGTGGGGCACCCACTGGGGCGAGAAGGGCTACATCCGCATGAAGAGGGGCACCGGCAAGCCGGAGGGCCTCTGCGGCGTCAACAAGATGGCATCCTACCCGACCAAGGACCATTGATGGATCATGGACGACGGAGATCATATCTATCTTCCCTTCCCTTTCATCCGACTCTTTCGATTTCCATCGTTTGCCCCCTTTTCCTGAATGTGTGTGTTTTTTTATATATTACTGTGTCAAGTAATTTCTCGATGGATCGATCGAGCTAGGAAGAACGACAAACATGCACTCAAGCACGAGCGCAGCAATGTCATCTTTCTCTTCATTTGGTGCGTTGAAATGACGGATATCAAATAAAGTGGTTTATTTTTTGTCTTGCTGGTGCAAATACGTATGCATTTTTTTTTCTATATCCATTTTTCGAGTTTGAGTCTCTATATTGCATCCCAAAGTTTGCATGTGAGTTTATATGTGAAATGAATGCGCGGCAGAAACACCAAATGTTATTTTTTTTCTGGATTACCCGGATCAGTTTACCAGGGTATGGCACTAGCGGTCCTACCGGTAAAGGCATCAGTGGGCGGATCCAGGATAAAACAAGAGTGAGTGCACTTTTACAAAAATAAGTACTAAAATATTAGAGCAGAGGTATCTAAATTGTGCTGAGCAGGAGACCCTATGGTAAAAATTTAGACGCTACGACTTGCAACAGATAAATGAGCGGAGCCAGAGACCCTCACTCTTGACTACCTAGGTTCGCCGCGGGGGGGGGGGGGGGGGGGGGGGGTTGTGAAGGATGTGTATATAGGATACTCGAGATACATCAATAGTCGAGCGCTGGAAGAGAAAGACGAATCCAGACTTGGACTTGGACTCGATAACTCGAACTTGGTACAAAAACTTGGACTCGGATCCAATGGGAGTTTGGCCCACTCATCGAAACTAGATCAACATGTGCAAAAAATAAGAAAATTAAAGTCGACACTTTTCCTTACGCTAGAAGGCTTCTAGTTATGGTGTTCTTGTATACTAAGGGAACCTATATGTAATCTCGGAGAATATAACTCCTAGATGGTAGGCCGAACTATAAGAACAAATCTTAGTCTATCACACATACTTAGTATCATTCTTGTCCTCCTTCGACATAAAAGGAGGGGTAAAGCACCTCGCAAGAAAAAGGGGAATAGTTATCGGGAAACTAAACGTAGTGTATTATCTTGCACGAAAGCCAAAACTAATATAAAATTTGTTGAATATCAAAATGACCTTGATCAGATGAAAAGGTGACACGTAGCATTCCAACTGTGTGGAGTCGCACTGATCGAGCGTAGATTGGTACCGACTGCCAATTTGACTGAATCCCGATATTCCCCTCTCAATCCTTGATATTCGTACTTTCTGTCCATATTTAAAATACCTCCGTTTGAGAGATTCTTCACAATATTTTATCTTATCTGCAACCATTCTTCATATCCATCTCCTCATTTACTTTTTAGCTGAGATGTTTGATTTTTCTAAGTAGTTTTTGGGGTTTTTAAAATCTATATAATATTTTTAGTACGATGATACACATTGTTATTAGATAATTAAATTTAAAAGAATTAATTTAATGCAATAATTAATGAATGTGGAAGATTCGGGGCTCTCCATTTATTAGGCTCACTCCAACAAAGGCATGCAAATCGGACAGCTATCTGTACTTTTGGCTGGTGTCTGTAGTTTAACTGTCCAGCCATACTCTAGATCTTTCCAACAGCACAGCCATCCATACGTTCAGCTAGAATAGAGTAGACGCTGGGCCCAGTGATCAGTCAACAATGAAGAATTTAGCTGTCGGTCATAGTACCAATTAATATGGCTTTTTTCTCTCCTACATTTCATTTTGCCGGTCCCGTTTAGCTGTTGTGTTGGAAGAAGAATTGCACTTCCACAGTGACTCCATAGCAGCTATTTTAGCTTTGTCTCGCCGAATGGTTGGAGTGATCCTTACGGCGTGACCTTCACCCTCGCGAGATACAATGACGGGAGGAAGGAGGCGACGATGTTCAGTGAACTATTGGAGCAGACCCTATCGCCGCGATTGGTACATCAACCAACCGATCTGGCGATCGGACGCGTGATGGCATTGCACCGTCCCGGACGATAGCGTCTGTGACTGTGCCATCCCATCCCGCGTTGATATGGTGGGCCCGGGCAAAGGAGGGAGGTGGCGAGAGTCGGAGGAGCAAATGAAATTTGGTAGTCAATTAGGGGGCGTCGGAGTTGGACTCGATTGCGTCCCTTAGAGCAACTCCAGTAGTTCTCTAAAATACTTTCTAAATCAATAATTTAGATAGTTTTTGTGACTTATTTTTTACGTGGATAGATACAAAACAAAATTACAACCTATATTTAGAGAACTATTGGAGAACTCATATTTTTTTACTCCAAAAGCCATTTAGCAACTTCTTAAATCTGTGATTTAGAGAGCTAAAATTTATATAAATATTGGAGTTGCTCTTACCGCTGCGTAGGGGTGAAAAAGGGTACTGATTCGGCACAATTTTTCGGATATTGATACATGTATTTTTTATCCTGGATAGATATGGATATTACTGGATGAAAAGTTTACCGAATACGGGTTAAATATAGAACATCCAATACCTGATAAATACCCGAAAATACAAGGACAGATATGGGTACTCAGGAGCTGGGTACCGGTACCTGGTGTCGCTTGGCTGACCCAGCCTCCGTACCCACGGCGACTGGCCAGGGGGCTGTATGAGGGAAGTGCTGTTGTTTCCCTTTTTTTGCTTTCATGAAGTATCTCAGTTTGTTTTTATAAATTAGTAAAATGCCCATACTAACAATATAATAAAAATAATTCTAATCGAAATGAAGTTGTTGACGCCTTTTTGGAGCGCCAAACACTCAACAAAAACCGTGGCGGTGCCCTCTGCACAGGGGCGGACAGTCCGCACGCTGGGGCCGGACGGTCCGCGGCCTGGTACGAGGCGCGGTGGTGCTCTCTGCGCAGGGGCGGACTGTCCGCGGCCTGGGGCCGGACGGTCCGCGACCTAATGCGCGGCTAGGGCTCCTGCCTGACGGCCAGACGGTCCGCGCCCTAGGGCCGGACGGTCCGCGCGTACACAGGGGCGGCAGAAGATCGCCGGCGGTGCCTGGATCTCGCTCCCGGGAGGGACCCCGTCGGAGAGTAGAGATCCTAGGTGGTGTCTAGGCTCGGGCCGGCCGACCTAGACTCTTCTAATCGACGTAGAGTCGAGGAGAGGCGGAGAATTTGGAGATTGGAAGACTAAACCTAAACTAGACTAGAACTACTCCTAGGATAAAATGTAAATTGTATTGATTGAAGGTTCGATTCGTTGTCTCAAATCGGCCGTAGACCTCTCTATTTATAGAGGAGGAGGGCTGGACCCATTACAAACAAATTTCCGAGTGAATCCCGCTAATTTAGCTAACAGTCGTAGCACAAAACTCGGAACCCTAAACCGCTCTGCGTACGCGCGGACCGTCCGGCCCCCAGGCGCGGACCGTCTGGACCGCGGACCGTCCGGCCTCAGGACCGGACCGTCCGCCCTGCTCAAAATGGGCTCCAACATATGCCCCCCTGCCTTTTGGTGGAGCTGAGCGAACCAAAAGCATCTTAACACGATGTGATTACATCAGTTTTCTTAAGCATTTTGCCACATACTGGGATGATACTGTTTGAGGAAACGCCCATTTAAAGCCTTAGGCAAATCTTTGCCTTGTAATGTTTGTAGCAAATAGGCGTTACCAGACATCACCTGTTTCACTTTATAAGGACCCTCCCAGCTTGGCGACCATTTCCCGAACTTTCGGTCTTTATTCCTTAGAGGCAGAATGGTCTTCCACACCAAGTCTCCTACTTGAAATGATTTTGCTTTGACCTTCTTGTTGTAGGCCCTGGCTACTCTGATCTTGTCCTTTTCTATTGCTCCCAAAGCTATCATCCTCTTGTCAGTCACCTCATCAATATTATCCATCATTGAATTATAATAATCAGTAGTAGTTAAATCATTTTGTCTGGCAAACCTGACAGCATTCAAACTTATTTCCACAGGCAACACTGCTTCCTGCCCATAGACAAGCTCAAAAGGAGATATTTCAGTAGCACTATGTTTAGATATTCTATGAGCCCACAAAGCTTCAGACAAAATCTTATGCCAATGTTTAGGATTATCAGATACCTTCTTTTTTATCAAATTAATCAATGTCCTATTACTAGACTCGGCCTGTCCATTGGCCTGAGCATAATATGGAGACGAATTAAGCAGCTTAATTCTGTATAATTCAGCAAGTTCACGTACCTCTTTTGCCATAAAAGAAGTCCCTTGATCTGTAGTCAAGGTCTGGGGAATGCCGAATCTATGAATAATATGCTCAGTTATGAACTCAATTACCTCCTTGTGTGTCATGTTTTTCAGAGCAACGACGTTAGTCCATTTGGTGAAATAGTCAGTGGCAACTAACACAAATCGATGCCCTTTTGATGATGAAGGATGAATTTCTCCAATAAAGTCTAATTCCCATCCTCTGAACGGCCAAGGCTTGATGATAGGATGTAATTCGGCTGCAAGGACCAACTGTAGGTCACCGAATTTTTGACACACTTGGCAACCCTTGTAGTACATGAAACAATCAGCTATCATACTAGGTCAATAAAAACCAGACCTTCGCAACAACCACTTCATCTTTGGAGCTGATTGATGAGTACCACAAATCCCTTCATGTACTTCGGCCATGGCTAATATAGCATCATCTGGGCCCAAGCACTTAAGCAGAACGTCGTTAACTGTTCGGCAGTAGAGTTCATCACTCATCAAGACATACTTGAAAGCTGTTCGCCGAATGTTCTTATCTGTTCTAATATTGGGATTTCGCAAATAATTAAGTATAGGTGTCCTCCAATCACTTGCATCGGCTTCATTGTCAGCCGAATCGATTAAGAGAACATCTCTGGTAATCCCGGACGGTCCGGCGCCATCACGCGGACGGTCCGCGACCTGGGAATTTGGCTCTGCACTGGTTATCAGATTTTCAGTTTTGTGAAATTTCCCTCTCTTTATCCGATAACCTGATGCATCTTGGGCCAAATCGTTAGCTCTATGATTCTCAACTCTAGAGATATGCCGAATACTGAATTCGTCAAAAGAATGAATTATGCTCCAACATTTCTCAAGGTAACTATTTAGAGTACCGTCAAAACATTGATATTCTTCTGACACTTGTTGGACAACCAGCTGAGAATCACCAAATACCTTCACATGTTTTACTCCCATACTATTTAAAAGTTCTAAGCCGAATAGGAGGGCCTCATATTCAGCTTGATTATTAGTGCAATAAGTTTTCAATCGGCTAGAGAAGTCAAAGGAGACATTACTTGGTGAAACAAGCACAATGCCAATTCCTTGCCCTTCATTGCAAACCGATCCATCAAAATATAAAGTCCAAGGAGTAATAGTGAGGTATGACATGTCTAGTTCATGAATATCATTAACCCGATGTTCTACAATGAAATCCGCTATGACTTGGCCTTTCATAGATTTCAATGGTTCATAGGCCAAGTCGTATTCTATGAGTGCATAAGCCCACTTACCAATTCTACCACTCATAATTGGGTTATGCAACATGTATTTGATCACATCGGCTTGACCAGAAACAGTGCAATGACTAGATAGTAAATAACATCTACATTTGGTGCATGCATAAAACAAGCATAAGCATAACTTTTCAATAAAAGTGTACCTTGTTTCAGCATCCACCAACCTTCGGCTTAGATATGTCACCACATGCTCCTTCCTCTCAGTTTCTTGTGTCAGAACAGCCCCAATGACCTTATCCTCAGCTGCAATGTATAATCGGAATGGTACTCCTGCTCGTGGTGCTTTTAATACGGGAGCCGAAGACAAGTATTTTTTGATGAGATCAAATGCTTCTTGCTGTTCTGCCCCCAAGCGAATTCGGCATCATTCTTAAGCCGAAGAATAGGGGTGAACGCATCAATCTTCCCGACTAGGTTAGAAATAAACCTTCATAAATAATTCACCTTGCCGAGAAACCTCTGTACCTCGACCTTACAGGTCGGAGGTCCCACATTCCGAATAGACTTGATTCGGTCAGGGTCTATCTCTATACCATGTTCATGTATGACAAATCCTAAAAACTTACCAGCCGACACTCCAAAAGCACATTTACGTGGGTTCATTTTCAAACCATACTGACGCATTTTATCAAAGGCTTTGCGCAAATCAGCTATATGAGAACTAAACTCAGCCGATTTGACTACAATATCATCAATGTAAACTTCCACAGTGTTTCCTAACAATTCATGGAAGATCAAATTCATAGCCCTCTGATAAGTAGCACCAGCATTTTTTAGACCAAATGTCATGACAACCCACTCAAATAAACCAATGAAGCCTAGACATATAAAGGCCGTTTTAGACGCATCTTCCTCGGCCATGAAAATCTAATTATATCCGGCATTACCATCAAGGAAGCTAATAATTCTATTTCCTGATGCATTATTGATTAATGTGTCGGCTATGGGCATGGGATATTCGTCTTTAGGAGTTGCTCTATTTAAATTGCGAAAATCAATGCATACTCTAAGTTTACCTGACTCCTTCTTCTCCACCGGCACAATATTGGATACCCACTCTGCGTATCTACAAGGTTTGATAAAATCAGCTTCTAGCAGCTGGTGGATTTCGTCCTTGATGCGTGGGAGAAGATCTGGACGAAATGTTCTAGCTCTTTGCTTGAAAGGTCTGAAACCAGATTTAATAGGCAGCCGATGCTCTACGATCTCTCGGCTTAATCCAGGCATCTCAGTATAATTCCAAGCAAAGCAATCTGAATATTCCTTCAATAGACCGATCATCTCATCTCTAGGATCTATCTCCAGGGCCTTGTTTACAAAAGTCGGCCTTAGAGTTTTACCATCTCCTATGTCAATCTCTTCCAAAGGATCGGCCGATGTAAACCCCTGTCCTAGTTTATCAAGATCTCTGAATTCCTCTATCATGTTCCCCACAGAGGAATTAGAAGATCTTTGTGTGACGGCGGACTCTCCGGTCTCGGGTACTGGATCATTCGTAATACTGTCTTTTTGTTGTGATATATGTTCGGTCTTAAAGTCCGAACCCTTTTGTGAAAGACCAGACCATTCGGCCTTGGAAGCCGAACTATCCGCGACCAGAAACTCATGAACTTTGTGTGTATTCATCATTTAAACTTTATTTAGGATTCAGCCGATTCTCCATCGGCTCTAGCATTACAGGAATGAAACCTTTCTTATCTATACTTATGAACTGATAATCAGAAAAATCTACTCCTGTGAGACATGTAGCAGTCTCATAGGTCCAGAGCACAGGGGCATCGGCCACCGCGATGCAGGCCGATACATCAGCATGTACTTGTTCTACATCATCACCTACCCATTGTATTAGCATTTGATGTAATGTAGAAGGTATACATTGATTGGCGTGAATCCAATCTCTGCCTAGGATTAAACTATAATTTCCTTCTACATCAGCGACGAAGAAAGCAGCAGCAAGGGTCTTAGTCCCGATGGTTAATTCAACGGACGTGACTCCCCTGGCTTTGATCGAACTACCCCCAACACCGCTGAGGGTCATGTTGGTTTTGACAAGTTCGTCATCTTGCTTACCTAATTTTCTGTATAATGAATAAGGCATTAGATTTACACCCGCCCCTCCATCTACCAACATCTTAGCAATCGGTATTCCATCAATGTGACCGCGCACGAAGAGCGGCTTTAAATGATTTACCGATTCCTTTGGTTTAGTAAAGGCGACTTCTTTAGGACCAAAATCAAATTGAGCAACAATAGGTTCATCGTCGCCGATAATAGTACAATCGGCGGAAAATGTAATAACATTCACATCCATACCTGGGCGTTCTGGGGAAGCTTCGTAGTCGACCAGGTCTTCTCCCAGCAGGTCGTCCTCTTCCATTGATGTTGTCGTGTCGTTGGAGGCTTCCTGGTGAACGGCGGACGGTCCGCATGCGGGGGCCGGACGGTCCACGCCTGGTGCAGGTTGTCCAGAGACTTCCTGGTGAACGGCGGACGGTCCGTGCGCGGGGGCCGGACGGTCCGCGCCTGGTGTAGGTTGACTTTCTATTTCTGTGGCCGTTTGTTTTTTCTCAACGGCCTTTGGTCTCCATCTCTTTTGCGGTGGCGGGTATAGTGGATGTGTGTCATTAAATGTCTTCTCCGCCTCCTTCTCCTGGCTCTCCTTTGCTCTTAGACGCTGTATTTTTCTCTTTTGGGACCGTGTCAATCCCGCTGGGCACCATCGAGGCATGGAGTATTTTGGATCAGCTGTTTTGATGGTAGCCGTATCCTTTTCAGTTGTGTTGGCCGATTCGCCAAAAATCATCGGCCCTTTATTGTCTCCCTGTATGACAACATCTTCAGTGCCTATTTTGATGATGTCCTTTTTTGTTGTTCTTTGAGTTGCTACAGGCATATGCCCCCCTGCCGGATTGGTCGGCCTTGGAGGCCGTGTAGTCCGACAATCCTGTTGGGTTTGTGCCTGGTGACCGGATTGAGAGGTGCTCAATCGGTCTTGTACTCATGGCGTCAACCTGTCAAAAACAGATGTTTGGGGTGCCCCCCAGGTGGGGTATTGTGGCATCCCAAATGGATATGGTGACATGCCCCATATTTGATTTGGGACATATGGTGGATGTAAATATGCGTATGGATATGGCATAGGCGGATAAGGGGGTGGAGGTGTCCATGTCGGTATGTTAGGTCTCAATTGTACAGTGTGACCTTTCATTTCTTCCGATTGGTGGGGTGGTCTAATCGGCCTAACCTGACGTTGCTCATGAACGGGTGAGCGGGGTTGCTTTGCTGGCCGGTCACTGGGGCCGGCCTTCTTTTTTACATATTTAGACAATAATTGATCAAAAGTTGGGCCGGCTTTAACCAACCGACCAACTGCCTTGAATGTATTTGTTTTCCACGTACCTATCTCTGGTCGTCGTGGTTTGAAAGTACGTGGCCGTTGCGAGTCCTGAGTACGGCCGGACCGTCCGCCGGAGCTCTCCAGACTGTCCGGTGGGGTCCCGGACCGTCCACGCCTACGTGCCGGACCGTCCGGGATACGCAACACGGGTTCCTGCATCTGTCTCCCTGTCTGCGCTTGCCCCCCAGTACTGGAGGCTATGATGGTCACCTTTAGGGTCTCCCCTCCATCGGGAGTCTTCTCGGCTACCACTTTCCTGCAAGAAACTTTACGATCCCCATCGGCCTCTTTAGCATTGCCGATGATTGTCTCTTTGCCTTTGTCTTCATCGGCTGTGTTTGGCCGAACTAGGACTTTCTTGCCCTCGAAGTCAATCATGTTCATCGGAAAAGGCTCTGTATCCACCCGCATTTCCTGAAATTTCAATCGTCCCTCGTTAATGGCCGATTAAATCTGTCGACGGAATACATTACAATCATTAGTGGCATGAGAAAATGAGTTATGCCACTTGCAGTATGCCCGACGTTTTAACTCGTCGGCGGATGGAACAGTGTGATTTATTTTAATGTTGCCATTTTTGAGTAATTCATCAAATATTTTATCACACTTACCAACATTAAACGTAAACTTAACCTCCTCTTGCCGTTTCTTTTGAACCGGCTGTAAGGATGAACAAACTGAAGATTTGGCCTGTTTTGGCCAAACCATTTCAGTAGCATACACTTCTGCTGATTCGTCATCTGAGCTACTTTGGTCGCATTCTACTATATGTACATTGTGACGAATTGTTTTAGCAGTTTCTTTGCTTCGGCTTTCACAAGCCGAAGCTCTCTGGTGTAACTGTGCTAGTGTAAAAAATTGGATGCCTTCTAATCTTTCTTTTAAATAATATCATAGACCATTAAAGGCTAATCCTGCTAGTTGTTTTTCTGCTAGATGAATTTGGAAACATTGGTTTCTTGTATCTCGGAATCTCCGGATGTAATCATTAACCGATTCATCTTTTGTTTGTCGTAATGACACTAAATCTACCAAATCCAACTCATAGTCGCCGGAGAAAAAATGATCATGAAAATTTTGTTCTAAATCCCCCCATGATGAAATGGAATTAGGAGGTAAAGTGGCGTACCATGAAAACGCAGTTCCTGTTAAAGATAATGAAAATAAACGTACGCGAAATGCCTCTGTGTCGGCCAACTCTCCTAATTGTGCTAAAAATTGGCCTATGTGTTCACGTGTGTTCTTTCCTTGGTCACCCGAAAATTTTGTGAATTCAGGTATCCTGGTTCCCTGTGGGTATGGGTGGTGATCAAATCGGCTGTCATAAGGTTTCCGATACGATTGCCCCCCAGGGACCATACTTACTCCGAGCTTATCTCGGAATGCCCCGGCTATTTCTTCCCTTACTATATCAATGGCAGCCGGTGCGAGACCACCGGCTCTCTGATCAAACATAGGTGGGGTTGGCTGGATATTAGCATATTGTCTTTCCCCCCATTGGTTTGAACTACGTGGTGCATTGCCACTTGCCCTATATGGTTCATATGTTTGATCGTTCCTTTCTGGCCTTCTCGGTGGGGCCGGAAAGTTTTCCTGGGCTCTAGATCTCGAATTAATGGGTTGATGCATTGTATAGTGCGATGGGAAGTGCTGCTGGGATGGGTGAGGATTCAGGTAACAATCCTCCTCAAAAAGGTCATGTGCGGACTGTCCGGACATTGGCCCGGACCGTCCGTGATTGTGTGCGGACCGTCCATCGTTGTACACGGACGGTCCGACTGGGTAGTTTAGATTCTATGCTGTGTGTGGTGGTTCGGGCGCATATCTAGGTAACTCATTAAAAATAGGCCCGACTGTTTTTGGTCCGGACGGTCCGCGCTCACATGTGGACGGTCCGGGCATGTGCAGATCGGCTGATTTGCTGCCGATTTGCGGTTGCTCAGGGTATGTGTCCATCGGCATCCCATAAAGGGGTTGTGACTGGTCGTGACAACCTGTAGCCGATGTGTTACGCGTGTTACCTCCTAACTCAACCTCGTGTGAAGGAAAATTTGCGATACTAGATTTATCAAATGCACGTACTAGTCTCTTAAGATCGCTTTGCATACCCCCTATGATGTTCTGCATTTGTTCACGTTGCCCTTCTACATAATTTCTAAGAGATTGTAGCTCGTTGGTATTACTTACATTGGGGATATCTGCTGTGGGTTGGAGCGAAGCCGGATCTGTCGCTCGATGTCGGACGACCTTGTTGTTCCTATCCACTTTGAAGTTGGCCAAGAATCTTGCTTTTGCTTCCTGGATCATGCGCTCCTTGTGCTCCTCGAATTGGAGTTGTTCGTCAGCCGGCAAGGTCTCCCAAGTCGGCTCTATGATGTTGCTTGGGGAAATATCAGAGCTATCTCTTGAACCGGCCATTGAGGGCCGATTTGATGACTCTGTATTTGTGGTCCCCAGCGGAGTCGCCAAAAAGTATGTTGACGCCTTTTCGGAGCGCTAAACACTCAACAAGAACCGTGGCGGTGCCCTCTGTACAGGGGCGGACGGTCCGCACGCAGGGGCCGGACGGTCCGCGGCCTGGTACGAGGCGCGGTGGTGCTCTCTGCGCAGGGGCGGACTGTCCGTGACCTGATGCGCGGCTAGGGCTCCTGCCTGACGGCCAGACGGTCCGCGCCCTGGGGCCGGACGGTCCGCGCGTACGCAGGGGCGGCGGAAGATCGCCGGTGGCGCCTGAATCTCGCTCCCGGGAGGGACCCGTCGGGGAGTGGAAGATCACCGGTGGCGCCTGAATCTCACCCCCGGGAGGGACCCCGTCGGGGAGTAGAGATCCTAGGTGGTGTCTAGGCTCGGGCCGGCCGACCTAGACTCCTCTAATCGACGTAGAGTCGAGGAGAGGCGGAGAATTTGGGGATTGGAAGACTAAACCTAAACTAGACTAGAACTACTCCTAGGATAAAATGTAAATTGTATTGATTTAAGGTTCGATTCGTTGTCTCAAATCGGCCGTAGACCTCTCTATTTATAGAGGAGGGCTGGACCCGTTACAAACAAATTTCCAAGTGAATCCCGCGAATTTAGCTAACAGCCGTAGCACAAAACTCGGAACCCTAAACTGCTCTGCGTACGCGCGGACCGTCCGGCCCCCAGGCGCGGACCGTCCGGACCGCGGACCGTCCGGCCTTAGGGCCGGACCGTCTGCCCTGCTCAAAATGGGCTCCAACAGAAGTGAATACACACGAAGAATTGTGCCAAAAGAGATACGGATGACGAGTAGAAGAAGAAAATCTAAATCTTTGTTCAATATGGTGTTAACGCTAACGCTATGACAAATTAGAATGAAGTTCTACTATAACTCTTAGTGCATGATTCTGCACACAAGCGATCAGGGAAAAGAAGTGTAACCATTCCTTGTAAACTCCACCCACAAAAGCTACAGTATATCATCTTGGAAAGCAATACAAACCTGGATTTCTTAAGTAACATTTGATTTTTTATTTTTGTTTATACGAGTTCTTTATCTCATGGAAGAAAAGGACATAAACCTAGTATTCCAGATGTTCTAGATGCTAGGGCGTGTTTGACCCCTCCACAATTCTTCATGTTATCATCTAAATTATATAGATAATATAAACACAATAGCCCCCTTTCATGTTACCAGGCATTATCCATATCTGCATTTAGGCAATGGATATAAAATATCATTCTAAATTTCTGAAATGTTGTCATGCTCATTTTCTAGGGAACTGGGGAAGTATTCTCCAGTTCAACAACCAGCTTCTGGAAGCTAATGTAAAAAAAACACGAGTGTGTTCCTACTTATCTAGTCATCCACGTAATAAGTAGTACCACCTTGTCCTCCTTCAAGTCTCTGCTTTCATCATAGTTTTCAAAAGACCATCCAACTGGAAAAGAAAAATAAACAATTTTATCAAAAAGGTTAGCAATCAAGTCAATGAAAAGCATGAGCAAAAGTCACCTATCATACTACATATGCCAGATATTTTGTGAGTATGTAATTTTAATTATTTCACTATGGAGCTACCGCTTACTTTCAAGTTCCCTAAGTTAGCTGATAAGACCTCATTTGTGTCCTCTCTATTTCCTTTGTTCCCATCATTTTCAGTAGCATCTTGAAGCTGAAATGAACATATTTAAATATATTGTACAGTAAGTTTGGATGCAACATAAATTATAGAATATGAATGCAGAAAAGGCAATTAGCCCCAAATTATTTAAGCCACGTGATACATCTTCACGATGGAGCAGGGTGCTCGTGGTAGAGGCCAGGGCGGTCGACGGACATATGCGCGGTCGTGTCAAATCCCTAGATGATATGATTGATGAAGTAGCGTTGAGGATGATCTATTAAAAAATGATCGTTGGATGCGTTTGAGTAAGAGATAGTAGACAAATCAAATGATCTAGAACATGATACATCTTCCTGCTGTTTCTTAAGGGTGATCCTCAGTTTTGGGAAATCCTGGATGAGGCAATATTTTCCAAAATAACTTATTCTGAAGATGCAAGTTACAAACTTTTTACAAGATGCAGAGGTGATGAATAGAATTCCAACATTATATAATTGTTTGTTAAACAGTGATGATATCAAGAAATTTAGATATATGATACTTTTCAAATGTTGAAAGGAAAATAAATTGGAAAAGTACTTATTAGAATCACTCAAAATATAAACAATCATGGTGCTGGGGAGTGTGCATTTAGCACCAGCAAAGATAATTTGCATATGATTGACATACAGAACCAACCTTTGAAATGTAGCTACGCAGAGAGCATCCACATAATTTAGTTGCCTCCTCATAAGGGAAAACAGAAGCTAAGACCTGCATCAAGGGTGAGCATTAGAAGACGTCATAAAAGATGATGAAAGAACATTGCAATGATAAATAATCATTTCTATCAGGAGTACAATGATGATTGACCTAAGCACATTGAAAACTGTTCCAAAGTCATAATTAAAGCAACATAAGTTAAAAGCAGTATATTTGATAGTGGCAAAACAGGCATAGAAGTTATCGTTGTAAAAGAATCATGCTACAACCCTAACCATATTGTATCTTGCCATGAAAAACAAAAATGAACTGAATGCCCTTCAAAGATAATGTGTTGGAAGAGAAAAATAATAAATGAACTGCACATGGTTTCTCAAATGACACATAAAAATCCTCACCTTCCATCGGCTACAGACCCTTAATGCCATCCTGATGCGGGACCAACATCTCCTCATCGTGGTCCTGCTGTGTCTGTCATCTGAGTAGCAGCCCTCACATTGATACTGCTCTTCACTACCGCTGCAACATCCTGGCTGCTATGCACTGTCATCTCTGCATCCTTTACTCCCATGAAACAACTCTTTGTCACCATCATTTACAACATTAAAGAATGACCATTGGATGTGTTTGAGTAAGAGATAGTAGACAAATCAAATAATCTGGAACGTTGTTTTTTATAGAGGAATTTGTTTGGGGTTAAAACGTTGGGTGGATTTAGTAGGGTCATGAGTGCATGTGATGGTTTGTGGGGTGTACTTAGCTTAATTTAAACTGGTGGATTTAAGGGGTAGAGATATATATAAAAATTTGTAAATATAGTAATATGTATCTTTAAAATATCGAGCTTTACCTAATAAGAAAATATTCTTACCACTAAGTTGATGGTGTACTTTTGATAAAAATTATAACTTACTATTGTTAGAACATCTCCAATAGTTATGTAAACAAGTCTCTAAATATAAATTTAACAAGTTTTCAGAAAAAACTCTTCTCCAACAGTTATGTAAATCAGTTCCCTAAATTTACAAACTACCTACAAAACCCAATTTCATCCCTACATTTACCAACCTTGTTGGGACTCACTAAATCAACGTTGTACTAAATCCACCGTAAAAATCACACCTTTGCCATTGTTTTGCGCTGTCCCACTGTCCTGTTGACCACAAATTCATCTACAGCGTCCAGATGTCTTGATGTCGCCACTACTAGACAACCTCTTATGCCAAGGTGTCGTCAGAGCACATCTTGTGATGTCTTCACATCATCACCATGATCGTCTGGTGTAAGGAAAATAGACCCTGGGCCATTTGTCTTAATGAGTTTTGGTGTTTGATGATTAACACAATCCATGAACTAATGAGTTTCCTAGTGTTTGTGTTTGTAGTTCATAGGATGCTAAAATTACTTGGACCAAGGAATTAAGGAAAGCAACACCTCAAAAGAAGACATTAAGAAGATCAAAGAAAAGTCCAAGAAAAGAAGATGTGTTGCCAAAGCATTGTCTGTGCGTGGAGCATCGGACTGTCCGGTGGCACACCGGACTGTCCGATGCCACACGTCGGACTGTCCGGTGCACCAGGGAACCGCAGCCCAATGGCTAGTTCCAGATGGCAATGTGCAGACAAGACCACCGGACTGTCCGGTGTGGAGTCCGGACTATCTGGTGTGAAAAGCCTGTAGCGCCAACGGTCACCTGTTGTGGCAGGGCAACGGCTAGGCGCACCGGACACTGAACAGTGCACTGCCCGGTGCACCACTGGACTGTCCGGTGTGCCGCAGAGAGCAGCAGCTTTTCTCCAACGGCTACAATTTTGTTGGGGGCTATAAATACACCCCCAACCGGCCATTTCAAGTTGTGGGAGCCCAAGCAACAAACCAAGGCATATAGTGCACATTTCCAAGAGCTCAAACACCCAAGTGCTTAATAGAATCATTCAATGATTAGCGTAGGTGCTTTGCGAAGTGCTTAGGTTAGTTAGACCGCTTTAGCGCTTGATCTAGGTGAACCCTAGTTAGTTGAGTGAGTTTTGTAAAACCACACAACCCCTCGGCTCTTGCGCGAGCTGTTGTAATTGTATCGAGTGGGGCGAGAGTCTTGCGAGACTGTGACAACTGCGTTTGTGACACGGCCGCCATCGTGTACCGGAGGGAACGAGGCCCGCGGCGTTTTCGGCTGGAAGCTCGATAGTGGAGACGGCGGGGAGCGTCCGAGAGGAACCGGAAGCGGAGCAACACTTGCGCATAGAGAAGGCCCGCGGCTCTCTATGGAGTTACTCGACCGAGGTGCTTGGCCCTCGCGTGGGCTTCCCATTGTGTAGGGGCACCAACGAGGATTAGTCGGGACCTTACGTAGTTCCGCATACCTCGGTAAAAATACCGGCATCATCCACGAGAGTTTGCATCTCTACTTTGCTCTTTAAGTTTCCGCATTTATATTAAGCATTTAAGTTTCAATCTTGTATTCATACTTATATAGTGTAGATTGAAACTTAGCCATTGCGGTAGAGATAACAACACTTAGACAAAACTTAGTTTGCACTTTCTAGTTTGATTATTTGCATAGGTTTTGCTCTAGGGATTTATTTGTGGCCGAGTTTAGTGAATGTTTTAGAAGTCCTAATTCAACCCCCCTCTTAGGCGTCACCAGTTTCCTACAAGTGGTATCAAAGCCTGGTTTGGCTCATTTGAAACGCTTTAGCTTCACCGCTAAAAGAGCCGACGCTTTTTAGAGGAAGGGATGGATACCTATAGGCCACCACACTTCGACGTCACTAACTTCCCATATTATAGTGCTAGAATGGCTTGTTACCTAGAGGCCATTGATCTAAGTATTTGGAGAGTCACTCATGACAGGATGAAAGCCCCCAAAAATCCCGAGAAACCCACCACGAGTGAGGAAAAAGAAATTCATTTAAATGCTAGAGCCAAAAATTGCTTGTATGAATCTCTTAGCATGGATATTTTTAATCAAGTGTTCACATTGAAAACTGCTAATGAAATCTGGCTAAAATTGCATAAGCTCCATGACGGCACATCCAATGTCCGTGAGCAAAAATATTGCCTAGTCTTAAATGAGTATAATTCTTTTGCTATGAAAGATGATGAGCTCGTTAGAGATATGTATTCTCGTTTGAATCTAATCATCAATGAGCTCAATTCTATTGGCATTAATAAACTAGGTGATGAGGACATTGTGAGGAAGATTATCTCCCTGCTACCACAACGAAGATATGGGAGCATCGTCACCATTCTTCACAATATGGAGGACTTGAGTACAATGACCCTAACCATCGTGATTGGGAAAATTGCGGCATTTGAAATGTCACGAAAAATATGTCAGGGAGAGGAGCCAACTTCCTCAAGGCCATATGCTTTCGCATGTGATGAAAGGAAGGGTAAAAAGAAGGCTCCCACTCCAAGTTCCTCGAGTGAAGAAGAAGAAGAAGAAAGTGATGATGAAGGAGATAGTCAACCATCAACATCATCCTCCAAGGACGAAGAAACAATCTGACGCGTCAGAAAGGTAATGGGGATGATCCGTAAGATTAATCTAATGGGTGTGCCCTGCAGGTAGAAGATCTTCTCTTTAACATTGACAGGAAAAAGCAAAGAAAGAGAGGATGCTTCGCATGTGGGGAGAAGGGCCACTTTAGGGACAGCTGTCCAACTATGGCCGAACCCAAAAAGGAGAGGAGCAAAGGCAAGGCGCTAACAAGTGTCAAGACTTGGGAAGATTCTTCAAGCGAAGATGAACCTCCAAGGACATGCAGCCATCGATCCTCATCACACAAGTGCCTTATGGCAAGAGGTAAAATGAGTATCCCATCCTCTAGTGATGAAAGTAGTAGTTATGATGAAGGTGAGGGAAAGCCCTCCGTAGATGAGCTTATGGAAGCCGTTAAAATTTTTCAGGATGTTTGCACTAAGCAAAAGGCTCAACTTAAAACTTTGAAAAATAAGTTGATTAGCTCTCAAAATGATTATAAAGGTTTGCTAGAAAAATTTAAAACTTTTGCAAACTTAAATAGTGAGCTATCAGCTAAAATTGAGCTATTAAAATCTAGTGCTCCATCCACAGCTACCAATGATGGCCTTATTAAAAAGAATGAAAAACTTAAGGCTAAGTTAGCTAGCTCCCAAGATACTATTGAAAATTTGCTAGGGAAAATGGAAATTCTTAGCATACACAATAATGAGCTAACTACTAAGCTAGAAAACATTGGTAGCACCCCAGAAGTATGTTTGGTTGAAATACCTGAAATTATTAAGAAAGATGCTTCTACTTCTTGCTTTGATTTAATTGATGATTCTAACCCCTGCAACCAAGTTTTTGTTAAGAATATTGTTGTAGAAACATGTTTGGATGAGATTGCAAAGGAAAATGAGCAATTAAGGCAAGAAGTGGCTCGCCTTGGCAAAGCTTTGTATGAAAAGAAAGGCAAAGCCAAACAAATCCAACCTTCACAGGATAACACCACCGCGGGAGTGAACAAGCCTGTGAAGGGTGAAACCGTGATTTGTAGGCTATGCCACATGGAAGGCCATAAGTCTTTCCAATGCAAGGCGATGACCGGGGACAAGCAAAAGCAAAAGCCAACAAGCAAAACCTCCAACACCTACATCAAAAAGGTGAACAAAAAGGATGCTACACCATATTTGATCAAGAAGAAAAAGAAAGGAAAGGTGATAGCAATCAAGGCCAACAAGTAATCCAACAAAGGAAAGGGAACTAAACGCATCTAGGTGCCAAAGGAAATAATTTTAACTATGAAAAGCACCAAGAAGGTTTGGATCCCAAAAGGGAAGTGAGTAGTCCGAAGGACATCGGGAAATTTGGAGACTTGGCAAAGTTGAGATGTATATCATGGGATACATCATATTAGATTAAGTTTATTGTCAAGTGAGTTAGTGAACATTTTGGACCCAAATTTCCCCACCCATGACTAAGGTAACTAGATTGACTATATTTCTTCTTTTTAGATATGTGTATCTATTTATCTTATATCTAGTTTACCTTTCATGACTAGTATTGCATATAATATTTACTTTTATTTAAAATGCATGCATACTAGTTAAATCTCATGGTAGGATTGCTTGTTTTCAATTCATACACTTAAGCAAACCTACATGGTTTAAAATATTTATTTAAGCACGACACATAACTTCTTTATCACTCCATAGTAAATGATATGCCAATTGATATTTTTAATACTACAAGTGGTAAAAACGCTTATATTATTTGTATCATTTAACTTATATGTGCCAAAGTTTGGATTATGGATAATCTGCCCCTCTTTATATCAAATCAAAGTACATGTCTCCTACAAGTATTCAAAACTTGTATGCACACTTTCAGGGGGAGGTTACTCTATAATCTAAGACTTTGAGACTAATATCTTTTTCAAGTCTATTTCATGTTATAATCTCATTGTAAGGAAAATGAAGTCCCCGGAGAAATACAACAATCTTCCACTACAAAATCTCTAAGAACTCTCATGTCTCACAAGCCTGCCATTGGTCTTCAATTGGTCTGCAATTGACTTTCAATCAGTATCTTTGAGACTACACTTAGTATCTTTTACATGTCTTCTCCAATATTTGATTAGACTATATTTTCATATCTTATACTTCCATGTTGCTATACATGCATAAGTGGTTAAATCATATTCTGTTACCTATGCATAAGGAAGTTAGCCTAATCAAATCATGTCTTGCACCTCTAATTTTTACATGCTTTTTCCTAAGTAGAAGATCTCTGTCAGGGGGAGTATTTCTTCGTCTGTAAAAAGGGAAGAAATTTCTTTCTAAAGAGAACACTCATTTAGGGGGAGTAACTATTTGATGGTTCAACTGGTACCCTACATGTGGTTTAATTTAGTATCCTACAATTGGTATCATTTGACAAAATTTCTTATGAGGGCAAGTCTTATTTACTTCTTACATGCTCTTAATGTCTTCCTTTTCGGTGGTTGATGCCAAAGGGGGAGAAGTTTAGGGACCAAAGCAATGAAAAATGTATCAAACACCAAACACCAAACACCACCAATTTAAAATTTTATTTCTTCAAGTAGCTTTTCAAGTGGTTTTGGTTCTTTGGTCCAAAATAGAAAGTAAGTGAATTATGGAGTTAGGGGGAGGCTTAAATCCATAATATCACATTGTGGGGACAAACATGCATCCTAGCGAGTAGATTGCATATTTTTATTCAAATGCTTGTCTTATTTGCTTGCTTTGGTTGTGTTGTCATCAATCACCAAAAAGGGGGAGATTGTAAGGCAAATAGACCTTGGGCCATTTGGCTTAATGAGTTTTGGTGTTTGATGATTAACAAAATCCATGAACTAATGAGTTTCCTAGTGTTTGTGTTTGTAGTTCATAGGATGCTAGAATTGAGGAAAGCAACACCTCAAAAGAAGACATTAAGAAGATCAAAGAAAAGTCCAAGAAAAGAAGATGTGTTGCCTGCGGACTGTCCGGTGCCACACGCCGGACTGTCTAGTGCACCAGGGAACCACAACCCAATGACTAGTTCTAGGTGGCACTGTGCAGACAAGACCACTGGACTATCCGATGTGGAGTCCAGACTGTCCGATGTGAAAAGCCTGTAGTGCCAACGGTCACCTGTTGTGGCAGGGCAACGGCTAGGCGCACCGGACACTGAACAGTGCGCTGTCTGGTGCACCACCGGACTGTCCGGTGCACCACCGGACTGTCCGGTGCACCACCGGATTGTCCGGTGTGCCGCAGAGAGCAGCAGCTTTTCTCCAACGACTAAAATTGTGTTAGGGGCTATAAATACACCCCCCAACCGGCCATTTCAAGTTGTGGGAGCCCAAGCAACATACCAAGACATATAGTGCACATTTCTAAGAGCTTAAACACCCAAGTGCTTAATAGAATCACTCGTTGATTAGTGTAGGTTCTTTGCGAAGTGCTTAGATTAGTTAGACCGCTTTAGTGCTTGCTCTAGGTGAACCCTAGTTAGTTGAGTGAGTTTTGTAAAACCACACAACCCCTCGGCTCTTGCGCGAGCCATTGTAATTGTACCGAGTGGGGCGAGAGTCTTGCGAGACCGTGACAACCGCGTTTGTGTCACGGCTGCCACCATGTATCAGAGGGAACGAGGCCCACGACGTTTTCGGCCGGAAGCTTGATAGTGGAGACGGCGGAGAGCGTCCGAGAGGAGCCGGAAGCGGAGCACCACTTGCACGTGGAGAACTGTGGCTCTCTACAAAGTTACTCGACCGAGGTGCTTGGCCCTCGCGTGGGCTTTCCTTTGCATAGGGGCACCAACGAGAATTAGTCGGGATCTTGCATGGTTCCGGATACCTCAGTAAAAATACTGGCAGCATCCACGAGAGTTTGCATCTCAACCTTGCTCTTTAAGTTTCCGCATTTATATCAAGCATTTAAGTTTCAATATGGTATTCATACTTATATGGAGTAGATTGAAACTTAGCCATTGCGGTAGAGATAGCAACACTTAGACAAAACCTAGTTTGCACTTTCTAGTTTGATTATTTGCATAGGATTTGCTCTAGGGATTTATTTGTGGCCGAGTTTAGTGAAAGTTTTAGAAGTCCTAATTCACCCCTTTAGGCGTCACCCATTTCCTATAGTCTGGTCTTCCATCGATAACTTCGACCTCTCAAGACATCAGGGAAGGTTGTTGATATTGATTTCTACCGCCAGCTTAACTAAAAATAGAAAGCATGTTCGCTTATTTTTTGTTGACGTAGACAACTTTAAAAATTAGCAACCAATAAATAGGAAACTATTGGAGCATATACATTTTTCTACTACTTAAAATGTTTTAGTAACTTCTTAAATCTATAATTTAGGGTGCTAAATTTACATAACTATTGGAGATGCTCTTAGAAGCTAGACCAGCCGCCGATGGTCAAACCCCTTCGTCCCTTCTGGCCCCCTCCACCACCTCGCGCAACCGCAAGTCCACAACCAAGCAGCAGCGATGTCCAAGGTCTTTACCCTCGCGGAGGTCGCCAAGCACAACTCCAAGGAGGACTGCTGGCACATCATCGGTGGCAAGGTATACATGCGACGTCTCCCCTGCCCCTGCCCTTACGTTGGCCTGGATCCCTTGCTCTCTTCCTCGCCTACTGTAACACTATAAAAACCATCGACTAAAGTAATACATTTAGTTTGTTAATGATAATTATGATAATAAATTTTCTTTCTAATGTTTTATTTTTATTTGCATCTAGAATAATTTTTGGTTTGCTCATGTTTGATTTTGGATGCTTAGTGGAGTTTCTTTCTTAATGAAAATCAAATTAAATAATATAGAAATATTAGTCCAAAAATAAATATTTTAGTTATAAATAATTTTGGTATAATTATTATGATTTTTAGAATTTTTAAAATATATTTATTTATATTTTGAAATAGAAAAAAACTCGAAAACCCTAACCTAACCGGCCATTTCGGCCCACTACGGCCCAACTGAGCCAACGAGCCGCCGCCGCCCTAACCCCATCCCGCTCCCTCACCGCCAGGTGGGCCCCACCGGGCCCCCTTCTCCCTCCTCCCCTTTCCCCTTCCCAGCCACCGTCGCCAGGGAGCCGCGTGCGTGCGCGCCGCGCGCCGGCGCGCCCAGCCGACCCCCTCCCCCCGACAACCAGCCGCGCCCGTTCGGCCATGGAGCCGGAACCGTCGACCACCCCTTCTCCTCCCCCGTTTCCCTTTCTCTCTCCCTCCATGAAAACCTCCATTGATGGCCATCAATGGAGTTCACTACCGGTCGTTCTCCCCCCGGTGCCCTCTCCCCTCCCCTCTCCTCTCTCTATAAAAGCCGCCACCTCCCTCTCTCTCCCTCCCCGAACTCTCTCTCTCGCTCTCAAACTTGCCATAGACCGCGCCCATGCCATCGTCGGAGCTCTACCGTTCGAGCTGGACCTCGCCGCGCCCGTCCCGGGCCACCCCGACGCCGAGACTGCCCTGCCCTGCTCCCTTGCCGCGACCGACCCACCGAGCCCCCTGTTTGCCGACCTCCATTAAACTACGTTTGAGCAAGAGCTCCCAAGTAGAAGAAGGCAGTTTTTGCGATTTAGTCCATGAATTGTAAATTTAATTAATTTCGAGATTTTTAGTTTAGAGATTATCGAAATGAGATTTCGATGTATACGTATAGCCATAATCAAACCCCACAACAATATTTTGGACATGTGTATGATTTTATAATTTAAAAAATGAATACTGACACTATTCACTACCTCGATGATTTTCATACTAGAAAATGTTTATAAATTTAACTTCGCCTTAGCATATGGAACGATAATTGTAGTAGTATTTTAAGTGTAAATTTATTGAGATGAAGAAGTAGAAGAAAATACTAGACCACATGTTTTCGGTCAAATGAAAATAGATTTTTACTAGTCAAAATACATGTGTTCATAAGTATAGCACTAAATTATTTAGAATTAGTCAAATACTTATTTATGTCATAATAACCATGAAAATGTTATTAAAAGTCCAATTAGTGATTTACATTAATTCTTAGAATATTAATGTTAGAAGAATCATAAATAAACCATTTTTAGCTATACACATAAATTCTATTTAGAAATGAAAGGAATAAAACTTATAAGTCTATTATTAGTAATAAAGAAGATAATTAACATTTATTTTTCATAAAGAATGTTAATACATATTATACTAGATAAAACTAGTGTTATAGACACCTACTCATATTTTCACCAATATCGACTCCTATTAATGAGCATAATGGATTAATAAGTATTCACGCTTTAAAGCGTGTTTATGAGAATAATTTTGTGATGCATAAATGTGTATGTAATGATGAATGATTACTCCTGTGATGGTATATGTTTATTTATTTGGCATATGTATTCTTTTTGTATGTACGATACGCAAATCGATGCTACAAGTTGATTGTGTGGTAGACGAACCAAACTCGTTTGAGGACGACCCACATGACACTTTCGAGCAAGGCAAGTGGATTCTCCCTCTGCATACCCTATTTGTACCCAATTAATGCATATAATAATGTTTTCTTTTTGGATATATTGCATAATTTGATGAGATTTACCTAATTAAGGATTTTATAGATTAACCAACTTTATTCCTTGATTACCCTAGGAAAATAATATGCTTTGCAAATTTGTGCTATCGCTCAAATTCATAATTTTAATGTCACTCATTATTGATATTAATGTTCCGGAAATGAAATTGGTATTATGGTGTAACCCGATAGTTAAACAAGATTATTTCATATTAATTGGAACATGGAGTGACCACCTAGAATAATAGTGCAACCACGAGTGTTATCATGGCTCTGGCTTTGGTAATTAGCTTAATGCGCTTAGTACCTAGCAACCTTACCTAAAATATGGGGAAGAGGGAAGCGGTAGTGGTGGCAGCTCATGTTGACATGGGGACGTATTCTTGGCTAAGGTACCTCGGCTAGAGGGCCTCCACACCGACTTGGAAACGTTAGGAGGTTGCTTTGTATTAAGTGTATTTTGTGAAAACCTCATAGTGAATCCCTAGCCATTCACCTTGGCAATGTTTAAGGGTCCGTACAACCCAGGCTAGATGGGATACACGTCTTGTGGGTAAAGTTGTACCACCTCTGTAGAGTGTAAAACTGATATGTCAGCGGTGCTCACGGTTAAGAGCGACCTGGACCCTCACATGATAATTGAACATAAAGATGGAGAATAAATCGTGATCTGATGATTCACAAATGGTTTGCTTAAGTGATTTTACTTAAGTGTTTTTATATAATCTTATGCCTTTGATTAATTGGGATACTTGGGATACACACTTATTAGTAAGTCATGTGTTGCTAATAAAATATTGACCAACTAAGATGCTTATCGCTTAACCTTAGCCTACCTTGTTAACTTGCATTAATTTTCCCCTACTTGTTGAGCCTTGGCCATAAGTGAGCTCACCCTTGCTAATATTTTGATCAAAGGGTGATGAAGAAGACCTTGATGGAGATTTCGATGAATACTGAGTTTAACGATGCGTCGGTCATCTTCCTGTGGGAGATTACCCATGTCATTTCCGCTTTACTTTGATGATACTGTTTAAGATACTATTGTCTCGATGTTGTAATAAAGACTATTATACTCTCTTTATGCCTTTGTGTATTGTCTTTTGATATATTACACTTGTGACGTCAACATATGTATGAAAAATAGATCTTAGCATATATATGCTATGTATTCGGTTTTGCTCTCACAACCGGGTGTGACACCTACCGATCCAAGATTAGGCTGTCTCCAGCAGCGTCCCCTAAATTTGGTCCTCTAAAGGAATATTCTATGTCCTTTACAGCACACTCTAAAAGATTCTATCCTCTATATCTTTTGTGTCTCCAGCAACGTCCCCTAAATTCGGTCCCCTAAAGCTACAGTGTTAACAGAATTCCTTTTTCCATTTCTTTTTCTGTTTTCTTTGTTTTGTACCCATTTCATGGTATTCAAAGGATGCTAAAAATTTTGTATTCTATAATTTTAGAAATAGTAATCTAAAAACAATGGTTGAATAAGAATTTTGAATTGTACAAAATAAATAACATTCCATTTTTGTTGTGTGTAATTGTTGTTGAAAAAACTTATCACAGAATTTGAATCGTATGAAAAAAAATGTATACAAATTGACATGCTTCCACCGTAAGCCACGACACTTCTTCAACAAGCCATCGACTAGCTTTGCCTTCACGCAAGAGCATGGCTTCTCTCCGAAGCCTATCACTTCTATAAATAATCACTACTTCAACACTTCACGCACACTTCACATACACTCCTCCACAACAACGAACCGGTTCATAGATTCCAATATTTTTCTTAGGATGGCGCAAGACATGGAAGATGAGGACCATGAGCTCGAGGTTGCGATGTACGAACATCGTAGGCGGCGTGCACTTAACGAGCGTCGGTATGCTAGTTCCATTCCCGGTCGTGTTCGAATCCATCGTGACCATAACAGTGGTGATGCAAGAATCCGAGCCGACTACTTTTGCGCGCAACCGGTTTACACGGATGCACAATTCCGGAGGAGGTATGCTTTTTCTTACGCACATCTATTAACGTCCATAGTACAGACTTCCCACTTTTAGTGACAATATTTTGCAATATAGGTTTCGCATGCGTCGCCATGTGTTCGAGCGCCTCATTCTTGCTGTGCAACAAGTGGATCCCTACTTTGTTCAACGTCCAAACTGTGCCGGTGAGCTAGGCCTATGTGCCCTTCAGAAAGTTGTTGCTGTCGTACGTATCCTTGCATACGGTGTTCCTGCGGATGCCGTTGACGAATACGTACGCATTGGAGAATCTACGACACATGAGGCTTTGAAACACTTTTGCACCGCCATCCAAACCGCTTTTGGGGGGTACTATCTCAGGAAACCTACTCCTGCTGATATCGCTAGGCTTCTCCAAGTTGGAGAGTCACGCGGCTTCCCTTGTATGCTTGGTAGTGTGGATTGCATGCATTGGGAGTGGCGTAACTGCCCAACTGCATGGAAGGGGATGTTTACCGGTCGCGGTAAACACCCTACAATGATCCTCGAAGTTGTTGCCTCATATGACCTATGGATTTGGCATGCATACTTCGGCATGCCCGGTAGCTGTAACGACATCAATGTTCTTTAGCGTTCAAACCTGTTTGATTCGCATCTTACCAGTGATACTCCACCAGTGACTTTCTCCGTCAATGGACACACGTACAACATGGGATATTACCTAGCAGATGGTATTTATCCGGACTGGCCAGCGTTTGTCAAGACAATCCGTCATCCGTATGATGTGAGGACCCAACACTTCGCCACTATTCAAGAGTCCGCTAGAAAAGACATTGAACGAACATTTGGAGTACTACAGAAGCGATGGGCCATAGTTCATGGTCCTGCATATGGTTGGTCTCCACAACACATTGGAGATATAATGAAAACTTGCATCATATTGCACAACATGATCGTAGAAGATGAAGGTCCTTCCGTCTTTGAACACAAGCTTCGACAACATCGGAGTTTTGGCGGACACTACTCATGGTTCCATGTCGGAGCGCAATGAGTACATCAACAATAGGTACGACCAACTACATGATCCAGTTAAATATAACCAGTTGCAGGTTGATCTAATCCACCACCACTGGGCGCGGCTTGGATCGGGAGCTGCTTAGTATGTAGTTTATGTTTGCATCATCATAAAATGTCGTAGTGTCATGTCTAATGTGCATGTCATAGGTTCTGTTCCGTCCCAAGCTACTATGTGTCTGTTCGTCCCAAGTTCATGTCGTAGGTGTTGTTTATGTTTATGTTTCTGGTTGTCCAATGTGTCTGGTTGTCCAAAGTGTGATGATGTAATTCAGGAATGATATAACAAGTCTACTATTATTGTCACACCCGGCTTTAAGGAACAAAGCCAGGTGCATCTCATACATGCGCCAAGAAGACAACATATATAATAACAGAGTGTATAGAGATAAATGTCACAATAATCAAAATATTTATTACATAGCGGAAGTCTTACAAAATAAAAGATAAATATAACACGAACTAAGGATCGTCGTGCCAATGTCAACTGAGAAACGCCACCTAGATCAGATCAAACTCCTCGCCTTATGCTCCTCCTGAACCACCTGTTCTCCTCCTGTGGGGGGGGGGGTGTGAGACAACAAGGGTGAGCTCACACATGATCATTGCTCAACAAGTTGTGGGGAATAATGTGACATGAACTCACCAAAGGTGGGAGTTCATTAAGTGTAAGGCTGATCAACAATAGAGGTTAAAGCTGAGCATTGCTTTTATAGGTTGGTCAAAATTTTATTAGCAGTTACTGAGTGTAAGTGAATACCAAACCATAATAAAATAATAGAACAAAATTAATAATAATCCCATGCAAATGCAAATGACAAAATTGAATTTAGGTTCCATAATTTAATCATCGGAGAGTCCTGAGCCGCTCATGACCGTGAGCTCGGCTAGTATACCAGTTTTACACTCTGCAGAGGTTGTACCCTTTACCCATAAGTCGTGTATCCCATGTCGCCAGGGTTAGCTAGGCCCTTAGACACTACCGAGGTGAATGGCTAGGGATCCACTACGAGGCCTTTACAAAGTTCCACTAGCTTCTGAAAACCCGCTACAGTTTATGGGAAGAGCACTTGCAAGAATCCCCCGTCTGACCGCCATCGCAGCTAAATCAACCCGAGAACCTCCTTACATGCAACTCCCTACTGCCTTGCCCCTTTCGAGTAAGGTAGTCTTCCACTAGCTTTCCTAGTTAGTTTGGCCAAGGGCGTCCCATTAAACCCTTGTGGTGGCACGTGTTTCTCAAGTTAAGCTCCATGTTCTGATTAACAATAATATAATGATCTTGGCATGAACATAAATAGAATAACAAATAACTGGAACATGGATATAATGAAATATTAACCCAAAAACCATATAAAGCATAAACACAACTACCCATATGATTCAGGGGTAATCAAGGTAAAATGGATAAACAATCTAGGTGACCTATTGGGTCCCATCAAAATTAAACCTATGCATGGTAAATGATTATAAAGGAACATTATTGGGTAACAAAAGTGAATCAAGGGCACAACTTGCCTGGCACTTGAGGTTACCAGGTACCAAGGTGATCTTCAGGTGACTCGAAACCTCACTGCTAGTCGTAGCAATACAAACAAACCTGGTATAGACAAAAATAACATCACACCAAACATAAGAATATACTGCATAATATGATCTACGCGTTGCTATGAGACTAACGGAACTTGAACGGATCAAATCGGAGTCATAGATTTTAAGTTATGAATTTCTAATGATTTTATGTGTTTTGTACAAGATTAAAGAGGATCTAAATTTTAATGAAGCTTTCATGTCAAAACAGAGGTACTATGTTATAAACAATAATATTATGGAATTATCAAAATTGGAATGGGTCAATTTGAAGTTCATATGAATTTTATATGAATTAAACAAACTCTAGTCATAAAAAAATAGATTTCTAATTCCTTTTCTGGATTTCCTATTTACTGGACTGGGCATACTAATATTAGAAAGTGCAGGGGTCCCTGTGTAATGTTTCCAAGACCCAGGCGCCTACGCTTTGTACGGCGGGTTAATTCCTATGAAGCACAGGGGTTCTTTTAAAAGACTGCCAGGGTGAAGGGGTATGGTCAAACGAGATTCGTTGGATTAGAGGCGAACGAGCTAGATTAAATCCAGCTGCCCGCGAAGCGGTACGTGGCGTGGTTTGCCCGATCTAGGATCTACGGTCACGATTTAAATAACCGAGCGCAGATCGCATCCGCTCTAAACAAAGTGGACGGCCCGGATGAAGCAATCTGAGCAGCTATAGGTTTGATATAATCACCACCGTCACCACAGGATCCTAGGGTCACAGCTGTGTCTTCTTCCTTACGTAGCAGCCTACATATCCTATACGTATTGGACGCCGCCGTAACAGTGGGAAGCAGCGGCACCCGTGGCTTGGAGAAGGGAAAAAGTGCTCACCGCTGATGGAGGAGGCCGACCGACGATGAAGCGTGGATCCACAGCGAGGCGCAGACCTAGAGCTCGTCACCTTCTCCCCGCGGTCGCCCAGACCACCGCGCAAGGCATCCCGCAATTCCACGGTGGTTGAAGAAGCTCCAACGCGATCACAGGACTGGCGTGGCCACACGCACCACAATCACGGGGAGAAGACAGCCACCGGCGCGCAAGAGCATTCCCATCCATCTCTCTGACCAGTTGTAATACCCAAAATTGTATTAAAAGATGATATAGTGAATTCCTTATCTTATGTGCCATATTTGCATCATAAAAAGAGCATACATGAAAGTTGGAGGTAAATTAAAACAAATGATAAAAAGAATATGCATCATGTTGGAGTTTTATATGTTTGCACATTAAATAAAATAATAAGGGTAATAACAAAAGATAATAATTCTAAAGGATTGGATCAAACCCTAAATAGAAATTAGAGTTTGGAAATAAGAAAAAGAGAAGGGATATAAAAATAATATAAAAATATCTCAAAAAAAAATTGGCATTCTTAATTTCACAACATGATTGAATAATAAACTTGCACAAGGTTTGAAACTAAATTCGAATTCAAATTGATTTTTAAAAGAAAGAAAAGAAATGGGAGATGAAAAGAAAAGGAAAAAGAAAAATCCCACTGTTGGGCCCAACCCCAATTCGGCCCACCTGGGGTTGACACTGCACGCCGGCCCACCTCTCAATTCCGCTGTGCCTGTTACGCGGGCCCCACTGGCAGGCACTCGTCTCACGCGCGCCCGGTTTCTTAGTCTCTGCCATGTGGGCCATAATGGTCGGCTTCTTCAACCGTGAGCTCAGGCTCCTAATCCGCGTAACAACTCGTCCGCCGCACCTATTCCCTCCGCGATCTTCGCCAGTCGGGTAATGAGATCCTCCGGTGAACTCGCGTGGTGGTTGGGAGTCGGACACCTTCCCATGCATATAAATGCGGACCCGCTGCAACCCTCCCCTACTCCATTGAATCTCGAGCGCCGCCGCCGGGGGAATCCGAGTCTCCAACTCGCCGTCGACATACCGCACAGCTTTGAGCTCGGGCCTTGCCCTTGAAACGTCGCTGCGCCGGGAGGAAGGTGTTGCCCCGCATCTGAGCTACTCCACGGGCAGGGCAGTCCGGGAATTCCTCGCCGGTGCTCGCGCCCGATCTCTCTCCGCACCCTCATCGTGGCCTGCTTCCGCCATAGTTCCGCACGCTCGGTAAGCCACACTACTGTGTTCACCATTGTGCTCTCACTGTTTAGGTAGTCTCGGCCGGGGAAATTAGTCGCCAGCGGGCCATTTTGGCCGTCGCCGGCAAGCTCGCCGCCGCGGATCCGCCCTTCACCGTGGACCACGCTCCTGCTTGCATGATTCGTGGAAATCAACCCTTTCCTATGTTGGCCAGGGCACGTTTCTCGTTTTGAGCGCTTCGGATTCGAGAATGTGGCATCTGGGAGGGTGATGGCGTGTCGCCGGCGATGGTGCGTCGCCGTTGTTGGGCGGCGCCACTGCGTGTGGGCGCGAATTGGGACGAAGGGCTGTGGACCATTGATCTTTGAATCAAGGGCTGGGATTAGATCCCGAATAACGTTTCGGAATGGATGGTGGTGACCGTTGGATCCTGGTTGGAGGGCACGGATCGGTTTGCGTCTTAATAAAATCCTGGCCTTTGGATCTTGATCCGAGGGCTTGAATCGCATACCGGTTCGATTAAAACGCGATCTAATCTGGACCGTCAGAGTTAGATCGGGCGGTTGAGACTTCATGATACCCCTTCGGCCAGGCGCTTTTTCATAAGAGACCCTCTGTTTATTTGAAATCAACCCGCCGTCCAGAGCACTGTGCGCTGTGTCTCTGTAATTTTACCCCGAGCCCCTTGGGTTTCTCTGGATTTGAGGCCCAGTCCAGAACATAATAAAACCAGGGAAAATGATTAATAAATAGATTTTTAATATGAAAATAATTGTTAAAACTTAGATAATTCATAAAAAAATCCATTTTAGCTCCAAATTGAACCATTCCAGTTTCTAAAATTTTGTAATAATGTTCTTCATCATTTAGTGTCTTTGTTTTGACATGAACTCTGTCAGAAAATTTATTTATCCTTTAATCATATTTTAATCACATTAAACCTTAGGAAATTCGTAACTTAAAACCTACCACTCCAAAATTAATAATTCTTTTTCCTGTGATCTTATTTTAATATGTAGATTATTAATATGTATTTTGGCATACATGTTTGGTGTAATGTTAATTTTGCCTATACCATGTTTGTTTGAATTGCTACGACTAGCAGCGAGGTCACGTGTCACCTGAAGATCATCCTGGTACCTGGATTCTCAAGGCCCAGGCAAGTTGTGCCCTTGATCACTTCTTTTTACCCAGTCATGTTCTGATTAATCATAATGATCTGCATAGGTTAATTTTGATGGGACCCAATAGGTTACCCTAGTTTGTCTATCTTTATACCTTGTTACCACTGAACTTTCTAGGTAGTACTTGCTAGTGCTATATGTGGTTTTGGGTATGGAGATACACTATTCATGGTTACACTTTTGTTATCAAGTTGTTATTTATTGTTCATGTTGAGATCATTATGTTAATTGGAACATGGAGAACCACCCGGGAAAACAGTGTTACCACAATGGTGGAATGGGACGCCCTTGGCTGATTAATTAGGAAAGCTAGTAAGACTACCTTACCCGAAAGGGGCAGGGCAGTAGGGGAGAGGTCAGTGCGGGGAGGCCCTCGGGAGGATTTTGCTGCGATGGCGGTCCTGCAAGGGATTCCTGTACTGGATCTTCCTATAAACTGTAGCGGGTTTTCGGAAGCTAGTGGAACTTTGTAAAGGCCTCGTAGTGGATCCCTAGCCATTCACCTCGGAAGTGTCTAAGGGCCTTGCAAACCCTGGCGACATGGGATACACGACTTGTGGGTAAAGATGCGCAACCTCTGCAGAGTGTAAAACTAGTATACTAGCCGTGCTCACGGTCATGAGCGGCTCGGACCCTCACATGATTAAATTATGGAACTAAATTCAATTTGTCATGCATTGCATTGCAGGTGATGTGGTTACTTTTTTTCTATTACTTAATTGGGTTTGGTATTTACTTATACTTAGTAACTGCTAATAAAATTTTGACCAACTTTAAAAGCAATGCTCAGCTCTAACCATTCTCTTTGGTAAGCCTTACACTTCACGTGAGCTCCCACCTTTGGCGAGTTCATGCACATTATTCCCACAACTTGTTGAGCGATGAACGTATGTGAGCTCACTCTGTCTCACATACACCACAGGTCAAGACCAGGTACTGCAGGATGATGCTCATGGAGGATGCTGTGAAGAGTTCGTGAGAGGTCTAGGTCGTCGTCTCCCAGTCAACTTTGGGTTGCTGGACCGTTGTCTTCTTATAATATAATTATTTATTTTGTATAGAACCCCTGTTATATATAAAGATGTGAAATTCGATCCTGTGCCACTATACATCATATGTTTGAGACTTGGTCCCAGCATACCTGGTGTTTATGTTAACCCTGGGTTTTGGACCCCTAAAATCCGGTGTTACAGAAGTGGTATCAGAGGAATGTTGACTGTAGGACGAAACCTAGATAGAACTGGACAACCATTACCTACTTACCTTTGCTACTCTGATTCTTTTCTAAACTTATCTTAATCTATTCTCATCTATTTCCGCTTTACTCTGATTATTCTTACCTTTTCATTCTAAAGACAAATGTGGATTTCACACTTTGAAATCCAGTGCCTAAAGTGACTTTAGGAATAGGAGACCTAATCCTAGGAACAAAAACAAAACTATTTTTATGGTTATCTATGCACTTGAATGTTTGTTCTTATGATATTTGTCTGATTTAGATTTTTGATTGAGTGTGATGAGTTGTGGAGTAATGACCACAATTGCATCTGCATATACACATAGGTACAAAAATATAATTATAAAATAACTAGACAACCTAGAATTGCCCCCATTGGAACATATCTAACTTAAGAGATTTATCTTATCCTAAAAAGATCTCATTCTAACCAATTCATCTTATCTTAAAAGATTCTCCCCTATCTTAATAGATCCATCTCATCTCAAAAGATCCTGACTTATCCTAATTAAAATATAGATCCATCTTATCTTAAAAGATACTCTATTACTTTAATAGATTCATCTTGTCTTGAAAGGATTCTATCCTATCCTAATAAATCTAACTAATCTCAAAAGATTCTATCTTATTCTTAGAGACTCACCTTGTCCTAATAAGCATACTTGTCCTCACCACTTGGCTTATCTCATGACATTGTAACAAACATAATCTATTCTAAAAAAAAATTAAGTAGATCTTGTCTATTGTAATCTGGTTATACCAATTTAAATTCTGATCCCATCTAATCTGATCAGATCCAACCTAATAGACAAACATGCTAGATAATACTGGTAAAATAAGATTGGATCCTACTCTTATAAATATGTTTTAATCCAAGTTGGACTCAGATCCCAATTTAGACTAGACCACATACAGTAACCTAGCCATATGCAACTACCTTACCCATCTGATAGTTGCATAATCCCTCTGTGTTAACACTAGTAGAGCTTCTGACCTACCTACACCATATACCCCATCCTATCTCAAAAGATTCTAACATATCCTAACAAGATATATCTTACCCTGATAAATCTATCTAACTTAAACTAGTCTAATCTAGATCATACCTAATTGTAACACCATAAAAACCATCAATTAAAATAATAAATTTAGTTATTATATTAATTAGGGTAATAAAATTTTTAGTGTTTAATTGTTGGTTTGCATCGTTTTCTTTGCATGCACTTGATTGATTATCGGATGATTGTTGTTTTCTTTTAAAAAGAAATCTTAGTAATTAATCAATAATTAAGAAAAATAATAATTATTAGTCTAAAAATGAGTATTTTGTTTATAAACATTTTTGGTGAATTTTTATAAATTTTTGAGCTCTTTAAATAAGCGTTTCGGAATAAAAAAAAAAACTACACTACACCTACGGCCGGCCCACATAGGGGCCCAAATATCCTAACCCTAAGACTACGCAGCGCGCGCTCCCAGCTCTCCAAGCCAGCCGCCGCCGCCCTTCTCACCCACTCTCTCTCTCTTCTCTCCCCTATCTCTCTCTCTCCTCTCGCTTTTCTCTGTCTCACGCTCGCGCAGCTGCCCAGGCCACCCGCGCGCACCCAAGCGCGACACCCATCCCGCGCCTGAGCTCCGGCCACCGCGCGCAGGGAGCCGCGCCCTGCACTCGCGCAGCCGCGCACGCCTGCGGCCCTACGTCTGCAACCCATGTGATGTCGCGCCGCGCCC